>OX940961.1:2763560-4136590 GCA_954870475.1 Euphrasia confusa
TTATTTTAAAAAAACGAAGCTAGATTATCATATTATTTTGGTTTTCAGTATTACTTAATATTTATTAAAATATAATTTAGAATATGTTAAACAATTTTATTTCATAATAAAATATTATAAAAAAATAGACACACGTATAAAAAATAAATATGATACAACTTGACAAATAAATATATAATAAATTTAATTACCTTTGAATCTGCAAAATAAAAAGTAGTTTTATTTATTAATCACAAACACAACAATATAATGGAATCGAATAAAATGAACATGTTGAAATATCGTAAACATTTGTATTTACCTGCACATAACAAAATGATATTAGATACACACTAACAATAAAAAAAATGGCAAAACAAAAAAAGAGATGAAGAACAATTGAAGGGTATGGAGTATAAATAGTAAAAAAATATCATATATAATTTGTTTTGAATTTATTATCCTATTATTAAATTTACCATATATAATTTGTTTTAAATAATATTAAATTTATTAATAATTTGTATTAATAGGAATATAAAATTTCACGAATTTTATACTATTTAAAACAGAATAGAAAATGACGTTTGAAATTTAACATTGTGTAATTAGAGAGTGAATCACTCTCTATTGGTAAAAGATTATTTACATTAAAAATAGAATTACTATAATTTACTAATAACATTAATTATAAAAGTAAATAATATTAGGAATGATAAATCATAATCAATACAAATAGAGAATTACTAAATATATGTAATTAATATTTACCAATCAATTTGCGTAATAGAGAATTATTAATTATTTTTAATTATCATTTTTAATTCTGGATTAATTAATAATCGATTCTGTCTATTATTATATTTGACCAAATTATAATGTTCTTACCATTTATACGTTAGGAAATGAATGTAAATTAGTATAGGTAATTAATAAAAAAATTGAATCTTACTATTACCATAGTTAATTAATAGATAATAATGTAAATTAACGATTTTAAATCATAAATAATTAAAAGCCACGTCATATTTATTATTTTTAAAGAAAAGCCATATAATAAAATCTAGACCAATTAAAGATTTGTCTGTGCCACGTGAACATGCTTATTTTTTTTAGTGTAATTTTTTGTGTTCACATTGACACGTGGTATAAGCAAAGTTTGGATTTATATATTATATAAATAAATAAAGTGGGGATAGCTGATCTGATTGATGCTCATTGCTCTATTACTCTCACGTTGACACAGACCCGAATAAATTTTTAGATCAGCGACTAACGGATTTTATCACCGCTCGACCTGAGATTCCGGCTACGGCGGCGATGGCTAGGTCAGTTTCTGGCCTCACTTACCCGGAGCGATTCTTCGCGGCGGCAACCTACGCCGGCTTCAGTGGATCCTCCAACCCCGCGGCTAAATTCGTCATTTCTAAGTCCTCAAACGACACCGCATTACTCCTGTACGCCCTCTATCAGCAGGTAATTATTCGCACTTCGTAATGTTCTTCAGTTAATTAGATGAATTTCGTGCGGAACGATGTCGCCGCGTGCTGCATTTCTGATTTCGGCTGATTCATTTGCAAATCATTTCAGAAATCATAGTAATATTATCGTGCAAAATTTTGGATATCTGGATGGATATTGTCGTTGGGTGGACCTTATGTATCGCTTTATTTCACATTTTTCATGTCGGTTTCGTCAGTCTTCTGGATTGCTAATAGTAAACAAATCATAGTTAGCTGATTCAATTTGCCCGCTTTTATAGTCCAGAGACTTTTCATTACAGAACTCATATTTAGACTTCTGCCAGCTTCATTAGAAAATTAATAGAGTAGTTGATATTTAAAATCGATTTTGGGAAATGTAGGTTTAAGGAGATTGAGATTTATGTTCTGTGATTGTGTTTAGATGTAAAATTTTAGAATCACCTTCATCGTTGTCTCAGTTCATAATTCTCACTTTACTACTCAGTTGATCCATAATGTTTTCTCAATCATAGTGTTTCACTTGCTCTATTAGCAATCCAGTGCCCAAGGCCCTTAAACGGTTGGATTTCATATGAATAGGGCTGGGAATTTCTGACTTTAAACCAATGTTCTAAAAATGCACTTGAGAATGATACCGACTTTTGGTGGTTTCAGGCAGCTATAGGACCTTGCAACATTCCTAAGCCTAGAGGTCCGAGTCCTGTTGAACATAGCAAATGGACAAGGTTTGCAGTAATGAATTATGTTACATTTGTTCATTCATTTGATTGTAATATGTATTTTGAGAAAATCTCGTCAAATAACATGTGCATAATTACTGGTGTTTTACTTGTCCAAGTTGAAGAAATATTGGCTCGTTTGGACATGTGCCATTCAAACACGTGAGGCATTCTCTAGTATCTGTAATTTTCAGAATGTGTGAATGTTTATTGTCAAGGAGTGTGTGATAAATAATTATATTTTGTAGAGCAAAACCATAGAAGGTGCTACTCATGAACCTAAATTATAGCACTTAGAAACCAAATTTTGTTTTTGATGCCCTAGCATCAAACGTTCTGCACATTTGAGGCAATAATTCATTGAGTTCTGATATCCACAAAACTACTGATCCTGGTTTTGCATAGGGATGACTCGAACCACAAGCTGTATTCATGTATCTGGTTTCAATGAACGAAATTCTAGTGTTTAGTGTTGAACATCAACCAATATTTTTGCTACGTATCAGTGAGCTTTTGCTAGTATTGGACGAATAAGCTCCCATTAGTAATCAGGCCAGATTAATTATCACTTATCAGGCAATATTTTTTTATCATATATAAATGATTGGTTAATAAGTCTGCCCTAAAATGTATTTACCTTTCGTTTTCTATTTTTTTATTTTTATTTTTATTTTTTACACTGAAGCTGGAATGAACTTGGAAACATGGCTTCCACAGAGGCTATGCGTCTCTTTGTGAAAACATTAGAGGTCAGTAAATCTTGTACATGATAAATCACATTGTGCAACTTATTAGAAAATTATCATGCACAATCTCCCGGACAGGAGGAAGATCCAGGGTGGTATTCGAGAGTATCAAACCTTGTTGCAGATCCTGTTCTAGATGTAGAAATGAATGTAAGTTTGCATTTATTAGTTTTTCTGCCACCTCTAGCATTCTTGTTTTTGTTTATTATTTTCCCAAAAAAATGATGTTTGCTCGGTACTCGGTAGATTTTGGTTGCAAGAAATATTGTATTATGCAACAACAATTTAAAAACATTTCCTTACTATGTAACTAAAGCAAATTTTGTGCCATCTCATCTGTTTTCATCCTCATGGAAACACAATGTATCTGTTAATATCATTCAAGTTGAAATTGCTGACTGTAGTTGTACTGTTATTGGTATTTGGTAGAGCCAATGGCGAGTCAAATTGGAAGAAAATATCAAATAATATTGTTAATGCATCAAAAAAAATATATATATAGAAAGAAAGAAAGAAAATGAAGTTCTCCTGGGCAAAAATTCCTGGCCGGCTTACACTCCTGCTTAGCACATAGAACCATGAAGAGTGAACATTCTTGAATTCCTTCCATGCACTGGGACTGGGTTCAGAAACAAAAATTCTTATTTGGAATTTTGACCTTTTCTTTGTGCTTTCTCAGCATAACCCAAAAACTGTGGCGCTCTCCAAAAATGGAAATAATTTCGCAGAGGGAAAGACTATTCCTACTGAAAATGGTAACCTTTCAGAAATTCAGGACAAGGATGTTGTATCTGAGGGCCTCGGTGCAGTTAGTGCATATGATCAGTGGATTGGACCTCCAATAATATCTGGCACACGTCCAAAATCAAGATACGAGGTACTGCATTTTTTTGTATCGTGTATCTTTGCATTTATTGGTACCTTTTTTTCATCTAAAAAACACAAATTTGTAAACATTATAATTTTTTTAATGCATTCACAGCATGGGGCAGCTGTTATTGATGATAAAATGTACATATTTGGCGGAAACCACAATGGTCGTTACCTAAGTGATCTACAGGTACTGTACGTTTAGAGTTTTGATGTTTGTATGTGTCTTATATACATGGAGTCTTCCTTATAAATGTGCAAAATGAGCTTCCTTATTGAAAAAATTCCCTTTTAGTATTGATGAAGAGGTGACTTTCTTAGATATGATTTCTCCTGGATTAGGTTCTAAATCTGAGAAGCTGGGCTTGGTCCAAAGTTGAAGTTCAAGCAGGGACAACTCCCTGTGCTGGCCATTCATTGGTTAGTATTGTCAGTAAATGGTCTGCCTATCTGATAAAGCTAGTCTAGAATAACCATGGCCACTTGGATTACACAAATCAGATATGAATACTCTGACGAGAACAATAATGTATTTCACTTAGCTTGACATGCTCGTGCTCTCATATTTCTAGATACCGTGGGATGGGAAGCTTCTTTCAGTCGCTGGACACACAAAAGATCCTTCTGAAACTTTACAAGGTCTTCGTGTTATGCTACTATGCTAGGGATTTGAACTATTTTAATTTGTTATATATGTATGTATGTATTTCCTCTTAATTTATTATTAATCTATGGATTACAGTAAAGGTGTTTGACTTGCAAACTTGTACTTGGTCAACATTGAAGACCTATGGAAAGCCTCCGGTAAATTTTTATGTGAACCATTTTATTTTGAATTTTATTTAACGTCTGAGTCTCTTTTATGCCTTTCTCATTCCTGCATTATTTTTGTGTACCTTAGCAGCACTTTCTAATCATTACAGCAGCTATTTCTGTTGCAAGTTAATATTAAAAAGTGTTACTCTTGGTTGAAGTATTTACAATCTTTCCACTGCTTCTAATTTTCTTTACTGAAATCAATCAGCCAGTTTTGATGCTTAAAACTATTTGAAGAATTTTATGTTCTATGTCATAAAGAAATCAAGGTCACTGTACTTATTCTGAGGATTGTTCTAATGCTTATTTATGCTTTATAGGTTTCTCGTGGAGGGCAGTCAGTGACCCTTGTGGGAATGACTCTTGTCATATTTGGTGGACAGGATGCAAATAGATCTCTTTTGAATGACTTGCACATTCTAGACCTGGAAAGCATGACCTGGGATGACATGGACACAGTGTAAGTTTTTCACTATAATGTAAGAAGATAAAGGAATTTGCTTTCAGACATTTCTAAAACAATAATTAAGTGAAAAATCTCTGTGATAAGGTTTTTCCCTAGGATCGTGCCTTTACCATCTACATGTTCAACACTGAACTGAGAAAATGCTACTGTTTTGTTTTATGAAGGTTTTCATTCAAACCAATAACCATCAAGGTGCTTTTGCCTTGTACAAGAAAATATATTTTAACAAATTAGCATCTTGATTGATCTGTAGCTCAGTTTCCCTTTTTATGTGTCAAAGTGTTTTAATTGGTGAGTTGGGTAACTGACATTATATTTTGTATATCTTTTTTTCCTTGATTTTTTCATCTGTACTCTGATTTTTTGTTAAGACTTAGAAATACGATAGATTATGAGAGGTCAGCTTTCTGATGCTTTTGGTGTCATTCGCTCAAGTGGAGTTTAATTTTAACACTAAGGGTCCGTTTGTTTACTCTGAATGCTGAATACTGAATTTTGAATGCTAACTATGATAAATTAAATATTTCAGATTAAGAATTAAGCTAAATATTTCTGCTGAAAATTTTGTTTGTATTTTCGGCGCTGCTAAAAATAATTCAACAATGTCTGTTTTATTTGACAAACCAATTTTTATACATATATTCGAAAAATAATAATTTTCAGCGCTCATTCCGCGTAACAAACAAGCACTAAATGTGTGGTTATAATTATAAAATGCGAACTGCCACAAAATTTGTAGGGGGGTTCCGCCTTCTCCAAGGTCTGACCATGCTGCAGCAGTACATGCAGATCGTTACCTTCTTATTTTTGGTGGGGGGTCTCACGCCACTTGCTTTGACGATCTCCATGTTCTTGATCTTCAAACTGTGAGATGAATGATCTAATCTTGTATTTAATTTGTTGTTAATATTCATTTCAGTATATTTTATAATACCCAGCTTTTTATTTATGTTTTCTATATCATGCTATAGATGGAATGGTCAAGCATAACACAACAAGGTGACATACCTAGTCCTCGTGCTGGCCATGCCGGTGTTACAATTGGAGATAATTGGTTCATTGTAGGCGGAGGCGACAATAAGAGTGGTATGGTTTTGATCTCTTATTTGGTTATTACATTATCTCAAGGCGGAGGGGACAATAATGATTGTTCATTTTTAAACTTTACACTCATGTGCATTGTCATATAGTCTTGAAAGGAAATTATAATTTTAGAGTGATAATTTCTTAGAGACCCTCGTATCTATCCTAGTTGCAGGAGTCTTAGTGGTACTTCCAATTGTTCACATTTGTCTTATTACTGCATGCAGGTGTCTCTGAGACTGTTGTACTCAACATGTCCACATTGGTTTGGTCAGTTGTAACTACTGTCCAAGGGCGTGTTCCTCTTGCTTGCGAGGTAACATTGCTATTAAGTTAATTGATCAACTCGAAAACACTCTATCATAATTGATACACTTCATAATATGTAGATTTGTCAGACTATGAAATCATATTATAAGATTATCGAGGCAATGACGTTTTGAGAAGGATAGTTGCTAGATTATACATTTTCTAGTATCACTTAATTAACTGTGTAAAATGACCAGCAAGGTGATTGTTATAACTCCGAAACTCATGCATTCCATCATATTGATTTGAAATGCTAATTTAATGTTATATGTTCTAATAGATAATGCTATATGACCTGTTCTTCTGTACCGCTTAATTGGGCAGTTCTGTGAATTTGCTTATTGAGCCACATTAAGATCTAAAATAATATAGGATTGGTGCAATCAGACTAGACTAAGAAAGAGGAGTTTGTAATCATCAAATAGTGATGTAAGTATGACTGTATGAGTATGCTTGTCTGAGTTCTGGGACCTTGTGTTGCATAGGTGAAGCATGAGATAAGTTTCCATTGTATAAAATTTAACTGTATATCAAGAATAACTGGTGAACTAAATCTACAAAGTTCTGATTTCAGGGATCGAGTTTGGTCGTTAGTTCTTACAGTGGTGAAGATATCCTGGTTTCATTTGGAGGATATAATGGGAGGTACAACAATGAGGTCTGGATAATCTTTCTTCGTTTTTCTGTTTGACTCAAACTATTTCATTCATTCAGTCCTTCAAAGACTTTGATTACTTCCATCAGGTCAATTTACTTAAGCCAAGTCATAAATTGTCTCTACAATCAAAGACGGTGAAAGCAACAGTGCCGGATAGTGTACCAGTTATTCAGAATGTCATAAAAGCTACCAGAGATGTGGAATCTGAGATAGAGACAGGTCCAGGAAAAATTAGGGAAATTGTTATGGACAATGTTGATCCTGTACCTAAGGTATGCATTAAGCGCAAATGCCCACCATTCCCTATAGCCTTGACAATGATACTATTCACGTTGATATTCCTCAATTATGTAAAGACCAACCTTTTTACTTTTCACATAGGAACCAACGTTGTAGGTATGTTTAATGTTAAACAATCTTGCTTAACATCTTTCCTTTTTTAAGTACATCCACCGCATAGCATAACATTGGACAATCTCACATTATATTTATATAAAAAAAACTGGTTCACCATTTGAAAAATTGTGAGATTTTTCTGGAAACTTTGGATGAAGTTCTTTATGTCTTTCCTGTGAGTCGCATACTGTTGAAAATTAACCTCAATTTTTTTCCAATCTTATTAATTTGATTTGTCGGATCATTCATATGGCTTCCACATCTTGATTTTTTTTTATATGAGACTTCTATATACAGTCATATCTCCCCCCTTAGACAGTCTTGCTCAATGAGAATTAGAATGGAGTCTCGCCTCTCTTCTAAAAAAATCGATATCTTTCTTTCTTTTTCTCACCGAGCAAAACTCTCTAAGAGTATATATGGTCACAGTAATGAGCACATCCCTGAAGGATTTCTTACTTCTGTAATCTGTATATTTCACAGTTCACCAGAGTTGAAGAGGCAAATGATAGCCTTCTAGCAGCACTTAAGGCAGAGAAATATCAGCTTGAATCATCTCTCACTACAGAGAAAGGACAGACCTTCAAACTAAAGCAAGAGTTGAAGGATGCAGAAACCCGCAAAACAGACTTGTACAAGGTAACCCTTATGTTGTTTGTATAATATTTTTAAGGGGTAAATGATAATCTATATGATTGGTTGAATTCACAAGTCACCTCATGGCTATGTTGTATGACACATTTAATAAGGTTTCTCTGGTAGCTATGCATGCTAATCAAAATACAATTCATCTAGATCATAATTCTGCAATATGATTGGTGTCTTATGTCTAGAATTGACTGCCTAGGGCAGGCTAGGCGACATGTATTTCATTGGTGGGTTATAGAATTAGGTTAATACACTACTTAATAATGCCCATGTAAATTTTCTCTCATTAGAGATTTTAGAATCCAACGATTAACATGTAGTAATATTTTTTCAATTATATCAAATTCAGGTACATTTTCAGGACAAAGTATCACATAATTACAATCAATCTGTCTTTTTTATCAGAAGAACTTTGTTTTTGTAAATGATGACATTACTTTACAGGAGCTCCAAACTGTACGCAGCCAGCTTGCAGCAGAACAATCTAGATGTTTCAAACTTGAGGTATGTATCATATCAGAAATTAACGCTTATTCTAAGGCACTTGTCAGTTGGTCTATCGTAGACCTGTGATGAATATAACAGACGAGTGATGATTATCAACTGAAAGAAAAGAAATTTGATAGATTTTCACTTCTTCATCTGGAACGTGGATTTTCTAGCACTTGAGGGGTCATATTTTGAAAATTTTGGTTGCTTGTACTAACAGGTAGATGTTGCGGAACTAGGACAGAAGCTACAAACGATGGACAATTTACAAAAGGAACTCGAAATCCTCCGGCGCCAAAAGGCTGCTTCTGAACAAGCCGCAGTAAGTGCAAAACAAAGACAAAGCTCAGGTGGCGTATGGGGTTGGCTTGCTGGATCACCGCCCAGTGAAGAAGTTGATGATGCCTGATCTGTATTCTCATACATATTGATTCCTAGGTTTGAGGCTCTTTTGACTCAGTTTTCCGTAATCGTTTCAGAGTCCTTTTATATTCCGGATTAAATAAATAATATGAAGGCCAAAGAAGAATATACATATACAAGCCAACAAATTGTAAGTAGGTTCAGGAGTCTATCAGTCCTTATTTTGCTTAACAGTGGATTTTTCTTTAGAACTTTGTATACAAGTATGTAATGTAGCCAACTGATTGCATGTACTTGGTTGGGCAAAATACATGCTAAAAATCAATGAAGTGCTCAAGTCTGTTTGGATCCTAGATTCGAAGTGCGTTTTTTGTTCCAGAACTCGTAAATTTGTGTTGCGTAGATTTCGAGAACCGACTTTAAAACGTAACAAACAAATGAAGAAAAACAGAGCAGAGGCTGGAAAAACGAATCAGGCTATGTTAGACAAATTCTTGAAATGCAGCACCAACAAATATATGCAATTGAAGTGTTTTGATTGTTTATTGTTCAGACCAAATTGAAAGAGTTAGCAATCACATAAAACTGTGATTTAAATTGGGGCCAAGCAGCTTCTGGTGCCTGAGCATTTACAGTAAACAATCTTCCCTTTCTAGCACAGCACACAGCGACATTATGACGACGAAAAAACATAGTCTCGACTCCGAACTCAATCTCGTAGTATTTAACCTTTTTCTCTCGATCCTCTCTCACACTTGACCCTATCAATGTTCCCTTCACATCTCCTTGCTTGCTCGATCCAGTGATCGTCCGAATCACCGCTTTTCCAACCTCTTCAGCTCCCCCAAATGCCTCAATCCTGCCCACAGACATATAAAGATATATTACTATCAAGTTGTGACTCATATCGATATAATGAAATAGTAAGAACTAAGAAGTGCTTACGAGAAGTCAATTGGGACTGACGACACAATCACACTAACATTGAGCTCTTCGGTTGATCCCGGAGGACCAAACGCCACCACCAGTTCATTTACATTTTCATGACGCCTCCGTCCGACTCCAGCCAGCAGAGGAGGATCCAGTGACCTCTCCGCCTTCCCAGCTGCTCTGTACAACACCGTCTGATCCCCCAACCAACTCTCAGGATATACAAATTCTGAACCACCAAATCCAATTAGAGAATGAATTTTATAGTAATGAATAAATAATGAAGCAATTGTTTGTCGCTCACCAAATCCTTGATCTGTATCTATGTATCGAGAGTAGCCTCCAACCGGATACAGCGTATCGAGCTTAAGACTCCGAGCAGCCTCCGGCGAGAAGCCCAATAGGAAGGTGGTGATGCCGCCGAGATTGGCGCCGCCGGCCAATAGAGAAGCGGCGGCGGTTCCCGTGAGGAGTCGCCGGCGAAATTCGATTTGAAGCGGCGTGAGTTGGTCGGAAGTACGCTTGCCGTCGGAGGAGGACATGCGAGTCCGGCGGTGTGATTTGCGTGTTTGGAAGTAGAAAAGACGGTGCGCGCTCATCATTTTGATCCAATTTCGTGGGCATCATCATCCTTAGCTCGGTGAGGTATTTCATCTCATATCCTAATATTCATATCCTATCCGATCCGTCACTTGTGGTTCATACTGCTCGTGCGAATCACCGACTCTTCCGGGTTATCAAACTATAAATATGATAATGTTCCAACTTTTTTTTTCTTATAACATTATTCACATATTTTTTGAAGATTCAATTTTTCATCAACACAAATATGTAACATTTTAAAAAATTATTCCGAAAATTTTGGAATTGATTTTCAGTTGCCCTCGACGGGTGTGGAGTAGTCAATACATCAAACGCAAGTTTTACCACTTGGCTATGCCCAGAGATCGAACCGTCATTACTATATGTCTGTTTCTGTTCGTTTAACAGAAGAATACATGTGTGAATCGGTGGTAGTCGGGACACAACAAATCTCTCTCAGAATAATCTGCTCGACGAGTTGAATGTAATTTTTAGAAATTTAAATTAGGAGCTTATAAATTTAAATGTGTATAGGGTGTTTAAATGTGTAGTTGGTGATTTTTAGAAATTTAAATGTGGAGATGGTACATAATTTTTAGAAATTTAAATGTGGAGCGGGTGTATTTAACTGTAATGTGGAGCGGGGAAATATTCAATAAACACTTTTTAAAATGATGGACACATTGCAATCATAAGTGCTCCACAACAATATCAATGGAAAAATTGTTGCTACGTATTACATATATATGTTTTTTATTCTCTTTAAAAATTGTTGCTACGTACTACATATATATGTTTTTTATTTTCTTTTTTTTTTTGTCAAGATATGTGAGCAATTAGTTAAAGAAATGAGAAATGGAGCGAGATCGGTTATAATTAAATGATGAGATTTGTTTGCTTAATTGTAAGTTCTGTACAGGGGAAGGAAAATAGTTATTAGGAAGGAAAGGATATTATAAAATGGGATAAGATTTTGTAAAATATAAATGGCTAAATAAATATAAATACACGCATATACAATGATGGATGAGAATGAATTAATTACGATATATGGATTGGAGAAAAAGGTGTAGGCAAAACATTAAAAGTTGTGAAGAAAACAATCGTAAAACCAGGTATGAAAGTTACACGGATTTTCAAAAAGTTGTTTCAATCGTCATTAATTAAATTGTAGTAATAATATATATATATGTAGTGTAGTTTATTTTTTTGGATGTTTTGTTTTGATGCCTAGACTTTTATCATCAAAGTGAATCCAAGCAAACCAGGATGGCAAAAGTCCATAGTAAAAGTACTTCAGAATTGCGAAGGTAATTAATTATATTTATATCCTAATTAATCCAATTGGATGATGATGATTAATATATATTAATTGAAGAAGGTGATGATCGATGATGAAATAGTGTATATGCTGCTGCAGGAGTAAGTTTTAAAATGGATGGAGAGGGAATAGTGGAAATATCAGGAGTAAGCAATCCGAATAAGCTGCTAAAGAAGATGAGCATGACCAGAAACGTTGAGCTGCATTGGTTTCAATTTGGTCAGTGTTCCACTAACCTTTTCATGCCCGAACCACCAAAGTCAGCCCCAAAAAAACAAGATGATAATCTTCCAAAGCAGCAACATGAACCAATTCCTCTTCCGCCTCCTCCTCCTGGTCCTAATTCCCGCGGAGACGACTATGCTTATCATCATCAGAATCCTTATAATCATCAACTACATCCTTACGGAGGAAACGACTATGCATACCACTATCATCAGAATCCACATCCACTACTTCCTTACGGAGGAGACGACTATGCATACAATCAATATCAGAATCCATATCAAATCGACTATGCATACAATCAATTTCAGAATCCGCATCAAATGCCTCCTCCTTACGGAAACAACTATGTGTACCACCATCAGAATCCGACGCATCACGACTATGTATACCATCATGATCAGAATCACAATCCGCTACGACCACAAGTATTCAACCCTACTTATTATGCGTACTTCTAGCCTAGCTACCTATCTAGTTAATAATTTTTGATGTGTTAATTGTTTGTTTGTTTTTCTTCTTTAGATCCATAAACATAAAAAAGTGGCCTTGCACTGCATCAATTTCAAACAAAATAAAAAAGAAAGATTTCTATATTACTTTTACAATTAAAAGGAGCTAAGTTGGTAGTTGGTAAAGACTAAGCTATAATTAGAGTGGCGTGCTCATCTCAAACTATTAAACTACAACAATTCAACATTTCAACATTTCTTCTTCCACTTTAATAATATGAATACAGTATTTCTTTTTAATTAATTAAATCATATGAATATAGTATCTTTTTTTTTTTGCTCAAAATTTATAAATTAGCTAGGCAAACATATACCATGACAATTGGCAAGATTATGTCATAGCACTACTCTCCTTTAAATTAATGTTACCAGATTAATTAATGTTTGGCACTACCCGGTCAAGTTATAATAATACACTACTACTTTTTTTAATTGGTATATTCCTATCTACATTATTATATATCTAAAAATCAAAGACCCATTTCAATCAAATTGTTGAAACATTATATACATTGCATGCACTTAATTAATAGTTTAATGACTAATTAAATGCATATTCAACTCTTATTTCTAACAACTCTCATTTATATAGTACTCCGTCCCTCTACTCAGGAATATGTTACCATTCATCCGAAACAAAAAGACTAAGGGCCATGGAAGTAAAATATTAAAAATAAAATTGTTTGTTGGGTATTAATCATGGTGTGGAAGACTTTTTACATATTAATCACTTGTGGATGATAATCACTTGTGGGCCATGGTAGTATTTTCTTTGATTACGGGGATGATAATCGACACCAGTCAGCTAAACCCAGAAAACCTGCCATAAATCACTTGTGGTGAAATCGATTTCCACTTACGTTAAGAGAGAATCAAAACATTCAAATAGAAGTGTTCAAATTGATTGATGTACATAGGCTTCAACAAAACCACATCCATCTTCTATATCTGGTCCAACCCAATACCCTGAAATTCGTTCACTGCCACTAAAACAATTACTGAAATGACAAAAAACAGTCTTGAGATGCTGTCTTGTGGAAATAAAGATGCTGCATTGATAGTTTCTACTCGATGAAGTCATGACTCCATCAGAATACTTGCGTGACTGGTGTCTTATGCCTGCAGTTTTAAATTGTTAATAAATAATACAACATTCGCACGATGTTAAAACAACATTTATGTTTAGTCTCGACATATGAAGAGACGTCTGGTGACCAGTAAAAGAAAACATCCATATTAGGTATAATAACACTTGATACTTTTTACGCCCAGGACATTTTGTTTATTTTTAAGTCTTAAGGGATTTTAAAGGCAACGAGAATCAGTTGGTTTCTAAAGGGCTAACAGCCTGATAAACTATATCTATATCTTATCAAGCTTTTCCGAGCTCCCAAGTAGAAAATAGAGCGAGGCACACAGACTTCGTTTGAAGAAAACCAGCATATTTATTATTTTAAATTGAGATCACATTTCTACAATCACGTTCCATTTAGTAAGAGAACTAACCTGTTGTGTTGGTATAATTCGTCAGCCTTCCACCAGATAAACTCTTCGTATGGGTTCCCTACAGCACACCCCATATACTATTATGAGTGCAAACTATAAAACTTGTCGACCAAATCAAGTATTGCTTCTCGAACGTGGACAACCAGTGGAACAAGTATTGGTAATACTCAAAGTTATACAAAGACTCCATTTACAAATAACTGTAAGAACGATAGCAAGCACGAAATCCCACTGGAAACTAAAATCCAAAACAGGCATGAGAATATGCTCAGAAATTTCAAACTCTCAAACACAAAGGTTTCAAGGAAATAGAGCGGACTCGTGTAATGCCATTTTGTTCTCCCAAATAAAGAGATTTATCCGAATTCGATCCATCAGATCTTATGTTGTGCCAACTATAAGTGGTGAACAGAAATCGAAGGAAAGGTGAATTAGCATCTCTAAAACGATGCATACTTCTTACTACACGGGAATTGGAAGATCAACTTATTCCTACTGTCCAATATAAAAAAGATTTTGAAAACCAGAAAAACTAAAGTAACTCTTCCTCCGAAATCAATGAAGTGATTATTATACAATTGGATTACATCCACACAAATTCGAGTTCAACCTCAACAATGCAATAATCTACTCAACAATATACTGGAAAAAATAATAAAAATGAAAATGAAAAATAACAAGGGTTTGTTGAAAAATAAATAGTCCGATTGCAGTTGAGATAAATGTGAAATTACCTTAAACGGCGGCGGCGCTTCGCTGAAGCAGAAGGGCGTGAAGAAGCAGGTGGATAGATAGGGCGCCGTGGCCATGGGAGAGCTAGAAATGACCGCGGTTGATATGAATACTCTTTAAATTAAATTATTTTTAAAATAAAAATAAAAATTTAAGAGTATTTTTGTGTACTGCAACAAATAAAAAGCTGTTTAATTGCAATAATTTTACATCTAAGAAGGATTTGATCTACGGGGAATATAATACACTTGTTATTTTGGTTAAATTCGAATTTTATAAATTACTAATATAAATAAATACAAAATTATTTTAAGATACCTAAAATTCTTTAAAAAATATTTTAAAATATTCAAAAAAGTATTTAAAATGATTTAAAAAATATTTTCTTAAAATCCTAAAAAACCAAACAATACATTGCTATTTTTAAGTAAAATATAATTTAAATATTATAAAGGTATTTCAAATGAATAAGAATTTCTTATGATACATTTTATAGTTTTTAAAAAAATTAATTATTCAAACATACCTTTAAATTAAATTTAAATCATTTAAATTTATTCAAGATCACTTTTAAAAATATTTAAAATCATTTTATAATTATTTTAATAGAGTTTAAAATGTTGGTATTACGAAGGGGCTGGGTCTAACCCGCCCATTTGTATTGGGCCTTCAGGCTCTGTTTAAAGATGGCCCACCAAGTCCCACCTATCTATCCATGCCCAATATTCTATACCCCTACGGCCCTACATATATACGCTTTCTGTTTGAACCGAACCGGACGGTCTGTTTCAGAACCACTGCATCATTCTCCTATTGGAAGAATAAACATACAGTAGAAGAAAACAAAGAGGTAACCCAACAACAACCCCTCTTACTCATTTTTTATCTTTTTTGATGTACTGTAATTAATTTGATTTGGAATTTGAATTGAAATTTTGGTACTAAATTAGGGTTCGCAATGAAGCTTGATTTTCTTTTCAGACGATTCTATGGAAAACCCCTAATTTTATTTATTTATATATATATATATATATATATATATATATATATATATATATATATATATACACACACATTACCTTTGAATTGAAGCACATACATGATCATAAGACTTCGTTAGTGCTGTATGTGTTTGGTATGAATTTCATATGTAATATAACCTGTTTCCTATGTACTGCATTTCTTATGCAGATGGAGATATGTGGTAATAGTAGAAGGGAGATGTTGAAAACCAGCTGCACCGATTTAGATTCTCTTCCGGAAGACTTATTGATTCAAATTCTACTACATGTCCCTGCTCAAGATCTATTCGACGCCGCAAAGTTTGTTTCCAGGAGGTGGTTGAGTATTATCCGAACCCATAATTTCAGGTTATCCCACCTTCATCATTCAGCTTCTGGGTTTCTCATCAAGCATAGAGACAAAGACGATTACAGTTTTATGTGGATAACACGAGCCGGCCAAATTGAGATATCTGACTTCAGCGACACCTACAATCCCCGACACAGTATCTGGTCTAGTTGTAATGGTTTGCTGCTTGAGCGTGATCCCAGAGATGAGGAGTATGAACTAATGATCACTAATCCAGTAACAAAGAAACATCTCTCTCTACCTACATTTATCACCCGAACCACTAGCCCCTTCTTTTTATCCGCCATTACATTTCTCGCTACTCGCATGGAGTACAAAGTGGTCCGATCGTTTTATGAGAGAAAAGCTGGTCGACTGTCACCACGGTTATGTTGTGGTGTATTAACTGTCGGATCGGCTGATAACCTTTGGAGACTTGTTGACACCCAACACTTATCCCTTGCGGCTTCTAAGCTTCTCGAGATGTGTCCGTTGGTCACTGGAAGCTTTGTGCATTGGGCGAAGGATTTGAATAGCAATTATCGTTTGACACTCAGCAAGAAGAAAGGATTTATTACTGCTCCGAAGAGAAATAATTATATATTGACAATGAACATGGAGACTGAGATTATTACTGTGTGTCCCACCCCACAATGGAGTGGTGGGTATTATTATCATAAATATTTCTCGGGGGGAAAGTATCTGTCTTTGATGATCGGGCGTGACTATTTGAAGTGGGAGGTTTGGGAGATGGAACCAGAAACGAGAGAATGGACAAGGCTGCCCGACATTGACTTGGAAGCTCACAAGGACTTTTTGAATGAGTCGTATGATAGGGAGGAGAATCCCATCTCCAAACCTGATGCCGATGCTTGTTTGGATTGCAAACTCTCTCCAGCCGGTTGGTTAAAATACGGAGAGGTTATTATCTTTGCTGTTTACAGGCCGCTGAGGAAGGGTGAATTCTGTCAAGCTCGGTTACGTGCTGCCTACAATGTTCTAACACAAGACATCATCTCCGTGTTTGAGGTTGGGTACAGCATCATCCCTGATCTTGAACATACAAATAGCCTGATGGGGATTCCCTAAATTGAGGTCAAAACCGCTTGTGCTTTTATTTTTATCCTACTGACTGAGTTCGTGTTAGCATGTTGTTGACATGATATTAATTTAGGTTACGGTTATTTACACCTCCAATCTTACTAAAACACACCTCCAAGAATAATTCACCACCTATATTTATGTAATTGATGATTACACCCTTATTAAAATACCATATTTACCCTTGTGTACATAAAAAAACAATTTACTTCCTCTCTTTCCTCACCACTCCTTGAACTTCGTAGTCTTTCTTCCTAGTGTTCCATTTTGAATACAATGCCCACCCTTATCTTGTCCATTCAAGCAGCCTCATGGGGTTTCACTAAATTGAGTTCAGTTAGCATGATTCTCCAATGGTTGTGGTCAGAAACTGAATCGTCACATACTCGTGCAAGCACAGCCGCCTTACAAAACTAGTATGAAAAAACCTCCTGATGTCGAATTCCAAAAACCAGTCAGGAAAGAATTGAAATTGAATAGTGCCGATTGAAATTCCAAACAACAATCATAATCAGTTGCTTTATAAAACTTACTAGAAATGAATGTACAAAATTTTAAGATTACATTGGTTTTGACACTGGTGCATTTACAAACGTTTCAAATGATTTGAAAATATTTATATGTATTTCAAATCATTTTTCATTTTTTTTAAAGCTAACTGTTTTTTAAATATAATTTAAATATTAAAAAGGTATTTCAAATGAATAAGAAATTATTATGATACATTTTATAATTTAAAAAAAATATATTAAATTAAATTTAAATCATTTTAAATTTATTCAAGATCACTTTAAAAATATTTAAAATCATTTTATAATTATTTTAATAGAGTTTAAAATGTTTAAAAATATTTTAAATCATTAAAATTTTATTTTTTAAGACATTTAAAATGTTGGTATTACGAAAGGTCTGGATTTAACCCGCCCATTTGTATTGGGCCTTCAGGCTCTCTTTAAGATGGCCCACCAAGTCCCGCCTATCTATCCTACATATATACCGCTTTCTGTTTGAACCGAACCGGACGGTCTGTTTGAGAACCACTTCTGTATATCATTCTCCTATTGGAAGAAAGAATGAACATACAGTAGAAGAAAACAAAGAGTAACCCAACACCAACCCCTCTTTCTCTTTTTTTTTTTGAGGTACTGTAATTAATATACAGTAGAAGAAAACAAAGAGGTAACCCAACACCAACCCCTCTTTCTCTTTTTTTTTTTTTGAGGTACTGTAATTAATTTGATTTGGAATTTGAATTGAAATTTCGCTACTAAATTAGGGTTCGCAATGAAGCTTGATTTTTTTTCAGACGATTCTATGGAAAACCCCTAATTTTATATATATATATATATATATATATATATATATATATATATATATATATATATATATATATATATATATATATATATATATACCCACACAAACACATTACTTTTGAATTGAAGGACATACATGATCATAAGACTTTGTTAGTGCTGTATGTGTTTGGTATGAATTTCATATGTAATAATTACCTGTTTCATATGAACTGCATTTCTTATGCACTGCATTTTTTGTGCAGATGGAGATGTGGTAATAGTAGAAGTAAGATGTTGAAAACCTGCACCGATTTTGATTCTCTTCCGGAAGATTTGTTGATTCAAATTCTAATGCGAATCCCAGCTCAAGATATATTAGACTCCACAATGTTCGTTTGCCGGATGTGGTTCCGTATTATCCGAACCCATAATTTCAGGTTATCCCACCTTCATCATTCAACTTCTGGGCTTCTCATCAAGCATAGATTCAAAGACGAAAATAGTTTTATGTCGATGACACGAGCCGGACAAATCGAGATATCATCTGCCTTCAGCTACAATCCCCGATACAAGATCTGGTCTAGTTGTAATGGTTTGGTGCTGGAGCATGATCCCAAAGACGAGTATGAACTTATGATCACTAATCCAGTAACAAGGCAACATCGAGCTCTCCCTCCATTTATCACCCGCACCAATATCCCCCACAGATTATCCGCCATAGCATTTGTCACTACTCGCATGGAGTACAAAGTGGTCCGATCGTTTTATAATACAAAACCTGGTCGACAGTCACGGCTATATTGTGGTGTATTGACTGTCGGATCTGATAACTCTTGGAGACTTGTTGATACCAAGCATTTGTCTCTCAAGGCTTCTACACTTCTCCAGATTTGTCCGTTGGTCACTGGAGGCTTTGTGCATTGGGCGAAAGATTTGAATAGTAATTATCTTTTGACACTCAGCAAGGAGAAAGGATTTATGACTGCTCCGATGAGAAATAATTATATATTGACAATGAACATGGAGACTGAGATTATTACTGTGTGTCAAACCCCTCAATGGAGTGGTGGGTATTATTATCATAAATATTTATCCGGGGGAAAGTATCTGTCTTTGATGATCGGGCGTGGGTACTTGAAGTGGGAGGTTTGGGAGATGGAACCAGAAACGAGGGAATGGACAAGGCTGCCCGACATTGACTTGGAAGCTCACAAGGCCTTATTGAATGAGAAGTATGATAGGGAGGATCACCACATCTTCAAACCTGATGAAGGGGCTTGCTTGGATTGCAAACTGGCTCCAGCTGGCTGGTTAAAATACAGAGAGGTCATCATCTTTGCTGTCTACAGGCCGCGGAGGAGGGGTGAATTCTGTCAAGCTCAGTTACGTGCTGCCTACAATATTCGAACACAAGACATCATCTCCGTGTTTGAGGTTGACTACAGCCCCACCCCTTATCTTGCCCATACAAACAGCCTGATGGGGATTCCCTAAGTTGAGGTCGAGTTTCACTTGTGCTTTTATTTTTATCCTACTGACTGAGTTCTTGTTAGCATGTTGTTGACATGATATTAATTTACTATTTACGAAATTATTGTTGAACGTGACATAACTGAACAACTTATTCATTTATTAAAAGGCTGTTTTACATTATAGCATCCTAAATTCCCAATACTTAGGTTCAACCTGGTAAACTCGTGTGACAGGTTCAACCGAGAAAGTGTCGGTAAGGGGTTCGAACTCTATTCGCGGATTATAAAATACAAATTCAAACTCAACTCATTATCTATTCACAATGAACATGGAGACTGAGATTATTACTCCCTGTCCCAACCCTCAATGGAGTGGTGGGTATTATTATTATAAATATTTCTCGGGGGAAACTATCTGTCTTTGATGATTTGGCGTGGGTATTTGAAGTAGGAGGTTTGGGAGATAGAACCAGAAATGAGAGAATGGGCAAAGCTGTCCGACATTGATTTGGAAGCTCACAAGGCCTTGTTGAATGAGTCGTATGATAGGATTATAAACTCGCTCCAGCTGGTCGGTTAAAATACCGACTGGTTTATATATAGACTGGTTTATATATAAATAAAAGTTAATAATTTTAATGGTATTTTGGTCTTTTATTGTTTAAGTTACTGTTTAAAAAAATGTATATCTCCCTTACATTTTTTATGGTATTTTAATGGTATTTTGGCTGAGCTTATAAACAACTTTTTTATAAGTTGTTTAATTGCTTATAAGCTCTTAAAATTTGTTTGGTAAAATTTTAAAATAAGATTTTAAAAAACTTAAAAATAAGCTATTAAAACACAAACTTAAAAATAAGCTATTAAAACACTTAAAAATAAGCTATTAAACTGCTTATAAGCTGTCTAAAAATAGTAAGGAGAAAGTACTTTAATTTTATACAAATTTTAAATATAAAAAAAACTGTATACTAATCACTTAAATTAATTTTTTGGGATTAAAACGAATAAACATGAAATATAAATACTACTCTTTCCCTTTTTAATTATATATTTTTTTCATGATATGAGATTAAAAAAAATATTATTTTTTGCTGTTTAGACCTTAAAGTAAAATGTATAAATCTTTTCTTAAGTTAAAATAAAAATTAGTTTTACAGTAAAATTAAAAAATAAAAATAAAATTATATTTTAAAGTAAAAAAAAAAAAAAAAAAAATCTAAGAAGCTTATTATTATTATTATTATTATTAGGGGGGAGTAGTAGTACTCCGTATATTGTAAAAAGGAAACCTTCCCTTTTCCGACCAATTTTAATACTGTACTCCTCCATACTCCATAGGAGTAGTTAAGATTAAATTAAGGAGAGGCTATATTAGAAGAAGATGAAAACAAATCCCGTGGAGCAAAGAGATACAAATAACAACGAAGAAGAAAATACAGAGGTAACCCGATTCTATATTTTTTTAAGTCCTGTAATTCATTAATTTGATTTGGAATTTGAATTGCAAAATTGCTATTAAATTAGGGTTCGCTTCAGATAATTCTATGATAAAACCCTAATTTATGTATAAACACATGGTTTTTGAATTGAAGGACATAATCATAATAAAAATCCTTCCTTTTTATGTGTTTGATATGAATTTCAGAACATACCCTGTTTCTTATTTATATATACACACACGTGATTTTTGAATTGACGGACATAATCATAATAAAAATCCTTCCTTTATGTGTTTGATGTAAATTTCAGAATATACACTGTTGTTTGTATTTCTTATGCAGATGGATGAGGGTATGAATTATAATCTCTTGAGATGTAGTAGTAGTAGTCGTACAAGGAAGATGTTGAAAACCTTTACCGATTTTGATTCTCTTCCGGAAGAATTATTGATGCAAATTCTACTACATATCCCAGCCCAAGATATATTCGACGCCGCAATATTCGTTTCCCGGAGGTGGTTCCATATTGTCAAAACCCATAATTTCAAGTTTGCCCATCTTCATCATTCGACTCCTGGGCTTCTCATCAGGCATAGAGAAGAATCCAAAAATAGTTTTATGTCAATGACAAAAGACGGACAAATTGAGATATCCGCCTTCACATACAATCCCGAATGCCATTTCGGGTCCAGTTGTAATGGTTTGTTGCTGGAGCCTGATTTCCATGACAAGTATGAACTTGTAATCACTAATCCAGTAACAAAGCAACATCTGGCTCTCCCTCCATTTACTCTCTACCGGGCCCTACTCCCCAAACGTGTATCAGCCATAGCATTTGTCGCTACTCGCATGGAGTACAAAGTGGTCCGTGCGTATTATAAGGGAGATCAGAATCCAAACGCTCGGGTATATTGTGGTATATTGACTGTCGGGGTTGATAACTCCTGGAGAGTTGTTGATACCAAACACTTACCTTTCGCAGCTTCTAGACTTCTCCAAATGTGGCCGTTGGTCACGGAAGGATTTGTGCATTGGGCGCCCGATGTTCGTGTGAATCATGTTCTGAGTTTGAGAAAGCAGGAAGGATTTATTACTGCTCCGATGAGAAACAATTATATATTGACAATGAACATGGAGACTGAGATTATTACCATGTGTCCCACCCCTGAATGGAGTGGTGGGTATTATTATCATAAATATTTCTCGGGGGGAAAGTGTCTGTCTTTGATGATTGGGCGTGGCTATTTGAAATGGGAGGTTTGGGAGATGGAACCAGAAACGAGAGAATGGGCAAGGCTGCCCGACATTGATTTGGAAGCTCACAAGGACTTTTTGAATGAGTCGTATGATAGGGAGGAGAGATACATGTACAAACCTGATGAAGGGGCTTGCTTGGATTGTAAACTCGCTCCAGCTGGTTGGTTAAAATACAGAGAGGTTATTATCTTTGCTGTCTACAGGCCGACAAGTAGCGGTTTTAATCAAGCTCGGTTACGTGCTGTCTACAATGTTCAAACAGAAGAGTTCTTTGTGTTTGATTTTGACTACAGCGGCCACCCTTTTCTAGTCCATACCAACAGCCTGATGGGGATTTCCTAAATTTAGTTTAGTTTCAGTTGTGCTTTTATTTATGAGGATACATATTAGTATATTATTATCCTACTAAAAATTTGTACTATTAATTTACTTTTCACTTATTACAAAGCTTTCCCTGAATATTTATGGGGGGGAAAGAATGAGTCGTATGATAGGGAGGAGAACCCCATGTCCAAACCTTATGAAGGGGCTTGCTTGGATTGCAAACTCGCTCCAGGCCGCTGAGGAAGGACCGAACCCGAAACCAACTTTTCACTTATTATTATTAACTGTGTTAACTTATTTTTTCACTTATTACAAAGCTGTCCCCGACTATTTCTCTGTTACCAAATCAGTGATGTTGATTACAAGAGGTTAGTTTTATGTTTACATTGAGCTGGCATTTTTTGTATCATTTTTTTTTTCTTTTAGGTTCAAATGACATCGCTAGGTTTAGTTAAGTAGACCAAATGACGAGAAATCCAAGCGAGAAAGAGAGCTTTTGTTTTATTTGTAAATAGCAAGCTCATATGATCCTAACTATCCAAAGCTCATTCTCAATACAAGATGTATGCTTGGACCATTAATGAAAGTTGGTCCTATTTTTGGAATCGCTTAGACCAATATATATTTTTTTTCTTTTTCTCATATACAGGATGAATTGATATTAAAAGTATCCGTGCTTATTTGGAAGTCCAAAGTTATGAATTGCCATAATACATCACTAGTGTCATGTCACAAAATTATCAATCCTATGAAAATATGTACCCTAAAAAGAACCGAACCCGAAACCAACTTTTCGGATAATCGAATTTTACTATTACGAAAAACTGATCGCACCGATTATTTATTTACTAGAACTGAATGTTAATCCTAGGATAATACAAGACTTACATAAATATTTTTTTGTAGAAATTCATGGGTTTTTTTTTTGTCCTTTTGTTGTTGTCCATATAGATCAATAGATCAGGCCAATCGTGGAATTGTGTAAGTATATATGATCGATTGAATTGTGTGAAGTTCAATTGACAAATATATGATCGATCGGACCGATCTGAAATTGTGTCAACAAATATACGATCGGGCAATCGTGGAACTGTTTTTGTTCTAGGAATATTATTTTTTTTGTTAACGGTTAATATCATATAATAGAAAAAAATAAAAGAATTTGAAGATACAATATATATCGCATAGGAATAATTTACCGTATCAACGATCTAACAGACTAGCTCTTAAAATCTCCAAAAACCAAACAACAAAACAAAACAACAACAGCCACCCTATAGACTAGCTCTCAGAATCTCTAAAAATAAAACAACAAAACAAAACAACAATGAATTCAAGTAATTCCGTAAACCTCCACTTACTAAATTAGTCTTTACTTCTTTCTCTTTAATCTTTATTATGTAGTGTAGCTGATCGTTGATTTTTTTGTTAGAAATTAGAATACTTTATTTGGCTTATTAGTTACCTTAGTATAAATATGCATTTATTTACTTATTTGTAACTATTATAAACTAATTGTAATAATTTAATATTATTATTTAATGAGGCATCTATTATATCTGACAGATCATACCACTTATTATTACTATATATTATTACTATATAGTATATACCACATCTCCTACGAACTTATTTAAAAAAGTTTATAAGTTGTTATGTTTTATAAGTTGTTTTAAGAGTTGATAAACTCTTATTTAAAAGAGTTTATAAGTTATTATGTTTTATAAGTTGTTTTAAGAGTTGATAAGCTCTTAAGTCTTATTTAATAAATAAATTGTTAAACGTTTGGATAAAATAGATATATAAAATTATAAGATTTTAATTTGTTTATCAATTTAAGATCTTATATACTGTAAGCAAAATTACCAAAAAAAAATTTGTTATATATGAAAAAAAATAATTATAAATAATTATATTAATTAACTAATAAATTTGAAATTTTTGTATATATATAAAATGTAATAATTTTAAAAGTGTTTTGGTCTTTTATTATTTAAGTTAAAAGAGGTAGTTTAAAAAAAATATCTCCCTCCTTACTTTTTTTTAAACACCAAGAGTTAAACAGCTTATTTGTAACTTTGTTAAGATTTTTTTTTTAAATTTTACGAAACAAATTTTAAGAGCTTATAGGTGTTTTAAAGAGATTATAAGCTCAAACCAAATTTTAAGAACTTATAAGCTCTTAAATAAACTTATAAGCTTAGCCAAACTTATACTTATATTTGATAGATTATATACCTTATTAAATTATTAAATAAACTATTCACTACTGTATAACCCTTATTCAATTATTAAATAAATTATTATTTAATGTTTTAGTGTACAATTTATTTGTTAGAATGCGTTGATTTATTTGCTTCATTAGTTACACGTAACTAATAAACAAATTTACTTATTATAAATAAATTGTACATGTAAATAATCCAGTACTAAACGTGAAATAGAAATATCAAAACACATACCATTATTTTAACTATGGACATCAGACAAAATTGGGCACGTAAAATCGCCTTATCGATCATCCCGCACTATATAAGCACAGAATTAAAAAAAAATACAAATTTTAAATATTAAAAAAGCTGTGTAGTTAAATTAATTTTTTCAAAAAATTGTGGAATTTAAACTATTAAAAAATTATTTTAATACAAATTTTAATTATTTTAAAAATATTTTACAAATTTTAAAATTATATAAAAATAGGTTAAATTATTTAAAAATATATATTTTAAATTGTTTTAAAATTATTTTAGGACAATTTAAAATTTTATTTTTTGAATTTATTTCAAAATAATTTTTAATTAATTTAAAATATTTTTAAAATTAAAAATATTTTAAAATAAAAATTATCTAAAATTTATTTCATTTCACTTAAAATTAATTAAAAATACTTTTAAATGTTTAAAATTGATTTCAAATAATTTAAAAATCATTTTGAGATTTAAAAAGTATTATAAATTATTTAAATTTTTTAAGATACTATAAAAATGTTTAAAATTAATTTAAGATATGGCCATAGTTCAAAATTATTTTCAAATCCTTTTAAATCACTTAAAAATGATTTTAAAAACTTAAAAAGTTTTTCAAATTATTTTCAAATAATTTAATATATTTAAAATAATTTAAAATTTATTTTAAAATAATGTAAAATATTTAAATTCGTTTAAAAATTATTTTAACAATATTTGATAAACAGTTGAGAAAACTTGTCCACAATATCTATCCACAGTCCACACAATTTCTTGTGAAGGACACATTTCTTTCATGCACAGTTTCTTCGTCGCCGCCGTTAGAGTAAGATATTAATATTACTATACACGTGACATTCATTACATAAGAGACTAGTACAATATAGGTGTTCAAGAATGAGCAAAAATCTACTTGAAATCAGAACCATTCGACCATACATTTCGGTTAGAAACCGGTTCTGGAAGCAACTTCAGAGAACGACAGCAGTTCTTTCTGGACTTTGATCCTCTCATAGAAAACGGAGCACGCAAAGGAATTGCATTTGACTCCGCTCTCAATCAGCCAATCCCCGCCCCCACAATGACGACATATCCGAACAACAACTGTACCAATGATAGCAAGCATGAACTCCCACTGGAAAGTGGAAACTAAAATCCAAAATTAGAATGAGAATATGCCTAGAATAACTGCTAACAATACAAACTCTCAAATACAAAAGTTTCAAGGAAATTACAGAGGGACTCGTGCAAATGCCATTTTGTTCTCTTATAACGAGATTTATCTGAAGTCGATCCATCAGAACTTATGTATATGGCGTGTCAATTTTACATTGCTATCAAGTGCCAACCATAAGACGGTTAACAAAAATGAAAGGAAATGTGAATTAGCATCTCTCCAAACGATGTATACTTCTTACTACACAGGAATTGGAAAGATCAATATACGGAGTATAACTTATCCCTACCGTCCAATAAAAAAATACTAGGAGATTTTGAAAACCAGAAAAGCTAAAGTAACTCTTCCTCCAAAATCGATGAAGTGGTTAGTGCTTGTTTGGTATCATGGATAAATCCAAGACACTTAAGATAACATATCTAATCCAGCGTTTGATTTGATTTATGAAGGCCCAGGTTTAATTATTGGTCCGATCCTAAATAATGTTCCACTTCAAAAGACTTAACTTACCAAAACGGCATGTTTGCCTATCTAATGTGAACACTAACTAAAAAATTACCAATTTACCCCGTGTTTCAAGAGCCAAACAAATTTTGCTTCATTACCTGCATCTCAACATTTGCTCAAATAATCATTGACAAATCAAAATGAAACAAATTTAAAATTGTAAAACTAAATAAATTATTTTCTTATTCATAAATTGAGCATTTAAAAATTGAAAGAACAAAATTTAAGTTAAGAATTGAAAAAAATCGAATTGGGGGTAATTAGATTCTTTATTGCCCACTCGCAGTGTCGGAGGCGATGGCCCTCCCGCGGTGGCGGTGGTGATGGCCCGCCCGCGGTGGCGGTGGAGATGGTCTGCTCGCGGTGGTGGTGGTGGCGGTGGCCCGCTGTCGAGTAACTCCGAAATCCGAATAGAGCATCCAAAACAGATTTGATAATTTTCTGTTGCAATTTTTTTTTCGTATAAATTTTTTGGAAAAGAAAAAGATAAATGTGGAATTACTTGAAACGGCGGCGGCATTCTATGAAGCAGCGTGAAGAAGCAGGTGGATAGATAGCGCGCCTAGGGCTGCAAACGAGTCAAGCGGCTCGCGAGCGCTTGCGAGCCGCTCGAGTCAACGCTCGACTCGAACTCGGTCAAACTCGAGTTCGAGTCGAGCTCGAGCTACTCGTTACCTTAAACGAGCCGAGCTCGAGCTCTCTTTTTCAAGAAACGAGCTGCTCGCGAGCAGCTCGTATATAAGTAATATTATATAATTTCCTATATATATATATAAATTAATTAATTAATAAACATCTAAATTAAACTAGGTCTTTTTACGTCCCCACCTACTGCTCTCGAGATTTACTTCTTCCCTTTTGAGTCTTGACTATTTTACCCATTTAATTTTTGTTTTCATCTCCTTCAAAGTAGAAAATCGAAAAATAGTTACAGTAAGAAACGTGAAAGAAGAAAGAATAAGCAAAGGTTTGTGTTGACTCCCGCCCCCTTTCTATTTCTTTTATGAAAAATAAAAATAAAATAAAAAAATAAAAGAGAAAACATTTATTGAATCCTCCGCCTCTACAATCGCTGCCCTCTTTTTTCATATTCGCTGATTCTTTGTTTTCGCATTGGTATTTATTATCAGAATTTAATTATTTCTCGACCAAATTACTGTTCTTGCCTCTTGGAATTCACTATCTTTTTATTTGCTGATTTTTTATTTTTATAGTGTGTGGCAGACTTTGGTCGAGCTCGAGCTCGAGCTCGAGCAGGGCATTTTTTGGTCGAGCCGAGCTCGAGCCCCTTAAAGTGAAGCTCGTCGAGCTCGAGCTCGAGCCTACAATTTTTTTTTACGAGCCGGCTCGATAAGTTCCAAACTCGATTCGGCTCGGCTCGTTTGCAGCCCTAAGCGCGCCGTTGCCATGAATTCTCTAAATATTTGCTTCCCTTCCTCGTGTAAATTAAATTGTTTTTATTATTAAAAATATGAAAAATAATTTTATTTTTATTTTGGGGTTAAATTGTTTTTATTATTAAAAATATGAAAAATAATTTTATTTTTATTTTGGGGAAAATTTGAATGAGAATTTTATTTTTAGGGGGAAATTTGAATGAGAGTATATTAAAATTTGTTAAGAGTTAAATAAGTCAATTTTTTATTATAAAAATAAGTCATTTTAATTTTTTGTTTTAAACTGTTAGTTTTTTTTGTCTTGGGTTTAACAACCTTACATCTTTTTTTATTTTTCATGAAAAATATATTACTTTTTTATGAAATCAAAAACATTTTTTTTATTTTTAAAAATATATTACTAAAATATATTACTTTTTTTTTTATGAAATCAAAAACATTTTTTTTTTATTTTTCATGAAAAATATATTACTTTTTTTATGAAATCAAAAAATAAGAGTTATTTGTCATGACTAAACTCAATATCAATTTCTAAAATATTTTTTATTTTTCACGCAAAATTTAATTAGACAACTCAATATCAATTTCTAAAATATCTTTTATTTTTCACGCAAAATTTAATTAGACATTTCTATGTACTTCATCAATTAGAATTTAAATTATTTACATTACAATATTTAATTAGACACTTGGCACTTCTAATTCTTACACATCAATTAGAATTTTTTAATATATTTTATAAATTAATTATTCACAAGATCGAGTAAGATAAATTAAAGAATCAAGTAGCTAACAAATTTATACTAAAATATATAACTATAATTTATTATAAATAAAACCAAATAGTAGTAACTAGTTTGAAAAAAAATTGAATATAAAATTAAATATTACGTTTTGTAGACTATAAATTAGGTGTCAGAAGAGAGAAGGATTGAGGAATTTGGAAATTATGTGTTGGATTTTAGGGTTTCAGAAGAGAGAGGGATTTAGGGAGTGACTGATAAAAAAAATAAGAAAGAAAGTTTGGTTGAATTAATTTATGCACCTACACAACATTAATTTTATTTTAAATTAAAATAAAAATATTTATTACTTTCATTTTTAACTTCCCAAAATATAAATAATTATTAATAAATTCAAATTTTATTTTAAATTAAAATAAAAATATTTATAACTTTCATTTTTAACTTGTTGAATATAAATAATTATTAATAAATTCAAAGTACTTATATTTAAAATTATTTAAAATATAATTATATTCAAAATTATTTAATTTCAATACATCCCTTAATGTATTTGCGCAAACATACCTTAATGTATTTGCGCAAACATATTATACCTCCGACCTAAGAAATGGTCACAGGTGGTCAACATTAACTTTTTTCGTCCAATAAATATGATAAACAATTTAAAATAAGAATATTTTAGTATTTTTTTTTATAATTTTTGTATACTATTTATCATATTTTTTGGACGAAAAAAGTCAACGTTACCAACTGTGACAATTTCTTAAGGTTTTGTATCCAAATTTCAATGTATTTGAGCAAACATATTATATTTGTATCCAAATTTGCAAGCAAACATATTATATTTGTATCTCGCAAATTAATATTTATTTGAGTATTTTGATTACTCTATGGATATCTCAATATCCAAATATTGACATTTTTAAAATATATTTCAAATTTAATATTTATTTGAGTATTTTGATTACTCTATGAATATTTCAATATCCAAATATCCGACATTTTAAAAAATATATTTCAATATTCAAATATTCGTATTCTTAAAAATATATTTTGAACCAAGTAGATGTGCATATAGTTATAAAAATAAAATGTTATATTCAAAATTGGTTATAGTGAAAATGTTTTATTATAGAAATTCAAAATCATTTAAAATCACTTAAAACTGATTTAAAAAAGTTAAAAATATTTAAAAAAAATTAACTAAATTTGATACATTTTTAAAAGTATAAAATGTGTTTTAAATTATTTGAAAACAATTTAAAAATGCTTTAAAAGTTTTTCAAATTATTTTAAAATAATCTAATAAATTTTAAATGTATATCTAAATAATTTAAATTTTATTTTAAAACACTTTAAATTTATTTTATCCACAATTCCACAGTTTCTTCATCACCGTTACAGAGTAAGATATTAATATTACTATACACGTGACATTCATTATACTATAAGATTCTAAGTAGAATATAGTGTTCAAGAATGAGCAAAAGTCTTCTTGAAATCAGAACCATTCGACCATACATTTCGGGTAGAAACCGGTTCTGGTAACAACTTCAGAGAGCGACAACAGTTCTTTCTGGACTTTGATCCTCTCATAGAAAACGGAGCATGCCAAGGAACTGCATTTGACTCCGCTCTCAATCAGCCAATCCCCGCCCCCACAATGACGACATATCTGCACAACAGTTTATAGCACATTTACGAAACAAAAATTACTAGCTCAACCATGCATACTATTCGGCCACAAGAAAAATATAGCAGGTGTGTATGTGTCGTTACAAATTCCGTGACTGATAGTAATTGAAATGTGTGGTTCAATAGAAGTTATTCTAGTATATACATATTAAGAAGGGAAATATAAGGAAACGATCTCCTAACCTAATTTAGACAGTAGAAAATCGACCTACTATGAAAAAAGTAAGCACCCAATATGATACTTACAGCAGCTAGGTGTTGCATATCCTTTTCCAGCTTTGAAGTTCTTCCTGTCAAGGCTGTAGCAACAGTTACTTCATCCTTAGAACAGTTGTGACACAGATGGGCTGATCCCTGAACTAAATCCCCACAGAGGATGCAATGTCTCGATGCATAGTAGTAATCAATTCTCATCCTGGGTGCATTTGGTACAAAAGAGTTCCTTTTTCCAATGAGTTCACGTGCCGGGCGAGGCATGTCTAAAAACCAATGGTTCAAATCGGCTCCAACAAGCCCAAATACTCTCTGTAAAGCTGGGATGATCTGTTTTCTAATGTAATAAATATCATTCAATCTGAAGGGGGAATTAATAGCCAGAAGTTCGAGGGGGTCCACCACCATATCAACCAAACGAGCCCCAGGCTCACCATGAACTACTACATAAGGTATTCGCTCAGCATACCGAGGTTCGGCCCGCGGATCAGTTCTTAATGATTTACTGGCAACAATTGCAGCAGGAGGAAGTGAACAAACACCTGCAGCATAAGTACCCAACCGAACCTCCTTCGCGAAAACAAAGTCCTGAAGAGAGAACCTACCAGATAATATCCTTGTCCACTGACGCAGCACATATTCTTTGACCTGAGGAAATTAAGAAAGGGTGTGTGAAATACAATGACAGATGGATCATGTATAAAGTATATAAGAGCATATCTCATCTATGATCAAAATGTGTCATACTGTGAGTACTATTCAGTAACAATGCGTAAAGGGAGAATGTGCTTGAGGACCCGTTACTACAGAAGTGAAAATAAAACATAATTGCCCAAAAATAATAGAGAAGGAGAAGAGAAGCGAACTCCTTACCATATCAATATCTCGACTTTCGAAATAGGTCCTTAATGACTGTTCCATCATTTTCGATACAGCCGCACATGTATCTCTTCGGACCGTCTCAATACCTTTAGCATCAAAGATTGGCTTCCTCTGATCTGGACTCTCATAACTATATCCAACATAACGCTTCTTTGTAAGGAGAAAACACGGGAAGTAAACTTTTTCCATTTTTAAAGTGATGGGAACTGGATTCATTTCAGTAATCGCTGATGCAATTTCTTGTCCAACCACGAAAGCTTCTTTAACAGAACGCCCTTTTAGGAGTACAAACATGCTGCACCGAAGAAGAGAAGCAGAATTTATTAGTCCCAGAAAAGCTAAATAAAAATTTCCAAGCCATGACGTGTTTTCAGCCCAAGCCAACATGACTATGCAGTGAACTTTTATTCATTTCCTATGGACTACTTAAAGAATTAACGATATTTTGAAATTACATACCTATCGGTATCACCGTAAATCACTCTGGCTTTCCACTTATCATTTGAGTTTACAAAAGAAATTGCAGCCTCCAGAGTTCTACGGCCACATTGCACTATACTGTCAGCAAGTTCAGCACAAGGCATGCGTCCACTAAATCCAGCAGCTGTATAACCGTAAGTAACATTTGCTATAAGCTTCAAAGCAAGCTGTCGAGCGTTTAATATCCTGCGAAGAACTAGCTGTGATGGAGCCAACTTTTTCATTGCTTGTTTCACCATGATTCTAGTTGTTAATATCTCTTCTAACAGCCTAGGTAGTATCCCTTTCCGGACTTTTGAAGGAACATAGACAACACCATTGGGTGTCATCAGAAATTCACGTTTCAAGTTGCATAAGTCATTTACATCTGGTGAATAAGAACTGACACCAAGGGTATTTGCCTTTGAAGGTATAATCTTTCCCAGACATGTACAAAAGCAAAGGTTATATCCGATTACCATTGATGGATACAAAGACTGGAAATCCAAAACAATAACAGGATCTGCATAAAAATTAGATTCTGGTTCCATAACAAGAGGTAAGCACTCCATTGCTGGTTGATTGGCAACCTGCTGTTTTCCAGGAGAAACAGCAAGATAGTTCTGTGAGTGTGCTAATCTCAGAAACATAGATTCAACACGATACTGTGAACCTCGAGACAATACTGAAAAAAAGTCTATACCAAACACTCGGGCCAGTTCTGATGTTCGGTTTATCATATCGAGCTGACTCATAATCTGCAGACCCAACTTTGCTCTCTCTAATGTATAGTCAATAGATTTAAATCGTGCTTGTCCGGGGCCACTTGAAAACCATTTGGTTAGTACTTTCCAACTGATATGTGGAATTTTTCGCCTCAGAACTGCTTCAGCTACGGCTTCAACTGTGTACATATTAAGTTTAACTTCATTTCGCATCAGTCTCCAAATATTAAGCACAATTCTACCACCTACATGAACACCACTAGCATGTGTTCTGCCCCACTCATCCTCAATTACTGAATTTTCAAGTTGGACTGCTTCAGAAAAAACTTCCCCTATCTCTTTTTCAGAAGCTTTAGAATCTCCAGGAGCCACATTAATTTGTGATGGTGTCCTTGAAATATTTTTTAGAAGACCAACACCCATATGTGCAGCCCTTTCAGCCAAAAATCCAATGGAACCACTTTGAACATCCCAGCCCATTAAAATATCTGGGTCAGAAGCACGTACAATCTTTGTAAAATGTTTGAGCAATTGTAATTCTTCATTAAAAACAAAGACCCTGGATTCTGGGACTGCATCAAGGTTTTTCTCAACATAAACAGACCCACAACGCAGAAGCACATGGGTGTCAAGTGTAGATTCATCATCCTCTTGAAGAACAAGAACAACGATATTGATGGAGTCATATCGAGGGTCAGGTCTTAAATCTCCTCTAGAATCAGCATGGACCTCTATACTCATCAGTGTTAGCTGCTGCCCTTGACCAGCACTAGCTGGATCACGAAAACCTATTTGGCTCAATGGAGTTGACCTCGTGTTTTTATCAGGACCAGATAATTGCGAGGTATCTCCCAAGCAGGCAGTTATTATTTTTTTCTTTGTCTCATTAATAGTCTTAACTTCACTGCTGCAGTTTTTCTGAATATGCTCTGATACTTGATTAATATTAGGGTTTTCACTTGACAAAGATGCAGGCTCAGTCAAAGGGGAATTACTGTCATCAGTTTGAGAACTTTGGGAATCCACCATATCTCCAGAGAACTCCGCAGATATTGGAAGAAATGGTGATGGCATGCTTATCTTTTGCCTAAAAACATCAGAGGAATCAGACGATAGCCATCTATCAACAGATTCCCTCAATGGAGGTAACACTGCAGGGGTCAGCATGAACAAACATGACCCATCATTCTTATAAAGTGTAGGAACACCCATTACTGGTTCTTGATTACCAATATATTTGCACTGTTTAAAGCTAACACCCTGATTTTCTTCTTCTGGGGAATTCCTCACAAAAAAAGGGGGACATTTATCATCAATATTTCCCAGAAGAGACGTCCCTGCGTTATAGCCCTGAATTGCCGAAGCTTCTCTCTCGGGCTCATCTGTCCAATCTATAGTTGGAGGTTGCACTGAGGGCGTCATACCAATCAGTTTCACAGATTCCTTGTTTACATTATCTGGAGCGCCATGAGGCTCTGATAAACCAGGATATCTTTCATGACAAGGCAAATTTTCAAACTGCATATTCAAAGGTATTTGCAGCATTCTGTTACAAGAATCTTCACCGGCAATTTTAGTCTTTAAAACAGAAGCATGTTCAAGCTTGCAAGAATTGCCATGAAGGCTTGAATCATATTCCACAAAGTCGCAACAACTATCTCCATTCTTCGGCATAATTTCCGTCTCTAGACTTTCCTTACTGGAGGATAGAGGCAACTCCCCAATAGTAGCAAAGCAAGTACAGGTTTGTTCGACATGAACAGACTCACTGCACACCTCAACAATAGAGCTTATGTTCCTGTCATGAAATATAGTTTCCTGATTTTTAATAGGTGTATGCATGGGCGAGAGAAGATCCTTCGGGTTTTCACTGTCATTACCCAATTTTGAGACAGAGCCTATATCTCCTTTATGCCCGTCAGCACCAGGGCAGGATTCTACTTTCCAGTCTTCTGCCTGACTCATGCTCTCAGAGAGTTCAATTCTATGAGACCGTTTTTTCCTCATCAAGTCCCTTGTTGAGCATTCAACTATTACACTAGCAGGCCTCACGTCCCCAATATTCTTTTGCTCGTCAACTTTTACAATTGGAACTCTTTTTGATTCATCTCCCAGACATGAAGTTCCTATATTTTCGCTTCTCTCAACATCATGTCCATTCAAAATGCATAATGTATCTTGAGGCAAAACATCCCTCGCTTTTTGATGAGAAACAGGCAAAGAACCCCAGCGAGGTCTCTTTGTTCTGTTGTTACTGACAAAGTTTAAATCTAATTCAGGCCACGATTGCCCTTCAACTTTAGAAGTTGCTGCACTTTTGTCTGTTTTGAGCCACTTATCCTGGGGTGTTGAATCTAACTCATCACTGGAGCCATCAACCTGCGGAATTGTTTTATTCGACGAGCATTTTCTAGAATGACTAGTCTCCGCAAGAAGAAAGGTTCCTTTATCATTTGATTCTTCAAAGTTAAGCATATCAATAGTATCAAGAATGTCTTGACACTCTTTCTGAGATTCACTCTCGTAGTCCACATTGGCTATCTCTAATACCTTATCAAGGTCTTTCATTGGCAAGGGACTCAAAATCATCTCCCGAGCAAGTTCATCATCAGAATTGATATCTTCTGCAGCTTGAGAAGATGCAAGCCACTTTAAAAGCCTCAAGGCATCATCATCTGTGGCCTAATGAACAAGTTTGATAAATAAGTAAATACAGTACTGCGCAAATGTACCCCATAGAATTATAAATTAGGAAATACTAGGACAACTGTATTTTGACTATTTTCTAAGGCGTTCATATCAGATCCTAAGTTAATGAAGAGCTCCTTCCCTCCCCCCTCTCTCCCAATTCATTAAAGTAATCAAAACTTGAGAATACCTTTGCAATTGATGGTCCTATGGTCCCAGAGATCTGCAGTTGATCAGCTGAATCTATGTCATTAGTTCCTACTGCATCAACATTCTGAAATGGTGAGTCTGATGATAATAAAGATCCGATCCTGTCACTTGCTTTCAAATATTTTGAAGGCAGATCATTGCTATTCTCGAAGTTAGCCATTTCAGAGTCAACCAGATCACCACAAACCTTTGAAGATTTGATTGATTCTGGAGTCAAAACCGGCCAGTTTTCTGCTTCATTGCTCACTTCAATGAGATTTTCAAATCCAATCCCATCTGACAGAATTCTCAATACATCTTGTGGAAGTGGTTTCTCAGAATCAAGAGGCATGGCCTCCGGCACACCGTTCCTCTCATATTCTTCCTAGTATAAAAAATAAAGAAATCATAATAAACATTCAACTATATATTTTTTTAAATACCAAGGAGACTATGTACATTGAAAGCAAACCTCCCAAATCGGTATTAGTGACTGAACCATTTTCACCTCAGCATGGGTTTGAGAGAGAGATGTGTACGATATAAGCTGCTGATTTATGATATCTGCATAACGTGCCAGAAAACAAATAGTTAAAAGCTAAAAACAGAAAACAGCATCATCTTTCAGATCACAATAACAAACCATGTACTGCAGCATCCACTTCCAGCTCAGAGGTACTCTGACGTCTGAAGAGTGAAATTAATCTATTTGATGAGGATTCGGGTTCAGGTGAATATTGCCAGGTCCACCCATCCGGAATAGTAGAAGATATCCATATTGGTGTGTTCAGACATAAGTCATCACCTACATCTGCCTAGTTAAGATACACAGATATATAATGAATTAGATCCTAAACAAAATCGGTAGAAGTAAAAAAACAGAATACCATGGAAACCTGAGAATTCATGCAAGTTGAGTCATCTGCCACTGGTCTCATTTTGCCTTGGTGCTTAACTTTTCGCTGAGAGAAAACATCTGGGACAGGGTAGCGAAATCTAGCCTTTGAAACATGTAAGAGTCCCATTCCATACAAATTGTAGTCAATCTGATAATTATGGAAAAGTAGACCTGGGTCAGGGGTCATTAGACCCTTTTTAGAGGAGACATAAGGCTTGCAAAAGCAACAGCCAAGATCATAGAGGCAGAGATAGAACAAACATGATTTCGAATTTTCATATAGTGCAACAATCAAGTAAATCGGTTGATGAAAATGGAAACACGCCAGGCCAAATATATTCAAAATGAATTTCTTAAATGATTCACATACCAGGAACTGAAGAAGAAACGGTATATGTGATTCGTATGGCTGAAATGTTTTTTCCAATATTGCACCTGTCTACACAAAAACCAGAAATAACTTAGCTAGCTATCTACAAGCTTGGATTACTAGGAGCATAGAAATACTAGAGAAAGCTCTGCATCAGCGCGATCAAATGAATAAATATCCTCCTGTTAGTGGAGGGTCTGAGACAATAATTTTCCAGATAGAGAGAGAATCACATATATCCCAAAACTTTCTAGTCCAACTGTCACAACTAACACCAGTTGAAGTACTACACATTACACAATAGCACTAAAATATACTAATATCATTTTGGAAAATTTAAACCAGAAGGGTTACCAGAAATAATAAAATATCTCGTAACATAAAATAGAGATATATGCAACTTCAAAAATGTTACCAGAAGAATATCAGCAGCACGAGAAACATCATGCGGATAATATCTGATCTTTGTCAAGGTCTATCATGGAAAATTTTAATATGGTAAAATAAAAAAGACAGAAAGAGAACAAAGATAGTCTATCCAGCTCGGATAGACGTCTTGACCCGGTCGAAGAGAACTCGGGGACTGAGCTGCAGAAAAGAGTCGGAGAGTTCTAGAAGAGTTCTAAAGACCGTCTAATCTAAATATTCAAACAATAGGATACAAATAAATCTTCACAAACAACTCCTCTGAAGAATGATAGCCATAAAACTTTCTTGCCCGAACAACATCACAACCATGCACATGCTGTCGTTTTGAGCCAGCATTACCTTTAAGCTGTTGAAAGTCGAAACCAAGTTTTCATGATATGCTAATATGGAAGGCCATTTAGTGGAAAAGCATAAACGCAATTTAAAAGCAATGAGATACCTTTAGAGCCTTCTCAAGGGCAAGGGTTAGAGAATTTTTGCGTGAATTCACTGCTCAATTACAAGAACAAGAAGACCAGATTATTAAGTTTGAACTACCACCAACACATATCTGAATGCAGTTTCGACACTTTCATTAAAAAATCTATGCACAATATCAGAGAGAGAAAAACAAGGATGATGATTCTATACTACCTATGAAGTTCCATACAAAAAGTACCTTCATCGTTTGTTACGGAGCCCAGATCAGAGCAGGGTACATACAGATAAGGTAACACCTGTAGACAACGAAGGTGGCTTAAGGCTTAGCCTGTCAAATGCAAGCTTCAATCGATGTCAACAAACCACAAAGGGCGTACAAACAAGGTATGATTTGGACAATCGTTTTATTTTACACCTTCAGATAACAGTAAAGAATAACATTAATCTGCAGCAAACACCAAATAAAACAAACTCGCTCAGCCCCATTTATATATTCACACTCTGATTTTACTGGAAATTAAAGGGGGGTGAATAACAAGTAAACATTTTATCAGCAGAGGCATACTCGATGAACGTGCAAACAAGCCTTCTGTCCAGCCGGAGTTGACCCATATATTCTAATCACCGGAACCTCGTTCACCTTCCCACCTGAAGATCAATTTCACACTGCTGAAATTTCAGAACGGAAACAGAAACAAATCAAACGGACACAGCACCGACACAGCCGACGACTTTCAAGCAAACTAATTAATAAAAATAAATATAAAAAATCCTGAAAATTTTCAGGCTGAAATTGAGGGAAAAAAAGTGGTAGTAGTAGAGAACTTCACCGTGGAATGGGCTGTAAGAAATGTCAAGGTCCGGTATAGGAGGCGACATGTAGTAGTCGATCGAAACTATTCGAACGCTAAATACTGGCGGCTGAGAACCTCCCATTTTCGCCTCTGCTAGCCCTTCCGTCGGAGATTTTTTCAGAATATTTTCACCATTTTTCGCGTTGAAATTTTGTCGAGAGAGATTGATTTGGCGCCCAACGGCGGTGCGGTTCGCTTATATACCAAGTGCAGAAGAAAGGGTCGCTCATCAAAAAATAAATACATACTGTATTCATTTTTTTAAAACATTTTTTTTTTAAATTAATTTTGGAAATTATTTTTAATAAAAAATATTTGAATATTGGAATTTTATTTGATAGTATTAGAAAAAACCAATCAATATTGTCCCAAACTTTTTGAATTACAACAAATTATTGAAGTGTATGTATATGTACTAAAATATTTTTACAACATGAAAGAAAAAAGACTACACACAAGAGCATGACAACATACTACACACATTGCTCTTGTGGATTCTGCCGACAAGAGATATCTACATGAACACCCATCTTTATTCAACAAATTATTAGTATACAATTCGAACACTATGCAGATCCAACTTGCCTCTCCCACCTCAGATCTTCAGAGAAGCGGGTGAGGGCAGCTCTAGGATCACCATTCGACATAGACAAGTAGTATTGAGCAGTGCCATCATCCACATTCATGCTCCTCTTCAACGAGTCTATCACCCTTTTCTTGACTCTTTCAGAGGTCAGGTTATTCAAAAGGCTTTTCAGATTTCTGTCGGGGCCACCATCGAGATACAGCACCGCAACCTCTCTTTTCGCATGGGTATCCACTTCTATGTAGCATGTGGAATCTATGAGAAATTCTGGCTTGCTTACAGGGATCAAAAGACGCTCCCTAGAGTATATGCCATGTTCGCTCATCATGTTGTTCAAGCGTTTTATGTCCATAACCTGTCGAGATTGGAGTCATAATTACATACTGATTGCAATGTCTTTAAAGATCATATAGAGAGATTTCAAATTATAACAGATCTCTCTAAACAAAGCAGAAACGAATTAACTCAAAATGCCCATCGCAGCTGAAGAAAGAAAATATTTTTTGCACACAACGTATGCTGTTATTTGTGCTCGACTGGAGGATAAATTTTGAGTTCTAGTAACAAACATCAGAAGATCATAAACTAAAAGATTGACAGCAACATCCTTCAAACACACTTATGAGAGCCATTTAAAGATATTACCTTTATATTTGAAAGATCAAGATTTATGCCAAAGTTAACAAATTACTTCAAGTACATTACATCTTATCAAATAATCAAGAATCGAATACACATTGAAAACAAAAATGCATAGGAAAATAGCATTTCCGAGCTATATTCTTCTATTTCAATCATGTTTTGTTGATAACATATCAACATAAATATTGAATTCGCATAAGTTAAACTATTACTATGCCATTAAACTATAATGATTAACATAAATAAACCCTGATTACAAGTATACCTGAACTGAGTACTTAACGGCGAGGCTAGCAATGGAGTCGCTGCGGGATACGCGGTGCGAGACGGCGAATTTCGAGATGGAATTGTCTCTCCAGAACCCACCGGAGCTAGGTTTTCCGATGACTTCGCGAAGCTTCCACGGAGACATGAAGGCGCGAATCTGAATGTCCCTACCGGAGGCCACCGATCGCCAGATCCGGCAAACGCAGGCCGCGCGAGCGAGGTCGGTAAGATTGAGCTTCTCCAGGATGATCTGTAGAGTGTCCTTGCAGAACAGAGCCGAGAAGTTGGAATTCATCGGGGAGATCGTGATGTCGTCGGAGGAGACGGCAGGGGAAGACGGCGACGCTCGGAGGCAGAGGGAATTGAGCGGCTCGAGGAGGTCTAAAGGCAACGCTACAGGAGACGGTGGTTGTGCTTCTTCGTCGTCATCGCCGCAGCAACCCATCGATACTTTTATCCAGGATAAGGTGTGCTAATTTGAGAGACTTTCGAGTGTATGGATATCAACGCTCGGTCTAAAATTAATTAATTAATTAATTAATAGTAATACTCATAATTATTAGTATATTATTAAGTATTATTATAGAGTGTAGAATTATAAATCAACAATGACTAATATAGAAAAAAAAAAGATGGATCATGAATACAAAGATTCATACACAAGAGAGTACATTCAAAGCAGCACCAACTCTAAGGCTCTGCAATAATACAAATGCAATCAATCAGAATCAGAGGGAACTCTCCGATGCTCGTTCCTCGTCGGGGATCTCAAGATCGAGGTAATGAAATTACAACAAAGAGCGGATCAAAGTCCGATAAATATTCTAACTCAGCAAAACAAAACGCAAATGCAATCAATCAGAATCAGAGGGAACTCTCCGATGCTCGTTCCTCGTCGGGGATCTCAAGATCGAGGTAATGAAATTACAACAAAGAGCGGATCAAAGTCCGATAAATATTCGAACTCAGCAAAACAAAACGCAAGTGTAATAGTATTGCATCATAAGACCAATTTTACAAGCAAACATGACACCATTACTGACAAAAAAAGGAGCATTCTAGGGCTAACATCGAAGAAAGATGAGAATAAATCACGAGGCCCACCCATGGTCGAGACCATATGCATCCATGTATCCAGCATGAGCGTGGTCGTGACCACCATGACTGTGTTGGTGGTCCTGATCACTGTCTTTAGCTTCGCCAAACATCTCCACGTGTTTTCGCATGGGTTCTTCAGGGGCCCGTTTAGTAACTTTTGGCAACGAGGAAACAAACTCGTAGATGCTTTCAGCTACCTCCTCGGCATTGTGCTCCTGAATAAACAATATATTTTTTAGTTCATATTTGTTCTAATCCCATATGACGAGGGGTTTCACAGAAACTTATATAAGCAAAATGAAACTAAATTTTGAGACAACGTCTCAGCAAGCTGCTCCAAATTGTTCATATTCTACAGATATTCTCACTTAACGTAAAAGAATGTGGAACAGCTAACTCGTATCCTCAACCGCTACTTATAAAAGCAATAAATTATAAGCTCCCTATTTTAACTCTCATCATAAGTCACACGTAAAATAAAGCCATAAAAACAAGTAACAGTTAATCTCATCTGTAGGAGTGAGTCGATATAGCATAGTCATTCCTGGAAATCCGAGTAAACTTTTCCATAAACGAGACTAGAAAGTATTTCATCCCCACATGTAAAAATGAACAGAGTCTAGAATTTCCTTAAATTTCTATTGTGGAATCATCTATTAGCATCCAGCAAAAGTTTCAGTTTCTTCTCATATCAGCCAAAAATGAAAAAGCTCAAAGGAAGTAAACACAAGTAGATATTCACAGATAGAACTAATTTCTTGGGAAACTCAAACAGTTGCGAAAACGACAATAAAGAATAACATGTCATTACTCAAGTATGATAAGATTTATCATTTTCCCTTCTTCTGAACTGCAGATGCGGTTTTGCTCCAACAAAGTTGTAAAATTTATGGACAGTCTAAGTTGTCTAGCACGTAAAGATTCAAGAAAAAAAATGTATCTGGGTACCGGTAAATAATACTCCTATTAGGCTATTAGCACAACTCTTATTTTGTAAATCGATAACAGTCTTCATGACGAGCCCTAAACAATCCTGATGGATCCATATTTTCAAATCTCTAAACTACAATGAACTGATTCAGCATAGTTAAGGTGAACAATGCACCCAATATCTACAAAAAACAACCTTCCACGAGAATCGATCGAACAAGGAAGCTTCAACTTATTCTGAACACATGTCGAGAATTGGCTATATTATATAGAATGTATTTCAAAAGCAAAGATGTAAGAGTATTATCGATGGATTGAGAGATAACAAATTAACAAACAAGGGATACTTTTTTCGGTATGGTACACATGAAAATTGTCCCTCACCTGAGTCCATCGCCCACCGGAATGTGTGGCAAGTGTCGCCTGAGGAAGAGCATCCACAATTCGTCTGCCCTCGCCAGTCCATCTCTCAGAGCATATCACACGAATAGGCAGGCCTTTCACCCCATCGAGATTGGCCCATTCAGACAAATCGAAACTATAATTTAGATTCTTACCCATTCCAAGAACCGCCCTTCCTCCATCCCTTCCATTCAACAGAATCCTATGCGCATCTGCCTCAATCCCATCAACTGATTTCATACAACAACTACCAATAACTCTCTCAAACACAATCCGAGACCCCAACACAATCTCCCTCACCACAGGCACCCCCAGGACCCAAAATGGCAACGCGGTCCGACTAGGCTCCCCATCAAGAACCACCACGCTCCTAACCAAAGCTCGATTTTCCGATATCCAATTGGCACTCAAAGCCAGAGCAGAATCATGCAAGACCAAGTCCACTGGAGCCAACCCCATCGAGTCCACCACTTGGCTAAGCACCTTCCCCATTTCCACACTACTCAGCTCGACGGATTTAACCACGCTTTTCTTCTTCGGAATCCGAACCTTACTCTCCTCGAGGTCAACATACCCTTGCTCGACAAGCTGATCGAACCCCCAAAAAATACCCTTCTCTTTAATATCTTCATACACCTCCCACAATCCGGCAAAAACGCCACTCCCACCCAGATCATCTTCGTCCACGACAATGAATTTATCCGAAAACCCGGAACCGGGAAGATCGATAGCGGCAGCGCGCACATTCTTCCGACCTAGATGGCTAACGACGTTTTGAAAAGCAAAAGAACTGCAACCTAGGCCGTGCACGATCAGGACGTGGCCGATATCGGAGTCGGAGGGCCCCTGCTGAACGGAAAATAGCTCGACCTGGGGAAGATTAGGGGCAGTTTGGACCTTGATGGTGCGGCCGCCGGAATAGTGGCGGCGGAGAATTGGGGGGAGGTTGAGGAACCACGTCTTGGGATCCTGTGGGGAAAAGTAGGAGAGAAGGACGAAGAAGAGGGCGATGAGAGAGACGATGAGGGTGGAGTAGAACCAGAACTGAAATGGGTTCGATGTGGCGACGGCGGCAGACGGCGGATGTGACGGCGGTGAGGTGGGCTCGGGCTCGGGCTCGGGCTCGGCTGGCTTCGGTTTGGATTTGCGGAGTCGGGGCCTCGGCGAATCGGGTTCTTCGGTTATGATTGCCATTGTTTGAGTGGGCTAATTTGCATCCAGTTTCTGAAGACTAAAAGCAAGTTCCCAGAGACTCACACTCACAGTGGCGAAATTTCTCGGAGCGTGTAATGATTTTCTCGTGCGCGATAATGCGGTTTTCCACTTTTACTTTTGCGTACATTCTTAAAATAAATAAAAATTATTTCGAATCATTTCAAACTTTAATATGCCTTTTTAAATAATTAAAGAAATATTTTAACAAATAATTTAAAATGTATTTTAAATTGTTTAAAAATTATTTACAAGATTTTTAAATTTTTTTTCAGGAGAATTAGAAAATTTTAAAAGTTATTTTAAAATTATTTTAAAATTGTTTCAAGAAACATTAAAAAATATTTAAATATTATTTAAAATCACTAAACTCTTATTTAAGACATTTAAAAATGTTTAAAATGTAATTGAATAAATAAAATTTTATTTAACTATACTTTAAAAATTTTAAAAGTTATTTTAAAATTTAAATACTTTAAAAAAATTAAAACTTTTTGAAAATATTTCAATTCACATAAAATTAATTTTCACTATTTATTTTGAAGTTAATAAAACAGTTAACAGTTTTCTATCAATGGAAAAAACAATTTCATTATTCAATAAAAAATAATTTCACTATTTATTTTGAAGTTAATTAAACAGTTAAACGCTTTCTATCAATGGAAAAAACAATTTAATAAAATTTCATTATTCACAAAAAAAACTTATAGTACTTCATTTATTAGTAATATGAAATTAATAATGATTTTCCAACAATTTTTATTTACAGTACGGAGTTATTTATTTTTGCGTTGACCGTGACTAAGTAAGATACCGAATCTACTGTTACAGGAAGGAGCAAAACTGGAATCTGTGTGGAATCACACTGGATTAATCGAGGTAAAAGAAGATTCAATTAATCCTCACCTAATTTACTCGCGGATTTTCGTAATAATTCACCGACGAAATGGATTATCCATACCTCTGTTGTTTGACTGCATTCATAGAAGACGACGACGACACCGCATTGCGTCGGACCACCGGCCCCACCACCACCTCACTTCCCTGCGAACCTAAACCCTAACCCCAATTCTTATTTATGTTCGCAAACCCCAAATTCCTCAGGATAACGTTTTGGCAGCATGGCGGTGGCGATAGGGAAGAAAGTTCTGAATAAAGGGTGGTTGGCCGCCCGATCGACGGAGGTTGACCTCACCGGAGTCGAGCTGACCACCGAGCACCCTCCGACATCTGATCAGTCGCCATGGATGGAAGCTGTCGTTCCCGGAACGTAATATTTGCTATCACTTCATTTTAATTCCCGTGATTTTTGATTTGTGTGATTGTTAATGTAGAATGTGTGAGGATAATATTCAATTTATTTTGGAGTTAATTGTTGGAAGCAAACATGCATTCTCTGATGAATTGGAGGGGTTTGATTGTCAGTGTTTTGGCTACCCTGCTGAAGAACAAGCTGGTGCCGGATCCCTTTTATGGTTTGGAGAACGAGACGATCATCGATATTGCCAACTCGGGGAGGGAACATTACACTTTCTGGTTTTTCACTACTTTTGAATGTAATCTGGTATGTGGTGCATCAACCTAATACACATGCATAATTCATTTATTTTTTCATATATCACGTTGATGCACATTGCGACTTTCGGTCTTTGTTAAAAAAACTCTCTCCTTGAGGAACCGTGAAACATGACGAATGCCTTAGTCCGTTGATTTTCTTACACCGTGATAGAAAAATTATAGGATCAGACCATTTGAAAATTTTCATATGATATCTGATTGTGATATAACTTGATTTCAGTCAACGAGTCAACACGTGGATCTTAATTTTCGTGCTATAAACTATTTTGCTGAAGTTTATTTAAATGGGCACAAAGAGTTGCTACCGAAGGGGATGTTCCGGGGGCATTCTGTTGATGTTACAGATTTTCTGAATCCAAACGGTCAAAATCTGCTGGCTGTCCTGGTTTACCCTCCTGATCATCCTGGGAAAATTCCCCCTGAAGGTGGGCAAGGTGGTGATCATGAGGTATGACTTGATTCCACTGTAATAACATTTCATCGATTCTTTTATTTATTTATAATTAAACTTAACTTGCATTGAACCAGTTCTTACTAATTCAATGTTGGTTCCAGATTGGGAAAGATGTCGCTGCACAATATGTTGAGGGATGGGATTGGATGACTCCTATAAGGTGATTTTGTTAATTTCTCACGGTCCTAATAAGTTGATAGCCCACTGATTTCAATGTCGGAAAGGAGAAGTTATTTTATTGATTTTTTCTTCGTGCAGTGTGATATTATAAAATTCCTTGATCAATAGTATTGCTATGAGCATTATTTGTATATATCAGTGCCTTCTTAAGCTTTTTGAATGGTCAGAAGTCTAATCACAGTTAAATTGAAGTCTTCGATATTTATTTTATCCTTGTGTCATGTAGTCGTATACCTCCTTTTCTTCTGACAAAAAAAAAAAAGATTTCCGGTCATGTTTAACATGGAATGGTTGCTATTCTATTGCATTTTTTCATCAAGCCTTTTGTAATTCCAAGGTCTGCAAAACTGGAAGCTACTGCTAGAATGAAAAGCTGCAAATTTAAAATTTAATAACCTCTTTTTTTTTCCTTTCCAAATTTATTAGTAATTCAATGATTTGAGTTTTTTTGTTGCTGGAAATAATGAGAGTATAATTTTTAATTATGAGTTTATTTCTTTACTAAATATGCAAAAGTGTAGTCTCTGAAATAATTTTGTTTTTCAGGGATAGGAACACTGGCATCTGGGATGAGGTTTCTCTTACTGTTACTGGGGTAATTTAAGTACATAAATGCATCAAATTCTTTCTAATGTTGGCAGTGATTTTCCTGGAATTTATTACTTTGTCTTTTTACATAGTTTACTAGTTAAGGAAAGTATAAATATTATTTTTTCCTGAAAATGGTGGATGTAGAGACTGAATTTTTAGAAGGAATCAATGTTTGGAGCCATAGTTTGATTCTCTATTCAATGATTATTTTGTTTCTATTGATTCAATACTTGGTTACTCATACCATACTTCTCATGCAGCCAGTGAAGATAGTAGATCCACACTTAGTCTCATCATTTTTTGACAAATATAAGCGGGCCTATCTCCACACAACTTTGGAGTTGGTGAATAAGAGCAACTCGATTTCCAACTGTACCCTTAATATCCAAGTGGGAACTGAAGTAGAAGGGAATGTATTACTGGTAGAGCATCTTCAGACTCAACATCTGTCAATTCCTGCTGGGTCTCATGTTCAACATACGTTACCCGAGGTTGGTTTCTATCCTTGCTGAGATCAGTTTTCGGAGAACTTTATTTCTTTTGATTTTTTTTTTTGTATGACTTCTCTGTTCAATTTTTTTTTTTTATTATTTTCCCTCGTATTTCACTTTGGTTTGAGAAGCTTCGAGCAATTGAGAATAGATCCCCTATAGTAATAAAGCTTTGTAGTGCCTTGAGTCCTGACATAATGACATTCATGAGATTTCGAAAACAATTTTTTTAAATGAGTCCATTCAAGTTTATACTATATTTAATACAGTATTATGTGCTCATTAGTGAGCTCTATCATCCAAAGCTTTGAATGGTGTATTACTTGTTTTGCAGCTATTCTTCTATAAACCAAATCTTTGGTGGCCCAATGGAATGGGAGAACAGTCTCTGTATAATGTAGAAATAACTGTTGATGTTGAAGGTCATGGAGAGTCTGATTCATGGAGTCAGCATTTTGGGTTTCGTAAGATTGAGAGTTACATAGATACTACTACTGGTGGAAGGTATTGCCTTGTTTTATTATTTGGCCTGATCCGGATAGTAACACTCGAGAACCAAGTTGACATTAACTAGTTTCTTTCAGGTTATTTAAGGTCAACGGACAACCAATATTTATCCGTGGAGGTAATTGGATATTGTCGGATGGACTACTTCGGCTTTCCAAGAAACGCTATAAAACAGATATCAAATTTCACGCTGACATGAACTTCAACATGATACGCTGCTGGGGGGGTGGACTTGCTGAAAGGCCTGAGTTCTATCACTACTGTGACATTTATGGTCTTTTGGTCAGCCTCTCTCTCTCCATTTAACTGACCATTTCTGCGTTTACTTTTAGCAATTAAACTCAGTGGCTTGCTTTGAAGTTTCAGTACCCAAGTTGAATAGTTAGATAGTCTAATAGTTCCCTGAACATTATATTTGAGAATATTGTTGTAGGTTTGGCAAGAATTTTGGATAACCGGAGACTGTGATGGACGAGGTGTTCCAGTATCAAACCCCAATGGTCCCTTGGATCATGATCTTTTTCTGCTATGTGCTAGAGACACTGTGAAGCTGCTGAGGAATCATCCTAGTCTTGCTCTATGGGTTGGAGGTAACGAACAAGTTCCCCCAGATGATATCAATACAGCTCTGAAAGAGGATCTACGACTCCATCCCTATTTTGAAAGCTCTACTGACTGTAACAATTCTGTGGAAAAGAGTTACCCATTTTTTAAGGACCCAAGCATATATCTGGATGGAACACGTGTTTACATCCAAGGATCTATGTGGGATGGATTTGCTAATGGGAAGGGGGATTTTACTGATGGTCCATATGAAATTCAAAATCCCGAGAGTTTTTTCAAGAATGACTTCTACAAATATGGTTTCAATCCTGAGGTTGGTTCTGTAGGAATGCCCGTGGCAGCTACCATCAGAGCTACAATGCCCCAAGAGGGATGGCAGATTCCTTTATTCAAAAAGTTGCCTAGTGGGTATGTGGAGGAAGTCCCTAATCCTATATGGGACTACCATAAGTACATTCCGTATTCAAAACCGGGCCTGGTTCACGATCAAATTTTACTCTATGGAACACCAAAGGATCTCGATGACTTTTGTCTTAAGGTTAGTATACTTCAATGTTGTGATTCCTGAGCGTATAGACCATTTGTTGTTGTGCCAAAACTTACATTGTCTATTTTCAGGCACAATTGACTAATTATATCCAATATAGAGCTCTCTTAGAGGGATGGACCTCGCGTATGTGGACCAAGTACACAGGTGTTTTGATATGGAAAACTCAGAACCCTTGGACAGGTCTAAGGGGACAGTTCTATGATCATCTGCATGAGCAAACAGCAGGGTTTTATGGATGCCGTTGTGCTGCAGAACCAATTCATGTCCAGCTAAATCTAGCAACATATTTTATAGAGGTAAACATTCATATTTTCTTATGATTCAGCGTGGGTCCTTAAACTCTTCCGAAAACAAGTTTTTTAAAATATCATCATGGTATGCTTACAGAGTTTTTTAATTTTTTTTTCTTTATAATTATGCGCACTCCTAAATTTTATTTTCTTAATCAGCACACTGTAAAGCATACATTTCTTCAAATTAAAAAAAAAATGTGCAAATGGTATTAGGTGGTGAATACGACGTCAGAAGAACTATCTGATGTGGCTATAGAAGTCTCGGTATGGGATCTTGAAGGAACATGCCCATACTATGAAGTCTCTGACAAGCTCACTGTGCCATCCAAGAGCACAGTATCTACTCTTGAAATGAAGTATCCCAAATCTGATAATCCTAGGCCTGTTTACTTTCTCCTTCTTAAGCTCTATAAAATTTCGGACAACGAGATATTATCTAGGAACTTCTACTGGTTACATCTTCCGGGTGGCGATTACAAGCTCCTGGAAACATACAAAGAGAACAAAATTCCCCTCAAAGTTACTTCTTTAACCCTCATAAGAGGGTCCAGCTATGAGGTCAGGATGCAGATAGAGAATTCGTCGAAGAAACCTGATTTACGAACTCTACTCCACAGCAACAATGTCTTAAGATGCACTAACAAAGATTCTGATAACGAAAACGATCACAGCTTGTTTCCGAAGATGCTGAAGAAGTTCTTTATGAAATCCAGTGGTGAGAAAGTTAACAAAATCAGTGGAAGTGAGAGTGGAGTGGCTTTCTTTCTTCATCTATCTGTCCATGCTTCAAAGAATGACAATAAAGACGGTGAAGACACTCGAATATTGCCAGTTCATTACTCTGATAACTATTTCTCACTAGTTCCTGGAGAGGTAATGAGCGTAAGCCTTACATTTAAGGTTCCTCAGGGAATTACTCCTCGTATTAAAATTCACGGCTGGAACTATCAAAAGGGGCATACTGTTTTCTAGCTGCTTGCTTTTGAAACTGTAATATACTCTTGTACTCTCATCCAACCAGCTCGATGCTGTAGTTGTCTCGTTCGGGTCCTAACCCGTTGACTGTAATCTTTGGACAGCACTTGTAAAATATGTACCCGGTACATCTCGTGTAATATTATGAACAGCTCGCATTTATGAGTAGTATTTTGTTTGCAAGTTCCAGGTTCTAAGTTCTAACTACAACTACTGAAATCAACAAATATGAACTCGATTCGAGCCCCCGGTTCAACTGAAATCAACAAATATGAACCCCATCAAATAGGAACCCATTGGAATATCCCGAATCGTCTCCCCTGCCTTCGGGCTACATGTATTTATTTCATTCACAGTACTTAATTTTAAAACAACTGAGATTGGTATAGTATCTGCTCTATCACATCTGTAGCATATGTATATATATATTTATATATCTATAATCAACCATATGCATACATTAGTTTGATGTATATGAGATGCGTCTTTCAAAGGCTCAGGTCTCCTCCGATTCCATTACGACCTCTGTTTCCTTCTTCAAGCCGCACATATTTTTCTTCACAGGCAGAATCAGACCACCTGCGGCTCCTCTCTTCTCGTGGAAATATCCGTTTAGGTTCTTGTCTCCACGCCTCCATCGTCAAGAGCCCACCGTCTTTTCACGCTCAATCAACCACCCATCTCCTCTGCAACTCCTTGCTCCATATCTACTGCAAATGGGGCGAGCTCAATGATGCGATCAAGCTGTTCGATGAAATGCCCCTTAGAGACACTGTCTCCTGGAACTCGCTCATTTCAGGTTTCTTGAAACGCGGGGAGTTGCAACTCGGGTTTGAGTATTTCAAATTGTTGTTCGGCTCCAGTGTCTACGAGTTCGACCAATCGACCTTAACTTCAGTGCTATCGGCTTGTGGAGGATTGATGGAGTCGCTCGAAATGGTGAAGATGCTGCATGCGTTGGCTATTTCGAATGGTTACGAAAAGGAGATAACAGTAGGGAATGCCCTGATCACTTCCTACTTCCGATGCCGAGCTTTTGATTCTGGAGTTCGTGTTTTCGACGAGATGGTTGAGAGGAATGTCGTTACTTGGACAGCCGTTATTACCGGTCTATCGCAAAATGAATTTTATGCCGAAAGCTTGAATCTTTTTGTGAAGATGTACCACAGTATGGTAGTGTCTCCGAACTCTTTCACCTATTTGAGTGCCCTGTCAGCATGTTCCGGACTACAGGCACTGAAGGAGGGCTCACAGATTCACGGTGCTATTTTCAAGTTCGGGTTCCAATCAGATTTACGCGTTGAGAGCGCGTTGATGGACATGTACTCGAAATGCGGTTGCGTGGGTGATGCGTGGCGGATATTCGAGTCCGCTGAGGTCATCGATGACATATCGATAACCGTTATACTCGTGGGTTTCGCTCAGAATGGGATGGAAGAAGAGGCTTTACAGATGTTTGTAAAGATGGTGAGGGCCGGAACGAATATCGACCCGAGCATGGTTTCCGCAATACTAGGGACGTCCGGCATCGATACTTCCCAGGGTCTCGGAGTACAGATCCACTCTTTGGTCATCAAGAAAGGCTTTTCGTCGAATGTATTCGTTTGCAACGGGTTGATCAACATGTATTCCAAATGTGGGGAGCTCGAAGAGTCGATGAAGGTCTTTAACTGGACGCCTAACAAGAATCAAGTCTCGTGGAACTCTGTAATCGCAGCTTTCGCCCGCCATGGGGATGGTCTGAGAGCACTTCAGTTTTACGAAGAGATGAAGATGAAAGGTGTGGAGCCCACGGACATCACGTTTCTGTCGTTGCTTCATGCGTGTGGACACGTAGGGTTACTAGATAAGGGTATGGAGTTTTTAAAACTCATGGAGAAAGCTCACGGGTTACGTCCGAGGATGGAGCATTATGCTTGCATGGTGGATATGCTCGGACGAGCAGGGCTTCTGGAAGAAGCCAGAAGTTTTATCGAGGGACTACCGGTGAAGCCCGAGGTACAAGTTTGGCAAGCTTTACTCGGTGCTTGCAGTATTCATAATGATATCGATATGGGGAGGTATGCGGCTGACCGGCTAGCTCAGGCGGATTCATCTAGTCCTGTGCCGTTTATTTCCATGGCTAATATCTACTCTTCTAGAGGGCGGTGGAAAGAAAGAGCGAGCATGATTAAGGAAATGAAGGAAAAGGGAGTGGCGAAAGAGACAGGCGTAAGTTGGATTGAGATCGAGAAAAGGATACACAAGTTTGTCGTTGCTGACCGGATGCATCCGAGAGGCGAAGATGTTTATGGAGTGCTGATGGAGTTGTTTGGACACATGAGAGATGAAGAAGTCGATGTCCCGGATAGCTATTCGGTCTCATTTGCCTAACCGTAACAAAATTCGTTTTGTAATTGGGCCGCACATAAAGGAAGTTTGTTGGAGATTAGGCCCATGCTTGAGCCTTGTGGATTGGCGGCCCATTAGTATATTCATTTTCAGTAAAATTATTTAAATGAATTTCTATAAATAGTTTACGCTCCCGAATCGTACAAATTTTTATAGCCGTTACTCACTGAAAGCACACCTACTATCGGAATCGGACGGTTCACAGTTGCAATTTCAAACTCCGTCTCTATTCAAAAAGAATACTTCATCACATCGCATTTCAATAAACCCGACCGTTAAATCATTCTCTCTCTCCTCCCTCTCTCTCTTTCTTCCTCCAATTCAATTGAGCTCTGAACTTTGTAGTTACTTCATCGCATCACGCTCAATCAGGAAGAAAGAGGCTCTGTAATTGTCGCCATGGATGGTATTTTCTCGCCGAGACTCTCTCTCTCTCTCTCACACACGCATACCTTTTTTTTTGAATTAATTTGTGAATTGGGGATTTTATTTACAGATCAAACCCTAGAGATCTTGTGTTCGAATTTCGACCATGCGATTACTCTATCTCCTCGCGATTCTGGTTCGTATTTCTTCACGTATTTATGCGCAGAAAAAATAAAGAATTATTAACTGTGAAATCGATTTTTAATGTTTTTTTATTTCTTTTACAGAAATTGACGTGGATCAGATCGTGGAGACTCCGAATGAAAGATCGGGTGTGTTATTTATATTTTCTTTCTTTTTTTTTCTGTCAAAAAATATCAGAATTTCTTTGTAAAATAGCGTAGACAATTCACCCTCCCCAGAGATTAAACTCAGTTGAAAATTTGCGTGGCTCTGAATTTTTTTCGGATTCATGAAATTCACTGTTATGATATCAGTAGCATTTTTTTTTTTTTTTGCAATAAGTGGAATTAGGGTTTATGATTAAAGTGTTGGAAATATATTATTGTTGATTGAGAACTTATCTTCTGGTTTCGGTGTTGTGATCAGGGAAAATTGAATCATGTAGTGATTTAGTGGAGACAAGTGCCGCCTCTGATGATACTCATGACACATGTTCATACAAGGCCCAGACCCTTCCGATTTTCCAGAAAATCGAAGATTTGAGCAGCAAAGTACAGGTAATTAATGATAGCTGAGAGAGTGTTTCAATTTCACTATTATGTTGTCATTGTTTGACTCAAACCATTCTCTCTGATTTCAGGTTATTAGGAAGGAGCATGCACGTCTGTGTAATGAAGTGAAGGGCATGACTGCAGATTCTTTACTTGGCTCTGAAGCTTTCACTGCTCTTCAGAATCTCAGTGCGTCACTCTCTTGTGAAATCATCCTACTTTTCCTTGGTTTTTGTTACAAGGTTTTGATTTATAACTAACTTTTGTGTGCGGTTATATATTAAATTTCAGGCGAAGAATATGAAATTCTGAAAAATAAGTACCATGGGGAGTGTGAGTTACTGAAGAAGAAGTATCATGATGAATGCTCCGAAAGAAAGAAGCTATACAATGAAGTGATTGAACTCAAAGGAAATATCAGGGTCTTCTGTAGGTGCAGGCCACTCAAACAAGATGAGATTGCAAAAGGGTCCACCTCCGTGGTTGAATTTGACCCGTCTCAGGAAAATGAACTACAAATTATTTCTACTGATTCTTCCAAAAAGCAATTCAAATTTGATCATGTGTTCCCTCCTGAGGATAACCAAGGTAAAACTCAAAATTGATATGCACTTTGCTTAACCAAACCTCTACTACTTGTTGTACAATATTTTTTATCTTATGCTCCACTTGTTATGCAGAGGATGTTTTTGTTCAGACTATGCCTATAGTGACCTCTGTCTTGGATGGTTATAATGTGTGCATATTCGCCTACGGACAAACTGGGACAGGAAAGACATACACGATGGAAGGAACACCAGAAGATAGAGGTGTAAACTATAAAACTCTGGAAGAGCTCTTCAGAATATCGAACGAGAGAAGCGCTATTATGAGATATGAATTGTTTGTCAGCATGTTAGAGGTTTATAATGAAAAGATAAGAGATCTTCTGGTTGACAGCTCGAACCAACCTGCAAAGAAGTAAGTCTTTGTTTATAACAGTTAATGTAAATGAAATCATGGATAGATATGTATGTTTTATTTCTTTAATTTGCATGAGTTGATGAAAATATAACTAGACAAGATCCAAATCCTATATGAATGTTTGCATGACTTCCAGTTCTTGATTGTATCATTTTCTATGAGTCTTATGCACAAAAATTGGATACATGGTCAGACCAGACTATTTTCAGTATGCTAGAGAGATTTTCCCATCTTGAAATGAGGAAAATCAATTAAGATAAGAAAGAGGCAACAAAGTTTTTATTCCTATTTGAAATTCTTAAATGTTGGTGTGTAGATGGCCTATAATTGTAGTCGTAGATCCAGTCCAGCAAGGATTAACATTGGTAGATAGGCAATGATTAATGATGACTTAATTAAGTTCAACGTTATTTTAATGAAGAGGTTTCTACTCTGGAAATGTAGGTTGGATATAAAACAATCAGCTGAGGGTACTCAGGAAGTCCCTGGACTTGTTGAAGCTCGTGTATATGGAACAGATGAAGTTTGGGGCCTGCTCCAATCTGGAAGTCGAGCAAGATCTGTTGGATCAACCAATGCGAATGAGCTCAGTAGCCGATCTCACTGGTAATTATTAGGCCTTGGTGCAATTTGGATTTTATTATCATTGTTTTTATTTCAGAAACTGAAACTGAAATGGATATATAGGTTTACTGAATGGAATTGATTGTCTTATTTTTTTCCTTGAAAATATTCTACAGTTTGTTGCGGGTAACCGTGGTGGCAGAAAATTTAATAAATGGGCAAAAGACAAGGAGCCATTTGTGGCTGGTTGACCTGGCAGGGAGTGAACGTGTTGGTAGGATTGAAGTTGAAGGTGAAAGATTGAAGGAATCACAGTTCATAAATAAATCATTGTCAGCGCTGGGGGATGTTATCTCTGCTCTTGCCTCCAAATCATCTCATATTCCTTACAGGTGTCCTTTTTTCTCTCTCTTACATGCTTGTATCTTTGAACATTATTTGGAATTTTGTTTACTAATCAAAATCAACTATATTGTTGACTACAGGAACTCCAAACTTACTCATATACTGCAAAGTTCTCTAGGTGGGTTTTCTTATTAGAATAAGAAATTATTTCTTTGTAGAACTTTTTGTCAGAAGTAATGATAAAATTGTCAGCAGATTTATATATGATTACAACAATGTCAACAAATTATATGATTAAGATGCCATACAGAGAAAGTTATTTCTCATAATTTTATTGATCATAAATCGTATGCAGGTGGAGATTGTAAGACCTTGATGTTTGTTCAAATAAGCCCAAATTCAGATGATTTTGGAGAAACTCTTTGTTCCTTGAATTTCGCAAGTCGTGTAAGAGGAGTTGAACATGGACCTGCTAGGAGACAGACAGATCATGCAGAGCTTTTCAAATACAAGCAACTTGTATGCAACAAAAATAATATAGCTCAATAATGCTTGTTCCAATTAGAAGTCCTGAAACTAATATTCTCCCCCCATCTTTTTTCTTTGTGTTGCATGAACAGGCAGAAAAGGCAAAGCAAGATGAGAAGGAAACTAAGAAGTTGCAGGATAATGTGCAGTCTCTACAATTAAGGCTTGCTTCTAGGGAGCATGTATGCAGAAGTCTTCAAGATAAGGTAAAAATTGTTTTAATCGCCAAAAAACAAACAAACACTGAAGTTCAAAATTATCATACAGAGAGAAGTAAAGATATACTAATATCTATATTAGGAAGAAAACTATAAGTTTATTTTGTCGTTCCTTACTTTTGACATTGCTTGAAATGCTTTCAACAGGTTCGGGATCTCGAAAACCAATTAGCCGAGGAAAGGAAAACAAGGTTGAAACAGGAAACTAGAGCTTTGGCCTCCTCTCAGCCAAATCTATCAGCCTCAAACCAAGCACAGACGACCTCAATAGATAAAAAACCACCATTGGCTCCAGCAAAATTAAGGTTGCCGCTTAGAAGAATTTCAAACTTCATGCCGATTCCAACTCCTCTTCCCTCGAAGAATAACAGGATGCCCTATCTCCCGGCTGTGAATGAAGACAAAGAGAATATGTCAAGGCCCCTATCGAAAGAAAACAAGTCAATGCCAATCTTACAACCAAGACGAGGCTCTATTGCTGTAAGACCACCTCAGGCGACAACAAATCAGATTATTCCCCCCAAGAGAAGATCTTCCTTTGCAACTCTGAGGCCTGAAACAGACAGGAATACAATGGCGACTCCACTTCAAAGATCGAAAAAAGACCGCATGGGCCGGCAGTCCTTTGTGTGGGACCCACAAAGGGTGTGGAGAACTTCAAGGGTTTCTTCTCCATTAACACAATTGAGGGAGTCTACAGCGTCTGTAGAAGCAACACCCGTTGGTCGTGCAAGCAGCAGCAAATTCAGAGGCAGCCCTCCTTCACAGGCAGCAGTAGTAGGCTCGTGGAAACCAAAACATCCAACGGTTGTAGCCCTGCAGAAAAAGCACTTGGTCTGGAGTCCCTTGAAGTTGAAAAACATGAAGTATAGAAGGAGCTCGTTAATGACCTAGTGAAGAAGCAACAAATCCTGAAAGCACAAGTGTGTATGCATCTTGCTTATACTATCGTTTCTATAGCATCATTACGCTTATGTACCTTGGGAACATGAATGTTCGACATTTCTTCACTTTTGTTAGGAACATGAATGCACATTTATTGTTTGATTTTAATTGGATAATTCAGAAAGCACCTGAAGGTTTGGTTTGGGTAATGAAATTCCTAATGTTGATTCTGTCTTAGAATTACTTGTTATCGAGTACATTGCCTCATTCGGGCAACAAAATGATAAATTGATAATAGAATCACATCGAAACATATACACACAATCATGGATGCTGAAAAATAAAAGTTTTCCTACTAAGGTGCCAGTGCTGTACTTTTTTTCCACCTCAGATTTTATTTTTTTTACCCCTTAAAATCAATCAATTGCTGCAGAAGGTTAAAAAATAAATCTCAAAGAAGACCCACCTAAACTTTAGGTATTAAAAAACGAAGCAGTTATCAGAAATCATATTTATTAAAAAAAAAAAAAAACAGATTCACAGTGGTGACATTGAGGAATATCATATATATCTACAGAAAAACACAAACATCATCTCCTCCATCAAGAAACAAACAGGTTCTCTGAGGTCAGAATCGGATTGATGAAGACGTTGGCCGTTGATTGAGTTCACTAATGATCGTTTCATACTTCTTCGTAGAGTTGCTCTTGATATTTAATGGTGACATCACTATCCTGTTTGCAAGCCTCTTGGATGCCTTAGGTGGTGATGTCTTCCCCACAAAATTACTTCTTCCAGCGAGAGAAGTAGAATCGAGAGAGCTTTTGGTTTTCCCCGGAGGAGACTTGATCAGAAACTTATACGAAGCAATTTCTGCAATCTTAATCTCTTCATTCTTCTGTACACAGGACGATCTCCTGCTTTTAAGTGGTGAGACTAACCTACTTGCCAGCCTTGACGGCGAAAACGACCTTATCGTGGCTTTAGCCAATGATGACAAAGAAGCTTTTGGGGGGATCTTGATTTTAGGAGGAGAGTCGATCAGAAACTTATGCAGAGCCTGTCGATTATTTCTAGTAATCACAGGAGACTTATTATGTGGAGCTGGAGAAGGCATCTCTGAATGAAACAAAGGGTTCGGAAACATAACAGTCTTTCTTGCCCACGGCTTGTTCTTCGGGGAAACCCTGTCGGTTATATACCGAAAATTCTGGGTGTCACACTCTCCATTCTGATGCGTGAGAGAAGAAGGAACCTTGAAGTTGATTTTAGATTTAGCGCGCTTTAGAGATGGCATATCGGACGGCTCTGATCGCACTTGCTTCTCTCTTCTCCTTCGTGATTGCATTGAATTCTCGGCATTTGGTTTTGGATTTCGTTTGTGTGTCGGCGGAGGAGTTTTGGGGTCGTTCCTCGTCTTGTTGGAAGACACTGTTGCTGCTTTCACGATAGTTCGTGCGAATTGAGTTGCCTGCAGGACTTCACCCATTGTCTCGCCCAAGAGCATTGCTGGTAACGACATTGTTTGCCAATCATCTGGATACAGACACGAATCAGTTAGTCGCGCGAACACCATACATAGTAAACACTACATGAAGAAAGGATGAACAAACCTGGAGTTACTGCGAGAAGCTTTCCCGGGGGAGACCTAGTGTTTCTTATCCTTCAAGAATCATAAGTAAATACTCTTGCTACTTATATCGATCGATTCTGAATTCAATCAAACAAAATTTGTACCTTAACGACTCATGTTTGGAACGGAGTCTCGTCTCAAAACAGCCTCTGCTGCTGTGAGGACTCAAATTCGTCCTGCCTCTCACTGTGTGTCGAAGCTCCTCCAATCGAGCCATACACCTCTCCACCTACACACACAAACAAATAAACAAACACAAAAGAGTCATTACAAGAACATAGGAACTGATCATCAATCATCATCCTCAAGATTTCACCCCAGTTCAATTCAATACATTGGAAGAAAAATCGCTCATCTAATAACCATAAAAAACAGAAAAAAAGGTGATTTGATAAATAGTGTGAAAGGTTTGGTTTTGACCTTGTTAAGAGTTTCTCCGAGGAGAGTGGGACTGAGATGCGGCGGCACAACCACCATCTTCCTGGGCTTCTTCTTGCAACCATTTCGAAACAAACAAATAGTTCTATATAATAATCATAAAAAGAAACAAAATGATTTTTATTTTTCTTCTTTTCGTCACAGGTCAAAAGATAGCAGTTTGTCTGTGAGACTGTGTAGGTGGGGGAGAAGAGGTCAACTGTAACGGATAGTATCGCGTGCTGCTCATCCAACGGTCGAATCAATATAATAATAATAATAATTAATTAATAATATTAAATTATTAATTAATTAAAATTATTCTATTTTCTGGGACGAATGAGTGTTCCTCCGATCCCTAAATCCCTAATCATACGGATCCAAATTCCAAAGCCCAAATAAAACAAACAGTGATCAGAGGGGCAATTTCGGTAATGCATATATACGCCTGGCTGTGGTAAACCCTAGCTCACGTCCCATTTCCCCTATAAATACACAATCATCTCCTCCTCTCCAAACCATCAGAATCCACCATCTTCCGCCGAGAGTTTATTTTTTTAGAATTATTTTTATATAAATAATAATTTAATTTTTTTTAATTATTATTATTATTATTATAATTATTAAAATCAATGGATCTGTGCTCAATAAGCCGATGCTCTGGATGATAAAAATTGAAGGAAGCATGGTAGTGAGCACGGAGATTTAAGATCAAGGTCGGCATGTCTGCCCCCTCTGATTCGTTTCATGATTTGGGGGCCTGGTTTTAGACCTATATTTTTATTTACTAATATTCATTTTTAGAAATTTAATATTTAATTTTTATTTAGTTTTTTCAATTTTGATTTCATTTTTCCATTTAAACTTTCAAATTAAAATTATTTCGATTTATCATTACTTTTTTATTAAGAAATTTGATTTGATTTTTCGCAGATATTTTTATTAAGAATTTTGATTTGATTTTTCACCCGAAATATTTTCGACCATGTAATTGAATATTATACTTTTAGGGAAAAGAGAGCCTAAATCAAAACTGAATTTTGTAGTCTCGACTAGTCCGTATGAATATCTGGAATTATGATACATTACGAGGATATACAAACAAAATTAGGCTAAGAAATTATGATACATTACAATAAATTGGGATCTTCCTTAATCCAAAATTAGGCTAAGAATATATGGTACATTACAATAAATTGCGAGATGTTTGGATCACTTATATAATTAGAGAAATTATACTTATTAACTAAGTGTAAAAAACGTTATACGAAATACGAAATTATCTCTATTTTTTAGAGAATTTTATTGCTCTTATAAAACTAGAGCATATTATTGATGATTTAGTGACGGCGGCAAGTTTTGGTATGTAGTTTAAAAGTTTCATTTGAAAAGGTTGAACATTCAATTTAGATTAGTTATACTGTAGTATGTATTTAAGATCAATGCTAAAATAACATTCAATTGAACACAAGTTTTGGCATGTAGTTTAAAAGTTTCATTTGAAAAAGTTGAACATTCAATTTATTTTAGTTATACTGTAGTATGTATTTAAGATCAATGCTAAAATAACATTCAATTGAACACATGAAAAAAAACAATTATAAGAAACATCTTTTTAATCCACTCTTCTTCATCTTTGAATTAAAAAACAATTATAAAAAACATCTTTTTAATCCGAACTCTTCTTCATCTTTGAACATTATGGAGTATATTTGAGTATCTATTTAAGATCAATGTCAAAATAACATTCATGACAAAATAACATTCATCTTTGAACATTACGGATTCGCGGTAACATTCATCTTTGAACATTACGGACTTACGTTACGGAGTATGTATTTAAGATTAATGTCAAAATAATATTCAACTGAAAAGAAAAAAAAAATATTTTAGGAATTAAAAAATAATTACTATAAAAAAAACATCTTTCTAATCCCAATTTTTCATTATCTTTTTAATCCCAACTTTGGGAAGAAAATTTTTGTTGGGAATTTCTCCACAATCTTTTGTGTTGTTTGTCTCATTTATAAGTTATAACCAACCACAAGCAACCAACACGAGACATCATATTACATTATCACATTCCACAAATAACAGGCGCTTAAAAACAACACCTTAATTTTCTTGTACTACATGTTTTGGTCTGATCTCAATCCCTTGAATAATAAGGCCACTCTTCCAGTTACCATTATTCACCTCCATCACACACATCTCCAACTCACCACCTCCATCTCCCTCTTCCACAAAATACTCTCCCATCTCCACTTCCATCCACCCATCACTCCTCTTCTTCGGATACTCAGTCCCCTGCCCAGAACTCACATCTCCCACCAGTCTCCGCATATTACTTAGCTGCTGCGAAATCGTTGACCTCCTTCTCCTCGCCACAATCTGACCAAACCTCTGTTGCTTTTCTCCTTCCTCAACCAAACAAACTTTCCGCCTTCCACTCTCGTTCCCGTCTAACGCCGTAAAAGCCTCGACTGTCTGAGACTCGAACCCTTCCAGTCTCGACTTGCTCGTGAACACTAAGTAAGCCGCGTAGTTCGTTCCTGAAGACAACATCTCCGTGTTAATTTTCCCAGTCACCTCGAACCAGCACACGTTCAGAAGCTCCGCAACCTCAGAGAACCTGAAATCGAAATCGAACCACAATTCAATGAATATTAGTAGATCATTTGTCAATCATACATTGAGTGATAAGTAACTATAAAGGAAAATCAAACTTTTTAAAAGTGGAAACAATGCCAGATACAATTCGATCATTACTAACAAACCCAAAATCTTTGTAAACAGAACCAATTGAAAATTCGATCGTTACCTGGACTCGGGAAGTGAAATCCATCTCCAATACTCGGGAGTGTCGCTCCACACGATATCCAGCTCCCTCGCGGATAACATGTAGCACCTCTTTCCGGTCAATTTCTCCAATGAAAAACTCTGATTATAAAAAGTAGAGTGAGTCACTCGGACGATCTGAATATAAAAATTCAAATTCGAATTAACCTAAAATTTAAAATGAGAAAAAAAAAAAACCTTGCGTCCGGCATCGATGAGAATCGGATGATCGCAGAGGTGGAGGTAGAGTTCCTTCTTTGAACGGAATTTATCAATCTCGGAATCGGAGCCAGCGGCGCGTGAGATGATGTCGGAGGGAAGGAAGCGATCCCAAACGGCGTCGGATTGGGAGGCGGAGAGGAACGTGGATGCGACGGCGGAAAGCCGGCAGACGTCCTTGGGGGTTGTGAGGGAGAGGGCATTGGCTATGCAGTCCTCCGGGAGCGCGTGGAACTCACCGCAACACTCGAACGCCATCTTTTCTTTGTGATGAAAACCGTTACAAATACCTTAGCAGCCTCTGAGGACATATATATAGTGTAGGGTAATTTTAGTCGGCTAAAATACTTAAGCGCGAAGGCTGTGCGCCTTTAATGCATATCTCTATGGAAAAGGAGGAGGCATTATTGTTTATTGATACTCCTTTTTTTTCAGTGCCTTTTGTTTTTTTGGGTAAAGATTTATTTGATTTATGTAAAAAAAACTTAATTAATTTAGTTAAATTAATTTAATTTAATTTAATTTAATTCACTTCAATATTGATGGTCAAGTGCCTTTTGTTTTTTGGGTAAAGATTTATTTGATTTGTGTAAAAAAAACTTAATTGATTTAGTTAAATCAATTTAATTTAATTTAATTCACTTCAATATTGATGGTCAAGCTCAAGTTCATTTTAGTTTAGTTGATTATAAAATTACGAAAAAATATAACATAAAAATTGATGGTCAATCTCAAGTTCATTTTAGTTTAGTTGATTATAAAATTACGAAAAAAATATAACATAAAAAATAATGGTCAATCTCAAGTTCATTTTAGTTTAGTTGATTATAAAATTACGAAAAAATATAACATAATATGTACTGCTTCGATCATAATTGTAAATTACAAAAAAAACTTGTGATCATCTTAACAAAAAGAGTAGGTTAGTATAATTTTTATTATTAAAAGTACGATTTATTTCAGATTAATTCAATTTAATTGACGTCAATTCATTTATGTTCAAAAAAATGTACACTTCATTCATTAAAGCATATGAAAAAATTGACTTTAAAACTTGAGAGATGAACATGATATTTTTCTCTTCAATGCTAAGTTTAGTCCGTTAGAAAAACTTCTGGATGATAACTTAACAATCAAGTCTTTTGATCTTATTTAAACTTTTTATTCTTTACTGGTAGTATCAAATTTAAGTTAACAGAATAAATCGAGTGTTATTTTGAGCTGAAAGGCATATTTAATTTATTTAAAGAGAAAAAAAAAAGCAGAATCTACTTGGATCTGAGAAATGCTTTTGAAAAATTGATGTCCAAAAGTTTTGGTCGCACCAAAAAGTGATTTTGATTCAAAACACGTCGGATTTGTTCTATGATTTGTGGATTATGGACGTCCTAAATAAATGGGAAAAAATATACTCATAATGTATTTTGTGTTATTAAATAAACGTGGCGAAAATTATTGTAATACTTAATTATTATTATTTGATAAATAAAGTAAATTTGTGTAGTTGTAATTACAGTATTTATTAAAAAAATTATTAAAAAAATAAATATAATGACATTAAGACTCTCCTACCAAAATTGAGAGTTGGAGTATTTTTTATGTTTAAAAAGTAAAGCTTAAAATGTCACAAGTTGAGAATGTAAGTTAATTAAGAAAAGTGATAAATTAAATTAAAAATATGTTTAAAATGCTATTTTGAAATGAAAAATTATTATTTTATATTTGAAAATATGTGTAAAATGGTAATATTTTGAAATTTAAAAAATTATTTCTTATTTTGATGTGTGACAACTACCATTAAATATATAAAATTTGATTGTTTTTTTAATAAAGGAAAAAAATATTACGTGTTTTTGATAAAGTACTAATTTGATTTCATTTTGAAAAACAACATAGGAAAAACAAGAAAAGTAACAATTTTACGCATGTTCTAATTTTTTAAATTTATTTATATAAAACAATAAAATACTTTTTTTTCCTAATTTGTTAAAAAAAAGTCTAAATTGTTTAGAAGACTTAAAATAACGCGAGTGAAGGACACTTCCCAGTTTTAGTATAGTAGTAAAAAATTAATTTAAACGGAAATGCAATGTCGATCGAGCAGGGGGCATCGATTCAAAGTTGTCGACTCTGCTGGTCACGAAATTCTCCACCATCACCAGCACGCCATTCGCATTTCTCGCCAACCTAAATAAACGCCTCCTGAAATTCACCGTCAAAGAGATCTATCCCTGACGACCATGGAGGTCAGAGCCAGAGCCCCCGGAAAAATCATACTCGCCGGAGAACACGCCGTGGTTCACGGATCCACCGCCGTTGCCGCCGCAATCGATCTCTACACCTACGTCTCTCTTCGACTCCCCGATCCAGCTGGTATTTTTCACTAACGACTCAATTTCATTGTTGATAGTAATGATGAACTCCTCATTGGATTATGGACGATAGGAATATTGATTCTCTGGAATTTCCCTTTTTATTTTATTCATTGTTATTAGGTCATTTTTTTTTCTTCTTATTTTCCGATTCTCGGTGTTTGTCGTAGATAATGATTCACTGAAAATACACCTCAAGGACATGGCCTTAGAAATTTCCTGGCCAGTTGAAAAAATGAAGGAAGCCCTGCCTGAGCTGGGAAGCCGTGTCGCTTCCTCTCCTTCTTCGTGTTCGTTTGAGACATCGAAAGGAATTGCTTCTCTAATCGAAGACCTAAAACTTCCCGAGGCTAATATCGGACTTGAGTCGGGTATTTCAGCATTTCTTTGGCTGTATACTTCCATCATTGGGTGCGCCATTAAGAATTCATGTTTTGTGTTTTTTTTTTGTTTGAAGCATTATTGTTTCAGCCCGCTTGAATCACATTTTTTACTTTCAGCAATAAGCCAGCTAAAGTTACTGTAACTTCTGAGCTGCCACTAGGCTCGGGCTTGGGTTCGTCTGCTGCCTTCTGTGTTGCGCTTTCTGCCGCCCTCCTTGCCCTATCTGAATCTGCAAATTTGGATGTTAGAAATCAAGGTTGGCAAACGATTGGTGACAAGGAGCTGGAACTGGTGAATAAATGGGCTTTTGAAGGTGAAAAGATAATCCATGGGAAGCCATCCGGGATAGACAATACAGTAAGCACCTATGGTACGTAAGAACCTTCCCATTTAGTCGTATCCATCAACACGGTACTAAGAATAAAACGATGGAAAGAAGGAACTCTTCTGTGTTCTGGAAATGCATAACTTTGCTGTTATTAGGTTGTCGAACCTCACGAACCACCTGCATATTTCGTAAGTTTATAGTTTAGCGTAAAAAGTTAAAACAGCTAAGCATATCATGCACGTTTGTTAAGGATGGGTATAGGTGAGTCTGTGAATTTTAAATAGTTAAATTCAAAGGAACCATTTTTTTTTAATTTCCAAAACAACTGAATAGGTAAATCTATGCTTTACTTACTAGTGACTAGGGCATGCCTTATCAAAGAGAATAGTCTTAGGACATTCAACTAATGATTTTTTTTTTTGTCAGGAAACATGATAAAATTTAAGTCTGGTGAACTCACACGCATCAAGACAAATATGCCTCTTAAGATGCTCATAACTAATACGAAAGTTGGAAGAAATACGAAAGCGTTGGTAGGAACTGTGTCGGAAAGGACATTGAGGCATTCTACTGTAATGTCCTCTGTATTTAATGCTGTTGATTCCATCAGCAATAAGCTGGCTGCCATCATTCAATCGTCAGTCTCTGATGACCTTGCTATCACTGTGAAAGAGGAAAAAATAGGAGAACTCATGGAGATGAATCAAGGATTACTACAATGCATGGGGGTCAGCCATGTTTCTATCGAGACTGTGATTCGAACTACATTAAAATATAAACTCTCAACTAAATTAACAGGAGCTGGTGGAGGAGGCTGTGTTTTGACACTACTGCCAACCCGTATCCATTTAATTTTGCTTCTATCATTTACTTTTTGGATTAAAATTGAAGAAGTATTACACTTAACAAGATGGCATCTTTTAAAATTACAAATACCAACGTTTTTATTTTACAAACTGCACCTATAAGGGTTGGTATTTGTAAAACAAAGATGGTGCCAACTGTATTCTTTTCATTGTTTGTGACTTTTGTTGCTAGATTACCTGATTTGTTCAAGATATTGTGATGTTATGTGGTCAACATCCTTATCTTTCAATTTATATTTAGTTCGGACAGAGGTATTTCTTAACTGCATGACTCAGTATTATCAAGTGCAGTTGTTGATAAAGTTATTGCAGAGCTGGAAGCACGTGGGTTCCATTGTTTGATTGCCGGAACTGGTGGAGGAGGCATGGAAATCAGTTTCAGTGGCTTTTCTCAACATATAGACCAGAAGACAGAAGTAACTTCGTAGTGCAGTAAGATTTGGACCGTTAAAGACAAATTTCATTTTGCAGATGTAAGCCATTCACTCATTGATGTGTGCACGATTATTTCTGACGTGCTATTTAACTTCAGTTGACAGCAACATTGGTGTTAAGACAGGCTGTGTATCACATTTTACTCATCACTTGAAAGAATTGAAGAACTATATCTTAGGTGTGCTCTTTGGAGTTGAATTATACTCGTCCAGTTTTCGGTGTAGCCTATTTTATACTGTAGTTACTGATATGGCTTCTACTTGAACTTCAAGGTATAACGAAGGACACTCTCTGATAAAGAATGGAGAAAGGATTATGTGAATGTATTTACATACAAGTATAAAATTACCTTCTTTATAAACAAAATTGATATGGCAAAATGAAATAAAATCCCCTTGGGCCCTTGATATATTTCAGACTTTTCAGTGGTAATATTCAATTTGTATGTGTATTATGTGTATCAATTTTCAGTATGTCACAAATAGTAGTTATAAAATTATCAAAAAAAATTATAAAAATGTAACTTTGTATTTTAAATCGCGCAAACAATAGTTCGAATTTATTCATGTTGCAAGATAATAATCACACCTTGTGTAAGCAAGATGAGATTTTCAACACATAGTAAGTTATCACGCAGCCTACACAAATTCATATGTATTGTATCAGCACCTGAGGTCCTGAACAATAGGCACGAGTGCAGATTATGGGAGCGCCTAAAAAGCCGTCAATGAAAGAACACAGCAAAAGAAAGCAATAGCAGTGCTGTTAATTAAGTTATTCTGAGCAGATATTTTAAGCACAACTAACATCAATATATCAAATACTCAACTAACGAGAAGAAATGTGTGCCTGCATATGTAATGTGATCAATCAACTTCATTTCACTTCAATAGGAAAACTCAGTAACCAAACTCTAGACAAAAAAAAAATCATCAAAAATTCACGCACACCACAAGCACAATCGAGTACCAGAGCCGGGTAAATAATCACCTTCGAACTCAAAATGCTCTTATTTTTCTCCTCACCTTCTTCTTCAAGGTTTCGAAAAAACCGAGCATTGTCCGGGACTGGGAGTCTTCCTTCTTCAAAACCAAACCAACCAGAAAAGCACAGCAACAAAACCCCAAAATCCAATCCTTAGCCCCTCTTCTCCACCCTTCCACAGAAACCCCAAACAGAATTAAACCTAAACCCCCAAAAGAAGCACCGGCGTCCAGCGCCATCCGTTTACCCACAACCAGCCCCATCATGCCTACCACGCCGCAAATTACCAAAATGCCCATAACCCCCAATTTCCTGCTCCTTCTCCGTTTCCAGCCGTCGAAGCCGTTCCACCCGAACCCCTTCCAGGATCCATTCCCGCCCCTGTTGCCCGACCCGAATTCCCGCAACACCAACCCCAAGGGCTCGGGTAAGATCCCCATCTTTGAGGCGACGATGCAAGCTGATTCGAGCACGAGCTTCCCGGTTTTTCCAACTCCGTACCGATTTCTCCGGTTCGACGCGCATAGGATTGATTTCTGGACACGCAATTGAGAATCGCGATGATGTACGGGAGAGAGAAATCTCGCAGTGTTGAGATTAGAATTGAGGAGGAAGGTCGAGGGGGGATCTGCAACTGGATGAAGGATCGTCGGCATTGAGCTGGGAAGGAAACTGAAGAAAAGCAACGGTTATTGTGCTCTGGCGTGATATTTAAATTTTGAATTTATTTTTGTAAACTGAAAGAATACTCCCTCCTTCCCTTTAAATAGTTAAATAGTGCATAGATAAATATGCGTAGATTAAGAAAAAGTGATTTTTTGTGTGTTTAATAATATAAAGTAGGGGTATAATAGGTATTGATGTGTAACAGTGTAAGTAATAAAGTAGATAGTTGAAAAAGTAATGATATAAAGGTAAATAAATGTGTATTGAGAGGATAAAGTTGTGAAAAGACATTCCATTTATGGAATGTGCACTATTTTAAGGGATGAACTAAAAAGGAAAGTATGCATTGTTTTAAGGGATAGAGGGATTACATTTTACTTGCACGATATAAATCGTGAACAAGGAACAAGCCTCGCCGCGGGTCGAGTGCAATCTAAACTTTTCCATGTATTTCATTCGTCTTATACGATTAGGTTTTGGATTTGAGTACTCAATATACGTATTACGTTTTAAAATAACAAAAAAAAATCTAATAATTATCTTGATTATTTTGATTAAATCTTCAATATATATTAGTAATAAAACTCTGTTTTTCCATTAGATAAAGATTACATGTTACAGTAGGTCATATGACCAAAAATTATGGAAAATCAAAATGAAAAACTGGCAATGACTAAGCTTACACCTATGAAAATGATATAGAGACCAACAAGGCAAAACCCCCAAAATCTAGTAACTCTAAATCTGCACCAAGTCACAACCAACAATGATCCCATCAGACTCAATATCAAGAACACAAACGCAACCACTATGCTCGTGTGGAACCTCAGCTCGTAAGCTTCTGGGTAAACCCCTGCTGTCTGTATCACTAAAGCCGTCCCTAATCCGAAGAGCATGTTGAACATCGGCCCAGCAAAGCACCCAGCCATGGCCATTGCTGGCTGCCCTGCTTTCGCAACCGCCACGTCAGCAACGAGGTCCCCGACCGAGTTTCCCCATGCAAGCACCGTCAGCCCTAGAAGTGCAGGCGGCAAATGCAAAAGCACGCCGAGGGCTGCTAGGCTGTTCAGCAGCTCACCGGCTACGGTGGATATCCAGAAAACGCTCATGACGAATGCAATCACCAACACTGGGATTTGCTCGGTTTTGGGAGGGTCTTTTTCCACAATGTAATGAAGAGTGGCCAAAGAGCAGCTTCCGAAGAGTACGACTGACCAGAGAGGGAGATGGGCATTTGAGAAGAGAAAGATAATTGGGTGGTCTAAAGGCATAAATGATCTGCACGAGTATAGGAGGGCGAGAGGGCAGAGAGCTATATTGGCAGATTGATAGAATCTGCTCCATTCGGATGGCGAGGATTGAGGGATCGTGAGTTTTAGAAGTATCGAGACTGGGACTTCCCATGTTCGTGAGATCTGCAGGTAGAGACATAGCATATTTATCATTTAGTCATACTTTAATGATGCTCTGATAATTTCAAAATTTTCAGGCACCATAGAGACAGCAATTCTTAAAATAACTCAAATCTGAAAATTACACAAATTAGATAGAGACAGGAAGCATACTAAAACAGTTATCTCCCCTCCATTAGTGATACTAATGAAGCAAAAACCACGAGTTTTTCTCATTTATTTAACCATACTTGGGAAATTTAACAACTAGCTTCCTAACAAGGTTAAGGGTGTCGCCATTAACACACATTCTACTACTATGTTCACATGCTTAGTATGAAAACACACGATTTGAACAGAAAATGGGGAAATAGATTAATTATTTTCTTCTTTTTTATGTACAATGAAGTACCATTATAGTTAAAATAGCTAAACTCTGAGAGATCATGTAAATCTAGAGCCAAAAGTCGAAAAAAAGATAGTTGCTGACATTGAATAGATGAAACAGGATTTTGAAGATGAATCTAAGTGCTTATTACCCCCCAAAAGATGAGCTGCATCGGTCATCAGAAAAGATTATTGTTCTGATTTTGATGTATATACATCAACTGAAGTAACTTCTTTATTTAAGTATTGTAGTTACTTAGAACATTGTATTCTTTCATATGCAATGCGAAAACTATTAGAGAAGTTGTCATTTAATTGTTGATCGAATAAAACTGATGAGGTAAATCACATGTACTATAATGAACCTAATAGATACATACTCCAATTGGTTCAGCAACAAGTCTTAGCAGGACATGTACCAAAGTGTTGTTCATTGACAAATTAAAGCAAACTTAGCCTTCAAGTTTATAAATAATATACTTGTTGGCCTTGAGATTCGCTTGACTCGATTGCAGCAATATTAGCAGTATCAAGATGAATAACTAACTGAACATGGGATTTAGAGACTCTGATATTAGAGAGAGGAAAAAAAGGAAAACATACGTTTTGCCTTTCTAAGAGAAATAGAGTATAGATCATAATCTCATAGTCATAGATTCTATTCCCAACCAAATTCCTTATATTGAACTGATATACTAAGCTGGCAATCAAAGAATGGAATGTTGAACTTATTCTCAAACTTTCACTCTGATGTACCAAAGAACATCACTGTATAGGTAAGGTTTTAAACTGCAACTTCTATAGTCGAGATCACAACTATCCGAAACAAGAAAACGAAAAACAGATTAGGAAAACATATAAGCACATTCAAAAAAACGGATTCATATAAGCATTACATACCTTTTCAAGGATTTTCCAGAACCCGGCATTCGGCCTCCTCTTAGCTTCCCCTTTCTCTGGCAAATCCCCAATTTCACAATCAACCAACCCTAACTCTCCACCACCAACACCAAAAGATCTTTTACTTTTCTCTCCTCCACCACCGCCCCCACTGTACCCCAAATCCATCCACACCACAATCCCAACGAAGAAAATGTAGAAACCCACAAACCCCACAGCCTGCCACAAGTAAATCTCAGCACTCAAGTACACGTAAAACATGAAAAGCGCGGCCGTCAGATAAAACAGCACATCCCTAACGAACGGCGCCGGGTCGACCGCAAACGGCGCGGCGTAGATGGCGACGAAACCGACGACAAACGCCGACACGAAAGTCCCGGCGGAGAGAATCGCGCCGAATCCGGTCCTGGGCTGCCCGCCTCTCACCGCCGCCACCGACGAGAACACATCCGGCGCGCCGTTTCCGAGAGCTAGGAGCGTGACGGCGCCCATCGACGGCGATAGGTTCAGGTGGGCCGAGAGCTTGGTGACGACGACGGAGAAGCGATCCTGTGCGGTTTTGACGAGGATGTAGAACTGCAGGAGGAGGACGATGGTGAGGAAAGGGATGGACAGAGAAGGGTTGCTCCGGAAGACGCAGAGGTGGAGAGAGGAATAGTTGAGGAGGCCATCGGAGGAGGCGAGGGAGCAGGCCGGGGCGAGGAGGGACCTATGGGGGATTAGTGGAGATTCAGAGGGGTAGTTTGGGGAATGGGGGAGAAGAACGAGAAAGAAGGAGAGGGCGGTGAGGAGGGCGAGTGAGATCAGAGTGTTGTTGAGGATGGAGATGATGTAGTTGAATGCCATCCCATTCCATATTCCAAATCTGAGATATGTAATTATTTGCTTTCAATTCAACTGAATCCTGATTGTTGTTAATTGGATCATCCATTTTCGTGTCGGATCTTACGCGTTTTAGTATATAGTTTAGAGAATTAAAAAAGGGATTTTTATAACTGGATTATTAAAAACTATTTTTCTTTTTTTTTTTATAAAAAGCCAAAAAAAAAAAAGTGAAAATTAATAAAAATATTAAAAAATTAGTATTATATTCTATTTTTAATTAGAATATAATTAAACGATGCTAAAATTTAATTAGCATATAAATTTCACAGTAATATGGAGTAATTGATTAATGCCAAGCCAAAAGGAAAAGGTCGACTCTGTAGCCCCGATGCTGAAGTGAAGTTTGCAAGTCTTAAATTACAAGCCGAAATCCATCAAATATTCTCATGTCAAATAGTATAAACTTCACCTTCTGTGCTAAAAGTGCTTACACCATCACAGGCTGAAGCAAAATAGCAAGTGTCTTCATCACCTTCTGTGATAATCGTTTTCATTGATACTCGCGTGGCAGGCGGTACCCACTCATAACTAATTTGTCGGCAAACATCTTGCCAGTCTTCGGCATGGTATGCCAATGCAGCGTCAAGTTGAAGTCTTTGCCCTTTAGATTACTTCCCTGTAACGCGTAATAAGATCAAACAGAGGTTAGTCGAAAGTTGGCTAAAACGAAATAAAAGGATAGAGTAAAAACTCACTTGATCAATAAAACGATATTTGTTACTTGTGTGGATCCAGAACTTAGCGTGTTCTATGGAAGGTATAATACCATCCCACAAGGATACCTGCAAATTGCATTCAGAATATATGAAAGTTTGAGGTAGATAATCAACACAAATATAAGGTGTTTTATGTAATATTTTATTATTCGAACGCAAGCACGTGTTGATAAAAGAGCTAAGAGTAGTTGAGAGAAATATGGTTGTATGTCAAAATGCAAAAGCCAAATAATTTTATTTTACACCAGAAACTTGCACATTGATCAAATGACGAGTAGGAAGGTGAAATTAGCATTGGGAATATAATAGTAAATCCAAAACAGTCTGTGAAGTACGAACATCATTCGAGTAATGAAACTTGAGGAACTAACACATACAAACTCCAATGCATAAACAAATCGAGCAAGTGAGATACTTAAATATGCATAATCTACAAGTTACAACACCCGTCAAATTAATTTAAGTTCGATGTTAATACCTGATTAAGCATATTTTTGTGGGTTTCGTACTCAGCAGCCAAAAATACAAAGACCTGCAAATTCGAAGTGAATTAATTCATCATCCAAATGAATTTCAACAGCCATAACTAGAAATTCAGCATGAAAAGGCAACGATATTATAAATTTAGAAGCTGCACTTTACTAGAAGTTTATGTCTCCCAAGTCCCAACTACGAAAATAGGGTTCACTAATAAGTGTACATGGGCAAATCATACGTTACTGAAGCAAGAGTTGAAGTATATAAAGACTATACTGTAAGAGTAATTTGGTTCGCCTTAGGATTTCTGTAATACAATCAAAATGCCTAAAATTCATCAGTTTTTTATAGCAAACCACAAAAAAAAAATAATAAAAAAAAAATAATAAAAAAAAAATGAAACTTCCATCTTTAATCCTCTGTCAAGTGTCAACATCCAACAGAACCTTTAGGGCTTAAAGACAAAATATAAAACCAAAAATAAAGCCAATATAACCCCATTGATATAAACACAATAGACATAGAAAAATTCTGAAAATAGAAACCACTGGAAGCAAGAATAACATATAATGGATGATGATCACAGAGAAAAAAACAAGAATTTATTTAACATAGACAAACCTGCTTTGTATTCCACGTAAACAATGACTCTAAATTTGCTGATATATTTAATGTCAAGCTCACCTGCACAATGTAAAATCATCAATGTATCAATCATGCACGTCATCATTCGCATGCTTATATTCCTGTAACTGTCATCAATTATTGCCGAGTTTTCATCTGCTAAAAAGGCCAGAATGCAAGACTACTCGCATCTTACCAACATCGACAAGGAACTAGTATAGAGATCGTGCTCCTCCAACCCACTTTCACTATGGACAAGAACTTCCTACCTAAAGGGGGCTGGAGATGCAACATCCGGAAGACCTCGAGAGCATAATTGAATAGGCCATCAAACAACATCTACTACATACTTTTGAGCATCTTGATGAAAGCATTCCTATCATTAATGATACTAAGTTGTTTCAGATCAAGAAAAAAATAACCAGGAAATGTGTGATTGAATGACTAGTCTCGAAGAAAACAACAAACCTAAAAAATAACCATGGCCAATGAACTATAATGGAGAACAGCAACCTCCAATATGCAAAATAAATGTATTATCAGTATTCGTCAAACCCCACCATATTTATCACAATCTTAATTTTTGAGGAAGATGAGTCTTCTAAATTACTAATCGAATACCTGATCACCATTTTTGTAAGAAATTTGTGCAAGTTCCTTGTTTCTTTGGACAACAAAAATGCAAGATAGAAAAACCTCAAATAATCTGTGTGCATATACTACAAGATCACATATTTAACTCTATTTGATCTGTAATTTCTTCTAGTCTCAACTCAAAATTCCATCGAAAAATAATTAGAAAAGGCTGCAATGAATGAATTACCTCGTCATCACCATCCGGTTTTTTCTGGAACCAATTAATGTTCAACACCTAAAACACGCACAAAAACCCCCAAATCCATCACTAAGCAAATTAGGGTAAAAAAACTAACACACCAAATTTACCCAGAAACGTATATAAATAAATTTATAAATAGCAAAAATAAAATTAATTAACAGCAAATATACTTGGACTTGTGTTGTGGGAGACGGCAAAGTGAAGTTGTCGGATACAGAGGCCATGGCACACATTAGCGCGAGGATGGTGATGGCGAAGGTGAGCAAGGCATTGGCTCTGTACCCAAACGAGTGCATCGTCTCCGATCAAAATCAAGAGAGTAAATCTGAAGGTAAATGCTACGAGCAAGACTGGCGTTGGGAGGGAATATACGACTTTCTCACTCACTCACATATGTTCAGAATCTGATCAAAATCAAGAGAGTAAAAAAAGCATTTTATTTAGAAAACAAATATTCCGTAAATATTTAAAAATGAACTTTAAAATTTTATATGTTCAGAATCTGATCAAAATCAAGAGAGTAAAAAAAGCATTTTATTTAGAAAACAAATATTCCGTAACTTTAAAATTTTATATGTTCAGAATCTGATCAAAATCAAGAGAGTAAAAAAAGCATTTTATTTAGAAAACAAATATTCCGTAAATATTTAAAAAAGAACTTTAAAATTTTATTTTTGAAGATTAAACTCACTCTACCTAATACCTATAGCGTTTTTAATGTTTTTTTAAAGTCAATTGCAATGTCTCGAGTTCAAATCTTAAACCTTTTTGCTTCAGCGTTTTTAATGTTTTTTTTAAGTCAATTGCAATGTTTCGAGTTCAAATCTTAAACCTTTTTGCGTGTCTAATGTTGATATTGTTTTTAATATTTTTAGAAAAAAAAATGTTTTTTTTAGATTTTCAAATTTGAACTTTTTAGAAAAAAATAGTTTTTTTTTCTTAAATTTTCAAATTTTTGATTCAAATGCATATTTTGTTTGTGTACTTTGTAGCTTAATGAACAAAACATGTTAGAAGGATTAAGAGACTTTTAAATTCGTAATGATTCTTTAATGTGATCATACAAAAATCAGCAGGTTGAATGCCCAAGTGTGAGACAAATGGATTTGTGTCGAGCTATAATGAGTCATTTCTTTGGCACAATGTGTTGGGTTAGGGTGATTTCAACCCTTTACTATTTCAGAAAGAATCACATGAAGAATTTGTTGTGAGACAAATGGGCTTCTGTCGAGCTATAATTAGTCGCTTCTTTGACACAATGTGTTGTTTACCATTTCAGAAAGAATTACATGAAGAATTTGTTGTGAGACAAATGGGTTTGTGTCGAGCTATAATGAGTCGCTTCTTTGGCACAATGTGTTGGGTTAGGGTGATTTCAACCCTTTACTATTTCAGAAAGAATCACATGAATAATTTGTTGTTAAATCAATATTTTTAAAATTTGTTGTTAAATCAATATTTTTCCTTTACCATTTCAGAAAAGAAAGGCTGACAAAAAGAAAGGTGGAAGTTGGAAATCTAAGTGACACTAGGGAACTGTTCTATAGCTTCAATAGAGGTGAAGTTCCCGCAGAATCTGTTATCCACAAATGTGTGGTGCATTTCATACCTCTAAATAAGCAGAATCCACATCGCAAACAGCATCCTGGTTGAAAGGTGGAAGTTGGAAATCTAGTGACACTAGGGAACTGTTCTATAGCTTCAATAGAGGTGAAGTTCCTGCAGAATCTGTTATCCACAAATGTGTGGTGCATTTCATACCTCTAAATAAGCAAATTCCACATCGCAAACAGCATCCTGGTTTCATCGTGCAAAAAGTGTATGACCATATTCTGAGGAAGCTCTATAAGTTAACTAACAAAGACTACGAAGAGAATAATCAGCACGAGATTAACATTCTTGTCAATAAGACACTTTCACGAATTGGTGACCTTCCTGACCTAAAGCCTGAGGATTGAGGATGCTAATGTGGAGAATGAGGATAAAGAGTAAACGGCTTTTGAGGAAGAAGATTATGCGCACCCTCCTAAAGATGGGAAAAAATTAGTGTTATGAGTATCCATAATTCAATCAAATTATCATTTTAACTAGCTTTGCTATATAATGACACCCTCTTAAAGAAGTAAAAAAAATAGTGTTATGAATATACATAATTCAATCAAATTATCATTTTAACTAGCTTTGCTATAATGAGTCCCATAATTCAATCAAATTATCATTTTAACTAGCTATGCTATAATGAGTCGCTTCTTTAACACAATGTGTTGTTTACCATTTCAGAAAGAATCACATGAAGAATTTGTTGTGAGACAAATGGGTTTGTGTCGAGCTATAATGAGTCGCTTCTTTGGCACAATGTGTTGGGTTAGGGTGACTTGAACTCTTTACCATTTCATAAAGAATCACATGAATAATTTGTTGTTAAATCAATATTTTTAAAATTTGTTGTTAAATCAATATTTTTCATTTACCATTCAAACATAATTTGTTGTTAAATCAATATTTTCTACAATTTCATTTACAATAGATTAATTAAACAATCAAATTTTTATCAGTAATACAAAAATATTCAATCATCCTATATAAGATCTTCGTCGCAATGAAAAAAAATATGAAAAATAATTTTTATATTAATCATTAATCTTCATTACTAATACAACAATATTCATTAAAAATAATTTTTATATTACTAAAAAATCTTCATTACAAATACAACAATATTCATTCATAGTACATAAGAACTTCATTAACGTACATGAAAAAAATATAAAAAATAATTCTTATATTACGCAAAAAAAAAATTACCAAAAAAATAAATTGAATAAATAAATTAATTTTTATATTATTAATATTCATTATAAAATCAAATATTCGTAATGAATTAATTTTCATTCAGCGTAATTCAAAATCTTCATCATACTTCAAATTATAATTTTTAAAAATTTCATTTAAAATAGATTAATCAAATCTTTATCAACTTAATTTAACAATCAAATCTTCATAACCTAATACAACAATCTTCATTTAATCGTAATAAATTCTTCATTGAAAAAATATATGAAAAATAATTTTTATGTTACCTTATTCATTAAGGTAATACAACAATCTTCATTTATGTACATAAGATTTTCATTATAGTACAATTTTCAACATAAAAAAATATGAAAAAATACTTCTTATATTAAAAAAATATGAAAAATAATTAATTTTCAATATAAAAAAATATAAAAAAATAATTCTTATATTAAAAAAATATGAAAAATAATTCTTTTATTACGCAAAAAAAATAGTATTACGTAAAAAAATAAATTGAATAAATAAATTAATTTTTATATTACGCAAAAAAAATATGAGAGAAAATTAAGGGAGAAAAATAAAAAAGAGAGATAAGTCAAATAAATAAATAAATTTAAATATTAATCAACCCATGCTTTGTACATCTAGTTGTACGTTACAAATTGTCCTCCATAACGGTATAAAGTCATCTAAATAAAAGCTAAGAATAGCAACAACTTTACTATCTTTTATAAATATTTATATTTTTCACTTCTAAATTCTATCCAACAAACAATTATTCTACTTATTAAACAAAATTAAAAATATAACTAACTCATTATCATCAACAAACAATTATTCTACTTATTAAACAAAATTAAAAAAATAACTAACTCATTATCATGTAAGTATAATTAGGTATCTTATTGAAATAATCAATAAGTGTGGGATCAACTCTTATAAATTACATCCAACACACAAAATTCATCTCAGATTCGCTCCACATCCGCTTCACTCCACACCCGCTCCAACAAGTCAAAATTAGCCGTCTCACTCCACACCCGCTCCAACAAGTTAAAATTAGTCGTCTCTAGAATGTATTACACACAACACATCGTAAAAACCTATTCGCTTTTGTAAAAAGGTTATTTACGATTCCGTAAAAACATATTTCGGTGCTTTAAAAACACATATTTTCACAGGTGGTGTGTTTTGAAGAAGAACACGAAACAAAACACATTTCTCTCCAAACCTTTTAGTGGTTTTAATAAGATGGGTAGAAAATCAATCATAAAAAAATGACACAAAACTTCCGATCGCGAATATAAATCACAAATGATTTAGCACAAATCTTGAGATGGCGATCTTTAATGACGGAGGCTTTCTTGGCATCTTACAACTCCACCACTTGTTGGATAAGCCCCATGTTGTTCTTTTTCGTGGCTCCAAATAATTTGAAGAAAATTGATTTCTCACAATTTTTTTTTTCTCATATTTTTGTAGTCTTCTCTGCCTCATAAATTTTTGTTAGTCTGTTTAAATTAGACCGGCATTCGTAGTCCGACGAATCTCAAATCAAGAATTCTGACATCTTAAAGAAATTACCAAAATTTTTGATCTTTGGTTTGACTTTTCATCACTATTGGGAACTCTTGAATCTGGCTCCACTTGAGTTAAGGAACTCTTGAATCTGGCTCCACTTGAGACAGCTCTGTTTCAACCCTTATGATTTAGGGAGTTTCGGGTTCCGGATTATAGCTGCTTTCCAATCTGGCTCCACTTGAGACAGCTCTGTTTCAACCCTTATGATTTAGGGAGTTTCGGGTTCCGGATTATAGCTGCTTTCCTTTGACTACGCTCCATTCCGCTCCAACAAGTCTTCTAAAATCTATCAAACAAAGAAATTAAACTAATTTTTCACGAAGAAGAGCTAAGTATATAGTTAATTCACAATAGAAATTTATATCAGAGCTAAAGTGTATAGTTAATTCACGTTGTCCCGAATTTAATTTTAGATTTTTAAAATCCTTAATTTTTGTTATCTTAAAATTTTAATTTGGTTAATTTGGTTGAAATAATAGTGAGAAATAAATTCTAGATTTTTAAAATCCTTATTTTTTGTTATCTTAAAATTTTAATTTGGTTAATTTGGTTGAAATAATAGTGAGAAATTTTTATCATTATAATATACGACTAGTTGACTACAATTTGCAACGTTTTTACTTCATAAAATTTTCTTTTGAAATACAAAAACTCAATTTTCTAAAAATGAAAAAAGAAAAAATAAAAAAAAAATTATTGAAATTTTCTTTTGAAATACAAACACTCAATTTTTTTAAATGAAAATAGAAAAAAACAAAAAAAAAAGTTATTGAAATATTTGGTATAAATAAAGTATGCTATGTTTTCCTAAATAATTTCAAAAAATCATTCACAATGATCATCTCATAAAATCAATTCATGTCAAATAGTAATCTCTCTAAAATATGTAAAATATTGATAAGTGTAAAGAGATACAAATCTATTTGTTCACCGAAAACCATTTAATCATTAGATACTCATCTCTACTGCAACGATACGAGTATTTTTCGAGCGTTTGAAGTCGCTCGGGCTTCGTGATACAAGTGGCACGATCTTTCTTTCTCGTGCGTTTAAAGTCGTCGCTCCAGCTTACCGATACAAGTTGCACCATGAACCAATCACTCGTACATTTTGCATTGGTACAAATTGTCAAAAGGTTATACAAGTAAACAATTTGGGAAGTATTGACCAAGATAGTTAGGCCAAAGTCCAACTAATTTTGGGGCTCGACCAAACATTAGCTGTATAGCGTGGCGTAGGTGGCGTGCTTATTGACATTTTTGAAAGGTTGAATTCAACCCCTAAATCTAATCTAATCTAATCACACCACGAAACCCACCCACCCTCACCCTCGTCTTCGTCAAATCGCGAACCAAACCTAACCAGTAACCCAACCACACCAATACCACCACCCACCGTAACTAATCAATTACTCTATTAATTAATCCGATGGCCTCCGCCGATCAACCCATCACCCACGCCGCGCCGCCCCATAATTTCAACGAAGACGAAGATCTCCTCGACGAGGACGATGACGAAGAGAGCTTCGACCACGAGGAAGACGACGACGCTTCCTCCACCGCCCTCGTCGCCTTCGATCGCCCTCCCCCGTCCGCCGCCCTCTCTCAGGTCACGATCGCCGTGCCGGGAATCCCCGATCCCCAATTGATCCTGCACCACCACCCGCAGCAGCAGCCGGAAAACGTCGCCGTGATCAAGAGGCCGATGCCGCCGGACGAGTCCCGCAAGCTCTTCCAGCGCCTCTGGACCGACGAGGACGAAATCGAGCTGCTGCAGGGCTTCCTCGACTACACCACCCTCCGCTGCGGGCCCCACGGCGCCTCCCAGCACCACCACGACACGACGGCGTTCTACGACCAGATCAAGAGCAAATTCCAGCTCGATTTCAACAAGAACCAGCTCGTCGAGAAGCTACGCAGGCTCAAGAAGAAGTACCGCAACGTCATCAGCAAGTCCGGCTCCGGCAAGGACTTCGCCTTCAAGAGCCCCCACGATCAGGCCACCTTCGAAATCTCTTCCAAGATCTGGGGCAACACTGCCGTGGCGAACGTCCCCTCCGCCTTTCACCCCTTACCCCCTGCTCCCGCCCCCATCGACGAAGACGACGACGAATTCAACAACCCTAATTTCGCCGATTGCCAAAGCCCTAAGCTTAATGGGATCGATATGAACAGCAAAACCCCACGGCCCAGGAAGAGAAACCGAGCCGGTGTAGTGAAATTCGAGGACAGGCAGCATCCGCTAGGACCTAATAGTAGTAATTTCAACAGCACTCATCCTTCAGGGGCAGCAGCACCAGCTTTCATGTCCATGGCTCCTCCGGGTTTCGGGATGGGTATGGGCATGGGAATGACTGGATCCATTTCGAGTGTGATTGAAGAGACTGTGAAGAGCTGTTTATCGCCCGTATTCAAGGAGTTACTGTCAAATTCGATGGGTTCGAGTCAAAACTCACACGGGTTGTACTGTGGACATGGGCTAGAATTGGCACGGAGCCCGTTGTGTTTTGCAGGGGCCATGGCTGCGGGAGGCGATAAAACGAACAACAGCAAGTGGAAGAAGCAACAGATATTGGAGCTGGAAGTGTTCTCTAAGCGCCTGGAGCTGGTGCAAGATCAGATTAGAGAGCAGTTGGAGGAGCTTAGGTCCGTTGGGAATTGATCTTCGACTGCTTTCGCTGTTGTCGATGTAAGTGCATTCTCTAGTTTTGAATATTAACTTTACCCCTTTGGATCTTATTTTTATGTATTGTCGGGTGGTTGTGTTCGTAAATGTGAAACTGCAGATCCTGCTTTGGTTGTGATTGGTGAATAATGATTTGGGATTGTTAATGTCAGCCTTTGATGGTTGGCTCTCGTTTCTTCGCATAATTGCTGGAGTGTATTGACCTGTGTATTGGGATTTGCTAGTTCACCCCCTTTCGGCATTTGGAGTTGTAATAAACCAGCAAGTGAGTGATCATCTGTGAAGCGAAGCGGAAAATATATATGATTTTAGAATCTTCAAGCAGAAATAAGTAGTAGATTTTAATTTATAAAATAGGGACTAGTTAATGATTCTGTGTTTTTATTTATTTCCCCTTACTTTCTTCTCTTATTATCTTTCCGATTTTTCATGTTGTAAACATTACTTGATATGCTCATGTGGAACCCTGACCTTGTAATGGAAATACTAAGTTAGTTAATATTGCTTAGAATTGATGTTCAAGACCATGTTATCTATCATATTATACATCTTTGTTTGATTTTTCTGTCCGACAGCAAACGATATGCTCTTCACATTTTGCATAGAAGGTTTGCTGCACTTGTTAGTATGTTTTTTTTTTCGTCTAAGCATTTAACCTCTTATTTTGCATACATTATGCTGGAAGGATGAGCACCACTCTGAACACTCATAAGGTTGAATGCTGAATGTTAAAGTTATATAATATTCACCAGACTGTATCTGTATATCCGATTTCTCTTGACAAAGAACAATTAGCTCCTACGAGCATCTACTGCATGTCTGCATATGTTTATCGGGTTCGATGTGTGTGTCTTTCATGTTAATGTGTGAAACACTTTGCATCTGGTGTTTGAGAGATGGATCAACTGTGTGCATTATGGTGGTGACATTAAGTGAGACCCATTCTCATAAATCATAATGTGTGTTTCATCTCATGCAGTATGGTGTACATTCCATTATGATTCATGTGAGTGGGGATGGATAATGCACACTCACCTTTTTTTAGTTTCTTTTGTAATAAATAAAAGAAAAAAAATTATTTTTAACTTTATAATAAAAAATAATTAATTTTTTATTTTTACTAATTTTTAATTTTTTTTATTTAAATTGTTTATTTTATTAATTAAAAAATATCTTTTTATTTTGAAATATTTGAAAAAAATATCATAATAAAACAATTTGATGCATCTATTGATATTTTTATGACTGTAGTATACATATTTTTCCTTTTTAATACTCAATATATTGAGTACCCCAGCTATTTATGATTTTATTTGTTTTGAAATTTATTGTCCAAACTATTTATGAGTTTATTTGTTTTGAAATTTATACTTCATCCCACAAATCCACAATACATGATACTCCTTCAATATTGTAAGTAGCCCAAAATACATGAACAATACATGATTCTTCTTCACTATTCTGATTAGAGTTAATAAAGTAAGTGAATAAAGTAAGTGAATAAAGTAGTTGAAATTCATTTGATTTTTGAATACACGTAGATTTTTAATTTTTTTTTAAATTCGTATTAAATTCCTCCAGATTTTAATGAAATTTTAAAATTTTGGATTGCACATATTTTTTTAAAAGTTCATAAAAATCTTATACGGAGTATAGTCTAGATTGAAAACGTCCTCTAAACTTCATGTGTATTCAATTTTTCGACATCAAAGTGCATTTTTTTACTATGACATCGTATAGACTACAAATATATGGTTAATTCTATGCTAGCAAAAGGGTACTACCCCATTGCCATACACTCATTTACATGTGTATTTATATTTATTTTTTTACTTTTTTCATTGGTTAAGTTTTTTATAGTGGCCACATATGTAACATTTTATATGGATTGGGTACTACCCCTATTAGGATAGCATAGAATAAACCCAAATATAGTGCATCCCTGATTCCGTGACAACATTTTTATTTTTATTTTGTGAGTCTTAAGAGCATCTCCAACCGATACCAAAAACCTATTTTAGAGTAAGAGAGATGCTCCAATCGATACCACCTATTATAGGTTTTATGGTGGGACCCACCAAAAAAATACTTAAATTTACGGTAAACTCAAACCAAAAACTGTTCATTATTTATAAAATAATCCTTTTTTTTACCAAATTAATAAAAATGACCTATTAATTTTTTTTCGTTTTTTATTTAATATTTTTTGTAACGTAATATTTTTAAATAATCATAATTAAATATTTAATATTTAATTGAAATTAAAAATAAAATAACATTAAAATAACAATAAGATACTTAAAATAAAATGCTAAAATTACAAAAATAAATAATCTATGATTTACAACAACAAAATTGATCAATAAAGAGGTAATTTGAAAATAATATTTATTAAATTTTTTTAATGTCAAAAGTTATGGGGTTAAATCGTAAATTTATAAAGATGTTGGTTATTTATAAAAATAGTATAAATAATTGTATAAAAAAAAATATTTAAAGAATATTCTTTTAAGTTTGAATATTGGTTTTTCGGTTGGAGTCAAATTACTGTAAACTTAAACTTAAACTTATTTTGAGTTTAAGTTTTGGTTTCTCGGTTGGAGATGGCCTAAATCAATCAATAGACACACTTGATGAAAACAATAATTAATTACTTTTACATTTCTATTTTTTATTTAAATTACTCATAAATATTTATATTTATTTTATTCGTATTTTTTTCTATGAAAAGTCAACAATCAAAACGACTTTCTATCAGAAGTCAACATCTTTTTAATTATCTAAGCCGAAACTATATTGATTTCTTAAAATAATTCACACATTTTTTGTTCACATTGACCCTGCCGGAATCTCTCCACCAACAGCTGTGTAATCTGTGTACCGTATACTTCCTTATCGGAACAAAAGGATGGTTGCTCGCAAACTCGTCGTTGAACACGGCGGCTCCGCCTTCGAGGTCGACTACGACACCGACGACGGCTTCGAAGTACCCTTTCATCTCTCTCTCCCTCTCTCTCTACTCTGATCTCAATCTGATCCCTAAACTCTTCAATTTCAGGTGCTCAAATTCCAGCTCTTCTCTCTCACAGCCATCCCTCCCGATCAACAAAAGGTCCGTCTTTCTCCCTCAGATTTGTCTGAACCATAGGATCGGTCAGTTTCATAAATTGGGCACATCATGATTAATTTGCCAACGTGAAATGTGGGGTGTGAGTTGATGATCATCGTGTGTTGTATTTATTAATTGGTGGCATTTTGACCTTTCACTCAGATATTGAGAGATGATGAAAATCGAACGGTGGTATCAGCCGATTCCGACCTCGAATCAGTTTCTGATAAGCTCCGTTTGGTGTCAATCGACGAGGATGCAAGAGAAACGGAGACGGGGAAACCTGTAGCCGATGATTTCGTCACATCCGATGAAGAATTGGCTCGAATGCTGCAGGTTTATATCTTGCTGCAGGATAAGAGTTTTAAGAAAATAACTTAGGTTCGAATATTTGCTTATTCGAAACTTATGATACTAAAGTTATGCCGTCGCTTTCTTTAGGCAGAAGAAGAAGCACTAATGATGCAACAATTTGTGACAAGTGAGAATAGAGACCAAGTTGAGCAGAGGATTCGGCCTTATGTTGATCAAGTTTTAAGGGTAATTATGCATCGTATTTTAGTTTTATCTTTTTGTTGAGTAAGATTACTACCGAAAGTATTAATAATTGTTCAATCATTTGAAATGCATTAAAATTAACAAGAAACCTTATTTACTTATATCCGTATTACATGGGTGTTTTGGAACAGTATGAAGATCCGCATAGACAGGAGGCAGCTCGAAAGACGGTGCCTACAGAAAATCTTGAGGAGAAGGCAATGGTTACATTGGCGAGGGTAAGGGTTCTTATGTTCCACCTCCGTGCACTTTTACATTTGAAAATTTCAATCTCTCAATCTTCATACCTTGCATGACTCTTGTTAATCTAATTATTATATTTAGGAGGGAATTATGAATCCAACAAAAGATGAACTTGACCATGCATTCCTACTGCAGTTGCTCTTCTGGTTTAAACAGTCATTCAGGTTTAAATCCACTCTATGCTTTACAATCAGTAACTAGTGCTTGTTCAAAGCTTGTTAGAAGAGATTGTGATTTTCCGTGCTCGTTTTTACTTGCAATGTTCTGTATGGAAACGGTATTGAGAATTCTCTCGTATCTACTTGCTATGGCTACTAAGAAATTATGGATTGTTGTCTAAAAATGGTTGTCCATTGAGTAATATGATATTGATCATTTGTGAAGTTATCATTTGAAGTTCAATGTAAATCAATGGGACGTAAATAACATTTTTTTTTTTTGTTTGAAATCTTCTAACATGACATTTGTTTTGGGACATAGGGAGTATTTAACTAGATATTCTAGATTCGGAGTTGAATGATATGAAGTTCTAGTTCATCTGTTGCGTAGACTTCTGTGGATATCTTACCTACTATTACTTTTATTTAATATTAATAGCGTCTGTTTCTTATCGAAAAAATTAAAAAGTAATAGTACTAATTTGTAGTGAAAGTTGATAGCAGAACTAAAAATTGCATATTTTCGTTCTTTTGCCTCATTTTCAAATCATTCCCAATAAATTGAGTTCATTGACTTTGCAATGATGGTGGTGGCTCTAGGTGGGTAAACGCACCTCCGTGTGACGGTTGCAGCAGTGAAACAATCAATCAGGGCATGGGAAATGCAAATCATTCGGAATCACTTTATGGAGCATCTCGAGTTGAACTTTATCGGTATCTCTCAATTCACTCTCTGTAAATGATTGAAAGGAATCTTCGTTTTCACGTTTTTTGGAATTATGCATGTGCAAAGCATTCACGATGGATTTGAACGTGATGAAGTTGTTATTCTTATTTACCCTTATAGAATCCTCACCATTCTTGCTGCGCATATTTTGACACCGTTTCATCTTCTGCAGCTGCAAGTCATGCTCGAATGTTACCCGCTTCCCGAGATACAATGACCCACTGAAGGTACAGTATTCCATGAACCTGATATGGTTTTGATTCGTGTATTTGTTAATGCGTAAGTGCGTAACATACTTTTTTATTCAGCTTCTGGAAACAAGAAAGGGACGCTGCGGGGAATGGGCGAATTGCTTCACACTATATTGTCGATCTTATGGCTACGAAACTCGGTTGGTAAGTAATCTTATTTGGATGGAACTTGCATTGCGCATGGCATTAAGTGAATTATAACATCATAGCTCAAGTTGCCTTTGCAATATAACATCATAGACCACGCTCTCAGTCTCAGAAGAGATGGATATCCTTCAAATATTGTTTCCATCATTTCTACAGGTTTTGGATTTCACCGATCATGTTTGGACAGAGTGCTTCTCTCCCCATCTCGGAAGGTACAGTTTTGCCCCCATAATCCCATTTTTAATCTCTATCAGTATGTATCATGTATGATTACAAACCTCAGAAATAACTGTTCCATGGGTTACTAACAATGTGCAGATGGATGCATCTTGATCCTTGTGAAGGAATATATGACAATCCACTACTATATGAGAAAGGGTAAATATCGTAATAGTCTTTCTATTTATTTCTATCAAGTCTTTATGATAATGTACTGTGCTACATGAAATGCTTCAGTTTTTGTATTTTCTAATATTAAACGAATGGCATCACCACCACCTGAATTTAGGACTTTAATTTTCCTTTTGAAGCTGGGGAAAGAATTTGGACTATGTAATTGCTTTAGCTAGAGATGGAGTATATGATGTCACTAAGCGTTACACTAGAAAGTGGCATGAGGTAATATCCTTCGATTTCCAGTATGGCCATTCCCCTTCCGTTTAAAATGTATAAAAATACTCATTTATTTTTTAAGCCTGCTCTCATTTCTTAACAGGTTTTGTCTAGACGTGTCCTAACTACCGAGCCTGTTCTAGCAAGTATCATATCTGACATAACAAAAGAACGGCGGAAAAGTTTCAGCAATGAAATGCTCTTGAAGCTCGAACAACGTGACAGAAGTGAAGTTGAGGAACTTGCTCGGAACTTGTTTTCTAAGGGTGACCCTTCGATCTCTCTTCCTGGAAGACAAAGTGGGGACAAGGAATGGCGCATATCAAGATTGGAATTCGGCTCTGGTAGCGACCAGTCTTCCTTAAGTTCTTCATATTGTCCGGTTCGCAAATGTGTAGATGAGCACGTGACAAAAATATACAACGCGATTTCTCCCGTTCTTTTTCAATTAGCTGAGCAATCATCTGATGTATCCAGTGAAAGTGAACTAATCGAGACTTTCAAAAAGATTTTGATTAGTCTGAAAAAATCCCCTTTCAAGACCAGGAGAACTACAATAAAAGCTGTATCGGCTAATCCATTGTTCAGTAGGATGCTTCCCTCATTTGGTCAGTTGCTCGATGCCCTCTCGTTAAAAAGTGAGTTGGGTGTTGATGGGACTACTGATCTATGTATAGCTTCTGATCCTGTAAAAACGGCATTGGCACTGCCTGTTACCTTTCATGCATTGGACGACTTAATCTATAATTTGAACCATTGTGAGAAGCTAAGCAAAGAATCTCTATCATGGCCACTTTTGAAGTTAAACAGAATATGTTCCGGGTTTGTGCTTGCAAGCGGCGAAGAGCTTCCTTTTGGAATAGTAAATGACTTTTAACTTTGTACCTTTTTAGTGGAGTTTTTTCTTTTCAATTATGTGTTGACAGACATATTTCCCTCGTGTTCTCAACTTCATTTTTCATTGCTCAAAATAAATCAGGCTACATCTGCATTTGATGGGACTCGAATGTCAAAGTGGGAAGAACCAAACGGGGCAACAGGTACGAAAGGGGTTTCCTCGGATGTGTTTTAGATGGAATCTTGTTCTCTAAACATTTCCTTTTCGTTTTGGTCTTATAGGGTGTTGGATCATTTATAAGGTGTTTGACAAACGGATGCACGAACTGGTTTCCTATGAATTAATGTCAGCAAATGATGCTCCGGAGAGAGACCCAATGGACTGGTGTGGTGTTTTTTGACATTCTCTATTTCCTTCTGTGTTCATGTTCATACATCTCTAATATATTTATAATGTATAATGCTCGTGTTTCTTTATGAACATAGGATCCTCGAAGGAAGTGAAGATGGAGGCTCCAATTGGCACATTCTAGATAAGCGGACATCACAGAAATTTAGCGAACGATTCCAGCGAAAAACATTTGAAGTTGAAGAAAAGTCTCAACCCTTCTTGGCAAATACCTTCAGGCAAGTAAAACTTCAGTCAAACTTACATTTCCCAATGGAACGATATTTCACAACTGATTGTAGTCAATCACGAAAATTGCAGGTTTAGGTTTCTACAAGTTAGAGATGTAAACTCAACTTCACGATTTCAAGTCGGTAGCATTGACCTCTACACGAGGACAGGTGATGATGTTCATAGCATAAATTAACGAAGGCAAACTACACATGTTTGAGAATTCAAAATTTCATTTTTGAAGTCTTTTTTTCACTTGTTGTATTATATGCCTGTTCTAGGGATTGTTGTATTGTATACCTATACAAGGTTCGAAACGCTGGTGTAACTTATAAAATCTGAGTGTCTTTTGGTTATGATACTTTGATTCAGCATAACCTACTAGAATTATTTCGAGGGCTCCTTTGGCTCGAATTAATAAACACATTATTCATTTTAGTCAGTTCTATATCAATAGATAAATAACTATTCTTAAAAAACAGTTTCGTCTTCAATCTTTCCCTAAATATTTTAAACTTTATTCATAATTACTTATTTTATTAATTTAAAAATACAATTTTACTCTTTTAACTTTTTGATAAAAATATCAATAAAACATTACTGTCTTAAACAAACATCCCATTAAAGAACTCTAAAACTTTAAGTACATAGATTACACAGCTTGAATCAGCAGCTACGAATGCTGAAATGAAAGCAAGAATGAGTCACATCAACCACAAAATTACTCCGGAAACATAAAAATGGAAACACAAAAAACACAAACATTTCATTCGTTCAGCATGACCTCACTGCCCTCCTCCAGTTGAAGGTGATCCTCCATCACGTATACACTTCTGCAGATGTTCCAGACTAGCAACTCTCTGCATAGGCTCTGTTCTTCCCACGTTGTTTGCCGCAATCTCTACAGTTGCTGCCTTTGCTTGTACCACATTCGCTGATGTTGATGCAGGGTTTTGGATTCTGTGATCAGTCGTTAAGTGACTGTTATGATTATTATAGTAATGCTGCCTCTTCGGGTCATTGACTTGTTGCATAGGTACAGAGGCATCTGCTGGCGTTTCACAAGGACTATTAGCGAAAGATGGCAAGCCCATACTCGATATTTCGGACATGGCCTGGAATAGTGGGTTCAACCCGGTTACTCTTTTCACGGTTTCTTCTGCCATTTTCACCTGTGAAAATACAAAATTAAAACCGTCACTTCTCTTTGACAAGGTCAAGTTGCGTATATAGTTCATGCACTAAAAAGAAAATAACGGCTCAACAAGAATCACATGAACAATTCCCACAGCCTCAAAGTGAATCCAAGGCGCAATAACTCAAAATGATTTTAAGTTACCTTAGCTCTCAAGGTCTCAACATCAGCTTTAAGAACTCGATTATCAACGGCTGCTTCATTGTACTTCTGGCTTATGTCAGTGAAGCGCTTGAGTAAGGAAGAGTTTTCAACTCGTAATTGAGAGACCTGTGATGAACCATGACCAATATCTAAATATTGGAAGATATTTACACCGGAAGACAATTTAATGAGAATCGACTTATCTACCTGTGTCTCGAGATCAGTCAAATGGGCCTGCTTTCTTCTTCTCGAGCGTCTAGCTGATTCTCTATTTGAAAGCATCCTGAGAAAGAGTTGGATTAAGACAACAGGTGTTATAGTTTGAAAGCATTTTTCGCATAATTTTCTAAAGAACTAACATGATATAATGACTGAATTTGTTGAAAAAAGCAAGAGAGATATTTTATTCTATATGAGTATTTTGCTAAGACAATAGCTCGTTGACTTCTCATATATTATTGAAATCGGCCAATAAGGGTTCGAAAATATTTGTGCTGGTCTGTTCTCACAGAAAACATCAGATTCACTTGATTCATGATGTTCATGTACAATGTGAGCGATCAACTATCTATCGAGTAAAACATTTCATCTGAAAGACTGATAACTTAAAATACCTTCTCACGCGTTTTACATCTGATGGGTCCCTATTCTGATTACTCTCATTCTCTCCCTCAGCCTCATCATCATCAGACTGCTCCCCAGAGGAGCCACTTGATGTTGACTTCACCTGAGCAACAGATTTCCTGGAACTCGCGGGAATCAAAGGCGGGCCGACTGGTCCAACAGGGTCCTTGTCTGGTGTCTTAGACGAATCCCGTCCTGCTAAGTAGAAAATGTAAATAAGTTTGACCTTCAGAATTCAATCCCATTACTGTCACAACAATAAACATACATTAGCTTCCCGACTCATCAAAACTCACAAGCAAAAAATCAATTCCCTCAAGATATATATATATAACATGAACTTTCAATAACCTTTGCACTGCGATGAATTCGACGCCTGGGAGCAAACGTCAGATGCTGCAGCTACGGACTCGGAATCGTTCGTCTTGCCTTTAGTTGCCTATAGACATTAGGGTCTGGTTTTTATTACGAATAATTATATTTAGAAGCAAAATATATGTTTTGCAAAAACAACCCATAAACAACTGGCACAAGCTATCATATTTTGTGCTGTTGACTAATAAATTTTACAGTGGATTTTTTTTTATAAATAAAATCAGAATCAATTTTTCAGATGAAACTCCAAACAAAAAAAGGGGATCGATCAAACGAGTAATCGGAAGTACCCGCGTCAAGGCGACGGCGGCGCAGGCCAAATCGAGTCGGCTTTTGAGGTACGCTTGATATTCCTCCGAATTGATCGGAATATTCGGCGGCGGAGCGCCGCCCATCTCCAGCTGCTGATTTTCACTGGGAAGATGATGGTCGTCCTTGATCTGGACAACGTCGTCGGTTTGCGGGATGGTGGTGTTGTTGTCGGGAGAGGCGGCCTCCTGCAGGAACCTTTGGAATGCCCATTCCGACGAGCTGCGGTTCATTCCCAGCATGTTTGAGGAGGAAGCCGCGGCGGCGCAGGAAGATGCAGGGTCCACGTCAGCATCGTCGTGCAGGCGACTCGGCGGTCCGTGGGACGACCAGAATTGGTCAGCTAGCTCATCCACTGAAAACACTCTATCCATCTCTTCTCTCGCTTCCGATTCGGTTTATTGATTCTTAGAAATGAGAAAAAGGGACAAATTGTTTGGTTTCAAGAAAGGCAATTTTGTGCCTTCAAAAAAGTTGATTACAGTATTTGTTACATAATTACATTAGTATTTATTTACATTTTTCTGTAAATTAAAAAAAAAAAGTTACAATCATTTAGAAAAATATATTTATTTATTTTACTTAAAATAGTAAAAGTTAAAAATGTATTAATAAGTTAAAAAAATAAATTAATTCTAATAAGTAATGGGAATAATTAATTGTATTTATCATAAAGTAAAAAAATTACGAATAATTATTTCATTTTTAAATAAATATTTATTATAAATGTTCAGATAAATGAAATATTGTATGACTTTCTTTTTTTTGAATATCACCACAAAAACAAAATTAGTAAAAAAATTCAATAATATATATTTTTAATTTGCTAGATCCAAGTATGAATATATTATTACTCTTATTATTTTTAAATATCATAAAATTCATTTATTATAATATCACTGGTAAGTGGTATCCAAATTGCCAATCTCATGGCCACATAAAAGTCATAAACAAGTTGAGCTACAAACCAATTCCAAATATTACACCTCATCCAACAAACATGAAATTTAAGAACTCTCTCTGACGCTTGGAATTTTAGCTTCTTGCTCACTCTCTACAGCAGCGGTTGTCGTAATCGTCTCACTGGTTGGCTCTGCAGAAGGCTCGCCATCCTTTTTCAGCTCCGTCTCAAATTCCTTTGCCGCCTAAATGGAAAGTAAGGAACCGATTATTGGATTGGATGGATATTGGTCAAAATGGAAACAACTTGCATTGAAAACGAGAAGACACAACAGGGCTTTGCATTGGCAATCCCGACACAAAATGCATACTTGAACACATCATAAAGTTATCGGGACTAAACACGAACCCGACACGAGTTTACCAATTTGTCCTGTAATCTAAAAATGTAGTCGTGTTTTTTACATAACATCCAATTTAAGTTGACCATACCTGAATCAACTGAAAGCCAACATGATGTCACGTGCTACAATAATATTATCCACGAGTCAATATCGCATCACAAATGCTAAATTAATCCCCCAAATAAGCTAACATAAAACATGAGTCCCTTGCATATCTCCGTTAACCAAAAACAAGCATAGCAGGATATCGACAATTTAAGATGGCTGGTAGCTATAGAGTCAGAATAAAACTATTGATTGATTCGTAATTTGGTGTCAAGCAAGTTGCTACGAAACATGTAAGCGCTCAACACACACAACTCCCAGATTAGTTGCAACAGTAGATAACCAAGCAACCAACAAAAATATACCATGTTTGTTGGAATAAATCTTCCAAGAAGAAATATCGATCACAAGGCAAAATGCATAATATTTGTGAGTTAAAAGAGTTAGGTCCTCTAGTCTTCATTATTCTGCAGTCCTCTCAGGACTTCTACTCGGATCAATCTTGGCTTAAAGTCAGTGAATTTCCTTCTAAATTTCTCCATGTTCCTTCACTAACTCCAACTTTAAGATATCTTACTTTCATTTTTTGGCTGAGAATTCATTATAAAATCATCAAATAAATCTTCAACCCTAACCACTAGTCAATTCAAATCTCAGAAACCCTAATAACAAAACATCAAATCGAGAAATAAATATACGGCAAAAATAAATAATAAATGGCAGAACCTGTTGGAAGCTCTTGACGGTCTTGCCAATACTGCGGCCCACTTCAGGCAACTTCTTCGGCCCGAAAAGGAGCGTAGCCACGCCGGCAATAACGACGAGCTCCGGAACTCCGAGCCCGAAAAGGCAATTGCAGGACAGGCCCCTTTTCTTAATTCTCGCGGGCCGATCCACGGAAAGCCCGAAAGCGACCCGATTACCGATACCCTGGCTGAAGGAAATTGAGCTGGAGGAAGCGAGAGGAGCGAATTTTCTTGCTGGGATCGCGACGAGTGATGCTGCAACGGTGGAAGATGACACGGCTGCCATTTTTAGCCTTCTTTTCTCGATGGGATTTCGGAAATTTTATTGGGTTCGTGTTTTGTGTGGGTAGTTGAAAACTTTAATTGAAGAAAAAAATGGTAATCTATACAGATTAGTATATACGTACTCCGTATACAATATCAATACAGTATTCAATATATCTATCAATGTCTCACAAATATATTTAACATTTTTAGATGGCTCACAAATATTTTTACATATTTTTAAAAGATTTTTTTTTTTGTTTTTTCACTTTTATTGTGATTATTCATTATTTTATATACTTTTTAAATTTTTTTTTTACAAGTATCTTATACTTTTACTCACCAAAAATTTATTAAATTTTTATTTTTATATTTGTGACAAATACTTATAAAAATATTCTGTAAAATAGGGAGTATAAGAGTACTAGTTCTAACTTCTAACTTCTAACATTTTTTTTTACCATTTTTTCATGGTGGAGTATCATTTTATTAAATTTATGTTTGTCAAATAATATTACTCTATATTTTAGAGTACACAGTGAAATGTAGGGTGATCATTGAACGGGATATAACGGGATTAGAGTATTCTGTTCCGTTTCGAAAATAAATTTTCGGGACGGGACGGGACGAATTTGCATTTTAAAATTCGCATTGTGCGTCTCAATTCCATTTAGGTTTGGGTCGAGATAGAAATGAGATCGAAAAGTTTCAAAATATTAAATAAAAAATAATAATAACTAATAAAAAATAATAATAATATTACCGACTTATAAATTAATAAAAATTCAAATAAAATAAAAATCGACAATTTTTTATGACAAATATAAATACATATACATACACAAGCATATATATATTGAATTGATTTTAAATTTAAATTTTAAACATACATTATTAAATAAGTAAAATTATATTGAACTTACTTATATTCAATTTAAATAATATTATGATTTTATATAAAATTTCAAAATAGAAATGTTAGTATTTTTAAAGTCAAATTATATAACAAAAAATAAATTATTTTAAAATAGTATGAGAGCCTAATTATTTTATTATTATTTATTTTTAGGATATCACCATTAAATAGTCTTTCTAATGCACTTTTACATTTTATAAGAGCCTAATTCCTGCTAGCTAGAAGGGCCATGATACCATCTCCATTGCAAAAGAATCGAGAAAGACTTCGGCTATCGGGAGGCGACAACCAACCAAAGTAAGCATAGTGTAAGAGCGATGAAAAATCAGAGTTACTAGATGTGGCAATCCTTTGTTAGTGTTTTTTTCACATATGTATTTGTATTTTGATATCAAGGTGCTTGTTTATTATGTATATGTATCTCATGCCCAAACCTAACATTTATCTAAAATTTTGTTTCATTTTTTATAATCTAAAATTTTGTTTCATTTTTTCTAATTTTAAAAACCAAATTATCCCTTATAAATAATCCATTAAATTCTTGGCAAAGTGGACACCAAAATATTTATTTCAAGCTTTAGAAATGGCTTTTTCTATCATTATATGAAATGCAAAATCATTAGTAACAGTATATTAATAACAACACAACTTTTAAACATATTTTTATAATTTATAAAATTAAAAACTTATTGAAATGCAAAATCATATATTAATAACAAAATTTTCAATAATAAACACAAAAATATTCAATATTTATATAAAACATATAAAAATTAAACTATATATGAAAGACAAAAATAATAAATGTGTGAAGCGCAAACATAATTTGCATGAGTGAAAAATATTATTCAATATTTATATAAAACATATAAAATTAAATTAATACGAGGAGAAAATTTATAAATGTGTGCAGCACAAACATAATTAATATAGAATCTTGTATATAAAAGTAAAAATATAGAGAATAAAATAGTATGGTGTTGAATATAAAAGTATTTGAAATTATTTGATAATTTTAAAATTACTTTGTTTTATTCACATTTGAGTGTATGTGAGAATTCTATTGGGTTTCACTCTCACCCGATGTGGTGAGAATTTTATTGGTTTCACTCCTGCTCTCCATGCTATTTTATTGGGTTTAACTCCCGGTCTGCTCTTCATGCTATTTTTATTTTTATTGGTTTAACTCCCGGTCTGCTCTTCATGCTATTTTTATTTTTATTGGGTTTAAATCCCTACCGTGGATCCGGATCCTCTCCTCATATGTTTTTTACTAATATTTCCTAACAAATGAATCATGACCTTTTTAAATATTAACGGTGAAGATTTTCTCTAATATTTATTTCTTTAAAAAATAAACGTTTTCTCTCATATTGGATTTTTTAATATCTTCAATATTCTCTTTAATTACTTAAAAACATTTAAGAGCGACACTTTATATTTAAAACGTAAAGATTTTTTTGCAAGAAGAAAGCGAAATAACTTTCAGTCGACCACACGAGTATTCATGTTTCGTTTACATTATTCTCCACAAATTAACGTAACAATATCAGAGGACCCGACCCGACATCAACGACAAATACAAACGTCACCTTCCTCCGCCCTGAAACAATCGCTCTCCACATGGACAGAGAGCCGTTCCTCCGAGAAAACCTTCTCCCTCCACATGGACAGAGAGCCGCTCCTCCCCTACCTGAGAAAACCTTCTCCTCACACCGCACGCGCATCCGCCGGGGAACGACGAAATTACTGTCGTGCCCCTCACTTCAAAGACATTTCACCGACTCTGGTCCATAACCCCTCAAAATCATCTAGGTTGTTATAAGTCACTATTATCATCTCTTTCATGCAATGACCAAGAATGAAGAATCAGAAAAAGTAAAAGTCATGTTACGGTGAACGCCCTTTTTTTTTTCGCAACAATCGCATTCGCCTCGCCTACGTTTTCCGATTTACTACTCGTCAAGTTTGGTTTAACGTTTTCCGATTTACTAAACTCGTCAAGTTTGGTTTAATCCCAAAATTAAACTTCCTCATGATCAAGAAACTTGCACGCCTCGTTTCCTTTTCCATAGCAAAATTTCAAGTTTTTTCATTGCTCAAAACTAAAATTATTGTCTTTGCATTCTTCCATAACCTCTCCCATATTCCAATCGGCTCATACTCGGCTCATACTAATATTAAGATCTCGTGAGGAAGAAGAGAAGGGATAAAATTATATAGGAGAACGATGAAGAGATTGATACGTATTTTTGTAAAAAATCCATAGACTTAAAAAATTCATATATTTCAAGCTTGAGTGACTTTTTTTATGGATTTATATTGATTTTCATAAATTTTATTTGATGACATAATATATTTTTTTATGAAGTTATAACGATTTTTATTGATTTTTGCATTATAAGTAGTGATACAAATGTACTACGGAGTATTGATTATTTTTTGCGCTATTAATACAAATATACTTTATAAGAAAATATATATTATAAAATATTCTTCCTTTTTCTAGATTTTTTTATATAAATTTTTCAATTTTTATTATTTTTAGTAATAATTCACTAATATAATTTTTTTAATAAAAACAAACAAGTCTAATTTTTTATATATTTTTTTAATTTTTTATTATTTTTAATAATAATATAGTTTATTAGAAGAAAAATAAATATAAAATGTAATTTTTTATAAAATATTTAAAGTTTTATTTTTAATAATAATTTAATACGTTGGAGTGAAATCCATGTAAATCTTTTTTCATTACGAAAGATTTTTAAGAGAGAATCCAATAAAATTCATTGTGTTTTAAAATTTATTGACTTTTGAATACCTATAGATTTTTAAATACTTTTGAAAATCTGAGAATCCAATAAAATTCATTGTGTTCTAAAATTTATTGACTTTAATACCTATAGATTTTTTAAGATTTTTGAAAATCTGTATTTGAATAACTCAAGATTTTTATAGAGTTTTAAAATTTTAGGTTGAATACCTTAAACTTTACAAGTCTTAAAAAATCATATAAACTCTCTAACTAATACACTTTCCTAAATAATAAATTTAATTTAAAGTATGATTAATATTTTGATATTTTATTAATTTGGTTGAAAAAATGAAAATTATATTGTTATTAAATAAATTTTCGAGACGAGACGGAACGAGATTATCCCGTCTCTTATAATTTTATTAATAAAATTTCCTATAATTATATTAATAAAATATACTATTTTATTAATTTGTTTGAAAAAATGAAAATTATATAATTATTGAATAAATTATCGGGACGAAAAGGGATACAACTGGATTGTTCCGATCCGGTTCCGACACGTTATGAAAATTTTAAAATGGGACAAGACATGACGGAGTTGTCATTTTCAAAAGTAATCCCGTCTTATCTCGCTAATTTTCGGGATGACGTCGGGACGAAATCGAGATTTCGGGACGAAGTGGCCACCCACAATGAAACGTGAGGGCATTTGTGAATGTGCTTGGTAGTTGGTGCGTCGTGGATACCGTATTTTTCCGGTTGATTACATGTTACTAGCAAAGGCTGTGCCCACATCTCAAACATGTGAAGTGTGTTTTTTTATGTTGTATTTTTATTTTTGTTTTAATTACAAAAACACAACAACAAAAAATACACATCACACAATCCCACATGTTACCACAACATAAACTTTATGGTTAGCATGGAATTTTCCTATTTTTCCCAAAGCATCAGTACGGCTAGCTTACGTGTATCAATTGAAATAGACACAAGCACAACTATAATGTAAACAAAAAACAATATTTTCATGTATAATTATAATAAAAATAATGGTTTCATTTCATATAATGATAAATTATGAGTTGAAGAACGCCATTTATTCATTCAAAGTCACTAAAATTGAGCACTGATACCAATGAAAAGTATTTAAAAATTCTAACATGTATTGTTAAGTATCCCACATCGGTTGAATATAGATCCTAAAGCTCAAATATAAGTTGGACAACCTTATCACCTTAATAAGGCCTTTTAAGGTGTATATTGGCCCAACTTTGACATGGTATCAGAGCAGGCCCAACACGGTGATGGAGCCCCAGCCGAAGAAATTTCCGGCTTGCCCAAAGATGGCACTATATCCACGAGTAGAGCCGACAAAACCGAGCCTACTCGTGAGGGGGCGTGTTAAGTATCCCACGTCGGTTGAATATAGATCCTAAAGTTCAAATATAAGTTGGACAACCTTATCACCTTAATAAGGCCTTGTTCAAATATAAGTTGGACAACCTTATCACCTTAATAAGGCCTTTTAAGGTGTATATTGGCCCAACTTTGACATGTATTAAGCCCGTAATTTCAGAATCTCTTCAAGATAAAAAAAAGAAGAAACAATAATTCATTATTATTTGTTGTTGTTATAAATATAGGTCCTAAAGTTCAAATATAAGTTGGACAACCTTATCACCTTAATAAGGCCTTTTAAGGTGTATATTGGCCCAACTTTGACATGTATCAAGCCCGTAATTTCAGAATCTCTTCAAGATAAAAAAAGAAGAAACAATAATTCATTATTATTTGTTGTTGTTATAAACATTGGATTGATTAACGCTTAAGCTTGTATGTTTAATTAACTAGGGCTTAGAGATAATTAAGAAATGGGTTGGAGTGTAATTATTTTGTGATGGTTTAGGGGTAGGGGTGGGAACGAGCCGAGCCGAGCCGGGCTTTGCCTAAATAGGCATGGGCCTGATGTGAAATTTTTAGGCTCGAGTCTGCCCTATTACCTATCGTAGGTTTTTTTTAGAGGTTCGGCCCGAGCCTTTCTAATAAAAAGGTCTGGCCTAAAAGCCTTTATAAGCCTTTTTAAATACAATTTCAACATTAACTAGATTCAAGAATTAGATAAAAAATCAATTAAAAATAATTTAATTTAATTTACCTATATTTAATTCATTTCATTAAATTATTTTTAATTTGTAATTAATTATTATAAAAAACAAATGAATAATATTTTATAAATAAATAATAAAATGTTCAAAAAATATTCTCTAATTAATATGAGATAATCAATTTTACTTCTCAATTATAATTTTTTTCCAAACAAGTAGGATTTATTAATAAACAAAAAATTATATCTAAAATATTGTATTTTTTCATTAGTTTAGATAAATATCTTATATATATATATTAAATAGGCCGGCCTGTTAGGCTTAAAATGCTTACAAGAAAGCTTAAGTTCGGCCTATTTATATAAACGAGTTTTTAAAAAAGCTTAAGTCTGACTTATTTAATAAACAAGCCTGAGGCGAGCCGAGCTTTTGTAGGCCGAGCCATAGGCCCTTATCGGGTAGCCTAGCTCATTCCCACCCCTATTTAGGGGTAATAAATCACAATCCCATTCGCATGCAAAATAAATAATAATACCAACTTATTGAAGTGGCCCACAATGTGTACAAATTTCTCATACACACCAATAATCAAATGATAAATACAGTATACAAAATACAAAAATAATACTTCCTTCTTTCAATAATTTTTTTATAAAGAGAAAAGACAAAAAACTCCAACCATACTCGATTGTTGGTCATTCGATTAGGTAATATGTAAATTGAAAGATTTGATCGAGTAACAAATACCTGTGGGAGAGAGCCAACAAGTTTCATCCATGAATAAATTCATAATATTTCAATGAAAAGTTGTCTCAACTCCCATTCGAGATTCGAACTTTGCATCGTCAAATAATTACACACACATAACCACATGCTTTAACACTCGACAATAGTCGTGACTCGTGAGAGCTTCAATTATAAATATTTTTGATAAGGAGGAGAGACGAGAAACTCCACCCCCACTCGATCGGAGGTCCCTCGATCGAGTAGGATGTAAATCGAGGAATGTGCCCGAGTAGCAGACACCTGTGCGAGAGAGCCAACAGGTCGAACCCCAGGACAAACCTTCATAATATTTCAATGAAAATTTGTCCCACCCGAGATTCGAACCCTGCGTCGCCGGGGAATTACACTCACATCATCACACGCCTTACCACTCGGCTATGCTCTTGGGGACTTCAATTATAAATATTTTTTTTTTTTTTTTGATAAGGAGGAGAGACGAGAAACTCCACCCCCACTCGATCGGAGGTCCCTCGATCGAGTAGGATGTAAATCGAGGAATGTGCCCGAGTAGCAGACACCTGTGCGAGAGAGCCAACAGGTCGAACCCCAGGACAAACCTTCATAATATTTCAATGAAAATTTGTCCCACCCGAGATTCGAACCCTGCGTCGCCGGAGAATTACACCCACATCATCACAGGCCTTACCACTCGGCTATGCTCCTGGGGACTTTCAATTATAAATATTACTTCAAAAGTTTGTAAGGAAAGAATTACAAAATAATATATCTTCCGTTTTAAGAAAAACAAAGCTCTTTAATTTGTATTTTGTAAAAAAATTGATCATATTTATTTGAAATCAATGAAGTATTACTTTATTCATGTGTAAAATAAAATAAAATAAAAATTAAGAATGTGATAAAAAAAATTATTTTTATAGATTCTCAGCAAAAAAACACAAATTTTAAATTTTTATTCTTTTAATTAAAAATAAAAAGTGAAATATTTTTTAAGATGAAAAAAAATAAACTAATTGTGAAAAAGTTATAAAGTAAATTAAAAAAATGAATAAAATTATATTTTAAAATAAATAAAATTAATTTTCAAACTCTACTTATTTAATGAATTTAATTTAATTTTAGGTGCCATTAGTCACAAATCACAATTAATATTTAATGGTGTTGTTTCACTTGTTTGAGCAAAAAATGTATTGATTTAGATTTTCTCATCTTGGATTTGTGATGTGATTTAAATATTGGGCTCGAAAATATATTATCTATGATCTTATAAATAAATAAATAAAGGAATTTCAGATTTACCTATTTTATAACCCCAAAACAGAAAAAAAAAAAAAAAAAGTATTTTCTTAATTAATTAATTAATTAATTAGTTATGGATTGAAAGGCTTAACATAAAATTCAGCATAAAAATGGACTAATTAATAATATCACTACACCTACCTTTAAAAGAGAGAAAAAATAAATCTAACAAAAATAAACAGCAGCCCGAAATAAGCGCTTCCGAGATTCGCGACTAAATCAGAGGCACAAACCGAACAAATCAAAAGGCAAAAAACCAGAAGAAAAAAAATAAAGAGAAATATGGCGCAAGAAAAAACAGAGTAGAACTCGAAGCGAACAGAGAACATCGGGTTGTTAGAGAGAGAGAGAGTAAGTCGAGCTGACGTTTGTTTGTTTCGTCGTTTGTTTGAATAGCTGACGACGTTGGGTTTTTTTTATGTTTTTTTTCATACGACTCAGATCGGGGAAGGGAAAGGAGGAGGAAGGAAAACCCATTTGTAAGAAAGTAACGGTGCTTTTGAAAAATTAACCCTTTTTAATTTCGCAATTTCGTGTTTTTTCCTGCCCATTTTACCCTTGTCATGAAGCTGATTTTGCTTGTGTTTTCTTCTTGTTATTTTTTATGGTAATTTTGTTGTGTGGAATTGAAGTTGAGAATTTAGGGTTTTTTTTTTGTTTTAAATACTTAAGAATGGGATTGAAAAATGATTTTTTAAATGATTTTTTTTCATTTATTTGATAGTCTGAAAAAACATTTTTTTAATGGATTTTCTTTGTAAATTTTGCATTGCATTGTGCTCTTGATGTGCTGTAGCTGTTAGATGACGAAGTTCTATCAATGCGATTTTCATCTCTTTATTTGAGGGGAAGGGAAAATCCGACATAGATCTGCTCGTCCGGTGTGTGTCCTTTGACCATACGGGGCTAAATACTATCCGGATTTTGCTTATGCTTCTACTTCATTTCAATAGAATCTTGAAGTTGGGGGTTAGGGATGCTCATCATTCATGCATGACATATTTCGACTTTTGATCCGAAAGCTAATTTTGAAAGTAATTTATTTTAATGCTAGATACGATATTTAGAAACTTACACTAATCGGAGAGTACATCTATAAAATCCTGATTAGTCGTGTGGACGTAAAACATATTTTCTTCCTTTTCTCCAAAATATGCCCTTTTAAGATGTCAAAATATAGTTTTGATTTCCATTCGAAAAATAAACATACATCGAAGTTTCCGACTTAGCTGACATCGTCTTTTATGCCCTTGGTATTTATTTTCACGCAGTAAGAATGGGGAGGGATGTCACAGGCTTTCGCATTGACAAGAAAAATTCAAACATGGTCAATGAGAAGTCAAATGATAGCACCTCACCAGAAAAAGCTGTCGAGGAACAAGATGTGCTCGGGTTGAACAACGAGCCCGAGGAGAAAGAAATGAGTTCGCCAGCAAAGCCCGAATTAAGAACTGCCAATAATGGGACTATCGATTCTGCTTCTCCCAAGTCAGCAAAGAAATCTCAAGTGAGATATTTTTACTATAGAATTCAAATAATTTAAGAAATGTCGGTCGGGGTTGGATCCAATATTGCATGAGTGTTATGAAAAACCACATTGTTTTCGATCAATTATGCAGATACATCTTTAAGCCCCTTACATAGATAAGAAATTAATACATATCTCGATAATTTTGTATTGTTTTTATCAGAGAATATTAATTGAGTGTTAGAGAAGCGCTTTTGCTTTTTTACTTGAAATTATTTGGATTTTTACTGATGTCGTTATGTTTCCAGTCGAACACTCATTCCACGCCAAGGAAGCAGCCTAATCATAAGAGTTATTATGATGACGAAGACAATTGGTCATTGGCTTCCTCGTATCCTTTCTATATTCCACTTGTCAATTATATTGTATGAGTTATTTACTACTATGTTCTCACAATTGAAATTGTCGTACTTAAGCATATTTAGCACTGCAACCTCCGTAAGAACCAACAAAATTACAGTTCCGGTTGCCCCAAGATTCACTTGCGTTGACCGTTTGGAGAGACGCAAGGAGGTACATCATTTTCTCACATGCTGAATTAAGTTTTAACGATTTTACTCTTTCCCTTGTTATTTTCCTTTATGTCTTCGTCTCTTGTGTTCATAGTTTTATACAAAGTTGGAGGAAAAACACAAAGCCTTGGAGAAAGAGAGACTTGAATACGAAGCAAGAACCAAGGTATGCTTTTTTTTCTTCCCCATAATTCTTAGTCCTTCTCGTGACAATTTCTTCTCGGTCCGAAAAATTGCAGGAAGAAGAGCAAGCAGCCATAAAGCAGCTGAGAAAGAACATGGTGGTAAAAGCAAAACCAGTTCCCAGCTTTTATCGTGAAGGGCCTCCTCCGAAAGTCGAGCTTAAAAAGGTAATCGGAAATATTTTTGCCTAACCTTGGCGAAAAAAATGTAATTGGATACGGTCATATGCAGTTGCCGGTCACCCGAGCCAAATCTCCAAATCTAACAAGGAGAAAGAGCTGTGGAGATGCGATCAAACCTTCTTCAGACGACAAGGTGCTCTGTGGACGAGCTTCTCGTCACAGTGAAGGCAAAGCCTCTCCCGTTCAGAAGAAGTCATCTCCCGTTCAGAAGAAGGCATCTCCTATTATTAAGGATGCGCGTAAGTCAAATGGATCGTCTAAGAAAGTCAAAAGTCAATCAACTGAAAACCCTTGTGTTGAGGATGCGGATATTGTTGTTGAGTCTTGATTCCTTCCTCGTGTTCTCTTATAGTTCGATCAAAATGTTAACGCAAGGCAACTTTTTCGACCATGGCGACTTGCCAAAGGTGATGTTATAAACATTCTGAGTACATAAAATGTGTGTAATTTTTCGTTACGTTTGTGTGTTTTTGGACACGAAGACTATATCTCGAACAACGTCTCGTGTTCGGAAGTACTTGACTAGTGACTACGGATTCCTGGTGGATGTATTTGGCACTGGTGTTATATTATAGAGAGTGAAGTCCAATATTTCTATCTGTGTAAAGGATTCAATGTTTTTTTTTCTTTTTTTTTTCGGTGACAATTTCATAAATAGGGCTTATTGAATTTTCTCATATGTATTTGTTTTATTTCTATTGATTTGTATTATTGTAAAATTGTATTGTGTATAAGATGATTATATGGTGGAAAATGTGAAGGAAATTTTGTGGCGCCTTGTTAGGCCAAGGTCACGTGACTGATCTTAATTTCAGTTCGATTTCGACTGGGTTTGTTTGACCACTTTCACATCGTGATTTCATTCGATTCAATTGAGAGTTATCATTCTAATATTTGAGTGCAATTTCTTAACAATTCATTTATCTCACACAAGTGTTTGCTACTCGGACTTATCTCTCAATTTATATAGCGATCGATTGAAGGGCCAACAGTCGAATTAGAGTGAGTTTCTCGTCACTCTTCCTTTATATAAAAAAATTTACTCGGCACATGAACACATCCTTCGATTTACATCTCAACCGATCGAGAGACCTTAGACTTAGAGTGGAGTTTCTCGTCTCTTATTTTTATAAAAAATAAAAATAAAAAATATTTAGAGTGAAATTTCTCTCTCTTTTAAAAAAAAAATAATAAAAAAAAAATAGAGTAATCGGCTACCGTTTCGATTCGACCCCAATTGGTTCATTTGACCACCTTATGTTAGTGACCCTAGCCAGCACATACGCGTCGCACTCCATTTCCACTATAAATACACACAAACACAATGCTGTGACCAAAAACCATACAAACAAAAAAAAAAAAAAAACCCAAAATAATCTTCTCCATTGGATGATCAAATCAGAGCTCAGGACCAAATGAAGATCCGCGGGAGAACGAGCCCTTCAGATTCAGGATGTTCACCCTGTTTGTCACAGGCATCTTCACCTTCGTCATCATCTTCTTCGTCATACTATTCGTCAATCACTGCGGCGAATTCTTTAGCTTCCTCTCCAAATTCATCTGATTCCTCCTGCCCGTCGCCGCCGCCTCACCGGTGCCACGGACTGGATCTGCTGGTGAAAGCGATCCACCAAGTGACCGACGGCTCCGCCATCGGCGTGCCCTATATCCAGCGCAGGGTCACGATCCGGAGAAGGAGAAGGCGGCGGGGCATGGAGTTCGGCGCCTTCGTGTTCGATGAATTGTCTAAGAGAAAATGGAAAGTGTCCGGAGGCCGAGCTTTAGGATCTTAGATGGGTTTTTCCTTTTAGTGAGTAATTCTTTATTCATTTTTATATTTTAGATCTGATCTTGATTCTTGCTTCAAGCGAAATCATAATTTTTTTTGTGTCAAACTGTTGTAATGTGACAATTGAGTTTTGAAGGGATCTGGGATTTCAGTTTGAAGAATTTTGAATTTTGTTTCACAAGTTGAAATTTCATTATTGTTTTGAGTGAAAGATTGGATCTTTTTGAGTATTTTCAATTTTTAAGTATTTCTTTGTTTTGAGAGTAAAATCTTTGATTTTTTTGAGTATTTTCAATTTTTAATTATTTCAATTATTTCTTCGAGCAAGCCCTGATCGCGGCAGAGTATATCAGGAAGAAAAACGAGTCTAAACGGAGATTTTTATAACAGTAAAATCGTTGTAGAGTCTCGACTGCCAAATGTACTGAAACACCGAATAACTGAGATTTCTTACTTGTTTTTTTTTTACACTCTCATTGGTCTCTTTTTGCGTTTGCTTACTTATCCGGCGAATCGACTGAGATCATTTTTTATGGTTGTTCTTTAAGTGAACTACTAATACATGTTTCCATAGTTCACAATTGATTAGATCACACGAGACTGTCAAAAACAATTTATGATATGTCTGGTGTCAAGTGTTTTGTGGACAAATCTAGTTTGTAAACTTTGATAGTTGGATGGAGCATGCTATAACACAAATATTGAACGAAATTTATAAATATTTGAATATGATTTATCAAAAAAGTTACATTAATTTATCAAAAAAAAATTGATATGTCACAGAAAAATGACCCAATATTTGTTTTTATACTGACTTCAATTAAAAAAAAAAAAACAGTTAGAAATCAAAGGTAGGATAGAATGTGAGAAGGGCCGTAATGGGAGGGCTTCCCTTCATTTGGCGTTTCCTTTAATTCCTTGCATTGCCGGGCATGCACCCCTCGGTGGTGCCCCCCTCCCCTCCCCTCCCACACACCATCCCCTCAAATTCAAACAATATATTTCATTTGCTTTAATTTGTTTTATTTTTTTATTTTTATTTTTATTCACAAAAATTATCATCACCAAACACAAATTCAAACAAGAACAAAACCGAAAATCACAACCCCCTCCTTGATCTCCGACACAAATCGCCACCACCCCCTCCACGGCGGCGATTCCATTCACCGTCGTGGTTGAAGGAAACAAAAAACAAGAATCGAAAAAAAGAAAAAAAAGTACATAGCAATAACAATAACTGCTTGTACAGTAATGTTCTACATGGGAGGAGATTCCTCAGAGAGTAGTAAGCGAAATAATATCCCCACCCCGATGACAAGGGGCGCTCGGAGGCCATCTCCACAGCGCCCTTCCTCCGCTTCCCTCTCGTCTCTGTCCGATCACGAAAACGAGGAGCTACAACGATTGGAACACGCCCCTCCTTTCTGGAGGAACCCTAGTTCCAAAAACAAGAAGCTGTCAAAGCAGCTTTCCATGTGCGAGATCCCTCGTGACATGGCCTGGGAGAGGCGGCGCCGCCAGTTCCTCAGCCAGGAGAGGCGGAGGAACTCCGGCGTAAACAACACTAACAAAGACAACAACAATAATAATAATAGTAATGATAATAATAATGAGGGGGGTGTTAAAAATATTGAGAATGGTTTGACTGATGAGGATCTGAGTGAGCTGAAAGGGTGCATAGAGCTAGGGTTCGGGTTCAACGAGGAGCAAGGGCAGAGGCTGTGCCCAACGATTCCAGCGCTCGACCTTTACTTTGCGGTGAACAGACAGTTTTCGACGAGCCCGATTTCGAGCCCCAACAGCAATGGGAGCTCGTCTAGCATGACTAAGAATATAGGGAGAAGATCGTCCTCGTTCGGAGGCAGCCCTGTAAGCGATTCAGAGTCCTGGAAAATCTGCAGCCCAGGTATTTGTTCCAAAAGTATGTATATGTATATATGAAGGATGATATCTATATATAGCAAGAATATCGTAAACATATGCAATGTGCAGGTGATGATCCTAAACACGTAAAGACAAAGTTGAGACATTGGGCACAAGCAGTTGCGTGTTCCGTGAGGCAATCATCTTGAAGAGATGATCGGATCTGAATAGTAAGGATAGTGATGGAGAAGAACCCACACACATACACACGCACACATGCGCGCACACACACGCAGATCTGGAGAGGGATTGTGTGTGTGTTTGAAACCGAGAGCAAGAAGGCTTTCTATGTAAAATATCCATGAAGACATAAGTTTTATTTGATGGATCATGGAGTCGAACTCTCTTGTACTACTAAAGAAGAAGGTGGTTAGACCGTTGGATAGTTTTTTTTTTTTTCTCTATTTATTTTTATTAATGTTTTTTTTCTTTTCTCTGTTTCTTGGTGTCAACAAGAAATTAGTATACTCATGATCCCAAAACAGTGTGTTAGAGTATTGCACTAAAAGTGCACTTTCTTCAGAATACATTTTAACAAATAGTAGGTCTCTTGTTTGAGACTCTTACATGTCTTAAAATATGCATTTTCAAACAAGTCCTTAACAGGTTGAACGAGCGATCGATCACGAGTCTTGTAGCTCAAGCACTCGTATCGATCACGGTGAATTTGATTCATATATAAAATTGCTAATAGAAACAATTACTAAATTAACCGGGCTTCAGCTGATGAAGCTAAATCGAGTCCTCTCATAGACTTGATCTGATGTTTACAAGTACTTAAAAACACAACTTTTGATAATGAATCGTCTCAAACAATTGTCATGTCACGAAAATATAGCAACAGCAAAAAGTGTACAGGCATCCTCAGAGTAAGAGAGGCTCCTACAAAATAATAAACTATCCAAAATGTTTCCTAGTGCCATCATTAAGAACCCAGTCTATAAATTGTGCCTCCAAAATATTTGAATAAATAATTGTAATGATAATTATAATTCTGTAACTATTGCCGAAGAGAAGAGACTACAGGCGTAAGATACATACCGTATTGTTTCAACTCTTTCATGCATCGTGCTTACAAGATGGAGTTCTTGGAACGTAGTGAGCTTCCAACGCTCAAAAGCAAGCACTGCGTTTCTAGCTTAATAATTCCCGTAGTCAGGGTTAAGAAATACAATCATTGTGCCGCCTCATCCTTGTACCCTGATGCCTTCCCACTTCTCCCAGTCAAGAATTTCCCCGGAAGGGAATTTGCATCATTAATATCGAGGCCATGAAATGATCGACCAGCAAAATACTCAGCCCCAGTTTTGGCTATGCTCTTTTTGAGGGATTGGGTGTCCTCATTACGCAACTGCACGGCTTTCTCTGTGGCATTTACCAATGCAAGGATTTCATCCTTCTCTACCTCGTCAATACCTGCTTCATGTACATGAGGTATTGAGATGACAAGAATGTAGAAGAAAAAAAAGTTGTACAACAATAAAACTAAAAATCCAATTTTTTTGGAATTTCCACGAGAAGACTACATCAAGCATTCAGTATCAACATAAAATGTGAGATATAAAAATCGTTTGCGGATAATTTCAATTTAGTCCATGCAATAATACCCTCACTTGATTAAATTCAGTACACATTTAGTCCACTCTCCAGTCTCTCCTAAGCTTGATTTTTGTATTGAATGCCAATGAAAATCCAAGAACCACAGTGCCTTGAATATTAATAATTACTGGATTAATTACCTGGATTTACATTAAACTAAGACAGAAAAAAAAAACGGTTCAAAGGATACCATTATAACCTTGACTATGATACGTGAAAAAAGTGCCCACGTCCTAATCCCCCTTACAGATTACAATATAAGTCAACAAGAACATAATATGAAGCCTAAGATAAAAGTACCTTGCAGATCCGAATCTTCAACATAACCACCCTGAATGAAAGAAAATCGTGCTTCCTCAGGCTTTTCACTTGCCAACGGAGTTGAAGCAATCAAATCTCGGAATTCCACAACATATTCTCCTGTCCATTGCCTACCCCTGAAAATTTAGACCACTTTATTATCACCCCTTGAAGTCATTATTCTACCCTTACAAGTTACAACAGACAGACTGATTTTATTAAACTCTTAGTAGCAGAAAATTTTACGCCGTGACAATTTCATAGCTAACCATGCATTTGGTAGAGTAATCAGAACACAACACTTAAGACATTTCCTATATGGTAACATATAAAACAATATCAAGAGTGCTCTTTGAAGTTTTTTTTTTTTTTCTGTGGCTCCTAATAACAGAAATTGAAAATAAGGCGGCAAGTGGGAAAACAAACCTTGCAATTTAATTTTACCGAGATTCAAAAAATTAAACCGATGTAAGAATCAAATAACTAAAAAATCACATTGAGAGACTCTTGTTTCACCTACTTCCTAATCACATATGCTTGAGCTTATCAAGATATATTCTCACATATCTTGTAGGGTCATGAACGGAAATTTTCCAAGTCTATGTTTAATTCTTTCTTTCACAACACTCTAAATGTTCTGCTCTAAGATGCTTCTCGCCATCTATCAATCTCATAGGTTTATTATTTTATACACAAAGGATAGTTGCAAAAACTACCATAAAGTGTTCCACATAATCACAAAAACACAGGTTTCTTTCAAAATTACAAATTTCTCTTTAAGGTACTACAAACACCCCCCTTGAGGTTTGTCTTTTCTTAACGACAAAAAAAACTAAGGGTGTAATGTTCACAATATAAACAAATATCAAGTAATATAAGTAGTTTTGAAAGATAGCCAAGTTTTTTGTAACTGAACTAAATCGACAACCACGGATTATAAAATATACATGTCAAAGAGTAATTTTAGTTAACAATATCGAAAACATTCACAAAATCACCTTTCTAAAGCAAGCATGGCTTCAAATGGAGTAATTATAGGAGCTAAGAACTCCTTACTATCCAATAAAGCTGTTTGCGGACAAGATACATTAATAAAAACATCGCACTGCAATGGGAAAAAAATAGAGATAAGCAAATGGTAACAGTGTAAACACGCATACAAAATAATAGTCAAATCATTAAATGGCATTTACCTCGGGGAAATTGGCAAGTTTTGCAGGGTTTGGCCTTCCCATAACGAATGTGTATGATTTTTTCCCAGCTTTTGTTACAAGGTCTCTCATCTTATGAATCATATGAAGATAGCCAGCTGAAAGAACAGTTTTGAAGGAAATGCTTTAGACTTCTGGCACGTATCATTTACAGACTGCATTCTTTTACCAATAAAATATCTCATGAAGTCATGCTTATAAGATGCCAAGAATTTTTATCTGTAAATCACATCACTTCTGCGTGTATACACTATACAAACATAATTTACATGAAGAATACCTGCTCCAAGTGTTCCGACCAAGATTCCAATCATGTTGGCATCTTTTGCTTTCTCAAATAGATAATATCTGTATGTTTTTTGAAGTATCACATAAGGACAAAATTCAAAGGAAAAGGGACAAAAACAATTTCACAAGAAACTGTGACTAGTACCTACGCCTCAGGATTTTCTTCTGCTGAGACAAATCAGTAATCAAGCAATCTTCTTTTGCATCATATCTGACTAAAAGCAATGCAAGCATGGCAAAACTAATCAACACTTAAAATATATAATGAAGAAAATGAGAAGCACAGAAGCAGCAGCAGGACTTAATATCAGCAGAAGTAAGAAACCGACATCAAAGAAAATAACTATGGCAACATTTTTGTCCTTCCTATATCGAGCAAAGAGGTTCACCAGGTAGACCCAATGAGGTTTGACTCGAATATCTCAGGATTCATTAACATAAAACAGAAATAGGCATGTACAGTATTAACAGTAAAATAGCAATATTCTGTAATTAGAAGCTTACCTATTTCACAGCTATTGAATGTCAGTACAACATTGGCAAACGCTGTATCTTCCGAGCCAATCCACAAAATCAAATAATCCTCCATTTTCTGTCCTTGGGGTAATGTCCAACACAAACCTCCTATGCTGTAATTTTGGCTAGTTTCATCATCAATGCGCCCATTCAGAATTTGGTTATCAATGAATCCACGTTGATTTAAAGGTTCATGTGCTTCAGATGGGCTTATAAATGAACAGCTTACATCAGCATAAAAATGTTCTAACATTGTTGTGGATCCAAGTGCACTTGAAGAACTAGATGCAGACAATTCTTTTATTTCTGATATTGCATGCGCATATTCCAGTCCGTAAAGAACCTAGTTATGCGTAAAATGTAGACAACAAATCATTTTTCCATAGCGCTCATAAGTCATAACGTCAAAAAAAAAGATCCTTATAGGAAATCCAGAATAAACGCAACAACCGGTAGCAGTTTCTCATATATTTGAAATTATTTTGGTTTTCCTTAAGAAAATAATAAAATGAGGATGTTGAGTATAAAGGCGGCAAATATTATAAATCATAACCTTTTTCCACCCATCAATGAAATACGATGTACTTGGTCCAAGTGGGAAAGCAAAAAATCTAAACCAATGTACTAATTTTCTCGCTTCTTTAAAAAGATCCACACCTCGCGTACCTAGAAAAGTCAGTTATTCAACAACAAATTCTAAATTACATTCTTAGTCTTTTCTCTAAATAATTATCCAAATAATAATCTGGTGTTTAAGGCTTTAAGCCAATTCACTTAGTCGCAGACTAGGATGCTCTACTACTCTTTTTTTACATGAAGTTATCTTCGATTGAGATTTCCAATCAGTGTTAGCAGTCATGTGCAGGTTCATTTGGACACAAGCATTGGTATTTCCTGTTAATGAGTGAAAATTGCAGAGTAACAGAAAATTCTAAAATTTGACAAATAATGTACCAACATTTTACAAAGATGTGCAAGACACAAAGGATAGTGATATCATACCAAAATAGGCTTCCCACTTTTCAGCCCGTGATCAAACAAATTTCTCGCACAATTTGATGCGGTTATTGGAGCTTTCTGAAAAATGAACAATGCGGGAAGCGTCGATGTGCTGAAAAGAAGAAGACAAGTCACATAACATTACACGACTGAAATCAAAGCAATCGTAAAGATAACTTGTAATGTCGAACCCAACCCTAACAAAATAGTCTCGGTTAACATAGCAAAAACGAGAGAACAATCTTTGGAAATCACACAGACGGCCATAGCTCATACTAACTGGTAAAATTTGAGGTGAGAATTCGTATACTCACGGGCTGAGGCACGTATGGCCATAATGAATTACACATTCGGCATTGACATGAGCCGCGCCCACTTCATCAACGCAGCAGCTTCCGTAAGTTGTGTCAGCCATCACGTACAGCTTCACAGAAGAATTCAGCTCCTGGCGCAAAGCTTTAACGACCCTCATAGAATCTTGCAGTAGCTCATCGGGGAACTAATCAAATCAACAGAAAAAAGAGTAAACAACATTGTCTGAGCAGAAGCAACAAAAACAACAAAAATAAAACAGTGTTATCATAATCAGAAACACAGAGATGTGTAGATATGATGCGTCGTCGTTTTGTTAGTACCTGTAGGGCTACTCTGGTGAAGGTACGGGTGGTGATGAATTCCGCTACGCGGGTTATTTCGTAATTAGCTTCCAAATCCATGGCCATGTGAGTTGGAAGGAAGAAATGCAGCGGCAAACCCTATATATATCACAAATCACACTTGGGATTTGGGGGTTTTGTTTCAATTTAAACCCATTTTCTTTATAAAAATAATAATAATTTATAATAACATTATATTAATTGTGTACTTACATAATTACATTCCTTATATTATTATGCACACTTTATTTCAAATTATATAAAAAAATGCATAATAAACATTAGAGAATATTTTGGAACTATGTACATTAGAAAAATGTCAAATTAATGTTATTTTCATAATTTCACGACTTTATGCCATTTCTTAAAATCATAAATATTGTTTTGTATTTTACATTGTGATTTTTATTTGTTTCCTCAATAAGAATCAATTAAAAATGTTTTTTAAATCATTTTTGAGGTTTTTTTGGCTTTGTAAGTTGTAACATTGTAATTAATCAATTGTATTCACTTTATTATTCGAGAGTATTAAATAGTTTTGTACTCCGTAGTATTTTGTTAAAGAGATAGTACTGTACAAATTTTATATTATTTTTTATTTTCAATTATCATTTGTTTTTAAAAACTTTTTAATTGACGCATCTAGTTGATGATGTGAAAATTGAAAAGAAAAATCAGTAGAGATGACGTAAGCTTAGACATGTGGGCTAATATGTAGAGTCGGGCATTGGGCCTAAATTATAGTAGTAGCTAAATGGATATTAGTCCACTACATATTTCTATCCTTATCCACAGCGGCTAAAGACCGGACAAGAAAGCCCGACGAAAAAAAATATTAAAAAAAAAAAGGAAAATAAAAATAAATACAAAAGAAAATAAGTTGACGTCGTCTTCTTCCTTCCTACCTGTTTCTCTCTCTACTTCTCCATATGAACTTGTAGATTTCATGTCGAACCATTTGAATCCGCTGTGAGATTCGATAAGCTCGGATTGAGCGGATCAATTATTTTAATCAATTAGGTTTTCTTTAAATTCGCTAATCTTATTGAATTATGGAGTTGGGAGATGCGAATTTTCTCGACGACGGCGGTGGAGGCGGATGCGAAGTGGGTGCGGCGGCGGTTTCGTGCTCAATTTGCTTGGAGGTGGTGATCGACAACGGGAATAGATCGCGGGCGAAGCTTCAATGCGGCCACGAGTTCCACCTCGGTAGGTGACGAGTTTCGATAATTCATATCGTATCAATCGAGATCTAGCTGATTTGACTTCTGACCTGCCTGATTGTGCTATAATTTACGAGATCAGAATGTATCTTTCGTTTTTTTTTTCCAGCTCATCTAATTGAGATATGTGTTCTTCAAGATCTGTGCTCAATTGGTATCTGAATTGATTCAGATGATCGAGCTTGCTTACATGGAAATCAAATCCTTATTTATGAATCTGGAAGATTATTAATGTGTTGAAATGCACTCTGCATGTATTCCTTATGATCTTTTTCGGTGCGGTTTTCCGGTTTAGTTAAATCATATCGACGCTTTGTGGTTTAGGACTGTAGAATGTATATGCCAGTAAAATTAGGTATAGGGATGGGAGAGGATATTATGATCTCTTTTTGGGATCTTCGTGTCTACATCATTAATTTGCTAGGCAGATAGGATTGGTAACGTATTAGCGCGTCTATGGTGCAAGTGTCATGATGCTTGAAGTTTAATTTTGGTCGTAAACCTATTCTGATTCTAAACTGTGGGACCATTTCATTTATCTTGATTACCAGATAAGGTCCTGAGTAATAGCCAAGTGGTTAGATGAGATATAATTACACTTGTGGGGACAATTTAGTTCTGTAAGTTTTACCGTCAATTATCCAAATTTGTTCTATTAATGCACGTCGACCTAGTTGGTTGCTAAAAATAATTAACCAGTGTTGGAGCTGGTCATTTCAGGACACAGGGGTTGGTCATATGCCATTAATCTATCGTAATTTTCCGTTAATATTGAATGCTGTTTCGTGGATCGCTCTGTATTCATGATATTTATGTAACTTCTTAATCAGTAACACTTAATGTTTCCTTGCTTGAGATCTTAGTTATCCTGCTCGCTGTAAATTTGTAATAGTGGAAAAGGATTTATTCTCAGTGAGAGATATTTGGGAGACCTCTCTCCCTCTTTCTTTTTTTTTTTTTTTTTTGTAATAACTTCGCATTTGATATGATGTATACAGATTGCATAGGTTCAGCATTTAATAGTAAGGGGGCAATGCAGTGTCCCAACTGTCGAAAAATCGAGAAGGGGCAATGGCTATTTTCAAATGGTAGCCGCCCAATACCTGAATTTAGCTTCGAGGATTGGGCCCATGATGAGGATCTATATGACTTAAGCTATTCTGAAATGGTGATTCCTAAATCTGTTCCCTTTAATTTTATTTTCTGGATGCTCTTTTTATATGATATTATTATAAAATGAATAGTTGGGGGCATTTCTTTCTGCCTTCGTTGTTATATCTTATCAACATCCATCTTGTTTTTACATGAATTGTTCATTAGATATACATGTATCGATTGGATTATAATGCTATTACTCATTATTTACTTGAGCTGACAGGGTAGTAAGCCTGATCATTGGAGAATGTTTTAATGGGAAAGTTTGTCGGATTGTGCATCATCCTCATACTCCATTCCCACTCGAAAAACTTAATTGTTTTCATCCACAATATGCTTTTAGTGTTCATTTCTAATCACTGTTAATTCTGAATGAACTTCATATTATGTTTTAAATGGATGTTGCAGTCAATTGGACTTCATTGGTGCCCATTCACAAGGGTCCCTTCATCTTTTGAGTAAGCACCATCTTTACCTTCTATGCAGTATGCATCTATCTCTTCAACCATGGTAAACTCCAGAATTTAGTGTATTTTTCTGGCATTTCAATAAATACAGGGCCGATTCGATTCGACTATGCTAGAAACTTAAAAAAGGTTTTATATCATCGGCCAACTTTTCAGAGAGTTTACCACTATTATCTGGATAATTGGTAGTCAAAGATAGTCGATTCTTAATAAGTGCTTGACTGCTCGGTAATGTAGTTGATTAAAGAACAACTTACCAGTATTGACATGATTGGAATATATAAAAACATTGCGCATCTGTATGTATCTATAAATATATAATATCAAATAATTGAAAAGATTATAAACAAAGATCTCCTAAAAATTAAATACATAAAATTAAGAAAAATAAAAAATGTAATAATTGATGTAGTGTTCTTGTATACAATATTTGCTTAATTTGCATATAAGATATGTGTATTTTAAGCTAATAATCCTTTGCCTTTTGCAGTGAAGGAGAGTTTCCATCAGGTGCATGTAAGATCTCATGACCTCTACTTTACTGCTAATGTTTAGATCAAGTCTCTGATAATTGCAACATTTTTTTGGTTCATAGATCATGACCTTTTAGGACCCCATGCCGTCTTCTCTGAACATACAAATGTGTCGCCTGCATCTCATCCTTGTCCTTATGTTACTTATTTTGGGCCAGTCCACCCGCCTTCTTCAGCATCAAGTGGGAGCCTTGCGGATGGATCTACTTTTAATAACCACTGGAATGGCCCATCAGGTCCAAGCGAAGTCCCCAACTCGTATGCTTTTCCATCAATGGACTTACATTATCATAATTTGGACCATCCTTCTCCTTTCCCCACTAGTACCCATGATCAGCACTTGATTCCATCAGTGACTCAGAGATCGGCCAGGAACACCTCTGATGCTGCAAGAGCTGGAATGCATCCCTTCATTCATGGTCATAGGTCAGTATATATATATATATATATATATATATATATTGCTTCATTAATTACGTTATCTAAATTTAGTCACCTCAACAACAGTTGTAGGCAATTACAATGAAAGAAAGTTAATGATCAAGTATCCCCTTAATTCTCATCTCAACCAAATGTCCAAAACACCCAGTTTTAAAGTTTATATCTATTTCAACATCAGGTTCTTTGGATTTGGGTCATTACCAAAACAAAAACAACTATTTTCAAAATTACCAAAAGCATACCCGTTAAGGGGTTATCGGCAATATTTTTATAAATGTTAATGAAGGGGTGAATGCAATTTAAAACAAAATCGTAGTTTTTTGTTTTTGGTAATTAGATCAAGTATCAATGTTTTCATTTATGTAATTGCTTAATGATGTAGCGTTTTTATATATATTTATATATATAAACAGTTCTGCCAGTAGAGCTCCCTTGATCACCTCATCAGTGCTTCCAACTTACCCTGGAAACATTTCCCGGCCCCGCAACCGCTCCTCGTCTCTTCAGACATACTTTCAGCAATCCACTGGCAATAACCCACCAGTAGCACGTGCCCCTCCTGTTATATCCAACGGCCGGAGATCAAGCAGCAGTAGCAGCAGCAGCCACAGGGGTTTAGCTCAGGTTGCGCCTTCCATATCATCCGAACAGTCTGGTTTCTACTTATTCTCTTCGAATCCTTCCGGAAGAACCTTCCTAGAAGGTGAGAGTCATCATCGCGAGCATCTCCAACGTTGGGAACATGAACACCTCCAGCCTTCGTTTCCATCGGGCCAGCCCGACCGGGATTCGATCTGGGGCCCATTCCACCCGTCGACTGCTGGATCCGACGGCGGAGTCAGGTCAGGAAATCTCCGCCAAAGGCATGGATCTGAGAGGACGCCATCCCAAAATCGGTCATAGGTTGTCTTTCTATTTATGGTGACGAAAACTGTGACCGAGTGAACGAACCCGGACTATATATTCGAGCAACAATCAATATGTTTATGGTTAAATCTGCATGCCTCTAAGCATGGATGATTTTGAAACTTAATTGCGTGGCTTGGGAACTATCACTATTCATTCATCAGTGATCAGCCACAGCAGCTTGTGTTGTGTGATGGATTTTGGCTTCCTTGCTCAGTGTCTCTATGCCCGTCCTTGGTGGAATAAGGGGCACATGTTTTAAAGTTGAATTTCTTATATACAGTACTATTCGAATCTCTTCACTTCTCTCTTACTAACTCTTTTATAGAATTAATTATGGGGCATTAATTATTGCATTCTCATATCATATATTCACGAGGGCCTATTGCATGGTTACTGGTACCATATGAATAGTATGGTACCGGCCCATATACAAAACCAAATTAGGCCCATTTACACACAACCGAAACCCACGCCATACTGCAAGTCTGCAACACGCCCAACATTCAATCTCTTTCTCCACTCAGTACGCACCGGAAAAACCTCTCACCTTCTCTCCAAACACAGAGAAACCTCGACGGCGACCGGAGCACCATTCAACCACGACGACCACCGGAGTATCGTTCAACTGCGAAGCCCGAAGTCGAAGTTGCTGTAGTCGAAACCACCTTCCGCAGAGAAAGCCCGTAGTCGAAGTTCAACCGTTCAACCGCGGCGACCACCGCACCGTTCAACCGCGGCGACCACCGCACCGTTCAATCTGAAGAAGAGGTAATTACAAAACCCTATTTTATTCCTAATCTACTGGAATTGCATGTTCAAATAGGGACAATATTTGGGAGAATTTTAACTCTCTGAAACCCTAAAATCCAAAAAAGAGGCATAGAAACGCGATTTTATACGATTTAGACCTCTCCTCAAATTGCATGATGAATTTGAAACACTATTCGGTATAGTTGTTTTATCAAATTGCAATTTACTTTTTCTCATGTATGTTTGTGTGTTATGTATGTGTGTTTGTTCTATTTGGAACATTTTCAGTTATTCTACTGTATTGAGATAACAATCAAAAGCAAAATCGTGAAATCAAAGTTGATTCATCTAAGTTATTCTACTGTATTGTTGGTTCATCTAATTACAATTTTCTATGCATGGTTCAAAATCCAGTGATTAGTGTGAAATTGTTTTCTGTTTGGACTTTTTTTTTTTCAAAATGTGAAATCAAAAATTCTGATTGTGAACAATTCTGAACAATTCATCTCAGTTATATGCTAGACTCTACTGTATATTGTGAACAATTCTGATATATTTGGTCAGTTGTATTAGAATTTGATCATTGGTATGCAAATCAAAAATGTGGAATGAAAGTTTGATTCATCTCAGTTATATGGAATATTCTACTGTATTTTGTCTACAATTCTGCTATGTTTATTCTGTTTTTTTTGGAACTTGATCATTAGTATGCTCTGGGATTGGAATGTTGTTTTAGAACTGATGGTATTTCTGAATAAATCTATTGTATTTGATATGCTAGATTTCAGTTAAATGGGAAAAATACCATCATTTCGTGCAATAATCAATGGTCAAAGGGTGAAGTCGGGTATTGGAAGAAAGAGGAAGGTCAACCCTTAATTGATAGTAAGGGGAGGGGTGATTAATTATGTACATAAATTAATTAAATTTTATTTATACTTTTCAGGAAATGGGATCCAAAAAACAAACTAATATATTCAAGAAAAATAAGCACCAAAAAGATGCTGATATACTTACAAGGAGAGTGAGTCCAAGGAGGGTGAGTCCAGCCACCCCAGAAGCTGTTATAAGTCAAAGTCCTCTTAAGGTTTGTTTTCCATACTCGATTACTGAATTCTTATTCTATTACTAAATTCATCCTGCTCTATTTTTCAAATAAACAGGAACCACAAGCTCCTCGAAAGGAGAAACCAACACTTACAGAGGCAAAAGTTCATGAGGCAGAAGTTCCTGTGGTTGAAACAAGGAAACAAACACTTATTGAGAATGAAGACGATGTATTCCAGACTCCAATTGCTGAACCAAATAAAACAAAACCAACAGATGCTGTAAGTATCTTCTTACTATATTAATGAATTCTTCTTGCATTATTACTCAATTCATCTATAATTTATTATAGTAGTAAACTATAATATTCTAGCACTAATACAAAATCTTTTCCCCAATCATAATGAACAGAAGAAGAAAAAGAAACAAAGTAAAAAGGCTAAGATTGTAAGGGACCATGTCATGCAAACAATCCCAGAGAATGAACCTGCTGCACAAGAAATGGTTGCACCAGAGATGGTTGAACAAATTCAAACAACACCCCCAGTTGTAAGTTTCTTGTTACTATATTTATGAATTCTACTTGCATTAATACTTAATTCATCTACAATTTATGAACTACAATATTCTTGCACTAATACATAATCCTTTTTCCAATCAACAGAAGAAGCAAAAAAAACAAAATCAACAGGAGCCCCAGATAGTGAGAAGGAGCCCCAGAAGGGAGACTGCAATCCCAGAGAATGAACCTGCAGCAATTATCCCCGAGAGCCTGAGAAGGGAGACTGAGAAACCTACGAAAACGGTATACTCATCCTTAATTATTTCATTGCCATAAACTTCTGTGTATTTCTTAATTGAAAACAAAAGATTAAACTAAAAATTGTATTATAAAGGCTGATGCAATTCTGCAAGCTGTGAAGGCTCCACGGAAGAGAAAGACTGACTCAAAAGAATTGGACCATACTCAGAAAAAGGTAACTGAAACCTTTTTAATCCACAGTTGTGATTTAATTCTAAAACCATAAAACCTAAATGCTAAAACCCTAAACCCTAACCAAAATAAGTTAGCCCTCTGCATGTAGTAGTGATTTCTACTCTGTTTGTGTGTATATTCTACTACATTCATTCATGTATATTCTTTTGTGGCAGAATAAGAAGAATGAAATAGAGGAGAAGAATGAAAAAGAGAAGATGGAGAGAGAAGCTGAAAAGGAGGAGATTGAAAAAGAGAAGATCGAGAAGGAAAAGAAGAAAGAGAAAAAGAAGGAGCAGGAGAATGAAAAGGAGAAGGAAGAAGCTCCGAAGCAGAAACCTCCAAAGAAACAAACTCCTAAAAGGAGTTCTGAGAAAGATGAGGGAGAGAAGAAAAAAAAGAAGAAATGTACTAATGTTGCGACTCGCATGGCACCGATCCATGTCTCTAATGTTGTTGATTCTTTGAATGAACAACAAAGACAAGCTGTCCGAGACATAGGATTCGGAGGATTGCTGAGTCTAAACATTAAATTGAATAAGAATGAATTAACAACATTCCTGATTCAAAATTTTGATATTGCTACATGTTCGATCATTCTCCAAAGTGGAGATATAGCCATAAATGAAGATGATGTTGTGGCGGTCTTCGATCTGCCGAAGGGCCATCTGCCAGTGGTAGAATCAACAGGTAATCAAATGAAATTTGATTCTAATTTCTATACTTTTTTCTTCTTGAATACACTAATTCTGTAACGATGTTTATTGATGAAGGTTTGAAAAAAACTGATGATGAAGATGGATATGCCCAATTCCTAAAAGATTGGAGGGACAGATGGGGTGGAAGAGCAGGTATGTAAAATATTAAACTCTTGAGTTTGATTCATAAGCACGTGCATAATTAATTTTACTATTTTTTTCATTACACAGGTGGGCCCTCTACACTAGCAATGGCAACTGAACTGAAACACCGAGGTGATAGTGGAGAGCGGTTCAAACAAGACTTTGTAGTATTAGTTGTCAGTACGTTGTTGAAAGGTAAGCAAGACAACTATGCATACTACAACGTCTTGTACTCTCTGAGAAATGTAAATCAAATAAGAGAAATGGACTGGTGCAACTTCACCATCAAGTCACTGGTCAAGGGAGCAGAGTTATGGAGATCAGGTGCACGTTCAACATTCACCGGACCAGTGACCCTAATGTTGGTAAGAAATCTTGAAAATACTATTAATCGGTAATATTCTTACTATAAAATCTTCTTGGTTTGACAATGATATATTGTTTTATGTTTATTACTTTCCAGCTATGCTACCTGGACAGGCTTGTCTTCAAGGCAAGAACAGTTTCAAGGGTATTCCCAATTTGCTCCAATTGGGATTTTGACAAAATTACCGAGAGAATCAAACTTGAGAAAGATAATACCATTGGCTGTGAAACAAGGTTTGGAATTGGGAAGATATGGGATAGGTTACTTAGGCCGGCTGAGCGTCAACAAGATGCCCCACATGAAGCTCCCCAAAACATAGACCCTGCTGCTGAAAGACAAGCTGATGGCCCGCAAGAAAATCCTGCTGATGGCCCCAAAGAAGAACCTTCTAATGATGATGCTTGCCCCCAAGAGAAACAGGTTAATGCTGCTGCTGGCCCCCAAGAGAAACTTGATGATGATGCTGCTGAAGCAAAGAAAGAATTTACAGCAGATCTGACATCGGGTCTTGGTCGGATTGCTGATGGAGTTCTGGAGTGCCTAACAGCACTGAAAAAGATGGGGAAAGAAGAGCTAATGGTTGGCATTCTTAAGAATGCCCTTGTGAAGATTCTGATGGATGAGAATCCACAAGAAGAAAGAGAAAAAGAGGAAGTAAAAAATCTGAGGGAGAAGCCAGTTAGTCCAGTGCAGCCAACACCACTCAAGACATACACAGTGGATGTAGAGCTGGACCCACTGGATGATGATTTTTTCACTACTGAGGCGCTTGAGGCTATGGACAAAATGGTGTTGGATGTCCTCAATGCCAAAAAGAAGAAGCAGAAAAAGAATCCTGACTTCCCAAGCTTCTCCCTTGGGATTTCTGATGTTGATACACAAGAATCTCCAGAAGATACGGTTGTGGAGGATACAATATTTATGGTATCTGCTGACGATTCACAAGCTGGGGGAATTAAGGAAAAGGCTGAACAATTTTTCGCAATGAAAACGCGAAAAATTGATGAGTTTGAATTCAAAGAGTAAGTTCAAATACTATTTCTGAAAAATAAATATTATATAATAAAACATGACATATTCAATTTGTTATTGAAACAGGTTGCTGAATGAGTCGGAGGATGAATCGGAGGATGTCATGACTCGGAAAACAAGAACCAGAAAATTCAAAAATCTTCCGATCAATCTCCGTTCACCCTTCTGGAAACAAGAGAAAACAGACGTGGATTTGGTCAGCAAGAAGGAACAACTCATTGCTGATTATGCATTCCTCCCGTCCGACAACAAAGGGTAAAAATTCTGAATATGTTTCTTTGGGTATTTCATCCCTGAGTTCTATTCTTTTTACTACTTTTGGTTTTCTTCCTTTATAGAAATCTGTTATAAAATCAAATTCTACAGTGTGTTCTGGTGATTTCAACTTTGTTTTTAAAAGAATTCTACTCAGTTATATATTGCTTATGTAACTGAAATTTCATGTTTATTTCACTTAATTCTACAGGGAGTGCCTATTTAGAGAGAAGGAATTGTATGGTTTCAAATCTGATTTTGAATCACTCCTTCCAAAAACTTGGGTTGTTAGCAACGTCATTGACATATGGTGCCGTAAGCTCAACTATGAAAACATGAGAAGAGCACCTGGCAAACCTAAAAGGATATTCTTTTCGGTTTTGTTAACAGTAAGTACTATACTTTATATCATTAAGTAATAAATGCATCAAAAACTAATAGTATTTAAAAATTACAGAGAGTGATTATGAGTGCAAAAGAAGAAAAGGAGTTTTCTGCAGGAATAGATTCGGAGCTTCTGAACCTCGACATAGAAGATGCTGATCTGGTAACAAAAGGAAGAACCTTATCAAATTATTTTGAGAGATTACAGACTTTAAACTAAAAATTGTTTAACTATTTTGAATTATAGGTTTTCTTCCCAGTTTTTAATGAAGCCCATTATTGGGTGATTTGCTTCAACTTCCTGAATGATACAATGGAGGTGATGGACAACAAGCCTCTAGTACCTGGATTCACAGCAACTGAAAAATATGGAGAAATTGCAGATGATGTGGTATGCTTCAAAACTTATAATGCACTTTCCTTTGATTCTTATGGATTCTACAGAATTAGATTGCTAATTCTATTTTCTTTAGTAGTATATCCTACTACATTAATAACTTCAAATTATAGTTTGTTCATAGCAATTTCTCATACATAGTATTGTTATGATATTTCAGAAGTTGAAGTTTGTTGGGTATCTAAATACAAAGAACTTGAAAGGGAAGGATGATGTAGCCAACTTCAAGCTCCGAATGCTGAAAATGAAATGGCGCAACAGTAAGAACAATACTGACTGCGGCATATATTGCATGAGGCATATGGAAACTTATAAGGGGGAAGGAGATGAATGGAGTAGTGGATTTTTGAAGGAGAAGGTAATTATGTTGATTCTTTTTTACAAAGACAGTGGATTCACTCTTTTACTACATCATTATTACTAAAAACGATGTTTTGTGTTTTACTTTTGAACAGGATGATGACTTCATGAAGGTGCTGCGTATAAAATATTGTTCAGCAATTATCATGATGAGGGAGAATGAAGTCAAGAAAGAAGTAGAAAGAAAGGCTAGAGAAAATGCAGTAGTGAATTGTTAAAAGTCTATTTTGTTGATTGTGAATTGTGATTTGTGGATTGTAATATGTATTGTGAATTCTGTATTATGGGAAAGGGGCTAGGGTTTGAATTGTGTATTATGTGAATTCTGAATTGTGAATTTTTGAACAGCTGCCCCACAATGTTTAGTGAATTCTACTAAATCGGTTCATCAATTCTACTGAATTTGTTCATGAATTCTACTCTCTTTATAAATATATTGGGGCATGCTACTCTATAACCCTAAACCTATAATTCAAAAACCTTAAACCTATAATTCTAAAACCCTAAACCCTAAAATATAAACCACTAAATTCTAAAACCCTAGACCTATAATTCTAAAACCCTAAACCCTAAATTGTAAACCCTAATCAGTTCTACTGCAAATAGTGGGGCATGCTACTCTATTTTATGAGCATATTCTACTCTAAAACCCTAAATTGTAAATCCCTAAACCCTAAATTCTAAAACCCTAAATTCTAAAATCCTAAATTCTAAACCCTAAATTCTAAAATCCTAAATTCTAAAACACTAAATGCTAAAACCCAAAACCCTAAATTCTAAAACACTAAATTCTAAAACACTAAACCCTAAATTCTAAAACCCTAAACCCTAAATTCTAACCCTAAATTCTAAAACCCAAAATTCTACTCTGTTAACGTACATATTCTACTGCATTCATTCATGAATTCTACAGTTTTATTACACAACATCTACTACTGTAATAAAAAGTACCAATACATAATTCTCCATAGGACAAAATGTAATCTCAACATAATAAAAATTCTGGTCAATTGGAAAAACAATTTAAAAACTATCACTGAACAGAATCATATAACATTGCGGGAAATCTAGAACTTGTAGTCGGAGAAATAACTTCTAAACTTTGACCTCCAGGAAAAGGGTGCACAACGTAACCACCCTCGTCATCCTAAAAATCACATTAGAAAGATATTAGAATCAGAATAGTATTCATTGTAACACGGAATAGACCAAAAAATACAAAACTTTGTTACCTCTACATTCCGAACAGCCATTCTGCTTTTTAACTCTGCAGTTTTCGATTTCTTCTTTCTGCCTCTTATTTTGTTCCATATCTTCTCCACTGTAGGCTTCTCCCTGGTTCGTCGCTTATACTTCAAGCTCGTACTCTTGGGATTTTGAACAACATCACTTCTGGAAGATGTTTCATCCAAAAACCTATCATCATCTCCTGGCCGAACAGCAAGAATAACATCTTTCTTGATACCCTCAAAACCTGTGTCCCAAATCAACCGAGCATCCTTATTATTCTCACAAGTTGCAATGAAATCTACAGCCTTCCTACTTGCTTGTGTTCTCCACAAAGATGCTGCCATCGAATCTTCATCTAGAGAGGTCAAGGAAGGCACCACATTCTCAATTTCCCGACCCTTAACAACATCTTTACGCCACCTCTTCAATATGTAGCATTCAGGAATGACAGACACACAATGTATGTTCATGACTCTCAGAGAATGCGAGCACAGGATACCAACTTCAGTGAACAAATTGCATGTGCAACTCACGCAATTATGAGAAAACTTATAAGCCACAGTGTGCTTTAGTTTTTCACGACCTGCTCGCCACACATGGTATTTTGCAGTGATAGAATCAGCACTAACAAGTTTCTGAAAACAAGAAGAACCTTTCCTGAATTCATCCTCAAATATGTCGAAAGCCTTCAGTGTATAAACATCTCTAGCATGCAAAAGCATAGGAGCTTCATCTGGAGACAATGTTCGCTTACCGATAAGGCAAGCCACATCTTGGGCTTTCTCATTACTCCTCCAATCTGCAACCACACCCCCAAAACAATGATAAAAGTCACAGAGGTCAGGATACTTATTATCCATGGATCTCAAGAATGTATTGAACAACCATTCAAACGACTCAGTAGTCTCATTCATCAAAAAGCCACAACCAAACATCACATTGAGTCCGTGGTGATTCATACCAACAAAAGGACCACAAATCATATCATACTTATTTGTACGGTAGGTCGTGTCATGTACCACCAAGTCACTAAAAAGAATGTAGTCGTCCTTCATTCGTTTATCCCTCCAGAAAAAACTACACAATCGGGACTGACTATCAATCTGAAAATCAAAGAAAAAGTCGTCTTCAGTAGCCTTCCGTTTCTTAAAAATTTCTATCAACCTGTTCGAGTCCGTCCCATCAAGAATCTTAGGATTGCTCAATGCATTGTAAGCATCTCTAGGAGTAAACCCTAACATCGGTGATCCACCAGACTGATGCTTCAACACCCGAACAGCAGCAGCAACTCCAACTCCACTTTTCTTTAACTCTTCCAAGTACGAAACATGATTTCGGTTAATCCTTCTATGAGATCTCAGAAGGTGGCTAGAAGATGGGCATAATTCATGGTTGTGTTCTTTGACATGTTTCAAAACAACCCACAGACCATTTCTGTCAACATGAAATTGAACTAGAGCTTTACAACCAGATCTGACATCAAGCCTAGAATAGGATGGATCAGTGTTGGTATTATTCTCCTTCAAACCAGCCTGAGAGCACACATACAGTTTCATTGATACAGAGCCATCTACTCTACATCTTCCCCTAGACCTCCGAACACTAAAACCCATATTAAAGGCATAATCATTATACAATTCATAAGCCTCCTGTTCAGAATGAGCAACTGTACCAACCAAATCTTTGCCAAAAGTTTTTGCTGCAGTTTGAATAGAAAAAAGAAAAACAGTAAGAAGAGAAGAAAAAAGAATTCAGAACCAAGACTCAAATTGAATATAATGTAGAGCAGAAAGCACAATACAACAGAGTAGATATAACAATGGAACAGAGTAGATCTAATAAACCAGAATGAATTGTTACCTTTTTCAGCATCATCATTAGTAATGAATTCAGAAATTGGAAGATCAACACAAATATCTTGGGAAACATCATTTGGAACTACAACGACAAATGTCGAAATGCACAAATCAAGTAAAGGAACAACAACAGATTTCAAATTAAGATACATATGATTGTTACCTTCTTCAACATCATCTGTAGTAATAACTTCAGAAATCGGGGGACCATCAATGTTGTGTTCTTCAGAATCAATATGGATTAGTTCTGCATCATCATTAAAATCAACTGAAAAAATCAATTGAATAGAAAAAAGAAAAACATTAAGAAGATAAGAAAAAAGAATTCAGAACCAAGACTCAAATTGAATATAATGTAGAGCAGAAAGCACAATACAACAGAGTAGATATAACAATGGAACAGAGTAGATCTAATAAACCAGAATGAATTGTTACCTTTTTCAGCATCATCATTAGTAATGAATTCAGAAATTGGAAGATCAACACAAATATCTTGGGAAACATCATTTGGAACTACAACAACAAATGTCGAAATGCACAAATCAAGTAAAGGAACAACCACAGATTTCAAATTAAGATACATATGATTGTTACCTTCTTCAACATCATCTGTAATAATAACTTCAGAAATCGGGGGACCATCAATGTTGTGTTCTTCAGATTCAATATGGATTAGTTCTGCATCATCATTAAAATCAACTGAAAAAATCAATTGAAACAAATTAGAACTGACAAGAATGAATTGAAACACAAAATTATAATAAAACAACATCCCTACCATCAAAAGTATAAGCATCCAAATCAATTTCATCCATCGGAATGAACAGAGCAATTGGAACCTGCTTGATGCAATTCATATGATATTGTTAATATGATCTTGTTCATAATCCAGTAGTTCTTAATAACAGATCAACATTTATGAACAAATGATGAACACAGCAACTGAAAACCATAGCTACTGGAGATACTCAAAGCTCAATTTATCAAATGAATTGGGAACAAAATGTCAGTGAACAGAAAAACCAAATTCAATGAACAAAACCAAATTCGATCTACTTTCAAATTCGATCGCGCACAACCAAATTAACAACTGAAAACCTTATTTGAAATCGAAACCTAATCTCCAAATTGAAATCGAAATTGGACCTACGACATTGAAATTGATATTGCACAGAAGAAGTACTTACCTCACAGCTACTGGAACCAAGGATTGGCCGTCGAAAGCCGTAGTATACGTCGAAACCCGCAGTCGTCGGTTGTGCGCGATCGATTTGACCGTCACCGGTTGTACGAGATCGAAACCACCGAGAAGAGAATGAAGGAAAGGAGAAAGTATTCTAATCACCTACGCCACTTTCGAACAAAACTCCATGCCGCCTCCCGCCGATTAATCGTCGCCGGTGCGGTGAGATTGTATTTGTGTTGTGAGAGTTTGTCTCTGTGTGTCGTCGCGGATGTAACAGAAACAGAAAAGAGAAAGGAAAAAAAAAAAAGAGGAAAAAAAAAGAGGAAAAAAATAGGGTTTGAAAAATGAAATGCTTAAATATTAAAATGTGGTACCATGTAACTTGGTATGGTACTAGTACCACCCAATAAATTGCCTATATTCACACATCGTATGAGATCAATTTTGAAAATGATAATGTTGTCATTTTGGACGGTACAATCTCTCAATCATTTTTTAAAAAAAAAAAACATTAATTTTTATTTGATAAAATTGTTGATTTTTTATGATAAAATGGAAAACTAAACATACTTACTCACTAAAAATATTTTTTCTCAAAAAATATTTTTTCTTCAATAATATATACCCGTTCAAATTCAATTTTGGGACCACCTTATCCCTCGTGCCCAAGAAGAAAACCTAGTTATCACTTTATGTTGAGCGGGCAGATTGAAGACATTTTGTACGATAATTACAATCTTGATAAGTTATTTGTAATTTTAAAAGATATCCATTGAACATGCCCATGTACAAAAACAAACACTGCCCATACATATATAGACTTTAAAAGTCCGAAAACTTAATAGCCTCTACAACACACCCCACGAACACTCGGGTGCAAGCTACTTGGCACAACATATTTACAGAGCTTACCACAAACTAACTCTTTTAATTTGAACAAAACAACAAGTGAACATAACATCCCAACCAGTATCCCTTAAGCGCCGCCTAAAGAAAAAAGGAAGTTCTCTGCAACATATCCTCAAATCTCAAAGGTCGTAAGGAGGAGGAGGGCTCCTGGGTCCGACTCCATTAGCCCTCTCGTAAGCAAACGAGGCTGACCTCCTACGGAACCGAAACACTTCCCTCCCTCCTGCACTTAATTAAACATCATATACACAAACATAATTCTCAATTAGAATCAAAATCCAATGTTTCAAAAACATCATATGACTCACGGGTTTACGTTTACTCAACCAACCAAAGCCTAAGAATCGACAATCGTATCTTTTGCAAAGAGTGTATAATATAATTAATAACCAAGTTCAATGCATGAATCAATAATGAAATCAACTTGCAAGTAATACAGTAGTCAATGCAGTTCATATTTGGTTGGTTAAATATCTTAATCAGATGTATTCATTTATCTACACAAGGAAAAGCTATGCAGGAAAGGGACAATTGTTTGTTTGTTTTTAAAGTGGATTTTTTCTTTAGAAAAATCCACTCTCTTTAGACCCTACCAGAACCACAGCGAAATGACTTAATTACCCTTTTCCCAGATCCCAATGATTCTTCCGAAAAAGCAGCCGCCATCGATCGCAAACCCTACGAATCGATGACTATGTTAAAAGTAAAGTGAGCTTCAGAATTCAAAGCTTACCGGCAAAAGGGGATGCCGGAGGGGTGGAGCCGGCGGGGGAAACCGGCGGCGAGTCCTTCGGATTCCCTTGCGGCGGCTTTACGATCATTATGCTTCTCGTCACTCTCACCGCATCTTCGCCAGATGCTTCTCCGTTAGATCCCGCACTGTTCATAACTTCCGGTACTGAAAAAACCACATCGATTAATTACACACTTAATTCTAATGCGCACCCGTAACGATCTCGATCGTACGGCCATATTTCTAACTCGTCTGATCCAGAAATTTATCGCATTAGGAAATTAATTAATGATTATAGTTTTAATTGTTAATTAACGCTTCCTCCGTGAGATAGATCGCGTACCCTTGCCGGAGTTAGATCGGAAGCTAAACGTGGAGTTCTTTCTCAGCTTCCCGAGTCCGGTGTCGGGCCGGGGGCCCGCAACGGTGTCGTCCCAGAGCTGGTCAAGTAAACCCATGGCGGTGATGGCACAGTTTAAGGGGATAGGTGTAGCGCTGGCGCACGATAACAAGCAAGGCGCAAATTAAGCGGGCTTCCAATTTCAGCTAGAGTGTGCGGGTATTTATTAACGGGATATCGGGCACTGCTTTTTGATCGAGATGAGATTGACGCCGTCCGATCAGATCTGGAGAAATGAGATGACGTGGAAGGATGGAGCTATAACTGCGTGACAAATGGATAAGATCAACTTGGATTAAAATATCTTCCTCGAATGCAAATATAAATGGCGTTTTTGTGCCATCTTTTGTGTTCGTTTTTTCCCCCAATTTTTAAATTAATCATTAAATTTTATAGTAATTCTTAGCCAATTGAATGTTAATTCACGGCTTATTCTCGTCAAAACATAACATAAAATTTCTAGTTAGCTCGCCCATCAAATTTCAAATCGAATTTACGGTGAAATTAACAAGGCAAGGCTTACTCTATAATTTGAACATGGGTCGAGCGGGCGGCGGCACATTTACGTCATAACATTGAGATAAGTATTGCACTAAAATAGGCCCAATAGATACACTTAATGTTTGTAGGACTTGTAAATATATACTCCTATGAGCTTCAATGTTTGACTTTTAATAAACAAAGGTAAAAAACACATATCATTGTCTCAACTGAACACACATTGCATCTCCTAAGTAATAACAATATATAGTGTGTGTGTTACGTAGAACTCGATTACTCGATCAATATTCACTAACACTCTCACCTTTTTAATAAGAGACGACCGAAGTGAAGTATGGGTACTCGTGATTATTAAGTTAATTATGCACGATTCCACTACGTACTAGGGAAGGCACTCACTTATCTATTGCATTTGACATCACTCATACACTACCCATTATCATATACTAGTGGAGTACTATATATGTATATACTTATATAGAAATCAATCATCTAATTAATATTCTAACTATGTTAAAACAAAATAAATAAATAAATCCAATTAATCATTAATCTCACTTTATTATTATTGTCTTTTACTTATAATTGTGCTACACTACATTGCTACTTGATGGTTTGGTGGTTGTGAAATGATAAGAGCATCTACAATGTGAGAGTCATTTTTTTAGTTCCATTTTTACCTTTTGATGCCACGTCCACAAAATGTGGTTTTGAAAAAAAAAATGGCCAGTTCCATCCAATGCACAAACCCACTTTTGCTTTATTTGAAAGTCACTTTATATTTTATTATATTATATTTTTAGTAAAATTATATTTTAATTTTTTTTAATAATCTTAATAAAGTCATTAAATTTTATCAAAAATATTATTACAATAAAAACTAATATCATTTTAATAACTAATAAAAATACATAACATTAAAACATGATCAAAATAAAGAATTTAAATTTTAATAATCAAAATAAAAAGTTAATTTTTAAAAAAATATATTAAAAAAAAAAGAATCACATTATACAAAATTACTATGTATCACATAACATAATGATAGTTAAAAAATAATAGAATAAATTTAAATATAATTATATAGTTAAAACCTGAATATGTCATTTTACAAACCCGAATAGCCTATTTACAAACCCGAATAGTCTTTTTACAAACGCGAATAGGTTTTAAAATTTACTAACCACCTTTCTTTAAAACCTGAATAGGCCATTTTACAAACTCGAATAGCCTATTTACAAACCCGAATAGGTTTTAAAATTTAAAACTCACCGGAAATTTTTATTAAAAAACATTGCGATAAAAATATTATTAAAATAAAAAATAAAACAAAAGTAAATGAAATTTCAAATTACATTACATAATTAGAAATACACAAAATTTAAATTATTGCGATTAAACAAACTAACGATTATTATGAAATTGAAAAATATGATCAACCAAATCATTTTGGAGTTGTCGATGTGTCCGTTTATCACGCATCTGTATAGTTATTCTTATTATATTATATTTTTAGTAAAATTATATTTTTAAAATTCTAATAATCTTAATAAAGTCATTAAATTTTATCAAAAATATTATTACAATAAAAACAAATACTATTCTAATAACTAATAAAAATACATAACATTAAAACATGATCAAAATAAAGAATTTAAATTTTAATAATCAAAATAAAAAGTTAATTTTTTTAAAAATAATATTAAAAAAAGAATCACATTATACAAATTTACTATGTATCACATAACATAATTATAGTTAAAAAATAATAGAATAAATTTTAATACGATTGTATAAATAAAAAATAATTATTTAAAATAATAATAAAAAAATATAAATGTGTAAGTGGGATAGTGCTAGCATAGAGGCACCACTTACTTTCCACAATTTTCATCCAACGCTAAAAATTGTAAAAGGGAGGGTCGGTTGACATTTCACTTGTCCCGAGGCAACAACCGACCCCCCTTTGGAGATGCTCTAATGCTTTCGGACAAATGCTTGAATGCTATCTAACACTGATAGGTAGGGAGCACATGATAAATATCTTACTTTTAAATATCTTAACTTATTTAAAAAATTATTTATTATTATTTTTAAATATAAGTTTACATATATTTTATTGATCTACGTTTTAAATTTTTTTTACTTCTCTTTATTTTTTTACTTAAAAACAAATTTTTATTTAACTTTGTTTTTTTAATAAAAATACAAAGTACATTTTTTACTGAAAAATAAAGTGTAAGATTATCATCCGTATTATTTTCTTACATGTATTAGATTGACGAAAAAAAGTGACAGTAAGTTAATGTTTTTTTCAATTTATAAAACAATTAAAAGCGGATTAAATTTTAAAAATAAAAATATTGTATTTTTGAATATACAATTAATAAAATAATATTTTTTTTAAATATATATATATATATATATATATATATATATATATATATATACACGATTGAGAGCATCTCAATGATATAGTACAATTTTAGATGACATCAAATTGTACCAAAATATATTATTGGGAGATTATATACTCTCTCTCCGTTTTTTTAATAATAGTCACACTTCTTTTATATTTTGTGAAGAAATTAGGATTATTCTTACGGCACAAACATAGTATAATTGACAATATAAAATTTTTAATTATAAAAATTTTTATATTCTGTGCAATTTGAATCGTGGGCTTAATTTATAAGTACTCGTATATTTTTATTTTTTATTAAATTTACAAATTTTATTAAAATTATCAAATTGGTAAGTACGAGTTTTTCTTGTGCGTCTAGTGATGGCATAAATTTATGTAGTATACAAATGACGCGGATGATGTGAGAAGTAAAAAAAAAAAAAATGATGGTAGAGGGTCGGTCGGAGTAGTGTAAATGATGGGCGACAAAGACTGGAGAAAATCTGCAAGACGTGGCGTGTGGCTGCATCAAAGGGAACCACGTTCGATAGCGTGTCCAACCGCACAATCCCATCCTTTCATGTCTCACTATTTGCACTCACCATTGCCTTCATCATCAGAATATTCACTCCGATCCTTTGATTTTGCCAGGATTCTGACTTTCACACTACTACTCTCACACTCGATCATACTAATAAATTACTACTATTATTTTAATATTTTTAATAAATAATACTACCACCTCCACTATTATATATACCAAAAAAACATTTTTTTTAATGTTTTTAGTAAATTTGATAGCACAACACTAACAGCAATTTATCTAATTCCATATTTTAATTTGTGAGTTATATTAAAAAAAAAATACTATACAACATTCAATTTAGTCATGTATGTGGCAATAAATTTACGTGTCATTTTCATATACTACTCTATATATTTATTACATCCTTGGAAAAATAATATGTAAACACTCATATATAAAAAATGACAATATAATATTTAATAAATAAAAAATAAATACAAAATGTACGTACTTATAAATTAGATTTTCATAGACTCACTCATGCACACATGAATACCCGTGTGAATATATATACGAGCGATCATTAATAAATAATCAAAACATTTTTTTTAGGCATAATGCGATCATTAATAAATAATCAAAACTTTTTTTACGGGTAATGCACAAGAACGCGAGCCTCGATCAATATTTAAAAACATGTACACTGATCTTCTTAACGATCGACTTTCAAAACCGAGGGAGAAGGCCTTGTTGGAGAAGGGGAGCACGTGCAAATCAAAAGGATCGAGATGTCGAGCACCTCGGAAGAGTTGCACGTGCCCTGCTTCTCCAACGAGAGCCTTCGCGCTCTTCTTCGTATATATGTTATTTGTGTGTTTGTGTGTGCACACACACTTCTCAGAAGTTAATCTCTTACAACCAAAGCAATGGATATGACTCATATTTATACGAGCGTTGGATGAGAGAGAATTGAAAAAGTGATCAATGAGATTTGAAAATTGATAGAGAGAGAGAGAGAGAGAGAGAGAGAGAGAGTGAAGTAAAAGGCTAGGGAAGAGTCTTGGAGTGGGCATTCTTTAAAGACGACTGATCAACCATCATCATCATCATTTCTCATGCCCATGCAAAAAAGTCTTTTTAATGGTTTCTTGAATTCGAGCTTGCTTTGCATCATAAAAAACGCACAGTCCAGATTCTTAAAGCAACCAAACCAAACAAAAAATAAATCATTACATGCACCTTTTTTTTTTGTTACTTTTCTTATTCACACTACCCCGAAGTGATTTTTTTTTTACCTCTAGCTATCAAAGAATATTGAACAATATTGTTCATAAATATTTCTATGTTTTATGAATTGAACTTTTTTTTTTATTATAAAAAGAACAATTAATTTATTAAGTTGAGTGGTCCAATTTTTAGACACATTAAATACTTGTTTGGTTCATTTTAGCAGTGAAAGTACATAGAAAAGCAGTACTTGGAAAGTGTAGTAATTTGCCCACACTTCATCGTCAAAAAGCGTGTTTTATTTTTAATAATAAAAAGCAAATAATAATAATGTATGCAGAAGTTAGAAGTAAGATATTGGATGAGGGTTGCGTGTTGTGCGCGAGTTGCTGATTATTACTTCACTGCGGCTGCCCCTATCAATTCAATTATGCCCACTCTTTATGCTGTTTTTTTTCTTTATTAATAATTTTAAATGTATAGTCATTGTATGTATACCCTATCTCTATTACTTCACTTCAATAATAATGTTTTACATATTAAAAAAAAAATGTATATTTTTTTATTTTAAAATAAAATTTTGACACTTACTTTATTGAAAATATTTTATTTTTTTAACTTAAAAATACAATTATATTCTTTTTTTAATCAAAAAATTCAAAAAAGTAATAAAATGACAATAAAATTTTGGCACTTACTTTATGAAAATATTTTATTTTTTCTACATGTCTCAAATGTCTATACAAAGATTATTCCAAAAAAAAAAAGATAATCTTTAAATTTAAAAGTAATATAATTATAAGTAAAATTTTATTTTGACGGTATGAATATTAAGTTGTGATCTTGAAAAAATGTGCATAATTTTTTTTAGATAAGTACGTGGTATAATAGATATGTAAAAATGATAAAAATAAGGACCAACTGTTTTTTTTAATCAAAAAATATATTATATTTTGTTCAAAAATAAAAAGCAAAATATACAAGTTAAAAAGACTAGAAACGTAGCTAGTTCAAAAAGTGTGAGTGAAAAGTAATAGTAAAATCAGTCTTTATGTACATGAAGATTTTGGTGAACTAGCATTTGTATTCAGATTTGAGACCTAAAATGTTCTTTGGTACATTCTTGATTGTTATGACTTAAACTGATTAATTAATATTTGATTTTGTTGAAGTGCACTTACTATATAATATTAATTGCCAACATAAAATAAAATATAGTAAAGAGTACACAAATCTTTCAAAATAACGAAAGAAAACATGTACTATCAAGGCAAAAACATATAACAACCGGCCCAAAATATGGTTTTTAAGTGTATTTTTGAAAAACATTCTTCATGATATCTAAAGTTTGTGTAATTAATAATTATTGCAACATTATTTTATATTGAAACATTCTAAAATTAAAACTAGAAATAGAGAAACGAAGCGAGAAGAGCACCCCAAGCATGATGAAAATAAATAAATAAAGTACTTTAATCATCGTATCATCATCTAATCGCACAAATCAATTCCAAATCCATTGGCCATACGGTCGCACCACCAAACACACTATCAATACATAACGTTAACAACCCATTTTCTGCCTTTTTTTCTCGGCATTTTTTGTGCTGCGTTTTTTATTTTAATAATTTTGGATCGATCGAAATAGCTTGGAAAGATGATGACGATCGAGGGTATGATGGATGATGGTGTTTTGGATGATATAATCCGACGGCTTCTCGAAGGCAAAGGTGGAAAACAGGTGCAGCTCTCCGAGGCCGAGATCCGCCGCCTCTGCGTCAACGCCCGCCAGATTTTTCTCTCTCAGCCCGCTCTCCTCCACCTACGCGCCCCGATCAAGATCTGTGGTCTGTTTTTCTTCCCTCTCTCATTTTTTTATCGGAATTATAATATGTTTGATTATGTGGATTGAAATTGGGGGAAAATTGAGATTGTCTATCACAAATAAGTCTGCATTATCGACAATTATCGTTTATTGACTGTGTATGGAATGTCATGCTTGGTGGTTCATAATCAACTATCTTAAAAGGGTATTTCATTGTTAGAGTGAATTATATATGGTTCTGTGTCTGATTATACCCGAACAATATTAAAAGCGGCATGTTCTTGAAGTTCAACGCTCATTCGACTAATTAATAACGGATAATGGAAGATCGATCGAATGTGAATGTGGTGTGTAAAGACTTGTTTTCATAGCAGTCGGACTTGGTGAACTTATGATGTGTTTTTTCATTCTGCATTAGGATATTATTTGATTTTTGTCTGAAGAAAGACTTTCTGAAATATATACCTTGCATCCAAAAATCGATTTTACGACTGGAAATTAGAATCATTAATAGGCTGGGAATATCCATTTTAGTGTGTCATCCCACACTCGCAGATAACTACATTCAAATTATTCTAAGGTGTTATAATCACCGATCAAATTGACAATGAGAAAATGCTTCTCGTATTTTGCCTGTCATGTTAATGGGGACTAAATTCTTACAGGTGATATACATGGACAGTACCAAGACCTCTTGAGGCTCTTCGAGTATGGTGGGTACCCGCCTGCTGCAAATTACCTCTTTCTTGGAGATTACGTCGATAGAGGCAAGCAGAGTTTGGAAACGATATGTTTGCTGTTGGCTTACAAAATAAAGTATCCCGATAAAATATCCCTCTTGAGGGGAAACCATGAAGATGCCAAAATCAACCGTATTTATGGATTCTATGATGAGTGCAAGAGGAGATTCAATGTTCGTCTTTGGAAGATATTCACCGACTGCTTTAATTGTTTGCCTGTTTCTGCACTCATTGATGAGAAGATTCTTTGCATGCATGGAGGCCTTTCTCCGGAACTGAAACACTTGGATCAGATTAAAGATGTTGATAGGCCCACCGAAATTCCAGATAGTGGTCTCCTGTGTGATTTGCTTTGGTCCGATCCGGATCCTAGGATTGTGGGCTGGGCTGACAGTGATAGGGGTGTTTCTTGTACATTTGGGCCCGATGCGCTTGCTGAGTTTATGGAGCAAAATGAGCTGGACCTCGTTTGCAGGGGTCATCAGGTATATAACTCTTCTCCTGTTAGCATGTTTTGATTATCTTTTTTTTTTTTAAACAATGCTTTCATTGCCAAATCAATTCTTTTTCTTTTTTCATTATCGCAGGTTGTGGAGGATGGATACGAGTTCTTTGCAAACAGAAGACTTGTCACATTATTTTCGGCTCCAAATTACGGAGGAGAATTTGACAATGCAGGTGCTCTTTTGAGTGTGGATGATTTATTAGTGTGTTCTTTCGAGATACTAAAACCAGCACCAAGCAGTTCCAAGGTGCCTCTGAAAAAGGTATGTGTATATATTGATATATCTATTTTTCATCAGCAATTATGTTTACCTTAATCGTTTCCTTGTTTTGTTTCAGCCTCCTAAAATTGGAGGCCATTGAATTTGTAGACGAGAAAATGTAATGAGACTTTCTAGGCGCGTCGAAAGGCTGCTTTTCTGTGTTCATAGGTTGGTCTGAATTACTGAAGAAATTTGTAAATTGAAGGATTTCACTTGGTTGATTAGTTAGTGTTGAGAAATTTAAGAAGTGTTCTATTATTCCATTTGGCATTGACTTTGGCTTTGGCTCATTGGCTGTTAATATAAGTAAAGTATCAGGGAATATTGTGAAATGTTTTTCCTATATCAGTTTCTGTACATCCCGAGTCACTGCTGTATGGCTCTCTCGACTCGTTGTCTGCCGTGCTGCTCTAAAATGTATTTTAACGATCATTAGAACAATCTAAACCATGTTGTGTAATAGGATGTATAAAGGGTGAGCTGACCTCTGGAACAACATTTTATTAAAGTATTAAAATATTAAAAAACATTTTTAAAAAATTTAAGTTTAACGTATATGTGCATCAAACATAAAGAATAGAAAATTGTAAAAAACATGTGAAAAGCATTTTCATTTATGTAAAATCAGAAATAGAGAATCCAAATTCCAAACAAGTAACATCTATACTACTCCTAAATTTAATGTTATTTTTGGATTATAATAAATAAAATGATGATCTTGTTTGTATTTATATTTCAAGTGTGTTTTTTATTTGATTTTTTTTTTAAATTTTGCTAATTTAATTATTTTATTTGATATATTTTTTTGAAATTTTATTGATTTAATTAAAAATAAAGTGACAAAAGCTTGTGATGGAGCTAGCTGAGAACAAAATACTAAAATCCAAAGAAAAACAAATCTGTTATCTGTGACTACATGCTATGATGCTACTACTAATTTATAGTACATGATATATAAGCAGCATTACTAATGAGGTAGGAGATGAATCAGCCTCATTGAACGAACCTATCTAACGACTCTGGAGCAGTAGCAATAGCAGGAGCAGCAGCTGGAGGAGTAACAACATTTCCTTCGCTCGACCGAGGACTGCCGACTGGGGAAGTAGTCGGAGCAACCAAACTCTGATCGGGCGAATCAGCAATTACGCTCAACCCATATTCCGATTGAGGCGAGATTGCAGGGGAAGAAGAAACCCCTAAATCCTCGGATTCGCCAGCTGTCGATTGAGGCGAGATAGAAGGGGTAGAAGAAGAAGCACCTAAATCCGATGATTCGCCAGCTGTCGATTGAGGTGAAATAGAAGGAGCAGCACCTAAATCCGATGATTCGCCAGCTGTCGGCCCCCCGACGGGAGATTCCGAATTCGGTGGAGCGGCGATCGGAAGTACATCCACCGGAATCCCCACTTCGTGCGGGGCCGCCACCGGAACCGGCGGCGGCGGAGACGCCGGCGTGGTGGAAGAGGACAAATTCGTCTTGAAAACGAACGAGCTCTTATCGACCCCACCTCCCAAATCCTTGTTCTCCTCTGGCACCACCGCCGAGTACTTCACGTTGGGGTCCTCTTTCGGAACGGGGAATACGAACCCCACGTCGTACGGGACCCGCGTCTGCGGGATCCAACGGTTCCCGTCGAGGAACTCGGCCGCCGTGAACCGCTGGATCCGGTTCGAGGGAAGCTCCTTCACCCCGGCCCATTTCAGCCGCTGGGCTTTCGGGGCCCCGGGCCCACGGTTGTTGAACTCCGTGTAGAAGAGGGTGTCGAGGGCGAAGGTCTCGTTCCAGGGAAGCCATCCCTGGGGCTGGATTAAGTCGTCGATGAACGACTCCATGATGATCGTTCGAGAGTACTGCTTCCATGGTCGAGCGAGGTAGGATTTGAGCTTCTGACGGAAAGGGTAGTAATCGGGGTCGGCTTTGAAGGTGCAGTTCTGGATGACGAGGCCCGTCGGCTGACGGACGTCTTTTCGGCCTTGGGCGGTTACGATGTTCTGCTGATTTTCCATGGGCTTTCGAACGAGGAGCGTGCACCCTTGGAATACGGCGGCTGCGTCTCCGAAGACGAAGTCGATGGTCCCCGAGATCACGCAGTCTCGGTAGAACTGGCGGTACGTGTGAACGTAGAGCGTGTCTTGGTATCCGTCCATGTGGCAGTTGTAGAAGATGGCTCTGTCCGCGCTGACGCGTAAAGCCACCGCCTGGTGCTTCGCCGCCCCCGCCGAATTCTCGAACCCGATGTCCCGGGCGATGAAATCGTCCGCTTGCACCGCTGCACGAAAGGTCGGTTGCTTTATTTTAAAAAAAATAAATTAAAAAAATACAATTTTAATCATTCTTTATTTATATATTTTTTAAATTTTTTCTTAAATATACTTTATTTTTTAATTTAAAAATATATTTTAGCTTATGTACTACTTTTTTTATTAAAACATAATATTTTTTAAAATTTCGTGCTAATAAATGTGACAACTCTTCCGCAACCAAGAAGTATTATTTTCAATTAATATATATTTTATAAATATATTCATATATTTTTGTAATAAATAAATGTGTGAAGATATAAGATATTGATGGAAAGCGAGTTTCTAAATTTTAATCCGAAGAAAATTAAATTAAGTTGATTCAAAAAATAAATCTATAGCCAAAATTCAATAAACCTAGAAAATGAGATTAATTAATTAATTATGGTAAATTACACCACACTAACAGTGCACCACTTCACACCAGATCACAACCAACATCGCGTAATTAGTTATATAAATGAAATGGGATATAACGTACATACCGACGGTTGCTGTCCGATAAGTCCCGGTCCCGTCGATGAAGTTGAGACTCCCGGTGATCCTCGTCTTAGTGGGCCCATCCCCAACAATCATCACGTGCGTCAAGCTGCTGTTAATCCACACCTTCTCCTCATACACCCCTTCCTTAATATACACCACGAACGTCTTGTTGTTGTGCTTCGGAACATCCTTAATCGCCTCGTTGATCGTCCTATACTTCCCGCTCCCGTCCTTCGCCACCACCACGTCCGGCGAGACAGCCGCCGCCGCCAGGTGGCGCCTGACGTCAAACGAGGTCCACTCCGGCAGCAGCAGCGACCCCCCGCCACCGTGGCCCACCACCACCTGCCCCGTCAGCAGGCGGCGGTTCTGGAACCCTCCGATCCCCATCCCCTCGAGGAACGTGGCCAGCTCCGACACCATGGCGAGCGCGTTGCTCGTCATCTGCATCGAGACGTTGAGCGCTTTCCTCATCTTCTCGCCCGAGCCACCTGGCACTTCCTCGAACCCGTCGAGGCAAGTCTCCTGGTGGGTGATGGCCCCGCTCAGCCAGATCTTCATCTCGAGGAGTATGTCGTCCACGCTGATCACGTTGAACTCGCTGAACTTGGCGAACGATCTCTGGAGGTCGTTGGTGGCTCGGTCGGAGAGCTCGTGGCAGCTCTCGAGGGCCGACTCGGCTCGTGGGTCCGACTCGACTTCTCGGATGAGGACGGATTTCTCGGCTGCTTGGTTGATGTATCTGATGGTGGCTTGGAAGGCGAGCTCGATTAGCTCCTTGGGGTCGGTGGTGTTGCCGTCTTTGAGGGCGTCCACGCACGTGGTTTGGTAGTCGGTGGTTGAGCAGATGGTGGAGACGGCCTTTTGGGAGGACGCGACTTCCGGAGTTTCTTCTTCTTCTCGGGTGCCGATGGTCAGGGCGACTACCATGGCGATGAGGATCAACGAGCAGACGGTGATGATGCCAACCTTTTTCGTGCCTTCGTTCATCTTGATGATGTTGTTGGTAATTCGGAGAAGAGAAAAATGATGGGTTGGAGAAGGGAGGCTCTACTGGCCTTCTCCTTGAACAAGGATATGATTAAATTGATTATGATGAATGAGGGCTGGAAATATGTGCATTGGTGGTGGAGGATTTGAAAATTGGACTGGTTGGTCACTTGTGGTATATTAATAATGAGTTAGATTGGTGATGATGTGGTAATAGCATCAAATGAAGAAAAGAAAAACAAGAACTCAACCAGTCATTACATTCCTTGGAGACCCATCAATCTAGGAGAGATTTCATTCCAACCATTATTTAGATCTTGTGTTTTCTAAACATTAACATTTTTTTGTAATTATTGTAATTATTTGGGAGTATTTTGTAATTATTGTAATTATGGAGTTTTTTTTTAGCAACCCAACAAGGTCTCTAGCTAGGGCCTAGGAGGACTCTAGTCCCCGAAAAGTGCGACTTAGAAGCACCTCGAACTCAACTGAGTCGACTAACCTGAACTCGGAGAGTGATCATCTCTTCCACACCTTAGAGTCGTCTGCAATAATTTGCATCCACCATCAATCATCCTGCTTTTGTGCCCTGAAAATTCACAAGTACTGTACTAAATTTCCTATGTAACAGTTATATGTACTAAATTTCGCAACGGAAAACCACACGATGTATAACTGTATAAGTCTTCATTATTCAAATATTGTTCCACAGTCGCACGAAATATCTGAAATCCAACATACACATTACGTTGCAAATTCAAATTCAAGTTCAAGATTGAAGGAATAAAAACATAAGGATAATCTGGTGGTCTAGGAGGAGAGGTGGGAGTCAATCCTCTTACATACGCATCTGCTGCTCCATCTCCTGTCTCTGCGCAGCCAACTGTTCTGTCATTAGCTGAGCAAACTGCTCCTCCATCTCCTGTCGCTGCTCAGCTAACTGCTCCACCATTTGCTGTGAGAACTGCTGCTGCACTTCCTCAGTTATCTGTCTCCTCTGCGCCACCTCATCAACTTGTGCCACGCGGGCGGGCCCACCAATATCAAAATATTGGTCTGCCTGTGACCCCACTCCAAACACACGCTGCTTCTCGACCCCACCTACGACTTCGAGGTATATCTGTGTCATGTCAACTGGGCCATCCCCAGCAGCCGCTCTAGCTGCTGCTGCACGCTCCTCCACAACCGGCTTCAGAAAAAAAAACAAAAAACGAGCAAGTTATGTATAAATCATCACAAAAGATCGAATAAAAAATGAGTAGTTATTATACTTACAGCTATCCTCCTAGACCTCTCATCCACAAATGTACCGTCTTTCCTGGTATGCAGAATTAGGAAACAGTCGTATGCGTGAGGAGCACGACCGTTCTCCTTTTCCTGTATAAATTTATAAACGAGTTCTATTATGGGATTTACAGATTCAAAGGCACAAGCTGTGTACGTACCATAGCAATAGAATGCTCATGGGCCGAGCGAGACCCTCCACTATGACGAGAACAACCGGTGCCAGGTCCTGCCTTCTCACTATACCTATTTCGACGTGCTTTCTCAGACTTTTTAACAACCTCGGGAAGGCTCCAGTATGCCAACCAAACTTCCCAATCATCATCAGACAAACATTTGGGTTTAGTTTTCGACTTGGTCTTGAACCCGGTGACCATATCACTATATCGTTTTGAGGCCTGATACATGAAAGCGGTCCGAACTGCAGAGTCAATGGACGAGTCCCACGTAAAGTGTTTCTGCAAACAAACCAATATTAACAAAATTTTACAAAACATGTTAATAGAAACATCCGCCCCCTAAAAAACAATCCTAAAAATAACAAGTCCAACAACACCTACATCATGTTCAACAAGTACAACACCAACAATGACACCATTTGATTTCCTTTATTTAATCTAACATATGAATTCAACTTTATATAATATTACCTTAAAGTCCTGAAAGTATTTCTCCTTGAGGGAGTTTGGCACGCATTTCCAATTAATTCCATCTCGGTGGATTTTCTTTTTAAAGATTTTTGTTATCGCCCGCGAAACAGATCTATCCGCCATCAACTTAGGTCTTCAGAGCATTTTACCACATAAAAGTTATTAATTAACATGTTTAAGAAAAACAAGTCAATAAAAAATACTAGTTTTGAATTAAATTTACTTTTTTTTCCCGTATATCCAGCATCGCGGCAAGTTATGATTAACCACAGAGTCCATCGCCTCAACTTCTTGTCTACGTCCACGTCCACTTCTACCAGTCATGATCTAAACAACATAGTCAACTTTAGCATGATGTCTATTGACAAAAAATTATCCGAGAAACAACAATTTAGTGCACTTAAAAAGGATGAGTAAATCAAGTGAAAGAGTATGTCAAGACAATGCAAGTTACAAATGCATACAAAATCATATGCTTATACTAGAATATATTAGCCTGCACTATAAATTATTATTTGTGTCAACCAATTGTACCGGGGTCATCATCTACTTGTATATGATAGTGTCTACAAGCCTATCTGTGGTTTCCTCTTGAAACGATGGTGGTATAGACGATTTAATAAGTCTTACGAGTGTTATAAGTTATAACTTTTCAAACTCGCATAGTAAGAAGCACAAGAAAAATCTTCCACGACATAACATGGTATAAACAGTCAAATACCCTAGCAATTACAGTTATAAAGCTACTTCAAGAACCAACAGAGACTCTAAAACATAATTGGGAATGGATACATTACAATGAGTTGTGGGGGCAAGTACATATGTTCACTCGCCAATTACACTTACATACACAAAAAATCAAAGATTGAAATGAAATTTAGCCCCAAAAGTAGATCTATCCATATAACAGTCATCAAAGCAAGAATCTTGCAAAGCACGCAGAAGGTCTCAATTTCATCGCTGGAAGTAAAACAAGATCTCGATCCCAATCCCAATTTCAAAGAAAGCAAAACATAAAGAAAATAATAATTACTAGTATATTTTATGGAGCACATTCCAGAAGAATCAATTTCGATAAAGAACATAATTTCTCAAGCAGAACTAGAAAGGAACAATCTTACACTAATGTGGGAAATAATATGCACACCACCCTAACAAAAAAAACTCAAAAACACATTGAACCGAACAAAATAATGTATCACAACTTAACCTCCGATTTAGACTAAATGTGTAAGCGTGCAAGGAAAGCGAGTGTGAGGGATTTAGACATAAAAAAACAACACATACATACATCAAAACCACCTTCAAGCCCCGATCTAACATCTTAAAATTAGATCTATGCCCTAAATTAATTAAGACCTTACCTCGTTTTTGCAGATCTAAAACCGTAAATGATCCAAAAAACGGGAAGGGCGGCGACTAAGACAAAGCAGAGGAAAATTAGGGTGAGAAGGTTGTCCCCATATTTATAGTCAATGTTTAGGCAATGGAATAAAATCGATTGCTAAATAAGTGAAACGGTGTCGTATTCAATGCCAAACAACGACAAATAGTAACAAAGAAAAACGGTGTCGTATTTGACCCTTCAAGAAACTCTCAACATGAAAAATTAATTTACATATTTCCCTTCACATAAAGATTCTTGGATGAATTTTCCTGATATGCAAGATTTCCTTTGTACACAATTAGTATGGAGTTATGGACCCCTTCTGGAATAAATCGGTTGATGTTGAAAACTAACGCATCCTTAATCTTGGGAAGGACATCATAGAGAAACACAACATGATCTGGAAACAATAAATCAAAAATTGCAGCTCAATATCATTCTACTTATACAAGGCCATTGTATTCATAACATTGCTAAGAAATATCTATGATAATATCAACTTTGTATGCATAGTTTCATCTAACACGTGACATGATAAAAACAACTTACAAGTTGACATATTAGGTAGAGGATTCACTTCACATTCAAAAGTAATACGACTGAAAAGTAGGCTACAAGAGGATTTGCATCAATTTCAAGATCTCCTACATCCAGTTTAGAACCTTTTACAACCAATCATTCATGAGGTATACCTTATACCCAAAAGCATAAGATTAATGCTTTATTTTCTTTCTATATAAAGCTAACTATAAAAGTAATTGTACATAGAAGTGACAAAACACTGTATTAACAATAGATCATAGAACTGGGGTTAGATCAAAATTAATAATCAACTTGGATCAGATTCCGAATATTGCATTTATCAAATTTGAGAATGGGTGAGTTAACCAGAATCATACCATGATGTGAAGGGTGACAGTTGAAGCAGCTTTCTTCCGGGGTGAGGAAAGTAGTACACATTGAACAATGGCTTCAGGAAGATGCGCATGGACATCAACGTCGTCAATTCATTTGGCATTTTCCACGACAAAGTCATAGACTCATAGGTACTTAATAAGGTTTGGCTCAATCTACAATTTATCACTACACTAGAGCTATAATTTTTAAATTATATTTTCATTTATGATGCAAGAAGTACAATTCCTACGTGCATAAAGACATTCTAAAACTTAGGAAAGACTTCAATATGTCATTTTTTTCCCTTAAGGGTGATAATTCAAAAGAAATACATTTCGAGATAACATACTTGAATATGGATGAATTCAGGATCCCAACTACCATAGTCATATTCACCAGTTCCATATAATCAGCCGATATATATTTCTGGCAAAATATGAGTGAATGAATTCCATATGTGAACTCATTAATTCCCAAATACTGCATTTCTATAAAGTTCAACACATTAAGACAATCAGAACTAAGACATTAAGTTCACAGCATAAATGCAATTATACAGCAACTAAGAGAGACTCAGTACTATTTGTTTGTATTAGACTACCGCCCCCATCTGAAATGGAAGCGAATTTTGAACTTGGTTCCTGCAACAGTCGTAGCATCTAACAATGTCTTCCAGGTCATAGGCTCCCACTCAGCAAAACTCTCGTCAAATACTTCCACATTCACTTCCTCGAGATCAGATTGGCCAAACACACTTTTGTTTGGAATGTAACAGTTCTCACTGAGTCTTGTCAATCTCTTTGAAACAAGCTTCTCAAGTCTCACTTCATAACCAGTAACCCAAGATGTAGTTATCAATTGAGGGCGACAAATCCATAATAAACCATCCCAAAATTCAGAACTCTCGAGGGCTAAACAATCAACTGTCAAGTCCTCAAGCACAGGTCCAGGCTTAATATCTCCAGCATAAACAAAGCTATCCCACCAGCTTCGCCAAAAATAAAGACAGAGTGACAGTTTTGAAATGCTCATTACTCTAAGAAAAGATTTCAACTGGCGAAACCATGTAAGACCGATACCGCATGAGCATCGTGCAGATATACGAGACTCCCATTGCCTTAAAACTGTTCCAAAAGTCAGGGAAGGTATGTGACCACTTGAACATGTAAACACACGAAGGTTAGGGACTTCAATTCTGGCTCTCAGCCTTATTGTTTGATCAAGTGAATGGCTACAGATTTGTATCTTTTTGGGGCTGAGGCAGCTTGAGAGGGTCAAGTCTTTCAGGCAAGGAAACTTGGACGAGAAATCACGGAAAAACAAAGGATCGACTTTCACGTGTCCCAACGTCAAATTTGTGAGCTTTTGAAACACATAGTGATAGGCAGGGTTGTTGATGAACTTTTGTTTTCCGAACCCAAAGGGACCCAAATCCAAGTATCTATCCTTTATTGCAGTTCGATCAAACCTCGGCTCTTCGTACAAGAACCTACACTCACTCAATGCCAAATTCTCAATCAAGGGGCAGCTGGAAATTATATCCCAAATTGCATCCCCTCGGGCATACACACTGCATAAATCGAGGGATTAAGGCTCGAGCAATTGACCTTTCCATCTTCCCCGAGGTCAATTTGGCATTGGTAACCATCCATAGATAATCTGACGAGCTTTTCGGACCCAAGCACTTCGAGTGGCAAAATGAATTCCATCTTTCCAAATCTCTCCGTAAACATAATGTCGATATCGTTCGCACCAAATTCCATGGCTTTCTGAACCAATTTAGCAGCAAACAAACACCTCTCACCCTCCATGCACAGTCTGAATGTCTCGATGTTTAGGTTTAGTTCATAGTACCTTCGCCCAGTCTTCCACACGAGTTCTGAAAATCGCTCGGGATTTCTCTGGAAGTCGCGGAAATCGAGATCGATGACGGGGCGAGTTAACCAAGCCCTGTACCAGGATTTGGATAATACGGCCGTTCGAGCAGCTTCTTTTCTCGTGAGACGAGATTGAACGTCTTGGATGATGGCTTCGGGTAATGTAATTTCCCAGTTGTTGGGTGCGATCCTTTTGCTGGTTCTCCCCATTTGAAACCCTAATGAGGGTTTGGAATTGGGGCTACGGGCGATGCTTTTACTCTCTGATGCGTTTGTCGTATTTTTCCGACTGAGAAAGGTCTTATTTTTTCTCTTCCCAACCACGACGAGTTCAATGGGTTAAGACTTAAGAGTGTGTGTTTGACTAAGTTTTTTTGAAACACCTTATAAAATGTTAAATTTAAATTTGCGAATTCAAATTCAATGTTTGAAGCTTATGTTTTGATAAAAAAAAAAATTAATATTACGAAACAAATTTAAATAAAGTATAAGTTTTAATCAATTGTGCATTTTGATTTTCATTATTATGAAAAACACTTTAATTTTTTTACTTTTAAAATAAAGTATACTCCCTCCGGCCATTAATAGATGTCATATTTTGCTGGACACGGAGTTTAAGAAAATTGTTATTTTTTAAAATTTTAATTAAAAAGTAAATTAAGAAAATTGTTATTTTTTAAAATTTTAATTAAAAAGTAAAGAGTAAAAATATATTTTAAAAGTAAAAAGTAAAGTAGTTGTGAGTAAAGTGTAAAAAGTAGGTGAGGTAAAGTTGAATAAAATTGTATATTAAAATGAAAAAATTAGAATAATTATTTCTTTTTTTGGTGTGTGTCAACTATTGTTGGACACCCCAAAAAGGAAAGTATGACAACTGTCTTTGGACCGAGGGAGTACTATATTATTTTATTATTATTTATAAAATACTCCGTAAGTTGACAAATTATATAGAGGTTTCACTTCATAATCAAAGGTACTGTGAGTGAAGTGAAAATTAGGCTACAAGAGGACTTGCATCGATTCCAGCAAAATCTCGTACATCCAGTTTAGAGCCTTTTACAACCAGGATCGTTCATAAGGTATACCCTTTGGGTGAGTTATACAGAATAATACCTTGATATGGAGGGTGAAGCCGCTGAAGCAGCTTTCTTCTGAGGTTAATGAAAGTAGTACACATCGAACAATGGCTTCAGGAAGATGCGCGTAGTCGCGTAGACATCAACGTCATTACTTCATTTGTCATTTTCCACATAAAATGAAGAACTACAAAAAAATATGATTGCTGATGCTAGTAGAATTTTCCTTTAGGATGATAGTTCAAAAGAAATACATTTTGAGCAAACATAACTGAATATGGATAAATTCAGGATTCCAACTACCATAGTCATATTCATCAGTTGCACATAATCAACGGATTTCTTTCTGGTAAAATATGAACGAATGAATTCCATATGTGAACTCATTAATTCCCAAATACTGAATTTCTATAAAGTTCAACACATTAAGCAGTCAGAACATAGACATTAAGTTCGCAGCAAAAATGCCATTATACAGAAACTAAGGGAGACTCAGTACTATTTGTTTGTATTAGACTACCGCCCCCATCTGAAATGGAAGCGAATTTTGCGCTGGGTTCCTGCAACAGTCGAAGAATCTAACAATGGCTCCCATGTTTTCCAGTTCACATGCTCCCAGTCAAAAACTTCCCCGTCAAAATCTTTCCCGTTAAGAACTTCCACATTCACCTCATCGAGATCAGATTGGCCAAAATAACTTTTGTTTGGAATGTAACGGTTCTCACTTATTTTTGTCAATCCCTTGGAAACAAACTCTTCACAAGCACAAGACCAAGATGCAGTTAGCAATTGAGGGCGACAACTCCAAAATGATCTATCCCAAAATATAGAACCCTTCAAGTCTATATGATCAATTGTTAAGTTGTCAAGTACAGGCCCATATTTAATACATCCAACATAAACCATGTTATCCCGACAGTGCGGCCAAGAAGAAATACGGAGGGACAGTTTTGAAATACTCATTACTCTGAGAAAAGATTTCAACTGGCGAATCCATGTAAGACGGAGACCCCGCAATTCTTGTGCATATATACGAGACTCCCATTGCCTTACAGTTGTTCCAAAAATCAGGGAAGGTATGTAACGACTTGAACAAGTAAACACACGAAGGTTAGGAACATCAATTTTGGCCCTCAGCCTTATATTTTGATCAACTTCTATGAACTCAAGTGAATGGCTACAGATTTGTATCTTTTTGGGGCTGAGGCAGTTTGAGAGGGACAAGTCCTTGAGGTAAGGAAACTTGGACGAGAAATCAAGGAAAAACGAAGGATCGACTCTCACGTTTCTCAACGTCAAGTTTCTAAGCTTTTGAAACACATATTGATAGGCAGGGTTGTCGGTGAACTTTTGTTTTCCGAACCCAAAGGGACCCAAATCCAAGTATCTATACTTCATTGCAGTTCGATCAAACCTCGAATCTTCGTACAAGAACCTACACTCAATCAATGTCAGATTCTCAATCAAGGGGCAGCTGGAAATTATATCCCAAATCACATCCCCTCGAGCACACACATGGCATAAATCGAGGGATTTAAGGCTCGAGCAATTGACCTTTCCATCTTCCCCGAGGTCAATTTGGCATTGGTAACCATCCACAGATAATCTGACGAGCTTTTCGGACCCAAGCACTTCGAGTGGCAAAATGAATTTCATCTTTCTAAATCTCATCGGAAACTTAATATCAATATCGTTTGCACCGAATCCCACCGCTTTCTGAACCAATTCAGCCGCGAGCGAACACCTCACACCGTCCATGTACAGCCTGAATGTCTCGATGTTTAGGTTCTGTTCGTCGTACCTCCGCATAGTCTTCCTCGCGAATTCTGAAAATCGGTAGGAATTTCTCGGGAAGTCGCGGAAATCGAGATCGATGACGGGGCGAGTTATCCAAGCCCTGTACCAGGATTTGGATAATACGGTCGTTAGAGCAGCTTCTGTTCTACTGAGACGAGATTGAACGTCGTGGATGATGGATTCGGGTAATGGAATTTCCTCGTTGTTGGGTTCGATCCTTTTCCTGCCCCTCTCCATCTGAAACCCTAATGTGTGTTTAGATTTAGGGTTACGGGCGACGCTTTTACTCTCTGATACGTGCGTAGTATTTTACCGACTGAGAAAGGTCTTATTTTTCAGCTAAATAAATTATCATCGGTTTATCTTCTCATCTCAAGTCTCAACCACGACGAGTTCAATGGAACACCTTATAAAGTACAGAATTAAATTTAAATTTGCAAATTTAATCTTTTTACATTTAATTAATAAAAACATATTTAAAATAAGTAATATGAATATATATAAAAAAATCATAATGCTAACATTTATTTTAAAACTCAAATTCAATTCAAATTGGATCTCAACAGTACAAAAGAGTATTAAGAACATGTTAATTCCAAAAAAGGAGAGGGGAACTACTGAATACTGATAAATATATATATATATATATATATATATATATATATATATATATATATATATATATATATATATATAAATAAATAAATAATGTGAAATAAAATACTTTCTTTTTATCTTTTAAAAATAGTCTTACTCTTTTGTAATTTACAAAGGGAGTGACCTTTTCTAAAGGACGAAGAGAGTAATTGAATAGGATGAATCAGGATTCCAACTGCGATAGTCATGTTCACAGTTGAAGCGAAATTATAAAGCAACTAAGACAGAGTCGTACTATTTGCTAGTACATTATTAGACAAGCTATGAGCTATCCCATCTGAAATGGAAGCGAAATTTGCGCTCCGTTTTTGTAACAGTCGAAGCATCTAACAATGTCTTCCAGGTCACAGGCTCCCACTCAGCAACGCTCTCGTCAAAAACTTCGGCATTCACTTCCTCGAGATTCCATTGGCCAAAAACATTTTTCTTTGGAATGTAACAGTTCTCGCTGAGTTTGGTCAATCTCTTGGAAACAAACTCCTCAAAACTCGCTTTATGACCAGGAGACCAAGATATTGTTATCGTTTGAGGGCAACAACTCCAAATTAAACCATCCCAAAATACAGAATTCCCGAGGGCTGAACTATCCACTGTTAAGTCCTCAAGTACAAGTCGAGGTTTGAGATATCCATCATAAACAAAGCTATCCCGACAGCTTGACAAAAAGGAAAGACGTAGCGAAAGTTTTGAAACGCTCATTACGCTTAGAAAAGATTTAAACTGTCGGAACCAAGCAAGACTGAAAGGGCTCGAGCAGCTTGTATATATATGAGACTCCCATTGCCTTGAACATGTTCCAAAAGTCAGGGAAGGTATGTGACCACTTGAACAAGTAAATACACGAAGGTTAGGAACGGAAATTCTTGCCCTCAACCTTATAATTTGATCGACTTGTATACACTCGAGTGAATTGCTACAGATATATATCTTTGTGGGGCTGAGGCAGTTCGAGAGGGTCAAGTGTTTCAAGCAAGGAAACTTGAGCGAGAAACCACGGAAAAAGAAAGGATGGACTTTCACGAATCTCAACATCAAATTCGTGAGGTTTCGAAACGTGTACTCGTTGGTGTCGTTAATAAAGTTTTGTTTTCCAAACCCAAAGCAACCCAAATCCAAGTATCTTTCCATTATCGCGATTCGGTTGCCCCTCGGTTCTTCGTACAAGAACTTACACTCCTCAATCTCAAGTTCTCAATCAAAGGGCAGCTCGAAATGATATCCCAAATCACATCGCCCTGAGCAAACACATTGCCCAATTCGAGGGATCTAAGGTTAGGACAATTCACCTTTCCGTCTTCCCCAATGTCGATTTCGCATTGGAAACCTTTCACAGATAATCTGACGAGCTTTTCAGACCCGAGCACTTCGACTGGCAAAACGAATTCGCTCTTACCCTCTGTCGACATGAATTCGACTTCGATATCGTTCGCGCCGAACCCCATCGCTTTCTGAACCAGTTCAACCGCAAGCAAACACCCGCCGCACTCAACATTTTCCATACACAGCCTGAATGAATCGATGTTTAGGTTCAGTTCATCGTACCTCCGCATCGACTCCCTCGCGAGTACCGAAAATCGGTCGGGAGTTTTCCGGAAGCCGCGGTCATCCAAAACGACGTCGGCGCTAGTCAACGAAGCCCTGTACCAGGATTTGGATAGCACAGTCGTCTGAAAAGCTTCTTTCCTACTGAGACGAGATTGAATCTCTTGGATGATGGATTCTGGTAACCGAATTTCCCCGTCGTCGAGTTCGATCCTTTTCCGCCTCCCCATCTCAAACCCTAATTTGATTCGGTTTCTTTTCTGAACTACTTATAAATTACTAATAAATAAAAATAAACTATTTTTTATTTTTATTTTTTTGAGAACACTCATATAGAATGGAAGAAGAGAACAATTGCTGATATATCATCCATAGCTATCCCCTTCCTCCTCCTCCTCCTCCACGCCCTCGCCGCGCTCTCTACCAGACGCTTCGCAGCTTTCGCTCTGTTCGGAGCCGTGAACACGATTCGCACGGCTTCTCGATTCTACATCACATCCCAAACCCCGTCGGTTGCCAGCACTATGAACTGGTCGTTGCTCGTAATGTGTCTCGTAATCACTTCAGGCACGGAAATAAGTCCGAAATCCTTCACGCAATGATCCCCAAAGGCTCGAGACATTGCTAGTCCCGGTGAGTCCTCGTGCGGCAGCCAGAGCCTGTGAACCCCCGGCTCGTCGTCTAGGCAGTAAACTCGCCCTTGGCACTGAGTTATCCGCTCGATCTCCTCTGCATAAACATTTGATCTGTTAGATATAAATAATCGCTGATGTATTAGAGACGGAGACTAACGAGGGAGGTTGGGCTTGAAATCGAGTGTGAGTTGGAATGCCAACAAGTCCCCGTCGTCGGAAGTGGACCCCAGCACCGCACGCGAGTCCCCGACGTTAGCTACGAAAATGACATCTCCCTACATGTAAAATAAATCAATCTTCTAGTAAAAAAAATTATCATTTCAGTTCAAAAGAACAGGTCCTTTCTGACTGGTGAATTAATTTACCTGTCGAACGATGGTCAATGCGGTGCTTCCACTGTATATAGAATCGATCTTACGGTGGTGCTCGAGCTCGAGATCGACTGCAGCACACGCCTTGAGATACGAACACTTCCATATGTTGAAATTGTTGAGCTTCGAGTGATAATCGAAATCGGGATCGAGCGAGGCCTCTGCGAGCGTCTCTTGCCAGCTGCAGAGCAGAGACGAGGGCATCGATTCTCGAACGCTCTTTGCGACGAAATGTCCCCAAGGGCCGTGCCCGTCGAATACCCCACAAAACATCATATCCTCTTGGCTTCCAAATTCCTACAATTTTGAAATCAGCAACAAACTCCCAAACTAATTAATTAGAATCGGCTATATATATATATACGTACCTCCCAGACGATGCAGGAATCCTGATTCAGGCCTTTCTCTCCTCTCTTGGAGAAAACGGAAGCCAGATTCTTCGTCCCGTCGATGTGAACGGCCCCCGACGTCCTTAGTATCAGCTCGTTTTTCTTTTCGTTGTTCGAGCGTTTGCTTCTTTTTATACAGAGTGACCTCGCCAACCCGTTCAACATTGAAGATAAACGACCCATGTATATGTGTATATATATAATTACTACTCACCGGTCACCGGAAGATGACGTGTGTCCGGGAAGTGGAGGAGGATGTGATGAATGAAGATACCATCTTTCTGAGTTTTGATGATATTTTAATGCGATGAAAACTATATACGACATACCATTGCAAATGACTGATATACCCTCCTACAGTGTATATTCATTTTAGAGTTTAAAAATAATTAATGAATTCAAATTAAGACTTTTTTTTTTCCTTTTAATATGTTTGTAGTGTTTGTATGCGCTTTGAAAAAGTTTGATTTAATTCAATTTTATGATAATTGTTGTGATTCGTATAAAACATGGAATAAAACTTATCAAACAAGTTATATCCTCTAAACATAATATGGAGTACTCTTCTTATTATAAAAATTATGTTTAATTTCTTTAACATTTATAAAAAAAAAATGAGTATAATTTATTGAAATACGAGCGTTGTATTATTAATAATTTATGTCCGGTGTTGATCGGTTCATAATAATCATTGCTTACACCTTTGAATCTTTGATTAGATTTTTTTTTTAAATGTTTAAATAATAGGCTGTGCACCTGTCAGATGCTTCTTAATTTAGAGTTTGTGATTGGGTATATTTGAAGCACTATGCTTATATTGGTAAGTTAAAAAATGATTTGTATAATTGTGTGACGTTAAATATAAATAAAATATCTATTAATCCACGCGATTAAGTTACGTGGCGTGTGTGGGATTGATATCTATTTACATTTTTATTATTTAAACTAGAATACGATGACCATTGACAAATTATGCATAGTAACAAGTAGTAAGTAGCAAACGTATTCAAAAGATGTTCATTTGATTTATATTTCTACTTTATTTTATCACTACGCGACAAAAAATTGTTATAATTTAATCCACCGTTCGTTCTTGCGATGTTAATTGAAATCTATTTACTTTTTTTATTTGATTTTAATGAAAATATTTTTTAATTTATTATAAAATCAATCGATCGAGATTCTTTGAAGTTGTTTTGTCATATTCTATGAGCTAATCATTGCATGCTCATCTAATAAAAAAATGTCTTGGCGAGTACTGAGTATTCTTTCACAATAAAATTGTATTGTGGACGTATTTAAAATATAAATATTATTATAAAATGTACTGTACTTTTTTTTTTTAAATATTGTAGTAGTACTATTATTAGACGAAAGACGTCAGTATGGCTATGCTAATGCAATAAAGTAAATATGATTTGCCCTCTTATGGACTTATTAGTTTGGTCCATATTGCAGTGGGCCCAATATGGGTTAGGCCCAATATGATTTATTTTAATCCCGCACAGTGACGTATTGTCTCGATGACGCGTGTGTGTTCCTCGCAAAAATACTGCAGTAATAATAATAATTATACAATTTTCTCATAAATACAAAAGGTTATAGTCATTCAACGAAAGAAAAATGCACAAGGTGTGAAAAGCGTTGTACAGTAATAATTTAATTGATGGGGACGGCAAAAGAATCAAGAAACTAGCTAATCAAAAGGCGACACGTCACCCAACATTCGCATATGGGGCGGCGCACTGGAACACGATGCACCCACCCCGCTTTTGTAGTTGGAAATATCGGTGCTGCTTCGGTGACTCGACACATTCCAAAGATATTTTTGTTGACAGGTGACCATGAGTAATTGGGTCAGTCGCAGCGGATTGGGCCGATGAGTCCACGGATACAGATAAAAGCTGTAGTGATTGGGCCGATGATGGTTGGTGGTAATATTTGAGCTGGGCTCTAGCTGAAATGAAGTTTGGGCCTGATTTTACTTTGGGCCGTTCAAGCATTTATTGCACGCGCCCACCCAAGCGCGTATCCCAAGAAACGTCTAAAAGAACATTTACTTGGACACGTGGCAATTCTCACTAATCAGTACTCGAATGTGGCCCCTACCAACCTGACTCAATTTACTTTCTCACTGAAAACTGCGCGTCTCGTTGTATTAATTAATTTCACGCACTTCGCGAATAGAGAGAGGCATATTAATTAATCCAATGTAGCGCGATATTTTCAAATATCGCTACCGACATTAAACGTGAGTTTCGGACACCTAACATCCAAAACAAAACTATGGGTTAATTCGATGCGGGAGATGTGGGCTGTGCCCAGACCTCCCAGATGCTGACACGTGTCCCACCCATCCACTCCTTATTTTAACACATGATTTTTTTAAGTGGGAATACAACTTTTTAAACACAAAAATAAAAACTACATTTATTTTGTCATAGGCCATAAGACTACATTTATTTTAGACAATTTGCAAAGGAAATGTCTAACTTACCCTTACTTTTATTTTCACTCTTTTAATAATACAAAAAACCATTTAAAACCATTTAAAAACCTTAAAAATCAAAACAAAAAAACTGTGGGGCCCACTACATAAAAAATCAGATTTTTGTTTGGTTGGTGAGATTTATTGCATGCATGAATGCACATATCTTCCCCCCTACTCAAACCCTCAAACCCTAAACCCATTTCAAAAAACCAAATCTTAATTCTCTCTCTCACAAAAATCCTCCCCCTACAACAATCGACGTCTAAATATACTTGAGAAGGGCAGACGAGTTCGCCGGCCGAAAGGTACTTCGAAACGCGACGATTCTGGTTTTTTTTTTTCGATTTTCTGCAAAAAATCATAACTACACGGTGGCTACACGGTGGGTTTCCTTAACCGTGTAGCCACCGTGTAGTTATGAAGATTACCCGGTTGCTCGGTTACACGGGCTCGCGCTACACGGGTATTACCCGGTCACCGTGCTCTCGGTAACACGGCAAGGCCACTACACGGTCACGTGACCGTGTAGTGGCCTTACCGTGTTACTACACGGTCACGTGACCGTGTAGTGACCGTGTACAGACCCCGTTTTTTCATTTTTTTTTTTTAAATTGTCTAATAATGGCTTTGTTTATGCGTTTGGATGGATATTTTGGGTTCCCTAACTGAATTCAACTGTTTTGTAATTGTAGATGTCGAATAATCAACGAATCACGGTACGTTACGGTGGTCGTTGGGATCGAGAGGGCTACGTTGACGGAGTAGATATGTGCCTCTTCTTTCGTAGGGAAGAAATTACACTCGACGCTCTCGTGAGCCGGATTCGTGCGGTTTTGCGCCCTCCGCCCAGTGTCGATTACATGTTGTATTGTTATACCCGAGGCTATGACATGCGAAGCGTGCGAGCTCCTATGCTTTGTGACGAAGATGTGTCCCGCATGTTAGACGAGCAAAGGGCCGAGTGCTTTGTGTTCGTCGTCGAAGTAGAGGGACAACGAGCTGCGCCGGAAGTGAATATCGGAGGAGAAAACCGCGATCGGGGCGTACCGTCAGAGAACGAGAACGAGGAGGTACACACTTCCGAGGACGAAGAAGAAGCCCGTCAGTCCGATCTCTTGGTATCGTTGACCACGGAGTGGACCGAATGGATTAGACAGCCGGGCGTGGTTAAAAAGATCATGTCGCGCCGTAATATGTCCTCGAGTTCTCATGCGGGAGGTGGCGAGCAAACCGAAGCTTCTCAGAATGCACAGAATAATCCACTGCGCAATTGGATCATTCCACTACCGACGTTTGACCCCGCTGTTCCGTTGCGTTCTGTCGAACACCAACCGATTTACGGTCAGATGGCAGTCGGAGCCACGTTCCGAAAGAAACGGGATCTGAAGGTGATGGTGGGGATGTATCACATGGAGAATAACGTAGAGTGCAAAAGTGATCGCTCGAACACTGAACGGGTGACGTTCGTTTGCAAGCTGGGGCGTGAAAAATGCTCATTCAGATTGTGTTCCACGGGTTCCGATAACACCTTTTGGAGGATTACGAAGCTGAACTTGGATCATACGTGCCGTAACAATTTGGGGAGGACTGCGGATCGACAGGTGTCGTGCAGGGTTGCGGCTACTTTCTTTGCACGTCAGTTAGTCGGCAATCGGGAACTGAAGCCGAAAGATATGGTTGAGGATTTGAGGAGATTGTACGGAGTTCACATCAGCTACAACTTTGCCCTGCGGGCGAGGAACCTGGCGCTTGAAATAGTGTACGGCGACTATCAGGGATCGTATCAGAGGCTCCCGTCATATCTGTACATGCTGAGAGAGCATAATCCCGGGACTCAGTACCAGATTCAGACGACCGACCAGGGCGTGTTTTGCCGCATGTTTGTTGCGCTCGGGCAGTGCATTCGTGCCTTTGAGAAGGACACTCTGAGGCCTGTGATAGTACTCGACGCCACCCATTTGAAAGGGAAAAACACCGGTGTGTTGTTTGTCGCCTGCACAAAAGACGGGAATGAGAATATTTTCCCGCTTGCGTTTGGTATCGGTCCGATAGAGAATGACGAGGAGTGGTTGTGGTTTCTCCAGCACGTCAGAGTTTGCTACGATACAGACGACGAGGATCTCCTCATTGTGTCCGACCAGCATAAGAGCATCGCGAATGCTATTCGGAGTGTCTATCCCCACGCGACCCGTGCGTTGTGCTATCACCACCTCTCGAAGAATCTAGCACCGTACGGCCAGAAGGTGGTCGAAGCTGTATACTGTGCTGCCTATAGTTATCAGGTGGATGAGTTTGAAAGGCATTTTGCGAATGTGGAGACTCTTAGTAGACAGGGTGCTTATAGGCGCCTTACTGATATCGGGGTTGAGCACTGGGCGAGGTCACATTGTGCCGCACGACGATACGGTTTCATGACATCGAATGCGGCCGAAGTTTTCAACAGTGCTATCATATGGCCACGGAGATTACCAGTCTGTGCGATGCTCGAGGCGATTCGTGCGATGATTGAGAGATGGTTTGACGAGAAACGAAGGACAGCTAATGTGAGACAGAATGACCATGAGCTCACCGAACAGGCATTACTCAAGTTGACTAGTCAGGATGAGTTGAGCCGTTATTTTACCGTTGTGGAGGTCAGTGCGAATACCCTATACAGAGTTCAGGAGGATGACAGGTCTTATCTTGTGGATATCGCGAATCGCACGTGTGATTGTCGGGAGTTCGACTTAGACCTAATACCGTGTCGTCATGCTTGTGCCGCTATAAGGTATGATATCATTTTACCTTTAAAATTAATTTTTAACATTTGATTCCACTAACTTGTTTGTTGTTATTATGTAGACGGGCCAGATTTTCATTGTACGATTTCGTGAGCCCCTATTTCAAGATGAGCAGTCATGTCGAGATGTACGCGACGCCTGTGGTGCCGTTGCCACATTATGATGATTGGGTGGTCCCGCCGGATGTGGCTTCATCCGTAGTTCTTCCTCCGGTAGCGGTTAGACAGGCTGGACGTCCGAGGATGTCTCGTGCTCGTTCCGCAGTTGAGAGCTCTACACCACGTAGGAAGGTTTGTACAATTAATATCATTACACCACGTAGGATGTCGTGTCCAGACTTGGACCTAATATCGTGTCGTCGTGTGCAGGTGTGTTCGAGATGTAAGGGCGTAGGTCACAACATGCGGAAGTGCACGGTTTTTATCCCACCCGAGACTGTTGATTTAAATGTCCCTGCAGAAGAGACGGGAACGCAAGAGTCGAGCCGAAGAAGACAGAAGAAGAAGTGCAGCATCTGCAGAAACGAGGGACACACGAGAACAAAATGTCCAATGAACACGCAGTGACAGAGTTCGAGATTGGGTTTGGTTGTTTTATCGGTGTTTTACAAATATTTGAGACTTGGATTGTTTTATTTTCGTCTATTCTCGTTGGATTTTGGATATTTGGTGAGTTTTAGGTTATTGTGCTTGTTTTAGACTATTGTGCTTGTTTTTGGAGTTTGTTTATCTTGTGAATGTGAAATATGTGAAAAAACAGGTTGGAAATAGGTTTTCGGGAGAAGGGCGGGTCGATTTCATAAGTTATTCTTAAGGTAAATATATAACATTTTGCTAAATAAGTTCAGTGTAGAGTTCTAGTTCAACTGGTAACGCCCCATTTGAAAATTGCGTTTAAAGCAACAGGTCAGGGGTTCTAATCTTAAGAGCTCCATTTTTTGTTTTTTTTAACCGGTAACACGGCTGATACCGGATAACCGTGTTACCGGTATAAGCCGTGTTACCGGATTTTTTTTAATAAATCGGCTACACGGTCACCGTGACCGTGTAGCCGGTACACGTGACCGTGTAGCCGGTACACGTGACCGTGTAGCCGGTACTCTGTTTTCAAAAAATCGAGCAATTGCCTTCTACCGTGTAGGACCTTCTGCCGTGTAGCCCACCGTGTAGCCTACCGTGTAGTGTACAAAATATTTGATTTTTCTTGAATTTGAAGCATTTCTCGAGCATTTTTGTTGTTACGTTCAGCATGAAACATCATTTAAAACACTAGATACATCCAATAAACATCATAAAACAACCAATATAGGACTACAAAGATGAGATGCTTAGAATGTTGACCGTTTTTCGAACATTCTACTAATATTGTCACAATCTTATCTACATAGGTAATAAATTGTTCATGCGTAATCACTTAATTCGTCAAATTCAATAGTTGTTTATGTTATTTGAATCATTTTGATTATTAAAATGATGTTTTATACTACAAGAACAAGTTAACAATCGAAAAATGCCTTAAAATAAACGAGAATCAAATTTTATTTACACTACACGGTCAACACCGTGTAGCCCACCGTGTACCCGGGTACTACCGTGTTACCGAGTAACTGACCGAGCAGTTCTTGGCTACACGGTCAGTTACGGCTACACGGTAGAACCCGGTACACGTGACCGTGTAACCGGTAGCCACCGTGTACCAAGGAAAAGTTCTGTGGAACACGAGGCTCAGCCCGCATTTCTCCTTAAGGAACCCGCGGTTGACTTCCGTTGACCTGAGGGTTGAATTCCGTTGACCGACCCCAAATTGAGTTGACTAAGACCAAAATTAGTTGACTTCCGTTGACCGACCCCCAAATTGAGTTGACCGAGACCAAAATTAGTTGACTTTCGTTGACCGACACCCAAATTGAGTTGACCGAAGGTAAAAAAAAGGCCGACCCCGTTTTTTCAGCCGCTTTTCACTTAATTCAATCGAAATATTTCACCAAAATCAATCAAAACACATTTATTTCACCAAAATCAATCAAAACACACATAAAATAGTTTATTTTTTTTACAAATTTTATTAAATTAATAAGTTAATATATTATAAATAATTTTAAAAAATTTTGACGGGATTTATTTAGTTAATATCAAAGCTAAACCTGCAAATCAATTTCAACACAAATACCAATCAATCCAAACACATGCACACGAAAAAGTCTAAAATCATCTAAAATACAAATCACTGGTCTCGATGACTCAAACTGAAAATTTTTCGAGCTACATATCGACGATACTTCATCAAGTACGCGTCGTCGATTTCTTTACCGCGGTGATTGAGGTGCTTGTTCACGAGACGATCCAAGTACATGCACACGTACGGGCCGCAGTTGTTGTTGTCGACTTGCATAAACTGCTCCAACGGGGCTTCGACCTGCATAGAAGTCTTCTTGTGGGTTCGATGAAACAAGTTTGGGCCCTCCCAAAATCCTGCAGCTACCAGAAGACGAGGCAACAACTCCAACACCGGCATTAGTACATTAGACTTGGCATTTATTTCCGGACAACGCCACCACAACGAGTCGTACAACTGTATAGTCCAGAGATTCAGGTCAATCTTTATCACGACCCAATGGTCCCCGGTATTACAGACCGTTATCACCTACAAAAATAAAAATAAAATAAAACGTTATTTACAATTAAATTAAAATATTAAATTGAATTTAAAAAAAAAAAATGTACGGTTCTTTAAATTACCTCTCGTGCGTGTTCCCAACTCTCGTGCCTACCGTCTCCCGTGATGTATTTCAGCATGAAGGCCGGCGGTGCCCAGGACTCATATTTCCTCTCCAAGTTGGTTCTCCTTGCATGTGCACGAGTGATCGAAATCCTAGCGTACTGGGTCTTCATAGCGGCCTGTTAATTTAAAATAAATTTAAACGATTAGTATTAGGAAAATGATAAAAAAAAAACTTGTATTTCATAGGATGATTGGATCTTACGAAGAACTCGGTACACAAGAGTATAGTCTTCCTTGGAGTGACTTCATCTTTTAAACCCTTGCCGGACTTTATCTTGTCGCGCAGGTACGTAATGTACATGTCAATCTCCTGAAAAATATACATATCACAGTTAAGCACAATTTAATAAACATTATAAATTTCAAAGTTTAACTACAAATTAACTTACCATGTCCGCGTACCAATGATGTAGTGACTCAATCCGGGTGAAGTAGGCCTGGTCCAGATACACTCCGTTGAAAGGGATATAAACACTCATTCCATGCCCGTCACGACGGAACATCGAATAGAGCGCCCTAACCTTCTCGTTGCCTCTCCGAGCGAACTGCGCGACGTACGGGCTCCGAAGAGCTGCCGATGGCCTCCTCACACGGGGTCCGAGACTACTCTCGGCGACATCATCCTCCTCCTCCTCATCATCCCCAAGTTCTTTCTCCTCTTCCGACATTGCAATCTCTTTTACGTGTTCATTTTCCACGGGAGATGTAATCTTGAACAACTCGACTTGAGACGCAGGCGGAAAAAAAGTCTCTGCATCAACGATCTCCTGCGGTATATCAGCCCCCCTCGGTACAATAAAACCAGGATCATACTCTGGCCGATAAGCAGTAGTCGGAGTGAAGATGCCGTGGGTGGGAATCGCTGGGAAGGCACCGAAGACACCCTCAAAATCACGCAGCGCCCTCGGTGGCGAAGAATGACCGCTATCTGCCCAGACAGCCTGAGTCTGTGCCGGTGTGCGATAGCTATCGCCAACGGTCGTCTGCTCGTACTGGGGCTGCTGCTCGTACAGGGGCTGCTGCTCGACCTGAGGCTGCTGCTCGACGTGGGTCGACTCGGCATGGAAAGACTCGGCATGGGTCGGCTCGTCAAGTGGCGACCTGCGATAACCAGCAAAACTGTGTCGCCTGTCCCCAGACGAAACCCTGATATCAACATCAACCAACTCTTCGGGCTCCGAGTCCTGATAGCGAGGAGGCGCGCTGATAGAATGCCGAGCAGCCGGAAAACCGCCCTGAGATGCATCAGAAGGACAAGGGCGACTCCGAGAGTATCGCCTGCGACCGAAAAACCCCCGAAACTGCTCCATCAGACTGTCGTTGCTCTCCTTCTGTATCCTCCTCATCCGGGCAGTCAATCGGCCCATAAATCCAGTCTCAGACTCATCGTTGAGGATCTTGTGGAGCCGTCGATCAATGCGTCGATCGGTACTGTCATCTGAAGCCTCAGGTGCCTCAGGTGCCTCATGTGCCTCAGCTGCAGGAGAGGGCTCTCGTCGGGCTCGATGAGATGCACGCTGAGATGCATGCCGCTCGGCAGATGAATCGGATGTCCTGTCGTCACGCGTGCGTCGACTAGTCTGAGGGACATCGCCCGTAATCTTGTCCATTGCCTTGGACACGCGTCCGGCCACGCGCTCTATCAAGCTCTTCTTCTTCTTCGTCACCGGTTCTGCAGCCTGTGCTCCGATCGGAGCATGTCCAATCCTAGCAGGAGCATCATACCTCACTTCGTCTGCTCCTCTGTTAAGGAACGAAGTGTAGTACACACTCCTCGCCTCCTTGCGTGTCGGCTCTAGAGTCGAGAGGACCACAAGCTGAAAACAAATGAAAATTAATTTATTAAGCATTAATTAAAGGAAATAAATAATTTAAAACATTAATTTCACAAACTTTACCTCATCGTCCTCGAAGAAATGAGTGAAATCGAGGGTGCATCCAATCGATTTCCAGTTCAAAAACCGAGGCCTCTTTCTTTTCTCCATCTGCACTCCGCAGACACTGCCCAGGCTCGGTATGGCCTCGTACGACCAAAGCTGAAAGGCCCAAATTGGACCGTAAATGTGGTATGCCCTCTTGTCAACCTGACCGGGCTTCATCGCAGCTATGCTGATGTAGTGCGACATGATCTGCCAGGTGTAGGATCCCCAGGGAAACGACTCCCATCCATCAACGTCCTCGACAAAAGACCAAGCCCAACTCTCGACCGTGATGTCGTCTCGGCACAACAAAAAGAAATAGTAAACCAGCAAGTTGGCCGCCTTCAGGTAGTCGGCCGGGTCGTGGCCCATACTCAGAGACCTGAATCTCGTACGAAGCACTGAAATCAGCGTCGGCTGTCTGAAGTGTCTGTGGTAAATAGACTGCTCAGAAATCGAGTGGCTGGCCCTGTCTGAAGGATCGAATGCGTGAGCACCAAATCGAAGTCCGGTGATCAGGGCATACTCCTGTGCTCGAAAGCGAATAGTCTGACCCCCGACGAAAAACCAATGCTCGAACGGAGGTATCGTCGCACCCACGATCTCCCGAGCTAGGAGGTGATGCATGGCCACGTTTGATCTTCCGGATCTCTGAATCCAGAGAAAAAACCCAAAACAACTGTCCCTAAATGTGCGAATAGTCGCATGGGTAGGGTCAATGGCCGTCAGCGTGGCTTTAATTTCTTCTAGTACGCCATCTTTATCGTACAAATTTAGGTTCTTCGTCGTGTGAATGAACTGTGGCCTCCTCCAGTTGAATCCCTCCTGCAAAAACAAAGTCAAATATATAAATTTTACATTTTTAATCAAAAAAAAAAAAAAAAAAAAAAAAATTCTGTTCTGACCGGCTACACGGTACCGTGTAGCCGGTTAACCGGGTACACGGTACCGTGTTATGACCGGGTACACGGTACCGTGTACCCGATTAACCGGGTACACGGGACCGAGTAATTCACACCATGTAACCGGGATTTTGAGGTCAGTAATCGGCTACACGGTAGGTAGCTACACGGTGACCGAGAAAATCACCACCGTGTAGCGCTACCGTGTAGCTTGGAACAGCGGCCCAAAACCCAGATTTTCAGAATTTTAAACGAGCATTTCAACACTGAATTTCGATTCTAAATCAACTAAAACACAATAAGGAACTATAATACACGCAAATACTAGCAATTAACGCATCAAATTGAACACAATATGGAAAAAAAAATCGAATTTTCGAAATTGAAAAAAGTTAGGTTTCGGCACTTACCGGAGGTTGAATCGGCCATTGTGGCTCGTCATTGTGTTCGTTGTTGTCAGCCATGCTTCTCGCCGGAATTGAAGTGGCCGAATTGTTGTTTGATTCTCAAAGACCGGCGCCGGTTTTGGTAGGGTTGGGGGGGACCGAAAACGGGAGAGAGGATTTTGTTGTGGGGACCGAATTTTTTGTATTTGTTAATTAGGTTTAATTGTTTTTTGTTTTGTTTTGAAAAGGTAAGGGTATTGTAGTCTATTCCTTTACAATTTGTCTAAAATAAATGTACATCTATGAACTATGACAAAATAAACACACTTCTTATAAATGTGCTTGAAAATCGAGAGGCCTCTTTTTTTAACGCATGCAGTATTGATTGATTTATTTTATGTTTATTTATATTAGTGTAGGTTAATAATTTTAAATAATTATTATAAATTTACTTAGAATAAATAAATAATTATTTATTTCTTAAAAATAATTATATATTTATAATAATTATAAATATACATTTATTTATTTAAAGTAAATAATTTTGCAAATATTTTATATAGGTTAAAAAATTATTCTTTTTTTTAATTTATTTTTGATACAATATTTTCACAAAAAAATAACCATTCAAACTAGACTAATAGTGACACCTCTTTTGTATTTTGTGAAAGAAGTGTGAGGAAATGGAGTATTTTATTTTTTTGCTTTAAAATAAAAAATTTACTTAACTTTTTAATATTTTTTTAAATTTTACATAAAAATATTTATATTTTAATTTATAAATATTTTTTATTGTATTTTTTAATTAAATAGCCAAAAATAATATTTTCTTAATATATTAATCTTCTATTTTAGTGGATATATATTTGGGAGAGAGTTTAAATAAAAAATTTATCTTTTTTTGTTGTATATACTTTTTTTTTACTATTTTTGAAATTAATATTTTGTAAATATGTTGCTAATTTATTTTATTAAGTATTTTTTTAATATTTACTATTACACAATTGATTAATATAATTATTTTTCCTCTTTTTATAATTTTGAATTTATATTTATTAGATTTATGACGTATAACATCAAAGTGAACAAAATGAGCGTCCGGCAAATAGTGACAATAGCAATAAGTAAAAAAAAAAATTATGAAATTGATTTTCAAAATACAAATAAAAAAAATATACATAAACTCCTAAACAAAAACACTTATCATTTTTACATAATTATTATTTTAAATAAATAAATATATATATTTATAATTTTTATAAATATGTAATTATTTTTAAGAAATAGATAATTATTTATTTATTCTAAGTAAATTTATAATAATTATTTAAAATTATTAACTTATACTAATATAAATAAATATAAAATATAATAAAAATAAGGAGTGCTTTAGTAAATAAATCAATACTCTAGCATGCGTTAACAAAATGAGGGGTTGGGTGGGACACGTGTTAGAATTTGGGGGAGGTGTGGCACAACCCACACCTCCAGCGTCGAATTAACCAGATCAAACCATTCTGTTACTTTTTTAATTCTTCATTTTCATTCAAATTAAATGTAATTTTTTTTTAAAATATGAAATAGTAGTAGTACATACTTCACCAAGAAAATCAATTTTGGTTCACTTTAAAGAAGAAAAATAGTCCAAATACGAAATAAGAATGGATTTTAAAGTTTAAAGATAAGTGGGACTAATTTAAAAAAAACTTCAAAATGGTAAGTAAGAGTGATTCAATAAAATAAAAATAGCACTCCATTATCATATTTAAATTGACATAAAATAAGAAAAATGTTGAATTTAATTGTTTGGTTAAAAATAATGAGAAGATATGCATCAAGAAATTAAAATAACTTAGAAAAAATAATAAAATTAATTTAAAATATAAATAAAGTTTTATTTTAATGTCAAAACATAAAATTAATATTTGGAAAACAATATAGGAGTACTATATTTAACCATTTAATAATAAAAAAGCATATTTTTTCTTTCAGTTTATCCCGCTCCAATGAAATACTCGCGATAAAGTGCAATTGAATCGAGACGGCGACACGAGTAGCAGCCTGTAACCCAAACCGAACATTGAACTACATTTGAATCCCACATTTCAAATCCGCAACTTTCCTCTCCACCTCCACCTACTGATAATACGTAGCTTCACTTATCATATGATAAGAACACTTTCTTATGAGCTGATAAGTCAGTGGAAGATAGCGCGATGCCAATTGCCAAGTCTTTCTTTTCCCCACAACCACCACCTCTAATTCCTCTCCCTCTCTCTATCTCTCTCTCTATATATGTGTGTATATATATACACACACAACTCTTACATATATATATGTATGGATAGATAGATAGGAAGTTCTCTTTTTGTCTCTCTCTCTACTTTTCTGCCCATGTGTTTAGAGAAACCCTAGAAAGAAGTCAGGGGACTCGATCTGTCGATTTAGGGTTGGAATTTGGGGAATTTCGAGGTGGAGAAATGACGTCACTCAGCAGAGAATTGGTTTTCTTAATTCTCCAGTTCCTCGAGGAGGAGAAATTCAAGGACTCTGTTCACAAGTATGTAATTTAATTTGCAACAGCTTTTAATTTACTCTGTTCGTTTTATTTTTTTTTAAATTATTATTATTATTATTATTTGAATAAATTCATATTCATTTTAGTATTTTGTGCCTTGAAATTTAGAAGCTTTTCTTAATCAGAGATCAAGAAGTGAAATTGGCGTTTAATTGTTTGTTTAACCGATTCTTATTTTAGTTAGAAATTATCAGAAGAGAAAAGGGATGTTAGGAAACAGTTAATCGGTGCCGTTCGATCAGTTGTCGAAAGTTCAGGGTTTGGAATTTTTGCCCCGGATTGTTGTGTTAATTATCTGCTTTACGGGTTCTGATTAAAGCCTCAGAGGAAATGTTGATTGTAGGAGCATGCATTTCTTATATAATGAATTATCTTTTCGTAGGCTTGAGCAAGAATCGGGCTTTTTCTTTAACATGAAATACTTTGAGGAAAAAGTGCACGCCGGTGACTGGGATGATGTGGAGAAGTACTTGTCTGGTTTTACTAAAGTTGACGACAATAGATACTCCATGAAGATATTCTTTGAAATAAGGAAGCAGAAGTATCTTGAAGCTCTCGATAAGTAATTTCAAACTTACATCTGCTCTATTTTTTTTTTCTTCTTTATTTCCGATAATTTTTATTTCTAATGTTAATTGGTGGTATCCTCATTCCTCAGGCACGACAAAGCAAAGGCTGTTGAGATCCTGGTGACTGACTTGAAAGTGTTCTCGACATTTAATGAAGATTTGTACAAGGAAATTACCCAGCTACTAACACTTACCAATTTCAGGTAGCATGTAGTCCTTGACGGGTAAAAGATTTTTTTTTTTTGTACCGTAAAATAATAGATATCTTTCAATTTTTTTTTACTGTTTTGATCGTATAAAGTTCAGAAATAAGTTTCTTCTATACCATGATAAGTTAACAAGGGATTTCTCAAGCATGTAATTTGGTCTTCATTCTCTTGAGTATCCAAGTAAAGCCGTTTTTGGTGAATTATCAATATCTGACGTCTTAAGTTTCTTGATGAAACTGCTGTTCTTTTGAGTGAAAATTTTCATTTTTGGTGGAGAACCTTTATGCGAGTCAAATTTAATCATATTTCATCGATGACAGAGAGAATGAGCAGCTTTCCAAATATGGTGACACCAAGACAGCTCGTAGTATAATGTTGATAGAGCTGAAAAAGTTAATTGAAGCAAATCCTCTTTTCCGTGAAAAGCTCGCCTTTCCTACTCTGAAGTCTTCTAGATTGAGAACTCTCATAAATCAGAGGTATACCAGTCTTATTAAAATATATTATTAGCATTCACTTATATATATATGTGTGTGTGTTTTGTTTATGCGAATTTTCATTTTATTGTCTTTTGCAGTTTGAATTGGCAGCACCAGCTCTGTAAGAATCCTAGGCCAAACCCAGACATCAAAACCTTATTCATTGACCACACATGCAACCCTCCAAATGGGTCTCTTGCACCTGCTCCCGTTAATCTCCCTACGGCTTCAGTTGCGAAGCCTGCTGCTTACCCATCTCTTGGAGCACATGGGGTATAATAATGTCTACTTCACTTTATTGTTCCTTGTTGATGTCTTATGTTATCCTTCATATTCTTAACAATATGTTTGTATCAAAAATTCAATTTGCTGGTGCAGCCTTTCCCGCCTACTGCAGCAGCAGCTAATGCTAATAATGCATTAGCCGGGTGGATGGTAAATGCTGCTGCATCTTCTTCTGTTCAAGCAGCCGTGGTTACAGCGTCATCATTACCGGTCCCACCTAATCAAGGTGAGAGATTTTACCTTTAGCTTATAGCCACCAAACCAATTAATTCCAAAGTGTCGTATGCAAAACCTAGTACTGCTATCATTTAAATAAATAATCACAAGTTGGTCTTAACATTTACTGTTGCATATTGACTTTTTTAAACAGTTTCGATTTTGAAGCGCCCAATTACTCCTCCAGCCACCCTGGGAATGGTTGATTATCAGAATGCTGATCACGAGCAATTGATGAAGCGTTTGCGTCCCGCACAGTCAGTTGAGGAGGCAATGTTGCTATAATGAAATACAACCAGTTTGATAAGTATAAAGGATTTTCCTGTTAATTTTCCTGTTATTTTTTTAAATGTTTCAGGTTACGTATCCTACGGTTCGCCAACAAGCATCTTGGTCACTGGATGATTTGCCTAGAACCGTGGCTTATACATTGCATCAGGGATCTGCTGTTACAAGCTTGGACTTCCATCCATCGCACCACACGTTACTTCTTGGTACTTCTTTTCTGATAATTATTTAATTTAAATTCTAAACCATGTTGTCTCTATGTTAACTTGGGATCTCTCTAACAGTGGGCAGCACTAATGGTGATATAACACTTTGGGAAGCTGGGATGAGAGAGAAGTTGGGTTCAAAGCCATTCAAGATTTGGGATATGCAAGCGTGTACAAAAGCATTCCAGGTCCGTAAATCAATTTCCCTTGTTGTGTAGACTGTGGCATTAGTTCATTCATTTGCTACACTTTCAAAGATAGTTTATGTAAATATTTGCTACACTTTCAAAGATTGTTGGCATCAAATTACGCTTCTAGTTTTTATTTTAACTTTACATATTGAGGTTTTGGAACAGGCTACTGCTGCCAAGGATGTACCATTTTCTGTGACCCGAGTTACCTGGAGCTCGGATGGAACTTTTTGTGGTAATAAAATTATTTTGGGATCTGTTTGAGGTGGCGTGGCGTCTCTGGTTTTCATATTATGACGTATTATTTCTTGTGTTGCAGGAGCTGCGTTTTCCAAGCATTTAATCCATTTGTATGCATATGCGGGACCAAATGATTTACGCCAGCATTTGGAGGTTTTTTTAAAATGAACATATGGGTGTATTGTGTGCATTTTTTTTACAGAACAAGGTGAAAGTTTATAATTTCTATTATTCTATGCAGATCGATGCTCATGTAGGAGGAGTGAATGACATTGCTTTTGCTCATCCAAATAAGCAGCTCTGTGTTGTGACTTGTGGGGATGATAAGTTGATAAAGGTGAGTAGAGAAATCTTGAAAATCAATTACTTCAGATTCTTGCTACAGAACAACTGAGGTAGATTCGTAACAGGTGTGGGATTTAACTGGAAGAAACCTATTCAACTTTGATGGCCATGAATCGCCTGTTTATTCTGTATGTCCTCATCAGAAAGAAAATATTCAGGTATGTCGACTGATTGCATAATTACGTCAAACTTTAAAATAAGATTTTTTTTTTGGCCTAGTTTACTGTCGTTCATAAAAAACCGAATGCTTTTCTACAACCCACCACTATGAAACCATTTATGCTCTTATGCTTGCAGTTTATTTTCTCAACTGCTGTTGATGGAAAAATCAAAGCTTGGCTTTACGATAATATGGGATCTAGGGTTGACTATGATGCTCCTGGGCATTGGTGTACCACTATGTTATATAGTGCAGATGGAAGCAGGTAATATATTGCTTTTTCTTGTTTACATTATTTTAAGAGAGGATTGCTTATTTACTTCTTATGATATACAGTATCAATTAAGAGATTATTCCTTTTTCCAGGTTATTCTCTTGTGGGACAGGCAAAGATGGTGACTCCTTTTTAGTTGAATGGAATGAAAGCGAAGGCGCAATAAAGAGAACCTACACTGGGTTTAGAAAGAAGTCGGCTGGTGTTGTGCAATTCGATACCACTCAAAACCACTTCCTGGCTGTTGGTGAAGATAGCCAAATAAAGTTTTGGGACATGGATAACATCAACATACTCACGACTACAGAAGCAGACGGTGGTCTTCCAGTGAGTTTTATTATGTTCCTAAATACCGACATAACCAAGCAGAGACTAATGAATTTATTTGTAGGTTTCGAACAATAAATTTAATGTTGCATTTTTCTTTTCTGTGATGCAGAGTCTTCCACGCTTGAGATTTAATAAGGAAGGGAATCTGCTTGCTGTTACTACTGCGAACAATGGAATAAAAATATTAGCAAATGCTACTGGCATGAGATCCTTAAGGAATGTTGAAGCCCCGCCTTTTGAAGCATTAAGATCCCCACTGGAAGCAGCAGCAAATAAGGTGCCCGTTTCTATCAATCTTCTTTGTAATTAGCTGAATGTCCATCGTTACCTGACATATTTTTCCTCTTTATTATACAGGCTTCTGGACCATCTGTTGCAAATGTTGCTCCTGTAAATTGTAAAGTAGAAAGAAGCTCTCCTGTTAGGCCCTCTCCGATCCTTGTATGACAAACTATCATCATTTTATTTATTTTTAGTTTAGTTTAAGGTTTTCGTTTATTTTTTAGCTGTCAAGATTAGATATATTTTCCTTCCATTTTTATTGATCAATTAAGCAGAAGTTTTGCGCTCTTTGTTTCAGAATGGTGTAGTAGATTCCATGGCTAGGAACATGGAAAAACCAAGAGCTTTGGAGGAGGTTAATGATAAGATAAAACCATGGCAGCTAACCGAAATCGCGGACCCTGTTCAATGCCGCATGGTGACCATGCCTGACAGCACTGATGCTACCAACAAAGTATGTCACTCCTTGTTCTTTCTTTTGCAGTTTTTTCTTCTTCAGTGAGTAATGTTTTTCGTTTGTTTATTTCTAGGTTGCTCGGCTTCTTTATACGAATTCTGGTGTTGGCATATTGGCCCTTGGATCCAACGGTATCCAGAAGCTGTGGAAGTGGGTTCGTAATGAGCAAAATCCAAGTGGAAAGGTAATTGCTTTTTTTTTTTTTTTTGTAAAATCATCTATTTCCTTTTTTTTTTTTTTTTTTTTTCTCGTGATTATTTTATGGATTAGTATCTGAAGATATGTTTATTTAAAGGCCACTGCTAGTGTTATTCCCCAACACTGGCAACCAAACAGTGGTCTTCTTATGACTAATGATGTCTCAGGTGTCAACCTTGAGGAAGCGGTTCCATGTATTGCTCTCTCAAAGAACGACTCTTATGTAATGTCAGCTGCCGGAGGAAAGGTCTCGTTGTTCAATATGATGACATTTAAGGTAAGTTCATGTTATACCGAGTATTAGTTTTTTTTAATGAAATTCTCACTAGTCTATTAAATATTCTATTATGTTCGACAGGTCATGACAACATTTATGCCGCCACCACCGACTTCCACTTTCCTTGCATTCCACCCACAAGATAACAATATTATCGCAATTGGAATGGAGGATTCCACTATTCACATCTATAATGTTAGGGTTGATGAGGTAATTATTTAACACATCTCATTCCGCCACACCTAGTATAATAATTTTACTAAGAAAATTTATATATATAATAATGCGAGTCCTGCAATTTAATATTATTTCCGATACACATTCACACACACACACACACTTTGATAATGACAATTTTTATAAAAATGAAAAAGGGAAAAATATTTTAAAAATTATTTGTATTAAAATATCGTATAATTTATAAAATAAGGAAAGTTTAATCCACTCCGCCCCATTGCCATCCCTAAGCTGGATCACATAATATAACTATCTTGTATATAATAGGTGAAATCAAAACTGAGAGGCCACCAGAAGCGCATAAGCGGATTAGCCTTTTCCACCACCCTCAATATATTGGTTTCGTCCGGTGCTGATGCTCAAGTAAGCTAGCTACTATGTTCTTCATTTTTGTGGTGGTATTGCATTATTACTGAAAAGAGCGAACATGGATGATGAGTTTATTGCTTGACAATATCACTTTGTTTCTCAGCTTTGCATCTGGAGCATTGACACGTGGGAGAAGAGAAAGTCAGTTACTATTCAACTACCTGCTGGTAAAGCACCGAGTGGCGACACTCGAGTACAATTCCATGCGGACCAAGTTCGCTTGCTAGTAGCCCATGAAACTCAGTTAGCAATATACGATGCCTCCAAGATGGAACGTGTACGCCAGGTATGTATATATATTCGTCCAAGCTTAAATTCCCTTCAAGTACTGTACATCCCTTTCTTAACACGTCTGGTGTATTTTTGCAGTGGGTCCCACAAGACACCCTTTCCGCTCCTATATCATGTGCAGCGTACTCTTGCAATAGTCAGCTTGTTTTCGCTTCCTTTTGCGATGGAAGCATTGGAATCTTCGATGCTGATACCCTAAGATTAAGATGCCGTATTGCCCCATCTGCATATTTATCCCAATCAGTAATAAATGGGTAAGAATGAACGCAACTAAGGCTTTGAATTTTTTTTCGTGTTTTCACATCTGTCATAATTTTGGAGCATGAATTATTTACCCATTTTGTAAGTTTCGATTTTTTATTTTTTTTTGCGACTCCCAGAAGCCAAGCAGTGTATCCAGTTGTGGTGGCAGCCCATCCTCAAGAGCCGAACCAATTAGCAGTTGGGCTAACAGATGGTTCGGTTAAAGTGATAGAGCCGACAGAATCAGATAGCAAGTGGGGAGTGTCGCCTCCTGCCGACAATGGACTATTAAATGGTAGGCCTGGTGGTTCATCGTCTACTGCTAGCAACCACGCGACAGCCGATCAGGTCCAAAGATGACTTGTTTCTGGCTTCTTTATCTATATTTGTCATGTGTATTTTTATCAGAGTGTAGATTGTAGGTATATATGTATTCAGTCAAGATTTTTACATGGCTGGAGATATTCAATTTGTGTGCAACATATATGTTCTTTTAACATGTGTTATTTTCAGCATTCTGATATTAATTTATGTATTTTATTTATATACATTTTTTTTCAAAATTATTGCTTTTTTTTTTTGTATCACTTATGGTGCAGTGAAAAATAGCACAGCACCCACCCTCAATCCATATTTTGCATGTACAATTGAAAAATCATGTGCCTTCGATGAGTTCTAATTCAAAAATTATACTCCCTCTGTCCCAGAGCTATAGTCACAGGTAGTCAACGCTGACTTTTTTTTACCGTCTAATACGTATGATAAACGGTATACAAAAATTATGAAAAAATAACTAAAATAAAATTCAACTATTGAATTTTATTTTAGTTATTTTTTCATAATTTTTGTATACCTTTATCATACGTATTGGACGGTAAAAAAAAATCAGCGTTGACCACCTGTGATTATAGTTCTGGGACAAAAGGAGTATGATTAGGGCTGGAAACGAGTCGAGCCGAGTCGAGCATTGAGCTTATCGAGCCGGCTCGGTAAAAAAAATTGCAGGCTCGAGCTCGAGCTCGACGAGCTGCTCGAGAGGTTGCTCGAGCTCGGCTCACGAATTTTTTTTCATGCTCGAGCTCGACTCGATCGAGCCGTTCGACTTTGCTCGCTCAATTAGTTCAACTCCATCTCGTTTGAGTGACTCGACTCGTATTGCTCGAGTTCGACTCGACTTCAAATCGCTCGAAAAGCTCGACTCGACTCGATATATATACACATATTAAGAATATTTAATTAAAATTTTATATATTCGAGCGGCTCGCGAGCCGCTCGATTGTTTAGGATTGAAGCTCGTGCTCGGCTCGTTTAAGATAATGCTCGGCTCGAGCTCGACTCGAGCTCGAATTTTACCGAACTCGAGTCGAGCGTTGACTCGAGCAGCTCGCGAGCGCTCGCGAGCTGCTCGGTTCGTTTCAGCCCTAAGTATGATATACAGTAGTAAGTAGTTTCTAAATCATCATTTTCAAATAAGTAAATAATATTCATTTTTAAATCTCAGAATCAAATAAATATATAAATATTGAAAATTTTCAAATCTAGTAATCTTTTTCTCTAACCCTAATTATTTTCATTTATATATGGGTTTAAATATATAAATATTGAATTTTTTTAAATCTAAGTAATCTTTTATTTTAATCCTAATTATTTTCATTTATATATGGGTTCATTTTCGTTTATATGGTTTTCTAATCCAAATTTCAAATCTAGTAATCTTTTTCTCTAACCCTAATTATTTTCATTTATATATGGGTTTAAATATATAAACCCATATACCATCAAACCCTATACCCTAAAAGCATCAAACTCTATACCCTAATTTGATTTTCGTATATGAGAAAAAAAAAGTTTTTTAATAAACAACGATTTTCTATTGTGATTTTATTTTGAAGATTATGTACAAAGAAATGAAAAAATCTAGATGCCAAATTGCCAATCGAATCAAAAGGAGATTAAACACTTCTTTAATTACATATTCAAGCTGTTACCAGCAATCATATATATTAGCACGTTTGTTTTGGGTCAAATATCAGTCCACACCAAGTTGGAACCACTACAACAAAAAACAGGATTTGGCTCCCTAAGATATCTACCGAATAACTCCGAATCACTTCTTCTCACACGCATACATCTATTTGATGACCTCAGACGAAGAATCCCAAGGCACAAAAACTACGAATATATATTATCGATATTTACTAGTTTAACCGGTATTATGCAGTCACACTGGGCATACTTGGCCTTTTCCCTTCCATGGCATCTTTCTTTCTACGGCAACTCGCGCAGAGGAAAGGGCCTTCCCATGGCTTAGACGAAGGAGAGAAATATGGGCCCGAGTTAACGGACAACCCCTCATTGGGTGGCTGGTCTACTTGGCAAATAGCACATCTAAAGAGCCCGGAGTTGGAGTCCAATGGGAAGTCCTTGCCCAGCCTGCAAGGCCAAAACAAAGAAAAATTAATGGTTAAAAGTTTTGGTTCCTAATCCATTTCATGAAAAGCAAAATTGATCGGATTAAACTTGAATTGACTCAATGGCGAAAGTTGATCGGATTATAAACAGTAAAACATTGATTGGGAATATGTGGAGTTTCTGAGAAATTGTGTTAAGAACGATACGTGATTTGATAATCATTGTTATTATTATTTGAAAATGAAAAAAGTTTCATACAAAAACACCCTAACCTATTTTTCTCTCCTTTCCTCGATTGTTTAAATTGAAAGCATTAAAGTGCCAGGTCAGCACTTATCATTAAAATAACGTCAAGAATTGTCTAGAGAAAAAAAGAGATCCAAACATAACGATTTTAGCTTAGAAAATGCGTACACAGTACACATTGCAAGAACTGAGAAACAAAAAGGCTGCAGTTAGATGCACAATATGGCTCTTATTCGTCATGATATCCATATGATATCTCAAATGAACATTGATGAAATGTTCAGTTTAGGAAAGAAAACTCGGTGATTTCCAGCAAGTTGTGTCTAGTTTTACCACTGATCTAAACTAAATTTAGCATGTGCTCAATTCCTTTTCAGCACACGTGAGTCAAGAATTATGCACCAAAGGAAAGGGCCAAATTAAACCGGGCAGCAAAAAACATAGATTCTTTCACATTAAGGGCAACCCCAATGGTTGTGAAATGGCAAGGGCCATTGCCATTTTTTGGCAAAAAACCAAAAAAATCAACCCCAATGGTTGAAATGGCCCTTGCCAAAAAATGGCTCTTGCCAAATATCCATGTATATTTGAGCAAATATACATGGAAAAATGGCCCTTGCCATTTGTGACATGTCATCACAACCTCTCATCTCAACCACTCAAAATTCAACAATATTTTTTTAATTATAAAGTTGATATAATCACATACCAAAAAACAATATATTATTATTTAATTTATTAAAATGACTCTTGCTATATTTAAAACCATTAGGGTAGGATTTAGGAAATGGCAATTGACACTTGCTATTATTTGGCAAAATAGAAAATGGCCCTTGCTATTTTAGCAAAACCATTGGGGTTGCTCTAACACATTAAATTTACCATATATCTGTCCTACACCACCAACATACGTATAAACGTGGATTTTACTTCTGTCCACTCTGTATTTATTTTCTTTCGAACACGCAAAGTTCATTAGATATCACTTATCAGAAGGGAACACGGAAATCATTATAACTTGGTATATGAATAGCATCTACAGATTAGTAGGTCTGTTCAAAAGATAATAAACAATTCAAAAAACCATGAACTAGATAAGTGGAAGGGGTCGTTTTTTTTTTTAATGAGAAGAGATTCAAAATGCAAATGAATATGTCAAGGTACCTCTCAGCAAGCATTGCCGAACCCTCCTCAAACAGTTCCTCTACAACTCCTACAGTGGATAGCTTAGTCCCTTTTCCAGAGTTTTGAAGTCGTTTCCCAAAGATAAGTGAACTCAGCAAACTTGGTTTCTTTTTAGGCGTTGGGGGTAAGACCGGATGTTCAGATGGAATAATATCAACAACTAAGCAAGTTGTGTCATCCTTCAAGCCCCGTGATCTAAGAGCCTCCTGCAGTTACAACACATCATATTACTATTAACTTTACACTGTATTTGCAAATGAGAGTAATAAGTAAAAGTAATATATATGGACCTAAATTTATTAATTTAATTTAACCAGATATAAATAATCAGGATACTAAACAACCACATTGTACTGAATCCAAACTGAAAAAAATATTGTTGTTTAAGTGAGGTTACAATTAATTGATTACAAATTTATAGACTTTTTTTTGTCTTACCTTAACAACCAATTTTGCAGCAAGATCCGCAGGCAAACCTCGGCACGACTTCGCAGCATCATCAGATGACAATGCATCCCATATACCATCAGAGGCTATTATAAGTCTCCCCCCAGCATTTGAAAGCTAACAACACCCGAAAAATAACTTTAGAATCTTCAAATGCAAAAAGTCTTGATATATCTATTTAATAATCTTTAAGTGTGACGGGTTAGTGAAAACCTTGATTTGCTTAACATGAGGAACCGGGACAATAAACTCGCCGACATCTGTGTCGCCAATGGACCTCGAAAGGCACAATCCTCCGGGCCAGCAACGCAATGGACCAACCTATAAATCCAAATATCAAAAACCAACAAACCACTATCAGATCGATCTAAAAGAGGGAGGGAAGGGGCAAGGGGGCCTCAGTAAAATTCTAAATTATATATTTTGTTGGGCAAATACTCTTAGAGAAATAAACAATGGTATTTTAGAATTACTATAATTAGGTGACGTAAACTGTATATTTGCCGAGGATTTTATTTTGTTGGTATAACTATTAGGGGAGTAAGTAAGGATATTTTAGTCATAAATTTGGGATTTAAGTATAATGAGGCCGAGGCGGGAAAAAATGATTAATCAAAATTACCTCATTGGCCCCATAAACATTAAGCCTTCCGACTTCACCGCCACTGGCCGCCACACGCTCCCGTTCTTCGACATTCTCTTCCAGACGATGGTCAACCGTCAAGAGAGAGACGACCCCACCTTGCGTGTCCAATATGCATCGTGAGTCCCCAACAGATGCCACAGTCACAGTCCAACCATCAATCACTACAAACGTAACTGTTGTTCCAGAAGTCTCGCCTGTCATTTAATACGAAGCGACAAAAATAAGATGCTGCCAAAAAACAAATCATAACCAAATATGTCAAAATTAAAAAAAGCATGCCTTGCTGTTGAAACTCTATGTCGGTTTTCACAAACCCTGCCACTAGTGCTCTCGGAAGAGCTTGAAGCCACTCTTCCCTACCAAGCCCTTGAGGAATGGCACTCAAAACATTGTTCAGCAAATTTTCCTTGGCATATATAGCGGCCGATATTCCGTTATGGCCATCAAAGATCTGACATTCCCAGATAGAAAATATGTCAAAAATAGAAACATCAAAAATCACAACATCAAGCTCAAGTAACTGTTCAAAAACACACCGCAAAAAGCGAAAACTCCATCGATTGATTGCCCGGAACCCTTTGGCAGTCGGGTTGTATCAGAAAATAGTCCTCTCCTTTCTTAGCCAGAGCAGCTTGCCCGTATTTCACAATGGGCTTGTCGAGCTTCTCGCTCCTCAATTCGCGACCGATCAATGTCCCAAGTGGGACGGGCTTATCTTTCTGCTTCATTTTGGATACCTCTGTCTGGCTCATTACAGGACTCTTTGTTTCAGCATCTCCGGAACCCTCATGCCCTGATCGCCAAAACAGCTTTTCTCAATCAGCAAAAATTACCAAAACCCGATTCACAAACAGTTCGGAAAACACTCGATCCACAAAACCCAAAACCTTGTTTTCTCCGAACCATTTATACAACGCTAATTTAAACAGTAAAATAGCTTGAAAGTCTGGTTTTTCTAAAATGGGAGTGAGGTCTCAAAGTAGGTTCAATAGAAAAAATTTAAACAGCATATTTTTTTCACCAAAAATAATGCATATGAAATTCAAGCAAACAATAACCAGAAAATTTCGAATTAAAATAAAGCATCTTAAAAACATGCACTGAGAAATTAGATAACAGAGTTTTTTTTTAATTAAAAAAAACTTACAGCAGCAAACACATTAATGGAGGTACTGAAGCAGATCGAGATACAGAGCAGACGGAGGGGGAGGTTCTCTCTTTTGGGTAATTTGATTGGAAGAGAAAATCTAGATGCCGATAGAGAAAAATAGAAAGGTTCCCACCCAGCGGGGTATTCAATTAAGAGACTAATTAAGAGTCTATTAGCGGTATTCCATTTGGAAAAAATATGTAAGTATTTAAAAGTCTACGAATCACAATAGATTTTAAAAGTTTAAGGATTTTAGTTGATTCTCTTTACAAAATATAACTAAATTTAACTTTTTAAAATTTCTTATAATTATTTTCAATGAACTTCTTTACAACATGAAAACTAAAAAAAAAAACAATTGTTAATCATTTAACAAGAGTTACATAAATCACTCTATTAAAAATTTTAATTGAGAAAATTGATATTATCATATTTTCGTTAAAAATAATTATTTATAAGATGATATCAATAATAAATTATTGTATGATGAAAATAAAAATTATAAAAATTAGAATAATAATTTATTTATTTATTTTAAAAAAAAAAAATTTTATATAAAATTATGTTCATATACATTTGAATATAATTGATATTTATGAAAGTTTACGTAAATTATATATATTTTAGGGAGATTCACAAAAACATTAAGTTCTAAGTGTTTTAATATAGTTAAATACTAATCTTTAGACTAATGGTAAAATAGTAAAAATTTCCAAAACTACCCTTTTGTTTTAGTTTTGAATGATTACATAAAATACAGAATCATTTATACTATATTTAAAAGATTAGTTTCACTATTAATCCAGATCTCGCTAAAATAACTACATAAAAAAATTCTACACGACGCATATCAAAGAAATCATGGTTGAAATTGTGCAGAACAAAACTCTCGCCCGTTTCACCCAAAATCTCACTAGTCCTCAACCGATTGACGGCGTTCAGAAATTTTGAGAAGCAAGATTCCGAATCCGACTGACACCCGGCGAAAAAGATAATCGACGACTTTATCGGCTTTAAGGTTAGTTGTCACTGAAACTAGTTTTGATTTTCAGTGTAGCAATTTGATATAAATTGTACACATACAGTGATTTTCGTCTATATAATTTACAATATTACGTTTTGGAGGTTGTTTGACCTAGTTTTTTCCCATCTGTAATTGTTTTCCAATAGTTATTCCAATTGATTAAGATATTCGATCTACTTACCTTGAAACTATTTAGTAAATTGTGAATTTTCGTAGTTCCAATCCTCGATAGCCTGTTTTTATTTAGAATGATTTTTTTTTTTATTCTTGTGATTTTTGGGGCTTTCTTGTTTGTTACTAGCAGTGAGTGTTCAAAGTTTTGATATTGACAATTCAGTTTGTGTTTAATTTGATGTGAATGTGGTGGGGGATTTTCCCGTTTATGTTGTAACACTAACATTGTATATAGAAACGACCTACAACAATATAGAAACTATGATGTTGTAGCAGTCGTGTTTGTTAGTACTTGAATGTTTTTTTTGGTTAGGTTCTAGAGAATTTGCTCCATGCATGATCCTACCTACAACAATATAGAAATTATGATACTTTGTTCTCAAACTCAGGCAATTTGTCCATTACGGGTTTCCTTAAATGGGTAGTGATATTAACTTGAGTATTTGTGCATTGATGTTGCTATATGAGCCTTTTTTTTTTTTGGCATGAAACTACTTGTTATGGAGCTCTTTTAGTTGTACATTGATTTGATTTTGGTTCATTCTTGGATTTTGAAATGGTTGTATATTTTCTTTGACATCTTGATGGATTGGCTGCTGAACTCGGGGATTCCGTTGTCGAAATCCTATTTCTCCATCACACCACCGGAGGCGATGAAGACCCGACGGCGGAGGTAATCACGGACTAGTGGCGTGGCTGATCCTCGTCCTACTGTGTAAGCTCGATTGCAACTTGCAAGGCAGTACGTGCAGGGCAACAACGTCGCATTGTCGTACTTGATTTTTATTTGCTTGCAATGTCTTACTTTGACAACAAAGAGTATGGAGGGCAGCTCATACGCTCCGGGGGCAGACGAGCAAAAACGTTGTGTGTTGATATTTATATATGCACTTTATCTAGTTGGTTTATTGATGTAATTGTTCAAAGTTTAATAGTTGATTAGTTGATATAAAACTATTGGTTCGTTCTCAAATGAATTTTTCATGTGAATTTATGGTTACATATAAAAAGAGAAAATTATCAATTTGGTACCATAAAGGAGGGCAAGTCTCGTTTTGATACCATTTTGTTTCCGTTTCTCAATTACATACCATAAAACCTGAAATCGAGTCAGTATCATACTTTTTTCGCCGGAAAATTTTGAAATCGCCGGAGATCAAGCACGTGAGTTGCACGCGAGTGGTAGCTCCGGTGACCTAGTCCAGATGGCAATATCTCATTGGTCAGGCGATTAAAATTAAATCAAAAATCAAACCTTTTCCATTTGGCTTGCCACGTCAGCATTCCACTATTAATTTCAAAAATAAAAAAAGAAAAAAAAACAGAATTAAAAGTATTAAAAGCGGGATTGAGAGCGATACCCAAATCTATTCCAGAAAACCCTAATCCCCCAAATCATTGAAGAACCCTAATTTTTGTTCCTTTGATTCTCAGTGTAAATTCACATATCAATTACGTAATTCATAATCCCTCTTTAATTCGCAAAAAGCCATCCTTTTCAATGTCTCAATCGAGTACCAACTCAGAAGCAATAAATTGTTTCTGTGGAAAAACGGCATCCTCGGTTGTGGGAATTATCCGGTTTGTCACCCTTTTTTTTGCTTATCTCTTAATTTTCTTTTTCTGCTGTGAATTGCATTTTTTTTTTTTTTTGCATTGCAGAACCGAAGATGCAGTTTTTTTAGATGGCTAGATCCTCCTTTATGTGAGAGAGCGAAGCAAATTATTCCTGGATTGCTGAGACGATTAAATGAACCGAATTCCAATTCCAATGGAGTGTTTGAGGTTGAGATGGAGTTGTTGAAGGTTGAGAACAAGAAGTTGCAGGAAAAAATCTTGAAATTGAAGAACCGCAATAAAGAGTTGACATGTAGTTTTTACAAAATTATCTTAGTTCTAGTTATTGGATTTATGGGTTTGTTTGTATTTTGTTGTTCTTAGAGATGTTGCTTTCTGTTATAATTTGATTCAGAACTTGGTTTAATGTATTGGAGATCTCTAATGTAATGCAGACAAGTATTTTGTTATTGTTGTTTTTGGTGTTTTCTATTGTAATTTGTTTCAATACTGCTTCTGTAATGAGAGAACTCATGTTGGTGTTCTTATTGTTTATTTAGTGAATTAAGAACAAAACACACTATAACAAGAATCAAAAATGAAACAAATACCTAATAGCACTCCATTAGACTGGATAAAATTTCTTCATTAGTTTCACCAAAATATGCATCATTTCACAGAAGCATCATAACCACCAAATTCCAAAACAGAACAACATAGCATCCAAGTTTCAAAACAAAAACAACAAAATCAACTTAACAACCAAGTTCCAAAAAAAGAACAATCACAACAACTTAAATTCTAAAATTCCTTCTGGCATCTTGAATTTGTTCATGGATAGTAGGGCCATCTACTAGAGTCTGAGTGGTCACTTGGCTTTGTTGAGTGCTAACTCCAACATCTGGATCACTGACATGAATGTCTTGGGCTGGTGTGATCCTTGGGGGTGCAATCTACAACAGTTAAAGGTTAAATTAGAAGTTATATTAAAATGTAATGTGTCTTAAAATGGTCAGATAGGTAAAAGTAGGAAAACTCACATGATTCTCTCCTGTTGGAGTGTTGGATGCAGTCCCTTGGTTCACAGGCCTCCTTTCTTTCCTCACAGGAGCTTTGGGCTTTACTGGCTGCCTCCCACAAGTTATTGTGTTATGTCCTTCTCCACCACACTTTTTGCATTTATAGGTGAGTGTCTGTCTTTTCATTGTTTGAAGCTTTTTTTTGCTATTTTTCTCTGACTTTTCAAATGGATCCTTTCTTCTTTGTTTAGGCTTCCTTCCTCTAGCAGCTCTCTTTCCAAAACTTGGAGGTAATGGAGGAATATACATTGAATCACCCCATAAAAGATCATAACTGATGCCATAAACTGTATTCTGGTAAGTCTTGTTATAGGTCTGCACATGGTAGCATTCATCCACAAAGTCCAAAGGGTTTAAATTCTGTCTCAGCAAAGCACAAATTGCATGAGTGCATGGTATTCCAGTTAGCTGCCAGCTCCTACATGAGCACTCTAATTTCTTCAGGTCCACTGTGAATTGTGTGGCATCAAAGCATGCAATCTGGTAGTGGTAATCTGACCCCTTCACTGGAATACAATCAACAACCTTCTCAGTTTGAATGTCTAATATCTTTTGGATTCTTGGACAAAGTATGCCATTCCATTTCTTCAGTGCTCTGTCCCTATTCTTCTGAAGTCTGACCATAAGACTCTCCCTAATCCACTCCATCATAGTGATAATAGATTTATCTCTGGCCTCCAGAATATTTGCATTGAAAGTCTCACAAACATTGTTTAAGAGCATGTCACACTTGGCCTTCTCATTGAAATATGCCTTGCACCACTGATGTGGAAAACCTTGCCACACCAGTTTCTGATTCAGTACCAAGGAGAACAGTAGACCCTGGATTTGTTTTTCTGAGTTCATCAACATATGACCACAGCTTTGCATATTGTGCATCAGGATCTCCCTCAATTTTAATCAAGGCCTTCTTCTTAGCTTTATAGGCCTGTGTCTTAGAGATCTCAACTCTTATATCATGCATGGCATCCATCCTAAAACCCTTAACTGATCTACCACCATCACTTTGAAATCTTTGCAAGAATCTGTCACTCAACCAAGAAGAAGTCAGACTCTTTACCTTGTGAGATGGTGCGCATGTGTGATGATCCAATATTTTCCTGATTTGAAAAGATGTGTCATTTTTCATCCTCAAAGCATTGATCATCCACTTGCACTCACTGGAGTCACACCTGGCATACATCCTTCTTTGATCATTACTGGTGAACTTGATATTCCTCCTACAGTTGATAGCATGGGATTGGGCAGCAAACTTGAACTCTTTTTTTGTTGCAAACACCTGCTTTATCACAAACTCAGGCTTGTACTTTTCTTGTGGATTGAAGCTTGGATATTGCTCACTTTCCTCATCAGAGACTCTGCCTTCATCAAATATTTTTGTACAATCCACAACATCCACATCAGAATTCCCACTGCCACTGTCACTCTCACTATGATCATCCACATTCTCAGTTTGGCCAATTGGACTATTTTCAGCATCAGAGACTCTATGACTTCCCTCAGTTTGTTCATCCTCAACATCATCATCAGCATCAGTTGCTTCATGACCAATGCAGTAGTTTAAGTCCTCAAATGACTCAATATCACTGGCATGTTCACCTTCAGCTGCTGCATCATTCATGTTGTCATCACCTTCAGCTGTTGCATTATACATGTTGTCATCACCTTCAGTTGCATCAACATGTTCACCTTCAGCTGCATCAACATGTTCACCTTCAGCTGCATCAACATGTTCACCTTCTTTCCTAGCTGTATCAATTATATTTGCAGCATCTATGGCATCAAATTCAGACTCTACACATTCAACTTCTGCATCATACATGTTGTCATCACCATTCACAGAAACTGAACCACCCACAAAGTCAGAATCCTCTTCAGATTTATAAGCTTCTTCATTTGACATTGTAACTGATGTGAACCCATCCACAACTATATTTGCAGTATCCATGGCATCAAATTCAGACTCTACACATTCAACTTCTGCAAGAAACATGGTTTCATCCTCATCCTCATCCACAGAATATGAACCACCCACAAAGTCAGAATCTTCACTAGACATATCATCAACTAACAGCTCAGCATAAACATACATTTCCCTATCAATTAAGAAACTTCTAGCCCATTTTCTGATGTCATCATCATCAATAAATAATTTCAAGGTTCCATCTTTCATCTTCAAATGATATCTCAAATTCCCTTTCACTCCAGCATCTTTAGCATAGGAATCAAAATCGGAAGCACTTATCTGATCTGCATTGCACCAATCAAGACAGAGAGTCTGCCCTCCAACATATTTTGTCTGAGGATCGTTTGTGAAGGTACCTCCAACATGCAATATAGTTGTAAAATCTTTACTCTTTGGATCTGAAAAAAAAAAAATTAACAAGAAAATATAGGTATTGTGAAAAATCTTTACTCTTCAGTTCATAGAACTCAGAAAACAACAAAAAAACAGAGAAAAAAAATAATACGTACCGTAGCTTGGTAACCCCGAATCCGCTGCCCCTTTCTTTTTTTTCGCCTGAAAACCATCTTCTCTTACTACTCTGTGCGAATTTTGTACACCGTTAAGAAAGATTCAAAAGATGTATTGTGTTTTCACCTTCAATTATAGAAGAAATTCCCCTCGATTGTAGTTTTCGGACATTTAGGGTTTGAGTTAGATTTGGGGGAATAAATGAGAAAATCCTCTCAGCCCGCCAATTTAACCCCCCAGCTGCCCCGCCCGCCCTTTCTTTTAATTCTGTTTTTTTTTTCTTTTTTTATTTTTGAAATTAATAGTGGAATGCTGACGTGGCAAGCCAAATGGAAAAGGTTTGATTTTTGATTTAATTTTAATCGCCTGACCAATGAGATATTGCCATCTGGACTAGGTCACCGGAGCTACCACTCGCGTGCAACTCACGTGCTTGATCTCCGGCGATTTCAAAATTTTCCGGCGAAAAAAGTATGATACTGACTCGATTTCAGGTTTTATGGTATGTAATTGAGAAACGGAAACAAAATGGTATCAAAACGAGACTTGCCCTCCTTTATCGTACCAAATTGATAATTTTCTCCATATAAAAATAATTTTTTTAAAGTTTTGATGGTTCAACCTCAATTACATGAATTATATACGATTTCGATATCAATCTAGTAGATAGATATCAGTGTACTTGTAAATATCTTGATAATAGATACCAAACTATCTTGATAAATAGATACCAGGAGTAGTACTTTACATACTAGTATAGTTTCGCAAATTTTTAAGACAAATATAATTTCTTAATCACATGATTAACTATCAAGTAATGTGCCGCACATTTATTACTATGAACGAAACCAGCAAAAAAGTAATAATTATGTTATACAAAACTATAAAACTAGCTTATAAAATTAGGAGCGGATTACAAAACTAAGAACTATGAACGAAACCAGCAAAAAAATAATTATTATATTATACAAAACTCGAAACAAAACTAGCTTATAAAATTAGGAGCGAATTACAAAATTAAGAACGAAACTAACAAAAAACTAATAATTATATTATACAAAACTAAGTACGAAACTAACTTATAAAATTAGGCACTAAACTAGCAGTATAGTGATAATTCTATTACACAGACGGAACTATCAAAAAGCTGCAAATTGTGTAACACAAAATTAGAAACACGAGTAATTATATAACACAAAATTAGGATCGAAGCTGATAATTCTAATACACAAAATTAAAAAACAAAACTATCATAAATTGGTAATTATATTATCCATAATTAAGAACAAAACTAAGCGAATTGTTGGGAATTGTTGGTAACTCGATTAATTAAACGAAATTAGAAACGAAAATAGCATAAAAATTGGGCAACAAGAACAACTTATCCTCTCCTTGGCGAACCAAAGCCGATTACCCTCGAACAGCAAGACCAACTTATCCTCGTTCGGGCTAATCTCCCCGTCCCGGACGGCCGGACCTCGGCCCGCCATCTCAAGGCCCTCCAGAGCGACGTCAAGATTCCGTGCATGCCTTTGCCTTGATGAATTTCGCGAGGACGATGTCCCTACTCGTGTGCCCTACGCTCGGGAACATAGACGCCCCACAACTCGTTCTTGAGGTTGAAATCTCGTTGGGGACTTTTCGCAAACAAGTAGTCTCCAACAATGGCTTCCTCGACATTGAACCAGAACTCGATCTAGGCCCTCGCCCTCGATTGTTTTGTCTCGGCCGAATCTGATTTTTGGTTTCCTCTTTGTCCTCGCGACGTCGTATCGGGGCTCGTCTTCCTCTTCAATGGTAATTTGAAAAAAAAAATTGGTGATTAAGAAGATGAACACATTTTTCAATAAAAATAAATAAATATAATGAGAAAATTCAATCAAAAGTAAAGTCTAATCTCGTTTCTATTCATTCAAAATTCAATTATGTTCAACTTTTTTTTCCTCGACAGTTTCTTCATGAAAGAAAAATGTTAAATGAATATAAACGAGATTAGAGTTACTCCAAATAAAACGTGTTGTAATCTAAAGGGTACGATAGACTTTTTAATTTTGAAAAACAGTCTTAAAATATAATTAGAAAACATAATAATATCTTAAAATATAATACAAGAAAATTACAATTTACCTTTTTATATAAAGGCTAATCTTTAGTATTTTTTTATATTTTCATAAGCCAAACTATTTTTTATTCTAAAATTACCTAAAATATAATTAGAAAACATAATAATATCTTAAAATATAATACAAGAAAATTACAATTTACCTTTTTATATAAAGGCTAATCTTTAGTATTTTTTTATATTTTCATAAGCCAAACTATTTTTTATTCTAAAATTACCTATATTTTACGATTCTTTAAAATTTGTGAAAATCAATATAAAATCAATAATAAATTCTTAATTAATGGAGATTAGAGAGCGAGTAATTTGGGAAATGAGGCTTATGCAATCCAATAATGTAAATAAAGATGAGAATAACAATGATGAATAATAATATTTATTTATTTTTGAATAAATGGATTTTTTGATAAATAATAATATTTATTTATTTTTGAACAATTTAATTTTTTTTAAATAAAAAAAAAATTATATATAAAAATTTATAAAAATTCAAGTAAAACAATTAAAAAAAATTATATTACAATCTACAGACTTTTAAAAGTAAAAAAAATCCATCATTTTTTTTATTGAAATACTAAACTCTTTTTAAAATAAAATAAATGAATAATTAAAATAATAGTCATTATTTTTTCAAGTATGTAAAAAAAATTAATCATTATTTTATGTTTTAATTTACTTCCAATTTTTTTCAATGAAGAGTATTAAGTTTTGGAATAATTTTTGAATTTTGAAGGAAGATGCATTGATGGACTTTGCCACAAATGTGTTTTAATAAAAGAGGATTATTGATGTAATAAATGATATTTTAATTTTATTTTAAAGTTTATAATTGAATTTTTTTAATATTTTCATGAAAAAATGAAAAATTTATATGATTTATTACATATTTTTTATTTTGTAATGTAAATTTGAATATTCCACAAATATGTATACAAATCGAAATTTGATATTTGAACTAATACAAATACAAATATGAATATTTGAAAAATAAGTGAAATATTTCACTCCATTCGTTTACACTCTTAATTGATAATTACATCCCTACTCTTAATTGTATATGCTATTTGCACTCCCAAATTTAATAAGTTCACCACCTTTATTATATATATAAATTTATTAATGGTTTAAAAGTCTATAATTTCCTTGTTAAATACTCCTTCGGTTCAAAGACAGTTGTCATACTTTCCTTTTTGGGGTGTCCAACAATAGTTGACACACCCCAAAAAAGGAAATAATTATTCTAACTTTTTCATTTTAATATACAATTTTATTCTACTTTACCTCACCTACTTTTTAAACTTACTCACAACTACTTTACTTTTCATTTTTAAAATATATTTTTACTCTTTATTTTTTAATAAAAAAATTAAAAAATAACAATTTTCTTAAACTTCGCAAAGTATGACATCTATTAATGGCGGTTGATTAGCCCGTTTTTCGTGCGACTTTCGGTCGATTTTTGGCTCTTCCGTATTCTTGTTATGCCCGTTTTCTCCCGTCTTATGAGCTTATAGCATTAATTTGATTAAAACGGTGTGATCGATACATCTTCCGTGTTTTGTAGGCAAAACGGGGTAAAAACGGAGAAAATTGGCTTTTCGAGTGAAGAGTACACTGACTGGAGACCGACAGCCGAAGACCTGGAGGGCGACACCTGACTGGAGGGCGACAGCCGAAGACCCGGAGGGCGACACCTGACTAGAGGCCGACAGCCGAACACCTTCAGAAAAAGAGCAAAAATTCGAGTACATAATTTTTATTTTTTTTCTATTTTTTTCTGTCATGTCAAAACTCTTTAGTTTTTTTACTGTAATGATTAACTCATAAAAAAATAAAAATTAACGAATAATTAGATTAACGTATAATTAGACGAATATCGTGATTGTCGGCCTCTCCCAAGCTGTCGCCGGTGACTTGGTGGTCGGGTCCTAGGAGGGACAGCGGCGCAACTCCGACCGAGGGCGTGACCATAGCAGCCCAATACACCTTCAGAAAACGATATTGTTCACAAACCCCAGCCACAAACCTACTAATTAAACTATTATGTATTTATTTCCACCACATTATTAATGTTTTATTTACTTTGTTTTTGCCCGGCCCAACAGTATGCACGAAATCGTTATTGTAATTGGGGATTTAATTTCCTTTTGTATGGTTGAGAATTTAAATTGAGATGCTTTATTTTACTTCAAAATTTTTTGATTATTGTTTGCTTGAATTTCATACGCATTATTTTTGGTGAAAAAAAATATGCTGTATAAAATTTTTCAATTGAAACTACTTTGAGACCTCACTCCCATTTTAGTAAAACCTGAATTTCAAGCGATTTTATTGTTTAAACTTTAAATTAGCGTTGTATAAATTGTTTGGAGAAAACAAGGTTTTGGGTCTCTCTTACAATTAGGGTTTGTATAACCTTATAAATTCTTATGTTTACATAATTTATGATTATGAGTAATTTGTTGTAAAAAGAAAAATAAAAAGGAAAATGGAAATGGAAAATAAGGAAAACTAAAAAAGAGGAAAATAAAAAAAATGGAAAACAAAAATGCAGGAAAAAGAAATTAAAAGGGAAAGAAAAGAAAAATAATATTACAGTGGACAAGAGGGGAGGGGGAAGCGGCTCTTTAGACTGCAAGAGGTGAGGGGAGAAATATTTTTTCAAGTTTTTTTTCTCACAGGCCGCCTAGAAGCCGCCCAGATCGCCCAAAAGCTGTCTATGACCCGTCTTGCTTAGACCCACCTAGATCATTCGCATAGAAGAAAAACTGAGCAGCAAACCGTTTAGTACTCCCTGAAGAGTTTGTATAGAGAATTTTCACGTAGATTTAAAAAAAAATTATGTGTTAAATAATATAAAGTACGAATATAATTGGTACTCTTGTGTAAGTAGTGTAAGTAATGAATGAGTTAGGTGAAAAAGTAATGGTATCAATGTAAATAAATAAGTATTTAAAGAATCAAATTATAAAAAAACTTTTTATTTATGTGTGCAGAGTTTTGTGAAACAGAATAAAAAAGAAAGTGTCCAAACTCTTGTGATTCAGAGGGAGTATTATTTTTGAATTGAAGGACATACATGATCATAATAAAAACTCCCGGAATCTAAGACTATATAGTGTTTTATGTGTTTGGTATGAATTTCTTATACTAGTCCGTCTCAACTACATATGCACTGGTTGATGAGCACGTAGATTAAGAAAAATGTTATTTTTTGATCAAAAAGTAATGAGTCAAAATGTATTTTTAAATTAAAAGGTAAAATAGTTGTGTGTAGAGTTTGAAAAGTATGTTGAAAAAGTAGGAATAAAATAATATTTCAAATTGGAATAAAATAAATATTTTCTTTTTCAGGGTGTACATAACTAGTTGGGACGGTCCAGAAAAAAAAATTGCATAAATAGTTGGGACAGAGGTAGTATAATACTATAATAATATGCTATGTTTCTTATGCACAGATGAAGAGATGTGGTAGTAATAGTACTAGTGCAAGGAAGAAGTTGAAAACCTGCACCGATTTTGATTCTCTTCCGGAAGACTTATTGGTACAAATTCTACTACATGTCCCTGCTCAAGATCTATTCGACGCCGCAAAGTTTGTTTCCTGGAGGTGGTTGCGTATTATCCGAACCCATAATTTCAGGTTATCCCACCTTCATAATTCAGCTTCTGGACTTCTCATCAAGCATAAATTCGAACTCAAATTTAATTTTATGTCGATGACACGAGCTGGCCAAATTGAGATATCTGACTTCAGCGACACCTACAATCCCCAATGCAAGATCTGGTCTAGTTGTAATGGTTTGGTGCTGGAGCGTGATCCCAGAGACGGGTATGAACTTATAATCACTAATCCAGTAACAAAGCAACATCTCGCTCTACCTCCATTTATCACCCGAACCACTCTCCCCTTCTCATTATCCGCCATTACATTTGTGGCTACTCACATGGAGTACAAAGTGGTCCGATCGTTTTATGATAAAGAAGCTTGTCTACCGTCGTCACGGTTATGTTGTGGTGTATTAACTGTCGGATCGGCTGATAACCTTTGGAGACTTGTTGATACCCAACACTTATCCCTTGCGGCTTCTAAGCTTCTCGAGATGTGTCCGTTGGTCACTGGAGGCTTTGTGCATTGGGCGAGAGATTTGAATAGTAATTTTCATCTGAGTCTCAGCAAGCAGAAAGGATTTATTACTGCTCCCATGAGAAATAATTATATATTGACAATGAACATGGAGACTGAGATTATTACTGTGTGTCCCACTCCTCAATGGAGCGGTGGGTATTATTGTCATAAATATTTATCGGGGGGAAAGTATCTGTCTTTGATGATCGGGCGTGGGTATTTGAAGTGGGAGGTTTGGGAGATGGAACCTGAAACGAGAGAATGGACTAGATTGCCCGACATTGACTTGGAAGCTCACAAGGACTTTTTGAATGAGTCGTATGACAGGGAGGAGCACCCCATGTTCAAACCTGATGAAGGAGCTTGCTTGGATTGCAAACTGGCTCCAGCTGGCTGGTTGAAATACGGAGAGGTCATCATCTTAGCTGTATTAAGGCCACGGAAGAGGGGTGAATTCTCTCAAGCTCGGTTACGTGCTGCCTACAATGTTTTAACACAAGACATCATCTCCGTGTTTGAGGTTGACTACAGCCCCATCCCTTATCTTGAACATACAAACAGCCTGATGGGGATTCCCTAAATTGAGGTCGAGTTTCACTTGTGCTTTTATTTTTATCCTAGTGACTGAGTTACTGTTAGCATGTTGTTGACATGATATTAATGTACTATTTGTTACTGTTAGCATGTTGTTGACATGATATTAATTTACTATTTACGAAAGGGATACTTATATAGTTTAATACTTGATTTATAGGTCTTTTTTACTTTGGTACCTCACTTTTCAAATGGACTAATAACTGACCTTTGTAAAAATTGCAAATTACTACTTTGGCTGGAATCCGGCTTACGGTTGAGCATGTGATTACATTTAAGGGCAATTTTAACTTTTAACCAAATTATCATTTTGAATTAATAAAAAGGAAAAAAAAATTGAGCTTCATCTTCAATCCTAAAAACAAAATCACACAACATTCGTATGCATTGTAATTTATGCAAGACTCTTGGCTTGGGACTCTTGTAGAGACAAGTTTGCGTTGCTGGAGTCTGTATGGCCCCCCAGAATGCCTATAATCCCTAAAAGCAGCTCATCAAGGCAAGCAAAGGAAGCTGCACCTTCCGCTAGCTAGTGAACCAGTCTCGGGGGAGCTCTTCTTAATTGGTGTTGCCTATCGGACATCTCGAAGAGTAAGCCCTGTGGCTGCCACAGCTATATCCACAATCCAATCCATGCCCTTGTCTGGATTTGGAAATAGTTCCAATTCTTCTTTCAATACCATGGACGATGCATATTCTTCACAAAAATCTTCATCTGAAGCTCCATCTCCAAACTTTCAATTATTCAGCTGGGAAACCTTTCAACCAGTGGGAGGTCTTCTTCCTCAACCTGAATGGACAGCATGGGACCAAACTGTCGAATATTGTGCTTTCGCGTATCAACAACATATCGTCATTTCTTCACTGCGTCCTCAGTTTCGGTACCTTGGAGACGTGGCAATCCCTTATGCCACTGGAGGTGTTTGGCACCGAAGACAATTGTTTGTAGCTACCCCTACCACCATCGAGTGTGTCTTTGTGGATGCTGGTGTTGCACCTATTGATGTAGAAATTAAAACAAGGAAGGAAGAGACGAGGCTTAAAGAGGCACAGTCAAGAGATGTTGCAGAACATGGTGAGTTGGCGTTAATAACTGTTGATAGTCAACAAACAGCCGAACAAAAACGACCTGTTGGCCCTCTTGTAGTTGCAGCCGAATAAGTGTGTAATATTATTATTCCTTCAGGCTCATGGCCGACCCACACTGAGGAGCTTGGTTCAGGCTTGGAACAAAACCCTGCAAAAAGAGATGGAACACACTTCATCCACCAAATTGGACGCTGCATCTTCTTTCCTAGCCTCCCTTGAGGATTCCAAGCTCACAACCCTACAAGATGCGGCCAAGAAACCCTCAATTGAAATCCTCCCACCCAGAATGTCGTCTCTGTACGGACCAAATCCTTGGCCTGAACACATTGTAAGGATTGGTGTCAATGTGTCATTAACTGGCGGAGGTGGCTGAAAAGTAATACTAGCAACGAAGTTATTAGAAGCTATATATACTACCCTAACAAACAGTTAAATGACTAAGTTATATATTTATAATAAACTAGTAATAACTCCCTGTGTGCCCTGTGCGATGCACAGGACAATATTTAATGTACATTTTTTTATTAGAGAAAAAAACTAAGGATTAAAATATATTTTAAAAATGAAAAGTAAAGTAGTTGTGAGTAAGTTTAAAAAGTAGGTGGGATAAAGTAGAATAAAATTGTATATTAAAATGAAAAAGTTAGAATAATTATTTCCTTTTTTGGGGTGTGTCAACTATTGTTGGACACCCCAAAAAGGAAAGTATGACAACTGTCTTTGGACCGAGGGAGTATTATATTACAATAAAATAAAGAAATTTAAAAAAAAATGTAACTTTATAATATATTTAATAATGAAAAACTATTTAATGTAAAATTTTGACATTGGTTGTAATATTTAATGTACATTTTTTAGTTAGAGAAAAAAAGTAAATGTAATATAAATAATGTAAATTATATTATTTTTTATTCATGATATATTATAAAAAAACAATTAAAATTTCGTTTCAATTAAAAAATATATGTTTAAAGTTTTTATATTATATTACAATAAAATAATAAATTTTGAAATATCTATTTACAATTTAGCATTATTATTTTATTTGTAAACTTTCATCTTATTGTACATATTTTAACCCAACATTATTAGTTAAATTACAACATATAATTGTGCTTAAATACTAAAACCTTAAATAATTTTTAAATTATATTAAAAAAACACTAAAAAAATTTTTATCTTTGAAAGAAGGTACATGAGACCGCAATTCAGTATCAAAATAAAATTTGTTACAAAAATGAGTTGTGTAATTAATTATAAAATTTGATTTGTCTTAATTGATTAAAAAAATTCAAAAAATATTTTTTAAGCATTAACTGTTTAATTTAGAAAGTTTCATATTATTTTTGAAATTAAACATAAAGTTTCATATTATTTTTGAAAAATATTTAAATATTTTATTATCAATTAATGAGTAATGAGTATTATTATTATTAATATTTAATATTACTATTAATAAATAATAAAATTAAAAATTGAAATTATATATTATCTAACTTTCAGGTATAATATTTTGAAGTTATAAAAAATATCAATCTTATAATTTAAAGTATACATTATTTATTATACTAATTATTATTATGAATAAATTCAAAGAGGCAGGTTTTAATTGTTTAGTTGCATTGGCTACTCTCTGTATGGTTCAAAGAAGCATGATGACTAAGTTTTCTTGCAAAAAAAACCAAAAAGATATTAGTACAATGAAATCAAATAAAATTGTTAAAATCATACCTAAAATCAAATATAATTTTCTTGAAATGCACGAAAATATTTAAAAATTTGAAATTAGTTGCACATAAAAAAAACATTAGAAAAAAACTAACAATTAGACTAATGCAATCATACAAAAATATTTCATAATACTTACATTCCTCTCCACAAAGAAAAATATATAAAAAAAATCCAAATAAATAATTCTTACCTTGCTCCCTACAGAAAAAAACAAATTAATGATCATGAGCAAAAAAATATATTAATTAATATGTAAAAAAATAATACTAAAAGAATTTGAGAGGTAGGTAGCAAATGAATGAAGATGATCATTTTATAGCATGAGATTTGAATTAGGGTTAATTAATTATTATTATTATGATTTGAATTTGAATATTTTGATCAATAATTATTTCATAATAACCGAAAATTCAAATATAGTAATTTAATTCAAATTCTGCATAATTATAGTAATATTTAATATGATATAATATCAATTTATTTGTTTACTTAAAATAAAAAATTGATAAATTAATAATTGAATTAATTTTATTATTTATATTATATAAAAAATAATAACAATAATTATAATTAATTTGATTCCTACATAATTATAATATAATTTAATGATTTAATAGGAGATAATATCAATTTTATTTTGTTACTTAAAATAAAAATATGATGGATTAATAATTCAAATAATATTAGGACATTATATATAATAAAATTAACTACAAAATATCATCATATTGTATATGGACCGGATTTCATTCTCTCATGTTTGACTACTACTATAATTAAGGATGGTCATTATATATTTTATAAAATCATTAATCAATAATTAAAGAATTGATTAGAGAATAAATATTAGATTTTAATAAATGAAATGATTATTTTTAAAACGGTTGTTGAAATTTAGACGCATTAATATTTATATTTATTTATTAATATAATTAATATAATAGTTAAAATTAAATCGAATAAGCATTAAATATTTATAAAAATATTATTATATTATTTTGTAAGTCGAGGATAATTGACAACTGATATTATTATTATTATTATTATTATTATTATTATTATTATTATTATTATTATTATTATTATTATATCATAAATCTCGGATAATTGACAACTCATTATTTTTAAATATTTAGTGAGATCACCATTAAATCGGCTAATTGATTATAAATTATATTCTCCATAATTAAATATGGAAATATGAGAATAAAATCGAAATGGTAATATAAAAGAAATAATTAATCTTAAGTTATGGAAATTATATAATTGGGTTCATAATTCATAATTAATAATTAATAATGAAAAATCCACGTCAATTAGAATTAGAAGCTTTAGAAATGCCACGTAGATATATGTATGGTTTGTATGTGACACCTAGTGTGAACATTCTCATTTTTTGTAGTGTATTTTTTTTTCTTCACATTGGCACGTGGATCAGCAAAGTCTGGATTTATATATTAAATAAATAGGATAACAATTGTAGACACTTTAAAAGTTTTTTATAATAGTCAAGGGTTGTTAGTGGTTGATCATTTGAATTGAATACAGGTCTTCGAATCTCAAGTTACATTTTTTTTTTACTTTTTTAAATCTGCAATTAATATTTTTTAATTAGGAGTTTAAAAAAAAATTGGTTTACTTTTACTTTGTACTTTTTTAAATCTGCAATTAAGATTTTTAATTAGGAGTTTAAAAAAAATTTGTTTACTGAAATTATAATTTCAACCTCATAAAATATAGTTTAAAATTTATAATTACTTATTTACACTTTAAAAGATAAAGAATATATATTAATATATTATTTTCTTATTTATTTACCCTTTAGAAAATAAAGAATATATATTCATATATTTTATTTGTCACTTTTTTTAATCCATTTTTAATTTGAAAAAATAATTATATTTGATTTTATTGTGAAAATATAAATTAAATTGAAATTTAAAATTTATTAAAAAGGATAATTTTGGTATCTCACCTTATATTATATTTGGCACAATAAAAGTGAAATTTCCTTTACGAGAGAGTAATGAAATTTTCTTTATGAGAGAGTAATTAAGTAAAACTAAAGTACTTAATTACAATGAATAACTTAAAATTAACCTATTTTTGGAAATCTCTCTTTTAATTTTATAAAAAGAATTATTTTGTTTATATTCATCTTCTAATAAATTTTGTTTTATAATATTAAAACTCCGAAAATTATTGAAGAGCTAAGTCAAATTAAAACTGTTTGGTTTTATACGACAATATTAACCTTGAAATTTATCTATCTATTTAATATATAAACTGATCCTTGGACAATGTGAACACAAAAAAAATACACTACAAAAAATGAGCATTTTCACACTACGTGGCACAAAAAATACTTTCATTGGTCAATATTTTCTTATGTGGCTTTTATTTACCAATATTAATTATAACGTGGCTTTTTTTAATTGGATGATTTAATAATAACAATGACAAATTCAATAAATTATTCAATGTTCATATTTAACCATAATCGAATTAATAATAATTGACAGATTTACATATATAATTAATTATGATGCCATATTTCATTTAAAGTAAAATCCTATTTGATTTATTATTTAATATCATCACTAATATTAATTGTTCGATTTCCAATTATAATTAATCTATTTGATTTGTTACTTAATCTCATCCATTCTATTACTTTTTTCACCATGTATATCAATCTACAATATAGAATAAAATCGGTCAAAATTTATTAAATAGATGGTAATAAACAAATTAAATTATATTTTATATTTTCTTATTAATATAGTTACACGCATTTCTTTTTATTATTCTCCCTAAAATTCTTATAATTTATTACGTACAAAATTCGCATAATTTATATGGTTTTTAATTATAATTTAAATATTTATGATGATTTATTAATTAAATTCAGCAATATACAATTATCTTCTATTAATTAGCTATGTTAATGGTAATATACATTCTTTACCTACTTAATTAGGTATCCTAATTTACATCTATTTCCTAATGTATAAATGGTAATAATTTTAATTGGTAAGAACTTTATAATTCTAAATATCAAGTCAATTTTAATTAAAAAATCACATATCATTCAATTGACCGAATTAAATATAAAAGTATCTATTAATTTATTTAAACGAATTTATTCAAAAAAAATTAATAGTGGGTAGAATTTGTATATTAATTTATTTAAACATTTTTTTTATAAATATAATTATTAATTAAATTCATAATATTGTAAATCATCTCTTTATTTTAAAAGAATCAAATCAACTTAATATTATCTCTTATTATTTATTACTATAATTAAGTATAATTTGAATTGAAATGCCATCTAAACAGCTTTTTACAAAAAATACGGAATTTATTATTATTATTAAGAAATTATACAAACCCTATTCCAAATCTACACGATCGCCATCTTCACTCTCCCTCACATCTTCTTCAGCATCATTTTTTTTTTCTTTCTAATTTCTGTAATTTCGGTATTATTATTAACGTGTAACATTATTATTATTATTATTATTATTATTATTATTATTATTATTATTATTATTATTATTATTATTATTATTATTATTATTATTATTATTATTATTATTGTTGTTGTTGTTTATTTTTATTTGCAGTGACTCGGTACGTATTGAAACATTCTTATTGCATTAGTCTAATTTTTTAAACATTTTTATTTCATTCGTCTTTTTTTTGCAGCTATCAAGGTAATTAAATCTACGTATGCACTTTATTATTTTTATCTCATTTATCTAATATTTTTCTTTTTCTTTTTTGCAAGCTACTAAGTTAATTTTTTATTTATGCAATTTATAATTTTTATCTCATGCTCTATTTTTTTTGTTTTTCTTTTTTTGCAGCTATAATCTAAGTATCTTTTGTTATATTTCTTTTAATTGAATTTATGTTTATTTTTTTTTCATATTTTACGTTATTACAATAAAATAAATCTAATGGATCTTGATATAATTTTTTTTGCATGATATATATTAATTTATGTTATTTACTAATCATGCATTTTATTGTTTTTTTCTACTAAAAATGTAAAGTTATTACAATAAAATAAATTAATCTAATGGATTAATTTAAAGACATGGTTTGGTTAGAGAATAAGAGATGATCTGTTTAGGTGTGTGATGTTTTTTCCTAAACAAATCACTTTTTTTCACGTTTTATTTCATTATATTTCTATTTTTTAACGTATTTTTTATTTTGTTTTTATCTAAAATTGTAAACTAAATATTTATTAAGATAAAGTATTTTTTAATAAATTTTAAGAATTTGGTAGATAAATGATCAAGATTAATACGATTAAAACAAAAATCATCATATACAGTATTAAAATTAATCCTGATATTTATTAAATTTTATTATTTATTCTCTAATAAATTCTTTAATTATTGATAGTAGTCCTTGATTGACATGGAATCAAATCCGTTCCATATTCTCTTATAATGTTTATTGTTCTTAATTTTAGTAAAAACAAATCAATAATATATCTTATCAAATATTCCTTAATTATAATAGCATTCAAAATTATTTTGAAAACAATTACTTGAGACATTATAAATTCAATTAATAAAATTATTCAATTTCCATATATAATATTAACAATATATTAATATTTTGATTATGTTGGATTGTTTGACCGATTTTAGTACTTCTTCTGGCCATTAATAGATGTGATACTTTGCTGGATACGGAGTTTAAAAAAATTATTATTTTTTAATTTTTTAATTAAAAAGTAAAGAGTAAAAATATATTTTAAAAGTGAAAAAGTAAAGTAGTTGTGTGAGTAAAATTTAAAAAGTAGGTGAGGGTAAAGTAGAATAAAATTGTATATATTAAAATGAAAAAATTAGAATAATTATTTCATTTTTTGAGGTATGTCAACTATTGTTGGACACCAAAAAGGAAAGTATGACAACTTTGAAACGAAGAGTACTAAATAATTAATAAATCTATTAATTCATTTATCGTATATATCGTCCAAAAATATAAAATAAATTAAGTTTGTTTTAAAATAAATTAAAATAAATTAAAAAATAATTGAAATTGTTAATTTCAAATATACAATTTAATTTTAGAAAAGATTTAATTTTATAGAACTGTAATTATATATCTCAAACAAATCAAATTTTATAAATATATAACGTGACGATAATAATATTACGAAATATCGATCACACGGCCATATAATAAAAATTCTTATATTATAATCTTAATCATATAACTACGATTTCTGAATTCAATTTAAAAAATCTAAACGAACATATTGATTAATTAAAATTGTTATACAAAATAATGTATTTTTTTCTTAGAATTTATATATCCGCGCATCTGCGCGGGCAGTTATTACTAGTTATCTTAAAATGCAAGTCAAATTAAGGAACGAGAGATACGACGCGAGAGTTCCTACCATCCTACCACTACCAGAAGCTTCGGAACTTTAATCACAATATTAGTCAGTATTAATAATATATATTTTCTTGTAAATTAAAAAACATTATATCAAAAACAATAAAAATATATATATATATATATATATTAAATTAGTGACTTTAGTGACGAAAGAATAGGTATTATTTATATTAATTTTAAAATTATAAATAATTTGAAACTTAAAAGTGAAAAAAATAAAATTAATAATTTATAAAAGCAAAAAAAATAGGTGAAAATAAAGTATTAATTTTTAAAAAAGAGGTGAAAAGGAAAAGTATAATTTTATTTTAAAGATAAAAAAAAATTAGTTTTAAAAATCTTGAGCACACAATAAATAAATAACAGAATAAAAAAAATACCTCAGTAATAAACTAAATACTAAAGTCTGCTCACCATAATTTAACAAGTAAAAGAGTTTGCTCACCAGAATTTAAGTAACAGAGTTTGCTCATCAGAATTTACAAGAACAGAATAGTTTGCTCAACAGAGTTTGCTCATCAGAATTTACAAGAACAAAATAGTTTGCTCATCAGAATTTAACAAGTAACAGCTCATCAGAATTTACAAGAACAGAATAGTTTGCTCAACAGAGTTTGCTCACCAGAATTTAAGTAACAGAGTTTGCTCATCAGAATTTACAAGAATAGAATAGTTTGCTCAACAGAGTTTGCTCATCAGAATTTACAAGAACAGAATAGTTTGCTCATCAGAATTTAACAAGTAACAGCTCATCAGAATTTACAAGAACAGAATAGTTTGCTCATCAGAATTTAACAAGTAACAGAGTCTGCTCATCAGAATTTAACAAGTAACAGAGTTTGATCATCAGAATTTAACAAGTACCAGAATAACAAAGTTTTCTTCGACTAAAAAAATCAAGTAACTCAAGATCAATTTGCTCGGGCTCACCGTTCGTATTTTTCACGTCTACTCCTCTGGATCTCAGATCATCCACATTTGCTTTACTTGTGGCCCATTGCTCAACAGTCATATCGGTAAGCACTAAGATCTTTTCCGTAAAATAGGTGCAGGTTGCCGTAAGTAGATTTTTAGTATGCTCATCGGCCAGCTTCAAAAAAGAAAAACACAATTAATAAGATCTTCAAAAAAATAATAACATAATTAATAAGTAGCATAATAAAGTTACGAGAACCAGCATAATAACTGAGAAGAGTGAAGATTCATGGGTAACTTTTGTGCATAAAACGAGGAAAGACTGAGTAAATAAGATACACTTTTTCCAGATAAAAATCCAAAATATGAATAATTATTCCGCTATAGTGAAGTACGGTACTCAAGAAGAAAAATAAAATACAAAGAATTGAAGCAAGTTCGCGATGCAGCTTTAAATTGGGGTTTTAAGGACTTACAAGCACGAGCTGGAAAACTTGCATGACAAATAGTTGAATCATAATTGATAAAGAAACTGAGGAATTGAAAGCGACTTTTTACTGATGACAATATTTGAGTTTGAACCAAAGGTAGGAAAAATTTCTAGACTTAGTAATTCATAAATCCAATGAAGAACTCCAATGTGCACCAACATCATGCCCAATGCAGAAGAAAGCTAATTACTGACATAATTAATAGTAATAATGATAGAAAATAACCTTAGTTATGAAATCCTGGTTGGCCAAAACAACCAAATGAGTATTTGTTGCAGAAAGTTTTTCATGTAGTGGATTGATTATCCTCAGAAGTCCACACCTTACAAGTAATTGAACTTAAGTCTACTAACCCCTTGCAACGATCCACCACAGAAACATCGCCAATCTAATTAGAAAAAAATAGAATAATTATTAAAATAAAAAAAAAATTAGCACACAGAACAGCATATAGTAGAACTGTTCAAAAAACTTGCAGCCATACTAATTGAAATAAAAATTAGAACACTGTGGACCTTCTGAAGGACTGGAAGGATGCGACGGATATGAAGGGCCGATCGTGTCGGAGTCACACCCAATAGAATTTTGGTTTTGAGTGGTCGTGAAAAAGAACAATATCATAAAATATTTATTTCTAACATATATTAAATCATTTTAAAGTCTGGATCAGGATCTGTGAATCAGTCAGCATTTGTGGAAGGCATAACTTAATTGTAACATACATCATTTGTGGAAGGCATAAATTAATTGTAACATACATCAAATCAAGGCATAAATTAATGGGAGAAAAATTAAAGTACACTATATGGAATAGCGCTACATCTTATTTACACTAACATATAAAAAGGTGGGAATACCACTTTTCATTCACAAATATAAAACATCTACTCTTTTTAACCCCACATATAAAACTACACCCATTCTATACAAAATGAAAAGGAAAAGTCCTATATACCCTTACTTTTCTTTTCTCTCTTTTAATAACAAAAAATCAATTAAAATACATTTTAAAAAAACCAAAAAGAATTTCTGTGGGGCCCACCTTTACACAAATCAGATTTTTTGAGGTTGGTGGGGGTGTAAATGCATGCATGAATGCATATCCCCTCTACCACCTCAAACCCTCCATAACTCAAACCAAACCCATTTCAAAAAAAAAAAAATGCTCTCATTTCTCTCTAAATAAAAGCAAGCTCGGTCGGAATCTACGTGAAAAGAGCTGCTTTCGACGGGGAAAAGGTACGTTGCACGCAAGGGTTCCCCGTTTTTTTTTTTTTTTTTTTTTTCCGCGCTGATTTTTTTCGCCCTCGGTCGAAGCCCTCGGTCGAAAATATGACCGAGGGGACGACCGAGGGCGACTGGGTTCTTGAGCCCTCGGTCGAGAATTTTGGCCGAGGGCCCTCGGTCACCCGGCCAAGTGACCGGATAACTTGGCCCTCGGTGACCGGGTAGCTCGGCCAAGTGACCGAGCAATTTTTGCCCTCGGTCACCGATCGGCCAAGTGCACTTGGTCAAATTTTGACCAAGTGCAGAATTTTTTTTTTTTTTTTTGCCCTCGGTGACCGGATAGCTCGGCCAAGTGACCGAGCAATTCTCGGCCCTCGGTCACCGAGCGGCCAAGTGCACTTGGTCAAAATGTTGACCAAGTGCAGAATTTTTTTTTTTTTTTTTTTTAAATTGAATTGTCTATTAATTAATGGCTTGTTTGGATGTATATTTTGGATTTTCTAATTGAATTCAATTGTTATTTGTAATTGTGATGGATATTTTGGATTTTCTAATTGAATTCATTTGTTATTTGTAATTGTAGATGTCGAATCAACGAATCACGGTACGTTACGGTGGTCGTTGGGATCGAGAGGGCTACGTTGACGGAGTAGACATGTGCCTCTTCTTTCGTAGGGAAGAAATTACACTCGACACTCTCGTGAGCCGGATTCGTGCGGTTTTGCGCCCTCCGCCCAATGTCGAGTATTTGTTGTATTGTTATACCCGAGGCTATGACATGAGGAGCGTGCGAGCTCCTATGCTATGCGACGAGGATGTGTCCCGCATGTTAGACGAGCAAAGGGCTGAGTGCTTTGTGTTCGTCGTCGAAGTAGAGGGACAACAAGCTGCGCCGGAGGTGAATATCGGAGAAGAAAATCGTGATCGGGGCGCACCGTCAGAGAACGAGAACGAGAACGAGGAGGTACACACTTCCGAGGACGAGGAAGAGGCCCGTCAGTCCGATCTCTTGGATTCTTTGACCACGGAGTGGACCGAGTGGATCAGGCAGCCGGGCGTGGTTAAAAAGATTATGTCGCGCCGTAATATGTCCTCGAGTTCTACTGCGGGAGGCGGCGAGCAAGCCGAAGCTTTTCAGAATGCACAGAATAATCCACTGCGCAATTGGATCATTCCACTGCCGACGTTTGACCCCGCTGTTCCGTTGCGTTCTGTCGAATCCCAACCGATTTATGGTCAGATGGTAGTCGGTGCCACGTTCCGAAAGAAACAGGATCTGAAAGTGATGGTGGGGATGTATCACATGGAGAATAACGTAGAGTGCAAAACTGCTCGCTCGAGCACTGATCGGGTGACGTACGTTTGCAAGCTGGGGCGTGAGAAATGCCCGTTCAAATTGTGTTCCACGGGTTCCGATAACACCTTTTGGAGGATTACGAGGCTGAACTTGAATCACGAGTGCCGTAACAATTTGGGGCGGACTGCGGATCGACAGGTGTCGAGCAGAGTTGCGGCTACTTTCTTTGCACGCCAGTTAGTCGGGAATCGGGAACTGAAGCCGAAAGATATGGTTGATGATTTGAGGAGATTGTACGGAGTTCACATCAACTACAACTTTGCCCTGCGGACGAGGAATCTGGCGCTTGAAATAGCGTACGGCGACTATCATGGATCGTATCAGAGGCTCCCGTCATATTTGTACATGCTGAAAGAACTTAATCCCGGGACTATGTATGATATTCAGACGACCAGTGATGGCGTGTTTTGCCACATGTTTGTTGCGCTCGGGCAGTGCATTCGTGCATTTGAGCAGGGCACTCTGAGGCCGGTGATAGTAGTCGACGCCACCCATTTGAAAGGGAGAAACACTGGTGTGTTGTTTGTCGCAGTCACGAAAGACGGGAATGAGAATATTTTCCCGCTTGCGTTTGGTATCGGTCCGATAGAGAATGACGAGGAGTGGACGTGGTTTCTCAAGAACCTCAGAGATTGCTACGATACAGACGACGAGGATCTCCTCATTGTGTCCGACCAGCATAAGAGCATCGCGAATGCTATTCGGAGTGTCTATCCCCACGCGACCCGTGCGTTGTGCTATCACCACCTCTCGAAGAATCTAGCACGGTACGGCCAGAAGGTGGTCGAAGCTGTATACTGTGCTGCCTATAGTTATCAGGTGGATGAGTTTGAAAGGCATTTTGCGAATGTGGAGACTCTTAGTAGAGAGGGTGCTTATACGCGCCTTATTGATATCGGGGTTGAGCACTGGGCGAGGTCACATTGTGCCGCACGACAATACGGTTTCATGACATCGAATGCGGCCGAAGTCTTCAACGCTGCTATCAAATGGCCACGGAGATTACCAGTCTGTGCGATGCTCGAGGCGATTCGTGCGATGATTGAGAGATGGTTCGATGAGAAACGAAGGATAGCTAACGAGAGACAGAATGAGCAGCATGAGCTGACCGAGGAGGCATTGGCCAAGTTGTCTAATCAGGATATGTTGAGTCGTTATTTCATCGTTCGGGAGGTCAATGCGAATGCCCGGTACAGAGTTCAGGAGGATGACAAGTCTTATCTTGTGGATATCGCGAATCGCACGTGTGAATGTCGGGAGTTCGACTTAGACCTAATACCGTGTCGTCATGCTGTGGCCGCTATTAGGTATGATATCATTTTACCTTTAAATTTAATTTTAAACTGTCGATTCCACTAACTTGTTTGTTGTTTTTATGTAGACGAGCAGGATTTTCATCGTACGATTTCGTGAGCCCCTATTTCAAGATGAGCAGCCATGTCGAGATGTACGCGACGCCTATTGTGCCGTTGCCACATTATGATGATTGGGTGGTCCCGCCGGATGTGGCATCGTACGTAGTTCTTCCTCCAGTAGTGGTTAGCCAGGCTGGACGTCCGAAGACGACTCGTGCTCGTTCCGCTGTTGAGAGCTCTGCACGACGTGATCCGGTTTGTTCCCCCATAAGTAACATTGTACGTATGTCGTGGCTTAGACCTAATATTGTGTCGTCGTGTGCAGGTGTGTTCGAGATGCAAGGGCGTAGGTCACAGCAGACGCGTGTGCACTGTTTTTATTCCCCCTGAGAGTGTTGATTTGAATGGTCCTCCACAAGAAACGGGAACGGAAGAGTCGAGCCGGAGAAGGCAAAAGAAGAAGTGCAGCATCTGCAAAACCGAGGGTCACACGAGAAGAAAATGTCCCGTGAGTACGGAGTGAGACGTTGATATGATGGTTTTAGTTTTTATTGGTGCTCGTGAATTATTTAAGACTTGTATTGTTTTATTATCGTCGACTCTCGTGTGATTTGGTGTTATTTGGATTGATTTGGCGTTTTTGTTTGTGTTTGAGATTGATTTGCAGGTTTAGCTTTGATATTAACTAAATAAATCCCGTCAAAATTTTTTAAAATTATTTATAATATATTAACCAATTTAGCTTAATATGATTTGTAAAACAAAAATTAATATTATTTTTTAAATCAAATCTAACAAATATATAACTTTATAAAAAAATAATAATATATTTTATAAAACATAATTAACTTAAGTATATAAATAATCTAATTAAACTAAGTATATAATTAAATTACTTAAATTAAGTATATAATTAAATTTGGTGTTATTTGGGTTGATTCGGTGTTATTTCGGTTGATTCGGTGTTATTTTCGGTTGATTCGGTGTTATTTCGGGTGATTCGGTGTTGTTTGGATTGATTTTGGTGAAAAATTGGAAAAAACAGGCTGCACTTGGTCATGCACTTGGTCACTGCACTTGGTGGCTGCACTCAGTCAAAGTGACCAAGTGCACTCAGTCAAAGTGACCAAGTGCACTTGGTCGCCGGTTAACTAACCGAGTGTTACTCGGCACTTGGTCATTTTGACTGAGTGCACTTGGTGGTGACTGAGTGCAGAGACCACCAAGTGCACCACCAAGTGCACCACCAAGTGCCCCACCAAGTGCACTAGAATAATTTTTTTTTAATTAATTTTAGGCCAATAAAGTGTTGTTATGTTGTTATGTTGACATTAAAGATCATTTTGGAGCCTATAAACATCAAATAAAAATGAAAACAAAGCCGAATTAGTAGTATTAAGATGAAACGTAGAAGTTTGACTATTTTTTGAACTAACTAGTAATATTGTTACAAAGTTATCTACATACTTACCAAATTGTTCATGATCCGCATGCGTAATCACTTAATTCACCAATTTCAAAGGTTAATCATGTTTTTTGAATTATTTTGACTATGAAATTGATGTTTCATGTAACATAACAACTTTACAATTGAAAAAAATGCATTAAAATCAATTAAAATGTAATTATGTTCTAAGGCACTTGGTGGGGCACTTGGTGGGGTACTTGGTGGCCTGTGCACTTGGTCACCACCAAGTGCACTTGGTCACAGTGACCAAGTGCATCGACCAAGTGCCGAATTAAAAAATATTTTTATTTTTTCCAGCCACCAAGTGCACTTGGTGGCGCCACCAAGTGCAGCCACCAAGTGCAAAATTAAATTAATTTAATTAATTTAATTATATACTTAATTTAATTATAAAAATTAATTTAATTATATACTTTATTTTTTATAATTAAATTAAGCATAGAATTAAATTAAGTATATAATTAATTTAATTTTATACTTAATTTAATTATATACTTAATAAAATATTTTTTTAATAAAGTTATATATAAAATATTTTGTTTTATAAAATATTTTTTTTATAAATACTCTCATTTATTTAGACTTAATTTAAAAAATAATATTTATTTTTGTTTTAAAAATAATTTTAAAAAATAGAGTAATATATTATAAATAATTTTAAAAAATTTTGACAGGATTTATTTAGTTGATATCAAACCAAACCTGCAAATCAATCTCAATACCAAACAAATCTACACACATACAAATCAACACACATACAAATCAATCCAAATACACACATACAAATCTACACACATACAAATCAACACACCTACGACTCTAATGTACGACTCAAACCAAAGATCTTCCGAGCAACATATCTACGATACTGGATCAAGTACTGGTCGTCGACCGGTACTTTCAGGTGAGTGAACGACTTGTTGATGAGCCGATCGAGATACATGCATACGTACGGGCCACAGTTGGAGCTGTCGACCTGGGTAAATTGGGCATCTGGCACGACGATCCTAAGAGCAGATCTCTTGCGGGCTTTTCTGAAAAAGTTCGCGTCTGCATCCCAATATCCTGCACAAACCAATAGCCGAGGCAACAAGTGGTGCAACGGTCGCAGCATCGGTTCCCGAATATCGAGGGGCACACGGAAAGAGAAAGAGTCGTACAAAGCTACACTCCAGTTGGCCAGATCAATACGCACTGTGACCCAATGAGCTCCAGTATTGACTACCGTTATTACCTAAAAATACAAAAAACAAAACAAAACGTTATTGAAAAATAAAGGAACGTTATTAAATCGAACTATGAAATAATATTAACCCGATAAATAATATTACCTCAGTAGCATTAATCCAACTCTTGTGTTCCTCGTCTCCCTTGACCATCTTCAACAAATGATCCGGCGGGTTCCAGTTCTTATATCTCTCTTCGAAGTTTGTTTTCTCCGAAAATGGCTTGTTCGATTTCACCGTCCGCCACTCATAGGACAATTTATTCTGTTAAAAATATTAAATGTTAGAAAAATGAGAAAAGTGAGATAAATAGTGCATTTGATATGATAAATGAAACTTACGAAGAACTCGGTATTCAAGAGTATAGTCCTTTTTGGAGATACTCCATCTCGTACACCCTTCATCAGTTTCACCTTCTCCTGCAAGTAAAAAATGTAGAGATCGATCTCCTGAAAAATAAACAAATCACAGCTGAGCACCAATAAATAAACAATATGAATTTGAAAGTTTAATTAAAAATTAACTTACCACGTCTGTGTACCAATAATGGTAATCCTCAATCAAGTCGAAATACTCCTGCGTATAATCTCGACCATTGAATGGCATGCGGACGCTCTTATTCTTCCCTCCTTGTCGGAATATCGAATACAACCCTCTAATCTTCCGGTCACCGGCCGGGGTGAAATGCGTGACGTACGGGCTCCGAAGAGCTGCCGAGGGCCTTCTCTGACGGGGTCCGAGGCTACTCTCGCCGACAGCTGCATCATCGTTTCCCAGTTCTTTTTCTTCATCGCTGAACGCCCCCTCATAACAGTGTACATCTGGCCCTGGAGATGTCTGCGAGAACAAATCTGGTTCCTGCACGAAATAACTCTCCGCATCGAAGACAACTCGCGACATATCACCGGCAGGAACATCCGGGGGGATATAAGGCTGTGTATCACGGGCAGGAACCTCCGTCGGTGTGAAGAGACTCCCGAACTCTAGCAAGCCCATCTTCGGAGGAGAACCATAAGTCGGGTCAACTATGGGCTGCATCGGAGTGCGGTAACTGTCGATATCTCCACACGATGCTCTAGCTGGAAAGGTCTCCTCCTCCTCCTCCCGGTGCGACGCAGAAGGCTCTGCATATGAATGACGCCCTGGTACAGACCCGGATCGATGAGACGCAGCACGTCCGGACCCGGAGTGATGAGAAGGAACACGTCCTGAACCCGAATGATGAGACGCAGCATGTCCGGATCCAGAGTGATGAGATGCAGAAGGCTCAACGGGATCGGAAGGACAAGGGCGACTCTTCGAGAATCGTCTGCGACCGAAAAACCCCCGAATGTGCTCCATCAGACTGTCGTGGCTCTCTTTCTGTGTCCTCCTGACACTCTCCAGGAGTCTATCGTTGCTCTCCTGATGTGTCCTCGTGATCCGAGCAGTCAGTCGAGCCATAAATCCCGTGTCGGACTCGTCGTTCAGGATCTTCTGGAACCGTCGATCAATCCGTCGATCGGTACTGTCATCGGACCCCTCAGGAGCAGGAGAGCCCTCTCGTCGAGGTCGCTGAGATGGACGACGCTCTGCCGATGAATTAGGTGTGATGGCATCACGACCCCGTCTACTAGGCCCAGAGTCACCCGTCATCTTGTCGACGGCCTTGGACACGCGTCCGACCACGCGTTCCATCAAGTTCTTCTTCTTCTTCTTTGCCGGTGCCAGTGCCTCGTCTGCAGGCAATCCAAGTCTAGGAGGAGGATGGTACGTGACCTCTTCTGCTCTGTCACGCACGAAAATAAAATGCGGAGCAACCGCCTCCTCCTCCGTCGGCTCTAGATACCGGTGAACTTCAAGCTGAAAAGAAATCAAAATTATATAGAGTTAATTAATTTAATTATTTGATATAACCATTAATTGAACATTAAAACAAGCTTACCTCCGGGTCGTCGAAGAAATCAGAAAAATCGACGTGGGACGTAATCGAGTGCCACCCCAGTAGCCGAGGAATCCTCGGACGGTCGTCTCTGTGCGCGCACGCCCTCCCGAGACTAGGTATAGCCTCGTACGACCATAGCTGATAGGTCCAAATGGGGCCGTAAACGTGGTAGGCCGGCTTCAGTACCTGACCGGGATGCATGGCAGCTATGCTGAGGTAGTAGGACATGATCTGAAATGTGTGGGAGCCCCAGGGAAACGTCTCCCATCCCTCCTCGTCCTCTACCAAAGTCCAAACCCAATCCTCGATTTGGATATCGCCTCGGCATAGGAGCATCATGTAATACATCAGCACCTTGGCGGCCTTCAAGTAGTCGGCCGGGTCTGACCCCAAGTCCCTACCAGTGAATCTCTTGGAAAGCTCTCGGGCTGTAATTTTTCGCCCGAATCCGAAGTGCCTATGAAAGAAAGAGCCGGGAGGAATAATGTGCTGGGCCGAAGTATCAAAGGCGTGGTTCCCAAAACGAAGCCCGGTCACCAAGGCGTACTCCTGTGCTCGGAAGCAAATGATGTTGCCCCCGACCGAAAACCAATGCTCGAACGGAGGTATCGTCGGACCCACGATCTCCCGAGCTAACAAGTGGTGCATGGCCGCGTTCGATCGCCCGTCTCTTTTAAGGTACATCAACCTTCCAAAACACGAACCACGGAATGCCCGGTGAGCCTCGTGCGTATCGTCAACGGCTCTCAAAATCCCTTTTATGCTCTTCAAAACGGGGAACCGGTCGTACAAATTTAATTCTTTCGACGTGTGAATGAATTGTGGCCTCCTCCACCGGAACCCATCCTGCAAAAATAACACAATTAATTAATAAACATAACATTGTAAATATCAAAAAAAAAAAAAAAAAAAAAAAAAAAAAAAAAAAATTCTGCCCTCGGTCGAGCACTCAGTCGATCGACTGAGTGCACTTGGTCGACCGACAGAGTGACCGGATAGCGCACTCGCCCGGTCACTCGCCCGGTCACTTGGCCGGGCACTTGGCCGGGCACTTGCTCGGTCACCAAGTGCCCTCGGCCGAGCTTCTTCTTCCCCGCGGCCGAGGGGTCGACCGAGGGGTCGGCCGAGGGCCATAGATCCAGAAATTTTCAGAGCATTTTAAACGCATTTCGACACACAATTTCGACTCCTAACCAACTACAACACTCATATACTAGGTATAGGAGACCAATTCATGTATAAAATCGAACAAATTATTGAAATAATTGAAATTCGAAACTTAGGTTTTCGAAAACTTACCGGAGCTTGGAGCGGCCATTGTTGCTCCTCTTGGTGCTCCGGTTCCTCCTCGTCATTGTGCTCGTCTTGGTGCTCGTTTTCCGACATTTGGGTGGCCGGAATTCTTGAAAATCGGCGGCGCTGCTTTGTGGTGTGGGGACCGACGGGGTGGGGAGAAAAATAATTGGGGGGACCGATTTTTTGGATTTTGTTTTGTCTTTTACCTTCTTTTTTTAATTGTTTTGTTGTGTTTTGAAAAAGGGGAGGGTAAATGTGTATTTTCCTTTACAAAATGTATAGAATGGGTGTAGTTTTAAAAGAAGGGTTAAAATGAGTAGGTGTTTTATATTTCTTACCATAAAAAATTTTCTCTCTATAAAAAGTATGGTTTTTTACATTAAAAAGCGCTGAATGCCCCAATTTGCCCTTAGAGCTGATCGAATAAGTTAAAATATCATTCGACAATACCATTCGACAACAATATTCTACCGTTATATTTTTTTTTATGTTAAATTTTTTTAACTTTTCTTGAGTGGTAAATTATTGTTTATCGAATGAAAATATTTTCTTTATCGAATATGTTTATATTTATTTGTCGAATGTTTTTATTATTTATCGAATATACAATTGTTTGTCGAATATATTTTTAATGTTTATCGAATATAAATTTGTTTCGAATATGTGATATTTATTTGTCGAATATGTTTTTAATGTTTATCGAATATAAATTTGTTTCTTCAATATGTTTTTATTGTTTATCGAATAGTTTGTGAATATATTTATTTTATATTTATGTGTTGAATATGTTTTTATTGTTTATCGAATATAAATTTGTTTCTCGAATATGTTTTAGTGTTTATGAATGTATATTTTTTTATTGTTTATCGAATATAAATTTGTTTATCGAATATGTTTTAGTGTTTATCGAATGTAATAGTTTGTCGAAAACGTTTATCCAATAGGATTCTATGATTTTTTGAATCGAATACATGTCTGTATTCTATTCACCATAAATTTACTGAATTTGAATTTGTACAATATTTTTAACAAATAAAAATACTTATTATGCGCAAACAAAATATATTATAACATATAAAAATATATAATGCGCAAACATTATATACAAATAAAAATATTGAAAAAAAAAGTAAAAAAAATTCCACAAATAAATAAATTTAAAATAGCGCAAATAAAATAAAAAACAAAATGGTTAGAATGTATGTTTTTTATTGTTTATCGAATGTAAATTTATTTATCGAATAGGTTTTAGTGTTTATCGAATGTAATAATTTGTTTATCGAATAGGATTCTATAGTTTTTTGATTATTTATCGAATAGGTTTTATCGAATAAGTTTTAGTGTTTATCGAATGTAATAATTTGTTTATCGAATAGGATTCTATAGTTTTTTGATTATTGATCGAATAGATTTTAGTGTTTATCGAATGTAATAATTTGTTTATCGAATAGGATTCTATAGTTTTTTGAATCGAATACATGCTTGCATTTTATTCATGATAAATTTACTAAATTTGTACAATATTTTTAACAAATAAAAATACTTATTTGTTACGCAAACAAATAATATTATAACATATAAAAATATATAATGCGCAAACATTATATATAAATAAAAATATTGAAAAAAAAAGTAAAAAAAAAATCCACTAATAAATAAATTTAAAATAGCGCAAATAAAATTAAAAAAAACAAAATTGTTAATAGTATACAATATATTCGACAAATAAAGTAATTTATTCTAACAAATAAAAATATATAATGTGCAAAAATAAAATAAAAATTGAAACAAATAAATTTAATATAGCTCAAAAAAATTTAAAATAGCTATGCTACAATATATTGACAAATAAAAATATTCATTCGATATGCAAACATATTCATTCGCAAATAAATTTAAAATAATCTAAAATAAATATTTATTCTAATAGTCTAAAATGTATTCGACAAATAAAAATATTAATTCGATTCAGTCTACAATATATTCGAAAAATAAATATATTCATTCGATACACAAACATATTCACAAATAAATAATATTCTACAATATATTATACAAATAAAAAATATTCATTTGATGCGCAAACATGTTTATTCTACAAATACATATTCATTATAATACTTACAATTTATTGGAAAAATAAAAATATTTATTGGATGACAAATAGATAAATACAAATATTAATTCTGACAAATAAATATTCATTAGATAAATAAATATTTATTCGATACATATATTCGACAAACATTGAATGATAAAAAATTTTATACATGTATTCGATAAACATCATAACTCTATTCGACACCACACTCCATATTCGATATAGCTTAAAATGTTAACGCAAACAAAGGGAAAACATGTATTCGATAAACATCATAACTCTATTCGACACCACACTCCATATTCGACATAGCTTAAAATGTTAACGCAAACAAAGGGAAAATGCCGGGCCTTACTACTTAAGGGTATATCCGTCCTTTAGTGTAGAAAAGCCTAATTTTTATATGCTAGTGCAAATATCATGTTTCTCTATCCACTTAATTTTTAACATTTTCACTAAATTAATTGTAACATACATCAAATTATTTAAAATAATTTTAATATACCAGGATCTGGGAAGCAATCAGCGGCGACAGCAGCGACATATTCTTCATCGGGAAAATATTCTTCATCGGGCACGACCGAAAGAAGAGCTTCTTCCGCCTTATTTTTCACCTCCGAGAATGCAATTTCGCCGGCACATTGCAGAAACAACAACTCTTCTCTCGGATCGAGCGGTTCTCCGGCCCTAATCGTCCCTCACCTTCTGGCTCCGACTCCATCTCCGGTATTTTCAGCCCACCGGCTCCACCGTCCGAAGCTCTCCGATTTAGCTGCTGTCCGGCCTTGTTCCTCCCTCGCCTGTTGTCACCGCCGATTCGAAGATAGTGAGATTTAGATTTGTTTTTTAATTTTTATTTTTATATTAAACATAAATTTAAGGGTATATTAGTATTTTAAGGTAGATAAGATAATTTTTAAATTGGTAGTGTATAAAAGAGTGATGTTATATTTATATGTGTATATAGACCTATTTACACAACAAAAAAAGCACAGCAAAACAGAGTCACAAGGCTGCCTCATCTTCAAACTCCGAATAAGCAAAAACAGATCCGAAGAAGCAGCCACAAAAAAAACAGAGATATAAGTCTGCCTCATTATCAAACACGAAGAAGCAAAACAGATCCGAAGAAGCAACCGCAATAAAACAGAGAGTAACCCAACACCAACACCTCTTACTGAAGGTATATATAGACGTTTGATAATTAAGTTGATTTGGAATTTGAATTCAAAAAATTGTTTAAAACCAAACCCATGTATGTATGTATAGACGTTTGGTAATTAATTTGATTTGGAATTTGAATTAAAAATTTGGTATTAAATTAGGGTTCGCAATCCAGCCTGATTTTCTTTATAGACGATCCCTAATATATATATATATAATTTTTGAATTGAAGGACATACATAATCATAATAAAAACTCCTCTTTTAGAATCTAAGATTTCGTGATTGGTATGAATTTCATATATAATATGCCCTGTTTGCAGATGGACGAGGCCAAAAAATTTCATCTCGTGAGATGTTGTAGTAATCGGAAGAAGTTGAAAACCTGTGCCGACTTTGATTCCCTTCCGGAAGAGTTATTGATGCAAATTCTAATACATATCCCTGCTCAAGATATATTTGACGCCACACTGTTTGTTTGCTGGAGGTGGTTCCATATTATCCAAACCCATAACTTCACGCTTGCCCACCTTCATAATTCAACTTCTGGGCTTCTCATCAAGCATTTATTCAAAGCCGAAAATAGCTTTATGTCGATGACTCGAGCCGGACAAATTGAGATATCTGCCTTCACCTACAATTCCCGACACCAGTTCTGGTCTAGTTGTAATGGTTTGTTGCTGGGGCTTGATTTCAGAGACGAACTTGAACTTATAATCACTAATCCAGTAACAAAGCAACATCTCGCTCTCCCTCCATTCATCAACCGAATCACTCTCCCCTACTTTTTATCCGCCATAGCATTTGTCGCTACTCACATGGAGTACAAAGTGGTGTCCGCACGTATTTTAAGGGAAAATATAGTCTACAGTCACATCGATATTGTGCTGTATTGACTGTCGGAGCTGATAACTCTTGGAGACCTGTTGATACCCAACACTTATCTCTCGCGGCTTCTAGATTTTTCGGCATGTGTCCATTGGTCACTGCAGGCTTTGTGCATTGGGCACAAGATCGCCTTAATAATCATCTTTTGACACTCAACAAGGAGAAAGGGATTATTACGACTCCAATGAGAAATAATTATATTTTGACAATGAACATGGAGACTGAGATTATTACTCACTGTCTCGCCCCTCAATGGAGTGGTGGGTATTATTACTATAAATATTTCTCTGGGGGAAACTATCTGTCTTTGATGATCGGGCGTGGCTTTTTGAAGTGGGAGGTTTGGGAGATGGAACCAGAAACGAGAGAATGGACAAAGCTGCCCGACATTGACTTGGAAGTTCACAAGGCCTTATTGAATCAGTCTTATGACAGGGAGGAAGGCAAGCTCAAACCTGACGACGGTGCTTGCTTGGATTGCAAACTCGCTCCAGCCGGTTGGTTAAAATACCGAGAGGTTATTATCTTTATTGTCTACCGGCCGCTGAAGAGTGGTGAATTCTGTCAAGCTCGGTTACGTGTTGCCTTCAATCTTCAAACACAAGACATATCTGTGTTTGAGTTTGAATACAATGCCCACCCTTATCTTGTCCATACAAACAACCTGATGAGGATTCGCTAAATTGAGTTTCACTTTCTGCACACATACTTTTTAATTTAGACTTGTATTGCCTATTTCCCTTCATCTTCTGAAATCTATCTATATCTATTTATTTTTATCCATCAACCAATAAAAACTATTCATTTTCTATTGTCTTCACAATATAATAAAAATATTTGTTTTATTATTAATATTTTTTTCCAATCAAATCATTTATTTACAATTTTTTTATATAACTATATCCACTTACCCCTTGATTGGGAATTTGGCATTGAGTGAGTGTAGGTTCTTATACGAAAAAACGAGGTCTGATCAACTACAATAAAGAATAGAGATACTTGGATTTGGGTCCCTTTGGGTTCGGAAAAACAAAAGTTCATCGACAACCCATTGTTAGATGCTTCGACTGTTAGATGATTGTGACCTGTGACCTGAAAGACATTGTTAGGTATTCTTAATTACTCCCATCTCTATTCAGAGAAATAGAATCATCTCTTTTGTATTTTCTCTTTATCAATAGCCCACCCTTTCTTTGAACCTTGTCAATGATCGAACTTAAAGATATGAACTGAGTGTTCCAAATCGGGATAGTGTTTGCTTCTTTCTTCTTCTCCCCCGATTCGAAAAAATATTAAATAACAAACAAAAAAGTTTAATTAGTCATTTTTATTAATTTATAAAAAAAAAATTATTTTATAAATAATAAATAGTTTTTGGTTTGTGTTTACGGTCCCACCATAAAACCTATAATAGGTTTATGTTTTGGTATCGGTTGGAGCATCTATCCTACTCCAAAATAGGTTTTTTAGATAGGAAAAATCATTTCTAAATCTTGAAAAATATATTGGTGTCCACTTTGACCAAGAATTTAGGAAAGTTTTGTATGGATTATTAGGATAAGGGAAGATTTGGTTTTTAAATTTAGAATAAATGAAACAAATTTGTAGACAATTGTCACATTTATTATATAACTATATAACTGCGGTGAAACTATATAAATAATTATGTCATTTTTTAAAAATATATAAATTTTTTATTGAAAACTCTCAAGAATTTTTTGATTAAAATATTTCTTCTATAATAAAAAAAATATCGTAGTATAATATAATGTCAGGGTTGTAGGATTTTTGTTAAGAATGGGCATGAGCTACATCTATTTAATATATAAATCCAGACTTTTCTGATTACACGTGACCAGTGTGAACACAAAAAAATACACTACAAAAAATGAGCATGTTCATACTACGTGTCACATACAAAGCTTTGATTGGTCGAAATATTCTTATGTGGCTTTTCTTTAAATTATGACATGGTTTTTAATTCAATTACTTAAATAATATATAAATATGTAAAGTTTTCAAATTTCATAAATATGTCTAATTGAATCTTAATTCTTAATTACGTGAATCAAGTCTTTGACTGATTTCCATAAATAAATCCTAATAACCGAAATCATAATACTTAATTAATTATTTCCTTAAATTGTTCAATTATATTAATTAACCGATTTCCATAAATAATTTATCTAATTGATTTGTTACTTAACTTATTAATTCTATTACATATATATATATATATATATATATATATATATATATATATATATATATATATATATATATATAACAATATAGAAAAAACATTTGATTTATTAAATATATGGTAATAGATGGCTAGATGGTAATAAACAAATCAATTTATAATTTTATATTTTCTTATTAATACACACGGTTTTCCTTATTATCTCCTTAAAATTCGTTTAAACTTTACATAAATATGATTATAATAATAATATAATTTATAGTTCACGTTTGAAGTTCTATTTAAATGGATTCTTTCTTCTTTATTGTCACCATATATTCTCTCTAATTGTAATTTTTGGAATATATTCTCTCTAATTGTTTTTTTTTTTTTTGTATTTTTTTTGCAGCTCACACGGTAAGAAATTAATTTATTATTAATTATATTGTCTTTAATTTTTTTTTTAATTTTTACCGGATTCATGAAGGAAGTATTTTCTATTAATTATTTTTTTATTTTTTGCACTATTGTCTTTAGATTTTTTTTACTTTTGTATATAATGTTTTTATTCATTATAATTTATTTGTAATTATGTATTCATTGTTTAATCTTTTTCTTCTTTTTACAGGATTTACGAAGTAAGTAATTGATTTCTTTAAGGTTTTTTTTTTTTGTTTTTTTAAGCTTTTTTTATTGTTGAATTTTTTTTCTTTCAGCTTTTTTTTATTGTTGATTTTAATCTTTGTATTTTTTATGATTATTGTTTCTATTTTTTTGCAGCTATGACAAGTAAGTATTTAAGTTTTTTTCTTCGTCATTCTTTTTCATATTACTTTTTTTTACTTGAATATTATTTTTTTTATACTTATTGAGGTTAGTATTTTCTTTCATAATCATAATATTATAAACCATAAATATTTTTTAAGGTTTGATTGAAGGATCCATTACTATCTTCACTCCCACAAATTGGATTCTATTTTCTGTATGGCACCGAATCATGGCCCTTCTCCTTTCATGGATCGTGTATGACTATTTAGTGAGATTCAGTCGACGCTAATGACCTTCACCAACGCCAAAGATGTATGGAGGATATCAAACTCCTTTAGGAGAGAAACTAAAGGTGGGATTCCTCCCGTGTTGGCAATCAAGGTTCTACTGTCGGGAAACTCTTTAGAGAGCATGCGGATCTTGACGATGACACCCCTCTACACGTTTACATCGGATGAATAAAATTTTGTATCAAAGTAGAGATTTCCTCGGCAAGTGCGGAAGATGCAATTAGGGGATCTGCTCAAATCTCCTTCTTGAGCATGTTGTAATTATTCTTTTTGCACCATTGGAGGATAAGATTACAGAGGACAAAGTTTGGATTTACGGTCAACTATTTCAAGTAATATTTATTTTTTTATGATTAAGTTTATACTCTTAAGTGATTAAACTCTTATAAATAATGTTATAATATTATTTCATCTATTTAATCAATTGCGTACGAGCAAAATATATTTGTGCACTGTCATAATTTAATTTGGTACCATACAGAGAACTTATTAATTAAAATAAAAAACAAAATTTATTTTATTAAATGACATCAGTAACTAAATTAAAAAATAGTACTTTAAAAATTCGGATATATATCAAACAATTTTTAATCACTATTTAAAAGAATACGATCTATATCATTTTGACTTCATTAAGTTATATTTGCGTATAATAAATTAATAAATAATCTACAAATACATAAAATTTTCCATTTTTTTTAATTTACTCCTAAAATCCATCATTAACTAAAATAAAATTCTTATCAATTTAATTTTTACGCAATTATAACTGATTTTTAAATTATATAATTTATCTTGCCTTTTGAAAAAAATATATTGATCGAATATATTACAAATAATTATAGAAAGTCTATTATTATATGCTTATTATATTAATTAATTTAATAAATTAAGGATGAAATTACAACAACCAATTTTATTATATGTATATCAAATCAGTTTATTAAATAATTCAGGATAATTAATTAATTATATAAAAAATCTCCTAATATTATTTACTTCCATAATTAATATTATTAGTAGATTAGTAATTTTATTTTTAATTTAAATAATCTACTAATAGAGAATGATTCACTCTCTAATAGACAATGTCAAATTTCAAACGTAATTTTCTATTATGTTTTAAATAGTATTAAATTCTAAACGTGGATTCCTCTTCCTATTAATAAAAATCATTAGTGAATTTAATATTATTTAAAACAAATTATATATGATAATTTTAATAATAGGGTAAGAAATTCAAAACAAATTATATATGAGATTTTTTACTATTTATATTCCCCATATAGTTCAATTGTTCTTCGGTCTTCACTCTTTTTTTTTTTTTTTAATTTGCATACGTTCATATTTTTGTATGGTTGAATTAGCCTAATTGTTAGATTGTTGCAAATCACTTTGTTATGTGCAGGTAAATACGGATATTTACTTCTACCTCTTTCTCATATTAATAGTCACACGTTTCTTAGCTGTAAGTATTAATTTATTTATTTTATTCATAATTCAATTTATAATTTGATTATCGATTTTATGTTGTTCAAAAGTATTTTTATGGTGATATTTGTTTTTAATAGGTGTATGAATATTGTGTCAACATTCAATGTTTTTCTAATAAAAATATACTCACTTGATTGTTTCCTTAAGGCAATAGAACTCAAGTTAATGTCATTCAATCGTTTCTTTGCTTACAACGATGACCTCCAGAGTATCTTCGTCGATCGATCGACCATAAGGTTCAACAATCTGTTTGTTAGTGAGGATTGGGCCATCTATATTGCAAACACCGACCACAATTCGTTCCCTCGCCGGTTCCCTCGCCGCCTCCGCTGCGTACTTGATGAATTGACGATGGCCTTCATGCAAGCGACATATGAGTTCGGCGGCGATCTCCTTGGATTTGGACATGGAATTTCAATTGCCATTGTTTTAATTTCTTCCATTTTCTATTGTCATTATAATCTAAAATTTTTAATTCAATTTATTTTTGTTTCAGTCATTTATTTTTTGTGCTTTTTTTCTTAGTTAAACATTAAGAATAATATAAATGTTAAGCCGTTAATCAAGGAGAATCGAATGGAACATACTATCTTTAATTAATTATGCAATATTAAATTCATTTACGTAATAATAAAGAATATGAAAATATAATATATTTGATAATACATTTTGATAGTGCAATTATTATTTTTAATGTAATCTTCTTCGTAATCTATATAATATATAAATCCAGACTTTGATAATAACACGTGGCCGTGAACACAAAAAATTACACTACAAAAAATGAGTATGTTCACACTACGTGGCACAGACAAATTTTTATTGGTCGAAATTTACTTATGTGGCTTTTTTTTACCCTTATTAATTATGACGTGGCTTCTAATTCAATATTTAGTTATTTACTGCATTTTTCAAACTCCATAAATAAAAAATTTCAACCGAAATTTTAAATATTTCATAATTCCATAAATAATTAAGAGTAACCAAAATTATTATATTTAGTCATCAATTTTTTAAATTGCTCAATTATATTAGTTGACCAAGTTCTATAAATGATATATCTAATTGATTTGTTACCGAAATTATAATAGTTTAGTCATCAATTCCTATGATATTATAGGAAAAGAATTAGTACATAATTTTTTTATTTTTTTATAATATTATTATAATGAACATCTATAAAATATTAATTAATAAATTGAAATATTTCAAAAAATGAAAATTATGTTAATACATGAAATTACTGTAATAAATCTATTTAATAATAGAAATAGTACAAATATCAAATTATTATATTGTTACTAAATTAATACACGCAATTAACAATATATTGTTAATAATTATATATAAAATAATGAAGATCAATGATATTTTATAATACGGTAAAAAAAAAATTGTCCGAAATTTTAATTAGTTCAGATTTCCATTAATAATTAAGAGTAACCGAAATTATTATATTTAGTCATCAATTTCTTAAATTGCTAAATTATATTAGTTGACCAAGTTCTTTAAATAATATATATAATTGATTTGTTACCTAAATTATAATACTTTAGTCATCGATTCCTTAAATTGCTCAATTATATTAGTTAACCGAATTTTATAAATAATATATCTAATTGATTTGTTACTTAACTTATCATTTCTATTACATCTCTTACCATATAATAAACAAATCAATTCGTATAATCTTTAGTTATGGTAATGGAATGATTCGGGTTTCTATTAATTAGCTATCCTAATTTGTATTCATTTCCTAATGTGTAAATAGTAATAATAATAAATGGTAAGATTCTTATAATTCGGTTAAATATAACAATAGACACAATTAATTCTCTCATAATTTAAAATTAATATATTTAACACAATCGTCCGGTCAATTCTCTAATAATTATACCATATATTATCAATCTGCATATATTGAATTTGGACCCTTTGTCATACTATATAAATAATATTATTAATACTTATTTAAATAAATCAACTTCTTAATTATAGAAAATAAATAAGCCTTGATTTTATCTCCTATTAATATTACATAGAATAGGCTACTTTTATATTAATTTACCATATTTTATTCAATCACTCCTTAAATATAGAAATTTTTAACTAAAAATCCGGATTTGATTATAGTATTTAAGATAATTATTCAATTATTATTCAAAAGTTATACAAACCCTAATTTATAAATACACCTATAAAAAGATCTTCATCTTCACTCATTTTCAAAATCATACGGATCATTTTTTTTTATGTATTAATTATTGTTCCATTATTATTATTATTATTATTATTATTATTATTATCATCATTAATAATTTTTCTTATTGTTTTTTTTTCAGGAGCAATGTAAGTAAAATTTAATTTGTTGTTTCTATTGATTTAAAGTGTGCATTTGTATAATTTAATTTGTTGTGTATCTAATTTAATTTGTTGTGTTCATATTAATTCAAATTGATCGTTGTTTATTTCTAATTGATTTGCTGCTCTTATGTGTTTTTTTCGCGTATAGTTGTTTGTATTTTTTTTTTGCTCTCATTTTTTTTGTAGGTGATTTTTTGAATTGGTGAATATCCGAAAACGAGTCAATGGGCAATGCATGACAAAGTGTATGAGATTCAGTGCTCAACATAAGTTTATTATGTTTCGTTTAATATTTTTTGTATTTTTTACAATCACAATGAGTTTGATATGTAATTTAATTTTTCTTATTGAGTCAATGGGCAATACATGACGAGTGTATGAGATAAGTATTATATATTTTACAATTAATATTAATTAATTGCTTCGAATATAAAAAAGAATATAAAAAAATATATTACTTAAATTGAATGGGAAATATCAAAGTAATGAATAAACTATATTAATTAAAAAATATATTACTTCTAAAAAAATATATTACTTAATTAATTGCTTCGATTATAATTTTAGTATGCTTAATATTAATTATATTTTCTTAAACTTAATTTTCTTAAACTCAATTTTCATTTGACCTCTTGGCATAGATATATTTGTTAGGACTTCTTTTCAAAAAAAGTTTATAAATAAACTCATGAAATTTAGTGTATTTTAATAAATATTAAGTGATATAGAAAATTTATTATAAGGATATCGATTGTTTAACATATTTTAAATTATATTTTAATAAGTATTAAGTAATAGTGAAAAAGAAATAGTATGATAATTTCAAGCATATTTTTTTTAACCAAATAAATTACATTAAGTATTTCGGTGCATCGCACCGGGAGTTATTACTAGTATACATAATACACAAGCACCTCATTAATGGGATATCAAAAAATATACGAGGAAAAAAAACACGAACAAAGGATTGCCACATCCCAACGAGTAACTCCGATTTGTCGTCGCTCTTACACTAGCTTTGCTTACTTCCCAGTGGCTGGCTTTCGCCTCCCGATAACCGAAGTCGCCTGTCTCCCGCTTCTTTGCAACGGAGATTGACCCGTACTTGTGGCTCTTCTAGCTGGCTGGGGAATTAGGCTCCTATAATTTAAAGTGCATTGTAGAAAGACTATGATAGTGAGATCCTAAAAAAATAAATTCAAATGATGTTAATTAGTGATACCTCGTTTCTTGAACCTTGGTTGCTCTTGGACTAGGCCTTCTGAGTTTGGATCCCACTACATTTGGCATGCTGTTGGATTTAGGAATACTGAGATGCGACTGGTAATCTGCCTCCGAAGAGTCACTAGTCGCGATCTCCTGATCATCAGAATAATCAGTTGTTGGAGCCTCATACTGAGTGTTGCTCCTAGCTAATCCGTTGTCGAGACTGTGCCTTCTACCCGAGTTCTTGTCTAAAGGGTTCAGCATACCCTTTCGATAGAACATCTCAGGAGACTGTCTGATGCTGTTGGCTTTGTTTACCATGATCTTATCGTCCCAATCGCCATTGACGCCTTTCTCTTCTTCCGTCCAAGTCGGAGAACTCACTAACAAGTCTTGTGGGTCCAAGCTGTGCCTTCTAGACGTCGACTCAGAGTTACTCTGCCCCTGCATCCACCGTTTAAAACAAAAAAAATGAAGTTGCCAAAATACATCAATAAGAGAAATGAGTTTGCATGCTAGCAGTAACATACCTCAGCCTTACAAGCATCTTCGAGACTATCATCCCAAGATAACTGTGATGGAGAAGATGCATAGTACTGAGCACCAGGCTCTCCTCCATCTTTCCGTGCTAAGGCTGCTTTCAGAGTAGCTATCTGAACATGTAAGATAATATAGGGGATAAGTAGTCGTTCAAGAATCTAGGGGATAAGGGTGCTATGGCAGTTTGCTCATCTCTTCAGGACTATTAAATATAAACAAACAATGATCACATTAAAACCTGTTCTTTCAGCTCCTTGACATCAGAACCATCTTTGTTCACTTTAGCAGCACCAAGCTCGACTGTAGAGACTCGTTCGGCAAATTTAAGAGTACTGAGTGTTTCTCCAAGAGCATTATACTCCGGACTAATGTGAACAAACATTAGAGTCTTTGCTTTCCCTCCTAATCAAATCACAAGAGGATCTTACTAGTGTAATTATAGTTATTTAATGAAATCAAGATGAATATGGGACATGTCTAAACAAACCTCTTACCAAGTGAATCTTGAAGCAACTGAGTAAGCTTGCTGTTTCTGTAGGGAACGTGCGATTGCTTTAATGCAAGAGAGGATATTACGTCTCCTAAAGCAGAAAGAGAGCGATTAATGTGTTGAGCCTCCTTCAACCTGTCACCAGTAGCCTCAGTTTTATCGAGCCTTTCACTTCCCGCCAGATCAACTAAATGCATGCAACCACGGAGAACTGCTCCTGACGTCAGGTCTCTGCCTTGGACGTGAACCGTGAGACAACTGCATACAAAAAACTCGATTTTTGAGTTCACATTATGTGTTCAAAACTCACAAAATATAACCTTGATATTTGATTGTGTTGAAAAATGTAGGGATAGTTACAAAAAAAAAAAGTTGTATTTACGAAAAAAAGCCAGATATCTTTAAAATCTAAAGATGAAGTTTTTTTTAATTTATGGGATAATTCATGATTTCTACAAATGTGGATGGGGGTGTTTGAAAATGTTTTTGCCTAATAAAGCAGTAAAGTGTGAATCATGATCGACTCTCAAGGTTTTTTCCGTAATTCTCAAAAAATGCATTTATATTTCAGAATAAGACTGAGAAAAGCTATATATATACCTGTGCGAACGACTACTTCGGTCATTCATGAGGGTAGAGCCAACTGTACGGTTTTTATGACCAAGGTTCATCAAATTGATGACATCAGACGTTGATGTCACAGGGACAAGATTTGCATTCGGCACATTAATACCATTCGAGGTATTGTTCCGAATTTCCAACGTGTGTAGGAGTTAAGAAGACAAAAAAAGAAAGAAGAAATGAGCTAATCAGCTATGAGCTAAGTCAATAACACAATGCGTAAAGTTTGATTAAAGGATATCTTTTATTGCCACCGTCTGTGCATAGTAGATCTCTAACTTGCTCATTGTAGATTTCCATCATCTGAACAGAGATATCATAAGCAAAAATATCTTTCCTCTCTTCAGAGATTTGGAACAAATCACCCAAAGCCCTGTAGTTCACGCCGAGGGTTTCAGGTGTAAGTACCTTTGGCCCTGTCTGTATATAAAACAGGATACATTTCGATAAACAAAAGTTAAAAGCAACAACAAAAGCATTATTGCATGCTAAAGTAATCAATGAATATATATCTTTTTACCATCGTAAAAGTTTTCCCCGATCCAGTTTGACCATAAGCAAATATGCATACGTTAAAACCATCAAGGACGGACCTAATCAATGGTTGTGTGTCCGCGTACACTTCTTCTGCAAAAAGCAAGAAAGTAAAATTGAAGATGAAATCATTTTTTTAAATAAGTAGATGGTTTTAACTTTTAAGGGCCTTTGTTAGTTACCTTGGGTTGATAACGGACTGAAGCACCTGCTGAAAGTGAAGGACTTTATCGCTTTTCCTACTTTTGCGGGAGTTATTATTGAGATTGAACCTTCAGTTACATCTTCTACAGCACATGAACCAATTGCCTGCCCCGGAAGAAAAGGACGCACACGGCAGTATACCCTTATACTTCCTATTTAGATTTAAGAGTAAAATTCGTTATCAAAATACTTATAAGATATACAGTAAGTACTTAAGCCAGTAAGAGTATTTTTATACCTTTGAGGTCCTGTACTTGATTGTATAATTTGCGATTCTCCTCAAGAACCCTTGTGTATCCAGCAGCCGCATGAGCCAGACTATACATGTGCTTACCTAAACAACCAAAATGAATTATTTTATTTTATCGTTTCGAATATGATAGTAATGAATGCGTTCTAACTACTGTAAATCCATACCAAGATTGTCTACTTCTTCTTGATAATTCATTCGCAGCATTTTCATCTCTTCTTTCGCAATGTGAAGCAAATTCTTCAATTCCTACAATTTAATGGATATATGTGGTTTATTATAAATTATTATAAACTCAAGAATAATTTCTATATATATACTATATCAATCTCTTAACGGCAGGTGATCACCTGTACACTCCTTTGCTGGTGGTCAACAAGCTCTCTGTACTCTGAGGTAGAGCCTGCTGGTGCAATAACTTGTAATTCTTCTTCAGGACCCATCTCTTCTTGCATTATTATATTTTCCGAGCACTTTTCATCTTTCGTTATTTCGTCTTCCGAGCACTTCTCTTCTTGCTTTGTTACGTCCTCCGAGCACTTCTCTTCTTGCATTGTTATGTCTTCCGAGCACTTCTCTTCTTCCATTATGTTTTCAGAGCACATCTTGACTGGAGATATTATGTTTGAGGCCTTACATAAGAACACACCAAATGTTACCAAAAAAAAGTCACCAAAATGGGTAGACACTAATTACCAAAAAACACTCGGCAAAAACATTAATTAGGCTTACGGGTTTGCTTTGGCTTGCCAACCTACGCTCAATTTCTTCCATAAGATTACCCAACATATGCTCCACAATCTGTTCAAACGGAGCCACTCGAATTAATTACTAGAAAAACAGATATCCTTCTGTAGACGGTATAAGCACTAAAATACTTACCACAGGAATATCTTCCCGGCTCTTATCAGAAAGAAGGTCATGAACAAGTACATGCAACGATTGAGAAACGGCACCCTGCAAATTCCAAAAAGCACACGAAAAATTAACATATACACAATTCCTTTTGCATGATAGTTATTATACTGTAAGATATTATCCGAAGCAAGTAAAGCTCACAAACCCCATCATTAACACTCAGCTGTTTATCATTGTCATCGCCCGACAAACTATCAACCAACTTTTCACTAGAAACCGAATTCCTAGAGACGAAATTCAGATAGAGATCTGAGTTTTTCCTTGTGAATTGTTTCCCTCCAGAAGATAGCTTAGAATTCCCGCTGAATTTCCACTGTCCATTCCCACCACATTGTTTCCATTCGTTGTACGATTTAAGGGCCAGGATGCAGTTCACAATTCTAGAAGTCTTCCCTCCCTAAACATTCCAAAATTTCAAATATAGTAAGTACTTCATTCAGTTGATCAGTTTTTTTTTTCTTATTTACACTGACAAGACAATTATATCAGTAACAATATACATACCTGCTCCAAATCAGATGCTTCGAATGTAGGAATCCCCAATTCCTCTATAGCTACAAGGAAATTCCTAATGTTTTCAAAGTATTGGTAGGCGGTTAAAGCAGCACCATCCGGGATAGTCAGAGAAACCGGATTCGCTTCGATTATCTATGGACAAAACGGAAATATTAATAATATCAAACAAAAAACAGAGAAAAATGATCGGTGAATTTTATGTACTATAAGACGTACGGAGTACGTACTTTTGGGATTGCACCGGGCTGCACCTTGTTAAGTAGATTGCAAAGTAAAATACCGCTTCGCAAACCGAGCCTAAAGTGTTCTTCCGAAGGCTCGGCCGGCAAATCCTTTCCTGCAACGACTCCAACCATCTTTCTTAACCACCCCGCTGCGTCATATCTTCTCAGTGCTGCAATTTATATCGATTTTTTTTCACAAACACGCAAGTATATATTCGATTAAACAAATGAACCCATTCCAATTCATGCCTCTCACATTTATCCATAACCCCCAATTTCAACATCAGATTATTTCAACATCGAATTTAAAATTTAAAAAAAAAACGTACAGGCTTCTTGAGCTTTTCTTGAGGCTAAATCAATGTCGATGAGTCTTTTTTCGTTCTGCTGAAGCACGTCTTCCACCATTGAAGCCACATTGAATTGCAGCACTCCCTCCGCCATTGATGCTAGCTGCGTGATAAATTTAAAAAAAAAATGATCGAGAATATACGAACAGGAAATGCATGCACGACGCAATTAGAGGATTTATTGAAACGTACATCTTCAAATTAAGCTGTCGAGAAAGTGATGCCGATTAATTATATGTCATAGGTTTCAATGGTGAGAGATTTTTTTATTTTTTATTTTATTTTTCGCTTTCTACAGTAAAGAGGGAAACACAGAAAATGCAGGGGGGGAGGTTGTGAAGAAAACGAAAAATGGATTTTATTTTTCAAAATAAAATAAATAAAATAAAATAAAGCAATTGTTTTTTTAATAACCAAATTTTACTTTCCGATTTTCGCGCTCATCCAGGCGCCCTAAATTCCTACTTGCTTTTTTTCTCGTCCCTCTAATTTCCCGGCTTCTTTATATTCCTTCGCATAATTTCAGAGTATAATTTCCGGTTATGACTATATGATATTTTATTGGGTAAATTAAGTTTACAAGTACTAGTACTAATTTTATGTGGTAAAAAAATGGTACAAAATCGATTTTTTATAATTTTAAGTGGTAAAAAAATGGAACAAATTCGATTTTTATTAGATGGACTCGATTATGAGTATTTTTAGGAATGATATTGTTGGTTCCAATAATATGTTCAATAAGATTGTATATCAGTATAGTCGAGTGGAGTTTCTGGTCTCCATCTTAAACAAAATACAGTAGTACTAATTAGGTTTAATAAATAATGACTAAATTTTTTACTAACGAGAACACAAAGCTCCGGCGAAGTCATCAATGGCGCCAAAGCTCTTACAGCTGACCCTGAACCCCAAGCAGCCAAGTAATCCCTGCCTGTACGGCAAGAACGTCTTCTTCCTCATCTCCTCCGTCTGTGCTCTCTTTGCTGTGTAATGCAATTCGTGAGCCGACGCCGACCGCAAAGCCGGCGGCGTTGACGTTGGCGCTGGCCCTCTATTTTTACCGTCCCCTGTTTTACGATTATTACCTTTACTGTTATTTACAGCAGCACTCTTTTTACCCGGCTCTTCGTTCACCGCTTCCCCACCAGTGCCATCCGTTTTCCTCTTCGTATTACGAAATTTACTATTATGCCCCTCGTTCCTTCTTCCTTCGCTCTTGCTCCTGTACAGAAGCTCCTTCAGAAACAACCACCGCCGCGACCTCCAACCAGCCGCGCACGACGTCGTTTCGTCGGATCCCTTCCCTTCCGCCTCCGATTCCTCGCCCGACGCCGATCTGAGAGAAGACATAGATCTGGACCGCTGCCGCAGAGATCCGCGAGGGGGCGTTTGCTGGCGCTCCCCCGCGACGGCGTCGTCCGATTCGATCAGCGGCTCGAGAGAATTGGGGGAGAGCTTCGCCGGCCGGATCCGGCCGTTGCAGAACAGCTCGTCGGCGGAGGAGGGGTCGGTGGGAGGGAATGTGACTGAGAAGTCGAAATCGAGCGATGAGCTCCCGCCCGATGCGGCGGCGGCGGAGGGACTGGCGGCGTTTGAGACGAGGAAGTGGGTAGGGCTGGACGGCGCGCTGTAGTAATAGCCGAGGTCCATGTCGTCGGAATATTCTGGTGATTTTGAGTGTATATTGGGAATTTGGGAGTTGCGTTGCGGCCCTTTTGTGTGTATCTAAATGGATTTCGTATACTGTCATTTAATTGCTAATCTTTGAAATAACTAAATTTAAAATTTGAAAATCATATGATCAATGATCATGGTATAAACTTAATTAAATGTGATACTGTATAAGTATATACGTATCTTTATATGAATGTTAAATGTTCATAAATGCGTATTTATGGATTGTTTAACCAAATATACTGATTTATTTTTAAAAAATATTGACTAATTCATCATTTAAAAAAACTAAAATAATTTTAAGTAATTTAAACATGGAGTACCATTTAATTATACTAATTTTTAAAGTGATTTAGAATACCATTACCATCTAAGCTTCTTAAAATACTTATTATTAAATGATGAATAAAAAAATTAAATTATAAAATATCTTAAATATTTTTTAAATGGTTTTAAATGGAGAATTTTAACTATTTCAAAGATTCTTAAAATTATTTTCAATTGTTTTTAAAGTATCTTGAAATGATTTTTAAAAATTTTGAAATATTTTTTTTAACATCTTATAATATATGTACATAATTTTAATACTTTCTAAATATTTCTTCAAATAATTTTTAATTGATTTTAAATATAGTTTAAATTGTTTTAAAAGTAATTATTAAGTGATTTGAGATGATTTTTAAATATTTTATATAGTTTTGAAAAATTATTATTAACTAATTTAAAATATTTTTTAAACATTTTTTTTATTGATTTATGTCAATTACAATGTTTCGGGTTTGAACTTTTTCTCAACTCAAACTCAACCAACTGAGCTAACAACTCTTAACACTTTTTAAACATCTTGAGGTGCCTTCATATATTTGTTAAGTCATTTGAATTACTTTTTAATTAAATTAAAGTGTTTTAATATACATTTTAAATGATTTAAATACATATATCTTTTCAATATTTTAAAGTGTCTTAAAATAAATTTTTAATTATAAAACAATACTTTATAAGACAAATTTAAATAATTTAGAATAAATTTTGTCCATTTTATAGTGTTTTCAAATAAATTTTGAAATGATTTCAAATACTCATTTGACATTTCAAAGTGTCTTAAATGATTAGCAATATTTTTATGCATGTTTATATATTTTAATATAATTTGAGTAAAACAAAACTTTTTTATCTATCTAAGTGTTCATTTACTTTGACTTGAATCGATGACAAAGAATTTAGAACTTGAAATTTTTTAGTTTAGCTCAATTATCTTCCCACACCTAAATATTTGTATACTTTTAAAATATAATTTTCATTTCAGATAATAAATTATTATTTTTGATAAATCAACCAAAGATGATTAACATCTTGATATTGAAATCGAATTTACGGTAAAATCTAACTGTCACTACCATGCAATTACTTTATGTCAAATCGAAACAAAATATACGCATTCGATGAGATAAAAAATTTGAATATATAAAAACCAAAAATTAAATGAAAAAATTATTAGTATTGGCATAAACGAAAACACACGCTAATCCATGGGTCAAACAATATTATATAGTACGAGAATTCCAAATTAAAAACATTTAGAATTTGTGCACTATTCTTGAACATGTCTTTTTGATCCATCGATAACTCTTCTTGAGAGAATTCTTGATTTTGCCTTCGGCCGAATACAGTTTGTATTCGATTACTCGTTTCTTTCTCTTCAACTCAGCTCCGCCCTTCCATCGCCATGCCCCTCCATTCTTGGCTACCGATCCTTCCATTTGTTATTGATATGCGATCCCTTTCTCCCTCCAAGTATTTGATTAAATGCTTGAGAGAGAGAAGGGATCGATCGAGGGGTTGAATGAGTTTGGAAAATAATCAAAAATGTTTTCCTTTTTTATTCACACGGACATTTATGGAATATATAAGGCAATGAATTAAAGGTGGAATTATAATGACTTCGAATTCACGAGAGAAAAACGGGCAGCCACAAATTAAAGTTATTTACTTGTTTTTAAAGTGTGCAAATTATAAAGTATCTTGATAAAAATAAAAGTTGCTACTATAGCCACTCATCAAATATTATAAGAAATAACAAAAAAAAAAGGATTTATTTAATGTAATTTTATAAATAATTAAAAATAAGAATTATAATTTTTCAACAACACTAAAAATGAAAAAAAAACGTATATATTTTACAAGACAAACAATGTATTTTATTTATTAAATTGATAGAAAAAATTTGAGTATTTTTTTATTTCTAAACTAGATAATTTCATTTAAAATTTAAAATTATAGTATCTCTATTCGTGACAATATTTTTTTATTTTACGAAAATTAAAAAAATATATTTTTATTATGTTGATAAAAAATAATACTAGTAACATTATGTTAAAATGAAATAATAAAAGTTATTCTGAGTAAAATAAAAAAATATAATATTTTTTTACTAATGTTAAAAAAAAATGTCAAAATATAAATGTGATGGAAGGAATATTGAAAAAATGAAAATAAATTAATTTGGTATTTAATTTCACCCTAAAAAATGTGAAATAAACGGTGCAAAGTCCACCACATTGGGCCTAGTGTGGTCTAACCCAACATCAAATACGGCCCAGTAATTAAATTCAGGGTATCCTCATTTTCAAATTCAAATTCAAAAAATGCAAATATCCCAAACCCGTAATTATTGGTTGTTCCATGCCCTTTTATGCAAAAACCACATTTCCCAATTCTCACACAAAAAACCCTGTATAAATCCCACGTTTTCTCCAACTCCGCCTCTCAGAAAGTTCTCAATTCACTTCGCTGAATTCTATTTTGTTTTCTCTAAACGTATTCATCGAAGTGTTTTGCAATGTCGCTGAGACCTAATGCTCGTGTCGAGGTCCGCCGCAACAGGTACAAGGTGGCCGTAGACGCCGAGGAGGGACGGCGGCGAAGGGAGGACAACATGGTGGAGATAAGGAAGAACCGCCGCGAGGAGAGCCTCCAAAAGAAGCGGCGCGAGGGTGTCCAGCAGTTCTCGATCCCGGTCGAATCCACCAACGGCATCGAGAATAAGGTAGACTCATGAATTCATTTACTTTTGCCGATTAGGTTTTTTCCCGGATGATGAAGTTTATATTACTATTGTTTGATTGATATATATGGTGGTTTGTACTGGTGGGATTCGTAGACTTATGGTTATATTAGGTGGCTTGGGTTTTGATTTCAGTGGATGTTAGGGTTTTTGTATGTTCAATTGATTGTATATATTTTTGGTTTTATTGTGCAGTCAAGGCGAGATATGATTACTCTTCACCGTTTTCGACTCGTCTTTTGAATGAATTTTGGATGTATTTATATGTCTTGTTTTTGGTGAATACTTTTTACTGTGTATATGGTTTGTAGTTTTCATTAGGGTAATGACTACTATTTTTACATCCTGTTAAATTCCTGGCGAGTTGAACTAATATATTGATCTATTTGATCGTAGGTACAGTTGGAAAATCTACCATCGATGGTTGCTAGTGTTTATACTGATGATGCCAGCAGACAACTTGAGGCGACCACACAATTCCGGAAATTACTTTCTATAGGTGATAATTGTGTTGTAAGGAACTTTAACATAGAAAGAATTATCGTTTTTCAGTATAGTTTTTGATTTTCTTGTGTTTTATAATTGATTTTGGCAGAACGTAGTCCACCAATTCAGGAAGTGATACAAGCAGGCGTTGTTCCCCGTTTTATTGAATTTTTGAAGCGTGAGGACTTCCCTCAACTTCAGGTCTAACAACAAATAATCAAATTCAAGATTAAAGTGGCCTTCTAAGTCCACTATTTTTTTTATTAAATTAATAAATACTACATCTTATAACATTGGTTTCTTATGATGTAATGCAGTTTGAAGCTGCTTGGGCGCTCACAAATATCGCTTCTGGGACATCAGAGCACACAAAGGTTGTAATTGATCATGGAGCTGTCCCAATATTTGTGATGCTTCTTGCTTCTCCAAGTGACGATGTTCGTGAACAGGTCGGTTTAAATTCATAAAACACTTTTTTCAGTTATTGGAACATTTTTTAAATGCTTATTTTTCGGCAAACATACATATAGTTTAAATATTTTTATAGTTTTAACATTGTTTATAATAATAATGATTATGATGACCAGTTTTTCTATGTTATGATTTAGGCTGTATGGGCTTTAGGAAATGTTGCTGGTGATTCCCCCAAATGCCGTGACCTTGTACTTGGTCATGGAGCCTTGGGTCCATTGCTAGCTCAGTTGAATGAACACGCCAAGTTATCTATGCTAAGAAATGCTACTTGGACGCTTTCAAACTTTTGCAGGGGCAAGCCACAGCCTTTGTTCGAACAGGTTTTTTTGGCTCACCTTTTTATTCAGATATTGCATGATATGGATATGTAGATTACTGTGAATATACTTCCTTATGTTGTGTATATTGTCATTCTCTCACCCATTGGATCTTTTGACTATATTATGTATTTTCTTGATAATGCTGAATAATGTTTGTTGATTTCGTATAAATTATAATAGTCAATTTACTGTGCAAAATTCTGAATTGGGTTATTAAGTGGTGATTAATATTCTATCATAGAAAAGGTTGTAATCATGCTCCCCAAGGGATCTTAAATGGAATGGACATCTGTTTGGCACTGGGAATTATAGACTACTTTAATGTTTTAAGAATAGTCAATAGTGCCCTTCATTTATTTGCTTCTCTGGATGCTGCATAAACACTCCATCTTTGAAACCTTGTTTATAAGCTAGATCCCATTTGTGTGTGGTTTGTTTCTCTTCTTTACATCCATTTTTTATATAGAGAAATGAACACAATTATGCCTTTTGAACTGCAAACAAAATGCTTACTGACATTGCAAGCGTAATATGCAGACGATGCCCGCTCTTCCAATCCTAAAACAACTTATCCACTCTAGTGATGAAGAAGTTTTGACTGATGCATGTTGGGCACTCTCTTATCTCTCGGATGGAACTAATGATAAAATTCAATCTGTGATTGACTGTGGAGTATGCCCCCGTTTAGTCGAGTTGTTGCTGTGAGTTCATGTATTCTATTGTTAAAATTAAACGTCCTTATTTTCTTTCTTATGTTTCTGATTAGTGAAATTAACTCATGTTACAGTCATCCATCACCTTCCGTTCTTATCCCTGCGCTTCGCACTGTTGGAAATATTGTCACTGGAGATGATAATCAAACTCAGGTACGAGAAAGGGTTCTTTATCATCAATATGTTACTGTTTTGTTTTATTATTTGTGTTCTGACTTTATCTGTACTGTAGTGCCTTTATGATAAGTGTATGGATTCCTTGTCGTTTTTAATTATGTCATGTCTTTGAGTTTCTATGCTTCCTTGTGGTTTTCTTTACAGTATATCATCAGCCATAATGCACTACCCTGTCTTCTGAACCTGTTGAGCGGCACCCATAAAAAGAGCATTAAAAAGGAAGCCTGCTGGACTATTTCCAACATCACTGCTGGAAATACGGACCAAATTCAGGTACAATTTGCTTCTATGCTGATCTCTCTTTGTATGTAAAAAATATTATATGCATCTTTGTTACTTAACGGTGTATGCTGCTGTTTATTGTATGTAGTCCGTCATTGAGGCCAACCTTATTGGCCCACTAGTTCAGGCGCTTCAGAATGCTGAATTTGATGTAAAAAAAGAGGCTGCGTGGGCCATATCCAATGCAACATCTGGTGGCGCTCATGAACAAATTAAGTGAGTTATCATCGCAATATGCCTTGATTGGTTCCATACTGTTCATTTTTGTTAAACTATTTATAATAATAATAAAATAAAATATTTTCCTCTTTTTCCCCTTCACAATCACATCTATACATTTTAAGAACAAAATTGTTATCACATTTTCCACAATTTTCTATTTCCACTTTGTATTATTAAGTTGCCAATATTAGTTTACTGTTTACATACACCTCAACATTATTCACTTCCTTTTCAAAGTAACTAACTAGAGGAAATTATATTTTCAAAATAAAACTATGTCTAATTTCACCCTAACATTTTTTGTTCTGTACAAGGTACCTTGTAAGTCAGCAATGTATCAAGCCCCTATGCGACTTGCTTATTTGCCCTGACCCAAGAATCGTCACCGTCTGTTTGGAAGGGCTCGAGAACATTCTAAAGGTTGGTGAAGCCGAGAAGACTCTTGGCCGGAGTGGAGATGTCAACCTCTATGCTCAGATGATTGATGACGCCGAGGGTCTCGAGAAAATAGAGAACCTGCAGAGCCATGACAACAACGAGATTTACGAGAAGGCTGTCAAGATTCTGGAGACATACTGGTTGGAGGAGGAGGATGAGCCGGCACCACCTGGAGATGGGTCCCAGCAGGGTTTTCAGTTTGGAGGGGGAAATGTCAACGTCCCCAATGGTGGCTTCAGCTTCAACTGAGAGTGGGGTAATATACGTGCTGGTTTTCATGATGGTACGACTTTTTTACGGTGTTTGTTGGGAGTTTCTCGATTGAATGTGATATGTATCATTAGAAACTGGATTTCATATTTTCCTTTTTTTTGTGTTTCTGTTTAATGGTTGGGTGATTTTGGCTCTCCCAAAAAATTGGTTACCCAACTTGTGTTATTGTTACGAGGACGTGGATTATTCATTTTTTGATTAAGTTACTTTTTTTTTTCCTGATTCTGATTGGAGTCTCTTGTTACAAAAACTTCTGAGTCATTTGATCTGTTTAGATTCTACTTTCTTTTTCCCTAAAGAAGAAACATACGAGAGTGAGGAAATATAGGAACATAACCAGCGTAGGGTAGGCCGCGGCTCAAGCCATCTCCAAAAATGTCAACCTAGAACTCCTATAATTTTATTAAAAAATATTAAATTTAAAAGTACAATTGTATACCACTATATTTTAAATTATTTTCGAAAGTATCTTGTTTTAATAAAATATTAAATTTAAAAGTACAATTGTATACCACTATATTTTAAATTATTTTCGAAAGTATCTTGTTTGTAGTACTGTACATATGTAATCATTACTTTAGATACTTTAAATAATACAATCAAATAAATTAAAATAAAAAATAACAATTGAATATTTAAATCATTAGTACTGCCAATTAATTTTTAAAAGAAAAATAATTCACCTTTTTACTTAAAGTAAAAAGAAAAGAATACAAAGAACTTGTTTGCGTAATTGCTCTGTGTGTTTTATTGAACTAACTCATGATTATATACAACTTTTGGGCTAAATAATTCTAGGAAAAGATATAAACTAATCTCCTAACAAAGGAAAGCATCCTATATAAAGTCCTGCAATCACGCTCACGAATATACAAAATATTTTCACATATTTACGAAATATTTTCTTGCTAATACCCCTCCTCAAGTTGGAGCATGAAGGTTCGTAATGCCCAACTTGGCAAGTAGTGAGTGAAACGATCCACGACCCAAAGCTTTTGTGAGAATGTCAGCCAACTGTGAGGTAGTATGAACGTAAGACGGCGCGATTGTACCTTGTAGAATCTCATTTCGCACGAAATGACAATCAATTTCAATATGCTTCGTGCGTTCGTGAAAGACTGGATTATTGGCAATATGCAAGGCGGCTTGACTATCACAATAAAGAGGAACAGATGCAGGGTGTGTAATACCAAGACTTAGGAGCAAACCTTTGAGCCAAATAATTTCACAAGTAGCGGAAGCGATGGCCCGATACTCCGCTTCAGCAGAGGAACGGGAAATTGTTGCTTGTTTCTTTGTCTTCCAAGAAATAGGAGAGCCACCGAGGAAGACGAAGTAGGCAGTAAGAGACCGACGACTAACCGGACAACTAGCCCAATCTGCATCACAATAAGCACTAAGATTCAAAGTAGAGTCAGCTCGTAGTAAAATACCTTGTCCAGGACTACTTTTCAGATAACGCACAACACGCAATGCTGCGTCCCATTGAGATTGTGTTGGATGTTGCATGAATTGAGATAAAATATGCACAGAGTAACAAAGCTCGGGACGTGTAATGGTAAGATAAATTAATCTTCCTACTAATCGTCTGTATCGTGCAGGGTCTGACATAGATATATCCGATGCAAGAGCTAACTGATGATTTTCTTCCATAGGTACACTAGCGGGTTTTGAGCCAAGAAGACCGGTCTCTGTCAAGATGTCAAAAGCATATTTTCGTTGACAAAGAAAAATTCCTCGAGAGCTACGTGCCACTTCAATCCCAAGAAAGAATTTTAATTTTCCCAAGTCTTTCATGTGAAAACAAGTATTCAGATAGACTTTAAAGTCTCGGATGGCTGCACTATTATTCCCAGCAATGACTAGATCGTCGACATACACAAGAATATTTATTACGACATCCTGCTTGCGAAACACAAATAAAGAGTGATCCGAAGAGCTAGCGAAAAAACCGTAGCTACGTAAAGCTGCGGCCAACTTTGCATACCAACATCTAGGTGCTTGACGTAAACCATATAATGATTTACGAAGTTTGCATACCTTGCCAGTTAGACCTTGACTAAAACCAGGAGGAAGTCGCATATAAACTTCTTCAGCCAGATCACCATGAAGAAATGCATTGTGTACATCCATTTGATGCAACTCCCAATTTCTTATAGCGGCAACCGAGAGAAAGGTCCTTATAGTAACCATTTTTACAGTGGGAGCAAATGTTTCACCAAAATTAATGCCCTCGACTTGATGGTTTCCCAAAACAACTAACCTCGCTTTGTACCTTTCAACGGTTCCATCGGATTTTCGTTTGACCCGAAACACCCACATACATCCAATTGATGTTTTACCAGAAGGCAAATCTTGGACAGTCCAAGTGTCATTTGCTTCCAATGCTGCAATCTCTTCCGCCATTGCCTTTTTCCAACGGGGATCATTCATTGCCTCTTTGAACGAGGTGGGTTCAACATCGGTGGAAATAGCTGCAAGAAATTCACGATGTGCATCCGAAAATATATTACAATTCACATAATTACCTATGGGATAAGGAGTACCTGAGGCTTGGATTGGTGTGGGTGAAGCTACAGGAGGAACCATTGTCGTGTTAGTCGTACTTCCATTTATCAAAGAGACAAAATCTTTATACCGATTGTTAGGAAATTTAGCACGTTTTCCACGTCCAAGATCAGTCTCGTCTAACACAATTGCGTCACCATCAGTCCGTACCACACTTTCGTCTATCTCAACACTTTCATCGACCTCAACAGAACTCGAACGAATAGAATCGCCCAACCCGACGTCAGAATCGGTGCGCGACAAATCGTTGCCGCTCACATTCTCTACTTCATGTTGCTGAGAGTGTTGACTGGTATCCAAAGAAGATGAGGGTTGTATACCTGTGTGATTAGGTCCAACATCTCCAACATCAGAAAACTCCTCTTCTGTAGTATCTCTATGAAGTCCAGGATACAAGGAAGGAAATTTATGCAATTCATATGTGTCAGCAAATGGAAAAATATCCTCATAAAATTGCACGTCACGGGATTGAAAATAGTCTCCTGTCTCAAGATCAAACAATTGCCAACCCTTTTTTCCGAAAGGATACCCAAGAAAAATACATCGACGACTTCGACTATCAAACTTATCACGACAATGAAGATTTTTGGCATAACACAAACAACCGATCACTCTAAGTGAATTAAGGTCAGGAGCACGACCAAAAATTAATTCATATGGCGTTTTACCTTGAAGCACACGAGAAGGAGTCCTGTTAATCAAATAAGCGGCTGCTAAGATACATTCTCCCCAAAAATCAATCGGCAAGTGACCTTGAAAACGCAAAGCTCGAGCAACATTGAGAATATGACGATGTTTACGCTCAACTCTAGCATTTTGTTGAGGTGTCTTAACATTAGAGGTTTGATGAATAATACCATGTTCTCGAAAATATGTACCAAGACCAATAAACTCCGTCCCATTATCACTTCTCATGATTTTGACCTTTTTACCAAACTGACGATTAATCAACGCAAAGAAATTAGTCATTAAGCGAGGAACCTCATCTTTAGTCTTCATTAAATAAACCCACAAACAACGAGAATAATCATCCACAATAGACAAAAAATAACGAGAATGACAAGCACGATTTTCCCGATAAGCACCCCAAACATCACAATGTATTAAATCAAATAATCCATCTGCCTTATTTTCACTTAACGGAAAAATATTACGAGTCTGCTTTGCGCGATGACAAATATCACATGCTTGCATATTTAGATTATGCTTATTCTGACTAACGTGAGGAAGATGTTTCATTGCTTGTATAGAAGGATGTCCTAGCCGCTTGTGCCATAATGCGACACTCTCGGTCCCGGTCACGACATTAACACGACTTGGTTCCCCCATCAAGTAATATAGCCCATCTTGAATTTTACCCACACCAATCTTCGTCCTCTGGGTATGGTCCTGTACAATACATTCGGAAGATGTGAATTGTAAGTTTAAAGGAAGTGAAGATAATAGCTGGGAGACGGATACTAGGTTGCAATGGAAAGATGGAACAAATAGTACATTAGATAAGACTAATGCATCATTCAATTTCACAGTGCCCACTTTGGTAGCGGGTATATGAGCTCCATTAGGCAGTCCTATATTTATAGGTGGAATTGAATGACATGAATCAAATAAAGATTCATCACAACACACATGAACCGATGCGCCGGTGTCAACGATCCAAGCGTGGATATCCTTACCATTTAGACGAACATGGTTAGTAACAGCCGAGACCTCACCAAAAATAGCGTTTGCTTTAGCCGGCTGCCGGTTGGTTTGTGATGATCCCGTCTTATCTTTTCCGCGGTTAGTACCTTTGCGTTCATGACCTTCTGGATATCCGTGCTTCTCCCAACATTTTTCTTCGAGATGCCAACGTCTACCACAGTAGGTGCATTTCATCGGAGCACGCTCCTCTCCTGTGTGCGATTTTGATGTATGTCCTTGAACCGCGAAGGCCATCGGAGCAGCCACTTCTGTTCGTTGTTGAGTAAATAACCGGATCTCCTCCTCTTGAACAAGCCGCGAGTATACCGTATGAGGAGACGGCAGAGGTTCGATCCCCAGAATGCTCGAACGAACAGTAGCATAATAAGGTTCTAAGCCCATCAGAAACTCACGTACCTGATCAGATTCACGACGTTTACGGAGAGTTGCATTGAGTCCACACTTGCACCCAGTACATGAGCAGGTTGGTAAAGCATCATAGTCATTAACATCATCCCATAACTTTTTCAATCGACCATAATAATCCATTATTGACTCGCCTGATTTTTGTTTACAAACATTGATTTCGGATTTCAATTGGAAAATTTTTACGCCATTTCCCAAAGAAAAACGTTGTCGAATGTCCTCCCACAACTCTTGAGCGGTATCGCGGTAGGAAATAGTGGAACGAATGTTGGGATCGATTGTGTTAAAGATCCAAGCAACAATCATATAATTAACTGTCCACCAATCCTCTAGATCCGCGGAATCGTCTTTTGGTTTGCGGAAAGTACCATTAATAAATCCCAACTTTCGTTTAGCACCCAACGACACTCGAAATCCTTTCGCCCATTCCTCGTAATTTGAACCGCTGAGAATAACATGTGTAATTCTCGTCCCAGGGCCATCATTAGAAGCAAGAGCATAAATTGGATTTGGTGTTGTATCATTACCCATGGTGTTTTTAAAAAAAAAAAAAAAAGAATTACTTTGGCTCTGATACCATAAAGTAAAAAGAAAAGAATACAAAGAACTTGTTTGCGTAATTGCTCTGTGTGTTTTATTGAACTAACTCATGATTATATACAACTTTTGGGCTAAATAATTCTAGGAAAAGATATAAACTAATCTCCTAACAAAGGAAAGCATCCTATATAAAGTCCTGCAATCACGCTCACGAATATACAAAATATTTTCACATATTTACGAAATATTTTCTTGCTAATATTACTCTAAACGATTTATTTAATTAATTGATTTTAGATTACTTTTTTTTTTTCTTGTAATACTTTTTCACGATTAAAATGAGTCTTTGATCTTGACAAAACACAGCTTTAATTGATTGGCATGTACATCTATGTACATGCCAATTTGAAAAATAAATCAACTATTTCGTTTCCATACCACAATGAAACTTTATACAACAAATGATTACTCTTTATATCATCAATTTTCGAAAAAAATAATAATTTGTCAATCACACTCTACATTTTCTTCTCAATCACAGCCATAATTTTAGCATGTTTGGTAGATTATAAGCAGGTCATCACGAGCCAGCAACTAGGAGAGAAAAAAACTCGCATGCTCATTGCCATGGATACCTTTCGACATAATTTGCTCGTGTTCTTCGCCATCGTTTTACGCCTTTTCGCAAACGGAGCCGGGGGTCATCGCCTCCTATCATCGCAAACGGACCCCTCGACAGTTTTTGACGTGATGTCATATCGTGCAGCAGGGGATGGAATATCCGACGACACGAAAGCATTTCAAGAGTGTTGGCGTGAAGCCTGCAAAGCGGAAGCTTCTTCCGTTGTTTTTCTCGTGCCGGAGGGCCATTCCTTCATGGTCCAGTCTTTGAACTTCACTGGCCCGTGTAAAAAACCACTAGTTTTTCAGGTAATATATAAAGCTCTCTTTGTTGTTCCATATATGTTGTGTGAGTTATGTATTTATTTATTTATTTAATTTTTGCGCGATCGTTCAAGATCAAGGGAAAGGTAGTGGCACCGGACGGGCCGTGCTCGTGGAACAGCAGCCAGAAATATTACTGGCTGATGTTCGATAGCATCGAGGGGATGACGATGGAAGGAGGAGGACTCATCGATGCAAAAGGAGGTGACTGGTGGAATCTACCCTGCAAACCTCACAAGGTGTGTAGTAGTATTCTTTTTCACCCCACCATTTCTGGTAAATTGTAAAACCACCCCTAATTTTTTTTTTATCTCAAATGAAACAGGGCAAACATGGAACAACTCTCCCTGGTCCCTGTGATAGTCCATACGTAAGTCGAGTCAACGACCTCTTATCGAACCCTTTTCGATCCGTTTATTAATAGTTTCAAGTTTTTTTTTTGTTTTTTTGATCAGGCCTTAATGTTCGTCGGCTGCTCCGATCTGAGGCTCCGAAATCTCAACATCGTCGACGGCCAACAGAAACATTTCTGGTTCGATAACTGCCACGTCATCGACATCGATTCGCTGAACATAACTTCCCCCGCAAAAAGCCCAAACACCGACGGAATTCACCTCCGCGAAAGCACCTACGTGAACATACACAACTCGATCATCGCTTGTGGTATAACAAGCGTTCGATCAAATTTTCTTATATTACTACGCTCACGAAATAATTATTATTCGAATGTTATAACTCGCAGGCGACGACTGCGTATCAATAGGAGGCGGGACCCACAACGTCGACATAAGGAACGTGAAATGCGGTCCCGGCCATGGAATAAGGTATACTTCGAATTGAAAAAACAAAACAAAAAAAAAACTCGAACTTTATAATTATAAGCCATCTCGATCGATCGATGCAGCATTGGTAGCCTCGGCGTAAAAAACTCGCGGGAATGCGTTTCTAACATCACTGTCACGGACTCGATCCTGAAGGGTACGGACAACGGGGCCCGGATCAAGACGAGACAAGGCGGGTCCGGGTCAGTGACAGGTGTCATCTTCGACCGGATCCACATGGACAATGTTCGGAATCCGATCATCATAAGCCAATACTACAGCGACGGCTCTGCTAAGAAAACCGAGATTAAGAAATCAGCTGTTTACATAACCGGGATTACCTACACGAACATTACGGGCACGTATGATGCAACGAAGCCTTGGTTGAGCTTAGCCTGCAGCGATTCGGTCGCTTGCACTAATCTGACATTTAGTGAAATCGAGTTGAAACCTGCAGGGAAGAAGAAGAAGACGAAGAAAGGGAAATCGAGGGCTTTGTGTAAGAATGCATATGGGAACGCTCAGAGCACGACTCCGGATATCGATTGCTTGCTGGAGGGGTTTCCACCACACTCGCCCGAAGTCGATCTATGCTGATAACTTATAGTATGATGTTTTATTTTATAATGTTATATATATATATATGTGTTTCATCTTGACATTTTGATTGCATTTGGTTATGAATTTCTTTGTTTGATTTCTTCGAAAAAGGAAGGCACTCTTAAAAATTAAGTAAAAAATTTCTTGTGCAAGTAGAGCTTAAAAATTTAAGTATTTAACTTTAAAATAATTTATAATACTGTACTCTTGTTATATTTTCAATTAAAATAGGGGGTTTATGTAGGGCTTAAACAGAGAGAAAAAAAATACTGTAACTAAAAAAAGTAAAAAATGGATATGCTTCTTCTTGCCCAAGCATACTGAGCTCGACGAAATCATCCGCCCACCTTTAATCCACCTCTAGCATAAACCCTAATTCCACCGATACCCTGTCTCTCTGAATAACGATTATTCCCGATGTTGAAGACTCTCGCCGCTCGGTGCAGCTCGCACGTTAGCCTCGGGTCTCACCTCCGCGGGTACGTGCACGCATCGCCATTGCTCCGGGGCCTTCAAGGGAGAAATGCGAGAAGCCAGATTTATTCCCCGAGGTTGTTTTGCTCCGACTCCTCGGATGGAGGCGAACCGGTTGATCCGCCCGGGTCGGGGGTTAAACACGCCGAGGGGGGTGGAGAGGCGAAGGAGTCGGAGTCGCCGTCTTCGTCGGCTATTGTACCTATAGTTAAACCCGAAGACTGCCTATCGGTTAGTTTCTCGGAATTTGTCGTGGATATCTGGTGTTATCGGAAAATTATAATTTCAAGCGTATAAAATTATGCAGTCTTTAACAACATTGGTTTTATCTTATCATGTGACTAAGCTGAAAGTTCTGGGCGATATTTTAATATCTTAATTAGTTTTTAGTTTGGTTTACATTTGCACATTAATTGATTTATTTGATTGTTTAGCGGTAGAATTATGCTAGATGAGGTAATTGATTTATCGGATTTTTTTAGTGAAATGCATTCCTAGGTTAATTCCCTCTTGATACTGATTTATCCATTCAGTTGTTGATTCCTATAATTAAGTAATTGTTAAAACGAACTTATTTTCGAGTCACATATGTAGTTAATTTTAGCTCTGTAATCAGCAATTCAATGCTAAAAAAGGTTCCATTCCTCTTCTTTTGGAAATTCGTATAGTAGTTGGGCAAGGAAAATGTCCAACTAGCTCACTCTCTGTATTCTGTATGGAATCTGGAGACAAGAAACAAGAAAGGATGATCTGATGTTTTCGTTTATTAGGGTTTTCGATTGTTTAACTTGGCAATGTTTTTATATGTCGCTTCTTTTTATCTTTCTTGCGTATTGAGGGTTCATATTGATAAAGGTTGTTGTAAGATTTTATTCTGTAATCAACACGAGAAAGTGGGTGGGCTGGGCGGCCATTTTTTTATTAAAATTTCCATTAAGTTTACTTAAAAAAAAAATCCCGAACTGGTCCCATCTCCCGTCAGTGCTTCCAGTCAGAGTTGGTTCATGAAGTCAGTTCATAAAAGTAAAGCTACTTGGCTTCATAGTGTCGGGCAATGTTTCCGAATTCTGTCAAGTTCCAAAAATATCTACTTTTTTTTTAGATTTCCCGTAGTGCATTAAGTTGTAGAATAGACCAGCACATAAACATAGGTCACATCTTCTTTTCTGCTCTTTCGTTTAATTAGTTTAAATGATTTCTAGCAGAGTCAGATGATCCACTCAAGTGCATAGTAAAAAAGAAAAGAAAAAAGAGAGAAATGAAAGCATTGGAGCAAATGCAATTATTTATATGCTGTTTGAACACACTTGAGCTAACATATGCTTACCCCTTTTGCCTGTGAACCTGAAATTGGCTTACAAACTGTAGTTTCATGAAGTACGTATTTTCTGTTACCTATGATAATTTAATGAAGCATAACATTGTGTTATGTTGAAGACAACCACTTTCTTGTTTTGTTCCAATCTATGCTCATAGAGTCGTAGTTATACAACAATGAAGATTTTTGTTTATTTTGCAGGTTATAGCACTTCCACTTCCACACAGACCATTATTTCCTGGATTTTATATGCCAATATATGTCAAGGTATGGATGCTTCTCGTTAAGTTTCATGTTGTAATATTATATTATAATTTACTGTCATATTTGTTGCTTCATTGGAGTATTAGCTACTAGATACTTTCTGTTATCTTTTACGATGGTTTTTTGGTGTCCATTTTTTTAAACCGATACATGTAATATTTCCAAATAGTTGAAGAAGCATGTATTCCAACCATATATAGCCGTTTTTTGTTTGTTTGTTATTTGCTTTGTATATCCTATGCTTCTTTCTTTGTCTTGGAAGGATTGATTGTTACTTTTAGTACATAGTTAGAATATCTTTTACATCACATGATAAAGAAACGATATTTTTTTAAGGTGTCCATTATCGTATGTTAAATAAATCAGTACCCCCTGTTTGCTATTACACGAATGTTAGAAGGCAAGCTGAATTATATTGATTTTGCAGGATCCAAAATTGTTAGCAGCTTTAGTAGAGAGTAGAAGAAGGCATGCTCCGTACACTGGTGCCTTTCTTGTCAAAGAAGAGGAAGGGACTGAAGGTTCAGATTCGGAAAAGAATATATCTGACCTCAAAGGAAAAGATTTACTCAATCGCCTTCATGAAGTTGGGACACTAGCTCAGGTAACTCCTTCTTCAGTTTGTTAGGCTTCGTACTAATTATTATCTATATAACTAATGCTGTATATTAACTTGGTGACATAGATTACAAGCATCCAAGGAGATCAGGTTGTCCTCATCGGCCACAGACGAATTCGACTCACAGAGATGGTTAGTGGAACCATTTTTTCATTCTCCCTATCAGTCTCTCTTCATTATATAGATAAAATAAAAGGACATGTTCCTTAATTATTCTCATGTTCTTTTGGATCCATAACGTCTTATGTTCTTTCTTTCATAAATCATATATATAAATTTGTGTATGCATTTGTGGATATTTTATATCCATCTTTATCAATGCAGACTTTGCTCAGCTGAGGTATTTACCTTATGCAGGTCAGCGAAGATCCTTTGACAGTCAAAGTTGACCATCTGAAGGTATGCAAAAATATTTTAATGTGTACCTTTACGTACTGGAAATATTTATTATAACTAGGTGTCCATGTGACACTTTCTTTAATTTATTTTGATTTGTATTTCAGGAAAAGCCATATGATAAGGATGATGACATCCTCAAAGCTACATCATTTGAAGTTATATCAACTCTGAGAGATGTATTGAAAACAAGTCCGCTTTGGAGGGATCAGGCACATACTTACAGTCAGGTATGAATCCACCTACCTGTCATCATGTCTCTTGCACATTTAGAATAGTGTTGTTAGGTGTTGCGTAATTGTGTTAATTTCTTAGTGAATGAAGTTCCAAGCTTGCAGCCTGTAGGGTTTTGACTTTCCAATCTCTATCCATGTAGCATTGTTCCTGATAAAGAGGAAATTTCATGCTGATATACTTATGAATTTTCTGTGAAAACTTGATAGGTACCAATTAATTTATGTTGTAAAAGATCTGATGTGATTTTATTATGCTCATACAGATATTTTGTCCTAGGATATTTGTTTCTTCTAGATTTGTGTGTGGAAGCACTTCCTTTTTTATTACTTAGGAATATTTTAATTATACGAATTCTCTATGATTGTAACAAACTCACATTTAAGAAGGCTATATTGATCAAGTTAACGACCTCATTATTATTTTTTTTTTTCATTTTTACTAATGGAAGTAAGGATTACTGTGTATGAGTGTATCAATTAACAAGTATATATTCAGATTTTGCATTTGGACACTTCATATCTACTAACTTATAATTTGTTATCTGCAGCATATCGGTGATTTTACTAATCCAAGAGTCGCAGATTTTGGAGCAGCAATATCAGGTGCTAATAAGTTACAATGCCAGCAAGTGCTTGAAGAACTTGATGTAAGTATTTATGGCAAACTATGAGCTTGGTTCCCAACATTTTTGGTCTTTCGCTGTTTACAAGGCGACACACTTTATTTAGTAACTTCTAGTCTCAAATTTTTCATGAACATGGTAGTTTGAGCACCGTTCATGGGTTTCATGCATGTCTAGTTTAACTTAGTAAAGCCTAAGACATTTCCCGCCTCACATGATTGAGCATGATGTATAACAAATTTTATCCAACTGTTCCCAGAGTGCCTGAAAAAAAAAACAGAATAAAACACTAGCTTAGATATTATTATTAGTTTTATGATCTGTGACTTGTCATGTTCCTGGAAAATTTGTATTTTTTTCTCTTTAACTCTTTTGTTGACCAATGTTTTGTACTCTTCCCATGTTAATGCAATAAAATCTTGACATTCAGGTTCATAAACGGCTGAAACTCACCTTAGAGTTGGTGAAGAAAGAGATGGAGATCAGCAAGATCCAGGTATGTGGCTGGATATAGATCAAATCAAGAGTATTTTGATTTTCACTAATGTATGTAATTAATTTCTCTTTTGTGGTTGTTCTCAGGAATCTATTGCCAAGGCCATTGAAGAGAAGATAAGCGGGGAGCAGCGGCGCTACTTGTTGAACGAACAACTAAAGGCTATAAAGAAGGCATGTTAATTAGTCTCTACATATTGCCAGGCTTTTCAGTTTATGTTACTTAAATGTGATGGAACACTTTTTTTGATGTATTTCTGCTGGAGTGAGCTTTTGATAAGTGAGGCGGCAGAGTCGCTTGATCTAAAAATAATTATATATAAATTTTGTGCAGGAACTTGGATTGGAGACCGATGACAAAAGTGCTCTTTCTGGTTCGTTCTCGTTCACTGAACTTGTGTTTACTTGAGTTGTTTCTGTCAAAGTATTTCATTGTTGTCCATTTTTATGTCCGGGCTGCAAGAGTTGTGTGAGAAATGTGAAATATTTGAAAAACTGTAAAGGATTAAATAGTTTTTGGGTTCCGTTTGATTGGAGGTGCATAGTCTAGTCTAAGTCCTCTTATTGTGTAAAAACCAACTAATGAAGCCATGGTTCACATATAAAGAGGGTGACCACATTAGTTAGTTTTTCCACAATTTCATTTTTTCTTGTCCAAGAAACATCAATATCGTCCTTTCATACAAGCTCTCATAGAGTCATGGTCCCAAATGATGTAAAATCTGTTCTTGTATAAGTTCATCTTTCATTGCCATATGAATTGTGGACTGTTACCTTTATGGAAACTGTACCTGTTGTTGTTCTAATTATATTGTTTGATTCTCAATTCCCATCCCCTTGATCACCCTCCCATTTATAAAACAAGATTTACAGCATGATTATTGGTATCACTTATTTATTTGTTCATCAGATGCTAAACATTATAGGTTTGCTACACGTTTACAACTTATCATTTAGGAGACCTTGTAAAGCTGTCTAGAGTGGCGCATGCCATGTTCCAATTACGAGGAAAATTGTTGTTTATTTTAATTGCATTTTCCACTTGGAAAGGCATTTCGCAAGATACTTTTCAGTCACTAAAAAATATGGTTATTCATATTTGGTAATTGGTATGTTCTTTCTCCCGCCTTGGTATTTGCGTAGAGAATGCGCAGAATGGATTTTTGTATGTAACTTCTAAACTCCTGACTTAGTAACTTGAATATTCTTTCTCCTAACTTTGCAAGATACTTGTTAATTGTTATTACCTCCTATTGGCATACACTATATGAGATTTAACAGATTAATTCCTTGGATTTGGATGGTACTAAGTACTCTGAAGAAATCTGTATACTAAATTGTTATGTATGTATCAATATATCAAAATTCTGATTGATGTTTGTTGTTGACTTTCTTCGTCATTTACTACAGAAAAGTTCAGAGAAAGACTCGATCCAAAGAAGGAGAAAATACCGGCTCATGTTTTGCAAGTAATTGAAGAAGAGCTGACAAAATTACAATTATTGGAAGCAAGTTCAAGTGAATTTAATGTCACGCGGAATTATCTTGATTGGCTAACCGCTTTGCCTTGGGGTGAATATAGGTTTGCAGTACAAAACTCATCCTATGGTTATTTCCTTTCTTTTCGGTGCCTTTTCTCCATGCACTCCCTACTTTCCAAATTTCACACACCATATATCCTTGTGCTGTTTGGCAGTGTGAGTTAGTGTATGAGTGTTGCCATTAAAATGAAAGAATTGTAATAAGAACTAGAACTATGTGTACTCTCACTTTCTTTCAGTTCATAAACTCCGAATATATTATTTTTAGAGACATCTGGTATGTGAGTGAGGCTTTTAACACACACATAAATATTTATTTATTTATTTTTTACATTGTTCACTGTTCAGTGATGAGAACTTTGATGTAATTCAAGCACAAAAAGTTCTAGATGAAGACCATTATGGATTGACGGATGTTAAGGAAAGGATATTGGAATTCATTGCTGTGGGGAAATTGAGAGGAATATCACAAGGTATAGCAATTTATTAATTCTTCTTTTCTTATATCTTGAAACAGTGTTAGTATTCTTGAATGGTGTGCTTTCAGGTGCAATGGAACACTAGCTCTTTTCACACCTATCATTTTACATGTTTAGTTAGCGTGCATCTGACATCATGCACAAACATGACCTTGATGTAAAAAAAACATTTGGACAGTTGATAACTTTTCCTTATTTGATCTTATATTAGGATTTAGGGGATAGTACCTTGTAAATTTGTTAACACATCAAACAATAAGAATTGAATCTTGTGCTTATCAGTTCTTTACCTCCAAGTTTTTGCACCCAGAAAAATTCTTTCAGCCTTTATTAAATTATCTCACTGTCGGAGCATTCAAGCTTTCACTTACAATAAGTTTGGTTCCTGAACTTTAGTGAGGGAAATATGGAGGGTTTTTTTTTTACCTCTGAACTTTAGTTCTTTTTTTCTCGAAAATTTTGGGACAATCCTCTGAGTGTCCAATTTATTTAAAGCCCTGTTCCACATCTCTCAAGCAAAAGGATATTTGTAAAATAGAAAAATGTTCAAGAGGATATTTTATAATTTTGAAAGATTATTGCGTCGTTTTTTGATTAATCCCACATAATTATTTAAAGCTCTGGATGCAATTTACGAGTATAACTTGCTAGTTGGAGCCTTAAAGCATGCCCATGCATGTTTCATGTCTTTGACTATTGTATTGTGTTAATCTGAAAGGAAATAATGAAATGTAGTTGGTAGGAGTAAGATGTTTTCCTTTCCAATCCCATCCTTCCTTTAACTGGTGATGAGGATTACTAAACTCCTTCCACGTTCCATTTTTCATTACTTATAGGTAAGATAATATGCCTCTCTGGCCCACCTGGAGTAGGGAAGACAAGTATTGGGCGTTCCATTGCTCGGGCCTTGAACCGTAAATTTTACCGGTTTTCAGTTGGAGGTTTATCCGATGTTGCCGAAATCAAGGTATGTAATTTGAATGTTGATTGTTGGGACACTTTAAGACGATTCACAAGTTTAATAATTATTGATATACATTATTAATAAACCGAATGTATGCATCAGGGGCATCGCAGAACCTACATTGGTGCCATGCCAGGGAAGATGGTGCAATGCCTAAAGAGTGTGGGGACAGCTAACCCTCTTGTTCTGATTGATGAGATTGACAAGGTATTTTATATTTCTAGTTGAGTCCATTGGTGACATTGTATGTGTTGGAATCCTGTTAATCATAGTACCTTTTCCTTTTTGTGTGTTTGATAACATTATTGAATAAAATATATGTTTGTTGGCAGTTGGGAAGGGGAAATGCAGGTGATCCCGCAAGTGCAATGCTGGAACTCCTTGATCCAGAGCAGAATGCAAACTTTCTGGATCACTATCTTGATGTTCCAATTGATTTGTCTAAGGTAATTGTGGTAACCAACTTAATTGTGTTGATCATGTCATAATTATATGACGCTCTTTCTGCTTGTGTTTTCCTCTTTGATTTTGGACTTTATTATTTCTGGTTAACAGTAAATAAAATTACATTCAAGTCATTTACTTGTCTGTGAGGAGTTACGCCCTGTTCTTTTGGACTGAATCCGGTTGAACTGAATTGAAGTGAATGAATCTGAATTGAACTAAAATGAGATTAACTGAATTTTTTATAATAATAAAAAAAAATCCCAATGTTAGCTCCCCAAAGTCTGTTTAGCAATGAAATCCCCAAATTGTTATTCCTTATTGGTTCTTGATTATATTGCAGTTTTGATATTTCTCTATTTTTTTCATATCTTCCATACTTGTTGCTTAATGCATTAAATACTCTTTTCATTGGTGCAGGTTTTGTTTGTTTGTACTGCGAATGTTGTTGAAATGATTCCCAATCCTCTTTTGGATAGGATGGAGGTGATCTCCATTGCTGGGTATATTACTGATGAAAAAATGCACATTGCTAGAGATTACTTGGAGAAGACCACTCGAGAAGCTTGTGGTATCAAGCCGGAACAGGTTCTTTCTCTCTGCCTTTTTCTCCCCGACCGCACACACACACACTTAAATGATCAGTGGGCACCTGAATGTCATTGCTGTTCGTTCATTTACGATCTCATACTAGACAGCAAGGGGAAAAGACAGTTGTCATTTTCACAAAAAAACGTTCTAGGAAGTTATTTATAGTTAACCTGCTATGAAAAGTTCAATCAGAGCCTGAAAGAGCATGTAATAAGTTTTCTGAGAAACATATGATGCTTAAATGCTTTCTTCATTTGAATAATTTGTAAAGATGTTAAAGCATATTATTCATATATTATTGATGTTTAAATATGTATCTTCACTGTTTGGTTCAGGTTGATGTTACAGATTCAGCTCTACTCACTTTGATCGAGAGTTATTGCAGAGAGGCAGGGGTTCGGAATCTTCAAAAGCAAATTGAGAAAATATACCGAAAGGTTTCACTGTATAATCATCCCTTTTATAATAATGGAAATAAGAACTACAGCATTGTTAGACCACAGGCACAATAACTGTTTATACTGACAATTTATTTTGATTACTGGCCAGATTGCTTTGAAACTTGTGAGAGCAGGAGCATATATTGAGCCTGCGCTTAATGAAGCTGATGATGTAAAACCTGAATCTAATTCTGTTTCTAGTGATACTGTTATTCAAGAAAGTGAAGCTGGGTCAGTAGCTAGTAATTTGAGTGGAGAAGAGTCTGAAAGTGCTGTAGAAGCTGAAATATTGGAACCCGCAGCTGATCAAGCTCCCTCTTCTACAGCAGAGGTATTTTAAATATGTTTTTGTCCTTTTTTTCTTCACCGTTGAAATTTGAGTTTTTATTGATAAAAATAAGAATGGCACACAGAGAACCTCTATGTGTTGTAAACTGGCAAAACAACAGACATATTACTACAAAATCCCTAAGTCGGGGAGACATGAGAAACAAACAAAAGGCAGCCTACAAAGTTCTGAAGTCCAAGAGACGAGAAATGTTATCTGGCTTAGAACTTGAGTTTAATGTTCGTCTATATTCATCAACTATATTACCCTTAGCTTTGCAGAAAACTTGTTTTCTTTGCTGGAATAACCAATTCCAACCTGTAACCTGCTTATTTGTTATAAATCAAACTGTGTATTGGGGGCCTAGTTACCAATACTACAATAAAAATCAATTTGTATAAAAAAGAAGTAACAAGGTGGTTTGTAATTTTGGAAGATTAACGGGTTTTTTAAATGTATAAAACCTCAAGTGTGTAGATTTTAATTAATCTCACGTGTTCCCTGGGTGTTCCTCCTGGCAGGATACTACAGAATCTGAGATAACCGAAGCTCCAAAACACTTGGAAAAGGTATTAATTGACTCGTCCAACCTAGATGATTTTGTTGGCAAGCCTGTCTTCCACGCAGAGCGAATTTACGATCAAACTCCAGTCGGAGTCGTCATGGGCCTTGCCTGGACCGCAATGGGCGGCTCCACACTCTACATAGAAACCAGTCTGGTCGAGCAAGGCGAAGGCAAAGGGGCCCTCAATCTCACGGGACAACTCGGAGATGTAATGAAGGAAAGTGCCCAGATTGCTTGTACAGTTGCCAGGGCCATATTGCTCGAGAAAGATCCTCAGAGTCTATTCTTTGCCAATACAAAGATTCATCTGCATGTTCCGGCTGGCGCTACCCCTAAAGACGGGCCGAGTGCCGGTTGTACCATGATTACCTCCATGCTGTCTCTTGCCATGAAAAAACCGGTTAAGAAGGACCTTGCAATGACTGGGGAGGTCACATTGACGAGTAAAATCCTTCCTATTGGTGGGGTATGTGTAGCAAACTTTGATATGTTATCGATATGTTCTGTCTTTACCAGCCTCGTTTAATTCAACAATTTTTTTTTTTTTTTAATTTTTTTTAATCTATTTTCACTGTTTGTTGCTATACCAGGTCAAGGAAAAGACAATAGCTGCTAGGCGGAGCGGTGTGAAGACCATCATATTTCCTGCTGCTAACCGGAGGGATTTTGATGAGCTGGCACCTAATGTGAAGGAAGGCCTTGAGGTACATTTTGTCGATGATTACAGTCAAATATATAAGCTGGCTTTCGACGAGAGTCAGTGACTTGAGATATTTGTCGGGCTTCGGTAGCCAAGTACAAACCAATTTTGCTATTGCATTATTGTATGTATTCTACATTGTGACAGGGGGTTTCATTTTATTTATTGGTTCATAAAACTATATGCAATGCGGGAACTGAAGTATCTCCCATGAAAGACGCTTTGAATTATTTTTTACCAATAAAAGTTGAAGAGGGTAGTAGAGTCAGTTTTGTAACAACTGCGAGTATTTAATTATTCTGATGATATACAGTAGTTTGGTTTTGTTTCTATAAATTATTTTCAGGGTTCTATTTATTTTTTATTTATTTGAGTGTTTCACGAAAATTAATGCAGGTAAAAAAAAATTAACTTTTTCACTTTAAATTATAATTTTATCTCTCTACTTTATTAACTAATTTTTAAGCATTACTTTAAATTATTATTTTTATCTCTACTTTATTAACTAATTTTTAAGCATTATTTTAAATTTTAAAATTACTTTTTTTCGTTTTTTTTTTTCAAAAAGTAATACAGTATTTCATTTGTTTCTAGTTATACACATTTTTTTATTTTCAAACTAATTATGAATATCCTTAAAAATAAAATAAAATTTAAATTTTTTATTTTAAAATACAATTTTTATTTACGTACTTTTTAAACTTTACACACAGTTAGTACACCACTTTATTTTTTAACTTAAAAATATATTTTTACTCCTTGCTTTTTTGGCAAAAATCAAAAAATAACATTTTTCACTTTATTTTTTTAACTTAAAAATATATTTTTACTCCTTCCTTTTTTGGCAAAAATCAAAAAATAACATTTTTCTTTAATTTACGTGTCTCAACAGACAGGAACATATAAACTGAAGACGAAAGTACTATTTTTTATTTTTTAATAACTTTTCCTGACGAACTAAGTATAATTTTAATTTTATTTTTTAATTTGATCTATTTATTTTTGGATAACTATTTTATATTTTCAATTTGAAAAAATATTTTTTCCCTGATTATTTTATTAAAATAAAATAAAATTTAATATATAAATTAATATATATTTAATTTACGTGTTAAAAATATGAGTTTTTTAAAATCAATAAGATAAATGTTTTTTTTATTTAATTGCTTTTTATTATTTTTAGTATTATCACAACACTCCAATATTCTAATTTTTTTTTTATAAAATGTACGTATATGTTTAAATAATTAAACAAAAAATATTTCAAAATCAAAATAATAGTAATTTTTTAAAATTATTTAAAAAATCAGTTAAGATCCAATAAGTTCAATTCAATTAAGTTACTTTTAATTCAAAATAAGATAGCTTAATTCACATTTAAAAAACTGATGTTTTCCATAAGAATATTAACACTATTTCAACATGAAAGAAATGGATGCGAAAAAGAAAACATAAACAAATGGATCGCAGAATATCCGCCATTGGTCCATAGACAGGACGCTGCAACCCGTGCAGATTCCCAATCACGGCCAGCCACGTGTAATACAATGACAAGTAAGCTTAACGTGTCTCGCTCCTATTGGTTGATCCATGTGGAGTCGAAATGCAATAACCAACGTTATATAAACACACACAATCGCAGTGAATTTCGCTCACTTCCAATCTCAACATCGAACAGCGGCCATGGCGATTGCGCAGAGAAGTATGCGGAGCTTGAACCCTGCCTCCATCTCCATAGCCGCCGTCGCTCTCTCTCTTCTCCTCGTGATCTCATCGGCTAAAGTTATCTTCGAGGAGCGTTTCGATGGTAACCGTTTTCACTGTGTTTTAATAGCTCTTAGCTACTGGATTATATTGTTGTTCTTCCTTTTTTTTTTTTTTGATGTTTTCCGCATTTGATAATCTTATGATCTCTGTGTCGATCTGAATGTTGGGTTTGAAGGAATGACATTGTTAATATAATTTGAATTAGGTTTAGACATATATTACAGATCTGTGGTAGGAGTAATATATAATTGTGTTGATAATCAACATTTTTCTGTAATGCTTCTGAAATTATGTAACTGTTTTACGAGCTGTGGGTTGACGTTCTTAATTTAAGCAAATTTATCGATAAATTTATCATTGCTTCTGCGAGGGCTGGCCCTGTACTCATAATTATGTGTGGTGATTATTATATAGGTGAATGGGAGAAACGGTGGGTAGTATCGGAGTGGAAGACCGAAGAGAACTTGGCTGGGAAGTGGAATCACACGCCCGGAAACTGGACTGGAGACCTAAACGACAAAGGTAACTATGTCCTGAAGATGTTGATCATTTTTAATGAATATATATAAACCAATCTGTGGTTAAAATTTTTATTGTTTTCTACGGTACTATAGGTATCCAAACCAGTGAAGACTATAGGTTCTATGCCATCTCAGCTGAGATCCCTGAATTCAGTAACAAAGACAAGACCTTAGTTTTCCAATTTTCTGTCAAGCATGAGCAGAAGCTCGACTGTGGCGGTGGATACATGAAGTTGCTCAGTGGTGAGGTTGACCAGAAGAAGTTCGGAGGTGACACCCCATACAGGTGATTTATTTTTACCTCTTCCATTTTCTGGAATGCATTTTCCTTGCTTTAGTTTTTTCCTCTATTGAAGTTATTGGTTTTGTGCAGTATCATGTTTGGACCAGACATCTGTGGCTACAGCACCAAAAAGGTCCACGCTATTCTAACCCACAATGGAACTAACCACTTGATCAAGAAGGAAGTTCCATGTGAGACTGATCAATTGACCCATGTCTACACTTTCATCCTCCGCCCCGATGCAACTTACAGTATTCTCATTGATAATGAGGAGAAACAAACTGGCAGCTTACACTCTGACTGGGATATTCTCCCTCCGAGAAAGATCAAGGACCCTGAAGCCAAAAAGGTTTGTTGGTCTGTTTACACGTTATATTTATTTCAATCGTCGTTTTATGTTCTTTTACTTGCGTCCCACTTATTCCTTTCTGAATTATAATTGCAGCCTGAGGACTGGGAAGATAAGGAATTCATTTCGGATCCAGAGGACACAAAGCCTGAGGTACGTATTGTTTTGAAATTAAATGCCATAGATGATCAAATGATGATTGATTTTATATAAAAGTTCATTTTGTTTTCTACAACAGGGTTATGATGACATCCCGAAGGAGATTGAGGATGCTGAAGCCCAGAAGGTAACTAGAAAGCATATCCAATTTATGGCCCTGAGTATTAGGGAGGCATTAAGGCTTTAATACTTACATAAAAACTGATTCTCTTTTCAGCCCGAGGACTGGGATGATGAGGAAGATGGTGCCTGGACTGTTCCCACCATTCCCAACCCTGAATACAAGGGACCATGGGAGGCAAAGGTTTGTGGGGTTCCTTTTTAATTTTATCGGAATTTTCAGTTTCAATGGACCTTTTTTTTAGCTTGCATTTTACATTTGACAGAAAATAAAGAACCCCAACTACAAGGGCAAGTGGAAGGCACCTCTGATTGATAACCCTGGTACACTACTGTTACTAATTGCTACCTCTCTTTAGCATATGAGTTAATCACTCTACTGCCATGTACTCTTAAAATTGCTGATATCATTATTTGCATAAATGCAGACTTCAAGGATGATCCTGATCTCTATGTTTTCCCTAAGTTGAAGTATGTCGGGATTGAGTTGTGGCAGGTATGAAAAATCTACTTACTCTATCCTTTCTGTTTCTGATTTTTATTTAGATCTTAATGAACTGGTCAATTATTCAATATTACAGGTGAAATCAGGAACCTTGTTTGACAACGTTTTGGTGTCTGATGACCCTGAGTATGCTAAGGAGCTAGCTGAGGCGACATGGGGCAAACAAAAGGATGTATGTTTTTTAGTAATCATTTTCCTTCCATCTATCCTTACTAAGAGATGGAGTGAGTGACTATTGTTTTTTAATACAGGCTGAGAAGGCTGCTTTTGACGAGGCAGAAAAGAAGAAAGCAGAGGAGGTATTTTAGCTTTAAACGGATCATCTTTGCGCATATTTTTTATTTGAAAACATTTAACAATGTGACCGTTATATCTCTCCACATGGCCTGATGCTCTTCTCCCTTTCAGGAAGTAAATGACGATGAACCAGCTGACTCTGATGTAAGCTCTGAAATTTTCCTCAAACTGAGTGATTTTAATAAATGAAAAATGTCCTGATCGGGTTACTTGTTATGCAGGTTGAGGATGGAGATGAAGATGCGGATGACACTAAAGATGGTGATGATGCTACCAAATCTGATTCCGATGAAGCCTCTGTGGATGACGACGCACATGTAAGAACCTAATTCAGTTGTTTTTTGTTTTCTATACTTGTATATCTGCGTACCAGTGGGCTCTTTCTGTTCTCATTTTCATCATCTTGTTCTCTTTGAATTGTGTTGTGCAGGATGAACTGTAGGGTGCCCTTGAGTATTGTAACATCACACTCCTGGCAGGCGAAAGATTTTCCGTTTTCATTTTAAAATTTAGCCGTAGTTTATCCTTCTTTTTTTCTGAGAAAAGACAGTTTGAGGCATACTGCGTTATTGTACTTGTATCCGACTACCATATGAGTTTGCTGTAGAATTAGAAGAGAAACAAACATTATAGTATCAACATAATTATGTGTGTTAACGATGTTCTGAATTTACTTTTGTATTAACATGTCTTCCATGCATTGGATTAACTTAAGATGTGGAGTAGTAGATTAAAAAATGTGTCATTTCAATTCCCAAGAGGCCAATAAACAATTTGGTCTATAATGAAAAAAGAATTACTCTCTATACCATAACAATATATATATATTTTTTCAAAATACACAAATAGATGTGGAAAATCAAATACTGTGACAGATTTTATTACATAACAAGACTTTTTTTTTTTTGCAAAATACGCGAATAGACGTTGAAAATCAAATACTTGGTGACATTTTTTATTGATATAAATAAATAAATTTAAAATTTAATCTTCAATCATTTTTTGTTTGAATAAAAATGAAATTAAATTAAAAATTAAAAATATTGTTCAATCATTTATTTGCAAACAAATAAATAGTAAAAAAATGCTTTTACTGTTTGAATACTTATACAAACAACTTTACTAATTAATATTCCATTTAAAACAACAACTTTACTAATTAATATTCCATTTAAAACAACAACTTTACTAATTAATATTCAATTTAAAACTGTCAATATATTTATTTTGAATTCAAATTTAGTATGTACTATATTTTAATTTTTTTTCCATTGTTGTGTAAATAGAAAAAAATCTCATATTTAACAAATAAAATCAAAAGTAATTATTTATAACAAAATGTTAGATAAAAGAATAAATCCAAAATTCAAAGAAAATCATAATCAGATTTCAAAATATTCTATATGTCTGGAGAATATAATCACATTTTTTTGTCGTAATCACATAATTTTACAGTTTTTTTTTATTTTTACACATAAAAATACATTTTTTATTTTAATTTTGGTTTTTTAATGTTAGTCACACACTAACACTATCCTACTTAATTTTAAAATATATATTTAGTAATTATTTTTAGACAAAAGATTAATAAAACAAATACTGATTTACGAACAAATATGATTATATTTACGAGACGAGGGCAAACTTGAAATAATTTACGAACAAATATGATTATATAATTTATATTTACAAGACGAGGGCAAACTTGATTTTTTTTTATCGGAGTAGTATCTTTTGAATTATGTGTTCTGGTTAATTTATCTCCTAATTATTTGTCTTATACTCCTAATTTTTTATCGGAGTAGTATCTTTGAGTATAAAAACAGCATAATGTAATCAATGAATTTAGTGCATAGATAGATAGAATATAATAAAAAATCATATATAGCACATTTCTATTAAATTATTTCGTCGTTGGTCCATAGAGGGACGCTGTGATCCGTATAGACTCCCAATCCCTGCGAGCCACGTGGAATATATTGACAAGTAAGCTCGATGTGTCTCTCTCCTATTGGTTTATTCATGTGGATGGTCCACGTAAGACACTTAGCTGAAATGCCACAATCAACGCTATATAAACTCTCACAAGCGCAGTGGTTTTCTCTCAGTTCCAACAATCCCAACAACGATCAGCAGCCATGGCGATTGCGCAGAGAAGCTTGCGGAGCTTAAACCCTACTTCCACCTCAATAGCCTCCGTCGCTCTCTCTCTCCTCCTCGTGATCTCATCTGCGACAGTTATCTTCGAGGAGCGTTTCGACGGTAACCGTTTTTGCCGTAGCTACTGAGACATTATTTTTTTCGGTCTTCGAGTTTTTCCGTCATTTAGAATTTATTGATCGATTGTTTAGTGATCTCCGCTTAACTTATCTTCTCCGTGTCGATCTGAATTTGGGATGGAGGGAATTGCCTTAATAACCTATTTGAATTAGGTTCAGTTCAACCTGTACAGATCTAGGATAATATGTCAGCGTTTTTCTGTTTCAGTTTTGAAAGTGCTTCAGTGACTGCTCTATATGAGCTATGTGATATTTTTTTCTTTCATTTAATTGTAGTTTTTTTGTATTTAATTTCTACTTTGATGTAATGTTTCCGTATGTGATATGGCCTTTTTAACAGCGTCGGATACGGTTTACTAATTTTGAATTTCTGAGTTGTTTGATACATATAACTAATGGACAAGTGTACAAAGCTAGCCTAATTAAGGGTGCACAAGTTTGTGATCTTGCCATCTTTCATGCTTTGAGCTAGCGTATATTCAATTATAGTAGTTATCTGTAAGGAAGCCTTTTGAAATTCGAAAGTGCAGATGGATAGGAATAGCAAAAATTACCGAGTTTTTTTTGGATGTAATAGTAATTGCAAATCTGGAGATATCCAATACCTTGTGAAATCAGAACTCATTACTGTTACCAACGAACATCGTTTTCCTATTTAAAATAGACATGTATCAGTGTATCACAATTTAAGAATACTAATGATAGTTATGTACTTATGTGTATCCTTTTATTAAAAAAATATCGATATGCATCCGTTGATGGCTCTTATTTTGTATGATATGAATTCTATAGATGGATGGGAAAACCGCTGGGTACAATCTGATTGGAAGAAAGAAGAGAGCTTGGCTGGTTTGTGGAATCACACTTCCGGAAAGTGGAATGGAGACCTAAACGACAAAGGTAACTTATGTCCTGAAGATGATGAGTAGTTATAATGTCATTAATGTGCATTGATAATCACACTGTGGGAACAAACTTTCTTTTCTTCCTTGCTATAGGTATCCAGACCAGTGAAGATTATAGGTTCTATGCCATCTCGGCTGAGATTCCTGAATTCAGCAACAAAGACAAGACATTAGTTTTCCAATTTTCCGTCAAGCATGAGCAGAAGCTCGACTGTGGTGGTGGATACATGAAGTTACTCAGTGATGAAGTTGACCAGAAGAAGTTCGGAGGTGACACCCCATACAGGTAATTTCTATTTGCCTCTTCCAGGTGCTGATAACTTCATCTATAGAAGTTCAAATGGGTTGTTTTTTATTTGTTGTGTGCAGTATCATGTTTGGACCAGACATTTGTGGCTACAGCACCAAAAAGGTCCACGCTATTCTGACCCACAATGGCACAAACTACTTGATCAAGAAGGAAGTTCCATGCGAGACTGATCAATTGACCCATGTTTATACTTTCATCCTCCGGCCCGATTCTACTTACAGTATCCTCATTGACAATGTGGAGAAGCAGACTGGTAGCTTATATTCTGACTGGGATATTCTCCCTCCAAGAAAGATCAAGGACCCCGACGCCAAAAAGGTTTGTTGGTCTGTTTACATGTTATATTTATTTCAAGCGTCATTTTATGTTTCTTTTACTTGCTTTTCACTTATTACTTTCTGAATTATAATTGCAGCCCGAGGACTGGGAAGATAAGGAAATGATTCCGGATCCAGAGGACACAAAGCCTGAGGTACATAATATTTGAAATTAAATGCTATATGGGATCACATGTTGATTGATGTGATTTATAATCAATTACTTAATTTTATTTTTAACAGGGTTATGATGACATTCCGAAGGAAATTGAGGATGCTGAAGCCCAGAAGGTAACCAGACAACATATCCAATTTATGGCCATGTATAATAAGAGGAAGCAATAAGGCTTGTATTTAATGTTTATATAAAAACTATTTCTATTTTCAGCCTGAGGACTGGGATGATGAGGAAGATGGTGCCTGGACTGTTCCTACCATTCCCAACCCTGAATACAAGGGACCATGGAAGGCAAAGGTTTGTTGTGTTTCTGTTTAGTTTTATCTGTTTTTTCAGTTTCAATCGTCTTTTTTTATAGCTAGCCTTTTACATTCATAGAAAATCAAGAACCCCAACTACAAGGGCAAGTGGAAGGCACCGCTGATTGATAACCCCGGTATGCTACTATTACTACTTCTTTTGCACATGAGTGAATCACTCTACTGCCATGCACTCTTACAATTGCTGATATCATTATTTGCATCATTGCAGACTTCAAGGATGATCCTGATCTCTATGTTTTCCCTAAATTAAAGTATGTCGGGATTGAGTTGTGGCAGGTATGTAATATCTACTTACTCTGTCTCCTTTCTGTTTCTGATTTTTATATAGATCTTAATGAACTGACCAATTATTCAATATTACAGGTGAAATCAGGAACCTTGTTTGACAACGTTTTGGTGTCTGATGACCCTGAGTATGCTAAGGAGCTAGCTGAGGCGACATGGGGCAAACAAAAGGATGTATGTTAATTTAATTTTCTTTTTGGAATTCATTTTCTTTCCACATATCCTTGCAGCGTGTGGGACTGAGCGATATTTGTTGGTCTAACAGGCTGAGAAGGCTGCTTTTGACGAGGCTGAAAAGAAGAGTGAAGAGGAGGTATATATTTTAGCTTTGAATGGATCATCTTTGTTTATATCTTTTATTGCTAAACATTTAGCAATATGACAATCGTATCTCTCCACATGTCCTGATACTTTTCTTCTTTTCAGGACAAAAAGGACGACGAATCAGCTGACTCGGATGTAAGCTCTAACTTCTTTCCTCAAACTGAGAAACCCTAATATGAAATATGTACTTAATCGGTTATCTCTCTATTATACACAGGTTGAGGATGGAGATGAAGATGCCGATGATACAAAAGATGATGATACAAAATCTGATTCTGACGTGGATGATGATGCACATGTAGGAAATTCAGTTTTTGTATTTTTTTCAACTTTTTTACTTGTGTCCCACTCGGTTCTCTTCTCATTTTTTCCATTCCATTTGTTTTGTTTGAAATGTGCAGGATGAACTGTAGGGTGCACTTGGGCATTGTATCATCACCCAGCTTGGGAAGAGAAACGTTTTTCCTGTTTTTATTTTAACTTTAGCCGTAGTTTATCTCTCTCCTTTCGAGAAGGAAATATGTTTGAGGCTAAGAACTCTGTATCAGATTGTACTTTTAACATCCATATGATTTTGCTATATTAGACTTAGAAGAGAAACAGATGGTTATGTTATCAGTATGATTATGTTTCTTAACTATGTTCGGAATGTTATGCCTATCTTTTTATATATATATAATGATTTTGTTTTTCGTTTTGAAGGGATCTTTAAACCCAACAATGGTTGATTATCCATACAAATTAACCAAATTCATATTCTTATTTCTTTTGAGTTCCATGAAAATTACATTTTATTTTATACAAATAGTTTACTGAATTTGTATTGTAATCTCATATTTTTTTTATAATTTAAATTAGAACAACTCATATTTCTTATAATTTATATCCCAACAACTTTGCATCAACAAATTATTAAATACTTTTATTTTTTTATTTGATATCTACAGTAGAAACTCTATATAGTAATACTCTATATAGGAATAAACTCCCTATAGTAATAAAAAATTCAAGTCCCGACTTGGGACCAGTTATAATTAGGAATAAACTCCACATTGTCATAAGTCATACATTTTTCGAGTCCCACTTTAAGGATTTATACCTCTATATAAGAATAAATAATTAATATATAGTAAAAAATATTTATTAATAATATTTTTATTTATTAAAATCTATAACATGTTTAAAATAACTCAAAATGTTTATCAAAATCAATTATATATACATGTTTATAGTCTTTAGATTAATTAGTATTTTATTTAATATATGTTAAATACAATTTTTACATATATATGGTCAAATATTCATAGTCAAATATTAAATTTGTTATATGAACTTAAAGATAGATAAATATAATGAATGTTATTTTTATATTTATATTATTTTTTATTCGAAAAAAATATTTTTATTTTGTAAAACTCTATATAAGAATAAACTCTCTATAGTAATATTTTTTCCTGGTCCCAACGATATGACTGTATAGAGTTTCTACTGTATAAACATAATTTGAACTTTTTCTATTTATGATTGATTTAAATTATTATTTTTACAGTGTAATTATAACATACTTTTATTTTTTTTATTTGACTTCTATTAACATAATTTGAGCTTTCTATTTACAATTAGTTTTTTCTATGTTACTCTTATGGAGTAGTACCCTTATTCATTGATATATTGATACGTGAATTTATTACAATGTAAAAAATAAATTATGTGATTGAGATTAAAAATAAGTTACACATGTTTAAATATGTATGGAAGTAGAGTAGTGCAATTAACTTGTCATAAAATGAGTTGATTGATTGATTTAAATTATTATTTTTAAGTGAATTTTAAGCTTTCTATTTATGATTGATTTAAATTATTTTTACGTGGATGTGTACACGAGCTTCTTCAATTTCAACTCTTACAAAAAAATACACTATAAAATATTTATTTGAAATACAAAATTTAAATCAAATAAAACAAAACTCATTGAAATTTATTTTTATAATTTGTAACTATGTTTTCCGAAACTCACTAGAAATGATCGAAGTATTATTTATATTTTGTAAAACAAAGTCGGGAACTACAATTTTCTTAGTACATATTTAACACTATTTTTACCATATTTTTTGTTTCAAACTAGAAACATTTTTGGCTTAAAATTGTCTTTATTTGTTGATGTATATCTTCAAAATGAAAATAATAAGAAAAAAATCTTACACTAATGGTCTGTTTGTTTTGGGATGAATCGGGGTGAGGGTAAATTTTTAAATTTACCCCAGGGAAAGGTAATCGAGGTGAATTGAAGTTAAATGTTTTAAATTTTGTGTTTGGATACAAATTTTTTTACTAGGGTAATCTATTTAAATTTTGTGTTTTAAAATTTTATTTTTCATTGATTCACCTCCATTCATCCCCAATTCGGGGGGTAAAAATTAGAGGGGGAATCAGTGTAAATAAATTCCCCTTCATTCACTCCGATTCACCCCGATCTACTCTGATTCACATTCTGTTTTTTGGTCCCAAACAAGATTAATGATTAAATTACCCTTGATTTACTCTGATTCACCCCAAAACAAACGGACCATAAGGATTAACCGGATTGGATAAAGTTCATATTTTCCATTTTGGTAATGTTCAACCAAACATAAATTTCAATTCTAAATTTATCAAACATTAAGTAATTATTAATAAATTTAGAGGAAACATCTTGCCATTTTAAATCAAACTGTCCAATGAACAAAAATTCGTTGCAAAAGGGTATATATGTAATTTACATTGAACATCCTTTGCCGTCCAAGTGTCGCCAGTCGTCACAGGAGACGATCCAACTCGTATTAATTTCCAATCCTGATCAGCCACGTGAAAACATTGACAAGCGAAGTCACACGTGTCTTTTTATAATCGGTCCACGTATTTAGTCATCCACGTCACTCACTGTGCAAATTCCGTAGATGAATCCACACTATATAAACCCCAACCCCACTGCACTGAATTACTCACTTCCACCTCAAGAACCAGTAACAACCATGGCGATCTTACTGAGAGGATTGCGGGCATTCAAACCTAATTTTATCTCTCTAGCTATCGCCCTCTCTCTCATCGTAGCTTCCTCCGCCGAAGTAATCTTCGAGGAGCGTTTCAATGGTACTGTTTTCTATGCTTTTGATTAGCTACTGTGTTTTTTATGCTGTAATAGATTTTGCACGCCGTAATTTCGGAAAGTTCTCGATTGATGATTTGTGACTTAGATTTTCTGTGTTTGTGTCGATCTGAATGTGTGGATATGAATATATGATGAATGTCGTTTTTGATTAATTTGCGTCTGATTGAGATCGATTATCACAGATCCGTGATGGGTTTTCAGTTCTATGTTGATATATTTTGCGGTTGCTGAGGTTGAAGCATTTTGTGGGCCAATTGTGAGATCATATTTTTTTGATCGATGGTGGTCTGCTTTTGTTTTTTAAAATCTAATTATCATTTGAATGAACACGTTTTGAATGTCGAGGTGAATTTGATGCTGTGGGCTCTGACGCTGTGATTACAGTTAAAATTTTACGAGAAGGTCGTGTCATTTCTGTTTCTGGAGTAGTAGATCATATATGATACATATGCTCTAACCTTTTTTATTATATATATATAGATACGATAGTCGGTGAAATATTGGAACAATACTCATGTGTTGAATGAAATTCATTTCCATATGTAGTGTGGTTCCTTGTGTTTGACTGTATTGCAATAATGACAGTTCAAGAAATATTTGTGAATTTTTGTTAGCAATAAATTTACTAATGTTTCCATTGATGGGTTTGTACTCATAAGTTCATATGTTGAATTCTATAGATGGATGGGAAAACCGTTGGGTAGTATCTGATTGGAAGAGTGAGGAGAGCTTGGCTGGAAAGTGGAATCACACGTCTGGAAATTGGAATGGAGACCTAAACGACAAAGGTAACTATGTCCTAAAGATGATGAGCAGTTTTAATGTAAATTGATCTCCATATTGTGGTAACAAACTTCTTTTCTTCCTTACTATAGGTATCCAGACCAGTGAAGATTATAGATTCTATGCCATCTCGGCTGAGATCCCTGAATTCAGCAACAAAGACAAGACCTTAGTTTTCCAGTTTTCTGTCAAGCACGAGCAGAAGCTCGACTGTGGTGGTGGGTACATGAAGTTACTCAGCGGTGAAGTTGACCAGAAGAAGTTTGGTGGTGACACCCCATACAGGTCATTTCGATTTGCCTCTTCGACGTGCTGCAATACTTTTTCTGGTTTGTTCGCCTATTGATGTTCAAATGGGTTGTTTATGTTTATGTGCTGCAGTATCATGTTTGGACCAGATATCTGTGGTTACAGCACCAAAAAGGTCCACGCTATTCTTACCCACAATGGAACTAACCACTTGATCAAGAAGGAAGTTCCATGCGAGACTGATCAATTGACCCATGTTTATACTTTCATCCTCCGGCCCGATTCTACTTACAGTATTCTCATTGACAATGTGGAAAAGCAGACTGGTAGCTTATATTCTGACTGGGATATTCTCCCTCCCAGAAAGATCAAGGACCCTGAAGCCAAAAAGGTATGTTTGTCTGTTTACATGTTCTATTTATTTCAAGCATCGTTTTATGTTTTTTTCTTGCTTCCCACTTATTCCTTTCTGAATTATAATTGCAGCCTGAGGACTGGGAAGATAAAGAATTCATTTCGGATCCAGAGGACACAAAGCCTGAGGTACATAATATTTGAAAATAAATTCTATATGGGATCACATGGTGATTGATGTGATTTATAATTAATTACTTAATTTTATTTTCAACAGGGTTATGATGACATCCCGAAGGAAATTGAGGATGCTGAAGCCCAGAAGGTAACTAGACAACATATCCAATTTATGGCCATGTATAAAAAGAGGAAGCAATAAGGCTTGTATTTTAATGTTTATATAAAAACTATTTCTATTTTCAGCCTGAGGACTGGGATGATGAGGAAGATGGTGCCTGGACTGTTCCTACCATTCCCAACCCTGAATACAAGGGACCATGGAAGGCAAAGGTTTGTTGTGTTTCTGTTTAGTTTTATCTGTTTTTTCAGTTTCAATCGTCTTTTTTTATAGCTAGCCTTTTACATTCATAGAAAATCAAGAACCCCAACTACAAGGGCAAGTGGAAGGCACCGCTGATTGATAACCCCGGTATGCTACTATTACTACTTCTTTTGCACATGAGTGAATCACTCTACTGCCATGCACTCTTACAATTGCTGATATCATTATTTGCATCATTGCAGACTTCAAGGATAATCCTGATCTCTATGTTTTCCCTAAATTAAAGTATGTCGGGATTGAGTTGTGGCAGGTATGTAATAACTACTTTCTCTCTATCATTTCTGCTTCTGATTTTTATTTGATACTAAGAAATCTATCACTTACCCAATATTGCAGGTGAAATCAGGAACCTTGTTTGATAATGTGTTGGTATCTGATGACACTGAATATGCTAAGAAGCTAGCTGAGGAAACATGGGGCAAGCAAAAGGATGTATGTTAATTTAATTTTCTTTTTGGAATTCATTTTCTTTCCACATATCCTTGCAGCGAGTGGGACTGAGCGATATTTGTTGGTCTAACAGGCTGAGAAGGCTGCTTTTGAAGAGGCAGAAAAGAAGAGTGAAGAGGAGGTATATATTTTAGCTTTGAATGGATCATCCTTGTTTATATCTTTTATTTGAAAACATTTAGCAGTAGGACCACCATATCTCTCCACATGGCCTGATGCTTTTCTCTTTTATAGGACAAAAAGGACGACGAATCAGCTGACTCTGATGTAAGCTCTAGATTATTTCCTCAAACTGAGAGATCTTAATATATAAAATATGTCCTTATCGGGTATCTCTCTATTATACACAGGTTGAGGATGGAGATGAAGATGCTGATGATACAAAAGATGATGATACCAAATCTGATTCTGACGTGGATGATGATGCACATGTAAGAAATTCATTTTTTGTATTTGTTTTTCAACATTCTTACGTGTGTACCACTCGGTTCTCTTCTCATTTTTTCCATTCCATTTGTTTTCTTTGAATTGTGCAGGATGAACTCTAGGGTGCACTTGGGTGTTGCATTATCTCTCAGCTTGGGAGGCGAAAAGTTTTTCCTGTTTTTATTTTAACTTTAGCCGTAGTTTATCTTCTCTTTTCAAGGAGACGAAAATAGTTTGAGGCTAAGAACTCTTTGTATCGGACTGTACTTTTAACATCCATGTGATTTTGCTATTTTAGACTTAGAAGAGAAACAGACTGTTAAGTAATCAAAATATGATTGTTTGTTAACTATGTTTTGAAGATTATGCCATATCTTTTCGTTTCTTAAGAGATTTTGAATATATACTACCCTTGTGCCAGTACAAATGAAGTTTGACCTTTAGTACTGGACGAAGGGAGTATATATTATGATTTTCTTTTGGGTTTTTAGATACTTTGATGGATCATAGAAACATTTAAAAACAGAATATCAATTTTATTAAATATATATTGACACTAGTATGCATCTCTCCCAAACAATAACATATACAGTATAAGCTTTTATAGTTTGGGTATTAATTCGGATTTTAAAAAGTGAATTAAAATTATTTGGAATTCAACATGAATTTTAAAAAGTTTATTAAAATCTATAGGTATTATAAGGACCTGTTCTTTTGGACTTAATTTCAGTTCAGATAGCTTCAGTTCAGTTCAGATAACTTCAAAATAAATTATTATTATTTTTATAAAAAATCAATTCAGTTCAGATCGCTTAAGTTCAGTTCAGTTCAGATCGCTTAAGTTCAGTTCAGTTCAGCCGGTTTCAATCCAAAAGAACAGGTCCTAATAGTTTATGAATTTGAAAAAATTTCTTTAAAAAGTATAAAAAAAATTCACCTCTAAAATCTCTCATAATTACTACGAGAGATTTCAATATATTTCTATTTACTGAACTAAATAATAAAAACTTAAAAAAATATTTTTAAAAATTAAATAAAAAAGACAAAATAGGAAAAAAAATTAAAAAAATTACAAATTTAAATAAGAAAAAAATTAATATTTTAAATAATAATTGTACTTTAATCATTAATAAAATAAAAAAAAATTAATGAAAAATAATTAAATATATATTAAAAAAAATTAGTGATGTAAATAAAAGATAAATTTAATACTACTAATATGTTTTTGAACAATTTGAATAATTTTTTATACGCAAATGTGTTTCATATACGGTAATATGAATAATTAGTTAAAATTAATGAAAATGTATATTAAACACAATATTTTAACATATATAAAAATTTATATAAATTAATAACAAAAGTTAGTCAAACTCTTCAAAAAAAATGTGTTTCATATACGGTAAGAGCATCTCCAACCGATACCAAAAACCTATTTTAGAGTAGGGGAGATGCTCCAACCGATACCAAAACATAAACATATTATAGGTTTTATGGTGGGACCCACCTAAAAAATACTTAGATTTACGTTTACCTTAAACACAAACCAAAATCTATTTATTATTTATAAAATCATCCTTTTATTTTACAAGTTAATAAAAAAAACTTATTAACCTTTTATTTTAGTTTTTTATTTAATATATTTGTAATGCAATTTTTTTTAATAATCATATCATTAATAATTAAAATAAAATTTTATTTTTAAAATAAAAATAAATGTTTATAATTAAATATTAAATATTTCATGTTTGCAGAATTTTGTCATATTTAATTAATATTTTATTTCTATTTTTTATATTTATTATTTTTAAAAAATTTAATTGAAAATAATATTTATTAGATTTTTTAAATTTAATGTAGAAAGTTACGGGGTTAAATTATAAATTTGTAAAGATATTGAATATTTATAAAAATAATATAAAAAGTTGTATAAGAAGAATAATTTAAGAATATTCTTTTAAGTTTGAGTATTGGAATGCCAAATTACTGTAAACTTAAAAATAAAATTATTTTTTAGTTTAGGTTTTTGTGTTCTTGGAGATGGCCTAATATGAATAATTAGTTAAAATGAATGAAAATGTATATGAAACACAATATTTTAACATATATAAAAATTTGTTGGTTATTACGTACAAAATGTCTAAATCCGAAATATAAAATAAAATCTGGACTAGAACAGTACTACTGATCTTTACAATTCCAGAATAAACTTAAATAAAATAATTAAATAAATTAACCTTTATCGGGCTTCGAACAGAAACTTGTTGCGGGTAGTCGAGGCGCTTTCGCTATCCGCAAGACTAAAACGCCCCGTGTATGCTACGGTTTTGCGACGTTAGTCCCCAAAGATACAACGACTTTCAATCGTCTTCTAGTATGAGGCACACCAGCTAGAAGCTCCGGCGAACGAGGAAAGAGCGAGAACCGAGCATATGCAAATGCAAGGAACTAATATTGTCTACACAATATTCCAACACTAGAATGTTTATGAACTTAGAGAGAAGAGATTCTGATGTGGGATATGTTCTGATTTTAATTGTATAATGGGATTATCTCTCTCAACTACAATGCTTCTATTTATACCCATCAAGTGGGGAGTATCAAAAGACAAAAGGTAACTCAAAGGTCTTTAGCAACCCAAAGGTCACACTCATAATGAGGATTGATTTATATATTTTTATTAAATATATAAATAAAATTCTGATGACTTTTCAAGTCTTGGGCCGGAAAACTATTCAAATTTCGTACAACCCATTTAGGCTAGCCCAACAGCTTAAGCCAACTAAAATATTTCAACTAATTTTACTCAGCCCAAAGGCTGATAAACCCAAGCCATAATAACCATACGTGTTATTAATTAATAGGCCCAATACAAATAAAATTTGTACTTATTAGACTCTTATAGGCCCAAGAAAATTCTCGGAGGCCCAAAGTCCAAATCATCATTTCCCAATTGACCAAGAATAATAATTCAAGTCAGTGGGCTTACTCAAAGTTGAAACATTTTCTAACTCCTCATATAACATCACACAAGTATTGATTTTCTCAATACATTCAATGTGGGATTGTGACTTTTCACATTCTCAACAATCAATACACATGACCTTTTATAATGGTTCTCACAAACTCATTATCTCCAACATTCCGATGTGGGATGAGACTTAATTATCTCATTCAACAATGCCTTTTCACTTGGCTAATTCAACCATTTATTTCTCACTCACCGAAAAATCGGATCTTGACGAAATAAAATACTATAATTAACTACGCAACATCGTAGAAAATTATCAACAAATTAATTCCAACGTGAATTAATATTTAGCCACAAAAAATCGGTCAAATATTGGTCAAACCAATTATTTTATTCCAATTTTTCCAACAATCCCCCACATGAGTGGAAATGAATGCATGCAATCTATGCAGACCTAGTGCTCGATTCTCAAAAGAATTTATTGCTTCAGGAAAGGTAGTTTGCGGCTTTGAACCTTCCGTAGTAAATTATCATCGGATGTACAGGAAGCCTAGTGGACGCGATGCCTTGAACTATTCTCCCACAACGTACAACGAGTCAATGATATTTACACAATAAATCCCCAACAATTTCCCGTTCTTATGTTGTGTCCGTTTTGGCCATGGACTCACTTTGGATTCATAAATGTTTACATTTGAAGCGGCCCTCACTTCACATTTATATAGGTGACCTCCCACAAAAGTATCCTGACATACTTCACCTTTTCAAGGTTGGGATTCATTAAAAGTCTCCACGAGAACTTAACCTTTTACCACACATCAGGATTTAGCACTTGATTTGCCCTTAGGGATGAGTTCAGAAAATATATAAATATATTTTTCAAGTGTTCAACTGAATTTTCATAACTTAGTTTTCCCTTTGAACCAAGTTCCTGGGATCTCCATTCATCATGGTAGGGTTACCGTTATGATCGTTCATTAAAATGTGGTTTTTCAAACCCAATCCCTTTAGCACATACTCAATTGATCTCTATCAATTCCTTTCGTCAAAGGATCAATCAATTTTATTTTATTTTTCTTAGATTTCACACATTCTAAGAAAATTACTCTATTTGAGATCAATTGTCTAACGGTGTTAATTCTCCGACGACTTTGTCGAGATTTACCGTTATATATAATGCTTTGTGTTCTTTCTATAGCAACTTGGCTATCACAGTGAATCATCACATAAGACACAAGCATTTCCATTTGCTTTGGTTTAGGATTATACACCTTAGCCAAACACCCCCACACTTAAAAAATATTAAAAAGACGGTTTATGATTTTTTTTTTCTAAAAATCCGTAACACCTCTCATTTTATTTTATTTTTTAGTGGGTAAATTTTTTTTTTCATATGTGGTTAGCCTCTCAAAACAGCTTCCCCCACATGTTCTGAAATAATCTATAATTAATCAATACGACGTTCATCAACTCTTCAAGAGTTTAATATAATAAAATAATAATAAATATTATCATTAATTTTTTTTTCCCTTCAACCACACCATTTAATTGCGGTGAATACGAACCGTCGTTTGAAAAAATTATCTCATTTTCAGAACAAAATTAATTTCTCAAATGCAACACCCATTTGGAAATATTCATTGATCGACATGCCTTCTCCGGCTATGTATACATCAATTGGTACTCTTAGAATTAACAAAATCACGGTCTTAGTCACGACCATTTAATAATTCAAGAACATACCGACGATGAACATTTTAGTTCCAACGTCCTTAATCTTGTATTTCTTCTCCTTAGACACCCAAAGTGCTTTGGACGAAGTCATACTCTATACACATCGTATAGTTAAATATTCAATCCGTTAAGGACAATATTCCGGCAAAGGTAACACCTTGCTCTTATGCTTCAAACGTTAAACGTTTCTCAGCATCTATCTCATTCTCGTAGATGACCAAAGTTCCATCTTTGAGATACCATACCGAACCCATCAGTTCCGGAGGTAGACATTTTATACGAATAAATTTTAGTCTTGCGTTGTTGGTTATTTTTGTACAAAATGTCTAAATCCGAAATATAAAATAAAATCTGGACTAGAACAGTACTACTGATCTTTACAATTCCAGAATAAACTTAAATAAAATAATTAAATAAATTAACCTTTATCGGGCTTCGAACAGAAACTTGTTGCGGGTAGTCGAGGCGCTTTCGCTATCCGCAAGACTAAAACGCCCCGTGTATGCTACGGTTTTGCGACGTTAGTCCCCAAAGATACAACGACTTTCAATCGTCTTCTAGTATGAGGCACACCAGCTAGAAGCTCCGGCGAACGAGGAAAGAGCGAGAACCGAGCATATGCAAATGCAAGGAACTAATATTGTCTACACAATATTCCAACACTAGAATGTTTATGAACTTAGAGAGAAGAGATTCTGATGTGGGATATGTTCTGATTTTAATTGTATAATGGGATTATCTCTCTCAACTACAATGCTTCTATTTATACCCATCAAGTGGGGAGTATCAAAAGACAAAAGGTAACTCAAAGGTCTTTAGCAACCCAAAGGTCACACTCATAATGAGGATTGATTTATATATTTTTATTAAATATATAAATAAAATTCTGATGACTTTTCAAGTCTTGGGCCGGAAAACTATTCAAATTTCGTACAACCCATTTAGGCTAGCCCAACAGCTTAAGCCAACTAAAATATTTCAACTAATTTTACTCAGCCCAAAGGCTGATAAACCCAAGCCATAATAACCATACGTGTTATTAATTAATAGGCCCAATACAAATAAAATTTGTACTTATTAGACTCTTATAGGCCCAAGAAAATTCTCGGAGGCCCAAAGTCCAAATCATCATTTCCCAATTGACCAAGAATAATAATTCAAGTCAGTGGGCTTACTCAAAGTTGAAACATTTTCTAACTCCTCATATAACATCACACAAGTATTGATTTTCTCAATACATTCAATGTGGGATTGTGACTTTTCACATTCTCAACAATCAATACACATGACCTTTTATAATGGTTCTCACAAACTCATTATCTCCAACATTCCGATGTGGGATGAGACTTAATTATCTCATTCAACAATGCCTTTTCACTTGGCTAATTCAACCATTTATTTCTCACTCACCGAAAAATCGGATCTTGACGAAATAAAATACTATAATTAACTACGCAACATCGTAGAAAATTATCAACAAATTAATTCCAACGTGAATTAATATTTAGCCACAAAAAATCGGTCAAATATTGGTCAAACCAATTATTTTATTCCAATTTTTCCAACAAAATTTATATAAATTAATAACAAAAGTTAGTCAAACTCTTCAAAAATTTGTGTTTTTTCAAAATCCACCTGCTTTTTAAAATTCATACAAATCCAATAAAATTCGAATCAAATTCACCCTACACTATAGAATCTCAATATCCATACAAATGAACCAAATTTATATTTTTATTTCTTTTTTACAATTTTTTTATGTTCTAGATGATGAACGTACTTTTTTATTTTAAATAGTTGTGTATTTTTTTTTAGTTCAGACAATAGTTGATATACTTAAAAGTAAATACATTTGAACTTTTTAGTTCCATACTTTGTAAACTTACTTTTAAGTTAAAAATATATTTTACCTTTAATTTTAAGTTAAAATTATATTTTAGTCTTTAGTTTTTGTAAAAAAACTATATATATATTTTAATTTTTATGCCCAACAAAATTTACACTCTTTAAAACAAAAGAAGTAATACTTTTATTTTTTATTTGATTTCCATTAACTTAATTTGAACTTTTTATTTATAATTGATTTGAATTTTAATTTATTTTTATATTTTGTAACTATCTTTTCATAAACTAACTAGTAATTATCAAAAAAATTATTAATATCCTGTACAAAATATTATTCTACTAGTATTTAATATATTATTTTTATCAAATTTTTTGTTTCAAATTTTCTTTTTTTGGCTTTAATTGTCCTTATTTGTTTTTTTTATATATGTCAATTACAATAATTTTCGAATTTAGGACCTTTGATTTTCAATTCGAGGGTTCAACCAATTATCCTTATTTGTTGATGCACATATTCAAAGGATTAGATAAGTTCATATTTTACTTTTTTAATGTCCAGCCAAACTTAAATTCCAATTCTTAATTTATCAAGCATTAATTATTAGTAGTAATGAATTGAGATGAAACATCTTTCCATCTTAAATCAAACCGTAGAATGAACTAAAATTCCTTGCAAAAGGGTGTTTTTGTAATTTACAGTAAATTTAAATTGCCTTCCAATTGTCGTCACACATAGATGGCGTTCCAACTCGTATTGATTTCCAATCCCGATCAGCCACGCGAAAACAGTGACAAGCGAGATCTACACGTGGGTATTTCTAATTGGTCCACGTATTTATACATCCACGTCACTCGCGATGCAAATCCCGTAGAAGAATGCACTCTATATAAATCCCAACCCCACTCCACTCGCTCACTTCCACCTCAAGAACCAGTAACAACCATGGCGATCTCGCAGAGAGGATTGCGGGCATTCAGACCTAATTTTCTCTCTCTAGCTCTCGCTCTCTCTCTCATCGCAGCTTCCTCCGCCGAAGTAATCTTCGAGGAGCGTTTCAATGGTACTGTTTTCTATGTTTTTGATTAGCTACTGAGTGTTTTTTTTGCTGTAATTAATTTTGCAGGCCGTCATTTCAGAAATTTCTCGATTGATGATTCGTGATTTAGATTTATTGTTTCGTGTCGATCTGAATGTGTGGATATGTGTCTGATTGAGATCGATTATCACAGATCCGGGATGGGTTTTCAGTTCTATGTTGAAATATTTTTCGGTTGCTGAGGTTGAAACATTTGTGGGCCAATTGTGAGATCATTTCTTATCGTATGATTTTATTTTTAAATCTAGTTATGGTTTGAATGAACACCTTTTGAATGTCAAGGTGAATTTGATGCAGTGGGCTGTGGTGCTGTGATTACTGTTAAAATTTTACGAGAATTCGTGTATATGCCAACCTTTTATTTTATAGAAATGAGAAATTGAATGGGGAAGGGGCGAAGTGTATATAATTTGATACAATAGTGGATGAAATATTGGAACAATATTGTTGTGTTGAATGAAATTCATTTCCATATCTATTGTGGTTCTTTGTGTTTGACAGTATTGCAATCATGATAGTTCATGAAATAGTTGTGAATTATTTGTTAGCAATAAATTTACTAATGTTTCCATTGACGGCTTTGTGCTCATAAGTTTATATGTTGAATTCTATAGATGGATGGGAAAACCGTTGGGTAGTATCTGATTGGAAGAGTGATGAGAGCTTGGCTGGTAAGTGGAATCACACGTCCGGAAATTGGAATGGAGACCTAAACGACAAAGGTAACTATGTCCTGAAGATGATGATCAGTTTTAATGTATATTGATAATCATACTATGGTAACAAACTACCTTTTCTTCCTTACTATAGGTATCCAGACCAGTGAAGATTATAGGTTCTATGCCATCTCGGCTGAGATCCCTGAATTCAGCAACAAAGACAAGACTTTAGTTTTCCAATTTTCTGTCAAGCATGAGCAGAAACTCGACTGTGGTGGTGGATACATGAAGTTACTCAGTGGTGAAGTTGACCAGAAGAAGTTCGGTGGTGACACCCCATATAGGTAATTTATATTTGCCTCTTCCATGAGCCGGACTATTTTTCCCTTTTTCTGTTTTGTTCACCTATTGAAGTTATTGGGTGTGTGCAGTATCATGTTTGGACCAGATATCTGTGGCTACAGCACCAAAAAGGTCCACGCTATTCTGACCCACAATGGAACAAACCACTTGATCAAGAAGGAAGTTCCGTGTGAGACTGATCAATTGACCCATGTCTATACTTTCATCCTCCGGCCCGATGCTACTTACAGTATCCTCATTGACAATGTAGAGAAGCAGACTGGCAGCTTATACTCCGACTGGGATATTCTCCCTCCAAGGAAGATCAAGGACCCTGAAGCCAAAAAGGTTTGTTGGTTATAAGCGTTGTTTTATGTTCTTGTACTTGCTTCCTACTTATTTCTTTTTGAATTATAATTGCAGCCTGAGGACTGGGAAGACAAGGAATTCATTTCCGACCCAGAGGACACTAAGCCTGATGTACGTAGTATTTTGAAATTAAATACTACTATATGGGATCCCATTGTGATTGATTTGATGTAAATTAATTTTATAATTTTTTTCAACAGGGTTATGATGACATCCCGAAGGAGATTGAGGATTCTGAAGCCCAGAAGGTAACTAGACAACATGTCCAGTTTATGGCCCTGTGTAGTAAGGAGCATTAAGGCTTGTAATTAATGTTTGTATAAAAACTGATTCTCTTTTCAGCCCGAGGATTGGGATGATGAGGAAGATGGTGCTTGGACTGTTCCAACCATTCCCAACCCTGAATACAAGGGACCATGGGAGGCAAAGGTTTGTGGAGTTCCTCTTTAATTTTATCAGTATTTTCAGTTTCAATGGACTTTTTTTTTATACATAGCCTTTTACATTTACAGAAAATCAAGAACCCAAACTACAAGGGCAAGTGGAAGGCCCCGCTGATTGATAACCCAGGTACACTACTATTTCTACTTCTCTTTAGCACATGAGTGAATCACTACTCTTCTGTGATGGACTCTTAAAATAGCTGATATCAATTTTTGTATCATTGCAGACTTCAAGGATGATCCTGATCTCTATGTATTCCCTAAACTGAAGTATGTCGGGATCGAGTTGTGGCAGGTAAGCACCTTATCATTTCTCTCTCTCTCTTTGTTTCTGATTCTTATTTAGATCTTAAGGAACCTATCATTTATTCAATATTACAGGTGAAATCAGGAACGTTGTTTGACAACGTTTTGGTGTCTGATGACCCTGAGTATGCTAAGGAGCTAGCTGAGTCGACATGGGGCAAACAAAAGGATGTATGTTTCATTTGCTTTTAGTTACAGTATCATTTTTCTTCCACATATCCTTGCAAATAGAGTGTCTGAGTGACTATTGTTTGGTAATACAGGCCGAGAAGGCTGCTTTTGAAGAGGCAGAAAAGAACAAAGAAGAGGTATATATTTTAGCTTTGAATGGATCATCTTTGCTTATATATTTTATTTGAAAACAGTTAGCAATATCACCATTCCATCTTTTCTCCTCTAGGACGTAAAGGACGATGAACCGGCCGACTCTGATGTAAGCTCAAAATTTTTCCTCAAACCCAGTGATCTTAATAAATAAAAAATCTCCTAATCGGGTATCTCCTATGCTTTGCAGGCTGAGGATGGAGATGAAGATGCTGATGATACAAAATATCCTAATGAGGACATCAAATCCGGTTCTCATGAAGACACTGCCGAGTCAGTTGATGATGATGCACATGTAAGAAATTCATTCTGTTCTTTGTTTTGATTATTATTTGTATTCCGTTTTGCTCTATCTCATTGTTTTCCATTCCATTTTTTTGCTTTGGATTTTCTTGGCGCAGGATGAGCTGTAGGAGTTCGACTTCCAGGACCCCCTCCTGCCTTTGAGGCAGAGTTTTTCAGTTTTAATTCTGTTATTTAGCTGTAGCACATCTTTTTTTTTTCTTTGTTAGGAAAGAAAACAGACATTATGTAATCTTCATTCTATGGCTTATCAATATTCAGAAAATCTGGCTTTCGTTTCTGATGCAGTTCCATGGTTCAGTTGTTAAAATCGTGTTTTTTCTTTTGTTTTTTTTTATTCTTTCCATTTTTCCTTTCTATGTGGAAAATTTCAAAATTAGACTGTTGGAGCTATAGCCTATAAGCTGAAATGAAAGTTATGAAACTAGTATTCGGGCTTTACCGGAAATATCCGTACTCAAAAGTCTCAAACTAAAGAGGGTAATTATGATATTTACTACCAATTTTTTTTTTAAGATAAAACTATTTTGTTTAATTCTTAAAAAACATAAAAAAAATGGTGATTTTTTATAAAGGGAAAATTTTAAAGTTCAGTTAGAATTAAATAACATAGTTTATCTTAATTATTAATAAAAGCACTTTAATATATATTATTTCAATTTTATTAATTTATACAACGGTTATTCATTATTATTAATAATATTAGGCATACAGTTATTACCCTTAACAATAATTATATTCTTAAAATACACTAATTAATAAAAAATAGAAAAAAATAAGCATTAATTTGTAAAAAAATAAGCATTAATTTGTAAACGAATTTATTGAGTAAAAGTAAAAAAAAAAAACAGCGGCACTGTTAGTTCATCCATTATTTCTCTTCGTGAAGTCCGCCACCCCTCAACGGCGCTCACGAAGCTTAACACATCTGTTTGCTCGCCTATTTATCTCTATCTGTATCTCTCACCCCGTAACTACACAGTTATTGCTCTCGAAAAATGCACTCGACTATCTCTCTATCGCCGTCTTCGCCGTCGCCGATCTTCCGATCCACCGTCAGAAACACCAGTGATGCGTGTTTGCCGACGCCTCCTCGGTCGCTCCGGTTCTGCGGTCTCCGAAGAGTGGCGCTTGATTCGAGAACCTCATCAGACGCGCCTTCCTCGCGTTCGTCTCGATTGAATTCGCACGCGAAGGGCTCAAATTTGGGTAGAGTTTTTGCGGCTTTGGAAGGCAACGGGACGCCGTCTTCGAGTGGTTTTGACTACGATGTCGTCATTATCGGAGCTGGAGTTGGTGGCCATGGAGCGGCGCTTCACGCAGTCGAGAAGGTGAAATTTAATTGCGTTCATTGCTGTGTGTGGATTTCCATTTGGTTTCGATTTGTACCTGTTTTTTCCTTTTGGTCATTTTGTTGTATTGGTGTGGGGTTTTAGCTTCTATTATGATTTTCTAATTCGGTTGGTTATTAGCTGCCCTGAACTTAGTTGGGCAAGTGATAGAACTTTTAAATTACGATGTTCAGTGGAAATGTGAACGCTTGTAATACATAAAATATTTTATTCACCTTATAATAGTCTACTTGCCATTAATGATTGATTACTTCGGATCTAATATGTTGATGAATGTCTCGCTGTTAATTAGATATGCCTACTTGAATTTGCTAATTCCTGTGATGGTTCCTCTGTTGCAATGTCACATAATTGTGTATCTTGTTTATTGGAATTTGTAATCATCTGATTTCTGAATTTATACGAAATACAGGGCTTGAAAACTGCGATCATAGAAGGTGATGTAGTTGGAGGAACATGTGTAAATAGGGGTTGCGTTCCGTCTAAAGCTCTTCTTGCGGTCAGTGGTCGTATGAGAGAGCTTCAAAACGAACATCATATGAAGTCTTTTGGTTTGCAGGTAATAGTCATTCTTTTCCATACAGGCGCGTGTGCAAATTTGGAACCCCATCGTTTGTGTGCATTGTTGCTGAATAGGTACCTCAAGTTAGAACCGATGCTAAAAGAAAGAAAAATATCGGCAGTATATCATAGACATTTGTTATTTGCTCAGAGCTTGACTTTATATAATATGCATAATGATGGTAGCTATATATTTACAGCTTTCCCTTTTGTAGCATTATGATTGTTTTTCCCTTCGGAATCATGGTTTCCTACTTAATGATAATAAAACGCGACAATGATAGGTTGCGGCAGCTGGATATGACAGACAGGGAGTTGCTGATCATGCTAATAATTTGGCCTCAAAGATTAGAAACAACTTGACCAATTCATTAAAATCTCTTGGTGTTGATATATTGACAGGCGTTGGTACAATTTTGGTGAGTCCACAACTTTGATGTTCAGAATTCTTAGGTCTGAATATCGAGAACCTCTTAGGACATCTGTTTTTAATGTATTTCTAAACCTGGTCAGGGTCCACAAAAGTTGAAATATGGAAAAGGAGATTCTGGAGACAAGACCATAACCGCAAAAGACATAATTATTGCTACGGGATCCGTGCCTTTGGTGCCCAAGGGAATTGAAGTTGATGGTAGTAGCTTGTCTTGTCTTATTTACTTTACTTTCCTAGTTTTCATAATCTGATTGGCTAATGTATATGAACCAGTTGACATATATATTGAAGACATACTTTATTCACTTCTGCTTCAGGTAAAACAGTAATTACCAGTGACCACGCCCTTAAACTGGAATTTGTTCCACAGTGGATAGCCATTGTTGGAAGTGGCTACATTGGACTTGAATTTAGCGATGTGTATACAGCACTTGGAAGTGAGGTATGGCGTTTTATTTTTCCTCTAGCACTTCACATTAAAATATTATTTTATTCACCACATTAGCGATCCTGATCATAACTTCCCAAGTTATTGATGGACGTAATTCAAATGCTTGAATACAAATCTGTTCACCTGTCTGTATCACATCCATAATCATGGTCAATTTCTTCAACTGCACAGGTCACATTTATTGAAGCTTTAGATCAACTCATGCCGGGCTTTGATCCTGAGATCGGAAAATTAGCTCAGCGCGTCCTCATCAATCCTCGCAAGATTGACTCGTACACTGGTGTATTTGCTAGCAAGGTACTTAAGAATTGCATTTGATTAATAGACGTATATGCAGATTATGTTTTAATTCTTATGATTTCTAATCTGTAGATTACTCCAGCAAAGGATGGAAAACCAGTACAAATAGAGATGATTGACGCAAAAACAAAAGAACCAAAGGATACTTTAGAGGTATATTTTAGAAATCTTTCTTAGCTAAGGATCTGAAATCCTGCATATTACCATTCCCCTCCACATTATTACATCCTTAAGTCGGGTCCTACCAATTCTATTTTTGACCATTACTCGCCAACTAGTTTACAGCGTAAGAGGTGGGTGTTATGCCTAAGTTTCCATCACTATTCTCACAAATGAGATAGTAGGTCTGTGTTACTGTTGCTACATCTGTTTTGGTTACTTCTTCAGATGGTCCTAGAACTTCACTTATGTAATGATCTGTATGATTTCCTGCAGGTAGATGCTGCTCTGATTGCCACTGGAAGGGCCCCATTCACTCATGGACTCGGTTTGGAGAATGTTAGTATCTGGGATATCATTATTGTAAAGATTATCTTACAAATTAATTCTACAATTGAGAAGTCAATTCATAAATAAACTGGCTTTATCCAGATTAATGTACAAACACAACGTGGATTTATCCCTGTTGATGAGCGCATGAAAGTGATTGATGCAAACGGAAAGTTGGTGGGTCTGCAAATTCTTTGTATTATTGTGTGATGCTCCTTAAGATTTAGTTATACATTTGGTGTTTTTTACTGACCTGAAGCTCCGATTATTAGGTTCCTCATTTGTATTGCATTGGTGATGCTAATGGAAAAATGATGCTTGCCCATGCAGCAAGTGCACAAGGAATCTCTGGTAATGAAACATATAAAATCCATCAATTTGAAATTATTTACCAAGTCCACTAGTTAATTAATTTCTGGAGTTGCTTTCAGTTATTGAGCAGGTTTCTGGGAACGACCATGTGTTGAACCATTTGAGCATCCCAGCTGCTTGTTTTACCCATCCTGAAATCAGTATGGTTGGATTGACAGAGGTATATCTTTACATTTTCAAACAATTTAATATTTCACAAATTGCCTATGCATCTTATGTGCATCTACCTCCTTAATTATATTGTATGCAAGTAGATCTTTTGTTCTTTTGATTTCATAGAAAAAATAGTTATTAGGCAATGAGATGTCATATGTTTTCAATGTTAGGTTTTCTCAGTAGTACTAATATGAATGAAGTATGATGAGAATCTAAGAATAGCAGGTTGTATTTATGCTCAAGGTAACCCCCATTATTATTTATTCATCTACTGCCGCTAACGATTCCTCTAACATTTTAGCCTCAAGCAAGAGAAAAGGCTGCGAAGGAAGGATTTGAAGTAAGCATTGCGAAGACAAGTTTCAAAGCAAACACAAAGGCCCTTGCTGAAAATGAAGGGGAAGGAATGGCCAAGGTGAGCAAATTCATAATAAGTTGATGAAGTGTGCCCCCATCCACCACCACCCACCCACCCACCCCCCCTCACACACACACAAACACACACTTTCAATTCAATTGGTCAGGGATGATGATAGTCTGATACAGACACTCAGGGTAAAAAAGGTCAAAGAATTATGCCTACTGTTGTTATCCTATGTAAAACTAAGTCAAACAAAATTCGTGAGAACAATTTTTTGGGTCAACATTACAAAAGTAGTGTGCATACTGAATGTTTTGTTGTGCAGTTAATATACAGGCCTGACACTGGAGAGATCCTTGGGGTTCATATCTTTGGATTGCATGCCGCAGATCTCATACATGAAGCATCTAATGCCATAGCCATGGGTACACGTATACAGGTACTTTTTTCCTTTCGGATGCACTTGCTATAGAAATACATTACACTCCATATGCTGGGTATACCCAACTTGTAACCTGGGCAGACATGCTTCTATAGTACATATATGAAGCTATTATTTTCCATTAGAAATTGTTGCATATCATGAACATCCAATTGGAAAAGTGCAGAATCGGAAAACAAAATATTTTTGTATTTTTCAGAAATTGTATTTTAAATTTCTGGCCTTCCTAAAATTATAGATTTCCAGCAATGATGGTTACACTCTCTAGTTGACCCTACCCTTGTCACTTTTGTTTTCACTCTTCTACCCCGTAAACGATCATATATATAACCAAAAGGAATCAAAGGATAATCTTCCACTTGCAAATAATAATTACACATTTTCAATTTCCAGTTTAAATAACTTGATTTTACGTTCAGATTCTAATTATATTATTGTGACTATTTTTGTACTCTACAGGAGATAAAGTTTGCAGTGCATGCACATCCGACTTTGTCTGAAGTCCTAGACGAACTCTTTAAATCAGCAAAGGTATAGGCTAATAAATAATAATGGATCTTTAATTTACAGATTTCCTGATAGAATAAGATTTGTACTTTGCCAATATATCCAATTCTCTTCTTCATCAAATACAACTCATGCAACTTTGTAGTCAGTATATTTAGCCGAGACTACCTCATGCTACACGCAAAAGATGACTCGCTTCACTCAAATAATTTATCTGCTTTAATATGAATATTTATATCGTCTCTAATACATTAATGATGTGCGTGTGTGTGTGCTGATCTTTTGTCAAGCGGACAATATCTGATAAGATAAAGTCGTGTTCTGTTCTGTACTATTATTTACTGCAGGTTAAGATTAACACCTCTAAAGTGGTTTCCAAGCCAGTTCCGGTTTCGACTTTTTGAAGTGTGATTGTAATTCAATGACATCATCACAAGGTTTCGAAGCTGCCTGTTTGAGGATAGGAAATTGCTGAACAGAGAAGACCGTCTTATGCTTATGACTGTCATTGCTCTCCGTTTTCATATTTTCGGTGCTCCAGAAATCCAGTTTTGGAACGACAGCCATTGGTTTGTTGTGTGAGTTTGTCGATATAAAACAGTAAAATTTATTGGTCTGGGTCTAATTGATTTGATATTTTTATTTTATTTTTCTTTTATTTTTTTCACTAGTTACAGGATAGTATTAATTTCATGTGGTTTTCAAGTGAAAAACTCTGATCGGAAATATTATGATAGACTCATAAAAATACTCCTGGACAACTAATCGTCAGGAATTTTTCCATTTCCATTAGCGTGCAACCAACAACACACACTTCCCAAACTGCGAGCTAACATAGGATCAAGGTCCATAGAAAACTTCAAATCAGGTAAAATATATAAAAAATCAACATAATTAAGAAATCAATTATGAAGAACAAAACTTTACTACACATAATTAGAATTCCAAATAACTTTGTGAAATTGTTTCAATATTATTTTTTATTTTTATTTTTTTCCTTTTATATGTGAGGTTAGTTGACACATGGAAATAAAAGTCAAAATTTGGCAACTTCACCAAACAGTTTCTTTATGCATCTGATTCATTAATACTAATACTATCATCGATCGTATCTCATCTCTCTCTTTAGGGTTCAGTATTTATTTTTATTTATTTATTTATTAATTAATGCTATCGAAAACAGCAGCTAACAGGCGATCGCGATTCGAGACGTTGAGCTAATCGAGAGATTGCGAACCGCGCCGCGTTCGTAGATCGATCGACGATCCAGAGATAATGTTCCTGTTGGATTGGTTCTATGGAGTGCTCGCATCGCTCGGGCTGTGGCAAAAGGAGGCGAAGATTCTGTTCCTAGGGCTTGATAATGCAGGCAAAACCACCCTCCTTCATATGCTCAAAGACGAGGTCTCCTTTTGACTCTGTTCCGATTTCATTTTATATTTGTTGTTGTGTGAATTCTTGTATTGAAACGATCGGGATCTCTTTCGTTTTGTGGGTTTACTGGTTTCATTTGAAGATGTGTGGTTGCGTCGGTGCTGTGACAGTAATTGTGGTGTCTCTAAATAAAAAAATAATTGTGAATCTCGACGTATAGATTTAATCAATTTGAGCTAATTTTCTGAGTTTCGGAAGTGAATCTGAGATTGTTATGATGTTTGGCATGAGCAGAGATTGGTGCAGCACCAGCCTACACAGCATCCGACTTCAGAGGAGCTCAGTATTGGGAAAATCAAGTTCAAAGCCTTTGATTTGGGAGGACATCAGATTGCCCGCAGAGTTTGGAAAGATTACTATGCCAAGGTATACTCTATGTCAAAGTTCTAATCGCATTTTCCAATGCTGAATGATTTTTGTCGATAAATACTCATTTTGCTTTCATTTTTTGTGCTGGATTTTTTAAAAATGGTTTGAGACTTTTGTTGTTTGTGGATCCTTGTTCTCTTACCAGTTGGTTATCCTATGTTTTTCGTGTCCTGGTTCTTATGGATTTCTAATTGGGGGGTGGTGGCTAGTGGGTTGTCACTTTTCTTATTAATGATTGACACTATTCTAGTATTCTACAATTCTCAATATAACTTGGGCAAGATGTTTTGATTTTCTGCCCTACATATTTTTGGATTCAACTTGTTTTGTAAATTATAATTAGTTTTTCAGGTTCTCACAACAGATCTCTTATATTTTATCCATATTCAGTCATAAAACCCATATTGTCGTTAATTTTAATATCGCATGAAATATTCTATACAAGAAATTATCCATTCTGTGTTCATGATTCACTGCTAAAATTTCATCCTCTCTTCTTCGTAAGATAGGAATATGTATTTTTTGCCCTGTCATCCTCATCATTACTCATACATTTGGGAATGAATGTCTCGTGGTGAAAAGGTATGCATAGTTTAAAAGATGTAATCAATAGGATGAAGCTCTTTCGTCCATAACTGAGTCCTTTGGTAAACTTATGTGCTATGCTGCAATAATAGAGTCTCCCAAATGAGATCATAAATGAAAGAAGTAAAGCACAATAAGGCATTATCTAATTATAAGCATTTGATAGCCATGATCTCTTTGGTGGTTATCATTGACTTTTAACAGTTTCTTGTTGAAATTGTACTAGTCAATCAAACTTCCAAGCATATTTTTATCAAGAGGTGTTGATGATGACTGACAATATTCATAAGAATTTCATCTGTATGTAGCATTATTCTTTTTGAGTATCAGTCACTCGTGGGTATAAGTTGCCTGAAAGTTCACACTTTTATAATGCTTTGTACTGTTGCAGCGTTGCTATATACAGAAAATAATCCTTTACACTGGAAATTTGTCTTTTAAGGGTGTCCAGTTCCATATGTTGCTGTAGAAGATTTACCACCACAAATTTGCAGAACATTTCTTTATCTTTTTCGAGTCAATAAAACAAAAGGCTGAAAAGTAACATTGAGCTGGAATATTTGTGAAAATCTGAGCTATTATTTTTTTCTTTTCTCCTTGTGCATGGTTTCTAATCCTTGCATTTTATCACTGGATATGAAGGTGGATGCCGTTGTTTACTTAGTGGATGCTTATGACAAGGAGAGGTTTGCAGAGTCAAAGAAAGAATTGGATGCCCTTCTCTCTGACGAGTCCTTGGCTACTGTCCCATTCTTGATATTGGGCAACAAGATTGACATCCCTTATGCTGCCTCTGAAGAAGAGTTGCGTTACCACTTGGGGTTGATGGGCATCACCACTGGCAAAGGGAAGGTGAACTTGACAGATTCTAATGTCCGTGCGATTGAGGTGTTCATGTGCAGCATTGTCCGCAAGATGGGTTATGGCGATGGTTTTAAATGGGTCTCTCAGTATATCAAGTGAGAGAGGGCTAGACACAAAAGTCAGGATACGATTCTGACTCTCTTGGATTCGTTTTAGTTTTTGTTTTCTTTCTTCACTGGATTGCAGTTGCGACTGTTTTGTCTGATCAGAAATTCTATGCGAATTTGATGCGTTTTTTCATATTTGTTGTTTGGATTTTGTAGCAGCCGTCTGAAAATCGTCTTTCCTTCTTTCTTTGAACTGTTTGGGGACCATTTTCTTGGCATATACAGTACTTTAATTATAGGTATTGAGAATTCAGATTTGGGCATGATTTTTTATTTTTTTTTATATTTTCTTGTGGCAACTGGTATTGTATAGAAGTATGTTTTGTATTGTAGCCACAAATATAAAAAATAAACATGAGAATGTAATTCATTTAAATCATTAAAATATGTCAATTAGATTTTTTCATATACAGTATAAGTATTTGTGTTATTGTAGTAGTAGTTATTTATGTAATGGGTTGTTTCTGTACGTTTTTATTTGATAATTAAATAAGTAGGTAAGAAAAAACATTAATAAATAAAAAATATAAAATGAATGAAGAATATGTACTAGAATTTTTTTTCATATACAGTATAAGTATTTGTGTTATTGTATAGTAGTTATTTATGTAATGGGTTGTTTCTGTACGTTTTTATTTGATAATTAAATAAGTAGGTAAGAAAAAACATTAATAAATAAAAAATATAAAATGAATGACGAATAGTAGAAAATTGAAAGTAAAAAAGAATTGTTGTGTTATTGTATAGTAGTTATTTATGTAATGGGTTGTTTCTGTACGTTTTTATTTGATAATTAAATAAGTAGGTAAGAAAAAACATTAATAAATAAAAAATATAAAATGAATGACGAATAGTAGAAAATTGAAAGTAAAAAAGATATCGTATAAGTATTTGTTTTATTGTATAGTAGTTATTTATGTAATGGGTTGTTTCTGTACGTTTTTATTTGATAATTAAATAAGTAGGTAAGAAAAAACATTAATAAATAAAAAATATAAAATGAATGACGAATAGTAGAAAATTGAAAGTAAAAAAGAATTGTTGTGTTATTGTATACTAGTTATTTATGTAATGGGTTGTTTCTGTACATTTTTATTTGATAATTAAATAAGTAGGTAAGAAAAAACATTAATAAATAAAAAATATAAAATGAATGACGAATAGTAGAAAATATTTGATAATTAAATAAGTAGGTAAGAAAAAACATTAATAAATAAAAAATATAAAATGAATGACAGATAGTAGAAAATTGAAAGTAAAAAAGAATTGGAGATGCGGGGTATCGATCCCCGTACCTCTCGCATGCTAAGCGAGCGCTCTACCATCTGAGCTACATCCCCTTTGATGACTATATAAGATCTTTTATATAGATATATCAAGTCATGCACTACTATTATAAATTTATAACCAAACAAAACCACACGTTTTCTTTTGGCCATTTTCGTATGAAAATAATACTGCAATCCAATTGAAAAATCTAGGGTTTTGTTGTATGTGTCTACTCCCCCAATTTCCCTAAATTCTGAATCTGTATTTCCAGTCCATAGAGTATTTCCCTCAACGCTAATTCAGGGTCAGAAGTCGATAAAGAGCTCTGCAATGGCTCAATCCAGCAACACCGTAAGTACAGCTTTCGACATTTCTTACGTCCGTGAATTTGGTGAGCTCTGAAGATTGTTTTCTCTGCTGCTTTGTGTGTAGGGTGGAGGAGTTGACAACACCTTCCGAAAAAAGTTTGACCGAGAGGAGTATCTGCAACGCGCTCGCGACCGCGAAGCAAAGGTATGATTTTACGGCAAATTTCATTTGAATGCTTGGATTTTTTTTTTGTACATTCTCATTTACTTTTTTCTGCATTTACTTGGTTGGAGTGATCCATTTTTATCTTTTCTCCAGGAGGCTGAGCGGTCGAAATCTAAATGTAAGATGTTTGGTTTATATTAAATATTTGAGGATAATGCACTTGGTTAATTATTTAATTTTGGGTCTTGAACTTTGAAATGTTAAAGCACAATTGTATGTGTGTTTATTTTGGTGCAGCTAGTGGCCCGCCGGTGCAAAGGAAACCGTTGAAGCACAGGGATTACGAAGTGGACCTCGAATCACGCTTGGGGAAGACTCAGGTAGCTTTCTTCCTGCTATCCCAGTGGTTGAGTACGTTGTTTATTAATAATATATTTAGTAAGATGTCCGACTATGATTGATGAAGACTTGTTCCGTTTTTCTTTTGGCGGAGTGTGGGAATTCATGATATTGTCATATTTATGCCCCGATTGTTTTATTGAATGTTGATTGTGTAAAAACGAACATAAATTGCCAAGGGTGTTATTAAGAATCTAGCATAATAGGATAGTGAAGTTCCATGTGTCTCTATACTTTTATGCTTATGACTTGGTTTTATTTTCTTTATACTTTGTAATTTATGTTGTTCTAGAAGGTATTACAAGTCAATGCTAGTTCTACTGCTGTTCCAAATACTTACGAGCACATGCTTTTTTGTTTTCGGGGATTAAATGAACTTATTATTTTGTAGGTTGTGACTCCAATCGCACCCTTAAGTCAGCAGGTACTTGCTAAAATTTACTCTTTGAACTGTTTTCATATTTTTTTTGTTATTTTTAATCATAGCAAGGCTTAATAAGAAATTTTCGTGAACATCATTTAGCAATTCCCTGTTCATACAGAAATGGTTGCTACATCAGATGAAATTTAAATGAAACATTTGCTACATGATTAGGATCATATGCGTTTGAGACCATGCTTTGGGCTGTGTCTTCTTAGTACATGATATATGAAAGCAATTATGAAAGCAAATCAATACTTTATACTTGTATAATTGTATGTAGACCAGAAAAAATTGATAAACCTAATTACTATGCAGAACTAATGCTCTCTTCTCAAACCAGCAAGTTAAACTTATAGACTGCCCAATTTGCAAGGAAAAAATATTAATGACTCGGTGATAATATTTTTTAAGAAAAAAATCTGTTCAAGATTATTAATTCTCTTTCTACCAAGATTTTATCCATCTAGTATTTATAAGATTTTGTTTCTGATCTAGAGGTAATGTTTTGTTTACCCGCAAAATTCAAGAAACTATAAGAACAGTTGATTTGCATCTCGAAGTTGTAAGCTGAATCTGCTTAGAATTACACAGCATTTATTTTATGCCCAACAAGAATCCATTTTCTTTATTATGCAAATTCCTAATCATTTTTATTGCAGGCTGGATATTTTTGCTCAGTTTGCGAATGTGTAGTCAAAGATTCTGCAAATTACTTGGATCATATAAATGGAAAGAAGCGTATGTCATCACTTGTCTAAAACACCCATTACTTGTGTGTGTTATAGGTGTTTTTGTAGCGATGTTTTGGGCTATGTCTGGATATGGTATGTAAGAGCTGATAAATTTCTTGATTTTATTGCTAGATCAACGAGCTTTGGGCATGTCTATGCGGTCTGAAAGGGCAACTTTGGAGCAGGTAGGACTCTATTATAATCGGAGTTGATTTGATATAGGACCTCAAAGCTAAGAAAATATCAATTTGGGCTGGCTCCAGTACTTCAATTATTTTTATTGTTTCTCAACTCAACCGTAGAAACAATATTAAATTTAATATTGGATCCAAAAATCTAAGCCACTAGTGAATGGGGTAAAATCTGGTTATGTTCACAATCTTATTAAAATAAATTATGTGAAGAGTTTATTTTTCTCGATTTTGCACACAGGTCCAGCAACGGTTTGAGGTTCTGAAGAAGCGGAAAGATACTGGAGGCTTTACAGAACAAGGTACGTCTTGAAACAAGAGTTCACCGAATAAGTTGAGCCCACCTCCTATGAAGTTTTGGCATAACAACATGCTTATTTAAAAATAGAAGATGAACTAACACTACTAAGAATTTAATAAAAAATAATTTGGGCTAGATTTCGATGATCGGATCCTGAAACAACAACAAGAAGAGGAGGAAAGGAAGCGCCAACGACGAGAGAAGAAAAAAGAGAAGAAGGTTAGTTATCACTAATGTTTCTAGTCTATATATTGTTAAGGGTCAGTAATTTTTGGATCCATTTTGCTCAGGAGAAAAAGGCGGCAGAGGAGGAAGAGGAAGAAGAGGCAGAGATGGATCCTGATGTTGCAGCTATGATGGGATTTGGAGGTTTCCGATCATCTAAGAAGTGAATGGTCTGATTGGCAGTTCTTGTTTTTCTAAATGCAACTCACATTTCTGTTAGTTTTTAATGAAAACTAGATTTTTTGCGATTGAGCATTGGTTTGATCACATAGTTAGAAATGTGCGAGAGCCGAGTGGTTACGTTTTCGAGTTGATAGAATGTACTCTAGAATATGTTAGTGTACTTTATAAAAACAAAACAGCCATTAATTGTCAAACAGCCAGAACAAATTCTATACCCATTATCTAAAATTTTCAAATATTCTGAGCTATAAGAAAGCTCAAAATCCTATTTTTTTTCTCTCTCCTAGTGTAACGGGAAAAAAATAGCTTCGATGTACCTTCTATCAGAATTATTCCAATCTATTTTGAAGCTTCATTTAGCTGTGTAACCTGTGTTGATTCAAGGAGAAGAAAATACTCTGCATTCAACAGTTTCAATGGATTTTTAAAATTTTAGATTTATTAATTAACAAGTTGTAGATTAAAATTTTTTATTTAATTCCTTGAACAAGTAATGAAGATATTTACGAGACAAAAAAGTTGGTATTATATTTAATATTTTATTAAAAGTGTTAATTTTTTAGTGTAACATTTTCTTATATCGGATTAATTTTAATTTTTAACCGAAATCGTCATTTTCTAATTTGAAAATAAATAAGCACATTTTAAGCCTCTAAATATAATTATAAATACTTCGCTCCCGAAATATTAATCCAGAACATGCAATGCAACAATAAATAACAAAGTGGAGTAATACCTGATAACACTTTCATTTCTTCACACTAAAAAATCAAGCAAAAATGTTGCCGTCGTCAAGGGTCTGTTTGGTCGTCGTCACTGTATCCCTGTTCCTGGTCGCTTCGGCGTTTTCCGATGATGTCGTCATGCTGACAGAGGATAATTTCGAGAAAGTGGTCGGTCAGGATCGCGGGGCTTTCGTCAAGTTCTACGCTCCCTGGTATGGAATTTTCGTTCATTTTATTTTTGTGAATTTAAATTATGCTTTTATTTTTCGCATTTCCCTCTTGTCTATCTGTATCGATTTGGGCGATTTAAGTTTCGAGTGGATCAGATGACCTGGATCTGATTTTTGATAGATTTTAGAATCTTTTGCGATTTCATGGATAATTCTCGTCCGAAACTAAATGCGGTTTTCACTTTTTCAATTGAATCTCGAATGTGGGCTTTTGGTACCTTCTCTTGCAGGTGTGGGCACTGTAAAAAGCTTATTCCCGAGTTTGAAAAGCTCGGTGCAAGCTTTAAGAAGTCGAAATCAGTTATGATTGGCAAGGTAAGGTTAATTGTGATTTCTGTAATGTCCTGCTCATACTTTCGACTCCACTTGTTACGTCATATTCGTTGGGATTGCCTGTAGAATTTGATGCCATAACTATTATACGCTGATTTAGTGATCATTTTGTCTTGTTGGAGCATGAATAAATGATTTGTCGTCTTTGCGGATTATTTTTTCTCGTTTCAATCTAGGAGTTCTGTGAGCAGAAACAGAATGGCTTTATTTATTTTTTACAATATTTACTATGAAAGTTGAATATTAAGGTAGTGATTAGCTGAGCAAGAGATAGGATTTTCCGTCTTCTACCATATTTACAAGCTCAAATATTACTGATCACATTAACCTCGTTCCAGGGTTCTGCTAATTTATTTTCATGGCCTCTCGTTAAGTTATAGCATAGTAACTGATTCACTACAATGCTTCTTTTTTCTCGAAGAGTAAGATGTTCTTGAAATTATGGACTTCTTCGGGTCATTTCTGATTACAAATTTTAAAGCAGACAAACATATAAATTCAATTGTGAAAATGACAGTGCATCGGACATTGCAGCAACATTTCCTAATCAAGACAATTTATTTCAATTAATTTATTGGTTATTGAACAATTTAGTTCTTGTGTATTAGTCATCTCTAGGTGTGAAGTTATATGATGTTCGTGAAATATTATCTACGAAAACAATAAAAAGATGCCAATTCTCAATTGGAAGATCTATATGCAGGGTGACTTTTATTTCTGAGAGCTTGTAGTTCTATTAAGATTGCATTCTATTCCCGAGTAAATTTGAAATTCGATCGATCTGTGCCTAATTCTGGTTGGAAATGCAACACAACCATTTGTGCTGAGAAAATAATGTAGAACGATTCATTCTATTGCAGGTTGATTGTGATGAGCATAAGAGTCTCTGCAACAAGTATGATGTCTCTGGATATCCAACCTTAAAGTGGTTCCCAAAGGGTTCCATGAAGCCAAAAAAGTGAGTTCACTTCAAGGATTATAAAAATTGCAATTTAATTCTCTTTGGCCTTAGCTTTTTGGTAATCAAACAAGACTATTTTCCAAAGTTAATCACTAATGAATAACTTATTCATATTATTAGGTATGAGAGCGGAAGAACTGCAGAAGCCTTTATTGAATATATAAACAAAAAAGCAGGTGATTTGTTTTCGGTTTACGTATGTCCTTCATTAGTTAATATGTAAATGTATTGTTAAATTACTTCTGAATAAGTATGTGCTGAAACATGCTGATAGCGATATTTGAAGGTTATTTATTAAGAATGGAACATCCGACTATTGTTGTAGACTTGTAGCAACACACTTGTTAATTTTGAGAAATCTCTTTTTGTTTGAATATCCAGATCAATATATGATGCTAAACCGAAGATGTTCTGCCTGTGGCCGAAGCTTTTTGTCTCTAAGAGACAACAAACAAAGGGGAAGCCCTTTCTCTATCTTGGTTTTGGTTTAGCATTATATATGGATCTGGAGTTTATTAGCTGGCTTGCCGGAAGGAAATTAAACGTGTGCTTCATGCATGTGATTGCTACTTTTGCCTTGTTAGAGCTAGTTTCTCACCTTATTCTCTTAACTGTTCTGTCTTCAGGGACTAAGGCGAAGATTACTTCAGCCCCTTCAAGTGTTGTGGTTCTGACTCCTGAGAACTTTGACAAAGTCGTACTTGATGAAAAAAAAGATGTCTTGGTTGAGTTTTATGCCCCTTGGTATGTGTACGTACACGTATAAATTTCTCTTGATTCTGTATTGCAATGTGTAATGTGGTGCTAATGCAAACAATATAATTGTGATCATGAGTGCATTAATGAGTGTTTAACTTGTGTTCTTAATTAAGTACTTTGCCATTTCCAGGTGTGGTCACTGCAAGAGCCTTGCTTCAGTAAGTGCCGTAGTTGCTCATAAATTGAAGTGAAATGATTGTTGGAGAAATTGTTTGAATAATCGTTATATTATTTCTACACGTAGACCTATGAAAAAGTTGCAACAGCATTCAAGTTGGATGAACATGTGGTCATTGCAAATGTTGATGCTGACAAACATAAGGACATTGCAGAGAAGTAAGTGCTAAAAATAGTCATTTCCTCTAATTTATATTTTATTTTTACTCGCAGCTCCCAAACCTATGTAATTCCAAAAATTAACATAACTCGAGTCTTATGATTATTTTCTGCAAATCAGGTATGGTGTTAGTGGTTATCCCACTTTGAAGTTCTTCCCGAAAAGCAACAAGGCTGGTGAAGATTACGAGGGTGACATGGATTTAGGTGACTTTGTTAATTTCATCAATGAAAAGTGTGGAACGAGCCGAAACGCAAAAGGAGAACTGAGTTCCAAGGTGGGCTAACTCGAATGTTGATCAATCCTGTAGTAGAGCAAGATATATCCACCTCTTTTTATCTTCTTTGACTCTCATTTGAACCTCTGTTTTTTTTCTTCCTTTTCCAGGCTGGTATTGTTGAGACCCTTGATAACTTAGTGAAGGAATTCGTAAGTGCAACAAGTGAGGAGAAAAAAGCTGTATTGAAACGGTTGGAGGAGGAAGCTGATAAGCTTGAGGGTTCTACTGCCAGGTTTTCTCAAATGCCTGTACATGTGAAAATTTGGTAGCACTCGTTTTAAGAATTTCCTCTGTGATTATTCTGTAGACACGGGAAGATCTATGTGAAAGCTGCTAAGAACTCCCTGGAAAAAGGTTCTGATTATGCTAAAAATGAACTCCTACGGTTGGAGCGCATGCTTGCCAAGGTCAAACAAGGAAAATTTACCCTTTGTTTCCGTGAATTAAATTATTTGAGAAAATGTTAAGACGTGTTTATTGTTTATGCAGTCGATCAGTGAAGCAAAGGCGGATGAGTTCACCCTGAAGAAGAATATATTGTCTGCCTTTGTTGCTGATATGTGAAAGAAGAATTGCAGCTATTGATACTTGTGGTAACCTTTCCTTAGCTTCTCCATTTTACTTCGAGCATGCATTCTTGCGTCTGTTGACTATGTTTGACCTGAAGAATACGCCCATTTAGTACTGTTTCTATCAGTTACCACAGGAAGGAAAAAAAACAAAAGACTACCAACTACATGTTTCCAGCAGTAGCAATAATAACATTTGACATGGTGTAGAAGGTGAGAGTTTAATGACACAACAGCCAGAGACGTATACAGGGAGCTTGATTTGAATTCACGGAATGACTGATGCATTTTATGACTGCCGTGCGTTCTTTTATATTTTTTTCGTCGTTTCTTATTGAATGTATGCTATCTAGTGTTTGTGGGGAGCTTGATAGAAGTTCCGAATAAAGGCAGTGTAGTTAGTGGCAGAGCCGGTGGCCTTCCGGCTGGTGTATGGTTTCCTGGATGAATTTTTGGCCTTCCAACCACTTTAAAAAAAAACTTGGAATTTCTCAAAATTTTATCTTCATAACTTAGAAAAGAGATGAACTTGAATTCTATCCAAAGGAGAGGAAATTGACAATGCAAAGATAGAGCAGTTTATTAAATGGGATCATTCATTTGTATTTATGTGAAATTTTGTGTAATTTGTTTAATATTTTATCAATTAAATGTAAAATTAATTTAATAAATATCAAGTTACATAATTCACATGGCATTAAATTTATTTAATAAATTATTTCTTAATTATATTTTTATTTGTTAAATGAATTTTAAGTAAAACATAAATTGAAATTCAAAAATACAAAATTAATTATTCTGGTCTCATCCTTATAATATATAATTCAGCTAGCAATTGTCCGAGGTGTCGTATATTTTCACCGTTTGATTTTTTTGTGTTCACACCTATTAATTGTCCGAGGTGTCGTATATTTTCACCGTTTGATTTTTTTGTGTTCACACCTATTATTAAACAAGCACCGTTAGATTAAATTTGTGTTCACACTGGTCATTATTAATTATTATTTTTAACGTAATTAATTAGAATTTTTAGCGTAATTAATTGAAACAATTATTTTTGATTAATTAGCGTAATTATTTATTTCTTTATATAATAAAATTTTCATTTATATTTTTCTTAATATAATTCAATATTATTTTTAGCGTAATTAATTAGTGTAATTATTTTTAATTAATTAGGCAATTATTTGAAATTAATTATTATTTTTAACTTAATTAATTAGGTAAAATAATAATCAATTACAAATATTTGCCTAATTAATTTAGCGTAATTAATTAGATAATTATTATTTTTAATTAATTAGTTCAATTATTTTTAAGTAATTAATTAGATAATTATTATTTTTAATTAATTATTTCAATTATTTTTAATCAATTAGCGTAATTATTTATTTTTTTATTTATATAATATAATTTACATTAATAATATTATTTTTAGTGTAATTAATTAACGTAATTATTTTTAATTAATTAGCGCAATTATTTTTAATTTATTAGTGTAATTATTTCTTTCTTTCTTTATATAATATAATTTACATTTATAATCTTCTTAATATAATAAATATTATTTTTAGTATAATTAATTAGCGTAATTATTTTTAATTAATTAATATAATTATTTATTTATTTATATAATATAATTTACATTTATAATCTTTTTAATATAATCTCCGTAAATATTGACTTTGAAATATTCAAAATATAACATTTATTCCTTATTTATCTCCTTTAATTAGTTTATTCTATTATACTACTAAAATTAATTATTATGATAAGAGAGAATCTACATTTTTTATTGATATATTTAATGGATAAATTAATTAATTTTTATTATACAAACAATAATAACGAAATTTAAGGGAATTCAAATTAGTTATATTTAAAAATAATAAATATTATCAAACCCTACTTCAAATCCGTGTCTATATAAAATGTCATCTTCACTCACTCCCTACCTTTCACTTTTCATTTAGCTATTTTTTTATTTGTTCATTGCTCACATTTATTTATTCACTTTTCATTTCAGTTTTTTTTTTTATTAATGCTCACATTTATTTATTTTTGTGCAGAGCTCTATGTAAGTTTTGTTCTTTTTTTTTTTGTTTTTTTTTGTATTTTTTTATAGCCTTTTCATTTCAGCTATTTTTTTTATTTGTTAATGCTCACATTTATTTATTTTTGTGCAGAACTCTATTTAAGTTTTGTTGTTTTTTTGTTTTTTTTTTGTATTTTTGTACTAACTCTCACATTTAATTTCAGCTATTTTATTTATTTATTAATGCTCACATTTATTTATTTTTGTGCAGAGCGTAAGTTTTGTTTTTTTTTTTTGTTTTTTTGTATTTTTTGTAGCCTTTTCATTTCAGCTATTTTTTTTATTTATTCATGTTCACATTTATTTATTTTTTGTAGAACTCTATGTAAGTTTTATTGTTTTTTTGTATTTTTTAGACTATCTCTCACTTTTATTTTCAGCTATTTTTTTATTTGTTCATGCTCACATTTATTTGTTCAATTTTCATTTTAGCTATTTTTTTTATTCATGCTCACATTTATTTATTTTTGTGTAGAGCTCTATTTAAGTTTTGTTCTTTTTTTTTTTTGTTTTTTTGTATTTTTTGTAGCCTTTTCATTTCAGCTATTTTTTTATTTGTTCATGCTCATATTTATTTATTTTTGTGCAGAACTCTATGTAAGTTTTGTTGTTTTTTTATTTTTTTTTTATTTTTGCACTAACTCTCACTTTTAACTTCAGCTATTTTTTTTTATTTGTTCATTCTCACATTTATTTATTCAATTTTCATTTCAGCTATTTTTTTTATTTATTCATGCTCACATTTATTTATTTTTGTGCAGAGCTCTATGTAAGTTTTGTTTTTTTTTTTTTGTATTTTTTTTAGCCTTTTCATTTCAGCTATTTTTTTTATTTGTTTATGCTCACATTTATTTATTTTTATTTATTTTTGTGCAGAACTCTATTTAAGTTTTGTTGTTTTTTTGTTTTTTTTTTGTATTTTTGTACTAACTCTCACATTTAATTTCAGTTATTTTATTTATTTATTTATGCTCACATTTATTTATTTTTGTGCAGAGCGTAAGTTTTGTTCTTTTTTTTTGTTTTTTTGTATTTTTTGTAGGCTTTTCATTTCAGCTATTTTTTTTATTTATTCATGCTCACATTTATTTATTTTTGTGCAGAACTCTATGTATGTTTTATTGTTTTTTTGTTTTTTTGTATTTTTTGGACTATCTCTCACTTTTATTTTCAGCTATTTTTTTATTTGTTCATGCTCACATTTATTTGTTCAATTTTCATTTTAGCTATTTTTTTTATTCATGCTCACATTTATTTATTTTTGTGTAGAGCTCTATTTAAGTTTTGTTCTTTTTTTTTTTGTTTTTTTGTATTTTTTGTAGCCTTTTCATTTCAGCTATTTTTTTTATTTGTTCATGCTCATATTTATTTATTTTTGTGCAGAACTATATGTAAGTTTTGTTGTTTTTTTGTTTTTTTTTATTTTTGCTAACTCTCACTTTTAACTTCAGCTATTTTTTTTTATTTGTTCATCATCACATTTATTTATTCAATTTTCCTATTTTTTTTATTTATTCATGGTCACATTTATTTATTTTTGTGCAGAGCTCTATTTAAGTTTTGTTCTTTTTTTTTTGTTTTTTTTTATTTTTTGTAGCCTTTTCATTTAGTTATTTCTTTTATTTGTTCGTGCTCACATTTATTTATTTTTTTTGCAGAATTTTATGTAAGTTTTGTTGTTTTTTTTGTTTTTTTTGTATTTTTGTACAAACTCTCATTTTTTTTATTTGTTCCTGGTCACATTTTTTTATTCAATTTTCATTTCAGCTATTTTTTTATTTATTTATGCTAACATTTATTTATTTATTTATTTTATTTGTTCATGCTCAAATTTTTTTATTAAATTTTCATTTCAGCTATTTTTTTTATTTATTCATGCTCATATTTATTTATTTTTGTGTAGAGCTCTATGTAAGTTTTTTTGTTTTTTTTTTTTGTTTTTTGTATTTTTTGTATCATTTTCATTTCAGATATTTTTTTTATTTGTTCATTCTCATATTTATTTATTCAATTTTTATTTCACTATTTTTTTTATTTATTTATGCTCACATTTATTTATTTTTGTGCATAGTAAGTTTTGTTGTTTTTTTTTTTTGTTTTTTTTGTATTTTTTGTATCCTTTTCATTTAGATATTTTTTTTATTTGTTTATGTTTGTTTATGCTCACGTTTTTTTTTGCAAGCTCTATATATGTTTTGTTGTTTTTTATATTTTTGCGGCTAAGTATTCGTTTACTAATTTGATTTTAATAATTTTTGGAAGTAAGTCATTTTTGTCCAGACCTTTTGAATTTCTTACTCATTTTTTGTTTATTTTGTAGGTTTATTTATAACTATTTATTTTGTAGGTTTCATTATAAGTAAAATACCTACCGAAGTCATTAAAAAAAACATTTGATTGCACAAATTTTAAATGGATTCCAAGCTTTTGTTTATGTTTTCTGATAAAATTAGAGTAGTTTGTGTTAATTTTATTTATGATGTAATTTACTCAATTTAGTAGTTTGTTTTCATTTTATTTATGATGTATTTTATCTATTTAATGTAATTAATGAAATTTACGCAATTTACAATAATTCTATTTAATTTTATTCTAATTTTGTTTATTTTGTAACTTACGCAACAATATTTTTATTTGTATTACTTACAAATATCACTAAAACATAATTAATTTATGTATTTTAGTTTGATCTTTTTTTATATATAAATAATAATAATAATTGTGATTTAATTAATTTATGTATTTTAATAAATTTATAAAATAAAATTTATCTTTAATTAGAGAAATCAAATAAAATTTTTATTATCTCTGATTATAAATTATATACCAATTATATTATTAATTATGAGAATGGTAAATCTATTTCTAAGTTTTAGGGTTTAATAAATTTAATGGTCAACTAAAATTATATATCAATAATATTATTAATTATGAGTATGTAAATCTATTCCTTATTTTAAGCAACTAAATAAATTCAAAGATAAACTAAAATTATATATCAATAATATTATTAATTATGAGTATAATAAATTCAAAAGTTACGTGATTTGAGAATATCACGTTTATAGAATATTTATATTCTTTAATTACGTTTATTCTATTATACTACTATTTATTATTTATTTATAGTACTAAATAAATTTGTGATTCTTCATTCTTTCTCATCCCTCTCTAATTGTCTAGAGATTTGTGTATAATAATTTTTTTTAAACTTTTTACTAATCATTTTCAATCAATGTCTTGGTCTGATGTCAATTCCTCCGACGTTCAGTTTTACTAAAGCTATGTTATTGAATTTAATGTTTATAGACCTAAATACATTTTTTTATTATATATGTGTAATAAATAAGTGATTTATAATTGTTATTATATTTAATGCAGGTTATTAAAATTTGCACAACTTTTAAAATCCATGAAAAACTGTCCGTTGCCCCATGAAAAACTTTTACAGTGTCTGTATGCAATATAATTTATCGATATTTTTTATAATCGACCGCTAATTATTAACGTATTTTTTCCATATTATCCTCAGATGTAACTCTCACACAAGATGAGATTTATAATTTGTGCTTGCAATTCATTGAAGAGATGTTGAAGCGCCAAGGACAAACGCTGAAAGATATTCCAAATATGCCATATCCAAAATTCGTTGATGTTACTGTTGGACAAAACAGCCTCTTAGCAGCCGAGCTTCCCTATGACAGAAATGCTCTCCGAGTCGAGTACGAACAATTAGTGGCCATGTTGAATGATGATCTGCGGAAGGCTTATAAGACAATCATTCGAACTCTCGACGATCCAAACGGACAGGTTTTCTTTTTGTATGGTTATGGTGGAACTTGCAAAACTTTTGTTTGGAAGACTCTATCTGCTGTCGTCCGATCTAGGGGCGACATTGTTCTAAATGTTGCTTCAAGCGGTATAGCTTTTCTTCTTTTACTAGGAGGTAGAACAGCCCATTCAAGGTTAAAGATTCCGATATCTTTGCACGAAAGCTCTACGTGTAACATCAGGAAGCAAAGCGATCTAGGTAAATTGATTGTTAAGACGAAACTCATTATATGGGACGAGGCTCCTATGATGCACAGGTATTAACAATCAATTAATCAGATTTTGTTGTCTTACTATCTTATATTTTTGTGTTTATTATATAATTATTAATACAACATAATCATATTTATTCTATTTTGGTTTTGATTTTTGTAGAAATTGTTTTGAAGCACTAGATCGAACAATGCGTGATATCATGAGCTCCCATCGACCTGAAGCTCAGCATCTGCCTTTCGGAGGCAAGGTTGTTGTGTTCGGAGGAGATTTTCGACAAATTTACCGGTCATACCTAAAGGTACGAGGCAAGATATAGTTCACGCCACTATTAATTCTTCCAACATATGGATAAATTGCAAAGTTTTGCGCTTGACCAAAAATATGAGACTGCAAAATATCGGTGAGGGAAGTGATGGTCGTAAGTTGCGCGAGTTCTCTGATTGGCTGTCTTCTATAGGGGATGGTACTATTGGTGACGATAATGACGGAGAAGTGGATATAGAGATCCCGGATGAATATTTGATAACTCATTCGGATAATCATATTGAATCTATTGTTCAAGCCACATACCCGAATTTCCATGACCACATTGGTGATATCAATTTTCTAGACGGACGGGCGATTCTGGCGCCGACCCTGGATGACGTTAATGAAATCAACGATTACATGGTTGCAATGCATAATACTGAAGAACGAATTTACTTGAGTTCGGATAGTATCGTCCCTACCGAACGCGGGGATAATATGTTTGCTCAAATGCATTCTGTTGAGTTTTTAAATACCATCAAGTGTTCCGGACTGCCAAACCATGAGCTGAAGTTGAAGGTTAGTATTACTATAACCTTTTTTTTCAAATCTATTTCTATTAATTAATTAATATAGTAGTTAATATATACATTCAAATATGATCATTATATAGCTGTGCGACTAATATATATATTATTGAAGAATAATCAATCACTTTTGATTATTCCTAATATTTATATTCATACAAATATTACGTTAATATATATGTATTCAAATTGTAACTTTGGTTTTTTTATCCAACCATTTATGCAGGTATATTCTATGTATTGTATTTATTAAATAATTAATTAAATGAATTAATTCTATTTTGTGAGATGTTACATATTTTTGATACATGAATTGTTTTTTATTAGATTGGTGTGCCCTTATGTTGCTACGGAATATGGATGCCGCTTTGGGACTATGCAATGGTACTAGGATGGTTGTAACACACCTTGGTGATTATGTTATCCAGGCGAAAGTATTAGGAGGAAATAATTTTGGGAATTGGTTTTTATTCCTCGAATTGCTCTGACGCCATCAGATACTAAATAATAATTAATTACTAAATATAATGATTAATTATGATTTATTTTAATAATAAATTATATTTAAGCATATATCACATAGTTATAAAATAAATATTAATAATGTATTTTTTAAGTGATATAAAATGTTGGTAATAATAGTAAATTTAGGATTTGAATAATCAAATAGTGTATAAGGTAGAATTAGTAAATTATTGGAGTATTGATTTAAAATTAAATTACTCATATTTTCAATTTTATAATAAATATTATTAATTACTTATATTTTCTATTTTACAATAAATATCATTAACTTATTGTTTTAGAATTTCAAATTAAATATCATTAGTAATTAAATATTGTTTTAGAATTTTAAATTAACTTATTTGTGACAAATTTTATTTTTAATTTGTACTATTATTTAATATTTTTAATTAACATTTGCTAATTATACAATTATTTACTATTTATTCATAATATTTATATCTTTCAAGTGTCCAATTAAAAGGTCAAAAATTATTCTTAGAAAACACTTCAAATGATCTTTTTTGATTTTCTATATAATTATAAATATAAATAAATTATTAAAACAATGTTATTGAGAAATATAGTTAAAATAAAAATAATAAAACTATATATTAATAATTTAATATTAATATAAAAATTCATACAAATTATATATTTTAAAAGATCAATCAAAAAGTAATAATTATGATTGAAAAAAACTTCAAGTTTTAATTTATTTTATTTTTTTATCATTATAAAAATTAATAAAACAAATTAAAAAATAAGATAGGCAAAATAAAAACAAAATTATCGAATAATCTAATTTTATTAATTATAACATTTCACATTTATAATTTAAAAGATTATATGTTTGAAGAGACTAATTAAAAGATTGTCATTATTTAAAAACACTCTTAAATCATGTTTTAATTTTATTTTCTTTATATACAACATTTATTTTTAATAATTCAAAGATTGCAATTATTTAAAAATACTCTTAAATTATGTTTTAATTTTATTTTATTTAATATTTATTGTATTCCATTCAATCTTTCTCTTATCTTTGTAATTTTCTTAATACACGTGTATTTAATTAACTTTTTGTTACTCGGAGTAGTGCTCTTTCTCCTTAATATTAATAAATATTAAGTAAATGATCTAATTGAAATAGTATAATAAAGAAAATTACATTTATATTACAAATTCTGGAATACTTCTTTATACACTACATTTGTTCTATCAGTAAGACGACCACGCTGGTCACAAAGCAAAAGCTTCAACCCGACTGTGTTGGTTACTCTAGACAACTACAATTGATCGTGCGTAAATACTGGTTTCTTAAAAAATATTCCAACATTTGTCAAAGATTGACCTTAACTCTTATTAATAGTCATGACATACGATATAATAATCGGAAATTGTCTTCATTGGAAAGCAAACTGAAATTTGGTATTCGAGGGCGTCAGAGCAATTTGAGTATTAAAAACCATTTCCCCAGAATTATTTCTTCCTAATACTTTCGCGTGGATAATATAATTATCAAGTAGTGTTACAATCATCCTAGTACTATTGCTTAGTTCGACAGAAGCATCCTGTTAACGGTGAGAAAATCCTGCTCGATATCTACCGAACTAATAAAGAGATTTTGGAGATTGAGTAAAGTGGGTCACGTAGCAAGCTCGGTCCGAATTTTTCGGGAAGCGTGTGATTAAAATAATCCGTGTACAATACCTACTATTTATAGAGATACAAATTAGGGTTTACAAAAATGAGTATTGGGCCGAAATCTAATTTGGGCCGTAAATTTATACTATCGCGGCCCATGCGGAATCCCTCGACGACCTCGCCTTCTGCCGTGTTCTCCGGTGAGTATGCTTCCCTGTTCGGATTGGGCCCTGCTTGTTCATATTCCACCGAGCAGGGCGAGGCTTCTCGGTCGGTTCGGTGTATCAGTTAGCGGTCATGATAGCTTATTTCCTCATGGCCTGTTCGCTCGTAATCTACCGAGCTAGCCCCCACCTTCTCACAATTGATCACCGACCTGGACTCTTTTTATTGGGCTGTCGGATCTTGCTTTGATATAGGGGCCGAGAGCTCATCATACTTGGGCCCGAGAAAATGTCTATCAACACATCCATATTCCGCAATAGTATAACGGTCACCCCAACTAATACGAAACAGTTCATGTATCAAAAACTATATACTATGTCACAACATTTAATTAATTCGTATATTATATACAATAAATAGAATATGACATGACTATATAAATTGTTGTTTAATGAAAAATAAGTCTACATATATATATATATATATATATATATATATATATATATATATATATATATATATATATATATATATATCAATTATATATATATAAATAAAATAAATAAATGTGGTCATTCTCTACCTCTTACTATTCTATTTTTTTTATTTGTTCATGATAACACTTTGTTTGCAGTATTCTATGTAAGTTTTGTTGTTTTTTGTATTTTTTGCAACCTTCAATCTCTAAGCATTCTTTTACTAATTTGAATTTTAATTTTAATTTTAATATTATTGTTTAATAATTAATATTTTCATTTTTTGCAGCCTTATTTTTTACTAATTTAAATTTTAATTTTAATATTATTGTTTGATCATTAATATTTTTATTTTTGTGCAGCCTTCAATATAAGTATTTTTTACTAATTCGAATTTTAGTTTTAATATTATTGTTTATTGATTATAATTGTATTAACAATTTATTTGATAATGATTTTAGTATTTTTTTTTCAAGCTTTTTGATTTTTTTTTCTTTTTTTAATGATTCATTTATTTGCAGCCTTTTTTTATTTCTTACTCTTTTTTTTAGGTTTATTTACAAGTAAAAGACTCTGCAAATAGAACAATTATAACTCCATGAAAACAGATTGAAACATTGTATTACAAAAGTTTTAAATGGAATCAAGCTTCAAGCTTTCTTTTATGTTTTCTAATAATTTTAATATATAATTTAGCTAAAATCATTTGATTTATTTGTATTTACACTTAATTATTAAAAAATATATTTATGTTCACACTTATTAAAAATTAATAATCGTTAAATTAATAATTTTGTTCACACCTACTATCTACTGGTAATATTTATTAATATTTAATCATAATCAATTTATTAAGTAAATATTATATACATAATTAATAAATTAATAATAATTTTTAATATTTTTCTTATTCACCTACTATCTACTGGTAATATTTATTAATATTTAATCATAATCAATTTATTAAATAAATATTATATACATAATTAATAAATTAATAATAATTTTTAATATTTTTCTTATTCTTTCTTTTACGTCTACGATTGTATTTTATATAATTTACATTTATAAACTCATGAATTAAAAATTGACTTGAAAAATTTTAATTATTAAATAAAGCATTTTTTAATATTTTCTATTAATATTTCACTTTATTCCTTATTTATCTACTATTATTTATATACTTACTTTACTATATAAAATTTAAAAATAATAGTATTAATATTAAATTTGTATTAAGCAACTTCTTATTTTTAGCATTACAAATTTTATAATTAACATTTGTATATGCTATAATTTATTTATTTACCTTAATAATAGTATTAATATTAATTTGTATTAATCAGCTCCTTATTTATAGCAGTACAATCTTTATACTATATTATATAATTCAGTTAACATTTGTACGAGATGGAATATGTTTAATTTTTTTTGGTGTTCACATCATGTTATCTCCGTTATATATTTTTATTTTAAAACCTATTAAAAACAATTATCCTCAATTTAATTGTATATTTTTCTAACTAATACTTCATAATATTTATTAAATATAATAATAATTATGCAATAATATTTATAATTGTCAATTTCAGCATTTGTTTTATACGATTTGATTTGATTTATTTACATTTATAAACTCCTTAATTATAGTAAATATTTATTTGAATAAATTCAAAATTATAAATATATTGTTTTTTAAACTCTTCTCTTAATAAATGATATTAATTTTAAATAAAATGTAAATAAATTATTATAAATAAAATTTAAATAAATTATTATTTAAAAATTTCAGTATTAAAAATTTTCATGATATTAATTATAAAGAAAGTAAAAATATATTATTTAATTTATAATTTTTTGATTACGTATATTAATTTAAAAACAATTCATATTTTAATATATCAAAAATAATATATATATATATATATATATATATATATATATATATATATATATATATATATATATATATATATATAGAGAGAGAGAGAGAGAGAGAGAGAGGGAGAGAGAGAGATTAATATCAGTATGTTAATAAATATTAAATATAAATATTAATGTTAATTACAGAAAATTATAATTCTGCATTTATAATATAGGATAAAATATTCAATTAACTATTTAAAATCAATTCATAATCATAGTAATTATCTTTGTAAATCAATTCTAAATAATTAATATATCATCCTTATATTATTTTGTTAATATTAATTTAAATAACCCAGTATAATCTTAATGGAGTCCACAAAATACGTCATTATTTTTACAACCCTTCATTTTCTTTAATGATAAAAATTTTAAATGTTTATTTCAATATATATTATTATGTAATACAATCAGACCATTATTTTTACAACTCTTCATTTTACTTAATTTTAGAAACTTTAAATGTTCATTTCAATATATATTATTATGTAATAATATTTAATTAAAATATACGTATTTAATTAATGTTTTGGATCATTTTTATTTATCATACCATATAAATATTAATAAATAATAATAATAATATAAATAAATCAATCTTTAATTATAGCCATTCAATTAACTTATATTATTTGATATTAATATTACATAAATTATGCAGCATTTAAATTAATTTGTCATATCTTTACAATATATAATTCTCTAATTAATACTTGGATTTATATTAATCAGAAATATAAAATATTTAATTACCTATTTAAAATCCTTAATTATAGTAATTTTCTATTTTAAATCAATTCAAAAAAATTATTATACCATTTTTATATTTTATTATTAATATAGACCACTCATTTGAAAATTAATATACTATTTTTTATATTTTTATGCAATAAACAAAAAAAACTTATTAATTATAATAGCTTAAAAATTATTATTATAGATATAATTATTATTTTACTAATACTAAGTTAACTAAATATTAATATAAATTAGCACAAAATTATTATTATATAAATCCAAATAAAATGATCAATTAAGAATTACTTATATTTCAATTTTTTTATTGTAAATTATCATTTAGATTACCAAAATTTAATAATTACGAATTTTTTTTAAAATTGCTATAATTTAAAATTGATTGTGTTTATTAATATTATTAAATATAGTAAATAATATAATTTAAAATTTAATTGATACGCTAAATTTTAATAAAAAATAAAAATATTCTCAAATAGTATTTTTAAAGGTGAATATAATAAAACAAACTCATTTAAAGAAAGATATAAATCATATTTATTTTTAATAAAAATAATAATTAATTACTAAATAATTTAATATTAGTATAAAAATTCATACAAATTATATATTTTAAAAGATCAATAAAAAAATGATAATTATGATTGAAAAAAACTTTAAGTTTTAATTTATTTTATTTTTTTATTATTATAAAAATTAATTAAACAAATTAAGAAATAAGATAAATAAAATAAAAATAAAATTATCGAATAATCTAATTTTATTAATTATAACATTCCACATTTATAATTTAGAAAATTATATGTTTCAAGAGACTAATTAAAAGATTGTCATTATTTAAAAACACTCTTAAATTATGTTTTAATTTTATTTTCTTTATATACAACATTTATTTTTAATAATTCAAAGATTGCAATTATTTAAAAACACTCTTAAATTATTTTTTTTATTTGTTTATGCTCGCAATTTTTTTTACAGAGTTCTATGTAAGTACTCATTCTCTACCTCTCACTATTCTATTTTTTTATTTGTTCACAGCTAACACTTTTTTTCAAAGCTCTATGTAAGTTTTGTTGTTTTTTGTATTTTTTACAACCTTCAATTTTTAACATTCTTTTAATTAAATTTTAATTTAAATATTATTATTTGATAATTAATGTTTTTATTTTTTGTAGCCTTAAAATTTAAGTATTTTTTACTAATTCAAATTTTAATTTTAATATTATTGTTTAATAATTAATATTTTTATTTTTTGAAGCTTTAATGGAGGTATTTTTTACTAATTTAAATTTGAATTTTAATATTATTTTTTGATCATTAATATTTTTATTTTTGTACAGCCTTCAATATAAGTATTTTTTACTAATTCGAATTTTAGTTTTAATATTATTGTTTATTGATTATAATTGTATTGTAAATATAAATGATTTTAGTATTCAAGATTTTTGAATTTTTTTTTTTTTAATGATTCATTCTTTTGTAGCCTTTTTTTATTTCTTACTTTTTTTTAGTTTTATTTATAAATAAAAGACTTTGTAAATCGAACAATTATAACCAATGAAAAAAGATAAACATTGAATTGCAAAAGTTTTAAATGGAATCAAGTTTCAAGCTTTCTATTATGTTTTTTAATAATTTTAGAGTATTTTGCGTTGATAATTTATTTATCTTTTATTTTATTATGTAATTTGTTAATTTACTGTAATTTATAATATTTTATATAACTCACAATTATAATTATAATAAAATTTATATTATTTCTATTTAATTTTATGTTAATTTTATCTGTGTAGTAACTTATGAAAGAAAGAGTATTTGTATTTAATCTTTATAATATATAATTACACTTATTAAAAAATATATTTATATTCGCACTTATTAAAAAATAATAATAGTTAGATTAATAATTTTGTTCACAACTACTATCTACTACTAATATTTATTAATATTTAATCATAATTAATACATTAATAATAATATTTATATTTTTCTTATTCTTTGGATTTTATATAATTTACATTTATAAACTCCTTAATTAAAAATTGACTTGAAAATTTCAAATTATTAAATAAAGCATTTTTTAATATTTTGTATTAATAATTATCAACTCCTTATTTTTAGCATTACAATCTTTATACTTAACATTTGTATATGCTATTATTTATTTATTTACCTTAATAATAGTATTAATATTAATTTGTATTAATCAGCTCCTTATTTATAGCACTACAATCTTTATACTATATTATATAATTTAGTTAACATTTGTACTAAATTAAATATGTTTAATTTTTTTTGGTGTTCACATCATGTTATCTCCGATATATTTTTTTGTTTTAACATCTATTAAAAACAATCATCCTCAATTTAATTGTATATTTTCCTAGCTAATACTTCATAATATTTATTAAGAAATAATTATTATTATGCAATAATATTTATAATTTTCAATTTCAGCATATGTTTTATACGATTTGATTTATTTACATTTATAAACTCCTTAATTATATTAAATATTTATTTGAATAAATTCAAAATTATAAATATATTGTTTTTTAAACTCTCCTCTTAATAAATGATATTAATTTTAGATAAAATTTAAATAAATTATTATAAATAAAATTTAAAATAAATTATTATTTAAAAATTTCAATATTTAAAATTTTCATGATATTAATTATAAATAAAGTAAAAACATATTATTTAATTTATGATTTTTTGATTACGTATATTAATTTAAAAACAATTCATATATTAATGTATGAAAAATAATATATATATATATATATATATATATATCATTATGTTAATAAATATTAAATAAATATTAATGCTAATTACAGAAAATTATAATTCTGCATTTATAATCCATTTATAATATAGGATAAAATGTTCAATTAACTATTTAAAATCAATTCATAATTATAGTAATTATCTCTTTAAATCAATTCTAAATAATTAATATATCATCCTTATTTTATTTTGTTAATATTAATATAAATAACCGTATAACCTTAATTAATTCCACAAAATACGATCATTATTTTTACAACTCTTCATTTTCTTTAATGATAGAAACTCAAATGTTCATTTCAATATATATTATTATTATGTAATACAATCAGACCATTATTTTTACAACTCTTCATTTTCCTTAATAATAGAAACTTTAAATGTTCATTTCAATATATATTATTATGAAATACTATTTAATTAAAATATACGTATTTAATTAATGTTTTGGATCATTTTTATTTATCATACCATATAAATATTAATAAATAATAATATTAATATAAACAAATCAATATTTAATTATAGCCATTCAATTAACTTATATTATCTAATATTAATATTACATAAATTATGCAGCATTTAAATTAATTTGTCATATTTTTACAATATATAATTCACTAATTAATACTTGGATTTATATTAATCATAAATATAGAATATTGAATTATCTATTTAAAATCCTTAATTATAGTAATTTTCTATTTTAAATCAATTCAAAAAAAATTATTATACCATTTTTATATTTTATTATTAATATAGATCACTCATTTGAAAATCAATATACTATTTTTATATTTTTATGGAATAAACAAAAAAAACTTATATTAATTATAATAGCTTGAAAATTATTATTATCGATATAATTATTATTTTACTAATACTAAGTTAACTAAATATTAATATACATTAGCACAAAATTATCATTATATGAATCCAAATAAAATTATCAATTAAAAAATACTTATATTTCGGATTATTTTTATTGTAAACTATGATTTAGATTTCCAAAATTTAATAATTACGATTTTTTTTAAATTGCTATAATTTAAAATTGATTGTGTTTATTAATATTATTAAATATAATAAATCATATAATTTAAAATTTAATTGATAAACCAAATTTTAATAAAAAATAAAAAATGTTTTCAAATAGTATTTTAAAAGGTGAATAACCCAAACTCATTTAAAGAAGAATATAAATCATATTTAATTTTAATAAAAATAATAATTAATTACTAAATATAATGATTAATTATGATTTATTTTAATAATAAATTATATTTAAGCATATATCACATAGTTATAAAATAAATATTAATAATGTATTTTTTAAGTGATATAAAATGTTGGTAATAATAGTAAATTTAGGATTTGAATAATCAAATAGTGTATAAGGTAGAATTAGTAAATTATTGGAGTATTGATTTAAAATTAAATTACTCATATTTTCAATTTTATAATAAATATTATTAATTACTTATATTTTCTATTTTACAATAAATATCATTAACTTATTGTTTTAGAATTTCAAATTAAATATCATTAGTAATTAAATATTGTTTTAGAATTTTAAATTAACTTATTTGTGACAAATTTTATTTTTAATTTGTACTATTATTTAATATTTTTAATTAACATTTGCTAATTATACAATTATTTACTATTTATTCATAATATTTATATCTTTCAAGTGTCCAATTAAAAGGTCAAAAATTATTCTTAGAAAACACTTCAAATGATCTTTTTTGATTTTCTATATAATTATAAATATAAATAAATTATTAAAACAATGTTATTGAGAAATATAGTTAAAATAAAAATAATAAAACTATATATTAATAATTTAATATTAATATAAAAATTCATACAAATTATATATTTTAAAAGATCAATCAAAAAGTAATAATTATGATTGAAAAAAACTTCAAGTTTTAATTTATTTTATTTTTTTATCATTATAAAAATTAATAAAACAAATTAAAAAATAAGATAGGCAAAATAAAAACAAAATTATCGAATAATCTAATTTTATTAATTATAACATTTCACATTTATAATTTAAAAGATTATATGTTTGAAGAGACTAATTAAAAGATTGTCATTATTTAAAAACACTCTTAAATCATGTTTTAATTTTATTTTCTTTATATACAACATTTATTTTTAATAATTCAAAGATTGCAATTATTTAAAAATACTCTTAAATTATGTTTTAATTTTATTTTATTTAATATTTATTGTATTCCATTCAATCTTTCTCTTATCTTTGTAATTTTCTTAATACACGTGTATTTAATTAACTTTTTGTTACTCGGAGTAGTGCTCTTTCTCCTTAATATTAATAAATATTAAGTAAATGATCTAATTGAAATAATATAATAAAGAAAATTACATTTATATTACAAATTCTGGAATACTTCTTTATACACTACATTTGTTCTATCAGTAAGACGACCACGCTGGTCACAAAGCAAAAGCTTCAACCCGGCTGTGTTGGTTACTCTAGACAACTACAATTGATCGTGCGTAAATACTGGTTTCTTAAAAAATATTCCAACATTTGTCAAAGATTGACCTTAACTCTTATTAATAGTCATGACATACGATATAATAATCGGAAATTGTATTCATTGGAAAGCAAACTGAAATTTGGTATTCGAGGGCGTCAGAGCAATTTGAGTATTAAAAACCATTTCCCCAGAATTATTTCTTCCTAATACTTTCGCGTGGATAATATAATTATCAAGTAGTGTTACAATCATCCTAGTACTATTGCTTAGTTCGACAGAAGCATCCTGTTAACGGTGAGAAAATCCTGCTCGATATCTACCGAACTAATAAAGAGATTTTGGAGATTGAGTAAAGTGGGTCACGTAGCAAGCTCGGTCCGAATTTTTCGGGAAGCGTGTGATTAAAATAATCCGTGTACAATACCTACTATTTATAGAGATACAAATTAGGGTTTACAAAAATGAGTATTGGGCCGAAATCTAATTTGGGCCGTAAATTTATACTATCGCGGCCCATGCGGAATCCCTCGACGACCTCGCCTTCTGCCGTGTTCTCCGGTGAGTATGCTTCCCTGTTCGGATTGGGCCCTGCTTGTTCATATTCCACCGAGCAGGGCGAGGCTTCTCGGTCGGTTCGGTGTATCAGTTAGCGGTCATGATAGCTTATTTCCTCATGGCCTGTTCGCTCGTAATCTACCGAGCTAGCCCCCACCTTCTCACAATTGATCACCGACCTGGACTCTTTTTATTGGGCTGTCGGATCTTGCTTTGATATAGGGGCCGAGAGCTCATCATACTTGGGCCCGAGAAAATGTCTATCAACACATCCATATTCCGCAATAGTATAACGGTCACCCCAACTAATACGAAACAGTTCATGTATCAAAAACTATATACTATGTCACAACATTTAATTAATTCGTATATTATATACAATAAATAGAATATGACATGACTATATAAATTGTTGTTTAAAGAAAAATAAGTCTACATATATATATATATATATATATATATATATATATATATATATATATATATATATATATATATATATATATATATATATATATATATATATATATATATATATATATATATATATATATATATATATTTAGATTTTAGTAAAAAAAATTATAATAATATCAACCTTCAACTTCATGGTTTGGTAGTTTGGAACACTTGTTGATATTTAATAACTCAACCAAATGCATTTAATCAAACATATTATCTCCGCGTTCAGTATGTAAAATACTATCTAAACTCAGGTAAATCCTTTAGTCCGTATTATGCATTGCAACCATGTAATCGTTGATTTCATTAACGTCATCCAGAGTCGGCGCTAGAATCGCTCGTCTTTTTAGAAAATTAATATTCTCGATGTAATTATAAAAAATGTTAATACATAAATAAATCATAATCATATTAGAAAAAATAATTTATAGAAGTTGAGAATGAGATGAAAACTTTTTATAGGGGTAAAATTGAATTAAGTTTTGTATAATTTTTAAAAATTAATTGAATAAAAATCGCAAATTATAGAATTAAATGATATTTTGGTTGAAAATTTATAATTTAGTTGACTAATAAAAATAGAATAGAGTAAATTAAATTAAATGTAACCTAATTTACTTAATATTAATATGATATAATGATTAATACAAATTAATATTAATACTATTATCTATTAAGATTTATATGATAAATTAAATAAATTAATAATATATGATAAATAAGTAATAAAGTGAAAATATTAATAGAAGATATTAAAAAATGATTTATTTAATAATTTGATTTTTTCAAGTCAATCTTTACAATAATTAAGGAATTTATAAAGATAAATTATATAAAATTAAATAGTAAGAGAATAAAAAAATATAAATATTATTATTTATATATTAATTATGTATTTAATATTTACTTAATAAATTGATTAAGATTAAATATTAATAAATATTTGTGTGAACACAAATAAATCAAACAGTTAAAATATATGTACAAATGTTAGTTGAATTATATATTATAAGGATTAAATACAAATACGGTTGAGTAAATTACAACAGAAATAAAATTAGAATAAAATTAAATAAAATATTATAAATTTTATTAAAATAATAATTGTGATTTATATAAAATATTATAAATTACAGTAAATTACATAATAAAATAAAAGATAAAAAAAATTACAGTAATAATAAAAAGTTTGGTTCTATTTAAAATTTTTGCAATCCCAACGGAGTTCTGATTGTTCAATTTGTAGAGTGTTTTACTTATAAATAAACCTACAAAATAAACAAAAAAAAGTAATAAATACAAAAGGCCTGGAAAAAAAATGAATCCTTTAAAAAATTCAAAAAGCCTAAAAAAAATACAAAAATCATTACCAAATAAATTGTTATATTTACAATACAATTATAATCAACAAAAAAATAATATTAAAATTAAATATCGAATTTTTAAAAACTACTTACATTCAAGCCTTGCAAAAAATAAAAATATTAATAATCAAACAATAATATTAAAACTAAAATTGAAAGAATTGCTTACGCAAACAAAAACAACAAAACTTATGGAGCTCTGCACAACAAAACTGAGCTATACAATATTAGTATAATAGAATAAACGTGGAGATAAATAAGGAATAAATGTGATATTTTGAATATTTCAAATTAATATTTACTATTATTAAGGAAATTATAAATGTAAATTATATTATAGAAAGAAATAAATAATTACACTAAAAGTTATTAAAATCAAATTAGTAAAAGAATACTTAACTGTAAAAAATTCAAAAAACAACAAAAAAAAACAAAATATACATAGAGCTCTGCAAAAAAATAAATAAATGTGAGCATAAACAAATAAAAAAAATAGCTGAAATGAAAAAGCTACAAAAATACAAAAAATCAAAAAAAAAAACAACAAACACAAAAATAAATAAATTTGAGCATGAATAAATAAAAAAAATAACTGAAATGAAAATTGAATAAATAAATGTGATCATGAACAAATAAAAAAAAATAGAAGTAAGAGTTAGTGCAAAAATACAAAAAAAACAAAAAAAAACAACAAAACTTACATAAAGTTTTGCACAAAAATAAATAAATGTGAGCATGATTAAATAAAAAAAATAGCGAAAAAAAACAAAAAAAAAAGAACAAAACTTACATAAAGCTCTGCACAAAAATAAATAAATGTGAGCATGAATAAATAAAAAAAATAGCTGAAATTAAAATTAAATAAATAAATGTGAGAATAAACAAATAAAAAAAATAGCTGAAATTAAAAGTGAAAGTTAGTTCAAAAATAAAAAAAAAACCTCAAAACTTACATAGAGTTCTGCACAAAAATAAATAAATGTAAGCGAACAAATAAAAAAAATAGCTAAAATGAAAAGGCTACAAAAAATAAAAAAAAGAACAAAAAAACAACAAAACTTATATAAAGTTCTGCACAAAATTAAATAAATATGAGCATGAATAAAAAAAATAGCTGAAATGAAAATTGAATAAATAAATGTGAACATAAACAAATAAAAAAATAGCTGAAAATAAAAGTAAGAGTTAGTGCAAAAAATACAAAAAAACAAAAAAAACAACAAAACTTATATAGAGTTCTGCACAAAAATAAATAAATATGAGGATTTAACAAATAAAAAAACTAACTGAAATGAAAAGGGTACAAAAAATACAAAAAAAAAAAGAACAAAACTTAGCTCTGCACAAAAATAAATAAATGTGAGCATGAATAAATAAAAAAATAGTTGAAATGAAAATTGAATAAATAAATGTGAGAATGAACAAATAAAAAAAATAGCTAAATTAAAAGTGAGAGTTAGTGCAAAAATACAAAAAAAAAAACAAAAAAAACAACAAAACTTAAATAGAGTTCTGCACAAAAATAAATAAATGTGAGCATGAACAAATAAAAAAAATAGCTGAAATGTAAAGGCTACAAAAAATACAAAAAAAAAAAACTTACATAGAGCTCTGCACAAAAATAAATAAATGTGAGTATGAATAAAAAAAGCTGAAATGAAAAGTGAATAAATAAATGTGAGAATTAACAAATAAAAAAATAGCTAATGAAAGGTATGGAATGAGTGAAGATCACGTCTTTATATAGACACTGATTTGAAGTAGGGTTTGATAATATTTATTATTTTTAAATATAACTAATTTGAATTCTCTTAAGTTTCGTTATTATTGTTTGTATAATAAAAATTAATTAATTTATCCATTAAATATATCAATAACAAATGAAGATTCTCTCTTATCATAACGTAATTAAAGGAGATAAATAAGGAATAAATGTTATATTTTGAATATTTCAAAGTAATATTTACAAAGATTATATTAAGGAGATTATAAATGTAAATAATATTATATAAAAAAATAAATAATTATAATAATTAATTAAAAATAATTACGCTAATTAATTACACTAAAAATTATATTTATTATATTAAGAAGATTACAAATGTAAATTATATTATATAAAGAAAGAAAGAAATAATTACACTAATCAATTAAAAATAATTGCATTAATTAATTAAAAATAATTACGCTAATTAATTACACTAAAAATAATATTATTAATGTAAATTATATTATATAAATAAAAAAATAAATAATTACGCTAATTAATTAAAAATAATAATTATCTAATTAATTACTTAAAAATAATTGAACTAATTAATTAAAAATAATAATTATCTAATTAATTACGCTAAATTAATTAGGCAATTATTTGTAATTAATTATTATTTTACCTAATTAATTAAGTTAAAAATAATAATTAATTTTAAATAATTGCCTAATTAATTAAAAATAATTACACTAATTAATTATGTTAAAAATAATATTGAATTATATTAAGGAAAATATAAATGAAAATTATATTATATAAAGAAATAAATAATTACGCTAATTAATAAAAAATAATTGTTTCAATTAATTACGCTAAAATTTTTAATTAATTACGCTAAAAATAATAATTAATAATGACAGTGTGAACACAAATTTAATCTAACGGTGCTTGTTTAATAATAGGTGTGAACACAAAAAAATCAAACGGTGAAAATATACGTCACCTCGGACAATTGCTAGCTGAATTATAAACAAAATAGATAAATGTGAGAATAAACAAAATAAATAAATGTGAGAATAAACAAATAAAATATACGACACCTTGTAACTGTTTTTTTATATTTTTTGCAGCTAAGTATTCGTTTACTAATTTGATTTTAATAATTTTTGGAAGTAAGTCATTTTTGTCCAGACCTTTTGAATTTCTTACTCATTTTTTGTTTATTTTGTAGGTTTATTTATAACTATTTATTTTGTAGGTTTCATTATAAGTAAAATACCTACGAAGTCATTAAAAAAAACATTTGATTCCAAGCTTTTGTTTATGTTTTCTGATAAAATTAGAGTAGTTTGTGTTAATTTTATTTATGATGTAATTTACTCAATTTAGTAGTTTGTTTTCATTTTATTTATGATGTATTTTATCTATTTAATGTAATTAATGAAATTTACGCAATTTACAATAATTCTATTTAATTTTATTCTAATTTTGTTTATTTTGTAACTTACGCAACAATATTTTTATTTGTATTACTTACAAATATCACTAAAACATAATTAATTTATGTATTTTAGTTTGATCTTTTTTTATATATAAATAATAATAATAATTGTGATTTAATTAATTTATGTATTTTAATAAATTTATAAAATAAAATTTATCTTTAATTAGAGAAATCAAATAAAATTTTTATTATCTCTGATTATAAATTATATATCAATTATATTATTAATTATGAGAATGGTAAATCTATTTCTAGGTTTTAGGGTTTAATAAATTTAATGGTCAACTAAAATTATACATCAATAATATTATTAATTATGAGTATGTAAATCTATTCCTTATTTTAAGCAACTAAATACATTCAAAGATAAACTAAAATTATATATCAATAATATTATTAATTATGAGTATAGTAAATCTATTCCTTATTTTTAACAACTAAATAAATTCAAAAGTTACGTGATTTGAGAATGAAATAATAATAATTCAATATTTATTAATTTACAATTAAAAATTATATTATCCTCTATTTATATTAGAGCATTAAAATATCTCCGGTTTTATTTCTTATTTATCTCCTGCTTTAAACTAAATTAATATATTTTGATTTATTTATATAAGTAATATTCAGAATATCACGTTTATAGAATATTTATATTCTTTAATTACGTTTATTCTATTATACTACTATTTATTATTTATTTATAGTACTAAATAAATTTGTGATTCTTCATTCTTTCTCATCCCTCTCTAATTGTCTAGAGATTTTTGTATAATAATTTTTTTTTAAACTTTTTACTAATCATTTTCAATCAATGTCTTGGTCTGATGTCAATTCCTCCGAAAAAGACTTTCGTTCAGTTTTACTAAAGCTATGTTATTGAATTTAATGTTTATATACCTAAATACATTTTTTTATTATATATGTGTAATAAATAAGCGATTTATAATTGTTATTATATTTAATGCAGGTTATTAAAATTTGCACAACTTTTAAAATCCATGAAAAACTGTCCGTTGCCCCATGAAAAACTTTTACAGTGCCTGCATGCAATATAATTTATCGATATTTTTTATAATCGACCGCTAATTATTAACGTATTTTTTCCATATCATCCTCAGATGTAACTCTCACACAAGATGAGATTTATAATTTGTGCTTGCAATTCATTGAAGAGATGTTGAAGCGCCAAGGACAAACGCTGAAAGATATTCCAAATATGCCATATCCAAAATTCGTTGATGTTACTGTTGGACAAAACAGCCTCTTAGCAGCCGAGCTTCCCTATGACAGAAATGCTCTCCGAGTCGAGTACGAACAATTAGTGGCCATGTTGAATGATGATCAGCGGAAGGCTTATAAGACAATCATTCGAACTCTCGACGATCCAAACGGACAGGTTTTTTTTTTGTATGGTTATGGTGGAACTTGCAAAACTTTTGTTTGGAAGACTCTATCTGCTGTCGTCCGATCTAGGGGCGACATTGTTCTAAATGTTGCTTCAAGCGGTATAGCTTTTCTTCTTTTACCAGGAGGTAGAACAGCCCATTCAAGGTTAAAGATTCCGATATCTTTGCACGAAAGCTCTACGTGTAACATCAGGAAGCAAAGCGATCTAGGTAAATTGATTGTTAAGACGAAACTCATTATATGGGACGAGACTCCTATGATGCACAGGTATTAACAATCAATTAATCAGATTTTGTTGTCTTACTATCTTATATTTTTGTGTTTATTATATAATTATTAATACAACATAATCATATTTATTCTATTTTGGTTTTGATTTTTGTAGAAATTGTTTTGAAGCACTAGATCGAACAATGCGTGATATCATGAGCTCCCATCGACCTGAAGCTCAGCATCTGCCTTTCGGAGGCAAGGTTGTTGTGTTCGGAGGAGATTTTCGACAAATTTACCGGTCATACCTAAAGGTACGAGGCAAGATATAGTTCACGCCACTATTAATTCTTCCAACATATGGATAAATTGCAAAGTTTTGCGCTTGACCAAAAATATGAGACTGCAAAATATCGGTGAGGGAAGTGATGGTCGTAAGTTGCGCGAGTTCTCTGATTGGCTGTCTTCTATAGGGGATGGTACTATTGGTGACGATAATGACGGAGAAGTGGATATAGAGATCCCGGATGAATATTTGATAACTCATTCGGATAATCATATTGAATCTATTGTTCAAGCCACATACCCGAATTTCCATGACCACATTGGTGATATCAATTTTCTAGACGGACGGGCGATTCTGGCGCCGACCCTGGATGACGTTAATGAAATCAACGATTACATGGTTGCAATGCATAATACTGAAGAACGAATTTACTTGAGTTCGGATAGTATCGTCCCTACCGAACGCGGGGATAATATGTTTGCTCAAATGCATTCTGTTGAGTTTTTAAATACCATCAAGTGTTCCGGACTGCCAAACCATGAGCTGAAGTTGAAGGTTAGTATTACTATAACCTTTTTTTTCAAATCTATTTCTATTAATTAATTAATATAGTAGTTAATATATACATTCAAATATGATCATTATATAGCTGTGCGACTAATATATATATTATTGAAGAATAATCAATCACTTTTGATTATTCCTAATATTTATATTCATACAAATATTACGTTAATATATATGTATTCAAATTGTAACTTTGGTTTTTTTATCCAACCATTTATGCAGGTATATTCTATGTATTGTATTTATTAAATAATTAATTAAATGAATTAATTCTATTTTGTGAGATGTTACATATTTTTGATACATGAATTGTTTTTTATTAGATTGGTGTGCCCTTATGTTGCTACAGAATATGGATGCCGCTTTGGGACTATGCAATGGTACTAGGATGGTTGTAACACACCTTGGTGATTATGTTATCCAGGCGAAAGTATTAGGAGGAAATAATTTTGGGGAATTGGTTTTTATTCCTCGAATTGCTCTGACGCCATCAGATACCAAATTCCAGTTTTCTTTTCAACGAAGACAATTTCCGATTATGATATCGTATGCCATGGCGATTAATAAGAGTCAAGGTCAGTCGTTGAGAAATGTTGGAACATTTTTGAAGAGACCAGTATTTACGCAGGGTCAATTATACGTTGCGCTGTCTAGAGTAACCAACACCACCGAGTTGAAACTTTTGCTTTGTGATGATCGTGGCCGTCTTACGAATAGAACAACAAATGTAGTTTATAAAGAAGTATTCCAAAATTTGTAATTTCATTGTAATTTCTTATTAGATATTACAATTAGATCACAAACTTAATGTTTATTTATGCATTATCAATGTCTATATCGAATTATTTGTTAGGTTAAACATCAAACATAAACAGAAAGAGCTTATTTCGAGTAACAAAAATTTGAAATTTATTAACGTGCATCGCACGGGCAAGAGGACTAGTAATAATAATAAGCACACTCTCAAAATATTAAATATCTCTACAAAAGTTCAAATTATTTTTCATTTAAAAAAAATTAACTTTTTTTTAAATTCATAAATATGAAGGGTGATTTTTATTACAAAAGATAGATTTTATTTTTAATTTGACGTGTCAATCGTTAAACCCAAAGAGGGAAAGTGTTATGTGTCGATCAAACACTACTACGGACTACGGAGTACGGACCGAGGGAGGGAGTAATATTTTTGCGGTTCGGTTCACCTGGTCCTCGCACAAATCAAAAAGCACAACCATCTCCGTTTTTCTGAGAGGAATTTAGCTTTCGCTATCTTCTCTTCTCGTGGCAGGTAGATGCTTTAACTCCTTCCGTCTCTCTATTGAGCTGAGATGAGATGAGATGAGATTTTTCGCAGCGGAATTCTAGTTATTTATTTTGTTAATTCCAATTTATTTTTATTTTAGGTTTTAACTTTGATTATGATGGTTCGATTGATATTGTGATCTATTGATGAAGATTTAAATTGTAGTATTCGGATTACATTCTCGATCTGGGATATTTTTTGGGACTATCATTTACATTTTTGGTTTGATTTTTCTCATATGATGATTTAGCTTATTTAGTCGATGATCTACGAATAGAAAATTAGGATTTTTTTGGTTTATACGAATGAATTCATGATCTGGATATGGAAATATAGATTAAATGAGCATATTTTGATCTAGATCAACTCGATTCTAGCATGTGGTGTGATCGTTTATTTTTGGTTTGTTTCTCTAGTCTTTCTTATATGCATTGTGAAACGCTTGAATAAGAAATGATAGATTGTTTCCAATTGGGATCAGTTGAGGAAATAGATAATCTCTGTTTGTTTTTTTAATCTTGATTTCACTTCCGTTCGTTAGGTTATCAGCTGATTGTGCATGGCAAGGGGAGACCAAGTTTCACGCAGGCGAAGGAGCCGTAATAAGGCCAAATTGGAGAAAACCGGGTCGGATGGGTCTGATGAAGATTACATGTTGAGTGAAGACGAATTTACTTATTCAGAGGGTGAATATTGTTCTTCTCTTGCTAATGAAGAAGCGGAAGAAAGTTTAGGAGAATTTGATGAAGAAGAGGATGAGTGGGTAAAAAAGAATATTAAAAAGGTTGGAACATTAAATTATGAGGTTGATATACCAAGAAAGAAAAAAACACCTTACGAGGATTCTGACGATTTGTCTGGTGCCAACCGAAGAAAGAGACTTAAACTATCACGTAAGGAAAAGGAAGATGTTGATACCGAAAATCCTGATGAAGAGGAAAGTGATGAGGAATTTACACCAGATGAGTTTGATGGTGCAGATGGTGATGAAGAAGAAGAGTTAAATCTCATGAAAAAAGTTTGTTTGAGGGTCCCTCAGGTTGCAAATGGCAGAAAAAGGAAGAGAATTACCAAGGTTGTTAGGAAGAGGAACAAAAGAAAGAAACTCACGAAGGGCCGATCTTCTAGAAAAACTCGTGGTAAGAGAAGAGTTACTAGAAAGGGTAGAAGAGCAAAATCGAACGCAGATTCCGATCCAGATTTTGTGGACTCGGGATTTTCCAATTACGAGTACACCATATCTGAAGAAGAAAGAGAACAGATTAGAGAAGCTGGCTTATTTTGCAGGCAGTTTAGAACTAATGTTCCGTCTTCGAGTTCTTTGAAGATGAATGTAGAGGAAGAGATTTTGCGTCCACAAAGAAATCAACAAGAAAGGAAGGGTAAGGAAAAGGTTGTTGAGATGAAAATTGAGCTGGGTAAACAGTTGCAGGTTTGTGGGGTTTGCTTATCTGAAGAGGGAAAGAGAACAGTCAGGGGTATACTGAATTGCTGCAACCATTACTTCTGTTTTGCTTGCATCATGGAGTGGTCGAAGGTGGAGTCTCGTTGCCCCCTCTGCAAAAGCAGGTTTGCAACGATCAGTAGGGTGGGACGGGCCGATGGCAAACGTGATCTCAAGGATGTGGTTGTTCCAATTCCTGAACGTGATCAGGTATTACAAAACTACTCCTGATGTTTGGGGTATTTACCATAAAAAGCCAAAAAATCGAAAATAACAAAATTCACCCTCAAGGTTTAGTTTCTTTTATGCCTTTGCAAAACAGTTAGTTGACCTAACGGACTTCATCAAATTATTTTACAATTATACACCTCTATTTTGAAGATATTACAATATTCCCCAGCTTCTTGTGTGTTTATGTGTTGTTTTGAAAAGTTGAAGGATGTAAACAACAAATGGCAGATAAGAAGTCAGGGTTAATGGGTTATAACTTATAAGTCATATTTTAAGAAAGTTGAGGACTGTAATCTCAGTTGTTTTTGTATCTTTGAAAAATGTTTTTCTTTCTTTCTGTGATTAGGTCGATCACTTAGGATAATTTTTGCAATTAACCCTTCTAAATATTTCAAACAAGGAATAAACTCTCATCTCTTGGTTTTGTGCAATTTATAAAGTTTTCATCTCTTCCAACTTGATTATGTTCTGCATTATTATATAGGTTTACCAACCGTCCGAGGAAGAACTTGTGGGCCATCTCTATCAGTACGAGAATGTACTTTGTAGCGAGTGTCACCAAGGTGGGGATGACGCACTTATGCTCCTCTGTGACCTCTGTGACTCACCGTCGCACACTTTCTGTGTTGGTCTCGGACGTGAAGTGCCTGAGGAAAGTTGGTACTGTGATGCTTGTAGTCCATCTGCTGCTCTTACTTCTCCTGATCACGTAGCAAGAAACAGTTTATCCATTGGAGACTCATCTTCGAATGTCCAGGAAAACTTTGATCTCAACGAGATATATGTACCCCCGAGCCCGTTGTCTCAACAGGCGTATGCCCTCATTGAAATGGGGCGGATAAGGAGCAATATTCTGCAGTTGCTTGGAGATATGCAGTCAGTGGAGAATGATAGTGTGGGCCCCACAGTGTCGAGGGTCAGTCCCTTCAGTTCTCTAATTTCCCGGGAAAGGGCAATAGAACATCAGCAAGATGTTCCTCCTGTACAGATGGAGACACCACAGAGTGTTATCTATGACCAGGGAAGGCTGCCGGACCACACCACCGGATCTTTGTTACGTGGTCGGGATGGTGTTGATGCTGATTTAAGCAGTTTGGGAGGCTTTTCGGGCTGTGAGTTGTCTGAGATTTTTTCTCATCAGCAAGTTGTTCATCCTTGCAATAGCAGTAGAACAAACACTGGACCAGAATCACCAGATACTAAGGAATTTGTCCAATCTGCGGTTAAGAGACATTTAAAAAGATTGTCCAGGAATATGGATATAGGTATGTGAAGCTCTGATTCTTTTCTTTCTCATTTGTTACGTGGACAATTATTTAGGAAATGCCATGCTGCTCTTGAAGTTTTATGTAAGCTTTTTTAGATAATGTGAATTCGAAATCGTGTGATGGAGTCATGGAGATATATTTTAGGTTTATTGCCTTTTTATATTTTAATTATTTCAAGATTAGTTAGCATCTTTATTTGTTATATTTTTAGATTTAATAATATCTTATATTCTAGAAAGAGATTATGTTTAACATTTTCTCTTTTGAGGGAACTTTGTGAACCCTATTGTTGAAGGGTTTCTTTGTTGGAGTGGTTGAGTTGGTATTAAACTAAATTGGTGACTAGGTTCGTGTATAGCCTTTCTTTGTTTAATTTCTTCGAGAACAAAATGGATGATTTGAAGGTTAGATCGACAATCAACAAAGAAATGATATACACGACCAGCTTGTGACATGCCAATCTTATTTTTCAAGTCCAACTATATTCTCGTGAATGACTTGAACAGCTTTATGCACTCACTTACTCGTCATTTACTATTTTATTTGTTCAATTTTAGGATACAACAACTTCAAGTGCATTGCAAGGACATCTACGCACACCATCTTAGCTGCATTTGGACTTGAGCACCGTCGGAATGAAGTGTTTCCTATACAGGCACGGCCCTTTCAGTGTGGCCACTTTGCTGGCACGTTTGGCAGTGAACCCGCAAACGGATTCCCAGTAAATGGGCAGTGCTCGCCTTGTTTCGACTGGTTCGTCAATAATGTGGTCAAGGAAATATTATACACTCGAGCACCTCCCCTCCCTTCCGCGGGTTAGGACTCTTTCTTATAGAAGAGCCCTTTTGTCGATTGTTTTGGTCCTTTTTGGTCATTAATACTGTATTCAGCAGTGTAGTTGGCTTGTTCATCCATCCATGCTGATGATTATGTAGACCTAGCTTACACTTTACATAATGTTTTCAAAGCTTTATATATCTAATCATTTTTCAATAGCTTCTTCAAATTGCATTATGAAAACCGAAGAGAGAATAGCTTTCAAGCTAATGACATGAACCTCGAATATTTGGAGAGAAGAACCGATCGATGAATCCCAGCTGAAGATTGTTCCCTTCGGCCTTGTCCACCATGGTTCACAATTCACATTGTTTTTTTGGAAGGTCTCATCATAAAATGCACATAGTTACACAAGAATTACTTAAACCTATCATAATAATTACAAATTTTGTGTTTTTTTTATAATTTTAAAAATAAAAATTTCCTTTTTCTTAATAACTTCTTAAAAATATTAATTATTTTATTTTTTTTAAATGCAATTTTACTCTTAATTTATTTAATTATTTTTTAAATTTTACTGCAACACTATGTTATTTTTCAAAATAAAAATACATTTTTAAATTTTATTTTATTTTATTAAAACGTCAAAAAAAAACAGTTTCCTTATTAATATTTTTCTACACAAGGGGCTTAACTGTAATTTCAAATTTAAATGATTTATAAATAACCCTTTCTCTAGAAAAAACTTAATTTACTCCATACCCCTCATCCAAGTAACCCCAAATTCTCTCTCGCAACCAAGATTTGAGTTCTACTAAACATCTTCTTTCTCATTTATTTATTCGGATCTGTTTTTTTAATCTGATTTCAAGTCATGGTGCTCGAGGTTTGCCTTTCATCCTGATTATTTTTGTGTTCGCGATTTCAATAAATAAATTAAAACAAATTATTGTTCATTGTTTAATTGTTGCTTGAAACAGGCCACGATGATCTGCATCGACAATTCGGAGTGGATGCGGAATGGCGATTACTCTCCCAGCCGTTTCCAAGCCCAAGCAGACGCTGTTAGCCTAATCTGTGGAGCTAAAACTCAAGTAAGGAGTATTTTTTTTTCTCAAGTTTGCTTTTTTTTTTTTTCTGATTTTGACTAGGGTTTCAATTTCTGTACTCGTGCGATCACTCTTAACCATAACTGTAGGAAGACTTGTTGATTTGTTTAATTGTGCGATTTTATGTGTAGTCCAATCCCGAGAATACGGTGGGAGTTTTGACAATGGCTGGAAAGGGGGTTCGTGTACTGGTCACTCCGACCAGTGACCTCGGAAAGATCTTGGCCTGCATGCACGGTTGGATTTTTATACTTGTTTCAACCGAATTAAGCGTCTCCATTGTATATTAATTTTCAGTTCAATGGAAAAAAATTGGGTGATAGTTAGAGATTGAGTTTTAAATATTGCCACCGGCATTATTCTAGTTTTGGTATGACCGTGAGTATATTGAATATATTTTAGTATGTTGTGTCGCATAGTGATGGTGTGTGATGTCTTTATGGAAATATAGGTTTAGAGATTGGTGGTGAGGTGAACTTGGCAGCTGGGATCCAAGTTGCACAGTTGGCCCTCAAGCACCGCCAAAACAAGAAGCAACATCAAAGGATTATTGTATTTGCAGGAAGGTAAAATTTATTACTAGTTAAGTGCTCAGAAAACTGAAATCAAATTATTGGCTAGTGTGTTCATTGTCATTTCATGTGTTGTTTTTATTCCTTGTTTCTAGCCCTGTTAAGTATGAAAAGAAGGTATTAGAGTTGATTGGAAAGAAACTGAAAAAGAACAGTGTAGCTCTAGACATTGTAAACTTTGGTGAAGAAGATGAAGAAAAGAATGAGAAGCTTGAGGCATTGCTTGCTGCAGTAAATAACAATGACAGTAGTCATATTGTTCATGTTCCTCCTGGTCCAAGCGCTCTTTCAGATGTGCTTATCAGGTTTTTTATATTTTCTGATTACTTTGGTCACATCAATTCATGAATTATCTGTTTTCTTATCCCCATTTTTTCTGCAGTACCCCAATCTTTACTGGAGATGGAGAAGGGGGAAGTGGCTTTCCAGCTGGTGCAGCTCCTGCTGGGTTTGATTTTGGTGTGGACCCCAACTTGGATCCCGAACTTGCCCTTGCACTTCGAGTATCAATGGAAGAGGAGAGAGCAAGGCAAGAAGCAGCAGCAAAGAAGGCTTCAGAAGAAGCTTCCAAACAGGAAAATGGAGAACCGTCCTCTTTACAGGATGCAACCATGACTGAGAATGTAACTATCGAAGGTTCTGAACCTGAAAAGAAGACACATGATCTCACGGTATGAATCTCTTTTTTTCAAAATGTTAATGTCGTAGACACATGGTTCTTAACCTATTACCTATGTAAACACTTTAAAACACTTGAATGATGGGGTTGTACCATTTATAGTTTCATGAGTGGACTCCTGAGTTTGAATATAAATATGTATATTAAATCTCTTGGAAAGTTTTGAGAGGTTTTCATGGGAAATTGTGACTATTTAAATATTTTTGAAATGTCTTTAGAAGTCGGTATCATACACAAGTTTGTTTGGTAGGGACTTATTGAGAAATGGAAATCTGGACGAAAATCCTGAGTGAACCTCATTGTGGTTTGTTTAGAATATTTTACTGTTTTAGAAATTCATATTTATCATGTGGTCTTTGGATATTTGGGTTGATCTCCTATCATGTGGAATATTATCAGCCGTAGGTTTTTCAAGGTCCTAAGAAAGGTTTGCATGATTTTTTTTAAATTTACATTGATAAGTAATACATTGATTTTATTTTTCTTTATTGATCCTTTAGCCCTACATTTTTCCGTTTTCATGTGCAAGTTTATTTTACCCTGTTAGGAAAAAGACTTGATTCTTCGTTATTCATGTTATGTGACCTCTTATCTATGATAATTTATGAACACTTTAACTGTAGTTAACTGATGATGTGCTCTTACAGGATGATGAAAATGCATTGTTACAGCAGGCTCTGGCTATGTCCATGGATGATTCTTCCTCCACTGCTGCTGTGCGAGACATAGACATGTCAGATGCATCTGCCGATCAAGATTTGCAACTTGGTGAGGGATTATGCTTACTAGCTAATATCTCATTGTCGTATTAACTGGATGCTTGATTAACCTGCTTTGTTTCTCCCACCCATTCTAGACTGTATAAAAAAGGAAGAATAAAATTGAATTTGATTGTTTGGCTTAAAATCTTATTATATCCTGAAACTGTTACTCGTGTTGACTTATTCCTTTGGAAGAAAAAAAGGTATGTGTTAGGAAATAGAGCCTTTTTATTGTTCATTTATCCTATTGCATGGGAAAATCGATAGGGGTTTTGTGGTTTAATTTATTTATATATTCAAAATAATCAAAATGAGAAAAGACTACAAAAGACGATTTTGTGGTGCTGGCTTGACTCATCTATGCCTTTTGTCTACAACATACTTCAATTAAGATCAGTCTCTTATTTGAGAAATGATCATGTTTTGTTTGGTTACACTTCTTGGATGACAATTAATACATTTTTGATACACCATCTCCATTTTCTAATCATATAATTCATTTTTACACCCGACCTCTCTTCACTTTTCTTTTCTTATAACCACCACACATTGTTTTCCTCTGGCTTTCTATACTTTTTCCAAGCAATTTGATATGGACATAGTGAACCCAAAAATTATACGACTTTCAACAACAACAACAAAAAAAACTGTAGTAAAATTGTATACGTATGTATATATGTATACATGTGTGTGTTAAATTGTTAATTACAGAAAAACAGAAATTTGCATGAAAGATGGTGCACAGCTATCTCGCAACTTAAATCCTCATTGATCCTTCAACCAAATATATTTGAGAGAGTGTTGTGAAAATCAGTGTCTGATGACCAATGATATGAAATTTTGACTTGTGTTTCTTTCCTTGACCCTTGTATTCAGTGGATATTTTGAAAATTGCAAAATTGTTGTGAAATTACCTCTGAAGTCTGAACTATCTATCTGAATTACATCTTACTTTCTATAAACAGGACTATGAAGGAAATGTCTGAGCGAGAAACTAATCTCTTGACACGATTAATTTGTTTTGGTTTGGTTTTTGTAGCCCTTCAACTATCTGTGCAAGAGGGTTCAGGAGATCAATCAAACCAGACAGATGTGAACAAGCTTTTGGGTGATCAATCCTTTATGTCTGATGTCCTCTCTTCAGTAAGTTCTGTACTGATACATGTCCCCAACCCAACCTTTTAGACCCCTTTTTTTTGGCGACAGTGTGGTTGATTGATCGCTAAATATGTATCCGGAGAAAAAATTAACCTACCACTGACTTTAATGGTTAATTTGTTTTAACAGCTTCCTGGAGTTGATACAAATGACCCTCAAGTCAAAGATTTGCTGGCTTCCTTGCAGAGTCAGTCTGAGGTAGTTTTCAGCAATTAATATTGGTTGAATAAATTAAAATCTTTATCTGGAGTGGATTTCCCCGTGTCTGCTCTTGAGCATTAAAAGTAGTTCAAGTCACATGTTAATTATGAATGATATCTCGTAAAGATAAATATATTTTGTTCCAAAGGTTTCCAGTTTTCACTACACTTGCTCAGACCGCTTGATACTAAAATATGAAATTCTTGCAGAATAAAGACGAAGACAAGGCACCCAAAGAGGATGAAAAGAAGTGAACATGACTTCAGCCCGATAACAGGTACAAACCCTTGACCTTATACAAGTTATTGTCCTGTATTCATTTATTTGATGGCCACCAAATGCATTCATAATACAGGTAAAAGCATATTCTCTTTATCGTGTTCAAGCTCGGGATGCTTCAATCAAGGCTGGAAATATCGCCATGAAACGATCTTCTTGTCTTACGAACCGGATTTTCATTACGTTTTGAACTCAGGTTGTTGCAAGTAGTTGCATTTTATGTCGAACAGGGTATTATTGTAACTGCGAAGATATGCGGTTGTTGTCATGAATTTACTCGGTCTTGGTCTCGAGGGACCCTAATGGTGTTTAGCCGTCTTGGCTTTTTAATTCAAGTATTACATGTGTCAAAATTTACGTAAAATATCTTAAATTAACATGATAACAATGATTTGATTGTTTCAAACTGCATGTGCGCAAACCATTAACAAAGAATGTACTTGCCAGAAATGATAAATTGCACAACATACCAAATGTATTAATGATATAATTAATGCACACGTGATGTAATTACTACGGCTTGAAATATTAGAAATTTAGAACATTACAAGACATTTTCTGGAAATTGAGACAAACAATATTATTATTCCTATTATACCTATGTGACTATGTCTAAAAAGTAACACGATTATCTCACGAATATGTGTTAACTCTTGAGGTTAGTGTTAGTTTTAAATTTTAATCATACAGTTTGAGATGAAAATAGTAAATGTACTGGAGTACTTTTCATAATTTTTTTACTTTCAAAAAATATTCGTGGAGAAAAAATGGAGCGAAGCGCACATGCCACGGGTGATTAGGCCTATAGGTGCAAGTGCAAACGGAGGGAGAGAAAAGAAAAAAGAAAAAAAAAAAGGTCGAAGGAGTTCCCAAGTTTTCTGACAGACACAGACAAAAGCAAGACCCTTAAACACTGTGAAAAAGACCTGACAATCACGTGATCTCTCCCTCTCCCAATTCCCTCTTTTCTCGTTCAATTTTTGCCCTTCCTTTTTCTTCCTCATTATTCTCTACTTTGAACTTTGAAACCTGCAAGTGGATTTCTGGGGGGACTTCTTGCATTTGCCTCGCCAGATCTATCTCTCCTAATCGAGGTTTCTATTTTCTGCAATTTTTCTTGTTTTGAAACTCCATTCTGTTTCAAGATTACCTTTTTATCTCATGGACTGTGTAAATTGTCCATCTTTGTTTTTAACTTCCATATATAGGTCATGGGTTTTTTTTCTGTGTAAGCCCGAGTTAAAAAGTTAAAATTTCGAGTTAAATCTTTGCGTCTTCTTTCTTTTCAGTGTAAGATTTGTGCGGTTCAGTGGTTATGGTAATTTGGTTTCAAAGGAAAAAAAAGGTACTCTGTAAGATTTTGAGTTTGACCGTTTTGAAGTTTTGTTATCTGTAGGAACAAAGAGAATGGGTCCTATTTCCCGGAAGCTGTTCCCGGCATGTGAGAGCATGTGTGTTTGCTGCCCTGCTTTGAGGTCCCGGTCTCGGCAACCCGTTAAGCGTTACAAGAAATTGCTTGCTGATATATTTCCCAAATCTCCTGTGAGTAATTCTTTTTTGTTCTTCTACAAATCTTGCAGGGTTATGTTGTTTATATGATACAGTTGAAAGGGTTAAAAGTAGTGACTGAAAATGTAAATATCTTCAACTTTAACTATTATTAGTGGTCGAGCACATTGAGAAGAATCCATGAGTTTAGGTGAAGTTTATGTGCTACTCTATTTTAAAATTATTGAGAAATATGCACTTGAGAAATATACAAACTTTAATATAAATGAATTAAGGTTTTATCTTTTTTCCCCTAATGCAGGAAGTTCAATCAAATGAAAGAAAAATTGTAAAGCTCTGTGAATATGCGTCTAAAAACCCTGCACGGATTCCAACGGTGAGTGGAACTATGCCCGCTATTTATCGAAACATTCGTAAAAGAAAATTTTCTTGGGCACAACTGATGATATTTTTTTGCTGTAAATTATACTTTTTTTATCAGATTGCCCAATATGTTGAAGACAGATTGTACAAGGAACTGCGAAGTGGAAACATGAGGCTTGTTAGTATTGCTGCAGAGGTTTTCAACAAATTCCTCAGTATTTGTAAAGAACAATTGTAAGTCTTAGGTTTGATTAGACAATTAGTTTTCTTTAATACTGTTAACATACACACCAGTGACACAATTATTTTTTTGAAAAATGAAATCGACAATGCCTCTGTGATGTTACATTTCATCATCTTTATTAGCATAATATTCATATCTAGTTTAAAATCTTCATTCTTATATATTTCCCATGATTTTTCGTTCCATATCAATAGTATAATAATGTCTTCTTATGCTTGCAGGGCCTATTTTGCTGTAAATTTGTTGAATGTAGTTACTGAACTTCTTGATGACACTAAGGACGAAGCTGTCCTGATATGTGGATGTGATACACTTACTAGATTCATACTCTGTCAGGTGTTTTTTTGTCTTTTTTGTCTTTAGAGAGTGATGATTTATTTTAAAAATGATAGATGAATGAGAAATTTGGCATCTTCAATGCATGGTGTTGTATTTTCTGTTTCACTTATAGCGAGCCTTGACTTAAGATACATTTTTGCTTTATTTTATTTATATGGCAGAATAACATATTTCGGGTAAACGAGTTTTAGCTATTTTGAGTATACACTTTTCAAGGATTTAGTCACTATGTATGAACTATTTAGAGTGTGTCTAATTCCTGTTTATTTCTATCTACAGGTGGATGGAACTTATGCACACAATGTCGAAAGCTTTGTTGACAAAGTTTGCATGCTAGCACGTATGACTGGAGACGATAACCAAAAGCTCATTTTACGAGCATCAAGCTTGAGATGCCTTTCATCCATGGTAATCCTAAATTTAACAAGGAAAATACGATTCTTTAAATTCACTGGTATATTTAATTGTCATCGCATTTCCCCCCATATTCACATATTTGCGATTTTTTTTTTGTAATTCATGCCTTTCGTAGACTAATTTAATCCTCTATCTGCAGGTGTGGTTTATGGCGGAGTGCTCACATATATTTTCTGATTTTGAAAAGGTTTGTCCTTTTCGTTGGTGTTTCGAAATCTGATGTATTTGTTTCATTTAATGATTGGTCTTTGATTTGCTGGTGAAATCCTAGTACTATATACTATAGTAATACGACAACTATAATTACCTTTTCTTTTTAAAATCGTCCAAAATGACTTTTGATTCATTGTGATTTTCTCCGATTTGCATGGTACGATTTTAGATTGTGCATGTTACTCTCGATAACTATGAGACGGAGTCACAAAACGAAGATGAAGAAAGAAGGGAAGCCCACCATAATTGGGTTGATGAGGTTGCAAGATCAGATGGTAGAGGTTCCCTCGTTGTTGGTGGTGAGTTCAGCCCTAGCCACACGATTGTAAGACTACAGAGAGAAAGGAAGGATCCTTCTCTCCTATCCAGGTTGGTTTTTCTAATTGTGAAATTATGTTATTTTTTTTCCTTCTCTCAAATATTTAGAATATTAAATTATTCTCCCATTAAGGATGGTTTTTCTAAAGCATGTTTTTGTTTCCTTGGATAACTTTGTGTATAAATATCTCTTTACTTCATTCGACTTTCAGGGAAGAGGTTGGTATGCCAAAAATATGGGCCCAAATATGCATCCAGCGGATGGTCGACCTGGCAAAGGAGAGCACGACTATGCGGAGAGTGTTGGATCCAATGTTTCTTTATTTCGACATGAAAAGGCAATGGGTTCCTCCGCATGGCCTAGCTCATGTTGTTCTTTCTGATATGACTTCCTTTGTCGAGAACCTTGGTAATATATCCCTATCTTTCTGTATTTTTAGATACTAATCAAGAAAGGCTAACAATATCATTCCATCTGGTTATAGGACACCAACAATTAATCTTAGCTGGTGTTGTCCGGCATTTGGACCACAAAAACGTCGCACACGACCCCCAGATGAAATGCCACATCATCAAAACCGCCAGCTGTCTAGCCCGCCAAGTTAGGCTGGATGCTGTGATTTCCGATATGGGGTTTGTCAGCGATCTCTTCAGACATTTGCGTAAGAGCTTTCAAGCAACGGGGGAATCAATCGGAGAGGAAGAGCTGAATCTTAACACTGCTTTGCAGACTCATATCGAAACATGCTTGTTGGAAACCGTGAGAGGGGTAATGACTAAAACATATATTTTGTCTTTCTTTCTGTTTGGTTGTATTAATTATTTATCGTTTCTTTCTAGATTGTTGATGTGCGGCCGCTGTTCGATATGATGGCTATTGCACTGGAGAAACTTTCTCCTGTGAGAGTTGTTGCTCGAGCAGCTCTCGCCTCGCTTACGATTTTAGCCCATGTGATTTCCTTGGCATCCGTAACTTATCACTCCCAGCAGGTAATATTTTGAATTACAGTTTATCCTAAAAAACGATCATATAATAATCCTCTAAAAGATAAAACCCACAGTGATTTTTTTTCTTGGTCCTTGGAAATGATTACCAACACTCGTGCGTAATTTCAGGTGTTTCCGGAAGCTCTTTTCATTCAGCTTCTGAAAGTGATGTTACATCCCGATGTTGAAGTGAGAGTTGGAGGACACCAAATATTTTGTGTTCTCCTAATCCCAAGTTTTGCTAATACAAGAAACGACGCTTTCAACCATCAGAGGAGAATTCATTCGAAAACCGCTTCCACTTTTTCCTCGATCACTTCTCTGCTTGAAAAGCTTCGCCTAGAAATATATGGGAATAAAGCTGAGCAGGGAAATGAAGAAGACGAGTCAAAGCATGGGAGGTCCCACAAGAGCTCTCCTAATATGCACATAATAAGCTCAATTGTGGATAGGACAAATGGCCCGGCTAGCTTGAATGCGACTGTAGGACTATTTTTTGCCCGATCGTATTTTATTTTATTTTATTATAATCGTACTATACGTTAGATGAGTGGGTTTTGTTCGTTGGATGCAGGAACAACATTTCTTGCAGTGCAACGAGGACCAAATAGCACAGCTGCTTTCTGCTCTATGGATTCAAGTCAATCTTCCTTATAACCTGCCTGCTAATATCGAAGCTATTGCCCATTCATTCTGTTTAGCATTAATTTCTTGTCGTCTTAAGGTCGGTGCTGTTTATTGAATTTTCTATTTTTTTAAAGAGATGATTATAAAATTATCCTTGGGGTTTTAAAGTGGTCTCTCTTTGTTACAGCACTCGAACGATAACCTAGTACTCAGATTCTTCCAGCTTCCTTTGTCGATAAGAAAGATGTCCTTGGACTCCAATAACGGTTTGGACTCTTGCCACTAAATCTGTCTGTCCATATGACTGCCGTAAATTTTACGTTTGATTTATTGATTTCGTTCTTACAGGGTCTTTGCCTCTGACTTATCAGAGATCACTTGTTGTATTATCAACTGCTATGCTGATGTTTGCTGCAAAGCTATATCATATTTCTGGGACCCATAAATTACGTAACTTGCTACTCGAGTCTGATGTAAGTATTTAGACTCGTTATAGGAAGATTGAAAAGGAAATACTAAAACATAATTTTCATTTGATTTACGTCTTATTTTTTTATTTTTATATGATAGGTGGATCCATATGTTGGCATGGGTGATGACTTTCAAGTCTACGTAAAGCCTCGATCCGAAGCGAAAGATTATGGCTCGGCTTATGATAATGTAGAGGCTTTGTCAGCTCTAGCCGAGCTGCGGGACAAGGCTTATGAATCCAACAAAATTGTCATTTCCATATTAGTCGAGAGTTTATCAACTATTACAAAGGTATACATAATACTCCATTAGTCAATATTATTACGACATGAAAATTAACTTATTTGAATTTTTTTTTATTTCTTCAGATCGAAGCAGAAGACATCTCCAAGCAGCTATCTGAAGAATTTGCACCCGATGAGTCTTTCATGTTCGGCCCACAATCAATGTTCGATATGGACCACGTCCAAAGGAATGCGCACTCCAAGGGATCACAATCTTTCGATGGAGTAAGTACAGGGTGTTTCCGAACCTACTTTCGGGCGACAAAAAGTAATTACTTAATCTGATTTGATCTTTTTTATACAGGAATTTTCCGCGAATTCCCTTGTTGAAGATGATGCTATGAGCATATCATCGGTTGCTGATATATCTCGGTTTATCCCGAAGATGCCTCCTTCTGCATCTCCTTCGATGTCTCATATTGTCAGCATTGGCCAGCTCCTAGAATCAGTAATTAATTACCGCTCAATTCCCTTTTTTCATTTTTTTTTTTTTTGAAAATCAATAGTAATTGTTTGTTTAATGGAAAAATTGTACGGTTTCAGGCACTTGAGGTTGCTGGGCAAGTAGCGGGAACATCCGTGTCCACTTCACCACTTCCATACAACACCATGATGAACCAATGTGAAGCCTTTGGTGCCGACACGCGAAAAAAGCTTTCCAATTGGTTGACCTCTGACGAAGACGATGTCCGCCACTCCCCCAAACCCAACGGCTTCTTGCTTCCATCTCCAACAGCTATTGAAAAGGTAATTAAGTTCCGTAAGGATTAATTTAGCATAAGTGCGAAAGGGAGAGAACCGTCGTTATCTTACAAAATTTCAAAAGCATAAGTCTGGGGCATTTGGTAATTAGGTGAAACCTAGAGTAGTTTGTTGTAATTAACTCTAAATATAATTCCTACCGGTATTAAGCTAGTTACATGAATTCTCATTATAATTATATTTTTGATTCAGACGATGACGTGCGGTGGCGAACCTCCTGTTACGCCCACAAACAGTTGGTTAGCTCTGAGGTTGCCCCCGGCCAGCCCTTTTGACAACTTCCTTAGAGCAGCTCGTGGTTAAAGAAGAACGAGCAAGAGAGAGTGTATCTGATTGTAAATTCGTTAGAATATATCGTCGATTACTACGGACGGACGGGACATTTGTATTTCTGTTTTATGTATTGCATTGTAACTGCATCATGCTATTGTTCATTTTAAATTTGAAGAATGTGATGTTTATAATGGCGTTCCTAAAGTAAAAACAGAATCCTTAACAAGTACCAATCCTTAACACTAATATGTGTGGTTAGTATAATAATTGTGTGGTTAAAACAGTAGTAATTATAAATAGAATTAAGCACGACAATTAATAGCTATATAGTGAAGAAGAAGAAGAAGAAGAAGAAGAAGAGTAAAAATGGTAACATGAGTAATTATTTACTTATTCTCACAATTACAAAATTAAGATAGCTAGGAAACATAAACAGTTATTATTCATCATTAATAATTATCATCATCATCATCATCTCGCTGTACTTGGTCCACCTCATTAGTTACCTGGAGTGCTGCAAACAAATAATCATGCAGTTAGAAACAATTAATTAATATATGTGCAGTTTATTAGCTAGCTAGTACGTACCAGGTAAAGTAATAGAAATGATCTTGATTAACATTTGGGCAGATCTTATGGGTGTATATTTCTTTAAACATCTGGTAGGTCTCGTTGTTTTTAAGAGGATGAGTGAAACAGCCACACAGATTATAATATGGCAAATTAGTATAAGCGGCGGCAGAAGTACAACAATTTTTCCTATAGGGTTGGTTTATCCATCTCACATCCTTGTTCAAATAAAGTGAGCACGGTTTAACAAAGTACTTGTTCCAGATGTGTTGATAGCAGTATCCATTCGCGGAGCAGACAAGTAGAGATAACACCCAAAAAAAACACCAACGCACATCATTTTATTGTCCATGTCTATCTAACCTTCTTCTGCCTTTATTTATTTTGTGCTTTGATTGCTACCTGTTTATAGATTATGAATAAATACAAAATTTACCTATAATTATTAATATGATATGGAGTAGGAATATTGAAATTTAACTTTTGCCGATGACGCAGGAAGCGAGAAACACACAATTAAAACTCGTTAATTCTACGAATACCCGACAATTAACACATCAAATATCGTTGATTCCTAAGAATACCGAAATTCGACAAAACAAGAGATTATTTCAATATTAAAATGACTGCGTAACATAATATCTTTTATTTAATTACTTCGTATCTTTTATTTAATTACTTCGAATATTTCATCATTTCTTATTTAACTTTATTACTTAATATTCCAAAAAAAAATGACGGTTTATAGACAATGATTATGAACATTGAATTTATCACTTTACATAATATAATATATAACTAAATTTTATGCACATTTTGTAATTTAGCTAGAAATCTAGAATGGATATCGATCTGGAAAGCGATCAGAATTTTTTTCGCATTTTTAAAGGTATTTTGAAAAAGAAAAAAAAAACAAGTTAGAGCAAAAGTTTTATAGTCATTTCCACTAGAGAGTGCCCTAATTGTAATTTCTTTTTTTATTTCATAAACATTATGTTAGTAATAATTTTGTCAAATGTTTTTACATAATTTTAATATATGGACATTTGATTATAAAATAATTCAGAGGTGAAATTAATTAATTGTTTGTTTTATAAATTGCTTAATTAATATTTCAGAAAAAATAGATTTTGAGTGTAAACATATCTATAGTTTTATATTTTATACTAGTACCACTCCCGAACGATTTATTTGTTTAAAATAATCTAAAATTTTATTTAATCTCCAAAGTATTTCGGCCAAAATTTTATTAATGACTAACAAATTATTTTATTTAATAATGGAACTCTCACTTAAATTTGTAAACTAGTATTAATTTCATTATTAACCGTTATTTAAATTATGAAAATTTTATTATTTTCAAAGATTACGTTTGATTTAATTTATAGTATGTAAGCTTTTTGAGGCATAGCCGAGTGGTAAGGTCTATGGTGATGTTGGTGTAATTCCCCGACGACGCAGAGTTCGAATATGACAATTTTTTCATTAAAATATTATGAAGTTAGTCCTTGGATGAGACCTATTGACTCTCTCCAACATGTGTCTGCTACTCGGGCACATCCCTCGATTTACATCTTACGAGCCTCTGATCTAGTGAAATAGGAGTTTCTTGTTTCTGCATTTATCGAGTGTCAAACGCATCCAACAAATACGGGGAAAAATCAAAATAAATGGAAAAAAAATTATAAACCTAAAAAATAAATAGAAATATAAAAAAAATTAGTTAGTGAACATGAAAGGGATGAGATGACACAAATCCAATTATATTAATATAACTTACCTTAACTCCTTAACCTACAAAACAAATTTTACAGAACTGAATTAGGGATAAATTAAAAATTAAAAAAAATATAGTCGAACATAATTAATATCTCTGCAATTTGATTTTGGAATCTGCGAAAAAATAATAATTAATACATAAAATTAAAAAAATCGAGGAAAAAAAATGAATGAATAGAAGAATGTACTCCCTCTATCCTTTAAAACAATGGATTTTTTTTAGTTTATCCCTTAAAACAGTGCACATTCCATAAATGAAATGTCTTTACAAAATTTTATACATTCAATACACATTTAGTTACTCTTATATCACTACTTTTTCAATTAAATACTTTATTACTGCTACATGAATACCTATTTTATATACCTTCACTTTATATTATTAAATACACAAAAAATACATTATATAGAGGGATGGAAGGAGTATACATGTAAATCGATTCAATGTTAAGAAAAAAAAGACATACGAAGTAGATTAAATCAACAGAAAATAATATACCTAAAAAGTTTGGTCAATTTTTTTAACTCTATGAATTAGAGTATCTCCAACCTAAAAAGTTTGGTCAATTTTTTTAACTCTATGAATTAGAGTATCTCCAACCGATACCAAAAACCTATTTTAGAGTAGGTGAGATGCTCCAATCGTACCTAAAACATAAACTTATTATAGGTTTTATGGTGGGACCCACATAAAAAATACTTAGATTTACGTCTAACTTAAACTCAAATCAAAAACTATTTATTATTTATAAAATGATCCTTTTATTTTACAAATTAATAAAAAAAAACTTATTAACCTTTTATTTTAGTTTTTTATTTAATATATTTTGTAATTTAATTTTTTTAAATAATCATATCATTAATAATTAAAATAAAATTTTATTTTAAAAATAAAAACAAATATTTATAATTAAATATTAAATATTTTATGTTTGCGCAATTTTGTCATATTTAATTAATATTTTATTTCTATTTTTTATGTTTATTATTTTTAAAAAATTTAATTAAAAATAATATTTATTAATTTTTTTTAAATTTAATGTCAAAAGTTACGGAGTTAAATTATAATTTTATAAAGATATTGGTTATTTATAAAAAATAGTATAAAAAGTTGTATATTGAGAATAATTTGAGAATATTCTTTTAAGTTTGAGTATTGGAATCTCGGTTGGAGCCAAATTACCGTAAACTTAAAAGTAAACTTATTTTTGAGTTTAGGTTTTTGTGTTCGGTTGGAGATGGTCTTAGAGAATAGGAGGAGATCAATTTTTACGAGTTAGGATTAATTGGAATTAAATTAATATTAAAGGAATATAAAAGAATTTTGGAAAGAGAAATAAAAACGTATATATTTAAAATAATGGTTAATTATTATTACCAAAAATATATAATTTTAAATTACTATTTATAAATTTATATATAATTTAAATATGCTTAATAATATTACTATTTATAATTTATAATTTTTTATTTATAATTTATAGTGTGAACACAATGTTTTTCTATCTGTCGCATTAGGATCAAAAAATTATATATGTATATAAGTTGCTTAAATTTTTAATAATTTAAAATCTATAAGTAAATTGTTTTACGAGATATATAATATAATAGTTATTAATTTATCAAATAAAACTAATCAAGCGAATTCCTAATACAAAACTGAATTTAACTGAATCAATTGTTTTATAATTAATAATAACTTTATTTTTATTAAATATTTTAAAAAAATTATAAATAATATTCTAAACATAAAATGTATAATATACTTGAAATTATTAAATATAATTTTTTTTTAAAATAAACTTTAATCGGCAGAGTTGAACTCCTACTTTTTTCTTTTGAAGCCATTGAAACAATACCGGAAAAATGTATAATATACTATCCAAATTGGGTTTTATCTATGTTACTCCAGGTGGAATAAATCACATACATCTTGACCGTAAAATATTTTCTTTGTTTATGTCCCAAATTAATATACACACACTTACTTTTTCTCACAATTTTATTATATTTTTGAATTTAAAAATATATTTTTACCGTAATTATTTTTGTATAAACTCAAAAAATAATATTTTTTTAATTTAAGTATTCATGAACCCCGTTAATAAATAGTTTTTTTTTTGTTAAAGGTCAATCACATATAAAATAAAAGTAAGGTAGTACAATAAATCGCATGGGGAAAACCCCACCGCATCACCGAGCTAACAAACTAGCTCTCCAAACATCCAACAAAAACATATAGCACAAAAAAAAACAGAAAATACTATCACCAGGCTATATGCCACACCCTCTTCAGTGCCCGTGTCTGAAGAGTATCTGGAAGTCGTAGTGAGATGATCCGGTCCCGTATGATAGAAAGGGCTTGAGTAGCCACCACTCCTGGGGACACCGAGCGAGCTTCATGTATCCTCGTGTTCCTTTCCTGCCATATAAAGTATACTAAAGCAGCAAGGAGTCCACGATATCCGCAAGATATCCAGTGCTTCCCACGCCACCGACTAGCAGCGCGTAGGACAGCACTATGCCAATCACCCCGTGGCCAAAAGAACTTCACCTCCACCTGTAGCCTACGCAAACAGTCCTGTGAAAAAGGGCACTCAAAGAAAAGGTGGGAATGTGTCTCAACGCTCTCCCCACCACATAGCACACATAAGTCATCCCCCCGACCAATCCAACGCTTATCCCGAGTCGGCAGTCGACCACGGATAGCAAGCCAAAGAATAAAACAATGTCGTGGGATACGTCCTGGTCCAGCCAAAAGGGAAGCCCACGGCTCTCTGGGACCCTTTGGGCGAAAAAGGGTATAGGCCGAGTCGGAAGTGTAAGCCCCAGATCGATGCAAAGTCCACCACACTGTATCTGTCCTCACAACGATCCTCGGTAACTCCTGTATAAGATCAACGAACTCCTCCTCAAAATGTACCGGCCAACGCCACTCCCCATCTACTATGACCATGCTCAACGATGCTGCCCTAGGTAAACCTGTGAGTCGTGGTCCCATCGGACACACCTCCTCCAAACGGCCGAGGGGATGCCACGGGTCCCGCCAGAGGTAAAACTGCAATCCATCCCCAACCTGCATCTGTATAGCTGGTAAAACAGCTGGGCGTAACTTCAGAAGTTGTCGCCAACTCCAAGAGCACGCCCTAGGCATCTTTGCACTCCAAAAAGAATGTCTCCGCAGTCGATTCTCCCTAATCCAACTGACCCAAACGGAGTCCGGGTCCTGACTCAGAATCGCCCAGATATGGCTTGTCATCAGGGCCCGATTCTGAGCGGTAATGTCCCGAATACCCAGCCCACCCTCACTGGCAGGGCGGCAAATATCAACCCACCGGACCTTGGCATACCCCGTATTGCCCGTCCCAAACCACAAAAATTTTCTCAGCCTCTTCTCAATCTCCTCAATGACCCCCTGGGGGAGGATGAACACACTGGCCCAATAGATATGTAGTGTACCGAGGACAGATTTGATCAGCTGGAGTCGCCCTGCATAAGATAGAGAGCGAGCAGTCCAAGAACCCAACCTAGCATCAATCCTCTGTAGCAGTGGGGCACAGTCCCTCAGTCTCAACTGAGCAGATATCAAAGGAACTCCCAAGTAACGTACCGGAAGTGTACCAATAGGAAAGTCAAATACTGCCTGAAGAATCGAAGCATCCTCCTGTGCCTGGAGGGATAGATAGATATTACTCTTATCTACATTCTCATGTAGACCAGAGTAAGTCGAGAAAAGCTGCACTCCTCGTCTGAGCGTAGTAATAGAGACAGGATCAGCATGACAGGCAAGAAGTAGGTCATCAGCAAAACTCAGCATATAAGTCTGTGTCCTCTCACATCTCCAATGATACTGGAACTCCGGCTCAGCCTGAATATGCCACTCCAAAATACCATGTAGGACCTCCATCACTAAGACAAAGAGAAAGGGTGACATCGGGTCCCCCTGCCTCAATCCCCGAGCACCTCTGAAATAACCCTCAACCGAACCATTAATGTTCACCGAGTAGGCCGGAGTAGTGAGACACTCCATAATCCAACCGATGAACACCTGATGGAATCCCATGGTCTCTAACGTCGCCTGGACGAAGTTCCACTCAACCGTGTCATAGGCCTTCATAAGATCGACTTTCAACACACATCTAGCTGGAAGTCTCCTCTGTCCGTATCCCTGCAGTATCTCCTGCGCAAGGAGGATGTTATCCCCAATGCGTCTGCCAGGGACAAAGGCCGTCTGCGATCTGTCCACCAAAAATGCCATACTGTCACTCATACGATTCGAGATAATCTTCGCAATCACCTTGTACAACACATTGCAGCACGAGATGGGGCGAAAGTCCTTAGGATGCTTCGCGGCAGCAACCTTCGGTATAAGCGAAAGAATCGTCGAGTTAACCTCTCTAACAAGCTTTCCGGTGCGGAAAAAATCTGAAATAGCCGTAAGACTCTCAGATTTAATCACCGGCCAGGCTTGTTTGAAGAAAGCCGAAGAATAACCATCAGGACCCGGAGCTCTATCATCATCGAACGCAAACAGAACGTTCTGAATCTCCGCCGCTGTCACCGGTCTGATCATACGCTCTGCCATCTCAGCATTTAACCTTCGCGTCACGAAAGGTCGTAAATCTCCTACCACAGGATGGGTAGAAGTACCCAACAGCCCCTGAAAGAACGACACTATCGTACTACTGATCTGGGAAAAGTCATGCACAAGATCACCAGTAGCTGTCTCAACCTGAAGGATACGCGATCGAGCCCGTCGAACCGCGATACTCTTAAAGAAAAAGGCCGTACACTGATCCCCATCTCGCAACCATGACGTCTTTGCCCTCTGGCGTAAATAAGTCTGCTCCGCCTCAACCGCCCGTGCGTACAAGCGACGACATATACCATCTAACACAAGTAATGGCTCAAAAGTGGGATCTGTAGACAAACATGTCTGGACAGAGAGGAGAAACTCCCTTGCCCTCGTCACATTCGCCCCAAGGTGCCCCTGTCTCCTCCTCATCTGCCTGAAAACACCTTTAAGAAGCTTAAGCTTCTTAACTACAGAATACATAGGCAGACCATGAATCGCATACTCCCAAATACGGCTCGTTTGAGGAATAAAGTCCTCCATATCAGTAATGTGGTTGTCGAATCGAAACCACGCTTTGTATCCATTTCTAGAAGTCATCGGGTCCAAAAGAAGGGGAGCATGGTCTGACGTCCGAGAAGGCAGGGTGTGATAGATACTCTCCGAACGATGCACCAACCAGGAAGGGTTAGCCACCACTCTATCCAGTCGACGCCACTTCCGATCCACCTCCTGCTGATTATGACATGTGTACCACGGACCCACCGTCGGTAACATGACCAAATCAGCTGCCGTCAGGCAAGCTTGGAACTCACCATCTGTCTCCATAGCCGCTCTACCTCCCATGGCCTCACTCGTATCCAGTATGGTGTTGAAATCACCCAACACTACCCAATCAACCTCCTGCAGGTGCTCAGAAATAGAACATATATAGTCCCATAATACTCGCCTCTGAATCACAGTGTTGTGGGCATAGACGAACGTGTAAAACCGCGTGACCGCCGTCCTGAGATCCGTAACTCGACAATGAAACCACTGGTCAGAGGTATGAACCATCTGGACATCCACCAAACTCTGATCCCAACCGACCCAGATACGCTTACCCGGACCATCCACATAATCAATGTGCCTACTCCACGAAGAAAAAACTCGATCTGCAATAAAGGAAGACCTATTACCAGTGACATGTGTCTCAAGAAGAGCAACGAGACTAACTGAGTTCTCCTGAATAAGATCTCGGACAGCCTGCTGGTGGTCCGGCTTATTCAGCCCCCGAACATTCCAACAAAGTGTACTACACATGGGAACTAGTAGAAAGGGCTGCTATAGGACCCTGACCGTACACCACCATAGTGCCTTCTCCAAATTCTCCTTCCTCCATACTACTCGTCTCCTCCCTTACCATATTCGTATCACCCCATACCTGGTAATCAAGTCCATTCCCTAAACCTCCCAAAATCATAACCTCCTTTTCACCGAGCACATTTAGAGCCCCAAAAGTGTTTTGGCCCTGCCCAGCAGCAGTACGTTTGTTACTAGCTGCGTTAATAAATAGTTGAGATACAATAATACTCCCTCCTCTTTTTTTTATAAGGCGCTTTAGCCTTTTACACACAAATTAAGAAAACAAAATTATTTCTTATTTATCAATATTTATAACTTACTCAAAGCTTAAATTAATTTTAAATATCAATATTTATACCTTACTCAAAGCTTAAATTAATTTTAAATAATTTTTTAAAGACGTTTTTTTATATAAAACTCTTAAACTTCTCTAATCTTTTGTTAAGATTATTATTATAATAATAAAATTGATTATTTATTATTAATGATAAGATAATTAATAAATGCATTTACAATTAATACATATGAAAACGACCAGTATTACGCAAATAAAAAAAATTCTAAAACGCCTTATAAAAAAAAGAGGAGGGAGTATATCTTTAAGTCAATTATAAAATTAAAAATTTAAGTCAATTATAATATTAAAAATTCAATGTTACTACAGTGCACATATAATATTTGATCTTACTTATCAACACGTAATAAATTGCTGGCCAATTTTAATTAATCCGTATTTTTCTTTCAACAACCACAAATCAAAAATTATTTTCAATTAACTTAAATATTCTTCTAGACGGGGTTTTATCTATGCTACTCCAGAGTACACCACTAACATTTATCTTGACCGTAAATTTAAATTTATTATATTAAATACACACTAAATCACAAACTAGTATTCATCAACTATTAATATAACACTGAAAGTAATGCTCCTCGAATAGAATCTCATAGACCTTCTAGATGGAAAAATCCACAATTTTTACGAACTTTTTTTATCAAATAAAATTATACTCCTAGGTCTCAAAAGTAATCATTATAGGTTTGTTCATCTATGCGAAGAATTATATTCACGGTTACTTAGATAGTTAGTAAACGCCTAAAGTCGACGACGTGACCATTTCTTTAAAGGGAAAAAAGTAGTTAGGTAAACGCCTAAAGTCGACGACGTGATCATTTCTTTAAAGTGAAAAAAGTGCATCCGCCCGCTGCGCGCAAGCTTATTAATGTTTTGAAAAGGAAAAATTGCAAAAATGTAGCTTAGTCGACATTTATGTACTATAGCAATACTATAACAAGTCATTCATAAGCTACTAAAGTGCAAGCACTATATATGCCCACTTGATTTTGCATATTTTTTCAATGTAGGAGAGTAGCAAATCTCTTTGTTAATTTTCTTCTATTTTTCTCATTATTTTTAATTATTTTCAACAATTAATTTTTCATTCATTTCAACTCCAATTCGAGCAATTGAGATATCAATTCGAAGCTCTCTTCGATCTCTATATTTTCTAACAGTTAATACGCGCTATACTTGGGAATATGAAAAATACTGCGGCCATGCGTCACTGGTAATTCTGGATTCGCTTATTATTAAGGACCTGTATCTGAGGTTAATTTATTGCATTAAAAAATATTCAATAGTATGTAATGGGCTCTGCATTCGATAGTATGTTTTATGATATGTTAGTTTTATTTTATTTGTTATTTTGTTTTGTTAATATAGTTATTAGAGAATACAGAAAGCTAAAATTGGTAGCTGCCTTTGTTTTGTTAATATAGTTATTCGCTTATGAATGCTCCTATATAAAATTAAAAAAGAAGTTAATTTTGTATAAAAAAATAAAAGGTAAAATGGTATTTTTATGCTAAAAAAATATTTATGTTTTCAATTCTTTATTTAGTTAATATTTTTGCATTCTTTTTCTTTTTTTTCAAATTTATACATTGATATATAATATAAATAAAATTATGTGTGTGTATTTGGTGTGTATTTTAAATTTATTCAATGTAATTAATTTTTTTATTTAATTTAATTTTAAAATTAAATTTAATCGAGAACTCGATTGAATGAAATGAAATTAAGTTAAAAAAGCAAAAGATCGGCCGCTTATTATATTATTTTTCGGTAAATAAGGAAGAAAAACAAAAACAAAAACAAAAAAAAAATAAAAAAGTACATAATACAGTATGACTGTATGAGATAGCTCGTATACGTATATAGATGGGCCGTATCCATTATTGGTTCAATATTGCCATTGCTGCCATCGCCATGAGGGCCGCAGAGATCGATGATCGATCTGTTTAGCTAGTTGAGAAATAGATACATACACACACACATATGTTAATTAAACGTTAATATTGTGAAAAATAAGTAATTACGTATATGAAACTATATATGTATACGTACATATATATACTCACCAAATGAATTTCTGTAAACTGATTTTAATGCCGCATGCTTTTGGAAAGGTAGTTAACCTTTCCACGTGGCGTGGGATGTCTTGGCGAAGACATTCGCACATTTTGGATTTGTCTCCGCCGGAGGCATACTTCTTCATAGATTTACAGCACCCCAAATCAATTAATGCAGTATTGCCATCGGACAAATACCCCTGGCACGGTGTCAAGTAACGGTCATAGTCTTTTGAATAGCAATCAGCATTAGTAGTAGGTTGTAGTGTGCTTACAATCGACAACACCAGTAACAAAAACACAAGACGATGAAGAGTTAGAGGAGGAGGAGTCATAGCTAAGCTCGATTGAATATATATAGATCTCGATCTTTTTTATGTTGTACTATATGTGTTTTTGTTCATCTCTCCCAACTCCAATTTATAATAACATTAATGCAAATATTTCATCATTTCTTCTTTTACTTTATTAGTTAATATTCCAAAAAAAAAACCCGGTTTTAGACAATCATTGTGAACATTGAATTTATCACTTTACATATATAATATAATATACGGAGTATAACTTAATTTTATGCACGTTTTGTAATTAGTTAGAAATCTAGAATGGATATCCATCTAGAAAGCGATCGAGATTTATTCTTCGCGTTTTTTAAGGTATTTTGAAAGAAAAAAAGTTAGAGCAAAAGTTTTATAGTCAATTTCCACTAAAGGGTGCCGTAAAAAAGTATTTTTTTTTATCTTTTTTACTTTAAAATAAAATTTTATTTTTATTTTTTTAATTTTTTCTTATATTTTTATTATACTTTTGAATTTGAAAATACATTTTTACACTCACTTTTTTTATAAAAAAATTAAAAATAATATTTTTCTTAATTTAGACCGTATTCATCAACCCAAAATAGTTGAGACAAAAATCATATATCTTTAAGTCAATTATTATATTAAAAATTCAATGATAATACAATATTTGATTTTACTTATTAACACGTAATAAATTAATTAATGTCTACGCCGCCGCGCCAATTTTAATTAATCTGTATTTTTCTTTCAACAACCACAAATCAAAAATTATTTTCAACTAACTTAAATATTTTTCTAGACGGACAATACTCCACAATTCTTTTACATTTTTTTTATCAAATAAAATTATACTCTTAAGTCCCAAGTAATCGTTATAGGTCTACGAGAAGCATAGATAAAACCCTTCTAGATGCACAAATTCACATTTTTTTAAAAAAATAAATTTTATCAAATAAAATTATACTCCTCTAAGTCCCAAGTAATCGTTATAGGTCTGTTCATCTATGAGAGAATTATATTCACAGTTACTGATCAGTTAGGTAAGCGGCTAAAGTCGACTAAAGTCGACGACGTGATCATTTCTTTAAAGGGAAAACAAAAGTGCATCTGCGCGTGCGGCGTGCAAGCTTATTAATATTACATTATTAGTTAATAATTATTCTTTATGTCCCATAACTATTTGTCAATCATCTTATCAACTGTTTTCTTATTTCAAATATATAAAAATTATAAAAAAATATTAAAATAAAATTTATTATAAAATTTATTTTAATATATTTTTTTATAATTTTTATATATTTTTTATCGTAAATAATTATCGGTCAAACAAGAGAACAATTGACCAGTTGACAAACATTTATAAGACGAGGTAGTATAAAATTACTAGAATTTATTATGCAATAATTTTTTTAAAAATAATAAAATGTTATATATATATACACATAAAAATAGAAAGGGAAAAATGGCAATAAGGCCATTTTTCAGCCTTTTTTCGGCAATAAGGCTTTCGAGAAATTACGCGTGCCGATTAGGCCGCCTAAAATGTGCAAAGACATCGTTGCCCTCGCATATATACACATTTGAACAAACGGTTTCAGCATTTATTTCATTTCCCGCACACGAAGCCCACGAAACCCACACCTTCTCTCTTTCTTTTCTCTCGGCTCCCGCTAGAACACACAGAAACCAAAAAAACCACCACGAAATCCTCTCACTTTTCCTTCTCATCTCAGCTAGCTGTTCGATTATCAATGGCTCCGTCGAAGAAAACCGCCGCCGCGAAGAGAACCGCCGGGAAGAAATTGACTCCAACCGCCGCTGCTGCTGCTTCCGAAAACACTGAACGGAGGCTTGTTCAGTACACTCCGTCGAGTGAAGAGCAGCCGAGCCCTATCCCTCAACCTGCCGCCGACGAGAAGAAGGAGAGGAAGTAAGTATTTCGAACCCTAATTCAGCCGATTTTCAATTTCAATCTGTTAATTTCCATTGCATGAATGAATTTTGTGTGTTTTGATGGAGGTTCGGTGTGATTATGTGTTCATCAGTGTTGATTGTGTGTGTTGGTGGCCGTTCAGTGTTAATATGTTCTGTTCAGTGTTAAATTTTCCTGCTCAGTGTTTGTTTATCCCTGCTCAGTGTCTCTTTATGCCACCCAGTGCAATTGCATGGCCACTCAGTGTTGATTGTGTGTGTTGGTGGCCGTTCAGTGTTAAATTGTTCTGTTCAGTGTTAAATTGTCCTGCTCAGTGTGAAATTATGCCTGCTCAGTGTCTCTGCATGCCACCCAGTGCCCTGTGTGTGCCACTCAGTGTTGATTGTGTGTGTTGGGTGTATGTTCAGTGTTAAAATGTTCTGTTCAGTGCCTCATCATGCCTGTTCAGTGCCTCTTCAGTGCCACTCAGTGCAATTACATGGCCACTCAGTGTTGTATATGCCTGTTCAGTGTTGTATATGCCCTGTTCATTGCTTTGTACTCACATCGGTGTGTGTTTTTTTGGTGTTCGTTCCAGGTCCTATAAACAGATGAGGTCCAACTTGCTGACCATCATCCGGACGATTGATGAGATCAAGGACAAGCTGAAGCCGGGGCACGACGAGTATCTGAAGATGACCCCCTTCTACCATCTCTTCAAGAGCATTAAGGATCAGAGGCTGACCATCCTCCACACCCGAAAGAGCGACGCTGCGATAGCTGCCGTGCTGGAGCAGATGGATGCCGGCGCTCGTACTATTAAGCTCGGCAGCAAAGATGTCAGGATCACTCCCGAGGATGTCGATCTTATATTTGGAATCGTAGGCGGGAGTAGGAAGCTCGATATCAGTTCGAGGTCCAAGTGCGATAACAAAAGATTCAGGGAGAGGATGTTCCCGGGGGAGAAGACGCTGAACCCGAAGCTGCTGAATGAAAAGCTCGATATTTTGGTGAAGCGTCGGAGTCGCAAGCCTCAGGCTCTTGCTGATGTAGCTCGGCTCCTCTCTTTGATAGTGATCGGCACTGTCTTCTTCTCCACTTCCTCCGTCACGATCCAATGGAAGTGGTTGGATTATGTTGTGGATCTGGAGTCGATGCAGAGCTACAACTGGGGCGAGGCGATTCTCAAGGCCCTTTGCGACTCGGCAGCTGCGAACAGGGGCAACCCGCAGAATACACAAGGCTGCACGATACTGCTTCTGGTATGTGCTTCTACTTGCTGTTCTTCACAATCGTCTTGCCGTCTTTTTTATTTTTTCATTCCTTGATATTTACCTCGGGTTTTTTTGTTTGGTTTTTGTGCAGTTCTGGCTTTGTGAGCACACAAAGCTGGCAAAAAGGCTGGAGAACGAGCACCTCCCCCGGGTCCTGAACTGGCATCTCAATGACCTTTCGAATGTGACCAAGGAGACCCTGGCGGGTCTCGCGGACGAGGCGGTAAATATCTTCTCTCTTTCTTCTGCTTCTTCTTTTAATTCTGTTTTTGTTTTATGATTCAGTGTCCGTCGACAGTGTTTATTGAGGTTCAGTGTTTATTGCTTGCTGTTCAGTGTGAAATATTGAGGTTCAGTGTGAAATATTGAGGTTCAGTGTTTATTGCTTGCTGTTCAGTGTGATATTCATGCACACAGTGCCTGTGGGTGGACAGTGTGAAGGATGTTCTGGTTCAGTGCTTTTTTATGCTGTTCAGTGTCAAAGTAGGATAACTGCGATGTTCAGTGCTTATTAATGCTGTTCAGTGTCACTCACTTGAGGGGTGATGATGTTTTTTTGAGTTCTAACGCGTGATGTCCGTGTCTGACAGGTGGATGCTCGTCTTCTGAAACACGGAAAGACGGTGGCGGAGATCCACGCGTACAAGGGCTACCTTTCCTACAAAGCAATCGTGAACACTCCGCGTGCGGCGGAGAGCGAGGACGAAGGGCGGTCTGATGACGATGATGATGACGATGACGAGCATCCGGGCTCTGATTCGTCGAGCCCTGAGGAGGAAGAGGAACAAAAAAGAAAAGGCCCCGGGGGCGGGCCTTCTGGAGACGAGCAGTCGTCAGATGGGGGGGAAGACGACGACGACGACGACAGTTCTTCCGGGCGGCATCAGGAGATGGCCTGCATAGTCCCGGAGCCGGAGGACGAGGGTGGGCCTTCCGAACAGCAGCAGCCCGATGAGGAACGCCCCGCTGTTTCTGCTGCTGAATCCGAGAGGTTGCTCAACAACCTCCTGTCGGAGAATCAAGATCTATCCAGCGCTGTGAGGGATCTCCAATCCAAGCTCGATAGCACGACTTCTCGGCTGAACGAAGCGACAAGTGCTAACGTCGAGCTGGAAGGCGAAAACCAGCGTCTGAAGAGGAGGAGCTCCGAGGAGGAGGAGGAGCTGAAAAATCTGAGGGCCCGAGTGAAAGAGCTCGAGGAAGAATTGATCAAGAAGGCGAACGATCAGAATAATCCGGTGACCGAGGCGGGAGAGGCTCGAAGCTCCGGTGAGGAGGAGGAGGAAGTGCGGCTTCTGAGGGCTAGAGTGAAAGAGCTCGAGGACGAAGTGGAAGTTTTGAAGAACGCGTTGGCCGACCTTCAGATGTCGTCGGTCATGAACGAATACGAAAAAGTCCAGATCGAGTCTCTGGAGTCGGACCTGAAAGCGCAAGAACTCGTCCACAGAGCCCAGATCGAGGCTCTGCAGAAAGTCGTCCAGGAACGGGAAGATGAAGTCTTGAGTCTCCAGGCGGAGTTGTGCGTCTACGAGATTGACCGCAACAAGGACGATGAAGAAGAAGGGAGCCCGTTGAGACCGGAAGCTGAAAAGATAGAGCCTTCGAGCAAGGCGAAGACCAGGTCGATGGTGCGACGGGTCAAGGGCAGGAAAAGGAAGCCGGCCAACGGCGACGACGACGATTTTCAGTACGATCCCCCTGCCCCTGCCGCAAAGAAGAAGGCGATCAAGAAGGGTAAGAAGGTGGTGCAGGAGGCGAGCCAGAAACCGATCCGCAGTGATTACAATGAGGATCATCTCAACTTCTTGATGAGCGTGAACAAGAAATTTGATGTGAACTGCGGGTTGGAATTGGAGCCGGAAATCCTCGACAAAATCATCCTCCACAACAGCGACCCGAAAACGTGAGTGAAGCTTCTTTTATTTTCCTTCTTTCACATTCTGTCTTTCCCTTCTTTCTTTCTTTCTTTCGTTTTTTTTTTGTGCGCTATGAATGTGTTTTTATTTTTATTTTTTTCCCTTTTTTTTTTGACAATCAGGTGGACGATGAAGTTCTTTCCCCGTATAAACACAGTCGTGACGGTGGCTGACATTACCGACATGATGAAGTGCACCTTCATCAGCAATCATGTGGTCGACGCCTTTGCTGAGTCGCTGCATCGAGACCACAACAAGAAGCTGGAGGCTCTGATACTCCCCTCGCACTGTTGGGTGAGTCTTTCCTGCATTTGCATTCAGTGTTTTTAGTGGTTGTACAGTGTGTTGGTGTCTGTTCAGTGTTTTTATGTGCTGTTCAGTGTCATTGCTGTTGATCAGTGCTTATGTATGCTGCTCAGTGTTTCTAATGAGCTGCTCAGTGTGTGTGTTTTCTGTTCAGTGTTATTGAAGGTTGATCAGTGTTTATCATCAACATTCAGTGTTAATATGTGATGTTCAGTGTTATAATGCCCTGTTCAGTGCTCATTGAGTTCATCCTTTCTTAATAAACACTCTGTTTTTTTTTTCTTTCTCGCAGACTTCCATCGTCACGGGACGTCATGACAACCAGAAAATGTACCAAACAATCACAGATATGATCCCGTGCGTGCGAGAAGGGATTATAATGTTCCCGATTTTGTCTCCTGGGATGAAAAAGACTGCAACTCCCAACCATTTTACGCTGCTCGTCTGCGACTTCGTCAAAGAGAAATGGCTATTCTACAACTCGATTCAACCCAGGGGGTCGAAATCGAAGGACCATTACATGGCGAATGCAGCGGAATTGGTACGTCTACTGTATTTTAGTCGATTTTTAAAAACGGTTCCCTTTCTAACGATAACTGACAAACTGTATTGTTTCGTACGTTTCAGAAAGAAAAGGTGGAGACCAACGTGGGACAAATGCTGGAGAAAGCGGGGAAGTGTGGTTTCCCGATACTTGGAATCGAGGCCGTGAAGCCTCTCCCACAGCAAGCCCCAACTCTGTAAGTATCTCAGTGTTGTGTTTTCTGAAAGATTCATTTTTATGCCTGTTCAGTGTTATTTTTATGCATTCAGTGTCAGTGTTTCTTTTTTTTTCCGTCTGACTCCTCCACGTCTGTCACTGTCCAGGAATGAATGTGCCTTGTACGTATGCTACTACATGGAGAAGATTCTGAAGAAAGAGCCCATTCCGGACAAGGTCAGGACGGAAGAGTTCCAAGAATTCAAGGGTCACGTGATACAAACCATCCTGACCATGAAGGAGAAGTAGTGACCTTGGGGCTGTGCGCGTTTTCTGTTTAGTTTTGGTTGAAAAAAAACAAGAAGTGTTTTTTCTGTAAATGTATGAACATGATTTTGTTTGGGTTTAGTTTCTGTAAAAACAAAAAATTGTGTTTTTTGTTCATATTTCTGGGCAGTTTTTAGTTGAACACAGTTGTGATGATATTGCTTGTTATTCAGTGTTAATTCTGTCTGTTCAGTGTTGGCAGTGTTTATTCTTCCAATTCAGTGCCATCAGTGTTAATCTTGTCCACTCAGTGTCAGCAACTAAGGCTTATTGAATTGAAACATTGAAAAACAAGCAAATGCAAAAATTACAAGATACAAGAACAATTAAACACACTCCAAGACCATAACTGAACAAGAAACAAATCATATAATGTTAAAATCCCGTGTTTTTTTTAGATGACAGTCAATCAGTGTGTTTATGAGCCGAACAGTGCCTGTCACTGACAGTCAGTGTTTTTTCACCCCATTCAGTGTCACTGATCACAGAAATCATGTCGAAAAAACACAACGAAGATCCAAAATAAGAAAAAAAAGCCTACTAACTAACTAACTAGGGTACAGGCTCCGTGCACGTTTTCTTGTTGTGATTGCCGACACGTCCGCACCTCCCGCACTTCATGACTCTCGGGATGTGCTCACCCCTGGACGGAATCCTCTTCTTCTTAGGTCTTCCAGGGGGCCTCTTCGATGTTGGCGGCTCGATCATGACGTTCTCTGGCACGTTCGAAGGTTGATCAAACATGGAAACCGGCTGAAGTGGATCGGCATAAGACCTTGCGTATGTTGGAGTTGTGTACTTAATGTCTAGATTTAAGTAACGCAAACTCACGATCCATTGCCATTAATCTATTTAATTAAATAAACAATTATTTGCGTTTAATTATTTATAATTAAATATATGCAAATCATAGTCCTGGATTTTATACGTTGTAGTTAGTATGGTGCAAACATGGGCGCACAGAAGATCATACTATCGGTTACTCGTATTTAATCGAACAGTTGCTCACGACCTAGATGGACAAGGACCAATCCATCGGTATAGTCGTTGTGTGAGAGAGAAAATAATTTATCTTAATTATTTTATCACACTTGTACACTTGGTGTATTGAGCGGATCTGCTTGAGATTCATCGATTAGGATTGCCGGCGATAATCGATTCGAGTCTCAGTGTATTTTATTCTTAATCCCCGATATTATTGCGGGTGTGTATATTTAATATAAGTGACTTTGATTTACCAAAGGAATTAACTGATTTAATTATTGGGTTGATTACCGGTTAAGTTGGGTCACTATATTTCATATATGACATGCCGTGAATAATTGACCGGACAGTGTATCCCGGAAGGGTTGATAATATCCCCGAGATGAGTTCATAAGGAATTATTATGTAAACCCTGCAGGTGGATTCGTTCCGCATAATAATTAAGGATGAATGGTACTAGTCTCGGATATAAGAGATGAATAAATTAATTAGCAATAAATTAATTTTATTTATGGATATTTATATCTTAAATACACGGAATAAATAATACTACCGGAGAAATATTATTTGATATAATATGGTTTAATATTGGGAGTGCAATTAATTTTATATAGTGGAAAATAGAATTAATTAATATTAATGGATTAATAGATTTGGGCTTGGGCTCAATTTAATCATTAATATTGGAAGCCCAATATTCCACCTCCTTAAGATCCCTTACGTAGCCTATAAAAGCACTACATGGTCTTCTCTATTCTCATAACTTGAAGATCACAATTCTAGAGAGAGAAAGTAGAGAGGGAGATCCATGGAGTTCGGTAGATCGTCGCCCACACGACGTCCGGGCTAGTGCAAGGAATACGTGGGAAGATCTCAAGGTCATCAAATAGAGTTCTACGTTTTTCCGAACAACGAGAACGAGGTAAATCGTAAAACCCTCTTTATGATTTTAATCGTTTATTATCGTAAAAATATCGTTGAACGTAAGATCCGAGGTATAGGATCCTCACCGGGGTCGAGCCGAGCGGTGGCGATCGAGGATCGCCGGACCGCCGCGGCTGGAGCGATCCGGCGGCGTGGATCGAACGGAGCCGCTGCCTGGGGAGGCAAGCGCTCGCTTGAGGACCAGGCGCCCGCCTGGTCCATGTCGCGCGCGAGCGCTTCGTACCCAGGCGCCCGCCTCGTACGGCTGGGCAGCGGGCTGCGGGTTAATCCCGCAGCGGATCCGCGGGGCTTCTTGGATCGTGTACGGGGGCATGCAGCTGGAGCCCTAGCGCTCGCATGGATGCGAGCGCATGCCTGATCGGGGCAGCGGTGGTTCAAGCCGCGGCTAGGGTACGATCGGGCTGAACCTCCGCGAGGTTAGGGTTGCTTGCGTGATCTCTCCGGCATGGTTTGAGGGCTGCTACGAGCAGCCCTAGGCGGCTGCCAAGGACAGCCGCGAGCCCTTCGCGAGGGCTCGACCGAACAGCCCGGGTTATCCCCGTGGTTAGGGTTTGGTTGAGTCCGGCTTCGCGTGGTGGTTCGTGGCGGGATGTTCCGGCAACCGGGAGTCGATTGGATTGTCGGTTCCGCAATTTAGACAATCCGGATATTCGATCTCCAAAGGATTTCGGTTGGAATTAATTAGATAATTAATTTTAATTAATTTATTAATTCCGGGATATCGATTTCCAACAGCGTAGCTCTCTGCGTGGTAAAACTTGTCCACGAACGACGCCATCGGCTTCCCGGACCGCAGAATGCACGCAGCTGCGTGGGAACACGGAACCCCTGTAATCTGCCACTGGCAGCAGGTGCACGTCTGATCAGCGATATTGACCACGACGGACGGAACGCACTGCACTTCGAAAACCGTTTCGGACGACCCCACAACCACCCATTCCCTGCCTTCGTTGATGGCTTCACCCAGCTTCTTCTCAACGGACGGGCAGAAAGCCGTAGTCCACTTCCTGCTCCTGGCCCCCCTGTCTGATTCAGTGTTAAACAAGGCCAGTCAGTGCTTGAACAAGGCCAACAGTGTTAAAAGAGTGCAATCAGTGTTTGAGATTGATAAACCCTCATCATACCGTGGAAAAAGGTCATCAGCTTCAGCCTGATTGTGTTGACCAACGCCGTGATCGGAAGATGTCGGGCTTCCATGATCCATTTGTTGAACGACTCCGCGGCGTTGGACGACATCTCGCCGTACCTCTTCCCCGAGAAGTACACGTTGGCCCAATTCTTTGGATCCATGTTCTCGAAAAACACTTTCGCTGTCTGGCCTCCCTCTTTCAACAGCTCGTCCATGCTCAGTTGGTAGGCTTCGACGGTGGTTGCGTACGCGCATTTCAGGAAATTCCACACCACGCCTTTTCGTAACATCTTGGTCGCCCATCTGCCTCTGAATTTGTCTTTCAGGTTCAGCTTCAAGTGATTGATGCAGTAGCCGTGCGGGGACCCTGGGAACACCCTGCTCATCGCCTCGAGCAGCCCGAGATTCCTGTCCGACACGAACGTAACGGTGCGAGAAGTAGGCAGGATGTGCTTCAGGTTGTCCAGAAACCACTTCCAGTTAGCATAGTTCTCGGAATCGACAACGGCGTAAGCCAGCGGGTACAACCCTGCATTCACGAGACACGAACAAAAAAAAAAAAAAACACTTCAGTCAGTGTGAATAGCACCCATTCAGTGTTGAAAATACATATTCAGTGCTGGAAGCAACAAGGGTCAGTTTCAGTGTGCATTTCAGACCATTCAGTGTTAAAAAGTTGGATTCAGTGTGCATTTCAAACCGTCAGTGTTCCACATACCTCCGTCGCCGTCCTTGCCCGTAGCAGCGAGCAAATGGCCCTTGAACCTCCCCTTCAGGAACGTGCCGTCCAGAAACAGCAAAGGGCGACAGTGGTTCATCCCGTCGATGCAAGCCTTCATCGAGATGAAGACCCTGCGAAACTTCCTGGACGCCTCGTTGAATTCGAGCAGCAGGTGCGACCCAGGGTTGGAGTCCGATATTGCCTGCAGGTGCTTGGTCAGTGCGGCAAAGGAATCTTTATCGTCGCCGTGAATCAGCTTCCTGGCCTTCTCGAGCGCATCCAGAGCGAGGCCAGGCGAGATCTCCAGGCCGTAGTGATGCTGGAAGTTTCTCACGACTTGGACCGGACGAGTCAGCGTGCTTTTCCGTACCTCCTCGACTATCAAACTGGAAACCAGGTCCCCGAGCAGACGCGCCTGTGCTTCAGGGATCGAAAGCACGCGCCGCAGCTGTGCTCGTTACTCAGCTGCTTGACGTAGAAGAAGCCGTTGCTTCGATCCATCACGGCGCACACGGACCAGTTGCATCCCGTGCTGCTTTTCTTCGAGCACACGGCAGAAACCTTTTCGGGTCTGTTCTTCACGTACTCGAAATCGAATCCCACTCCGACTGCCACCTTACAGAGCGCGTTTCGAAAGTCCGGGGCGCCTCCTTGGAACATCTGACCGACACCAGAAATCTCTTTGTCCCAGCCATCGGTCAACAGCACTTTAGAACTCGACGGACCAAACAGGCGGAACATATCCTCTGCTTCGAATCCCTCGTTGTTTTCTGCTCCAGTCGCACTGACAGCGCTGCTGTTGGACACCGTCGAGAACACAGAACTAGAGGTGCGGTCTTCAGTCGCGACGGAAATGTCGATGCTCACCCGAGGCAGCTTGTGAAGCGCAGCTAGGGATACCATGTTCGACATGTCCGCATCGGTTGAGAGCACACAGTTTGGGAAATCGGGTACAGAGTAATGCATGCCGTACGCGACGTCTCGGAGCTCAGGCCACTGAAGCTCGACTGTTTCCTTCAGCTGGTGAAGGGCGGCAGCACGGGAGGAATCGATTCTGGACACCAAATTCTCACCGCCGAATGCACAGAATGCAAAAACATCGGCCCCTGCTGCTGAAAAAAAAAAACACAAAAAAATAACGACTCACAGTCAGCGCACGATTTTTTTAAGGAATGCGTGAAATGAGCACTGAACATTTAAAACAGTGTGATTCAATGTGTGTCCCTGTCTGTTCAGTGCTAAAAAACGGTGTTCAGTGCTATTAAAGTGTGTTCAGTGCTGTTCAGTGCTATTGGAGTGTGTTCAGTGCCATAAAAGTGTGCTCAGTGTTTGTTTGATTGTGTGGTTCAGTGTGTGTTGCCTCAGACTAGACAGTGTTTTTAAGACCTGTTCAGTGTTAAATGAATCACAGTCAAAGGAACAGTGCTTTTGAGGCATGTTCAGTGTCAAAGTCAGACTAGACAGTGTTGTGTTTTTTTTTTTTTTTTAAACTCAAAGAGTCTTATTAAGCAAGCAGCAAGTAATTCAATCACGAGCAGTACAACGAAGACAAGTCGTCGTCAAAATCACAGGAAACAGAAAAAACGACAAAAAACAAAATTTAACAACAATAATAATGAGACGGAGGAAGTCTTGGGTCACGACGAGGGGGGTCCCTGACCGGGCGCACCATCGACTGGCCATTTTGATCGAATACGCCAACCGAGAATCTTCTTCCTCCGGTCCAGGTAATCCGGATGTTCCAGCCTTCCTGCACTCCAAACTCTCGAACGAGGCGTTCCCAGTTGAATCTGTGGATGGCAGTTTGATTCCGATGAGTGGTGAGAGGAACGTGCCATTTCTGGTCCAGGGAGTCCGTCAGAACGATGAAATTCCCCATTTCGTCCTTGATCGGACGAACAAAGACAGCCGGGAGGGGAAACTTTTCTTTATGCCAACGGCCATTGAATCTTTGCTCGGTCCAGTGAGAACCATTCCAAGATTCAACCCCCCGACTTCTTGCCGTCTGCCCTGGCTCCCGATCCAGTGTGATTGGTCGCCTAGGCATCATTGGTGGCCCCCGACGGATTGGCCCGTCATTGAATCTTTGTTCGGGCGACGAGGGAGGACTGTTATTCATAAATTCTGCCTCGCTTGGTGTCGATCCTGGCTCTCGATCGAGTGTTCCCCTTCGCCTCGGCATCGTTGCTGGCTGCTCCCCCCGATCGAACAGAAATGAGATGAGGAAACCAGAGAAATGACGAGGTTTTTATAACCGTAATCACCACACTAACAAGGCAGTAAATGCCTCAACCCTCAACTAACATGGCAGGCATTTATTGAAAGGGAGACAGGTCAATGCCTCAAAGGAAACAAAGTCAACAAACACTGATTCCTGTAACACATTGCATTTCCAACGAGATAATAACAGGTACCATAGTATCCTAGGGGAAACAAACAAGCTGTTACTCATTCTGACACTGAATGAAGCAAATAAACACTGAATCCACATGCTTGAATATGGATTCAGTGTGCAACAGGTGTCTACAGTGTGGAAGAGCAATTAGTCCGGCTCAATGCACACTGAATCAAGCAATTAGACACTGACTGAAAACAAGCTCAGTCAATCCACACAATGTGTTACAGGAATTAGACACTGACTGAGCCAATTTAGCACTGAATGGCAAGCTCAGTGCAGGAACACTGAGTGCATGGTGAATTACACACTGAATGATCCAATTTAGCACTGAATGGCAAGCTCAGTGCAGGAACACTGAATGCATGCACACTGAACACTGAGTGCATGGTGATTTGACACTGAATGCAACGAAAAAACACTGAACATGCATAACAAAAAACAATCAACACTGAATGCATGAACAACGCACACTGAATCAATCGACACACACACTGTGCATGCATGCTGAATGAAGCTTTTAAGCACTGAACGGGTACGTGGATTCGAAATCGCGTACCTGGATTCGAAATCGACGGCAAGGAGGGCGGCGGCGCCTCTGACATCTGAACTGAGACAGGAACGGCGGCGGCGGCGATGAAATCGATCGATCGATCGATGCCAAGGGAGACGGACTGCATGGAATCGCGGCTGAGAATTGGAGCTGCTAACCGGCGGCGACCTTCCCCCTCTCCTTGGCTTGAACGCGGCGGCGACGGAGATGAAATCCTTCGGCTCGATTGTGAATAGCAGCAGCGGCGGCGGAGCTGAGAGAGAGAGAGAGAGAGAGGAGAATTGAATGTGCCCCGATTTTTTTTTCCCCAGCTCGATTTGTGAAAGGTAATATGGAAGGGTAATTTCGTCCTTCCATATACATTTTTGTGGCCTAATTGACACAAAATGGCCTAATTGACACCAAAATTACAAATTGGCCTTATTGGTCAAAAAATGCTGAAAAATGGCCTAAATGCCATTTTTCCCAAATAGAAAATTACACTTATATATATATATATATATATTTATGATATGTATTTGATATTCAATTAGTAAAAAAAATCATAATGACTCAATAATACCCAAATTAAATTGATTATTTTAAAATTATGTTTTATTAATAAAAATATTATGAAATTACGTTCTAAAATTATACGATTAATTATTAATATTTTAATATATTTGCATATAATAAAATAATATTTGTCTTACATACATAATTAGATAATATATAATATTGTTGAAAATAGAATATTAATTATTAGTTTTGACTAGGGATGTCAATCGGATCAGTCCACTCGGTTTCGGGTTAGCCCACTCGAGCTATCGGGTTACTTCAGTTCGGCTGATCGGCTGATCGGGCTGAAATTTTTTCGGGCTGTAAATTTTTACCTCTAACCTTAAAATCTTCGATTTCGGGCTAGCCCGTCCGGCTGGAAAAAATAATATTATATAATAAAAAAAAATTAATACCAAATTAAATTTAATATTAATAAAATATTAATATTTAATAATAATTATTATAATTCTAATATTTAAATTGCCCAAAATATTAAATATTTATTCAATAATATTTAAAATTGTAATTTTAGTTGACAATTTTCTTTGATTTGAATATATTATTTTATTTATTTAAAATATTTCTATAAATAAATAAAATGAATTATAATATATTTAAATACATCGGGTTGTCGGGCTAGCCCACGGTTTATCGGGCTAGCCCACTCGGGCTATCGGATTATTTCGGTTCGGGCTGATCGGGCTGAAATTTTTTCGGGTCGAAAATATTCGATCCTAACCTTACATCTTTTCGGGCGGGCTTCGGACTAGCCCACTAACTTTACATCTTTTCGGGCGGGTTCGGACTAGCCCACCGTTTAGTTTCGTGTTGGATTGATATCCCTAGTTTTGACAAATATTTGATCTTTTTAATTTGATAAACTATAAATAATTCAATAGTTAAATTAAAAGTTATGAGTAGGAATATTAAAATTTATTGGTTGATATATTTATTTTGTGTCAAATAAATAAAACCTTAATTGGTTTGATGAAAATGGTACATGATTATTACTAATATATGCATTTTTATGCACGTTTAATTTAAATTTAAATATTAAATGCTCATTTTGTCCCCAGGCTTACACATTCATTTTTATTAACTAATTGAAAAAAAGTACACTAATTTATTTATGATCATACAAACTCGATCACTGGTAAAGGTCTCTATCAGATACAACAAACAAAATTCAAATAATCATTTGGGTCGGTGATTTATATAGTATTTGTGCGTTTTTCGTTTGTGTTTTTAGTGTCGAGTGTATGTTGTGTTGTTTAGTTTTCATGTCTTTTTGTTGTGTTTGATGTTTGTGTGTATGTTGGATCTCACGGGTATGTTGGAGTGGTTCGAGTTCTTTTTGTAGGTCGGATGTCGAGAAAGTCGAAGAAATCGAGCAAAGGGCTGGAGAATCAAAAACGGCGGGCGCCGGAGATGAAGTGACGATTGCCGAAAGGGGCGAAAAAGGTCAGATGGTCAGCCAAGACTTTTGGGCAAAACGGCGGTCGCCGAAATGTAAACGGCGGTCGCCGAAATGAATCGGCGGTCGCCGAACGGGGCTGGACAGGTGCGACATCGGCGGTTACGGGGCAGTTTCTTGGGCGTTTGAAGTCCGATTTAAGTGATTCTTTTTGCGTTGGAAAGCTAACTTCCGCCTTCTGAACTTGGGGAAAAGATCGGGGACGAAGCCATTGACAACGGCAACGTTCACGAGTCGAGAAACACGATCGAAGTTCTACGGCCACTACTTTTTTCTAGTTTGAACTTTAAACTTGATTTCGATTATATGTTTTAGTTTTCTTTGCTTCTTTTCATGCTTTTAACTTCTTGTAATAAACATCTATATTTCTAAATGCTTTGATGTTATTTTCATAAATGCTTTATTTTTATTGAATTTATGTTTATGCCTCTTTTGATTATCGTCGTTAAATACTTTGTCACGATGTTGAACTAAAATTTCATCTTGAATGATGATATGATGAACAAACGAGAATAACTAGCAATTACTTAATTGATCTCAATACGTCAACATAATCTTAGAATCGTAACCCGTGAGGACACTCGTGAAATTAGTCATACAAACCAAAAGTGTCTAGAAAATACCATGTTATGCTAAAAAAGCAGTCATCAAGGCGCCAGGAGCGAGGACATTAAAGTAGAGAAACACATAAGCAAGGCTTGCAGGCAAAACAGGTTGCTGACTGTATTCGAACCATCCGTGCTTAATAAATTCCGTCATAGTAGCGACTATGCACAGTAAGGATGTATCAGTGTAAAAATTAATACAATAATAAGTTACCAAACCAAAAGTCACACAGATCAGTTAAAATATTACATATATTATTTGTATCTAGAATAGATCCTGCAGATGAACAACCACAACAAGTTTGTGGGCATTTAGGGCGTTCCAGGACTCCAGCCGAAAGCTTGTTGGTTAACAATGTAAGAAAAACCTAGGCAACATGACCAGATGATTATCAGAAAATTAACAAACTTCAAATCCAAGTACCTAAGAACAAATTTTCAGGCTAAATACTACCACAGCTGGCAATGACCACACCATCAATCTAGCTGCCATCTTTAAGAACGGCACTAGTTCGTATTTAGATAAAAATATGCCAAATAATGATGCTCCTGCAATCTGCACCAGACAATAACATGTAAAAGTTCCAAGCACAATTTCAAAAACAAAGACCAAAAAATATATTGCAAGGATAGGTTTTATGAAAGGATCACACATAGAAATCACCTCACAGAGAAGATCAATTCGACTAAGAACTGCATTTGCTTGAGCTAGAGCAACTGGTCTATTTGTTCCTGCCAACTGAAATAACAAAAGAGGGTATCAAGTGATGAACAACGAAATAAATAATATAATAATAATAATTAAAAAAAAACAATACCAAAACAACCCAATCACGCTCCATTGCAACTCCCAGAGCTAGTCCAGAAAGCCTTTCAACAGCCAGTGCAATTACAAGCATAGCAAACCAAGGTTGGACGAGTAAAGAAGACACAGAATTGTGGTGTACTTTATGAGCATGAATTATCATTCCAACAGATAACAACTGAGCAGCTACCTGGGACAAAAAACTATTGAGAGTATAACTTTCAGAAAAAAGGTTTACATTGAATGTTATTGACGGCTCAGGGAATAATACCTGGATGACAGTTAGACAATTATAAGTGGGTACTCTTGGAAAATGGTCCATAAGTTTTCCTACCAAAGGGCCTCCAACGATTACAGCAAGCTGTGAAGATGCAGGTGGTCAAGAGTTAATCTCCTTCTTACTTTGGAAGCCTTATGATTTATATGTTGACGGATACCTTCACAAAGAAGCCTATGATAGCCACAGGAAGAAGACTCGGATGAATCATTGCAATGGCAGCAGGCCATGCAAAACTCCAAAGATGTTCAACCAAATTCCCAGCCAAACAGCTAGCATAAAAAGCTATTTATTCTTGTAAGGTTCATCAGAAGCTAAGTTCACACAAATAAATGAAATAATGTACAATATGTGACGAAACTACTTCAACAAAAGGAAAGCGGTTAGAAATTAAGAAATACTTCCTCCGTCCCATTTATATCTTCATAATTTTTTTCTGGACGTCCCACATATATCTTCACACCCCAAAAAGGAAATAATTATACCGATTTTTTCGTTTTAAAATACAATTCTACCATTACTTTTCACTTACGTTTTTAATTTTACTCGCAGGTACTTTCACTTTTTCACATTAAAATACAATTGCACTCCTACATTTTTATCAACATAAAAAATGTAGTAGTAGTAGTAACATTTTTTCTTAATCTGTGTGTCCATCAAAGTGTGAAGATATTCACGGCATCTATCGTAGTGATATGTATATTTAACCTGAAACTGCCAAAATTAGTCTGAGAAGTCCAACAAATTGGGGTATTCACAAGCGAATCAGAACATGATAAAAACGTAAACACAACTATAAAAGTTAGATTCACATTGCAATTGTGAATTCAAGTGACATAAAATAAAATCCCATCGTCTAGTAGAAAAGGTGCTATTTTATTTTATTCAGGACTACACTTACCATGAAGCCCAGCAGGATGAGCAGGACTTGCATCAACGACAATCTTGTCCTCCTCTAAAAAGGCCTAATCATTCCCAAAGAAGATGGCCAGATAATCAAGATAAGCAAGTGATCACAATTTTCGAAGATGCAAGGGTAGTAGTACACAATGATGAAACAAAACTCACAGGCAGTGCAGTCAAAACCTTGTCCGCGTAAGTCCTTCCGAGTAAATGGAGTCCTTCGGTCTCCAGGGAATCGGATACGAGATGAACAACTGGGAATGCACAATTTGAATCAATAGGTGCAATGGTATCCTCGTGGAATTCATCGTTCGCAACAGATTCGTAGACGTCGCTATTAGTCGATGAACACCTTAAACTAAATGCGCCAATCCTGCAAATGAACAACAAATAAAATACTCGAAAACTATAACAGTCAGATTTCCTCTTAAACATTGATATAGCGCAAATCCAGAGCATAATTCAAAATTCAAAAAAATCCACAACACAAACCCTAAGCTGTCTAATAAGTAGTATAGCCCAATTAACCTGTGGAAGGCAACAGAAAAAAGTGGAGACGGTACCTGAGAGGGGCAAATTGGGAATTTAGCCGTAGTCGAGGGCGTAATCTGTGTCTGTGATGAGAAGACGACGTCGTGGCATGAACTTGGAGTCGGCGGCGTCGGAGGCTGAAGGTGGCGGCGGGAGGCTGACCATGAGCGATGGCAAGCACGTCCATGGCCGTTCTGCTTCTTCCTCTTCACTACCGTTACTAGTATTTAATTAATTATAATTTCAAAACAGGCCATTTTCTTTTAGTTTAATCAAAACGGGCGCCCTCTTCCTCTCCGAACAAACTGGTCCACAATTCTCAGAAAAACAGAAGAAGAAAAATCTAGCCGCCTAACCAATTCTGCACGTAATATTTTCTTAGCCCTTATTTTTTCTAATTTTTAATTTTTAATTTTTAATTTGTTCTTTGAATTAGGGTTTCGTGTTTAATATGATTTCTGCATTTTGGGGATTTTTTATTCCTTATTTTTGTTAAAAATAGAGCCTTTGATATGGTATTTTACTTTTTACTTTTTCTATTTTAATATCTAATAAATTAGCTAAGTAGTACTCCTAGTAAGATATTTGGACAACACATACAAATAACATAACTGTACTACAAAATATATGAAAAATATGGATTTCACTTCAAAAATAAATAAATCATTTTGATGCTACTATAGTTGCTAATTTGAGCCTTATATTATCAAGAATTATGATCTACGATTTGCAGCTATGGATGGATACATTGTGGCATAAATATTCGATGTTTTAGAATAACGAGAGCTTTGTACTAAATACGGAGTATTGTTTTTTAAAATATCTGGGTTTTTTTTTCTTCCGCTCGTATACGCATACATCGTGATCATGCCTTGTTGGAAGTATTTGCAAGAATTTGGATGATCGATCAAAATCGTCAAAAGAATAGTAACTACCTTGAGTGCTAAAATTGTTTGATCCTCTTTGATCTATGTACAGACATGTAACAAATTAAGATTGAAAACGGAAAATGATGTCTTCGACAACTTCAGTCTGGCAGCGCTTTCAGCGGGGTAAGATTTCATGCTTTTTGGACTCAAGAATCACTCTCTTTTGTCGAATTTTAGGAGTCCAGGTGTGAAATTGATTCATAAATTCACAATGCACGTTTGTAACAAGAAACAAAATGTACGAAGGACGACTTGTGCAATTGGCTTCTCGATTCCATAGAGAATTATAATTAATATGTGATTGTGTTCGATTGCCCTAATTACCCTTGGAAACTATATAGAAATTTATGTAACAGGTGTTTTTTAGGCAGTGGTGTTTCACTGAGTCAAAAAAAAAAAAAAGATACTTGAGCGATCCACGTCTAGATGAGAGAATCCAAGGCCTTAGAAACAAAGTGTCGAAGAGAGCATTCACCACAACCGGTTAGTTTTCTTCTTCGTATAACGTATGCAATATATAGATGAACAAATATTAATGTGGCGTATAAATAAATTTCATTGATGCGTCTTTTTTACTACGTATATATGTCATCATGCGGAGTCCAATAATAAGCTGGTAGCAAGTGGTCCTCCTTCTGAAACAGAACACCACCATTGATTTATAATTACAAAATTGAAGTAAGCCCGGACGAGAACATATTCAAACCTTTTGAAATAGACAGTTCGAGAATAAAAGTAGTGTAGTAATTCATAGTATTATGTATGAGCAATTAAACACACAATTAATTAAGTGCACGTGTTCCCCAGGGGACCATCACAAAATAATATATATGAGCTACAACACCAAGTACCAACTGATAACGTACCTTTTTTTACCATGTTTTTTTCCAGTATTATTACAATGGTTAATTTTTCAACTGCACTAGAGTAACAAAACCAGTAGTAACTCGATGATGATGATGTGGAAAAATAGATCTAAGGTATTCACATGATGCATGTGGGCTTATATATAGACACACATCCTTAGGGGTTGTGGTCCTCTTGTCCAATTCTGATCACACCATGATGATGGCGATTGGACTCAACCATTGGCACTGCAATCTGAAAAAGAAGAGATCGAGCTCCATCCACAGATATATATATATATATACATGATCATATATACTACATGCTTCGCTCGGATTGTTGCACGTGTCGAACCCTACCTATAGCTAGCTTTTTGTAGGGTTTTAAATTGCAATTATTTTGATATGATTTCAAAGTAACAACATCAAATTGAACTTGTTGGTTGATGGTTTTCTCGTTTCTTCGCCTCGTAATCAGCCTCATAGAATGGAAGGAGCCACCTTTCCCTATCAATATTCAATATACTACATTGTTTTGAAACTTATAAAATTAATAATAATAACAATAATAAATTATACATTTAAATTTGAAAATAATAATGTAAGACAAGAAGGTGTATTAATGCCCACAACAAATTCAATGGGTTTGAAAAGCTAAAGCATGCCTCGTTATCAAAAAAGAAAGTTCATGTGCCATAAGTGGCCGGGCCTGCCTATAAATGTCGCACATGACAATAATATTTATCTTCTTTTTGGCTCTTTCATTTATTTTTATTTCCCATGCTTTTTCTACATCACATGCCCTCTCCTAATTTTCACCTTCTCATCACAACACTAGATTTTGTTGCAAAAATATACTCCATCAAAATAATATTATATTGTTTTATTAATTTTTTGACCAAAATTAATTAAAAATATATATTTTTTAAATTAATTACAAAAAGTATTTTAAACTAAATGTTTAAAAACATAAGTGAAAATTTTAAGTTATACAAGTCTTTTAAAATAAAAAAAATAGAAATAATTACTTCTTTAATTACAGTGTGACCATTGATATGAGACGATTTCAAAAATAATGTGTCATCATTGATGTCAGATAGAAAGAGTATTTTCTGAATGATTTTTTTGTCCAAACAAAATCAAACATATTTCGATTTTTAAGCAAACAAGATCGTGGAAGTCTATGAAAATGACGAGATGGTGGATACTAATCAAAAGTGGTACGCGTAAAAAATCAAGCATGTGTCGAATTTTAATCGGGGTGGAAAGTTTGTGCACTAAACTTGTGAAGAAATTTATGAGATCTTCCTGGTTAGTATTTTGTAAATTCAAGGAATGAATGCATAAAATCTAAGCTGAAAATCTCAACCTTTTAGAGTTACGTTGCAGGACCATAATAAATATTTGGAGACGCGAGCCTTCAATAATGTGGGTCTTCCAAATGAAAAAGGAAACAACACAAAAGGATAAAAGAAAGAGGTGAATCATCACAGTAACCAAATGTTTACCTCATTTTACTGCGGTAATAAATTGTACACTAACTCAGAATTTAATGGGGTTTTGTATAAATAAAAATAATTACTCCATATAGTAGGCTCTAATAAGAGGATGCAACAAGGAAACGGATAATATAATCAATTAACCTTCTGAATTATTAACATACATGATACAACTAATCATAATAATAATAATAATGCATTTAATTAAATAAATAAAATGAACAGCTAATTCGCCAGCGTCCCCACTCCGCCTCCTCCTCCGCCGTTGAGAATGCCGGAGATAAACGCCAGAGCGTTGACTTGCATTTCCAAAGCCGCGATATAATCGGTGGTCTCCTCCAGAAGGCTCGGCAACGACGCCTTCCGGCAACCGGGGACCAATCGGCTCAAGGTCCGCACCTTCCTCTGAACCGGATGGAGACTCCTCTCGACCGCCGTCGGTTTCTTCGACCGGGCATCCGATCTTGCCGCCGCCCTCTTGTGCTTCCTCTTGATCTGCGAGAGCCGGAGGGTGAGCCGGCGGGTGAGCATGGCCCGGCTCCACCGCGTCCTCCCCTTGGCGGACGCGGCGAGGACCCGGTCCGCCGCGTCTCGAACGGCTCGCGCGGCGGCGACTTCGGAGTCGGGGCGGCGGAGGCCGCGCAGCGCGTCGACGAGCTTCGACGAATAGATCTGGCGCTCGGCGTCGGTTCTCCACCGGGAGGCGCGGGGCTCCTCCGTGAACCCCGCCCCGATCCTCCTCCGCTTCTTCCGCGGCGAATCGAGGCGCGTGTCGGGGTTCGATGTCAACGACGACGACTCCGCCATGGTTCGTTCGATTTTTGAATCCTCTGTTCGATTGAATCCGGGAAGTCGAAAATCAGCGATTGAGAATACTGAAATCTGATTTCTGTTGTGGTTGGGAGGGAGGGATGAAGAAAGGTACCTGGTGAATTGATGGGGGGTTCGATCAAAACGACGTCGTCGTGGTTGGGGATATGTGTAGAGAGAAAAAAAGATGAAGGGAGGGAAGAAGGGGGTATGGAAATGGCAGTGGTGGTGGAGAGTACTACTTCTACTACTACTGCTAGTGGGGGGCCTTTGCCTTTGCCTTTGCCTTTGCGTTTGTAATGTTAATCGAATTTAAGGGAAACGACAACCCACACGTCCCCTTGTTTATTGCATCCAAACCACATTCTCTATATATTTCGTTAAAGCCCGGCCCGCCCAAATATAACTTGGCTAACTTCGACTCGAGACGAGTTCGCGAGCCCATTGGCTCGTTCGCAGCTTCTTGTCTATAACGAATTAAAAAAAAAACAGATCGTTGCGATCGTGAGAAAAAACGACTTACCTAGGTTACTCTTTGGAGTACAAATTGTGTGTTTTTTTTGTGTATAGTGAAGTTTAGTGAAAATTATTGTACATAATGAGTTTGTGTGAGTTTAACAATATTTTATTAAAAATCAAATGAAGAAACTTTACTTCTAGTTCTCAATACAATTAAGTTCTCTAGTAAAGTAGAAACTTAAAGGATTTTCATAGTACTATTAATAAATCAGTATTTATTTAAGTGATTTATATCTTGGATGCAGTTATATACTATATACAATTAGAAGTAATGAGTAAAAGATCACATTTCATTAATGGCTAATTAATTATGTGCACAATCAATACTACTTAGTACTCCACTTACTATAGTAGTATTTCATTGCAGGCGGTTTGCAGCAATGAAACTTTAATTTATACTCGAATAAAACACAATTAAGATTTTAAAATACAATGATGCGAATTATCTGAACATATATACAAATGTCTAATAGTGTATAGTAGTATTTAATTCCCAGCATTTTCATTGCCTCATATCACTCCACGTAGACAATTTGTTAGCCATATGAGTTATGAATCTTAAATATTTTTAAAATAAGTTGCGTCTCTCTATATACTACGGAGTATATATATACACCACCATCATGATTCATGAATCATTCCCCATTGTTGTTTTTTTTCGTTTTGAACATATACAGTATAATGTAACCTTTTTTCCATTTCCATTGTATATATGCACATAATTTGCACCTAAAAATTGAAAAATAATTATTATGAAAAAATTAATTAACAAAATACGTAAGAGTAAAGTAAAATTATGATAATATTATAATATTTCTATTAATATATAATGCATCCAAACAATAACGAAATACTACAAATTTGTATCTAACGTTCACACTATATCAATAAATATCAATAATTTTATACGTAGTGTATGTTTTAACAAAACAGACTACTGATTTGAGATATATATGAACGCCGTATACCTCTTTTGGCGTCATGTGTGGCAAAATGTATATATAACTATATTAATTTTGTTTGAAATATGGAGTGATAATTAGTCATCTATATTTATTCCATAATATATAGTGATATATAGAAAGTGCTACGAAAACAGCCACATGCTTTGCGCCTTTTTCTATTCGGCTATCACCCACTATTCACTAACAAATGCTTTCCAAAACTATTTTTTTATTTTAATAAATATAAAAATTAAAATGAATGGCCTAACACGAAGCCAACACTACATTTTTTTCATTTTATATTTTATATTTTTTGTATCAATAAAAAATAAAACATTGCTCGTGAAACATGTATTAATAAATATTAAAATAATGTAGCATATTGGCCTTGCAATACACGATAAGGAGACATGGGACTACTTTTTTAACTTTGTTTATTTGTTTTTGTTTCGCCCTCATTTATATTTATTCATCCTCAAATCGATTGTTGTCTCGAACTCAAATCCATCACCCAAAAAATATTTGGTATCAATTAAATAACCTGTTGAAACATTTTATAAATGATATTTTATATTTATTCAACAAAATTTAGTGTTTTTTTTATGCATAATCACTTGACAAATTAGTAGTATTTTTTTATGATCATAGTTATTAATTCCAAAATAAATAAATAGATAAATTTGAATAAAGACATTGGGAAGCGCATTTGCCAGAGTGTCTTGCCTCCTTGAACGAGACATGCTAGATTGTCATTACCCCTAATCTCTTTTAACTTTTTGTGATTAGAGTTATTAATATTTTTAGTAATTAAAATTTAATATATGAATTATGAAACATTACAACTAGCAATCACATGCTACTAATGGTTGATCATTGCTCTTATGATCGTCTTATGTAATGTATTTGCGTATAGAATATGGTTCGAGTAATTTACTGATTTCCAACGAAACACATATTGTGCTACTTTATGGTATAGATAGTTTTTTAAGGTATATCGTAGATGCAATATTTTTTTAATACAAAAATTATTATTGTTTGAAATTAATTTTAAATCTCATGCATAAATTCGTTTTGTAAAAAAGTAAAGAAAAACAAATCATAATTTAATAAAAGAGTGAAATTTGTATTTGTCCAATGTGAAAGAGGCAAGAGATCCTGCAAATTCAATTTCACACAGCTCTTTCTTGAGACAAATCTTTTAACAGATCTGTCATCTCTTCTATTGCCAACAAGAAAGGGCAATTATGTAATTTCAAATGAAAAATCAATACAAACTGCACTATATCAATTATATTTTTATTTTTTCGTGCAATATTTTGAGAAATTATATAACAGAAATTAGTCAAAATAATATTAGAGTTATTCACAAGATATCATGTTACTAGAATGATTTATATTGAACGATAAACCGATAATTTTATTTTTCCATGTAGCCGAAACATCCCATTTCGTATAATTTCAAATTCAAAAAATGTGATTTGGCAGTATTCGTCTTAGGAAATGAACCCTTGTTAGTTTTCAAAACCCCAAAAGTTAATTTATTAGTACAGTGTATAGACATCTAATTTGTACACAATATGAATCTCGTAACCAACCGATTTCCCAAAACGTCAAACGACTACTTTTAGTAAATAAAATTAAATGAATATTCTTTCATGTTGACTAATTTTGATGGTGTTTATCTTCGATTAATTAAATTAACAACAATTCAAAAGTCCGAAGAATCTTCATGAACTTCAAACTCATACACGTCATATTAAGATATGAATATTCCGTATTAGGGTTTTAATTACTATTAATAATAACAATTTACAAATAATTGATGGAATTAAATCCGCAAATACATATCAACAATTGTTTTACAATTCTTTCTCATTTCATGTTAAATATCCTGAATCCCTAGAATATAAAATATTTTAAAGTGTAGTATAGTATTAAGTATTAACTCAATTCGCATCACATTAAATTTACAAATGCCCGAATAAAAAAAGAAATATGAGTAAATTCTAATTTTGTATTATTAATTTTTCATGCCCGAATAAAAAAAGAAATATAAGTAAATTCTAATTTTGTATTATTAATTTTTCATGTTTACCCGATACCAAATGAAAACGCTTGATTCCAATAATAATTTATCAATTTATTTATCCTACACTTTTAGTTCAATTTATGTTTGAAATTTTCTATCTAACAAAAGTTCTACCTATGAAATGTGTAGCAAAAGAAGGAGCATACTTATGAATACCTTGTTTCAATTCTATTCATTAATCAATATGGATCAATTTGCTCTTTGCCTTTATTAATGTTAAATTGGATTTGTGTATTATTTATGCTAAAAAGATTTTGTCTATTTTCATGTTTACTTTGTAACAAGCAATTTTACATATTTTTATATCCACAAAAGTCTTTTCATTGTTATATTAACATATATCACTTGTTTTTAGAATATATACGGATATATTAAATAACAAAAGTTCTTTTCATTGTTATATTAACATATATTAATGTTTTTATATATTAGTGTTTTTAGAATTGTATTGATATATTAAATAACAAGACTATTTTCATTGTTATATTAACATATATTAGTGTTTTTAGAATTGTATCGATAAATTAAATAATTTAATGTTAAAGGGCCACATGAGTCAAATGTTCTAATTGGTCAAATTTCCAATAAACAAGTGATGTTAGCCATTTATTTTTAATATATTTGTAACATAAATTTTGAACTTTTTTCTATAATATTTTTAAAACAAGTGTGGATTTTCTATTATATTTTTGGAAGGTGTTTATCGATTCAAAGCTATGCTCCTTTAATTGGATTCAAAATGATTTCATCCTCACCCTTAAGAAATATCTAAGTCTAAATGTGGAGTGAGAACAACTAAGAAGAAATACATATTAGTCTATATGTGGAGCGGAAACAAGGTACAATATACTGTTAGAAAAAGAATGATTTATATCTTGATATCTAAGTCTAATGGGAGCGGAACATGTTAGAGTTTAGCGAGTAAAAAAAGTAATATACGAGTCTATATGTGGAGCAAGAACAGAGTATATCCGATTTAGTTGAAACAACTATATGTGGAGTGGAGTCAAAAAATAATATCTAGAGTCTATATGTACATATAGACTCTAGATATTATGTCAAAAAATATTTGGGGATTAATTTTTCTTATGCACCGACTGTTTGTCAACAGTCGGTTATTCCTCTTATAATTTTGATTTCGGCCCTTTCATTTCATTTCTCTAAATTACTTCAATCGTCCCCCTACTTCTAACCCTAAATTTCATTTCCCAAAATTACTTCAATCGATCCGCCTCCTTCTACCGATCTACTCTTCTCCGCTACCACCACCACCACCACCACCTACGAAGACCCCCGAGCCACGCCGTCGACGAGTCACCCCCTCGTCGAACCACACCGAGCCCTGCGGCCGTCGACTAATCACCTCACTCCCGCCGTCGTCGAACCACCCCGGAGCCACGCCATAGAGCCACGAGCAGCAGCATCACCCATGAACCACCGCTCCTCTGCCGCCGTCGAAGAGCCACTGCTGTCGACGAACCACCGCGACTAGGAGCACGAGCCACAGTCGCGACTAGGAGCACGAGCCACAGTATGTCCGACGAGACCCCGCCTCCTCCGTTCACCTCCGGCAGTCGTCAAGGTAATTCCAGCAGCCCTGTTAGTTTTACATTTTTGATTAGTTTGTTTTTATTTATTTTTTATGTTTGAAATTAGGGTTTGGTGATTTGGGATTTTGTTGTGAAAGTTGTTTTAACCATAAACATAAAAGTTTCAAACTATTGAAATGCTTTGTGGGTATGAGTTTGTGATTTTGTTATTTACTTAACTAGTTAAGGTATTGAACGTGAGTTATTTCTAAGGATTTGTTTCTGTGTTGGAACATCTTACAAACTGATGAAATTTTTAGTTTATATACTGGACATATTTTTATTTTCATGTAATACCATCAGAAGATGGACTTTGAAGAGTTGAAAGACTATATCTAAACTAAGTTAAACAAATACTCAATTTATAATTAGAGTTTGAGGTTTTGATATTTGGGATTTGAATTGAAATTGAATTTGTTGTTGCAATTGTTATGTTTTATCTTTCTTTCTTTGATTGACTCTTTCAAGATATCTAATTTGCGATCCATGATCAAAATGAGAATGAAAATTTCGATGATGAAGAAAATGTGGTCTAAAAAATGTATATAAAATATATAAATGTTTCATAACCTTGAGGTTTAAATGTTTTATAGAAAAAGAGTGATTGATCACGCAATGGATATTGTAAGTATAATAAATATATAAATGTTTCATAACCTTGAGGTTTAAATGTTTTATAGAAAAAGAGTACTCGTCGAGAGACGACTAAGTATGAAATCTTCAACCGCCTGCACCACAAGCCGGATGGGAGCTACACAACGAAAAAAGCTAAGAAGACAGCGGTATGTTTCAAATTATTAAATTTTATACTTGATAATTAATAAAAGTTTGGATCGTAACAATTTCTGTTTTATTTTTGCAAGGTCGAGGTTGACAAGGCGATTGAGGAAATACGGTTGTCTACGCAGAGCGAGGTTGACATCGACGATATCTACATGACCGTTGCTAGCTGTTCGGGAGTTTGTCTACGCAGCGGGGTAGCTCGTCTTCTTCTCAAGAGGTTGTTCGTGAGTGGCAGGAAGTCCAGCAGATGGAGACTAAGATTGAGAGCTTAGAAAAGTCTCAAACCGTGATAAAATAACAGTTGGCAGCATCTTGGATCTACTCCAGCAGCAGGCACAACAACCCCCGTCCTCTTCCCCATGATTTGGGGCAGATTGATTGTTGTGACTTCCCCATGATTTGGGGCATATTGATTGCTGTGACGTTAGGATTGTAATTAAATTTGGATTTCTATACTTTTGTAAATTGTTAAATATGAAATTATTGTGTATGTTTGTTTAGTTTGTGTAATGAAATGGTATTGAATTTGCAGGTTTGGGAATTTAAAATTTAAATATATATTTTTTTTATTTTTTTTTAGTTTATTGACTGTAAGAACAGTCGGTAATCTTAGCGACTGTATTAGCAGTCAGTGTTACCGACTGCTATAACAGTACATCACCGACTGTATTAGCAGTCAGTGAACAGTCGGTAATCTTAGCGACTGTATTAGCAGTCAGTGTTACCGACTGCTATAACAGTACATCACCGACTGTATTAGCAGTCAGTGTTACCGACTGCTATAACAGTCACTCGCACCCGGTATTTACCGACTGTATTAGCAGTCAGTGTTACCGACTGCTAAAACAGTCACTCGCACCCGGTATTCTCCGACTGTTTGAGAATCAGTTCGGTCCTACTGACTACACATGTGGTCGGTCTACAGTCGGTTGTTATACCATCTGTACATCAAAATAGTCGGTGTTCTATTTACCGACAAGGCCTTTTTTGACTGCTCAAAACAGTCGATATTACAGTCGGTATTGGTATACCAACTGTAATACCGACTGTTTTTGCAGTCGGTGTTCTCCCGCTTTTTTGTAGTGTGTGGAGCAAGAGCAGAGTACATGCATGCGAGTTAGTTCTACCGATTCGAGTAAGTCAAATAAAAGAAAGCTTTTATAGAATATTTTTAATTATTTGAGCCATTTATATCATAGAGAATTAGAGAATTATAAAATATAAGTGATTATATTTTTTATTTAATTTTTTTTATATTATTTATAAATCTGAACTAGTTTGGTAGTTGATTAAATCAGTATAGTACTATGGACTCTTAATCATGGCTTGAAATTGGAGGGGTGAAAAAATTGTCATGAAAGTATTTTTGCAGGACCCTATTTTGAAGCTAATAGAGTTGGGGTTGTCATGAAAGTATTTTTGCAGGACCCTATTTTGAAGCTAATAGAGTTAGGGTTCAATTGTTCAAGAGGTAAAACAAGTGAAGTGAACAACATTGTGATTTATTTTTTTTACTTTGCCTTTTCTTCTCAACATTAAGTGAAAAAAAAAAATAATGTATTAGTGAATAATATATAACACATGATGTGCAGTTTCGGGTGTGTTGCTTTTCAATGAAATTGTGGTCGGAATAATTCAAGAGTAGGCAATAGTACCAAATCACAACTTCTAAAGACCATGGGACAACTCTCATTTGACCTTTCACAACTTCTAAAGACCATGGGACAACTCTCATTTGACCTTTGATAATGCATTACGAAGACAAGTCTACGATCTTCTTGCCAATAATAAGAAGATGAATTAATTTTTTTTAAGTTTATTAAAACAATTAATAAGTTTATTTTAAATAATAAGAAGAATAATTAATGTTTTTGTACGATCTTCTTGTCAATAATAAGAAGATGAATTGATTTTTTTTAAGTTTATTAAAACAATTACTGTAATAAGTTTATTTTAAATAATAAGAAGAATAATTAATGTTTTTTTAGTGATGAAATTATCTTAATTTTAAAATATAAATAAATAACACAATACTAAAAATAGATTAAATCTAAAAATAATTTTTCTTCTCAATTTTTTACATGTACCTATAATATTCTATCCGCATATACTAATTAATTATTTTTTTATTTTTATTTACACTTTCTTTATACTAATCCGCATATAATAATTAATTTTTTTTTTTTATTTACACTTTCTTTATACTAAATCGGTCAAAGATAATTAACAAATGGCATGTGAGCAATGACCAATGCTCAATATATACTAGTTTTAACATTTTTTAGGATGTTTCATGAGTCATGAATTCACATTTTAATAAAAAAATCCAAATAAACACTTGTTCCATTGCATCGTCCACCCAAAATTAGGCCTTCAACAAATACTACTTGTTCCAATTCTTTCAAAATTTTGCCTTTTTCTAATATTAATCTCTATTTTATCTTTTTTTTTTCTTTCAAAATTACAGTTACACCGTAAAAAATAAGTATATTTTGAGTCTTTTTTCTTCTAATGATCTCTATTCTTATTATTAAATTTTTATTATGTTTACGAGATAGTCAAATTAAAACTCGCAATTCCAAAAAAAAATCTAACAATTTATTCACACTATGTACACTTTTAATTCAATTTAAGTGTTTGAAAAACCTTTCATCTATTTTAGTTGTACCTATAAAATGTGCAACAAAAATCCATTCTCAACCCATCCCAAAACCAAGCAAACAATCAATATGTATGGATACCGCAGCAACCTCATAATCTCTTCTCCTTCCTCCATCACTTTCGACCGTTTTTGCTCCAATTACCTCGTCACCTTCGCCGGGACCACCATCGAGACCACCGTCACCGACAAGTCCTCCGTCGTCACCGCATGGGTCGACACCATCGTCTCCCTCCACGGGCCCACACCCACCGTGGTGGGCCTCGACGTGGAGTGGCTCCCACACCCGACCCCGAACATGAGCAACAAGTCCGCCACTCTCCAGCTGTGCGTGTATAACAAGTGCCTGATCATTCAGCTCTTCTACATGGACCAGATTCCAAGATCCCTCGTGGCATTTCTCATGAACCCTAGTTTCACATTTGTTGGAATCGAGGTTGCGGATGATGTGGCGAAGCTGAGGAGCGAGTACGGGTTGGGCTGTAGGATGCATGCGGATGTTCGGGCTGTGGCGAAGGAGAAGTGGCCCGGGAGATATTCGAGGCCCGGGTTGAAGGATCTTGCGTTCGATATTTGTGGTTTGGGCATGGCGAAGCCTTTGCATGTTTGCAGGAGTAATTGGGAGGCGAGGGTGTTGAGCGAGGCGCAGGTTGAGTACGCTTGCATTGATGCTTTTGCTTCGTACAAGATCGGGCACAAGCTACTTATTGAGTAATGAATTTGTGTTTTGAGTTGGAAGTATTCGTGGTCGATATCATTGATCATGTTTTTATTCATGAAATAAAATTGAGAAGTTTGTTTATTTATTTTCGCTCTATATATGCTCGATTTTTTTATTTTTCTTGTTCGATCTACATATTTAATGTATGTCTCAGACGTGATCATTTTAATTTAATTACTTATCCGACGTTGTTTAAGTGAGTTTATTTCAAAAAAAAAACGGAGTATGTAACCTATTGAATAAATAACATTTCAAATTTTATATTCCCTCTTTTTAGAGAAATAATACACTCTAAAAGTTGAACAATTTGCAAAGAAATTCTGTATAATAAGTTTTGAATTGACAGAAATGGTATAAAATCATATATTTGCAAGAAACTATCTTGTTTGTAGTGATAAATTGGAGTATAATTTACATTGTGAACGATAGACTGGAGAATTCTATATTTCGATTGTAGCCGAAAGCCGGAAATAATTTACATTGGGAAAGATAAACTGGAGAATTCTATTTTCCCATGTAGCCGGAAATATGCATTTTCGTATCATAATTTAAAAAACAAAAACATTTTAATTAAAATTCAAAAATGTGATTTGGCGCGCAGTATTCGTCTTAGGAAATGAAGCTCCCCGTTTTCAAAACATAAACAGATTACTAAGTACGTATTTATTAGAGTATAATGAATCTCGTAACTAACAGATTCCTCAAAACGTCAAACGACGACTTTTTGGAAATGAATATCCATCCATGTATTGACTATTTCCGATGGATGCATGCACCTTCAAATCACTAAACAACGATTTCAAAAGTCGGAAAATACTTTATTATAAAAAAAAATCAATTAAATTTATTTATTTATTTATTTACGAGTATGTATAATTAAAACATTCAATTCCAAAAATAAATAAATACATTTACATTACACTTTTAATTTAATTGATGTTTGAGACCTTTCATCTAACTAATTAAAATTGTACCTATAAAATGGATCATCAACTCCTCCTTTCAAACCCTCATTCTCAAAGCATCCGAAATCAATCCACCAATAATCATGTACGGATATCGCCGAAGTCCGATAATCACCTCTCCTTCCTCCACCACATTCGACCCCACCATCTCCAAATACCTCGTCACCTTCGCCGGAACCACCATCGAGACCACTGTCACCGACAAGTCCTCCGTTGCCACGTCATGGGTCGACGAAATCCTCTCCCTCCACGGGCCCACCCCCACCGTGGTGGGCCTAGACGTCGAGTGGCGGCCCCACCTCCTCCGAAACATGAGCAACAAGTCCGCCACTCTCCAGCTATGCGTGTTGAACAAGTGCCTAATCATCCAGCTCTTCTACATGGACCTGATCCCGCAATCCCTCGCCAATTTCCTCATGAACCCTAATTTCACATTCGTCGGAATCGAAGTTGCCGACGATGTCGAGAAGCTGAGGAACGAGTACGGGCTGGGCTGCGCGAAGCATGTAGATATTCGGGCCGCGGCTAAGGAGAAGTGGCCCGGGAGATTTTCTCGGCCCGGTTTGAAGGATCTCGCGTACGAGATTTGTGGGCTGGGAATGCCGAAGCCGCGCCACGTGTGCATGAGTAATTGGGAGGCGAGGGAGCTGAACGAGGCGCAAGTTGAGTACGCTTGCATCGACGCTTTCGCTTCCTACAAGATCGGGCACAAGCTACTTTTTGAGAATTGAAATTTTATGTATCCAAGTAATCGTGGTTGATATCATCAATCATGTTAAAATTCATGGAATAAAATCAAGAAGTTTGTTCATCTAATTTGTTAAAATTATTATTTTTTTTCTTCAAAATTACTTAGAAATGATTTTTTGGTCAATACAGTAATTTCCTATATTTAAGTTCCCAACAACTTTTTAAAATATTGTGAAAGTAAAAATGATATGGTCAAAATTAAAGAATTTATTTTGACTTTAATAATCTGATTTCCCAAATAAGCTTATCCTACGCCGTTTCCCTGAAAACATTATTTTTACCAGATCAGAAAAAAAAAAAACTCAAAATCATCGATGGTTTCTCGATCGTCCTGCTCATGTTTTCAGCGCATTAAGGTACCTTGTTTATTTATTTATCTGTTAATTTAAAAATAATTTAATAAAAATATAAAATTAAAAAACCCTAGGTTCGATTTGTGAAATCCCCTTTCGATTTCGTGTTTTTAATTAAATTTTTTAAAAATTGCCATTCATTTCTCGAAGGCAGTAGGTTCCGAATCGTCAATCCCATTTCCAGCGGCACTGAATCTCGATACGAAGAATTAGCGATTCAGGATTTTTATATTTTATTTTTATTTATTATAAGCATAAATAAGCTTTGGGAAGCATGGATCGTGTTGATATGACGAGTGGGAGTGATTTGGATTTGGACTTAGACTTGGAGAGCGGCGGAACTTCCAGCGGGGAAGATGCTCCCCTCTCGACTCGAGAAAACACGAAAAATATATTGGGGCGGATAAAGAGCGGGTTTAGGAATTCCGATTCGAAATGTGAGTCCCCAAACGATAAAGATTGTTCGTCTTCGTACGAGAAGTCATCGATTTCTGACGCAGAGAACAAGGAGCAGTTGGGAAAATATAGGGAAGAGATGATTAGTTTTGTGAATGAGATGGAAAAAGAGCCCAAGAAGAAGCATTGTAAGCCCCCTCGGCCTCCCAAAGGCCCGTCGTTGGATGCCTCCGACATGAAGCTGCTCAAGGAAATCAGTATGCTCAACTCGAATCGCAAAAGGATGGAAAGAAGGAGGACCTTGAGGAAAATAAGAAACGAGAATGGGCCTTCTTGGAATAATAGTAGTCTCTTTGCAACTTTGGTGACCGTAGTATTTTTACTGGTGATCGTCTTTCAAGGTACTCAATTTCCTGTTATTTTCATAGTTGTTTTTCCTTGGAATTTGCCTACAATGAACGAGTATTTACGCGGATAAGCTTTGAGATTACGTATTCTTTGTACTCAATGAATAATATACTTATGTTACATGATCTTCGGTTGTTAAATTTTCAGGTCTTCTGGGTTCGCGAATTTGACACCACATCAACTATCCAAGTAAAGTTTTGATATTCTCTTTCACCTTGTAATGTTTATGACCGAATAGCATGATTATTATGGATGGGAGGTTGATAGCTTCTTGGACTAAAGACTTCTCAAAATAGTTTTGGTATGTCATATTAGGCAACATAATAATTATGGAAGCTGTTGATTACACCCACACGAATAGTTTTCGTATGAGATATGACCGTGGTATTTTATGTAGAAACTTCTGTTGGGCATGATTCTTGACTTCTTGTGCACATTGCCCTCAGCTAATTTTCTTTGGAATTTCTGATATACAATGGGCGATTTATGAATTTTTTATCCACCAAACTTTGTGTGAGTACCCTTTGTAAATTAATGTTTCATTCTGATTACGAATTTTAAAGTCGGGGGACATTTGTAGCGACTTTTAGTCGTTATATGCACATAATCACATGCCTACATAATACTTTGAGATTTAACTATATTGAATTTTTGTAGCAGCTGGTTCATCATCTTTAATTTAACCTTATCTTATCGTAATTTCCGAAGGCTTAATGTCTTGGTTTTCTCTTGATTTCTTGCAGCTTTGTTAACATCAAATAACATTTACCAGTAATGAGAAAGGATCCCCATCCTACACGTGTATGAATTCGAGGCTGATTTTACTCAGTGTTCAAGACTAGCTTCTGATGTTTGCTGCTCATTACGATATATGCGGATTTTGTTTTATTTTATTTGGATTTATTGTTAATAAGCGGCTTCTGATGAGTATAATTCTGGGGATATTTGTCAAACCCAGGCAAGAGGATGTATATTTGCTGTAACCTTTTGTGTATAATTTATTCTTGCTGTGCCTTACAATGATTCGGTTAATTTTTTTTTTCTTTATATTTAACCAGCAGATAAGTTAGTTTCATGTAATAGTAAACTACTACCCTTGTCCCAGAGAACTATTGATCACACTTCTTTTGTTAATAACAAATGAAGTGTTGCCATTTTTACTGAGTCGGAGAGAGTATATATTTTTCACAGTAAGCTACAACGACATTAAAACAAAAGAAAGCATTTTTCGTAAAATAAAGTTTCTCACAATATAGAAAAGCAAAACATGGATGTCTTCAAAGCAGAGCATATTATGGTGTTATTGATCATTCAGAAACATGACTTGGAATTCAGAACGAGTAAACCTGAACTACAAAACATAAATAGTAAACCCTCGGAAAGCACATCAACAAAAGTCCTATAGCCATTTGCAAGCAATTTCCCATTTCCTGACAGAATCTGAATCGATGACTCGTCTAAGGTTTCACGGGCTCGGCTCTAGGCCTCCACAACCCAAGCCTGTACTTGTGGGCATATTTCAGTATCATCTTTCTCTGCAGAAAAAAACTCAAAATGACTTTCAATTTATCAGTTCATTTAAACTATAAATATAGGTTCAAGCAACCACATAAGAGAGATACAATATGACTGACTACACAAACATACCACTTGTGACAGCCATAAGAAGGTAAGACTATTTACATGTTCGATTGAGATATTTAATTACTAAATAATCGTTGTGAATAAGAAAAGTACTCAGAACAAGCCCTAGAGGTTCCATCAGGATGTAAATGGAAATATCAGCAGTTCGCGTTCTGCCTCGTTGTAATTTTTATTTACCATTGTCACGGGGCACACCACAGTTACATATATCAATGAAAATGATGTGACCGAAAGAGCATATTAAGTGAAACAAACTAATCTGATCATAAATCAAACAATCAGAACAATGTTCCGACACAACTAAAACGCCAAGACGGAGTTGTGCAACAGCTTAAAATCAGCATCAAACTAAAACTTTGTATATGTTCTTCGATACAGTTCATGCTCATTTTGTCTAAACTTCTTTATTGTAATGTCGTTCCTTTTCAATTTCTCCATAGACATACTTGGAATTGAAATTAAACCTAAAGCGAATGGGCCGTAAATCCAAAAAAAAAAAAAAAAAAACAATTTCCCTATTTTAAAAACTACAGTAATTTCTAAATTCACATAAACAAATCAGTTTGATTTCTTACGTCTTTACAAGGGATTCCGAGCCTCTTGAGCTTGATGGTACGAGTAACGAGAAGCTTCTGGAAATCTCCGATCTCCGATTCCAGCTTCTCCACGTGTTTCTCCACTCCTTTCCCTACCCCGCTCAAGAACTCAGGTATACCGACTTTCACTGGAAATTGCAATCAGAACGATCGCAAATCACATTTCGTTCATTTACACAAACATCACAATCAAAATAAATTATTAAAAAAAAAGTAAAAAAAATGAGACGATAATCGACCTAGAAATTCTCACCAATGTATTGGTTGGATTTGGAGGAGAAATTCGCGACAGGGACCGATTGAACTGAGAGAGATGATAACCTTGTACGCCACGCCAGGATTTGTCTCCAAGCCATGTCGATTATTTTTCAGATTTTTTTTCCTGTAACGACTAACGCATAAACCCTAGAAATGGTTGAAATCACACTCAGGAGTCAGGACGACGTCGTATACAAATACACGATACACCATTGGGTAATTTTTATCTTATTAATTGATAAAATTACTAATTAATGTATTTGCAAAAATATTATTTGCTTTGTCTCACAAAACTTTTGTTAATTTTTTTTGGTTATTTCTCAAAATTTTTGACACTCCTAAATCTAAAGTTATTTCACAAATTTTATCTTTTAAATACTTATTTTATATTAATATCATTATTTTTTCACTCAAATAATCAATTACTTATATAACAATACTCATTTACTCCCTTTATATTTTGTGAAGAAAGTGTGATCATTTAAGTAGTATCTATTTAACACATAAACAGTTTTTTTTAACATGTAAAAATTTATCTGTGCATAGTATTAGGGTTTATGGTAGTAGTAGGAGTATTGTTTATTGATAGTGTATAATTAATTAAATAAACATGTTTAATAAATTTCATCAAAATTCTCACAATTTTCTTATGATAATGTTAGAGTAAACACTTATTTATGAGTACTAGTATTTATGTATGTATGAAATTTATGGCATAGTTTTCTTATGGCATGTAAATACTTCTATATGTTAATTACTCCTATATTGTTTGTTTTTTTATAATATAAACATAATGTATAAAATGCTAAGAATTGAAAATTTTGGTCGAAAGCAAATGGCGGGAAACACGTTTCGTTTATTTTTTTAAGCTAAAGTTAAATTAGATTTGATTGGACCAAAACCCGAAATTGCATAAGAAAAAGGGGGGCATGTTTTCAGCAAAATTACATGACATTTGTTATATAGTCACATCACACATGTACTAGTAGATGCTTACAAAAAAATATTTATGCCTTTATACTGTATGCTTAAAAGTAAATACAAGATTTTTTACATGAAAAAAGCTATGGTAACTACTCACTGTCTTATTATTTGTGTTCATTTAACAAAATAAATGTATTCTTACAGTAGAACAAAAGAATATCACATATATTTACATGAAAAAAAGAAACACACAAGTGTGATTATGGTTGGCAGTTGGAAGGACACCATCATTTGTTGAATTGATGACATTTATAATTTGGGTGTCCCAAATGTAGAGAAGGTAGGGCTAGGATTTAAATCATGATAATTAATTGATTTGAATAATGAATTTATAACTTATAAGTTTGATGTTAGTAATGCAATTTATGTAAATTAACTCCATCTTAATTAAAAATCAAAATTTATGTAAATTAACTCCATCTTAAATAAAAATCCACGAGAAAAAGAAATGTAACAAACACAAAATTAAAATATAATTAATTGACTAAACTACCCTCAAGGGAGGGTGTTGGTGCAAGCAAGTCATCACAACCACAGCAGTCGTGAATCCATCGCTGTAAAAAAAATCACAACAAAACCACCGGTCGAACTCCACATCGCCCGAACCCACGCCGGGATTTCTCACACAAATCATATTCATATCGATCCTCATTTCACAGAGTACAGCCGCAGAAGACGAAGAAGAAGCAGAGGAAGGAGACGAGCGCGACGGACTCCACGGCGGAGACCAGGGACCACACCACGTCGTCCACGTCCGGAATCCGGAGGCGCGTGGCCCACCGACCTGGCTGTATGGTTCCGAAATTGACGGTCCAGCTGCTCGGCGGCGTGAGGAAGGAGGTGAAGAGCCTCGGCCACCGGAAAAACGATGTCGGCAGCGAGAAGCTGACGTCGACCCACCGGAATATCGTCGCCGGATTCCAGCGAGACATATTTTCTGCTTTTATTGTGCGAGAGAGAAATAGAGAGAGTCAGAGAGAGTAGAGAGTGGTCAATTAAAGATGAAAAAATTCTGCCACTGGGCGGAATATTCTATAGCTCAGGTTTTCGGAGAGATTAAATCATGGCCGTTGGTGGTTCGATTGATCCAACGGAGATTTCCGACTTTTGTGAGCATGCCGGTCACGTGACCATCTTATTTCATTTAAAAATAAATAAAATTAAAATCAGCCAATTTTTAGGGTTTTTTTCTCTCACCTCACAACCAAAGACCACTCTCCTCCGTCGTCCATGGCGGACCACGACGTTGATCTTCAACTGAAAAATGAAACTGAAAAAGGAAAAGACTACGGCGTGTTATTATACTACAAGTACACGGAAATTCCTGATCTCCAAAACCTCTCCGATTTCTACCATTCTAATTGCACATCACTCTCACTCATCGGCCGCGTCCGACTCTCCTCTAACGGCGTCAATGTCACCGTAATCCTCGTATTCCCGCATTTCACTTGTTTTTTTCTTTTCCAGGGTGAAAAAACTTAGCGTCTTTGGTTGTTGGTCGTGTAGGTTGGAGGGAGAATGAGAGCACTCGAAGAACACATTGAGGCAGTGAAATCTAATCATTTGTTCGAAGGGACGGATTTCAAGCTCGCGTCGTGCTCGGAGCCGTCGAATGATCAAGTGGCGAAAGAATGCGGATTCACTTCCCTCTCTATCAGGATAGTCAAGGTCATATGGAACTTAGTTTACCAGCTTGTGTTATTTATTCGCCTAGTTATTCGAAAATGTGTTTAACGAACCAATGAAATTGCTAATTAACTCAGCTCTAATTAATTACATGGCATGATTTTATTGAAGGATTTTGGAGTTTCTAATTTGAAAGTGGAAACATTGGATTCATATATACCATTTAATTTCCTACATATAAATGGCAACATAATCGATCTTAGGGAGTTACTGAATGCAAGGAGTAAGAAAAGTTGATAAATGTTTTTCCGGTAGCTGGTAGAGGGTCATAGTTATATGTTTGAGGTTGGGTAGGTGGTGCCCAAACTCTGCATTTCTTCCTACATTGTTGCATCACTGCTGGAAATAAATTGTTTCGGGTTTCTGAAATACCATGCTAGAGTGAGTCATGAGTTTTGTGTTTTGGCCCTCTATATTATTTCGCAAGTCAAATTATTAGCTAGTTTTGTGTGTTTTTCAACATTTATCTTAGCTGCATGATTTATCTAAAATGGTGGGTAGAACTATTTCCCCTCACATTCAAGCTGAAACAGGATCTCATACTGTCCCTTAGGAATTGGTGACTTTAAGCCCTCATCCCCTGTTGAATTCCCCAGAGATTTCAAATGCTGGGAGGCACCTCTCTGCAGCCGAATTTCATTCCGTCCTTCTAAATGCTGGTATCTACTCTCTTTTGCTTCATATTTTGCTTTCTTGTTTCCCATCCTTTTCGAGTTAGTTTTTCGAGTTTTGTAGTATATTTTAGTTATGTATTTCTGGTCTGGAAATGAAACTGAATCAAAATCTTGTGCCTGAGGTAATAGTGAGGGAACCTTGCCCAACCTTATTTTTTATCGACTGCAAACATCAAGAATCTCGTTGAACTTTTTTGAGATCATATTTTGCTGTTTATTTTCTCAGGTAAAAGTGAAGAGAAAAGTTCCAGTTCTGACAAAAAGCTGATACTGTTAGATGCAAGGAATTTGTATGAGACAAGAATAGGAAAGTTTGAAACTTCGGAAGTCAAAACTTTGGATCCAGAAATTAGACAGTACAGTGATCTGCCTTCCTGGATAGACAACAATTCTGAGAAATTACGAGGGAATAATATCCTTATGTGAGTACTTATGCTGAAGCAGAATTTGCACTTCCTTTTAAAATTTTAGTTTACTTGGTCTAATCACTTTGACTCCACTCCAGTCTAGCTGAAGTGACATTTGTCTCACATTCTATTTAGGTTTCTTTTCACATCTTAATTTGCCACTGGAGCTTCTAATTGATAAAAAAACGTTTCATTATATTTCTTAATTGATTGGTAGAGGTTAGCTATTTTCTATCCCTTTATATGTAGCCATTTCAGTGTCAAAATGTGGTTGTTTTAGCATGTTGGAAAACCTGTGTTACTTACTAAACTGTACCTTTTTTAGGTAAATCTCATCTTTGTGTGCATTTTTATCTTACTTTGAGCTGATGAGGTTGGCTTTATTGATCTTTTTTATTTAAAGGTATTGTACTGGAGGAATTAGATGTGAGATGGCATCAGCTTATATCAGGTCTAAAGGTGCTGGTTTTGAAGATGTTTTTCAGGTGAGATTACCTTTGAGCATTGAGCTATTGTTGCTACTACTGATAGGGTACTTATTTTGTTCTTATGTTCACTTTCATTTAATCAAATAATTATAACAGTAAAATCAGCTATTCACCAATAATTAATAAACAATCAGTATGGGATTGGGCGTAGAAACCTTTACTCTTATGCTATAATACTCATGGATGGTAGAGTTTTCTTATAAAAAACTGCTTTCTTGTTCTTCATACTATTGCTCCTGAATTTATTTTGTATTACTCAAGATCAAGAACATAGTTAAGTTTTAAATTGTCAATGCATCTGAATTTGATTCAGATAAGTTGGCCTTAATGAACATTGGACATACTTCAAAGGTTTCTATCGTTGAATGATGTGGAATGAGAGTGTATCTGGTTTACAAACCTGATGTTCCAATGTGGATGTTTTTCAGTTATATGGTGGTATCCAAAGATACATTGAACAATTTCCAGATGGAGGTTTTTTTAAAGGAAAGAATTTTGTTTTTGATCATCGGTATGTTATCTACATCTCCCACTATTTCATTTATCTCACTTCACCTGACAATGCCTTTAATTTACTTACATTGTGACTTGAATAATGAAAGTGTTCTACTTGTGGTGAGAAAACCATATTAAATTTTAGTGCTTGATTTGCTTGGAAATTTATTTAGAAATCATATTTTATTTTCTTTCACCAGCTTGATGTTGGTTACATATTATTCATTTTTTTTAAATATATTTTCTTAATTGTTTCCTGGTACCTCCAGTAATTCTGGAAAATATGTAATTAGTGTTGTAGGAAAATGGTAATATCAATGGTTTTATTGCTTTTAGAACTGACTTTTATAACTTGAATGTATACTTCTTATAGGGTTTCAGTTGGGAGCTTAGATCCTAATATCTTGGGAACTTGCCTTCTCTGTGGCTCTTCCTTTGATGATTACACTTCACGCTGCCGGTGTATTCACTGTAGGATGCTTGTATTAATCTGCCATGGCTGTCGGGTATGTTCCATTTAACAGTACTTGAACCAACTGTTAGATGCAGAAAGATTATTTAGTAAATATTTTTAGGATTCTCAATTCCTTAATTTCTTAGTTCGGCTGTGCATTAATTTTTTCTGTCATGCCTATTGCCTAGACTCTAAAGTTTCTGTGGTTATTTTTTTTGTAGGAAAAAGATTCTTCCTATGTTTGTGAGTTGTGCCAGAAAAATGGCAAGCCTATGGCCTCAGTTCCATCCATAGATTATTTGTCAGAAGAGGTATCTGGCGATCATAGTTTCAACTTAGATCAAGCCACACAGTCGTCTCTATCATGGAGAAAAGGTAAGGTCTGTATGCGATTTGCCGAAAGCCATACTAATCAACATATGATTAATTAACAATGAAATTTGTTGCATTTTGCAGGCCATGACACAAGTGTGATAAATCCAACTAGAAAACTCCGAATTTTATGCTTGCATGGCTTCCGGCAAAACGCCTCTAGTTTCAAAGGAAGAACATCTTCGCTAGCCAAGAAACTCAAGAGCATAGCCGAGTTTGTTTTCATCGACGCCCCACACGAATTGGCTTTCATCTACCAACCTCCTATGTCCGACCAAAACAATCATAGTCCACCCGATAACCATTGCAACAAGAAATTTGCATGGCTGGTTTCTGCAGATTATTATGATGGAAAATATGACCCCGAATGGAAAATGGCTAAAACCCCATTTGAATCCCTTCAATACCAGCAACAAACTGATGGGCTTGACAAATCCATTGATTATCTAAAGACCGTATTTTCTCAAATGGGGCCGTTTGATGGGATTCTGGGATTTTCGCAAGGATCTGCAATGGCTGCCTTAGTGACTGCACAGAAGGAGAAGCTCAAGGGGGAGATTGATTTTAGGTTTGTGATTTTGTGCTCGGGTTTTGCCGTCAATATGGGAGAAATCGTCTCTGAGGGGTCGATTAATTGTCCTTCACTTCATATTTTTGGGACCAGAGAGGGTAGGGACAGACAGATTGATTGTCAAGAAAGTAGGCGACTTGCTTCACTGTTTGAAGATGGATGCTCGGTTATTATTGAGCACGACCTTGGTCATATAATCCCGACGCGAGCTCCGTACATTGATGAGATCAAAGACTTTCTTGGTCGGTTCTTGTAATTTTGTTTGGTATTAATGCTTATTAAACCCGGGCAAAGGGCTAGTTAAACATTAAACAAAGCAGTTGACATCATCTTTTCATTAAACTTTATTTTTCACGTGTGCCCAGAGTACTTGTTTCACAAGGTAAATGAGAAAAATTGCAGAAGGTGAAATCTCAGTCAGATTTATTGTTGACAACTACTACTGTACAAATTTTTGATAAAAACTTATAGTTGACATGAAGATAAAATCTAAAATCATAAAATCATTCGTAGAAAAAACAGCTAAAATAGAAAGTGGACAATCAGGCGTAGTAAATATAGCTAAAATAGAAAAAGAAATCCAACCATTTGTACTACATTGCATAATCAACCAAAGCATCACAAAATAGGAAAATTACTATTCCGACTACAAAAGGTTGGGTCAAGTAGGTTTATCACGACAAAAACCGGCAAAAGGTTGGGTCTTTCCCATGTAACTAAGATAACATAGTTAATATTTGTTTCTGAAAACTTCTAGCTAACATGTACTAGAATATAAACGTGGTTACAAGTAAAACTGCCAGCAGGGGTGAAAGCATATACAGTCAGTCCGGAAAAAAGGATGGCAACTGTTCCTTTGTTACGACTTCCGATCCTGAAATGCAAGTAATCGATAGTTAGGTTATTAGTCCCTTAGATTGGAAGTTTCCCACTTGCCGTTTAACCAATCCTGATGCACCCGTAGGTCTGTGTGCTTGAACTTCAACTCCTCGTCACTAGCACTAAAGTACACAGAATATCTGTCAATCTTATGAACTTTACAAATCACACCAACCCACCAACCCGCGTTGCAGGAAGCATCGACTTCGTCACCGACTACAAAGCGGTCAATCATTTCAAGTTCAGGCGGGCACGGCCTCAGAAAGTGGCTTCCAACTTCTTCTCTAAGGAGAGTCGAGTCATCATCATCCTTGAGGGTTTCGTACTCGATTAGATACTTTCCATTCTTTAGCTCTTTCACAATGGTTGCAGGAAACCAGGCACCCTCAAAACCCACTTCATTGTTACTGACTTCAACAGAGTCTCCTGGGGTATAAGTATGTTCGGGCTCATCCTCACTCTTAGCTTCCACATCAGCTGAATATTTCTGATTAAAAAGGACAAATATTGAACACCATGGACAGAAACAGAGTAAACTAAGAAGACAACACGCGCATTTTCAAACTCGAGATTAGAAGGGATGCGCCTTGTGTTCTGAGTATTGAGACTTATCAACAAATCTAAATCCTCTTGAAATTTGAAATTTTCTTGTTTTCAACGAATGGTGCGATTCAAAATTTACAATTCCACAATCAAAATACTTCAAGATCAAGATAGTAAAAAAAACTATTGAATTCAAATGAACTGCACTATGCACACCATAAATCCAGAACACTAAAAAACAAGGCTATGTAATGTACCTCATAATCCTCAGGAAGGTCAGCCATGACCTCTGTCGAAGAATCGAACGGGTCTGACATGACCTCTGTCGAAGAATCGAACGGGTCGGACATGACCTCTGTTGAAGAATCGAACGGGTCGGGCTTGACCTCTGTTGAAGAATCGAACGGGTCGGGCTTGACCTCTGTTGAAGAATCGGACGGGACGGGTATGACCTCTGTTGAAGAATCGAACGGCGGAACCCACTTCCCGTAGTCCCACTCCCGGTGCACCCTCAGCTCGGTGGGCCCGAAGACTTTCCGATCCCTGGTCCCACGGAAGAAGACATGATACTCACCGTCTCCGGCGACCTCGGTGATGGTCCCCTCCCACCACCCCTCGTTGTAGTACGCGTCCACATTATCGCCGAACTTGAAAGTCCGGCGGACCTCCCGAGGCGGCCGCGGCCGCAGCTGCCCCACCCGAAGCTCCTCCCTGAGATGGTGCTTCCCGGCCTTGTCCGCCGTCAGGGTCGTGTACTTCACGAGCACCTTGTCGGAGCCCCTCTTCGCGCTTCGCGGCGGCCGGAGGACGATGCCCTCGAACCACGAACCCTCGAATCCATCGTCGCGGCTGGCGATTTCGACGGCGGCGCCTTCCCAGAAGTACTTGGAAACGTCGTCGCCTTTCATTGAAACGGCTGGGAGAGAGAGGAATCCGGTCGAATTTTTCTAGGGTTTTTTTTATTGGATTTGGTGATGGCAGCGGTGGCGGGAGTCTCGGAAAGAGATGATAGTGATTGTTGCGCGATTGGGCTTCTGAGGAATTTTGAAAGTTTCGAAGTTTAGTTTTTGTATTTACAAAAAGGGGCTTGAAGAATCGGATAATTAATTAATGGGCTGAACTAGATGACGGGTTAATGGGTTTCGACCCGACCCGACTGACCGGTTCGACTTGAACCCAATTGAGGCAAATCGCAAAATTTGCTAACCTTTTGGGGGCGTCTCTGCAATTACCAAAAATACGATGCACAGAATATGCAGCTGGAATCGTTTTATGAGAGCCCGAGAGAAGAAGCATTTTTTATAATATAGCGAAAATGGATCTCAACACTGTAAGTTATTTTTTTATTTAATAAATAAATAATTTTATGAATAAATTATCCGATGAAGTTATTTTGCGTTGTTGATCCATCTATTGATTTCACTTTCTGTATTGATGTTATGATTTAGTATTTTTTTTCTTCAATTTTTTTTTGGGTTGATTCATGCATATTATGATCCAAAAGTTTGATTTGATTTTTTTTTTTTTTTTTTCTGTTTTATGAGCTAAACCCTAATTCACCTATTCCGAAGATGTCGATGCAGTAGAAATTAGGTAGCGCTTACTGAATTGACTCTTAAGATCAGATAGCTTATTGATGAGATTGCACTGAATTATCTTGAATAGCGATCTCTAGTTTGATGGGATAAATCGAAGGATCTCGGGTTATCTTATTCGTAAGACTAATTTTCAAACAATGCCGGATGCTTAATTTTACTCCGTCCGTGTTTGAGGGGATTTACTGAACAATCTCTATCATGCTTATTGTAATGTGTTTCTTATTTGATGTTCTATTCAATTGTTTGCATTCTTTTCTTTTTGTTCCGTTTTTCATGTATGTTGCTTCGCCATGTAAACACTTCCGAATTCCTACTTATTAGTAAACGAAAAGTTATCAAAATTTCGTCTCAGGCTAACTTTTATCTGTGCAGTCTTCTGAAGAGAATTACGCTAATCCACAGATATGCTTCTTCCACGTGGTTTTCAAGGTCAACTGCATGTTTTTTTCGTATTTTTTTTACTAACCTGTGAAGCTGTCGATAAAATTTCAGTTGATGTCTGTATGACAGGCTGCTGCCCTGGCATTTTATATCCTCTCGGCTCTCTTTGTTGACAGCTTTGTAATAATATTTGTGGTCACTGTACTTCTAGCTGCCCTCGACTTTTGGGTAGTCAAGAATGTGAGTGGACGCATATTAGTTGGTCTGAGGTGGTGGAATGAAATAAACGACGACGGTGAAAGCGTGTGGAAATTTGAATGCCTTGACCAAGAGGTGAATATTTCAGGGCACCGTGTGCATTTTAATGTTAATCTTCGACTTTTTATTTATCTATGTTCATTTTCAGTCGCTGGCTCGGATGAACAAGAAGGATTCATGGTTGTTCTGGTGGACTTTATACATTACTGTGAGTAACGTTTTTTATTCTGTTTTTTTTTTCTCAAAGAAGAAGACTAAAATTAAACCGAACAAAGTGGAGCTTAAATGTAAATGATATTATTCGTCTCAAACTCTTACAAAAATAATTGGCCTAAGTTTAGATATTTGATCGATATGTATATATACACACATACATAAAGGTGACCTTCTGTGTAATCGCAATAAAATGAGTTGCCTTTCTTTAATTGTAGGCGGTCGCGTGGGTTTTCTTTGCAGTATTCTCTCTTGTAAGGTTCCAAGCGGATTATCTCCTTGTCGTCGGTGTCTGTTTGACCCTCAGCATTGCCAATATTGTTGGCTTTACCAAGTGTCGCAAAGGTATGTTAAGATTTTTCCACCGGTTGTGGTATTTTCAACAAGCATTGTCCATTTACCAGTAGTTGAGGGCAAAAGAATTATGTATTTACTTGAGTCAACACCAATTTTAACTTAATCGAGACAATAAGCAGATCAGAATCTATATATATTTACTTGAAATTGTAAAATCAATATTATAAGAGCTCAACTCCAAGATCCCAATAGTTTCTGCTTAATTGTACGGCGTTTGGAAGATGATTCGATTATCGATACTTCTTGCATAGTTGCAAACTCGATTTCTGATTGTACATTTTCATCCTCCAGTATTTCAGTTGCAAAATGCAGTTGCTGCTGGATATACTTATTTTATTTTTATTTTTCTTCACATATGGTTTGTAACCTGGAGAAATAATCTGTTAATCTGTTTTTTGTTTCAGATGCCAAGAAGCAGGTTCAAGCGTTCGCGACCCAGGCCATTACTTCTCGGCTCACATCCACGATTCAATCTGCATTTAGTGTTGTCTGAACGGACAATTTACACGAACTGAAGAGAGGAGTGCAATTGAGAGATCAACGTCTCAAGAGTTAAAACGTCGTATCTACTGATCGTTACATATACGTTAAAAACCATATACTAATTGATAACCTTACTAAGAGGATAGTAGAATACATTTTCCCCAGTTATTTTTACTTCATTTTTGCTCATAAATTGTTAAAGTTCGACTAATACAAACCTCAATATTTGTAATATCTATAAATAAACTTTTTTTGTGCTCGAAAAAATGTCTCTTTTTTTTGGAAATAATTAAATTATGGTTCTTTTAGTCTTTTAGTCATAATGCAACTGAACTTTGTTTGAATTGATGCACTGAAGTGAATCTAGCTAAACTGAAATTTATTGAATTGAATTGAAAATAAGATAGATTAGATTTTAACAATATTTGTATATAATAATCTAGGTGCAATGGGGGTAAAATAGTCTTTTCCAAAAATGGCAATGCTGATGGTTATGAAACAAGAGGCTGAGGAAGAAGTTAGATTGTCTTATCCCTTTTTGTAAGAATCACACAAAAACCAAATTAAGATAACAAACAATGGTGGGAAGAAAATCAAGAAACTCATACCTCTTCCAAAAAGAAAAATTTGAGTGCAGAGGATCATGGCAACTATGGTGGTGGTTCAACACAGACAACCCTCTTCCAGCATCCTCTCATCTTCACACTCCGACTTCAATGGAGCAAGACTTACTTCCTCACTCCAGGTATACAAATGCACATTAAGTGTTCTATAAAATGCCAAACAGAAAAAAAAACAGAGGAATGCATGGTGATTGCTTGTTATTTAGGGACTTCTTGATGTCACTTTTTTTCTTGGCAGTTCAAGAGAAAATCGTGGCAGCCGAAAAGAGCGTTGTGTGTAACAGCATCGAGTTCCAAGAAAATTCTCATCATGGGTGGGACCCGATTCATCGGCATATTTCTCTCCAGGCTTCTCGTGAAAGAAGGCCATCAGGTTCGATATCTTTTGTTCATCGGTTACAAGTTTACAACAAAGTCGTTTTTTTTTGTTTGTTGTTGAGTTTCTCTTTTAACTAATTGGATAAGTGCAGGTCACCCTGTTCACTAGAGGTAAAGCACCCATTGCTCAGCAATTGCCTGGTGAATCGGACACAGATTTTTCCGATTTTTCTTCAAAGGTATTATGTTAGTTTTAGTGGGATTCTAAAGTATCTTCTACTATAATTTATTATTGATTGGACAATTGATCAACTTGTTTTTTTTCTTTTTTTACGTGTAGATCCTGCACTTAAAAGGGGACAGAAAGGACTTTGATTTTGTGAAGAGCAGTCTTTCTGCTGAAGGATTTGATGTTGTTTACGATATAAATGGTGCGAATGGTCTTATTTTTTTAAGAACCTTCACACACGCACATAATGCATCAAAATTGGTTGTCATGTAAAATCATCATTTCTTGTTCCGATGGCTCCACTCTATAGGCTTAATCTCTGCCTGAAAGGTCCTTTATTCATTCATTCCTCTTGTGAATGTTTGATTATATTTTCAGGACGTGAAGCAGTCGAAGTGGAACCCATATTGGATGCTTTACCAAATCTAGAACAGTAAGTCTTGTTATTAATTATGTATATATGGTTCGTCCCGGTTTTATTTCTTAGGTTTATAGTAAATTATTGTACCAATATGTGGTGTTTGGCTTTGAATGGAGCAATTCGTATTAGCATGGCCGTGATTTGTTTTTGAGAGAATATTTACAATTAACTACTCTATCTTTCAATGTCCTTGCAAAATTGCAAAAGTCGAAAAAATATCACCAGAAGATATTTTACAAAAAAAATGAAGGTGAGAGTATAAAATGGCCATAAGCTACTATGTTTTCTAAACACTAGTCAGTGATAGTAGTATTTAACTGCAAGTGTTTAGCTTCGTTTTTTTCCTACACTTTACTTGCTCGGTTTTTTCCTATATTCAGGTATATATACTGCTCTTCAGCTGGGGTTTACCTCAAATCCGATTATCTACCACATTTTGAGGTCAGCATTAACATGTCGTATTTTCCCCTAACCATTCTTGATTTGCTTACCTTTCAATCTTTTAAACTGTATCTGTTTTAATTCTTTAGAATTTTACAGGGAGAATATATTTATAAACAAAATTTAAGATTTTGAATACAAATTCAAGATGACATTTTGCTCCTGTAAATGAAACACTAAATTATAACTGGAAAATAAAATTATTCTAATCAATATATTTGTAAAGTAGGGGAATTCAGTTGTTTCATTTTTCTACTGCTTGCCCGTGGCATCTGATCACAGTTTTTTTTTCCTTCTTTTTAGACCGATGCAGTTGATCCCAAGAGCAGGCACAAAGGCAAACTTGAGACAGAGAGTTTGTTGGCCTCACGAGACGTGAACTGGACTTCTATTAGGCCCGTCTACATCTATGGCCCACTCAACTACAACCCCGTCGAGGAGTGGTTCTTCCATCGGTTGAAAGCGGGTCGACCCATCCCGATCCCCAACTCCGGAATGCAAGTAACACAGCTCGGTCACGTTAAGGTCTGCGAAAAAATCTCCATTAAGGACATTGATAACACAACTACAAAATAAACTAAATAAATGATAATAAGGACATTGATGATGCTCGTGTTCAAATTTCAGGACCTAGCAACGGCTTTCATTAAGGTTCTTGGTAATGAGAAAGCAAGCAAAGAAGTATTCAACATATCTGGAGAGAAATATGTTACCTTTGATGGATTAGCTAGGGCCTGTGCTAAGGTAAGTAATATCGAACGACAGATCAATCCTAAAACAGATATCAACTTGAGTCTTAATATCTAACTTGACAATGTGTTTGTTATAATCACCAGGCCGGTGGCTTCCCAGAGCCTGAGATTATTCATTACAATCCCAAGGAGTTTGATTTCGGCAAAAAGAAAGCTTTTCCGTTCCGGGACCAGGTACATAATTAAGCTTTGCTCTTCGTTTTTAATCAATGAAGCTCAATTTTATCATATATGGCAAAGTGATGACGAGCCAGCGCGGTCCCACTTCACCCACCAGGAAAATCGTATATATTGGCCCGAAACACGAGTTTTTTTTTCTTCGTATTGTTGCATGTAAAAACTTGATTTTTATGGTTTTACAATAAATGCAGCATTTCTTTGCATCTGTTGAGAAGGCAAAGAGCGTGCTCGGGTTGAAACCGGACTTCGATCTGGTGGAAGGCCTTACGGACTCTTACAACCTGGACTTTGGCAGGGGGACGTTTCGAAAGGAAGCGGATTTCTCGACAGACGACATTATTCTCGGGAAAAGCCTTGTTCTCCAGAGCTAGTCCTGCAATGTGATCTCTACTGAGTTTTGTTATTGTAAGCTATTGAACTGTGACTGTTAAGGAGGACAAATCCTGGTCCTCACTCTTTTGAGCACGTGATGGAAATAACATAAAAATGATTATGTTCAGTTTGTCCTATAAAAAAAGTATTTATGAATAAGTTACTCCTTAAACGTTATACCAATAATATGTTTAAAACTCCTTAAAATAACAATAAACAAAATTTAAGAATCTTTTAAAATTTAACAATAAATTCATTAAATTTTTTACTACATTATAAGGAAATATTTAAAAAAAAAACATTACTTAAAAATAAATTATGATAAGTATCTTCAAACACAAGGAATACCTTTTAATTTTTCACTAAAAAATAGAAGGTGAAATTATATTTTTAAGTTAAAATTTAAAAGTAATAGTAAGTAAATTTAAAAGTAGGTAAAACAATAGGAAGAAATTGTATTAAGAGAGAAAATTTTTTATGGTAAGAAATATAAAACACCTACTCATTTTAACTCCTCTTTTAAAACTACACCCAATCTATACATTTTGTAAAGAAAATGTCCCATTTACCCTCCCCTTTTTCAAAACATAACAAAACAATTAAAAAAATAAACTAAAAGACAAAACAAATAAAAGAAAAATCGGTCCCCCCCCCCCAAAACCGAATCCCGTCGGTCCCCACACACCCAAACCACCGCCGCCGATTTTCAAGAATTCCGGCCGCCAAAATGTCGGAAAACGAGCACCAAAACGAGCACAATGACGAGGAGGAACCGGAGCACCAAGAGGAGCAACAATGGCCGCTCCAACCTCCGGTAAGTTTTCGAAAACCTTAGTTTCGAATTTCGAATATTTCAATAATTTGTTCGATTTTATACATGAATTGGTCGCCTAGGAGTCTATATGAGTGTTGTAGTTGGTTAGGAGTCGAAATTGTGTGTCGAAATGCGTTTAAAACGCTCTGAAAATTTCCGGATCTACGGCCCTCGGCCGCGGGGAAGAAGATGACCGGCCGAGGGCACTTAGTGACCGAGCAAGTGCCCGGCCAAGTGACCGGGCGAGTGACCGGGCGAGTGCGCTATCCGGTCACTCTGTCGGTCGACCAAGTGCACTCGGTCGATCGACCGAGTGCAATTTTTTTTTTTTTTTTTTTTTTTTTTTTTAAATTTTTGATATTTACAATGTTATGTTTATTAATTAATTGTGTTTTTTTTTGCAGGATGGGTTCCGGTGGAGGAGGCCACAATTCATTCACACGTCGAAAGAATTGAATTTGTACGACCGGTTCCCCGTTTTGAAGAGCATAAAAGGGATTTTGAGAGCCGTTGACGATACGCACGAGGCTCACCGGGCATTCCGTGGTTCGTGTTTTGGAAGGTTGATGTACCTTAAAAGAGACGGGCGATCGAACGCGGCCATGCACCACTTGTTAGCTCGGGAGATCGTGGGTCCGACGATACCTCCGTTCGAGCATTGGTTTTCGGTCGGGGGCAACATCATTTGCTTCCGAGCACAGGAGTACGCCTTGGTGACCGGGCTTCGTTTTGGGAACCACGCCTTTGATACTTCGGCCCAGCACATTATTCCTCCCGGCTCTTTCTTTCATAGGCACTTCGGATTCGGGCGAAAAATTACAGCCCGAGAGCTTTCCAAGAGATTCACTGGTAGGGACTTGGGGTCAGACCCGGCCGACTACTTGAAGGCCGCCAAGGTGCTGATGTATTACATGATGCTCCTATGCCGAGGCGATATCCACATCGAGGATTGGGTTTGGACTTTGGTAGAGGACGAGGAGGGATGGGAGACGTTTCCCTGGGGCTCCCACACATTTCAGATCATGTCCTACTACCTCAGCATAGCTGCCATGCATCACGGTCAGGTACTGAAGCCGGCCTACCACGTTTACGGCCCCATTTGGACCTATCAGCTATGGTCGTACGAGGCTATACCTAGTCTCGGGAGGGCGTGCGCGCACAGAGACGACCGTCCGAGGATTACTCGGCTACTGGGGTGGCACTCGATTACGTCCCACGTCGATTTTTCTGATTTCTTCGACGACCCGGAGGTAAGCTTGTTTTAATGTTCAATTAATGGTTATATCAAATAATTAAATTAATTAACTCTATATAATTTTGATTTCTTTTCAGCTTGAAGTTCACCGGTATCTAGAGCCGACGGAGGAGGAGGCGGTTGCTCCGCATTTTATTTTCGTGCGTGACAGAGCAGAAGAGGTCACGTACCGTCCTCCTCCTAGACTTGGATTGCCTGCAGACGAGGCACAGGCACAGGCACAGGCACCGGCACCGAAGAAGAAGAAGAACTTGATGGAACGCGTGGTCGGACGCGTGTCCAAGGCCGTCGTCGACAAGATGACGGGTGACTCTGGGCCTAGTAGACGGGGTCGTGATGCCATCACACCTAATTCATCGGCAGAGCGTCGTCCCTCTCAGCGACCCCGACGAGAGGGATCTCCTGCTCCTGAGGGGTCTGATGACAGTACCGATCGACGGATTGATCGACGGTTCCAGAAGATCCTGAACGACGAGTCCGACACGGGATTTATGGCTCGACTGACTGCCCGGATCACGAGGACACATCAGGAGAGCAACGATAGACTCCTGGAGAGTGTCAGGAGGACACAGAAAGAGGGCCACGACAGTCTGATGGAGCAGATTCGGGGGTTTTTCGGTCGCAGACGATTCTCGAAGAGTCGCCCTTGTCCTTCCGATCCCGTTGAGCCTTCTGCATCTCATCACTCTGGATCCGGACGTGCTGCGTCTCATCATTCGGGTTCAGGACGTGTTCCTTCTCATCACTCCGGGTCCGGACGTGCTGCGTCTCATCGATCCGGGACTGTACCAGGGCGTCATTCATATGCAGAGCCTTCTGCGTCGCACCGGGAGGAGGAGGAGACCTTTCCAGCTAGAGCATCGTGTGGAGATATCGACAGTTACCGCACTCCGATGCAGCCCATAGTTGACACGACTTATGGTTCTCCTCCGAAGATGGGCTTACTAGAGTTCGGGAGTCTCTTCACACCGACAGAGGCTCCTACTGATTTCACGTCCTTCCCGCCGATTCCTGCCCGTGATACACAGCCTTATATCCCCCAGGATGTTCCTGTCGGTGATATGTCGCGAGTTGTCTTCGATGCGGAGAGTTATTTCCCCCAGGAACCAGATTTGTTCACGCAGACATCTCCCGGGGCAGATGCACACTGTTATGAGGAGACGTTCAGCGATGAAGATAAAGAACTCGGCATCGATGATGCCTCAGCGGAGCCCGAGGAGGAGGTCGCCGAGAGTAGCATCGGACCCCGTGTGAGAAAGCCCTCGGCAGCTCTTCGGAGCCCGTACGTCACGCATTTCACCCCGGCCGGTGAACGGAAGATTAGAGGCTGGTTTTCGGTGTTCCGACAAGCAGGGCAGCAGAAGAGCATCCGGTTGAATGAAGGCCATTTTACGCAGAAATATTTCGACACTATTGAGGATATCGGTTATTGGTACACAAACGTGGTAAGTTAATTTTTAATTTTACTTTCAAATTCATAGTATTTATTTATTGGTGCTCAGTTGTGGTATGTTTATTTTTCAGGAGATCGATCTGTACATTCGATACTTGCAGGAGAAGTTGAAACTGATGAAGGGTGTACGAGAAGGAATATCTCCAAAAACGACTATACTCTTGAATACCGAGTTCTTCGTAAGTTTCAATTATCATATCAAATGCACTATTTATCTCACTTTTCTCATTTTTCTAACGTTTTGTAATGCCCGTATTCTCGTATCCACTTAATCTATTTGGGGATATAATTTTCATTTAACTTTATCCCTTTAATCAATTAAAATTTATATTAATTCTATCAAAATATTAATATTACTATTAATTCTATATTTTAAGGGTTGATCTTAACAAATAAAATAAAATAAAACCAAAAGAAATGCTATGTATTTACCATAGATACTTTTTTTTTATCTCGGTTAATAATATCACATCCCACAACCATGTCATTATGTTTGACCTTCTTACACATCCTAGAACTACCCCTCACCCTCCTCTCTGCAGCAACAAAACAAATCTCACACAATCTTTCTACAACCAAACAAATCCATAGACATAAGTACCTCCTCTAGCCATCTACACTTCTTACACCAACATATGGTCTTTTATCAACTTTAACTTTTAAAAACAAGGTCAATGTTTGAATTCATGCCAAAAATTAGAAGATTAAACTCTTTCAAAACACACATCACAACACTGTCACTCACATCTCACCATTTTTCACAGAAGGTATCCTTATCCATCTCTTCACTCTCTCCATGTCTCCTTTTTCTTTACACAAACACACACGTACATACAACATACATACATCATGAATCACAGCCCATCTTCAACCCCAAAACCTCAACCCCAATACCAGCCCGTTCACCCTTTTCGAGCCCATTTCAGCCCATTTCAGAGCCTCAAAGTTGACCCGAACGAAGCCCTCTTCAGGCCCTTTGCCGAGCACCCTGCCGGCGCCGCTACCGACGACTCCAGAGAAAGCTAAACCACCGGAGCTCCGACGCCAAGCCACGACCCACGGTTGCCGGATCCGTTCGATTCTAGCCGAGCCAAGGCCTGACCGTTCAGATCCACGCCGCAGCACCGGACGCCAACCCCGAGGGACGTCGTTCGTCGCAGAGACAGCCGGCGGAAACCCTATCGCCGTCGAGATGCCGACCCGCTGTGTAGCTGCCGGAATCGAGCCTCATCCCTACCGGAGACGAGGGCCGCCGCGCCTCGTTGTTTTCCTCGAGCGTGGTTCGACCGAGCTCCAATTTTTGTCAGAGCTGATGAACCCAGGCCACGATCGATCGATCTCTCTGTTTCTGTCTCTCGTTGGCGTCTCAAAGAAGAGAGAAGAGAATGATTCTCTATCTCACGGTTCTTTTTGTTAAGAACGGGCCATTTCCAAGTCCAATCTCTTCACATAGAAAGCCCATATCCAGATATATTTTTTCCAGCCCACATCTCCTTACCTAGAGCCCAGATCCATATTATTATTCCAAACCCAATCACTCTCAAAGTCAAGCCCACACCAAACCATTAATACTAGCCCACTACTTATTTATATTCTAGCCCAAATTCATTAAACCTATTAATTATATAAATACTACACAAATTATAATTAGTTCTTATATTTACCACATACATATATTAATATATTTATTTCCACAATATTTATACACTAAGAAAAATATTCATGAACTACAGCATATACTAATTTAGTAGATGTGTCTTGTTAGGAGTCGAGCTTTCGGAGGATAGGACGAGCTTAAGAGTTTAAGAAGAGCTTAGGAGTCGGTTTGAGTTAGGATCGCACACGCTTCAAGAGGTAGGGGTTTCTTACCTTTTTCTCATGAGCTATGTTATTTGTACATACGTATGTGTATTTATGTGAATGATTGTTATGTTGTTAATATATGCATGTTATATGTGTTAGTTGAGATGTCGAGCCTTGTATTTTATATTTACGTGTAATAAATTATATGATATTGTTTTGTGTACTAAGCTCAAATGATATGCTCGAATTACATGCTATGAAAGTAAGGTTCACCCGTAGGCAGGGGTGACAGTAAGGTCCGTCCGTAGGCAGGGACGACAGTATGGTACAAATAAGGTTCACCCGTAGGCAGGGGTGACAGTAAGGTCCGCCCGTAGGCAGGGGCGGCAGTATGTGAAATATATGTGTAAATACATGAAAATTTATATGTTTTACATGATATGAAAGCATGATGAATTTGTTTATGTGATTTATTTGTATACATTCATGTGATTACACATGCCATGTACTTATGATATGATTCATGACTTTAAGATAAGTTATTTCTACTGAGCACGTTGAGCTCACCCCAATCAACAACAATATTTTTAGGTACGCACTAAGGGGGTTCGAGGGGCATGACGAGGATGGCAGTGTGACACGTTGTATTTACGTTACCTTTATGACTAAAACATTAATTTTTATTATGTTTATTTTGACCATTGAGCTTGACTTTTTGAAATATTTGAAATCATGAATGTCTTTTGTCATTTTTGAGAAATGCTATTATTTTAAAAATCATGATTTATTGTACGTAACCCCCGAACTTGATTAACTACTTTTTAATAAATTATCATATTTAAAGGACTTCCGCTTGATTTTACAAAATGAAAAACGGGGCGTTACAAGGTGGTATCAGAGCACGGCTTTAGATTCTGTAGACTTTAAAAACATTTTCAAAAATAAAAGTTTTCATGTTTTAAAATAAAAGAAAATAAAATGTCACTACTGCTGCCTTCGCCATTCCTCTTCGAGATCTCCAAAGGTACGATTTATGATTATGCATTCACGGACATAATAGTAATTGGGACTTAGAAATGACCTTTATGTTTATGTTTAGTTGTTAGATGTTACTAATTGTAATGGCAAGTACTATTTACGAAGTATGATCGAACTCCTATGTAAGAGACTCTTCATGGAAATCCAAAGATTAAATACTTCTATGACAGACAGAAATGGCAACACGAAGGAACGATAACGCAGCTAACAATGCTTGCCCTAACGGAGCAGACCAACCGCCTCTTGCTCAGACTACTGCTGATGCCATGGGAATGGCTTTCACGCAATTCCTCCAGAACTTTCAGGCTAACGGAGGAGTAAATGCTAATAACAGTGTGGAGAAGTTCCGCAGCTTTGGACCGCCGACCTTCAATGGCAAAGATGGTCCCGCAGTCGTTGAAGAATGGTTCCGCTCACTGGAGCGCATTTTCCGCACGATCAACTGTGGAGATGCCCAGAAGATAGCGTGTGCCACGTTTCAGCTGGTGGAGGATGCTGATCATTGGTGGGAAGGGTTTTATCGCAGCCAGACGGATGCAGAGCGTAATGCTATGACCTGGGTTGACTTCAAGACTGAGGTCATGAATCAGTACTTTCCACAGTCGTTCCGTAACCAGAAAGAGACAGAGTTCCTGAACCTCAAGCAGGGAAGCACGACCGTCACCGAGTATGAGAGGAGATTCAACGAGCTGAGCAGGTTTGCCCCACATCTGGTGGACACTGATGCGAAGAGGTCTTCTAGATTTGAACGAGGACTGAGGCCCCAGCTAGCCGGTATCCTAGCAGCACATGGTGATTTGGGGTATTATGAGCTGGTCAAAAGGGCTCACAAAGTTGAGGCTGGACTGAGAGGAGATGACCAAGGAAGACTAAAGACTGACATGGGCACGGAGAAGAGGAAATGGAACGAGGAAGGGAATGATGGGAACAAACATCCAAGGATTGAAGGAGAGAATCGCCAAGCTGCAATAATTGAGAAGCCTTTGTGTAGGGAATGCGGAAAGCACCACCATGGGATATGCTTGAAAGGAAAGAACGAATGTTTCTGGTGCCACAAGGAAGGACACAATGCCAGTAACTGTCCCAACAAGAATCGTGGAAACAATGGACCGGCAAGAAACGGACATGGAACTGGAGGTAGGGCATGAAGATTGATATGCCATAAGTACACTACTACGCTAGCAGCAATATGAATTTCGAGGACGAAATTTTCTTTAAGGGGTGTAGTATTGTAATGCCCGTATTCTCGTATCCACTTAATCTATTTGGGGATATAATTTTCATTTAACTTTATCCCTTTAATCAATTAAAATTTATATTAATTCTATCAAAATATTAATATTACTATTAATTCTATATTTTAAGGGTTGATCTTAACAAATAAAATAAAATAAAACCAAAAGAAATGCTATGTATTTACCATAGATACTTTTTTTTTTATCTCGGTTAATAATATCACATCCCACAACCATGTCATTATGTTTGACCTTCTTACACATCCTAGAACTACCCCTCACCCTCCTCTCTGCAGCAACAAAACAAATCTCACACAATCTTTCTACAACCAAACAAATCCATAGACATAAGTACCTCCTCTAGCCATCTACACTTCTTACACCAACATATGGTCTTTTATCAACTTTAACTTTTAAAAACAAGGTCAATGTTTGAATTCATGCCAAAAATTAGAAGATTAAACTCTTTCAAAACACACATCACAACACTGTCACTCACATCTCACCATTTTTCACAGAAGGTATCCTTATCCATCTCTTCACTCTCTCCATGTCTCCTTTTTCTTTACACAAACACACACGTACATACAACATACATACATCATGAATCACAGCCCATCTTCAACCCCAAAACCTCAACCCCAATACCAGCCCGTTCACCCAACTGCCAAAAGCTGTGAAGACTCTCCATGCTGGAACACCTAGAGTGAATGAAAAACACTAGAGTGAAGACTCTCCTTTATGAAGTTAAAGTACAGTTACAGCAATACCAATTACATATTTTACCACCAAAGTAACCAGTTGATAATAAATCGTTTTAACTATAATTGGGAATACTGAATAGTAAATAGCTAAATGTGACCCCAATAGAAGGAATTTCAAGATTTGACAAAGAATTTCATATGCCGTGAGCCGTTATAACAAACAAAAATAACAAAAGTCGCACACACATCACTAGTATCTTATTTTCCCTATTTTGATTTTCCTCATCGACGAAGTAAATTCTTCCAAAGAGCTACATGTATTGAAGTCTGCAGTTTCATTTCTCTTACCGGTCCAATTTCATAGAGAAAAAAATAGTTTCATCAATTTATGAGTGGTTATTTGCCGTTTGGCTAACCGGTGGTGAAACCGAGATTCTCTTCCAGAGCTTGAAGAAGTTAAAAAAACACTTCTAAAGGAAAAATTCGATAATTTCAAAATCAAAAGAAATTTAGAGGTCATGCAAAATGCATACAATGCTAATACAATTAATCTGTAAGTGATGACACGCGTGCACATGAAAATTCTTTTAGCCAACGAATTGCGAATCGACAGTTAATCCGTAAATGACCTAAAATGCTAAAACTGAAGAACCTTGAACATAATTTTGGCTGGAAAAAAATAAGCTAAATTCAGCAGATAAAACCTAGGTTTAAGGATACAGCTGAAAAGCAAAAGAGAGAGAGAGATATGACTTAGGTTTAACAGAACAAATTGACATATGAGTGGCGGAAGGTGAAGTCGAACAAGTCATTTTCCAATACAACAAACTTCGAAGAGAGATATAAGAACTGGAAAGTGCCGGAGCATTTGTTGAGGATGGTCAGAGGAGACGAGGAATACACGAGTTGGTTTCATGCTACTGAGGTAATATTATTTATCGAGTTAATATTATTTAATTATCCAATTTAATAACGTTCCTTTATTTATCAATAACGTTTTGTTTTGTTTTTTGTATTTTCTTAGGTAATAACGGTTGTCAATACTGGCTCTCATTGGGTCGCGGTGCGTATCGATCTGGCCAACTGGAGTGTATCTCTGTACGACTCTTTCACTTTCCGTGTGCCACTCGATATTCGGGAACCGATGCTGCGACCGTTGCACCACTTGTTGCCTCGGCTATTGGTCGCAGCGGGATATTGGGATGCAGACACAAACTTTTTCAGAAAAGCCCACAAGAGAACTGCTCTTAGGATCGTCGTCCCGAAGACATAATTTACCCAGTACGACAACTCCAGTTGTGGCCCGTACGTGTGCATGTATCTCGATCGTCTCATCAACAAGTCGTTCACTCACGTGAAAGTACCGGTCGACAATGAGTACTTGCTCAAGTATCGTAGATATGTTGCTCGGAAGATCTTTGGTTTGAGTCGTACTTTTGAGTCGTAGGTGTGTTGATTTGTATGTGTGTAGATTTGTATGTGTGTATTTGGATTGATTTGTAGGTGTGTTTGTTTGGTTTGATCTTATGTGTTTGGTATTGAGATTGATTTGCAGGTTTGGTTTGATATCAACTAAATAAATCCTGTCAAAATTTTTTAAAATTATTTATAATATATTACCCTATTTTTAAAAATTATTTTTAGAACAAAAATAAATATTATTTTTTAAATCAAGTCTAACAAATATATAACTTTATAAAAAAAAATTATAAAACAAAATGAGAGTATTTATAAAAAAATATTTTATAAAACAAAATATTTTATATATAACTTTATAAAAAAAAAATTATAAAACAAAATGAGAGTATTTATAAAAAAATATTTTATAAAACAAAATATTTTATATATAACTTTATAAAAAAATATTTTATTAAGCATATAATTAAATTAAGTATAAAATTAAATTAATTAATTAATTAAATTAAGTATAGAATTAAATTAAGTAATATAAAAAAAAATAATTTTGCACTTGGTGGCTGCACTTGGTGGCGCCACCAAGTGCACTTGGTGGCTGGGGAAAAATAAAAATCTATCAATATATAAATCCAGGCTTTCTTCATCCAGGTGTACCAATAGAATCGCTTGAAAAAATGAGCATGTTCACACTACGTGGATTTTTTTATACCATTTATTTTTTAATTAAAATGTTAAATATAGTTTTTATTTCCTTTATAACTATTACTATTATTAATTATTAATTTTGCTTTCCATTCAATTAATTTCTATTGTACCATTCAATTAATTTTGGTTTCCATAACTTAAGATTAATTTCTATTTCACTATTTTCATCTCTAATTATGGAGAATTTAGTTTATTTACAATAGTTGACTTATGATATAATATAAATAATAATATTAATTGAATTATTAATTTATAATTTTTTAAGTAACAAAATAAAGTTTATATTATCTCTCATTAAATCATTAAATCATTAAATTATACCGTAATTCTGCAATAATTGAATTGATTATAATCATAATTAATATTTTTTATATAATATAAATAATAATATTAATTTAATTATTAATCTATCAACTATTTATTTAATTATTTTAATTATCTCTAATTTTATTACATGGACTTTTTAATACTATTTATTTTTTAATTATAATGTAAAATATGGATGTTTCAATAACACATCAACAAATTTATAAAATATTGTATTAAATCTGTCAACTAATTTGAATTTTCCATAAGTTTTTGTTCCTTAATTATCTCCCAAATCTCAAGAAATCTATAATATATTTAGGAAGTGAATCAAATTATTCATTAATATAATAACACTTTACAATTAAATTATTAATTATATAAAAAGTATATATGGTATGCCGTAACTTATATAAAGATTATTAATTATTTTTAGTATATAATAACACGGTTCCATAATTCATTCATATATTAATTATAATTATTAAAAAGATTTTTAAATTTTGAACATAATTTTGGGTTATATATGGCAATTTAAAAACTACAATATATATAACCCACTTTATCTTTGCTCTTTTACTCAAGATTTGTTTTTTATGTGCATGTGTACTAAACTTTTTTTTTAATATATATTTTCGTTTTATCCTGTAGTATTAAATTATTCTATTTTGTTATTTCGTTGCTAGCATTATTATTGATTTGTTTTTGTGTGCGGGTGTAGTAAACATTATATATATATATATATATATATATATATATATATATATATATATATATATATATATATATATATTTTTTTTTCATGTAATATTAAATTATTCTATTTGTTATTTTGTTGCTAACATCATTTTTTCATGTGAAGAAAATTATTAAAGAAGACGATAGCAGCTATTAAAAGGTATGATAAAATTTGATAATCATTTACATCTTATATTAAAAAGAAATTCTTTACATATAATAAATTTTGTTATTTGTTATTTGTTTTTTATTTTTAATGTATAAATCTTCTTATAAGATTTGATTTAATTAGATAATTTGTGCATTTTTTTCGTTTCGTTGTGATCTCATTATTTATTTATGGTGGTCTGTATTAGAAACATTATTTTTTCTAACCTATTATCTATCAATATATAAATCTAGGCTTTTTTCATCCAGGTGTACCAATAGAATCGCTTGAAAAAATGAGCATGTTCACACTACGTGGATTTTTTTATACCATTTATTTTTTAATTAAAATGTTAAATATAGTTTTTATTTCCGTAATAACTATTATTATTATTAATTATTAATTTTGCTTTCCATTCAATTAATTTCTATTATACCATTCAATTAATTTTGGTTTCCATAACTTAAGATTAATTTCTATTTCACTATTTCCATCTCTAATTATGGAGAATTTAGTTTATTTACAATTAGTTGACTTATGATATAATATAAATAATAATATTAATTGAATTATTAATTTATAATTTTTTAAGTAACAAAATAAAGTTTATATTATCTCTCATTAAATCATTAAATCATTAAATTATACTGTAATTCTGCAATAATTGAATTAATTATAATCATAATTAATATTTTTTATATAATATAAATAATAATATTAATTTAATTATTAATCTATCAACTATTTATTTAATTATTTTAATTATCTCTAATTTTATTACATGGACTTTTTAATACTATTTATTTTTTAATTATAATGTAAAATATGGATGTTTCAATAACACATCAACAAATTTATAAAATATTGTATTAAATCTGTCAACTAATTTGAATTTTCCATAAGTTTTTGTTCCTTAATTATCTCCCAAATCTCAAGAAATCTATAATATATTTAGGAAGTGAATCAAATTATTCATTAATATAATAACACTTTACAATTAAATTATTAATTATATAAAAAGTATATATGGTATGCCGTAACTTATATAAAGATTATTAATTATTTTTAGTATATAATAACACGGTTCCATAATTCATTCATATATTAATTATAATTATTAAAAAGATTTTTAAATTTTGAACATAATTTTGGATTATATATGGCAATTTAAAAACTACAGTATATATAACCCACTTTATCTTTCATTTGCTCTTTTACTCAAGATTTGTTTTTTATGTGCATGTGTACTAAACTTTTTTTTAATATATATTTTCGTTTTATCCTGTAGTATTAAATTATTCTATTTTGTTATTTCGTTGCTAGCATTATTTTTGATTTGTTTTTGTGTGCGGGTGTAGTAAACATTTTATATATATATATATATATATATATATATATATATATATATATATATATATATATATATATATATATATATATTTCATGTAGTATTAAATTATTCTATTTGTTATTTTGTTGCTAACATCATTTTTTCATGTGCAGAAAATTATTAAAGAAGACGATAGCAGCTATTAAAAGGTATGATAAAATTTGATAATCATTTACATCTTATATTAAAAAATAATTCTTTACATATAATAAATTTTGTTATTTGTTATTTGTTTTTTATTTTTAATGTATAAATCTTCTTATAAGATTACGCGCGCATGGCGCGGGCAGTGTTTACTAGTATTTTTTAATTCGGCACTTGGTCGATGCACTTGGTCACTGTGACCAAGTGCACTTGGTGGTGACCAAGTGCACAGGCCACCAAGTACCCCACCAAGTGCCCCACCAAGTGTCTTAGAACATAATTACATTTTAATTGATTTTAATGCATTTTTTTTTTCAATTGTAAAGTTGTTATGTTACATGAAACATCAATTTCATAGTCAAAATAATTCAAAAAACATGATCAACCTTTGAAATTGGTGAATTAAGTGATTACGCATGCAGATCATGAACAATTTGGTAAGTATGTAGATAACTTTGTAACAATATTACTAGTTAGTTCAAAAAATAGTCAAACTTCTACGTTTCATCTTAATAGTACTAATTCGGCTTTGTTTTCATTTTTATTTGATGTTTATAGGCTTTAAAATGATCTTTAATGTCAACATAACAACATAAAAACACTTTATTGGCCTAAAATTAATTAAAAAAAATTTATTCTAGTGCACTTGGTGGGGCACTTGGTGGTGCACTTGGTGGTCTCTGTACTCAGTCACCACCAAGTGCACTCAGTCAAAATGACCAAGTGCCGAGTAACACTCGGTTAATTAACCGGCGACCAAGTGCACTTGGTCACTTTGACTGAGTGCACTTGGTCACTTTGACTGAGTGCAGCCACCAAGTGCAGTGACCAAGTGCATGACCAAGTGCAGCCCGTTTTTTTCAATTTTTTCACAAAAATCAATCCAAACAACACCGAATCACCCGAAATAACACCGAATCAACCGAAATAACACCGAATCAACCGAAAATAACACCGAATCAACCGAAATAACACCGAATCAACTCAAATAACACCGAATCAACCCAAATAACACCAAATTTAATTATATACTTAATTTAAGTAATTTAATTATATACTTAGTTTAATTAGATTATTTATATACTTAAGTTAATTATGTTTTATAAAATATATATTTTTTTTATAAAGTTATATATTTGTTAGACTTGATTTAAAAATTAATATTAATTTTTGTTTTAAAAATAATTTAAAAAAAAAGGATAATATATTATAAATAATTTTAAAAAAATTTGACGGGATTTATTTAGTTAATATCAAAGCTAAACCTGCAAATCAATCTCAAACACAAACACAAACACCAAATCAATCCAAATAACACCAAATCACACGAGAGTCGACGATAATAAAACAATACAAGTCTTAAATAATTCACGAGCACCAATAAAAACTAAAACCATCATATCAACCTCTCACTCCGTACTCACGGGACATTTTCTTCTCGTGTGACCCTCGGTTTTGCAGATGCTGCACTTCTTCTTTTGCCTTCTCCGGCTCGACTCTTCCGTTCCCGTTTCTTGTGGAGGACCATTCAAATCAACACTCTCAGGTGGAATAAAAACAGTGCACACGCGTCTGCTGTGACCTACGCCCTTGCATCTCGAACACACCTGCACACGACGACACGATATTAGGTCTATGCCACGACATACGTACAATGTTACTTATGGGGGAACAAACCGGATCACGTCGTGCAGAGCTCTCAACAGCGGAACGAGCACGAGTCATCCTCGGACGTCCAACCTGGCTAACCACTACTGGAGGGAGAACTACGTACGATGCCACATCCGGCGGGACCACCCAATCATCATAATGTGGCAACGGCACAATAGGCGTCGCGTACATCTCGACATGGCTGCTCATCTTGAAATAGGGGCTCACGAAATCGTACGATGAAAATCCTGCTCGTCTACATAATAACAACAAACAAGTTAGTGGAATCGACAGTTTAAAATTAAATTTAAAGGTAAAATGATATCATACCTAATAGCGGCCACAGCATGACGACACGGTATTAGGTCTAAGTCGAACTCCCGACATTCACATGTGCGATTCACGATATCCACAAGATAAGACTTGTCATCCTCCTGAACTCTGTACCGGGCATTCGCATTGACCTCCCGAACGGTGAAATAACGGCTCAACATATCCTGATTAGACAACTTGGCCAATGCCTCCTCGGTCAGCTCATGCTGCTCATTCTGTCTCTCGTTAGCTATCCTTCGTTTCTCGTCGAACCATCTCTCAATCATCACACGAATCGCCTCGAGCATCGCACAGACTGGTAATCTCCGTGGCCATTTGATAGCACCGTTGAAGACTTCGGCAGCATTCGATGTCATGAAACCATATCGTCGTGCAGCACACATTGACCTCGCCCAGGTCTCAACCCCGATATCAATAAGGCGCGTATAAGCGCTGTCACTGAGACTCTTCACATGCGATAGATGTTTTTCAAACTCATCCACCCGATAACTATAAGCAGCAGTGTATACAGCTTTGACCAGCTGCTGGCCGTACCGTGCTAGATTCTCGAGAGGTGGTGATAGCACAACGCACGAGTCGCGTGGGGATAGACACTCCGAATAGCATTCGCGATGCTCTTATGCTGGTCGGACACAATGAGCAGATCATCGGTCCCATCGTAGCAATCTCTGAGGTTCTTGAGAAACCACGTCCACTCCTCGTCATTCTCTATCGGACCGATACCAAACGCAAGCGGAAAAATATTCTCATTCCCGTCTTTCGTGACTGCGACAAACAACACACCAGTGTTTCTCCCTTTCAAATGGGTGGCGTCGACTACTATCACCGGCCTCAGAGTGCCCTGCTCAAATGCACGAATGCACTGCCCGAGCGCAACACACATGTGGCAAAACACGCCATCACTGGTCGTCTGAATATCATACATAGTCCCGGGATTAAGTTCTTTCAGCATGTACAAATATGACGGGAGCCTCTGATACGATCCATGATAGTCGCCGTACGCTATTTCAAGCGCCAGATTCCTCGTCCGCAGGGCGAAGTTGTAGTTGATGTGAACTCCGTACAATCTCCTCAAATCATCAACCATATCTTTCGGAACCAGTTCCCGATTCCCGACTAACTGGCGTGCAAAGAAAGTAGCCGCAACCCTGCTCGACACCTGTCGATCCGCAGTCCGCCCCAAATTGTTACGGCACTCGTGATTCAAGTTCAGCCTCGTAATCCTCCAAAAGGTGTTATCGGAACCCGTGGAACACAATTTGAACGGGCATTTCTCACGCCCCAGCTTGCAAACGTACGTCACCCGATCAATGCCCGAGCGAGCAGTTTTGCACTCCACGTTATTCTCCATGTGATACATCCCCACCATCACCTTCAGATCCTGTTTCTTTCGGAACGTGGCACCGACTACCATCTGACCATAAATCGGTTGGGATTCGACAGAACGCAACGGAACAGCGGGGTCAAACGTCGGCAGTGGAATGATCCAATTGCGCAGTGGATTATTCTGTGCATTCTGAAAAGCTTCGGCTTGCTCGTCGCCTCCCGCAGTAGAACTCGAGGACATATTACGGCGCGACATAATCTTTTTAACCACGCCCGACTGCCTGATCCACTCGGTCCACTCCGTGGTCAAAGAATCCAAGAGATCGGACTGACGGGCCTCTTCCTCGTCCTCGGAAGTGTGTACCTCCTCGTTCTCGTTCTCGTTCTCTGACGGTGCGCCCTGATCACGATTTTCTTCTCCGATATTCACCTCCGGCGCAGCTTGTTGTCCCTCTACTTCGACGACGAACACAAAGCACTCAGCCCTTTGCTCGTCTAACATGCGGGACACATCCTCGTCGCATAGCATAGGAGCTCGCACGCTCCTCATGTCATAGCCTCGGGTATAACAATACAACAAATACTCGACATTGGGCGGAGGGCGCAAAACCGCACGAATCCGGCTCACGAGAGTGTCGAGTGTAATTTCTTCCCTACGAAAGAAGAGGCACATATCTACTCCGTCAACGTAGCCCTCTCGATCCCAACGACCACCGTAACGTACCGTGATTCGTTGATTCGACATCTACAATTACAAATAACAAATGAATTCAATTAGAAAATCCAAAATATCCATCACAATTACAAATAACAATTGAATTCAATTAGAAAATCCAAAATATACATCCAAACAAGCCATTAATTAATAGACAATTAAATTTAAAAAAAAAAAAAATTCTGCACTTGGTCAAAATTTTGACCAAGTGCACTTGGCCGCTCGGTGACCGAGGGCCGAGAATTGCTCGGTCACTTGGCCGAGCTATCCGGTCAACGAGGGCAAAAAAAAAAAAAAATTCTGCACTTGGTCAAAATTTTGACCAAGTGCACTTGGCCGCTCGGTGACCGAGGGCCAAAATTGCTTGGTCACTTGGCCGAGCTATCCGGTCACCGAGGGCCAAGTTATCCGGTCACTTGGCCGGTTGACCGAGGGCCCTCGGCCAAAAATCTCGACCGAGGGCACAAGAACCCAGTAGCCCTCGGTCGTCCCCTCGGTCATATTTTCGACCGAGGGCGAAAAAAAGCAGTCCGGAAAAAAAAAAAAAAAAAAAACCGGGGAACCCTTGCGTGCAACGTACCTTTTTCCCGTCGAAAGCAGCTCTTTTCACGTAGATTCCGACCGAGCTTGCTTTTATTTAGAGAGAAATGAGAGCATTTTTTTTTTTTTGAAATGGGTTTGGTTTGAGTTATGGAGGGTTTGAGGTGGTAGAGGGGATATGCATTCATGCATGCATTTACACCCCCACCAACTTCAAAAAATCTGATTTGTGTAAAGGTGGGCCCCACAGAAATTCTTTTGGTTTTTTTAAAATGTATTTTAATTGATTTTTTGTTATTAAAAGAGAGAAAATAAAAGTAAGGGTATATAAGACTTTTCCTTTTCATTTTGTGTAGAATGAGTGTAGTTTTATATGTGGGGTTAAAAAGAGTAGATGTTTTATAAAAGACTTTATTACACCGTACTCCATACTACTATTATTATTTGAAAAAAGACTTTAAATATTTTTGCGGGATAAAATTACTGATTGACTCGATTTATTATTAATTTATTTAAATCCATATTTGTACGCTACGTTTCATCCACTCTTGACTTGCTCAAATTTTCCTTTTTTTTTCTAGTAATTTTTATTTAATTTCCTGATTATCTACCAACTCTCATCCATCTTTTTCGACCTCCATTTTTTCTTCGCTCTTTCGCTCCTGTGCTTGGGCATTCTCATATCGCATCAGGTAATTAATTAATTAATTTTTAATTCTCAAATTATCTTCTTCAAAAATATATCGCGAATCCATTTGGATCTCCTCCAATTCATTATATATACTTTTTGTTTTCGCGTTTCTGCATCGCTTTGATTTCACGTCTCCTTCACCTTTTTTACCAGTTCCAATTTCTTCTTACAATGGAGATTTAAAGCTAACTACCGATGTGGGATTTTTTACTTTAATTAACCGCATTTGTTTTTCGTTTTCAAATCGCTCGGACAATCTGTGTTTTTTGGATTATCATTATTCTACAAAATATCATTTGTTAGTAATGCTGGTAGTGAAATCAATGTTTTGAAATAATCAAGCTCCGATTTTTGAAATTTATTATGTTTTTTTTAATCTAAATTGAAGTTTCATTTGGGCATGTTTGTGGAATTAATTATACATATGATATGATATGATATGATAAGAGTTTGGGAATCATATAAGCTTAGAATTTAATTTGTCAAGACTATCCGATGGATTCTATTTAATTCATCCCTAGTTTTATATGCACTTCTACTCAGATTCGTGTCGATGTTTTTGTTGTTGTACGTTCGAATTCTTAATGTTGTTGATTATCCGCGATGTACAATTTTCCTTTTGAAATGTAATTTTGTCGTAAAATCTATTTATGGTTATAATGTAGTACGTAGTACTTCTCTATGCCCAAACGAAACAATCTTTCTGCTGATCGTAAAGTGTTGGAGTGTGTTCCTTTCTTTTTCTTTGCAGTTTTACATGGATGCCGATTATGAAAGTAATTTTGGGGAATCTTCACCGCACATCATTTCATCCACGTGTGTCTTTTGTCATGGAATCCTTCCACTAGATAATAACGACCCCAGTGACCTCGACTCTATCATAGTATGTGGGGACTGCAAATTCTTGTTGCTCGAGGATCTTGAGATCACCTCACCCGACGTGTACCCAAGTAGACTCCCCCTGTCAAGAAGAAGGGACAATAGCTCAGAGTCCATAGAGAGTATATTCTCTCAACGATTCTCTCAATTGATAAACCTGGCAAGGCAAAACAACCACCCCACAGCTTTCGAGCACGATCATCAATCTTTAGATGGAGATGGGCCCATGCGATCGGTGCAGCACACGAGTTCCCGGACGACCCCGAGTGGGTCCCGAAGGTGGAGGAGGTTATTTTCTGATACCGAAAGCGATGGCTTTGATTCTATGTACGGGGAGAGTGAATCAAATGTCAGTTTTAGGAGATATAGTGCATATGGAGGAGACTCCGATGCTTCTATGGATGATTATGGCCCTATGAATGGAGAAAGTGAACTTGAGAGTGACACCGATATTGACCCGATGAATGCAGGTCTTTACCGGTGGAACTCGGAAGAAGATGAGAGTGAGTGGGAGGAAGCTGACATGGAGATCATCAGCACGCTCGAATCTTTGAGGGCTGGAGATCGTGTTAATGGGACCCACGTCCGCAATAACTGGCGTGGGCGGTTTTTGTCACCTGAAGTCGAAGCTATATTTCCTGTTGGTATTCACGAAAGGATTTCACAGACACGTAATTATGTTGGGGAATCGGGAGATTACGTTGATGATGGAGGTTTCGAGAATCTGCTCGAGCGTCTTGCGGAAACTGAGAGTTCGATTAGAGGGGCACCTCCGGCTTCTGTGTCTTTTATAAACAATATGCCTTGTGTAACCATTAATGAACAAGGGCCGGAAAGCATGCCATGTGCAATATGCAAGGACTCGTTTGCTGTTGGAATTGTGGTGAATCGGCTTCCTTGTTTTCATCTCTTTCATCCTTCGTGTATTTTGCCATGGTTAAGCTCGAGAAATACGTGCCCAGTTTGCCGGCACGAGGTCCCAACAGACGACAAGGAGTATGAAGCAAGGAAACGGAATGAGGCTCGTTTACGCGATGTGAATTATGGTACTGCAGTGGATGGGCCATCTCGGTTTCATCGTGATAGGGAGCAGAGTGAAATAGTGAGTGGCGATTCAGTTGGGAATGATGATGGTGGTAGAGATGTTGGAAGAAATAGATGGTTTTTTCTTGCTGCTCCAATTGTGGGGATAGTTGGTATAACTCTCATGCTGTGCTTTGGCAGTCATTCACGAGATAGAAAAGGGTGGAGAGGTCGAGTTCCCCAGCGTAGGGAGAATAGCACGCAGAGGTGGTGGTCGTTTTTCTAAATTTCTCAAGTTTGGCTCCTAGTCGATTTTCAAAATTTGTGCATATTGTGTGTGTTTCTTGAATGTTCAAGTGTTGTGAGGAAGACTTTATTGTCTTTTGCTGAGATCAATTGTTTTGTTTGTTTACCCTTAATTTAAGAGACAATAAAACTAACTGCTCTTGTTGAAGATTATTAGTTTTTTTTTTGTTCAAAATGGTCCTATATTAATAAATGGCATTTTAAGCTTTAAAATTATTGATATTTCAGGTTGTCCAAAACTTGTTAGAAAAATTAAAAAACAAGTATGGTAAAACAGATAGTGAAGAATGTAGCATAATAGTGTGAAGAATTGAATCTGAGTTTACATAAATTTATGTGAACCTGAGTTCATGATATACTTATGTGAACCTGAGTTCATGATATACTTATGTGAACCTGAGTTCATGATATACGGTCTCCTACTAATATTTTTGAAGTATAAAGTATTAACCGTGGCAACAACTATTTATTTACCAAGTAGTAATATTATAGAGTATATATTATAGGTATACATGATGTACTCCGAATCTCAGGCTAAATAACCTTCACTGTTGGAGCACCCGAACAAGAAAGAGTTAGCTTCTCTTGCTCGGCAATGTTGTTGGTCTGGAAAATTTAAAATAGTATGTTGAGATAAAGAATAATCCATCCAGCCATGGAGAAAATAGCAAATATATGAACCCAGAACAAGACTGACGCCGACTCCTTCCCACATCCCCGTAGACTGGCAACAGCACCTGTAAATATGGTAAAACATCCATGTCCATTGTCAACAACAATCTTACCTGAACTCAGTAACACGAGAACACGATCGCTTAAGCTTACAATGCACACACTCAGAAATCAATAACACTAAAAAAAAGTTGAAAAGAATTGGAAACCCAAAAAAACTTTCATTTATCTTTTTTGAAATGCACTGTGTTTTTATTTGGAAAAAAATAGGAATACATCTCTTCAAGTTCATGTTTAACATGTGTTTGCCTTTCATGAAATCATTACCTGAAAGCACGGAAGTAGGCATGGTGTGCTGGAGTAGAAGCACAAATCTAAACATTTTATCATCTGGAGGTAAGAACCCTAGCTTATCAGCCAGCATGACGATCCCTAGCCCGGATAACGGGACCAACAAAAGTCGCCCAAAAATAATTGCTGCCATTGTTCGTGCACCAATTTTTGAACTCCCTGATCCTGGCCCTGCGTGTATTTGGTAGTCATGTTTAGAAGTAATTTCTTTGATTCACTAAACATAAAAGACTAAGCAAGTATAGGATTGAAAACTTACCATCCACAAGGTTGCCGCCTAAAGCCAACAATATGCATGGGATCATGGCATCCCTGATCATTAAATAGAAAATTTTGTTAGGAAATAGTAGTAAGTCAGTTTATTGAGTTCATATACCAGTTGAGCCTATCAAGTGTTTATTAATCTACGTGCACGAAACCAACATGTGAAGCCTATTCTTCTGTTTCTCAAAAATGCACAACATAGACATAATTACTGGATTTCTTACATTATCGCCAGTAGTAAGAAATCATCAAAAGCAATAGATTCACAAGGAAAAAATAAGGTAATCACTCTAGGAAGGAAGAAAGTACCCAAGAATCAAGCAGCTGTCTGTGAAAAAATAGAGAGGAGAATCTGAAGTGAAGATTAATTTCCTCAAAAACGGAACGCATCCCATAAATATCGCAATGATCTGTAGAAGAAAATTAAATAAATACGTAGTATTAAGGAAAGCAGGTAGGCCTTCTAAATAAATTATCAAGCATATCAGCTTATGTGTTGAAAAATCTCAAAACCTTAGATAAAAAGAGATTATATGCTATTTACAATGTTTCCACAATATTTTATTACATTCACGTACTTTTATGAAAATAAAAGGAGAGGAATAAATCACATTTTGCTAATGAACAAATGTTAAGAGGGACCGAAACTTACAGATGCAATAATCGGAGGTTGAATGATTTGTTTAAGCTTCAATTTCTCATAAATAAATTTCAGAAGATCTGTGACCTGATTGAGAAGGCAGCAAAAAGTGGGAGAATGAAAAACTATCCAAGCAACCAAATTAAATGCAGTTCAATGGAGAGGTTGCTTCATCAGAATTTATTTCAATTCAGAGAAGACTATATTGTAAATAGATAATAAATAATCTGAATACTATACGGAGAAATAAATTATATGTCAAAATATATAATAAAAATAAATATATTCAAGTGAATAATTAAATTACCATGAATTCCTAAATACAGAATCCTTGTTTTATACAATTCAATTAATGACATAAAAGCCAAACATTGCATGCCGGATATGAATATAAGCTAGTTCTCACCGTATTTTTCTTCAAAGCACTTGAGGGAGCTGGTGTATCCTCAATCTCAAGTAGAGGAGTTTGCTCTGGAAAATTATCCTTAGCAAGGGCATTTGTGTTATTTCCAGAAGGAGTCTTAACGGGCAAATTTCCATCTTCAGCATCAAACGTTCCACCAGGAGGAGGAGCAAGCATTTGAAAAACATAGGTATACAAGACAATTGCACCAACCTATGCAAAAAAAGTTGTGAGTACATAAGAAGGCAACTTATTGAATTAGCTCCAAAATATTTGGCTTTCTCCACACAGAAATTAAGGATGTTAATAAACTAAAATATGAGCTGCAGTGGTTAGAAAGTGAGCAACTACCCATTGGCCAAATGAGATGTAGGCATTTCCATCTTGAGTACATGTATCACCAAAAGGATTCGATTTATCTCGACACAATGCCGCAATCAAGACAAGTGGTACATTCCCAATATTCCCTAAAAGATTTTTAAAAATGTGTTAATAAAAGGCCTAAAACATAGATGGACGAACCCCAGCAATCTGGTGGAGAACTTTACCTATTCCAATTTGTATAATCGTAAACTTGAAGTAAGGATAAGGAGGATGGACAATGGTTGCCACAAGAAAGCCTATAATAGAGCCTGATATGGTGGCAAGAACAACATTGAAAGGAATGAACCACCTGAAACGAGTGAATGGAAAATGAGCTAAAATTAAATCAGATATTCTTTCTTTACACGAACATATATAAAGTTTAAACCTCACCATTCAATCATTTTTTCCAAAGTTATGGCTTGTCCCAGTTGCGAAAATATCAAACAAGGCAGTAGAAGTGAGAAGACCAGCTGCATCAAATCATACCAAGCCAGCAAACTAATCATCCCATAAAGGAAAGTGGATTTTGTATAGGCTAACATAACCGAAATAATTCCATCCGCTAGTAGATGTATAAAGTACTAAAACCAACAATAAAGTGTATCACACACAAACACACACACACAGTTCATATAAAAACCAATTGTTTTTTTTTTCATATCCTACTTTTACAAAATCCAATCCTCAAGATATATCGATCGAACACAGGATGGAGATCACGATTCAAGAAAATAGTATGAATAGTTTGTCTAAAATTCTGCATCGAACGAAAGGATTTTAAAATGAAGTATGCTTGCTTGCGGCCTACTCACCCCATTTAAGAGCTTCCTCCCATTAGCAGGCAAAATGTTGACATACTTGGAGGCCATGAGAAAGCCGAGGAAACAGATAGTGAAAACCTTAGCTATCGGTAGTACGGCGATCTTTATGCTCCCAAGCACCGACTCTCCCCCCTTCTGAGGCTCCGTGAGAACCTGAATCAGTAACCTCCGAACTCCGTCCGCCATGTCCTTGTCAAATCCCCAACCCAGCCTCAAACTCAGAATAAATCTCTAAATTGAAGATCTAACTAAGTAAAACGCACATAAATCAATACAATACAACGCGAGAAATTGGGGTAAAACAATACACGGATATTACCGGAGGCGGCGGCGACGACGCGGTTGATACCTCGGTAGATGTTGCAGTTAGGCAGCGGCGGCGGTTCGCGGTTGATAGTGCTGCTATATGATTCACAGTTGATCGACAGGTAAATAAATGAAAATAGAGTGGTTGTATCTGGTTTTTGTTCTTCTCCGAATTAACCGGTAAAAATAACGTGTGATATATATCGTGAACTCGAGTCGAGACTCGAGAGTGAGAGAGAGAGACGTATTTGGTATTCGCACGAGAGAAGTCGTAGCGCAGGTGGGGCCCATTCCCTTGTAGTTCCATTATATACACCCGTGAGTCCCGTCTCTTTATTTATAGGAATATTAAAATAAGAAGGGGATTACGTGGCATCTCCTAAATACATGGTTCTAAAAATCCCCGCCTTGCTCCGATTAATCCCCGCCTAGGCTCTAGGCTGTACTCGACCGCCTCGATTTTAGGCTCTAGGCCCCTAACCCGCCTAAGCGCCGCCTAAACCCGCCCAGACCCGTCTAAACCCGCTTTGGACCGCTTAAATTCAATTAATTTCGTCTTTACTTACTTAGACGGTTCTCGAGCAGATTTAACTGAACAATCAAATTAGATGCAAATCTTGATAAATCAAATAAAATAGATGATTTTATGATAAATTTTGAGGTACGACACCAAAATTTGAAAAAAATATTAAATATATAATGAAAATGATCTAAAATTTTAAATTTACAAACTATTTTTTATTATTTTACTATGTTAAACTTGTGATTAATACTATGTTTACATTATTTATTGATTATTTTGTTCAAAATATTGATTTATTGTGCATAGAAATATTTTTAAAATATTATATTAATTAATTAAATATAAAAAAGTAAAACGATTAATCCCCGCCTAGTTCCCGATTAATCCCTCTGGGCGCTAGGCCCCTAGTCACCGCCCGACTAGCGCCTAGCGCCTTTTAGAACCTTGCCTAAATATAATTAACTGTTTAGTATTCTCAAAATATTACTATAATTAATGTAGATTGAAACTATAATTAGAATTGTTCTCATCATTTCTTAAATAACTAGAACAATCGGGATTATATTCCATTTCTTAAAAAATTAGAACGGATTAAATAATTTATAGTAGTATTTCTATAATAGAGCAGTCAAAGAATTCGTCTCTCATTTTCTTTCCCCCACCAGTTAGGTCAAGGGAATCAACTCTTTGACTTCCTCTGTCATTTTCTTTCCCCCAACAGTTAGTTGAAGGAAATCAACCCAAACCCACCCGTTAGCTAGTTCAAGTAAGCATATGTTAAACATGAAGTACACGACAATTTATTTGAAAATCTATTGCGAGACCATCCCAACTAGCCTGCACCCATGGCTCAGTTATCTGAACTAATGAGTTACATAATATTATCTGGTCAAACAGTAAAATCGTTAAGATAAAAACACCATTTTAATATGCTTATTTATATGTAGCAAGAGCTTTTTCTCGACACTAGCCCTAACAAACACAAAACGATCGTTTATGGTTCCAATGACGAAATCACAAATATTCACCTACAAAATCATAAATGTCGCTACAAGAAAGTTGAAAAATAATATAATTTGCTGAAATTACAAAAAGTGAAGGGCAATCTACATATAGTAAAATGTGACCAATGACTATCCATGAAGAATAGTCTTAGTGCACGGATAAAAGCCACGGAGAACGAGAAAGCTATCTCCACTTGGAAAACGATTGGGATACCAAAAAGAAATCTTTCAGGCCTTCCATTTTCAAGACTGCAGCACCAAAACCAAAGACAACAAATTAGAACTAGGGAGTTGAGTAAAAATTATCAATCTATCAGCACAGAATCAGACAAGAGGACAACAAACAAAGTTCCCGTCCTTACCTTGTTAGCAATGTTGTTGGATAGCCAATCCAGGCCCTCGTACAGCCCTTCCCCAGAGGTGGCACATGTGCTTTGGATATACCTACAACAAAATATCTATTAAAATACCAATACTAATAATCATTGACAGTCAAGGCACAAATACTATATGGTTGAGAGATAGTACCAATGGCGTTGGCGGAGCGAGTGAAGTCCAAGCTTGTCAGTTATCTCAGCAGCATTCATGGCATTTGGAAGATCTTGTTTGTTAGCAAAAACAAGAAGCACTGCATCCCTCAATTCATCCTACATGGATATCAAAAACAAAATGTCCAACATAAACATATGTGAAGGTTAGTAGGTTAGTAGTACACAATTACAAAGGCTGCATTTGGATGGTAGGATTTCAAACAAATTCAAATTATAACTTCAAAAGAATTTGAAATCCATTGTACAATATCCTCACGAGTTCATCCCAACAACCTCAACAGATTCTTTATCATGGAATCAACATCAATAAATGAAGACAAAATTCAACCCCACCAGTCCACAACTAAAGTGCGCTGGGCAAGTGCCAAATTGTGGTGTTTGGTGAGGGGGTAGTAACACACTTTTGGTCAAAAAAATTGAGCTCGTTGTGACACAAACCATCTTAACATGTCAAGAACATAAAAGTAAAAAAACCAAATAAATCATGCACAATATCTGATTACCTCATTTAACATCCTGTGCAGTTCATCCCTAGCCTCAACAACACGATCCCGATCATTACTATCAACCACAAAGATCAGCCCTTGAGTGTTCTGAAAGTAATGCCTCCACAATGGTCGGATCTAGGATCAAACAGATTGTCAGATGCAGATCATGAAGGTCAGACAAAAGAAAGCATCACCTAAAAGTAAACATAAACAGGATGTATTCTGTCCCCGAAAATGAATAAATACATCAAAGTAAGGTAGTTTGGTTTGACAAAGGTAAAATCAGAATGATTATCAGCATAGTATGTAGACTTATTGTATCAAGCAAATACATAGCATCAAACCTAATCAAAGCCTTATAAGATGATATACTATACTAGGAAGCCCTCATGAAGGTGAGTACTGACACAAGACAAAATATCAAAACAGCTTGAAACCCAAATAAACCAACACCGAAGCTCAAACACATGCCAAACAAATCAATAAGTTGATGGACTGATTATATCCAGTTACATGAAGCCTCTCACAAAGGCAAATCAGTTAAAAGTTAAAACCAATAAAAAGGTGCTCAAGAACATTAAAGATAAAACAAATTATATAACAGCTTATACCTTGTCTTGACCCCCGACATCCCAAACTGTGAAGCTAATGTTCTTGTATTCCACAGTCTCAACATTGAAACCTGTAGGAAATGCCAATAAGTTCTAACATCAGTAAGCTAGTATCGTTTATAAAATCTCTATATGTTAGTCATTTGGTGAGAAGTGCAAATTTATACATCAATACATCATACGAATTATGTATCAATATGTAGAAGATAGGAAAAGAATTAAACAGTACAGTAACAAGGCATTTGCGATGCTGGCATTTGAATCCAAAAGTAAGTTTCCATAAATCTATACAATTTATGGGTGAAGTCGAGAGCTTGATCATTGAAAATAAATAGAAATTGTAATTAAAAACATAATTGTATAAAATAAAATGAGAAAAACCTATCTCTAATGCTTATATATTGCATGAAAATATTTTTCCAAATTTCATCCGTCATTTGCACCATAAATATTAGCAGTGTGTACACATACATAATAGACAACATAATGTTATTACTCCCCAAAAAAACAAAACAAAAAAAAACTAACCAATCGTAGGAATGGTCGTCACGATTTCTCCCAGCTTGAGTTTGTACAATATGGTAGTCTTACCAGCAGCATCGAGACCTACCATAAGAATACGCATTTCCCTCTTGGCAAAGAGACGACTGAACAGCTTGGTGAATGACAACCCCATATCTTCTCTGTTACACCTCGAAACAAAATCCACCACACTCATCAGTCATATTATGTAGGAGTATGATGTTTATAGCAACTTGTGATTGATTTCAGAGAAATAAAGACAGGTGAGAAAATTCAATAAGGACATTTATTTTTGAAATCATCATCAACATTCCTAAGTCAATTCTGACTCAATTTTCAGGAGTTCGCTACTTCGTTTGATCGAAAGCTTTTTTAAGTGAGGGATTGCAAATCTATTGATCTGTCATTTATGCTCCCATTTTTAGCTATTCTGAAGCCATTGAAATCAACCATTAAAAATTATTTCATTAGATTTCACTCATGTGATGGACTGGAAACAATGAAATCCATAACAGATGCAGAATTAATCATTAAACACTGAAACAGAAAAACAAATCGCGATCGTATAATCCAGGGCACATGATTAGATCACCGAAAAAAAAAACAGATCGCAACATAAAAATCAACCCCGAACGATGAAGAAATTCACGAGATTTCATCCCATGTTCATAGATCTGCGAATCTTAATCTCAACGAAATTAAATTTACAAGGTTAAAATATCGTCGAAGGACTTACGAGATGGAAATCTAAGCGATCTGAGAATGGGCAGATCTAGCTAACAGGCTGCCCGAGAGAAGCTGCAAATGAATTTTGTGGGTAAAAATGAAGAAGTTGGGAACTTATAAAAGGGCCTACGATATATTCCTCATTATTGGAATTTCAATTTAAATCTCCAAATATATATTTTAATAATATTCTTCCTTCATTTTTTTTCTATAGTTATTTGTAAAAAAGTTGCCCTCAATATTTTTCTTAATAAAAAATCTATTTTAATAATTATTTCTAATATATTTTAAAGGGATCTCAGTTAAAAATAAGACAATTTTTTTAAATACGAAGCTTAGCAATAAAGAGGAGAGAGAAATTTTTTATGACCATTCAATTGTTGCTCATTAGGTGAAATATAAATTGAAATATGTGTTTTAATAGCAATCACAAATTGAAGAAAATCAATTAATTTCACTTTAAGACAAAATTTATAATATTTTAATAAAAACTATGTATCACTCGAATAATCAAACTTGTCATTATGAATTGGACTCATATCTGTGTACCTAAGAGAATTTAAATCGCATTTCCTTAAAACACAAAAATTATTGAAAAAATATTTATTTTTATTTTATTGTGGTGTGCCTACACTCTAGATTGTTACATACCTCCTACCTGTGAGAGCAAAGTAAATTGTGCCTTTATAAGTTGTATCAATAGATCCAATAATATTTTTGTTTTTGAAAATATACTTGAAATAACCACAAAAAGGAAAGTGGAAACCTCAGCGATACAGTACAATGTCGGCTCTACTTCCTCCTCTCAGCTGCCGCTTCCCTTTCCTCTGCCTCTTCATTCTCTCCAACTCAATTTTTTCTCACTCGCACTGCAATAACCCTCCGATCATCTTCAACTTCGGAGATTCTAACTCCGACACCGGCGGACTCGTCGCCGGACTCGGTTTCCCCGTCAACTTGCCCAACGGCCGCAATTTCTTCGGCCGGTCCATGGGCCGCCTCTCTGATGGACGACTCGTCATCGATTTTCTATGTAAGCACAATTTTGATTATGCTATTATTATTAGTATTTTTTTAGTTATGCTTACCAAAATTGCAAGTGATTGTTTGTTTATTTATTTATAATTAATTATCAATTATTATTGTTTTTCAAATTATGTTGATGATTTTAACCTAATTAAAGCTAATCTTAATTTAAGTAGGTGACGTGGGTCCCACTACGACTAATAAATTACTCCATTATTTTTCTTTCCTTTAAAAAAAAATATTCCCATTTGAATATTGAAAAGATGGGCAGAAATATGTGGTCCTCGGAGTATAAATTCTCATTAATTATTTATAATTGTGGGTTAGTTGGTTGGTTCGAATGTTACTAATATTCTCACGCGAAATGTCTAAAATACCCTTCACGAAACTCTCATGGTATGTTTGATGTCTTTGTATGCCTTGCTCTACTATACTTTGCAGGTCAGAGTCTTAACACGAGCCTTCTAACTCCATACCTCGACTCCTTATCTCGTCCCGCGTTCGCAAATGGAGCCAACTTTGCTGTAGTGGGGTCCACCACGCTGCCTAAAGCCGTACCCTTCTCGTTGAATATCCAGATCATGCAGTTTAAACACTTCAAGAATCGATCAGCTGAACTCGCGGGTGATAATAAGTCTCCGCATTTTCTAAACATATCGACTCCTAATTCTACTCTCGAATCAATTACTTAACTTCTGTACTCTCCTTCATTTATAGGTCCTTATAGATTCGAAGACGCACTTTACATGATCGATATCGGGCAGAACGACATAGGCGATTCGTTCGCTAAGGGCCTGTCGTACGCTCAAGTGGTCAAAAAGATTCCTTCCATATTGGCAGAAATCAAGAATGCCGTTAAGGTCAGTTCGCTAAATTAACTTGCAAAACAAACAATATTATAGTAATTTAATTTCATGTCGTGTAGGAAATATACGATCAAGGGGGACGAAAGTTCTGGGTTCATAACACGGGGCCATTGGGCTGTCTACCCCAAAAAATCGTTTTAGCTACAAACACGACCTCGACGTCACAAAATCTTGATTCATTCGGCTGCGTATCTATCTACAACGACGCAGCGAGATTGTTCAACGAAGGGCTAAGGAATTTATGCAAAGAGTCGAGATCCGAGATGAAGGGTTCGACAATCGTGTACGTGGATGTGTACTCCGTGAAATACGATCTGATCGCAAACTCAACGAAGTTGGGTAAGGTCGACACTGCATTCGATCTCGATCGTGTTTTTTTTAACGATTTGTGCTATTGAACTAAACAAATTTCAAACTTGATTCGATCTCTCTCAGGTTTCTCATCGACTCCTTTGATGGCGTGTTGCGGGTCAGGAGGGCCACCGTTTAACTACGAACGAGGGGTGACGTGTGGGTTTACGGGTTATGAAGTTTGCGATCGAGCGGATGAGTTTGTGAGTTGGGATGGGGTCCACTATACCGAAGCAGCCAATGCCTTTGTATCATCCGAAATACTCTTGGGAGATTACTCGACGCCTCGGATTGCATTTGACTTCTTCTGCCAATGACTTTAATGGTATGTTTGTTTTGGGGTGAATCAAGGTGAGGGTAAATTTTTAAATTTACCCCAAGGAAAGGTAATCGAGGTGAATCGAAGTAAATGTTTTAAATTTTGTGTTTGGATACAAAATTTTTTTAATATGGTAATCTATTTAAATTTTGTGTTTTAAATTTTTATTTTTCATTGATTCACCTCCATTCATCCCCAATTCGGGGGTAAAAATTAGAGGGGGAATCAGTGTAAATAAATTTCCCTTCATTCACCCCGATTCACCCCGATCTACTCTGATTCACATTTTGTTTTTTTGGTCCCAAACAAGATTAATGATTAAATTACCCTTGATTTACTCTGATTCACCCCAAAACAAACGGACCATAAGAGTAGACGATATTTGTCCACTGGAAAAGTATATTTCGGCGACTAGTCGAGGGTGTTAGCGACTTGGCGGTCGGAAGGGTGGTTTAAGGTTGCCTATTTTTCTTGCCCAAAGTTGTTTTTTCGAGTGCATGGTTTGGTCGGACTCGGATTATTATAAAATAATTTAAAGGATGAATGACAAAATTAATTCTCATTTACAATTTTTTTTGTCAAAACCTAATAAAACATTTAGTATAGGTCCATAATATTATACACACATGGAGTATAACTATAGATTCAAAAATATAAAAATGTTTTTTAATTATCATATTTGTAAATATAACTATTAATCTGATGTCACTAATCAGTAATCAAAATTTTCATAAAAGAACAAATTACATTCAATCACTTTCCATGACTCATAACCTATTATTATCATTGTTGGGGTTGAATTTATTTACTAATTTAATATTAATATTTACGTCTCGACTATTTATTCATAAATTGATGGGCGTTTAAAAGTAAATAAATAAAGTAATAAAAAATACGGAGTATATTTTAAAATGAAAAAAATAATTTTTTTTAATCATATTATATTGAGATATTAAAAAATGTACATAATTGAGACAGAAAAATATTAAATTTAAATTTATTACTATTATTAAAATATAGAACAATTTTAAAAATAATACTCTCAAATCACAATCTAAAATGTAATTTTCACTTTTGATTACACATTAACTAAAAACATTAGTATTTTTTAAAATAAAAAAATGTAAAATGAATACAGGAAACAGGATGTCGTAGACAAAAGGTTAGGTGTCCTTATTCATAATTAATGAAGAATACCCGCAACGCCCACGTTCTTTATCCATTTCGCTTTTTCTTTCTTCTCTCTAAAAATCTCTAATCTAATCAACCCAAAATCATCACTACCTAACGCCGCACCACTGCCTTGTAATTTATTCTACTTTCTGCGCCTTCTTCAATTCGGCTATCAGGTGGGTGGGCAATAAAAATCCAGTCTTTACAGTCAAATGTTTATTTCTTCTTCTGTTCATCAGCTGATTTTCGTTGAATATTATTCTCGCCCGTGTCTGATTCCTGATCATATTTTGTGGGTTTCCGATTCACTCGTGTGTTGACTCTGAATTTTGGGTGGTACGGCCTTTTGAACGATTTTCATTATCTGGGTTTTTTAATTGATTTTTGATCATGGGTTTTTGTATTGATTCTGATGATGCATATGCCTCTAAGTACTCACTGTGTTGTTTTTCTGTTCATTTCATTGTTATCGTCAAATCGGTAATTCGATTGTATGTCAACCATGTGTTGTGAGGGTTGTTGTGAAATGTAACGAGATAAAGGTGTAAATAAGTGTGAAGGGATGTGCAAACTTACAAAGTTGAACCGAAAAGATATAGAATCTTCGGGTATGTGTTGTGGCCCGTGGGACGGAGGGAGTATTATTATATCGCTAAGTATGCTGTTCTTGTAAATTAGTTTGTTGATGATTAGTATATAGATAGATAACATCGTGTGATATTATAGCTCAATACATTATTTGTTCCGTTGATGTAATTTGTTGCGCTGCATTATGATTATCCTATCCGTGTTGTGTACCTCATTCGGGTATTTTGTTTTGGGTAAATGTTTTTTGCAGGGTTTGAGGAAATAGTTCTTGGACACTGAATGCTTTGACATCGCTCGATTATTGGCAAATGGGATCCGAGGGGCCTAAGCCTGCAGTTACAATCCATGTAACGGGGTTCAAAAAATTCCACGGAGTCACGGAAAATCCAACCGAGACGATCGTGAATAATCTGCGAGAATATATGAACAAAAGGGGTTTACCCAAAGGGATGATCCTCGGTAGTTGCACGATTCTTGAAACTGCTGGTCAAGGAGCTACCGGTCCTTTATATCAAACACTGCAATCTGCCGTGAGCACGGATATTACTGCGTCAGATTCAGGCACAGTTATTTGGGTCAGTCTCTCAGTTGATTTATGCTTCATATACTAAAGAGGAGACTTTAGCTTATGATAATATACTCCTCTGTTACTCTAAGATAGGCTCATATAATATTTCACAGATTAGGAAAACGTTTTATTGTTTTGTTGGAATTGTAAAAAGTGCCACAAAAATTAAATTGCTCTTCAAACTAAGTGTGTGAAATTGGGATTATTTTAGATTTTTAGTCAAATGATATGTAAATAATTCTCTCGATTAGGAAACAATAGGTCTATAATTTAGGGAGTCCCAAAAAGGAATTACATGTTTTTTTGTCCGTTTAATGTGAATTCACACTTCGAATTTTACATAATAGAGTCTCGTGTTTGAATCGATAAAAGTTTCTTGTATTAAATAGTCTAATGTGCCCTGTATTGACTTACATTATTGATTGCATTCCTGTTGCAGTGAATTATCCTTTTTTTGATAAAAAAAAATCGAGTGGTGTGGTAGCATTGAGAAATAAATGATAAGTTTTAAATGAGACGTCTATCCAACAACGTTTGCTTAGTTTTTTTACTGTCAACTCCTCCTAAAACACAGTATTGGATTATAATTCTGATGATACAAAAAAAAAAAATTAAAATTGTAGAGCTCCAATGCATCTTATACATCGCCATATGTTTAGTCTTCTGCCATTTTTTTGTTTATTTATTTTCAATTTCATGACATGCGTTGGTCCTTTTACTAAGCATCATTCTTCCTGAGGCTTATTTCTTTCACTTTCAACGAAAAAACACTTCAGGTCCATTTTGGGGTAAATAGTGGAGCCACGAGATTCGCTATAGAGCAAAAGGCTGTCAATGAAGCTAACTTCCGTTGCCCCGATGAAATGGGGTGGAAGCCTCAGGTAGAGTGTGACAATCAATCCGCCTTTTTGTTTTTTATTTATTTAATTTTTCAATTCTGTTATTCGTTTCAATTTGTAAATTATGTTACAAACACTCATCTATTCCATCACAGAAAGTTCCCATTGTCCTGGCGGATGGTGGGATTTCCCGAGTACGAGAGGTATGTTTTAAGATACTTTTCTCCATCATTTTTTCCCCTTTTTTTGATGTGTGTTTGTGCCCTCTTAAAATCAGAATCAAGAACCTATTTCCATTTTTAATGATATTACTCTTCGACCCTTAACTTTCAACTTTGAATCAAACGGTGGTGTTGTATTTTCGAAAGATTCTGTATTTAGCTTTTTTTCTTTCAACTTGGTTTGAATAGAGCGGTCCATGTTTCATATTCAGTCACTACTTTTATCATCTCTATTAATCTTGCTTTAAAAATATTCTCCTCAATGTGGCTACTTTGTAATTAAACTAAACTTAAGGGGCACCATTTTAACCCTTTTGAAAATTGATCAACACTTGCAGACTTCCCTCCCAGTTGAGGATATCACCAAGTCGATGGCGCAAATGGGTTACGAAGTGATGACCTCAGACGATGCCGGTCGATTTGTCTGCAACTACGTATACTATCATTCGCTTCGTTTTGCGGAGCAGCATGGAATAAAGTCGCTCTTTGTGCACGTGCCTCTCTTCTCGACCATAGACGAGGAGACTCAGATGCAGTTTGCTGCTTCCTTGTTGGAGGTGCTCGCGTCTTTATACTAAGCGCTTACTTTTTTTCTTTTTTCCGAAGAAAAAATCTGTGTTTGTGAGCGAGCTTATGTTGCGTGTGGTTTGAGTATGGATATATCAGTGTAATGTGGTGACTGGTGAATACTAATAATGAACAGTACACTGCTGTGTGTGCTCTTCTTCTCCGTGTTTGATTTTCATGTGAATTCCTACAACATTGAAATTCGTATATTGCCCAGTACACTTTGAATCAAAAGTGGACGAAAATTCTATATAATAGTGGTAATAGTAAAGTGTGGTTAATCCTATTCATAGTGTTTGGACCATTTGCACGTTGTACCCAATTCCCCCATTTTGAATGGTGGTGGTGGTGGTCCATAGAAATCGAGGAGGAGCAACCGGATCGAGACAGAGACGGGGATGGATCGGGACCGCAGGCTCGAGTCACTAGTGAAATAGCAATAGCCGACCTCTACTAAAAGCGACGTGCGTGCGAGCAATTGACTTCTTTTTGGTTAATCTTTTTCTCCACTTTCCGTCATTTTTTTTGTGTGTCGAATTCTACTCGACAATGTGCACTTGATGACGACGATCGAAACATAAAATATCCCTTCTTCTACATTCGGTGGAGATTTTTTCATTTGTACCCCTTAAAAAAAATGAACATACTTTGTTTTCTAGTCTCTCATATTAATAAAACACACTTTATAAGCAAATGAAAGAAAAAATAAAAAATAAAATTATATTTTAAATAAAAATAATAATAAAATATTTATTTTATTTTTAAATATTTCTAACATTCTAAAAAAGAGAATGTGATATGGAAGGGATGAAGTATTTAGAAATAAAATATTTATTAATTATAATTATATAATTCTATTTTAAAATTTGATTTATTATTTTATATATAAAGCTGTTAAAAAATTAATGGAAAAAAATAAATTAGCAAGTCTTAAATGAATTTTTCTAGTGATATTTATTTTTAGTTTAAATATAAAAAGTAAGATAAAGAAAATATGTTTAAAAATTTCATATAGATAGTTACTGATGTTACCTTTATTTTTTTTCATTTAATTTTTTTAAATTTCAATAATTATTAAATTAATTAATTTATAAATATAATTTCCACTTTCAATTTTTTCATGATCTAAAATGAATGTAGATATAGTAAGGACAAGTTATTTTGAACTTAATTTTAGTTCTTTTCAATTTAGTTTAAGTTATTAAATTTGTTTTAAAATAAATTAAAATAAAATAAATAAAAAACAATTTCAATCAATAATTTTAACTATATGTAACAATATTATTAATATTTTTTTAATAATATTAAATAATTTATAAAAATTATTATAGTTTTTATAAAAAAATCAATTTAGTCCGGTTCAGTTAAGATCGCCTAAGTTCAATTCATTTGTTTCAGTCAAAAATAACAAAATCTAAGTACTATTTATTGTTTTGAAGTGAATAACAAGTAATTAAGATTTGGAATCACATAAAAGTTAGAAGAAGCAACAAAAACTTATAATATTACTTTTGTTGCTCCATCCAAATCACAGCATATTCACGGCTTAAGTTACTTTTGCGGGGAGAGGAGTATGTTAATTTACTCAATTACCCCCGGCCACACTTACAATTACAAACAAACACACACTACTACGTACATATATCAATTAATCAACCATCACACGAATGGACGATCATGACCCTATATAGCTAGCTATAGCTATAATCAATCAGCTAGCTAGCACTCGTCGACTTCGCCAGCTGTCCCGCTCTCCGGGACCCCCTCCTCCAGACACGACACAACCGGAGGAATCGTAACCGCCGTCGTATCCCCGTACGCATTCCAACAAACCGGGTCCACCACCCTCCTCTGCACCTGCGCCGCAGGGAGCAACTCCACCCCGAGAAGCGTCAGATTGGTGCACGGGACGGTGTCGCTGCATGCCAGGTGCACGGGAGGGTTCCTCACGTCGTAAGTCCCCCTTATGTCCGTGTACGAGACTTCGGTGATGTGGACAGCCGATGTTTGGTTCGCGCACGTTTTTGTGCTGCAATAATACTGGTCGATGATTATCGGGTTTCGGACAGTGTCCATGCTGATGTTGTTGAACCTCACTTTCGAAACAGAACCGAACCCGCCCTGCCACGTCTTGATGCGGACCCCGTTGTCCGAGTGCTTGATCACCGAGTCCGAAACGCTGATGTTCGAAACGCAAGCCCTCGAGTTCTTGATGCCTAGGCTTCCAATGCTGAAGCACGACGAGGATATATATATATATATATATATATATATATATATATATATATATATATATAAGTCGTAGATAAGCGGAATCGATTGATCTAGTACGTGTGGACATGTTCTTTTGAACTTAATTTCAGTCTGTTTCAGTTCAATTCAGTTCACTTCAGTTCAGCTAGTTCGTTTCAAAAAATTTAAGTTAAACTAAAGTGAACTGAACTAAAATGGTTGAACTGAACCAAAACGAACAATTTAAGTTAATTCTAGAATATAATTAATATATTTTTTTAAATGTTTAACAATTTATAATAAGTATTAGTACATAGTAGTATTTTTTTTTTTTAAATTCACTTCAGTTCCGTTCTCCGTTCAGTTTAGTTCAGATCCGTTCAGTTCAATGTACAAATGAAAAGGTCTACTACTCGATTAATTCCATACCTTATTCCATGACTAGGACCACATGTTATGTTCCTTATGTCTACGTTGAAAGAACCGGCTCCGATGGATACACAGTCGTCGCCTACGTGGAAAATAATAAACGGAAGCGTAATTAATTAATCAAGAAAAAAACGACGAAATGTGGAGGAAATTTAATTTATTTTTTACTAATTTACTTACCGCTAGCGATCACGGAGTTATATATCTTGACGTCGTTGCTGTTTTCGATGTGGATGCCGTCGGTATTCGGGCTCGCGGCCGGCGACTTGATGTAGAGGGAATCGATGAGGACGTCGTGACAGCTGTCGAATCGGAAATGGAACTGCGGGCTGTTCTTGATCTTCAGCCCGTGGACCTTCAGATTCGAGCTCCAATAGAACCTTATTGCCTGAAAAATCGAAACAAGATTCTCGTCGATTTAATGTGAAAACGATCGACGTAGTGTTAATTTGTTTGTGCATTGTGTGTGTAGACTTACGACCGGGCTGTCACAGAGTCCAGGCAGAGTCGTCCCATTTATGCCCTGCTTGAAATAATATTGTTAAACATCAGGGGTAGTTTTGTAATTAACACAAAATTAGTTAGTTAGTTAGTTAGTTAGTTAGTTAGTTACTCTGTGAGGCTTGCAGGGAAGATCCCACCACTTTTCTCCTCTCCCATCAATGAGCCCTTCTCCTTGCATAGTCATTCCATTCACCCTATAGAAAACCAGCCATTGCCTCTTGCTGTATGCTCTCGGCCACTGCTTGGGCCCGTCCGGCGCCACTAAGCTCCCGTCGATCTTTATCGAAAAAACGTTTCATCATTACATGCAGACGACGACTATAGTTTTAATTTCGGCTATATATATAATATATGCATGCGTTTACCTGAAAAACGAGCCCGTTTCTGCATGGGCCGGTGAAAATCGAGGACTGGATCATGAAGGTGTAGTGCTTGGGGACGAGGAGAACTGACGAGGCGTCCGCCAGCTGGCAAGCCGCGTCCCAAGCCATTTTGAACGCTCGGGTGTCGTCGGAAATGCCGTCTCCCACAGCACCGTAAGACGAGACGTTGTAAACTAGAGACGAGTTCTTGTAGAGCGAGGGTGACGAGGAAGGGGCGGAGGCCTCGGGGGCGGGAGATGGGGGAGCCGAGATTTGAGATAAGGGCAATGTCGAGCGGTCGGAGTCGAAAGGTCTGCAGTGAGCCGAAAGGGCAAAAGCGAAAAACAGGACGAAACAATAGGAGTCCATAGTAAGTTTTTTGTTTTTTTTAGTTTTTTCACCAGTTAAGGTTTGCATATATATAGGGAGGGAGGGAGGGAGGGAGAGAGAAAAGTGGAACAAGTTGGCCACTTAAAATGTGATAGTAGATGATAACATGCGCATGCTAAGTGTAGCTTTTGAAATTTTGGTGGAATGGGGAACTTGAGAGTTTGTGTGAGATGAGATGAGATGAGATGTTGGTTTGTAGATGCTATATGGGGTGCCCACGTCTCGGGGATATAGGTCGATCGATGAATGTTGTGGCTGTCGAGTGGACGGACCACTTGGTAAAAGCGATCGAAAGAATCGAATCGAAATTTATTAGATTGTTGTTGTTGTTTTGGTTGTGTTTTGTGTGAGAAATGTGCAGACACTTTTTATAGAAGGGGTTGGATTTCTGGGTGGAAATGACTCAAATGAATGGGGTGCTCTTTTAGGGCGGTTTAGAGTGGTGGTGTGTGTAAGTGTATTATTATAGTATACTACATCCAGACCGACCACGGGAATATATGTGATCTTTTGTTTTGTTTTGTTTTGTAGGAATGTGGAGTGCATTTATGAATCAAATGTAATAAAAAAGAAATGTATGTGACTCTACTATTCTTTCATTTTTCGGGGTTGGATACAAATAATCGAAAACAATGCGTACTATATAATGTTCAGAGTCGTGGAATTAGACAAATTTATGTAGTACTATACAATGCGTATTAGTATATAGTAAAATCAGACTTTTAGAATAAATTAGACAAATTTTCAGTCTAAAACTTGGAAGGAATGAAGGAATGAATAAGAAAGACAAAGGGGCTAGACTAGTAAATTCCAAAAACCATAGACTATGACCGCATTTGCAAAGTGACTCCTCCCTCAATTGATAGTTTTGTCATTTTCAAAGGTTTTATCTTTTTCCACTTTTTGTTTAAGATTCTCATATTCCCAAATCATTTTCATTCATTTTGGTTAATTAAATGGACAGGAGTATAAATTACTTTACAAACTTTAATGCAATATATAGTACCATATTAATTACAGTATTTAAAATTTAAAATTCAAAGTATAATTTTCAGATACGAGTTTTTCTTTATGTTTATGTACATTGTGAATTTTGATTTTTCGATATATTTTTATTAAAAAAAATTGAGTTAAAAATAAATGAATAATGAAAGGGAGAAATGTGAGAAAGTATGGGGGCAACGGAAAGTGGGGCGGGAATTGCCGTTGCAGTGGGCGGTTGCCTTCCGAGAAAAGTGAGTTTCTATCTCTATCTATCCACCCAACCCAATACTACTATTTTATTACTAATAAATATATGATTTTTATTTGCACAATGAATAAAATATAAATTCAAAAGAGAATCAAATCAATGAGAATTTGAAGAACACATAACAAAATATTACTACCTCAGTTCTTTCAATGTTTGTCAAATTTCTACTTGTTTGTCAATTTTCTATGTAAATTACTAATGAAACTGGTAAACATTTGTGAGAAACAGAATGATAATTTTACAAACTACAAACCTCTGTACATCACACATTTAAAATAATTGAATTTTTATTACTTGCTTTTAGAATTCATGGTTACATAAATGATGGTTAACACGTCGGGACATGGTATAAATGGCCCTAAACAAGACAAAGTAAAAGAACAAGTCGGCGTTGTCCAGATGAAGGATAATAACATCTGTGAAGTGAACCACAAAGTAGTAAAGAGTACAAACCAACCATAATGTCAAGATAATATTTATGTATATCTTTCCCCTATATCATATCACCTTTTACAAAACAAGACAATAATAAGAAACACACTAACACAAACCATAACAACATGAGGCAAAGGGTGGAAAAAGGGTATGAGAATAATCCTTAACAAGGACGATATTTGTGCTCGGAAATATCACAACCCGAGGAAGGGGCACTGCTTCCTCGCATGCTCGGGAACCAACTTCACCAACGTCTCCACAGGAACACCTTTCAACTCTGAAAATGAATGACAAAATCGGTAAACATAAAAGCAAGTGAACCCGGATAAATATGTTTCTGAAGTGGAGATTTGTACCGTGAGGTTTAAAGTTGAATAGTGGAGGAAGGAAACGGCCGTTAGGCAGATGAGCATTTGGATCACGCAGTTCATCGAAGAAGGTGTGGGTCAGTGCATCCAACTGTAGATGAGCCATTATTTTAACATGAATTAACTGCTACTAAAATTGTAATCGACAAAAAGAGATATGTGATGAAAAAACCATTAGCGCAGTTGGATCTACTTTTGTCTTATAGTAATGTTTGTTTGTTTTTTCATTAAAGAATAGATGCATTCTTTTTAGAAAGAAGAATGATATTTTTCTGAAAGTGTAAATGGATAAAAGATGAAAATGTAATGATTCTGGCTGAAGTGGGATGAAAATGAAGATAATAAAAGTGATCGAAAATGATTGATATTTTGAAATTATGTGAATGGGTAAATAGTGGGTTTTGTTGGAAAATGTGAGGTGCTGATTTTGTGGGGATTTTTTTTTTCTGGAAAGTGTAGAGATGAGATTGGGAGAAATGGAAAAGGTTCAATATCCAATTGCATCCATAACTAATTCTTCTGCATAGCCAACAATCATCAGTGGTAACAACAGAGTCGAAAGCATATTAAGAATTGGAATAGCAAATACTGAAGATGGAAAAGGGCCCTCCTGAAAAAGACAAAGTAAAAGGTACTCACAGCTGAGCAACGTAGATTAGGAGAATACTGAAGCAGTCTTGAAACAAGATCAACAGCTTCAGGAGGCATGCGCTTATGAAATATCTGGGGTCAAATAAATAAGAAAAACGTAATTAAATCACAGAAGATAAATATTACTATAAGAGATACATTACATATGAGATAAATGTGAATAAAATAAAACTACACACGCATTACTTTTAGCAATGTGGGCCCTCATCCACGATACTATAATTTACCTAAACACACTGATCAACAAGTACCTTGTGCCATGGATGGGCTTTAATTTGTGGAAATTTGAACTCGGTATAATTAGGGTTCATGCATTTGATTTCCTCCCTCGTTGGAGTACCCAGAACCTAGGAGCAGATCATTTTGTAAGCCAAACAGAAATGATATTGGGTCAATAGGGGAGGAGATGGCCCCAAGATAATTGAATATCCCCTCTCACCGTTTTTACAGATTAATTTCTCATTATTTAAGGAACACGACTAATACAAAATCCTAAATAGCAAGAAACGATTTCTCTTCAAAAAAATGTACAGTAAATGTACTATGAATAGACAGAGAAAAAGAAATACCTTGATGATCTCGACAAGTTGGTCTACACCACTCTCACCAGGAAACAGTGGCTGAAAAAAAAAAGAGATACGCATAAGGATAGGAAAATTCATATTCCTACTATTGGCAATAATCTTTAGATATTGAAAATTCACCCACGAGTGCAGACAAACACACACACACCACACATAGATATGCTAAATATATATACCTGTCCCAGAAGTAGCTCAGCAAGCACACAACCAGCAGACCAAATGTCAATAGCAGAAGTGTACTCTGTTGCTCCAAAAATAAGTTCAGGTGCTCTATAATACCTAGAGCATATATAAGAGATATTGGGCTCTCCTTTAACCTGGCAAAAATAATTGATCACTATAGTCAGCATCGATTTTATCAAATACAACTCTTCTCCGTGAATAATAATTCTACATACCAAAACTTTGGCACTACCAAAATCACATAATTTGACCTGGTGGGTATGAGGATTCACCTGCACGATGTCATCACTTTTATTAGCTATTTGAAGAACCAAGTAAAGATTAAAAAGCTGATGCACAATTAATATTACCTCGTGCTAGGCATATCTTATACCTCGAGAATTATGTGTTGGTGCCAACAAAATTACAAAATGCAGTAAACAATATTAACACGGACTTACCAACAGATTTTGAGGCTTTATGTCCCTATGACATACTCGAATACCACCATGAATATAAGACAACGCTCTAAATATCTGCAAACATCCATGTAATCAGGTCCATAATGAGTATCGTTATTATACCAACCATATTTTCTAACAATATGACTGACTCCTGAATATTACTCGGATATATATAAGTAATGGAACAAATTAAACAATATCAAGATGACCATAGTTCACAGAGCACGCAGAAAATCAAACAATGCATTTCAAAACCAGCCAAATACCTGGTAAGCGTACAGCTTCACATAAATCAGCGGCATCCTCTGGTTCAACTTATTATAGTGTTTGATGACACGATGAACAGTTTCAGGGACATACTCAAGTACCAAATTGAGATACAGTTCCTCCTTCTCAGTAGTTGAGAAAAAACAGTGTTTCAAAGAGACAACATTTGGATGGTCAAGAAGACGCATGGTCTGTAACTCTCGGTTCTTGTACCTCTTGTCCTGAAGAACCTTCTTTATTGCAACTGTTTCACCCGTCTCTAAACATTTAGCCTGAATATACAAACAAAGGGGATAAATAACAACATCTGAGTGAGTCAGCAATCATACGACTCAGCTCTTTATCAATTTAAAATTATATACTTCAAGATAATAACTACCTGGAATACTACGCCAAATGATCCTTGCCCAACAATGCGTTCTGCCATGTAGCTGATTGTCTAAAAAATATTCCCCAAAATAAAATAAAATAAAATAAAAGGGACAAACATATTGTTTGGTAATCAAAAGTCCATCACAAAGCAAAATTAGAAGGAAGAAAAAAGGCACATGGTACTCATGCAAATGACTTGATATGCTGCGCCTAAGATTACATAAATAAAAACGCATCTATATTATCTAAGCACTCTCATACGACAAATGTTCGATTTGAAATATTTAGTGCTCTATTCTCCTTGGACTATTTTCTGAATGTAAAAACATTAAACACAAACTAAGTTTAAATCCTCTTGTAAGAATTGTCATCTGGAGGCCCTAATCTAACAATGACAACAACAAATTCCCTTACTTTGTAAATCAGAAGCAGCCTAATAAGCATATGAATTATACAAAAATTCCTTGGTAAAATCAATTAACAGGAAATGATAACCACTTGCCATCCCATCCTCTTTCCTTTTTCCAATGCCTATTTCCTTTCTTTTGTTTTTCAAAGGAGTTTTTCGTACCATGGAAGTCTCGGCAGGGAAGGATATCCATAAGAAAAAAAAGGAAAAAACGCACACCAGATACACATACCTGCTTTGGATGGCCATTTCGACCGCCAATGGTTGTTACAATTATGTGACCTGCCTCGGTCCCATTACCATCCACAATTGTTGCTTCCATATCCTATAAGAAAAATAAATTCAGGCTTACAAAATAAAAAACTCAAGGCAAGAAGAGAACTTCAAATATATAGTGATTTATAGCCTACCTTATCATCCTTGATTTTCATGTCATTCATCTCCTCAGGCAATCTATCAACTCCCACAGCATGACTACCTACCTCCCTTAATCCGGATGCAGGCGCAACACCCACTGAAGTCATTGGTCAAAACACTAGTCGATAATATTATAACCCCCCCAATAACTCATTCACCTGTAGAGACCAAGAACAGTTTCCGCGGTGAATCAATGTCTATTTATTTATAAATTATGCGTCCAACATCCGTTTCAACTTTGAAAAAGGACCAATTATTCATGTAAGGTAACTTTGAAAGTCAAAACGCATTGCGTTCAATCATTCATACATGGAAAGACTACTGATCCAGCAGAAATTATACAATAAATCAGCCGTAAATAAAGATAATAAATAGTAAATTAAAAAAATGATATTGAAGGAAAAATGATTATTGCAATATTATGAAGGAAAAGGAAACAACAATTCAAACACAATAATTTGGAAATCGAATAGGTAGCGTCAAAATCAGGCGTGACCACATTATTATAGTCACGGAAACTTCATAAAGAGGAGGTTTGACCCAGTGGCGGATCCACTTGATGGGTAAGGGGGGCTTAAGCCCCCCCTAAAAAAAATTCTTTTGTAATTTTTTAATTTTTTTTTGGAAAAATGTATTTATCTTTTACTTAGCCCCTCCTAAAACATGTGTATATATATACATATTATATATAATATAATATCAGCCCCTCCTACTCGTTTTTTCTGGCTCCGCCCCTGGTTTGACCTACGAGCTAATTCTTTCAAAATAAATACCATTCTATATGAGAATAACAAGTATGGGCAAAATATTGCATATAATATTTCAAAGATTTTTGTCGAAAATAACAGCCCCGTCAATAAATCAATTAAAAATACAAAACAACACAGATGGTGCATAATGGATTTCAGATTTCTATAACCTATGAAATAAATGGGAGTAAACAATAAAATAAAATAAAATAAACAATGCTCTAATCCGCGTTGGCAGTGGCTGGATATTAAAATATGCAAGAGAAGGGGTTGACCCTCTCGAATACCATGCAACAAAGAGAAACATGGGATATTTTATAAGTATATTTCAAGTGCATATAAATGTATTTTAAATTGTGTGTAACTTATTCCAAATTCAGGAGTGACGAACACAAGTACTCTATATACAATTATATCTCCAATAGTGTATATTAGATTGAGAAAGAACTAAACACTACTTAATGTCAATTGAGAGAGGGATAATGGGATGAAAAACAAAAACAACTAACTGATCAGTGTAATCAAATCACATGATTACCAGGTCAATTAGGTTTGTATTTATTGCAGTGGAACAAAACTCTGGTCCGTCTTATCGATTATGGTACAAATGTCCATAACTTGCCAACTGCTGACAAGACAACTATACACATTGATTTTGGTTCACGTCAAAGAAAACATAATATTGAAAAGGTCATTTCTTAATGAATTTCAGTCTTTATTAAACGCAAACTTTTGCCCAAAGCACACATATCTAATCCACCAAATAATAAGATATACAGTATGAAATCATCATGTTTGTAAGGTTTGTAAATTCAAGATCAGTCTTTATAAAACGGAAACTTTCCCAAAGTGTGCATGCCAAGGAAATGCAAGCAACAAAGTGAAATCTAACCAAACAAATAATAAGATATACGAAATCATCACATCAGTAAAGTTCGGAAGTAAAAGATCACACTATAGATTATTGGATCAGTCACTATAGATCATTTATTCGGAAAACACCCCACACCACATGGAGTGTCATAATCTAGCTCATGTGGGAGAAAAATGCCACTGAATCAATTTGAATGATGCAGATATTTCACCCACCTATATTTCTAGGTCTTCACTCTTCACACACACCGAATCAACTTGCAAATGGCTAAATGGCAGAAGAAAAGTGATAATCTATGGAAACACACCGGTATCTACTAAATTACCGTATATCTTAGGTTCTGCAGTATTTGTTTCTATGTGGGGCCTGGGGTCCTGGAGCATTAAGTCGAGCTATCTACTTTCGTGTATTTTATGACAAAGCTGCTTCACTAATATGAGGGACCGATAATATACTAGCTTTCCAATACAATACATATTGTTTCATGATTCAATTCTCAAGTTTTATGAAAATTGTTTGTCTCGCTTCTCCAAATCAAAATGGCCGCGCCACTGATTTTGACATTTCGAATTCGTGATACCAAAATGGAACCTTAAAAAATCATATTATCGTACTCAGTGGCTTTCAAGGAATGGAATAATATCAAAGAACCCTCCTTTGTCGATTCAAATGCTTAGAAACTATTGACATATTTTAGCAAAACTCATGATTTGATGAAAGCTTAAAAAAAGAGATCCACCAGACAAAATATTAATCTATAAAGATAAAAGCAAAGTCGTGAGACGAATTTAACAAAACGATACGCGGATTCACCGAAGCTAATAGATACATCTACATAAAACGACAAATCATCTAACACTGTAATAAACAAACAAAAAAAAATCAGAAGTTTGGGATGATGAGGCGAAGAACTCACCGAAGATGATCGGTGGCTGAGTCAGAGGACGATGGTGTGGCCTAATAAATTAATTATACGTCAGCCATACGTAGAGCTAATTTTGCCACAAATTGAGAGAAAAAGAGGAAAGGAGATAAAGAGAGAGAGGGAGAGGTGGAAAAGCGCAAATCAATGGAAGGTGTGTGGTTATTTGAGATCTAACCAAAATATAATTATACATTAAATATTATGTAATACTCCCTAATACTCTATTTGTTTATTGCTAAACACATGTTACTACAATTTATTTTTTTTATTTAATTTTTAGTAATATTTTTCTTGTATGGGGTTATCTGTTTCTTTACCTTCTTAAAGTTACGACAATTTTTCACTTGAAATGATAACGCGGGATCAAAGAGCTAATGCATTTTAATTTGATTTGCTCCAATTAGTTCGTTTCAATTCATTAATGCATTTAAATTTGATTTGCTACAATTAGTTTGTTTCAATTCATTTGAATTTGATGCAGTACAATATCTATTAAAATGTCACGTTTTGTGAAAGTTAATAATATCAATGTAAATCCAACATTGAAGAGCAATGTCATTCCGGCCCCAACTTGATATCGTTTTGTGAAAGTTAATAATATCAATGTAAATCCAACATTGAATTCCGTCTAGTCCTCAATTTATTAGTGTTTGACGATTAATTGTGTAAATATTTGTGATTTTTTTTAATTTAAAATAATATTTTGATCAATTATAAAATTATATCATTTTCTAATATTACAATTCGATTTATAGAAAAAAGTTAATCTTCTGTATACAATAAAATACAAATACTTCGCATTATTCTTTAATTTTCTACAAAATTTTAGTATTAACTTTTAGAATACTCACATTAAACCCTTATCTAGCAAGTGTTTGTATATATACTCATATACTACTCTGTCCTGTACCAATGGTCGCAGGTGGTCAACGTTGACTTTTTCTGTCCGTCCAATACATATGATAAATAATATACAAAAATTTTGAAAAAATTATTAAAATAAAATTTAACTATTAAATTTTATTTTAGTAATTTTTTCAATTTTTTTATATATTATTTATCATATGTATTGGACGGACAAAAAAAGTCAACGTTGACCACCTATGCCCATTCGTCTGGGACCGAGGGAGTATATACTCATTCTCTTTTTACTTAAAAAACAAACATTAATAAGTTTAGATCAATAAGATAATATATCCTAGTTAATAAATTAAAAATTAAATTAGTTTGGTAAGTTATATAATGACATCCTTTTATTATATTTTTACAGGCTATTATTTATTACATATTACCCTACACTAGAAAAACACATTGCTCATTTCCTCCATCAATTACATTAACAAACAGTTTTATTGCTCATTTCCTCCATCAATTACATTAACAAACAGTTTTATTGTTTAACAAACATTTTTATCAATTTTAAAGAAAAGTAATAAAAATATGTTTTGAGAAGAACATTGTTTTTCAAAAAAAGTAATATGTGTGGAGCAGAGCACATTATAAAAATACATCTTTATTGTTTAAAAAACACTTTTAAAAATACATTTTTATTATTTATAAAATATACTTTTATAAAAATATATTTTGATTATTTAATAATACATTTTTGTGCTCCACACATATTTATTCTTTTAGAGTTTTTATTTTTATTTTTGTGATTTATACTAATTGTAATTTTAAGACCGAACAAGTAAGTACATAAAAAAATCATGTTAATTTGTTTGATTTTTAGTATTTTTTTTATATAAATTTGCTTCCAAAATCAAATACTCTTATTAATTATTAATAGTACAAACATAATATTATAATTTTTAAAATTGTATACAAAGATAAGTGATTTAAATTTAAAATAAGTGGAAAAAATTATATATTAAATCATTTTGGAAGATAAAAATATAAATGAGGAGTATATATAACATTATTTGTTGTATAAAAAATTTCATACTTATTTCTTTTGAATAATTTGAAGTTTTTTAATTATTTATAACAACTCCATTAACTTGCAACTAATTTTTTTATAAAGTTCTTAATTAAATTTATTTTCATTCTATAACATCCTTTTATTATATTTTTAAAGGGTGGTTAATTATCTATTTTTATTATTAAACAAGACTTTAATTAAAAAAAAAATATATATATAACAAAATAAATTATTTTTTAAATAAATACTACTTTTCTAGAAATAAATTTAATTATTATACTTATTCAAAATTAATTAAATATTAACAAACATAAATTATTTATATAAATACAAAACTCATTATACTATTAATGAATTATTTATTTAATAGAAATAATTAATAATATGTGTTATTTAATTAATTATTTAATAAAATTATGTTTAATAATAAATCAATTATAAATAATTTACATTTTGATACTTAGTTTTATTAATTAGCTATCTATTAAATAAAAATAATTCTCAATGTGTGTTAGCAATTATTTAATTAATTTATTATTAGTAATATTAATTATTAAATCAATTACATTTAGAGATTATAAGCTAATTTTGATAACTAAGTGTATACAGTAGTTTGTGATATTTGTAGAAGAACAATGATTAATATAAAAACATGCCCCGAATATAAATACGATCTCAATTATTTTTATATATTGATACACTACGATATCTTAATTTAACAAATAAATTATCCAGAAAAAAATATGTTTTTCATGAAATAATATTTGAATAGAATAAGAAAATCCACACCATATGTATCTGTACACAAAACCCTGAATCTCAAAGTCTCAAACTATGTACTGTATCTATTTTCATACAAGATCAAGAATTCAAAGGAAGAAAAAGCTGGCAGTGTTCCAGAACCTATACATCTACTGTACTCGTCAAATCAGCCATAGATCAAGGGTTCTCTGACCTTAAATCCTGACCGTCGCTTTTGTCTGTGTCGTAACTATCCCTCTGGATATCGGTCTCAATGCTACTTGCTCGGGTTCTTCTGTGCCTTCGATCCTATGGAATTCACATTCAAACATTCAGAATTCGATCGTTCGTTTGTCCGTTCTTATGCCCAACTTTCATTCCAACAGAAAAATGCTTGATCAACAAATAATATTATTATGAGACATGTTCAAAATGCATTAGAGTTTAGTTTACACTGACTGACCTCTCTTGGTATGGGATACTCTTCTGACTCGAGCATTCTGACAACCTGGCTCATCCTCGGCCTCTTGTCTGAATCTGGGTCAACGCATCTCAAGGCAGTCAACAGGGACCTCTTGAGGGCTCGAGTCGATGGCCTTGTGTCTATGTTTGGATCAACCACCTCCTCCGACCGCCTACTCCCGACCATCATCTTCAGCCAATCCACCAGATTGACCTGCGCGTATTTGAAACAATTTCTACTTTTCATGCAAAAGAAATTGATCCAACGGTGTGGATTACCAAAATTACAAAATGTCCCTTTTATCTTTCTTAAATTACAAATACCCCCATGAGGTTTGTTATTGCCTCAATACACAGCCCTCTTAATGAAGCAAATGTGCAAGACAAACAGAATTTCAGGGGAAAGTTTACGATTTTACAAACAATTGGGGTTTGTTGTAATTATGCTAAACCTCGATCAGGAGTAGATTATGTGTGTGTATATACACTATTTAGATTTACTAATGGATACATACCTCTGGAGCAGGACGTCCATAGTCCACAGGATCCCTTCCTGTAATAGCTTCTAATAGCAAAACTCCAAAGCTGTACACGTCACTCTTTTCGTTTAAAAGACCCGTATTCGCATATTCCGGAGCCACATATCTGTTTGAAATTAAAAAAAAAAAAAAAAAATGTGAATGAGACAAAGTTTTCCCTTAAAAAAGTGGAAATCTGTTTCACTTAAAAAAAATCAAAATTACTAAAACGCCTCTTGGATTTACCCTCTGAATAGAAAAAACTGCGTTTAGAATTTTCTATAATTTAGAACTTTCTTAAGCAGTTCAAACCTCGTAAATACATTTTCCTTGCAAAAACAAAAGAGAACTTATTGATCCTTCTATGATTTTCCCCTTTAAAAGAATACTTGTATACAAATATTACATCTAGCTCCTTAATTTTAACACTTTAAATAAAATTTGAAAGGCCATTTGTAATATAATGAAAATGACAAATGGAAACTCACCCGAAAGTACCCATGACTCGAGTCGTGATGTGAGTTTTCCCCGCACCAAGCAGCTTAGCCAGACCAAAATCGGAGACCTTGGAATTGAATTCTTCATCAATTAATATGTTGCTCGACTTTATGTCTCTATGAACCACTTTCGGCTCAATCGCCTCATGCAGGTAGGCAAGGCTGTATTTGCAGAGGAAATTAACACCAAACAATTTCTTTTCATCAAAAGATAATATGAAGTATGAACAGCCTAAAAATATCTTACGCTTTAGCTGTTCCAAGTAGAACCTTCATCCTTGCTTCCCAAGTTAGAAACCCATGATGCCGCATGCCACCATGAAGCCACTGCTCTAAGTTACCATTGTTGACATACTCATAAACTAGCATCCTGAAGTACAAATATTATGAAACCGAGTTTTGAATTTTGTACTAAATTTATGCAATCATCTGAATATCGGACTGTGTTGTGTTGTATATACATTATATTAGTTGGTTGGCCGGAAACAACAATTTTATGGAAGGCAGTACCTTTGAGTTCCTTCAACACAATACCCCAAAAGTCGAACCAGATTCTTGTGACGCACGTGTCCAATAGCCTCTACCTCCACTCTGAATTCCTTTTCAGCTTGACCTCTGTTTGCCCAAAAAAACAACATTATAACCATAGTCTTCCATAAACAAGAAAATATAAACAGGTCATTCTCATTTCTCACAACAAACAATTAAACTCACAAATTGTTGAGAAGCTTCTTAACAGCCACATGAGTCCCATTAATAAGCTTCCCTCGATAAACAACTCCATACCCACCCTCTCCTATCACATGCTCCTTCGAAAACCTATTCGTGGCAAGCTCAAGGTCCCTCATAGTAAACCAATGACCCCATCCCAGTTGAGAAAACTCGGGCAGCCCACTCAGAGGCGAAGGGGCAGTTATCGGATGTGAAGAGCCAGAAGGCTTGTTCCCTGCAGAATTTCCCGAGCTCCCTTCTTCCGACCCACAATAATAATCCTTGTCCACGTGATGAAAAGACCCCGACTGGCTACTGTTATCCCCATTCTTCACCTTCGGCATCCCTACATGAACGAGAACCTTGTCTGATTCCTTATCGCTCGATTTGTCATGGATGGTGAGAAGGATGCCGTCGCCAGGGGAAAACCCATCGGCAGGCACATGCTCCACGCGCACTTCTTTGATCTCTTTCGAGAAGGAAGGGATTTGGGTGAGGGGGAGCTTCTTTTGAGCCCTTCTCGACTTTTTTTGGGAGGCCAAGTAAAATGTCAAGAACAAGAGGATGAGGACGATCAGTAAACCGACCATTATCCCGATGACTTCCCAGACCTTGAGGTTGAACAAGCCCGCATTTTTCGAAAGCTGGGTGTTGAGATCAGAAGCCATAGTTTTTCTACTAATTCTAGAGAAAGCTGCAATAACAACAACAGAGAACAAGATCGATAAGGGTGTTCTGTATTCATCTAAGAAGTGAATTTACACAAAAGGGGTTCAAGCTGTTACCTTGTGAACACCTTCAAAGCCCAGATCTTGGAAAACCCATTGCCAATTTTCTTCCTTAAACTACAACAAGAAACCTCTAACAACAGATCTGAATTCAATAAATCTTTTAAGGAGAAAAAAATAAGGGAATCTTTACTCAAGTTCTAAAAGTGGAAATTGTGAAAATGATGATTACAGTGCATTAAAGAATGTGATACTTGTTTTAATGAAGCATTGCAGTGTATGAATAATTATGCCCAGATGACCACAACAAAAGAGTACATAGGATGCTAAAAATAAAAAATGGAACTGTTGATAATTAATGTGCAAGGAAAATGAATACTACATAATTGTTTGCCAGTGCTAGGGGATATAAATATAAATAAATAAATGAATAAATAAATAGTGTATAATGAGAGAGAGAGAGAGGCAGAGTGAAGTTATCAGTGTTAGGTGATGAGATAATGCCTTAATAACAATTCAACTCAAACAAACAGTACAATGTAAGCATGGGGAGAGAGATAGATAGATACCCTTCTCTCTCTCTCTTCTTCTTTAATTAATTAATTTAATTTTCTATGTGAAAATGACATCCTAACAACTACAACAAAAAAAAGGTCTATTGATCATCAAAGAAACGTTTTTTTTCATAAAACTGAAGACATTTTACTATAGGTAAAAATAGAAAAGGGGTTTGTAGCAACAGTTTACAGTGAAAAACAGTGTTGAAGTTTGTTACACTTTTTTTGTTTGTTTTCTTGGAAATATAAGATACTTAAAGTTGGAACACTTTTTGTTTTACCTGAGGAGATGAGTGATTACAAAGGTAAGTGAAGAACAAAATAATCTCCAAATAAAGAAAGAGACTGCTCCTCCATGTCAGCCTTTGTGGCCTAAAGAGAATTTTCTGTTCTTTGCCTACACGTTTCTGAGTGAGGGGCAAAACAGTCTTTCTGCCTCACAACCTCTAGGAGTCCGACCATCGACTCCACACACATTACAACGGCTCTGGATAGTTTACATTTTGGACACTATTGTGCGCCTCCACCCGAGAACGAGCAAACACGTCGCAACCTCCAAGCTGATTTTGCCGATTATAGTAAAGCCCTAAGACAGATTTTCAAACCGCTCTCCACAAATTCTACCCAGAGAAATACGACATTACTAAAACAAAACTGACTGATTGTTGGAGCATCAACATCAATTGTATTGACAAGATTGGACATAAAAGGATATCCAAACGAATCGTTCCCACAGCACGAAAATTCGAAACAAAAGCCTCTGAATACCATTTTCTCATAAACATCAAATTCAGTAACTCCAACTAAAGTGCAATCCCTACGAAACTATTTACATGGGCACATCAATTCTACACTAAGAACGAAACGAAACAAAAACAAAATCAACTATCCCGATTGAGGTAGCAGCTCGCATAATTCATCTCGACTCCAAAACCGAACCTAACGACAGGAAATATATCACAGGCATCACTATAGATGGGGCCCGTTTGCGTGATCTTCTCCACCATCACTATTCTCCTCTTCGTCATCATCCTGCTGCATTTGCTCTTCCAGAGCCCGAATCAAATCCACATCATCATCGCTGATCTCCTCACCATCCACATTTTCAACGAAATTTACAACATCGCCATCGTTAACAGACCTCTCTCCATCCACATCCATTGGCACCACACAACCTTGTCCCCCTACTATCACACCGTTCAATTGAACTGCATTCAAAGCCCCGAGCACTTGAGTCTAACTTTCGATTCTGCCGAGGACACTACCTGTACTCCCATTCATATAACCAGCATTTGAATTTATGAATTTGTTGTTCATCCTGTTGGCATTGATTCCAGCCCTACCAGCGGCTTCCTCGTTCCTCAGCCTCTCCTTCATCACGAGATTCGCCACGGTTTCTAAAGCCTCCTTGGCCTTCTTCCTCGTGAAGGCCGCCTCTTTGGCCCGCCGCTCGGCCTCCGCCCGGGCGGCCGCCGCCGCCTTGTTCATCGAAGCCGACGCGATTTTGGCGGCGGCGAGCAGCTTCTTCGCCGCGTCCCGATTCAACACCCAGCAGCCCTCGCCGCCGCCGCTCGCTTTAGGTTTGAAAATCGGGGCGTTGGGATGGGTGCAGAGGGGGCAGACGTAGGGGGCGGCGGCGGCCTCGACGCAGCGGGAGTGGGAGGAGGAGTAGCATTTGAAGCAGCTGATGGAGGCGGCGATCGAGGGCTGCGGCGGGTAGACCTGGAAGCAGGTGGGGCAGAATGACTGAGGATGGAGGCGGAGAACGCAGCTCGTGCAAAGGCGGCGGAAGAGACCTCGGTGGCGGACGTGATGGAGGATCCGCCGCTCCTCCACGCCGCAATTGCCGCACACCGTCGCCGCCGGTAGGGAGGCGAAGGGATTGGCGAAGGTGGTTTCCGGTTTTAAAAGCATCTTTCCGGGTTTAATCGAAGGATTGATAGGTTGAATCGGGGTTGGACGCGCATTACACACGGTGCCGTCGTTAGGGTTTGTTGGGGGTTTTGTGTTTCGACTGGTTGGGAAGAAGATGCAATTTATATCATGCAATAGGCCAATAACATAATTTACATATGTGTATATATAATTTGATTTAATATACTGTATACTACTACTTTATACTAAGTTCAAAATAAATTAATGCTGAATAATTCAATAATAATAACACATTAAATTGCAAACAAAATATATACTCACAATTTAGGGATTTAAGTTATTTCAATTTCTATTAAACGTATTATTAAATATATACTAATACAATTACAATACCCTACTAATCTTTATCTATATTTTATATATAGAAGAATCAAATTTTAAACATCCCTAATCAAAATTTTCATTTTAATGTACATTGAGTCATTGACGCTACAATATTTTAAATTTTAATAAATAATTAATCATTATAAGTTTTGATATAATTTTGTTAATACTTTTAATGAAAGTGAATTCAATTAACAATCATTGATAGCGATAGTGAAAGGGTGAGATCTTTATTTTTTTTTATTAATATATATTTATTGATTTTTATTATTTAAAATAATTATTTGATTAAAATGTCAAAATTGATTTTAAACAAATCAAATGTCCCACTAGCATGGAATATTCGTTGCTATTGATGAGTAGAGAAACACAAAAGGTTCAAATCGACAATAATTTTCAAGCAATGCAAAAAAAAAAAGTAAAAATATCTATACTCAATGAGAAGCTTAAAACAACCAATGGATTGTGACAAATCGTTACTACTAAAATCAACAACCAACAACAAGAAAAATTAACAAATTACAAACCATTATTCACTTTTTATTTGAAAAAACAAGACATGTGTACTAAAACATGATTGGACTAATGTTATTTAAATGCTCTTCAAAGATATACAGTATTAAGAAAAAAGATACTGGAAAACTAGTTAAACAAATAAATAAAGGCTATTATAAATTAGTAAACGATGAGAGGGAGAGGGAGGAGAGCCAGGGAAGAGGCAGTGCAGGGAAAGGACAACAATAACGATTCCAGTTAATGTAATGCCCATACCATGCTCTGTCTCGTCCCTGTCTCCCCACACATTTAATCTCTATCAATTCGAACAAATAACACACCCAACTCAATACAAAAATCCAAATAAAAGCCGAGAGACTAACCTGAACAAAATTACTTGATTTTAATATGAAGAAGATTATGGTCTTATTTATACATGTTTGGTTCAATTGGTTGGGTTGTTTGATCAAAGGTAGTACACCAAGAGCAAAGATGTATCAACACTACAAAATAGTACAAGGTCAATATTATAGTAATGTTGTACTTCCAACTAGTACATGTGTACCATCTGTATTTCTTGTGTACTTCAAAAACGATTGTAATGGATAACTAATTTTGTAGTACTGCTAATCAAGACCTAAGTTTATTATTTATTATTTTTCATTGGTTATGAGTTTCATTGAATGTTAGTATAATAATAATAAAATGTTTGAAAAATTGAACATTTTTTGTGAGTTTTTCATTGACTGTCGGTTTTCCAACAAAAAAACAACACTTTCCAGATCAAAATCAAACCCGACAGTTTCCCCACACGAAAATGGCTTTCTATGCAACCCTTGCTCGCCAGCCTTTCAATATCTGTTAGACCTCAGAACCCGGTAGCTGGAGTATCTCTCTTATGCCTTCACATACCTGAACAAAATTCAATATAAGGCCTTTTACCCCAAGTTTTTTTTTTTAGAGTTCTGGTTTTTCACATAAACGACAGAACATGAGCGTGACTGAAGTAGAAAACGGTGAAAATTGAAGTAACATTCACTACCATCTTGATCTGAGCTTTGATTGACGCAATTAAGACAGTATACTCCTCTATATTCCTGCATGAAAAGACAAACGGGACTTACTAAACCACATTAAGTAAAAATGTATAATCCAGCCTTAGAGGTAGAAAACAAAATGCCGGAAGTTCACAAAAATAAGCTTTTGCAAGCAGTTGAAACTTCATAAAGAAAAGGTCATATAAAGATAAACTAAAGCGATGAACACATATCCCAAATACATTCGTGAATCGATAACATTAATCCAAGACAACTAAGGTTTTCTTGGTCTATAGTTTGTTGCATTGCAAGGGATAGTTAAAAAAAGTTCAAAAAAAGCGTTCATAGATTCTTGAGGTTGAATTCTATATTACACTTTACCCCCTCTTAAGAAAAATACGTCAAAAGACTCCTTGTGTATTTGTAAATATATCAGAATAATAGTTCCCCCATTCTGAGACTTTAATTATAAGTATTTTTTATTCCTTTGATTAATATGATAATAATAAAAATACCTTGATAGCTTTTCTTCCCTGGTTGCTATAAAGTTTAGAGCCTCAGACCATGTAAACTCCACATGAAATCCAAGTCCAACATCTACAAATATATGGCGGGTATCTGGCCTGAAAATATGCAATTGTGATACTACAGTAATTAACAATCTTGATTCTGTACCAAGGTACAATTTCATGATCCTTCCAAATTTTAAAGCATAATAATTAGCAAACATTAATCAATTTTCAGTGAAAAAAAAATGTGATTAGTATCGTAAAGACATCCGCAATTATTATGAGAAAAGTAGTTATGTTCTGCTTTACTCCAGAAGAAAAAAAAGAGTGAGTGCTTATGCGATTTTTTTTTTTAATGAGAACATGTTTTTTCTTCAATTTCAATGATCATTTCCTTTTCCCAGTAATTATAAATTGAAGGTTGATTTTATTCAAAGCACTATTTTTTCAGGCAGTCCAACATTTGCATTTTCGACTTTTAGTTTCGATTTACCAAGATACCGTCTGGTGCTTCTATAAAACACCAAAAGACACACTTCTCTTATGTAAAATTTTCGATGTCAATGGCAATGGTCAGTAAATAGTTAAAGATATTTCATGTGACAATGATGGTCAGTAAAGATATTAGAAGAGGTATATGAACGAGGATATCATACACATCAGCTTGCAAATAAACTTCAGAACCAAGGTTGACCCGTGTCCTCAGGCTTGTCACACTGTTCTTCTCCAAATCCTCAATATTTCTCCTCAAATCAGAGCTACAAAAGAGTCTCACGTTAAGTAAAACTAAAACAAATTAACTCCAGGAAACATCAACGAGGTCGTGAAATTATAATTTTTTTGTTCACAATGAGATACTCGACTGTTGTAATCTAAAAGGCAAAATGTTCGAATCCTGATTTGAAGCTAGCATAAATTAAAAAGAACCACAAAGGATACAATATCTTCTGCTGCTCGAAAACCTTGTCCCTACAAAAATAACCGGAAGATATCAAATATTTGAACCCTCAGTGAACACGAAACATCTAAAAAAACCAGAGCGCTGGTGGAGATTACCGCTCAGAGATAGCGTGTACAAGATCAGGTTTCAGGCGACTGTCAACAAATTCCTCAAACTTCCTCACTTTCTCTTGTTGTGAAGCGTCCATATCAAAACTTAAAACCAAAACACAGAACGCGTTTCTGTTAGCTTATTCACTCTATAGACAGAGTAAATCGCAGGAAAAACAATATACAGCCCGCGGAAATAATTCATTTACTATTTTTTTAAACAATACACAATGGACATAATTTTCTTCACACATATAAGAACATATCTCCGACAAAAATCCTTCAAATATCACGAAAAAATTGGGAATTAACAAACTACTTTGCGCGCACACAGAACCAAACAAAAAGCGAGCCTTCAATTGAAAAAAAAAACGGTTGAACCGAGAAGAAGAAAAAAATCACCTTTCGATGAATACTGCACCTCCGGAACAAAGACTGTGTTTCGAAATAATCTGGGATGCGCAGTTAACCTGGCGAGATTGTGTGTGTTTTGTTTAGAGACTGAAATATGAGCGAGAAAAACAGAGGTTGGAAAGGGGGTGAAAGGGCTTTGTTTGATTGTTCTAATTAGGGTTTTTCAAATTCAATTTCGATTCACAGATTTTGGGGACGAAAAGGGCTTACGGAAAAATTGGGTTGTTCGGACTTCTAATTGTGGAAACATGCTATTGAAATAAATTTCCAAATAAATCACCCGCTTACTTGCTTGTAGCCTAAGTGGCCTAACATTTTAGTCTTTTCTAATATGCTCCATCTAAATCAATGTCACATAGTAATCATTAATAAATTGAAAGTACGTCCTTCATTTTTTTTTTAAGTTAGACTATTTACAATCGTTTCAACATTCAACACCTTACTTTATTACTTCACATCATCTTCTCTCTCTTTCACCTAATCATTCAACACCTATTCAACTTTTATACCCTACAATATATTTATTTAATAAAATTCAACACCTACCCCACCATTTTAATTTCATTTTTTTATTTTCTTTTATAATTTTATTTTTATTACAATTCAATAAAACAAATATCAATTAATAATAAAATAATATATATATGTTTTTAATTTTAAAATTTTAAATTAAAATAGTGAATAGTAAAATAAAAAATATTTTTTTCAAGTAGAAAAGACGGAAAAATAGGGATAGTCATTATTAAACCAAATTACAAAATACTTATGTGGCAATACAATATATTAAGCACAATTTTTTTTTGTCTACAAATCAAATGAAACTAACTTCTATTTATAGATAAAAATGATAAATTTTCGAAAAAAAATAAAAAATAAATTTATTATAAAATAATTAATTTAAAGAAATAAGATAAGATAAGATAAAAATATGAAAAATTAAAACGAACAAATGAAAAAAAAAATATGTGACAAAAGTGATAGATAAAGAGTGGGTAAAATAATTCAATTCCTATAATTTATAGGATGTGGGCCCATTAATTTGTTTTTCACGCTGTTGAAAAAATTCAACAGACAAATATTCCACTTAAAATCAACGGGTCATTCAACAACCACTGCATTGATCCAACAGTTGAATTTTTGTTTTCAACATGTCCATTGTACACTACAAGAAAACTGGAAAATGCTTACGGCAGAATCCTTAAGCAAATCCGTAAGCAAGCTGTTTGCTTACGAATTTGCTTACGGATTCTAGCCGTAAGCAAAGTATTCGACAGTAAATTGTTGCTTACGGATTCTAGAGTGTCGTAAGCATTTCCTTACGTCTTTATTTACGGCACTGGCCGTAAGGACCGTCTGTCCAGGAGCCCACTTCGGATCAGGAATCGCGGACGGCTTTGCTTACGACTCCACCGTAAGCAAATGCTTACGAAGAGGACCGTAAGCAAATACTTACGACCAGAAGTCGTAAGCAAATGCTTACGACAATGGTCGTAAGCAAAGTCCTAAGCAAAGGCTTACGACTATTCTGTAAGCAAAGTCCTAAGCAAATGCTTACGTCAATGGCCGTAAGCAAAGTTCTTATCTTCAGCAGATTCCTATCTTTCCATTCGGCATGTATGCTCGCAAACTCAACAAAATTTTCAACTCCTTCTAGAAACTCCTTGGTTAAGTAACCATCAACTCTCCTCTTGTACATCCAAATGCGTTGTGAACTCATCTAATTTTTTTTATGAGAGATTCAAATATGGAACAATTCAAGATTTAATATCGAATTGTTAGTTCGATACTAGATTTCAAACGGGTCTAAACTTTTAAATGAGCAAAATAATATTAATAAAGATCCATGTCTCCATATAAAAGCAAAACAATATTAATAAAGATCCATGTCTCCATATAAAAGTAAAACATTATTAATAAAGATCCATGTCTCCATATAAAAGCAAAACAATATTGATAAAGATCCATGTCTCCATATAAAAGCAAAAAATGTTAATAAATATCATGTCTCCATATAAAAAGCTAAACAAAGTACATAGATTCATAAATGTACGTTCTTAAACATTTTTATAGTTCTTAGAACTATGCTCAAACAACAAATTTAAATTTTACTAAACAATACTGAATTTTACTAAACCTTAAAAACTTCATTTAAACATTACCAAATTTTACTTCTTTTATATACTGTTTCTAAAATTCATAAAAGCTTGAAATCTAATACAATCGTAAGTTTCAACCTAACTAAGTTCTTCTTCAAAAATCCCCAAATTGTAAAAATCCCTAAATTTCAAAAAACCCTTCTTACAAAAACAACAATAATAGTTATACTCCTAAATCAGCCCGAATTATCAAATAATATTCAACCCTAAATGCATTTCCAACCCTAAATTCGAAATCAAAATTAAATCTAAACCTAAATCAACAAATAATTGAAAAAACGAAACTAGAAAGAGGTTAGGATCGCAATACCTTGTCGTTGCCGCCGCTGCTCGAAACCCCCGCTGTTCAGCCGCTCGAAACCCCCGCTGTCCAAATCGCCGCCGCTCTGGTGACCGGTGGCACCTCGCTGTTGAGGTCTTGCCGAAGCTTCGAAGGCAAGGTCGTCGTTCCTCGCCTCTCCAACACGCCCGCTCGCCCTGCCTGCTGTAGAAAGAAAAGAGAAAGTGAAAATAGGATTAAAGTCCTCTGCCCGTATTTAATATTTAGGTTGTTTTTCCGGATATTCTGAGGGACAAAAGATGTAAGCAATTAAGTAATATCAAAACGACATCGTTTCTTATTTACGCGTGTTTTGCTTACGGAATACGGAAGAAAATTCATAAGTAGGGGTGGGCACGGGCCGATCCTCCGAGCCCAAAAATTACAGAACCCGGCCCAAAACCCGAGCTGCTCGGTCCGAGCCGGACCGAGCTTTTTTGACATTGGGGACCGGCCCGGGACCGAACCCGGCGGTCCGAGCCGGGTTTCGGTCTTTGTCGGGCCTAACTACTGATAAGAAAATTGTTGCAATGGTAACCCTTAAAAAGATGGGGAAAAAAGAAAAAAAAAATAGGAATCTCCAAATCTCATCCGCGGTAACGGAAAAGGAGGATCGTATCCACTCGATCGAGGCAGAATGCTGCGAAATATGAAGCTGTAATTAATAGAAATGTGATGGTCCTTAGAGAGGTGGCGGACGTAGTAGATGAGAGAATTTGAAAAGTTGATTTGAGAGAAAAGAGAATGGAAAGTGAAACTATTACCAGTAATAATTAATTTAGTAAATTGTTAAAGGAGGGAGAAGAAATTTGGTGGTGGGTTCTGCAGAAAATGAGAAAAGAGGAGGCGGGTGAGTCCCAATAAGAAGATGAAACATCGTAACCTAATTGACAACAACAATATTATATACTGTATATAGAAGTATATATATATTTTTTTATTTATACATTATAATTTCGGTCCGGGCCGGTTTTCGGTCCCAAATAAATTGGGGCCCGAGCTCGGACCGAAAACACAAATTTCGGGTCGGGTTTTGCTCGGGTCGATCCTAAAGAAAAATGGGCCCAGCCCGTGTCGGGTTTTTTGTCGGGTTTTCAAGCCGGGATTCGGGTTTTCGGGCTCAAACGCCCAGCCCTATTCATAAGCATTTGCTTACGGAATGGTTAAGTCCGTAAGCGTTTTCGTGAAAAAAATGGGGGGGGGGGGGGGAAATTGGCGCTCATTTTCCTTACCGTTTTAAAGTCGTAAGCAAATGCTTACGGCCGTTCCGTCCGTATTTTCTTAAGCAAAATTCGAGCGAAACCAGCGCGCCCGAACGCTGGCAACTTTGCTTACGAAACTTTGCTTAGGGACATGGTCGTAAGGAAAGTCGTCAGCAATAACACCAGGTTAAAATTCCGTAAACATTTCCCTAAGGAATTACTTACGGACTGAGTCCGTAAGCAAAATCCGTAAGCATTTTCCAGTTTTCTTGTAGTGGTAGATGGTCTTATACGGAGTATTTGCTAGATATCAATGTCACATAATCATTAATAAATTGAAAGTACGTTCTTTGTTTTTTAAAGTTATACGGAGTATTTGCTAGATGTTGATTCAGCTAAATAAATGACACAAATATATGTCTCGTGTGATTTACGTTCAGATTTTACTCAAAATTGCCGGACATGACGGTAATGATTTTCTATAAAATAAAAAAAAAAACGTGAGGTGTTACTTTGGGATTTTTTTTTTTTTTTAATAATTTCAATGATAACTCAATTGAATGGCAATGCGAACTTAATTGTATAGTATTATTATAGAAAGAATATTGAGCAACTATTATAAGTGAGATTAAAGAATGCAATAATGCATAGTTAAGCAACCTCAAAGGTAAAGTGAAAGAAGTAGATAGGAATAGGATGGCAAAAGTTTGAAATTTTCAATTTGAGCTCATGCTATACTTACCATCCATATCAAAGGAGGTAAAGGTTCTATTCACATTAATTAATTAAACAAGTCAATATTTAACCTTAGGCTTGATATGATACTCCTACATGTAAGATGCTCTTTGCTATAATTTCGTCCTAACAAAAAAATATTTTCTTTACTTAATAATCAAAATCGATCCATCAATCACTTAGTTCGAGTAAAAATATCGACTGCGATTGATCAAACTAGTCGAATTAGATAGCTTTAATCACTAAATTGGTGTTAATTCCATCTGATGTTATTGTCTCAATAACCTCGTGAATCTTGTATATATTTCATGAAATATTGATGCTCGATCAATATATATACTATGTAAAAGTGAGGTGTATAACTTCAAGACTTTGTGTGATCACATCCATCAATCAAATCAACGGTCCATAATTTCCATGGATTCTCCACCCTTGGATCCACCTCCACAGACCTACTATAAAATCCCACAGAGCCTCTCACATAGCAACATGTGAAACAAGAGATAACATTATAGTAAGTATACTAAAATGGGAAGCAATAACAAGCAGCAAAAGAAATCTTCATTCTCTCTATTCAGTCTATTCAAAACATGGAGCTCACAGGCCCGGGACGTCGAAACTAGGGATTATAACGAGTACGTGAAGGCTTACAAGGTTTATCCGAGCGACGAGGACAGAGGCCGGTGGGTGGCCGAGCCCGGGATCGATAAGAAGGCTTCGGCTTACATTTCTCTAACCACCGATAACTGGGAAAAACTCGAGTAGATGATCAAACTCCGTTTGGTTATTTGTAATTTGTTTCGTGCATTGATTAATGTTCTTGGCCTTTTTCTAACTCTAGATGAATAATGTGAAGTTGAAGATTTATTGATCTGCATGAATTGTGTTTGTATTGCTTTTCTTTTCTCTACTAGTATTTTGACATCAGACCATGTGCGGTTTCGATGTGATTTCGATTTTCGATTATCTAAATAAACAATGCGCTTCTTCTCTTCACAGTGCTGCTTGTGACATCTCTTTTTTCGTCGTGACAAGCTAACAGTTAAGTATCTTGCTAATTAACTCATGACACAAAACACAATCAATGTGTGTATACATGTACAGTGATGTACACTTATCTTGTTAATATGTTTTTTTATTAATTTTCTAAGCTGAAGTATAACTTAGAATAGGTTCTTTTCTTATTTATTTAAAATTTTCTGGAAATTAAAGTAAAGCCCCTGTTTTAATTTATCTAATTAGGGTTGGAGAAGCAATTGAATATTAAATATCAATCAGTATCTCATGATTATTGAGATTCTGCAAACCACTACAGTGGAAAGACGCACATCCGATCACATATAATTAACAATTGATTAATTTATATAATAATGTTCGAAATGGATATATAACCCTTTTTTTTCTACATTTATAATTGATGATGACACACTTTCATTATTCCCTTTTCCCTTTAATTGTTTTGTGACCACCTATAAAATTTGATTCTTTCTCATCTAGGTTTTCCCTTATTGACATATCAAGTTATATATATATATATATATTCATTTTCATTTTGGGTTTTCCGAAAGAAAACTAATTAATTAAAACGTACGAAATTGAGCTTATAAACATCGCACGATCAAGTGTGGATCAATATATTTGAACAAGTTAAGGGTATTTTTGTCCTCGTCTAAGTAGCTAGCTAGCCTTCTGAAATGTGTACGCGTACCAAACTTTTTCATTAATTTTGAAACATGCTGTAATTAATATTCTCATAATCCCATTTAAATATTACTTGCGCGTGACATATACATATGGTCTACCTAGTACCTAGCTTGTTATATACAGTACTTGATACATAATACAGTACATTATCCTCACCCGATCACGTTTATGCACTTTAATTTCCCCATAATTCAATTTAATTTGTTTAATTCGAATTGCTGACGTTTGTGTAGGTATAACTAGTCGTATAGGAGATTTAATTTGATCATGTTGGAATTGAATGTCCTAATTCATGTGTTTCGTCTGGTTCAAAAGATAAATGAAATCAGGTTTAAAAGGTAAATTAAGCAATTAACCATATACTATCTATATAGAAATACAACAAACACCATAAAGTAAATTAAGCAAGTACGAAATTGATACATACTGTGATAAAACTAAAGCCAGTAGCAACATGAGCAACAACCCGGCCATTATTTCTTTGCATTTTCACCTGCAATTAATTAATACATAATTAAACATATACTTTTAACTTGCATGTTTTTGGAAGAAAGGTGAAAAGACAAATTAGTTACCTTTGGATTGATCGGATCTCGACCTACTTGGTGATAGCATAGACAGCATAGATGATTCCGGGGATGTAACCTAAGAGCGTCAACACCAAGCAAATCCAGAACTCAACCTGCAGCAACAACACTTAATTTAATTCATTTTTAAATTAATAAATAATAATAATTTATTTAATTAATTAATTCCAAATATACCCCGCAACCAAATCTGAGGAAAACACCGAGAGGAGGAAGAAGAATGGCCACGATAACGTCGACGAAAGTAGCTGTTCCACGATCCACACCGCCTCTCATTTTCAATTACTACTGGAGTATATCTCAAAATAAAATGTATTTATTTTATTTTATTTTGGTGAATCGGATGAAAATGGGCACTTATTACTGATTTTTTATACTAGTAAAAGTAGGCGGTGGGCGGTGGTCTTCATTAGCCACGTGGTACGTGGTTGAATTAAAATTTTTATTTCATTATTTTTAATTTTTATCCAATATTTACTTTTTATTATTATTGGACTATGAACTTTAAATATTTTAGAGTATTAATAAAAAAATGATAAGTACTATAAATTGTACAACTATAGTAATAATAAATTTTGAATATAAATTTCGGATTATTTATTTCATAATTAAACTTTTAATTTCACCTAAGAAAGCATGTATTTGCGTGATTGCGTCATTTCATTTCCCCAACCGGAGTATGTACTATTATATATTTATATGTACCAACACACGGTCCCTATCAATGCGGCCCAAATATCTGTCATTTCGCACATTTGGCCCAGACCATATCTAAGTAAGATGTATTAGGAACTCAAAGTCTCACACATTTCAAATTCTAACCCTAGTTTCTTAATTAATTTAATAAATTATTTTAGAATGATATACATTTAAACTTTAAAGTATATAATTATAATATATGCATCATTGTCCTCGGATAAAATAAATTATTTTGGTGATATTATAATCCATAAAATATACTAATACTAATTAAAAAATAACCGAATGTTCTTTTCTATCCACTTAAATTTTGTACCACGCGTCGTTAAAAAATAAAGTCATCAGAAACGTTGTAAAGTTTTTACCGTTTATAAATTTTAAAAAATAAAGTCATCAGAAACGTTGTAAAGTTTTTACCGTCTATGAATTTTTTATGTTTATACACTGATTTCCATGATAATGTCTCAGACTGACAGTCACGTGATATTGTCTGTCTACGCTAAAAAAATTATTTACGTGTCAACAATATATCATGCAATAAATAACGCGTGTCCAAATATACTTAACAAAATAACAACAAAATTATGGTGAGATTATCTTTTTCACTTTATAATTTATTTATTTATTTATTTTTACACCAATATAATTTAATTATTAATAATTAAACAATAATTCACTAATTATTATTTTAATTAAAAAAATTATCATTATATAATTACCAAAGTTCTTTTAAAAAAAGGACGAATTAATATCTTTTTCACTTTATAATTTATTTATTTATTTATTTTTACACCAATATAATTTAATTATTAATAATGAAACAATAATTCACTAATTATTATTTTAATTAAAAAAATTATCATTATATAATTACCAAAGTTCTTTTAAAAAAAGGACGAATTAAGTTTTACTGAAATTACATGAACATGATTATCCGCTTAAACTATGATTAGAAACCAAGTCTTTAGAGAAGTGGTCTTGACAAGGTTATTAATTAGTTATTGTTTTAATTTATAAAGGTTTAATTACCGGCAAAGTGATGTCGGCAAAGGTTTTATACCTTTTCAATACTAGTATTTTTAACAAGATAATCACCAAATACTAACAAAAGATGGCATACACAATTACACATGTACAGTAGCTCTACTCATTAAATAAAATGTTTCACTGTATTATTTTTATCCTGGAGTTCCAGTTCGCTCGGGTCGACGATGGTGACCCGTTTGGGTGATCAATAGGGTCAAAGTTGGTCGCTTGTAAAGCTATCGGAGGTTTGACTTTAGGTCGGTTGGATCACTCGCCGACGGATTCATCTCCTAAAACGTAACAATGACAAAATCTCTTTGTATTTTAGTTTAATTAGGAACAAAACATAATTATAAACAATCAAAACACATGTAAACTGTGTATGATCTGCATATATTCTTTTTCTTCCACACAATTTACATTTTCATAATACAAACTTTTGCATATATATATATTGATTGCTACAAATATGACTTGATCAATAGCACCCATTATTTTAACATCTGTATCAAAGTTTTGAAACGATAATCATCAACTTTTATTTTTCACATCCAATCATTTTATTATATTATCATCAGTACTCTTCAATACCTTTGACTGGACACGTCGACATTAATTTGCGATGGTCGACATACCCATTCGATGTTTATCTTCATCTCCCTTTCCCTCTATATAATAACACGGTCATTCCTCATTTCAATAAACAATCTTACAGTCTAATAAGTTGAAGGAGCTAAGGTAAAATAGTCTACACCTCAACTCGTATTTTCGTTTCTACTTATAAGTTTGTATAACAATTATTACTGCAGTTGTAGTGCTACTCGATCCATCATGTCTCTGCAGCCCCGGTTTGAGGCGTTGTTAGCTAAATACTGCCCGAATACACCTCCAGGGTATGAATGTTAATACACAGTAATTAATAGTAAAGAGTATATATAATTTGTGATGCACTTTTGTAATTAACTTGATGCAGATCTGATTACACTGATGATGTTGTCCAGCCGTACCCCGAGGGTACGTACGTAGTTAAATATATACTATAGTTCATCCAAAACTAAATATACATACGTACACATCAATAATTGCCCCTTTAGTTTGTCATCTTTTTCATTAGGTATCGAATGTCCCAGATGTGCCAACTGTATCTGCAAAACTGTGAAGACGAAACTCTGCAACAACCCAAACCTTCCTGAGAAGGAAGCTAATCGAGCTGAAGAAGCCATGGAAGAAGTGGAAGAGGAGGAGGAAGAAGAAGCAACTTTAATTACTCCTGCAGAGAGGGTACTGAGAGTATTAATTATTTACTCTATATATATAATTTATTATTAGCTATGTACATATGTTTTATATATCGATGCGTGATCAGAGGGAGTGGGTTCTGCTAGAGGCGAAAGTACATGGCTTACAAGATTTGGTTATGAATTATTACACTCATCAGGTATATATATAGCCAGCTCGACGAAATTAAAACTCATCTCGATGTCAATTTCATGATTATTAACTAATAATATGTGAATTTTGAATTTGATTTGTATGGCCGACTCTCTGTAAGGCTACTATGATCGGAGAAGTGTTTGATATGTTCATCGACTATCTGACCGTCCCCGACGAGACCGAAAACTGGGTAAGCTAAAGTTAATTGAAAACTAGTTTACTACTTATATTCTAATTTAAAAGATCAGTATTAATTTTGATAGTGTCTTTTAATTAAATGGTCAGACGCCTGAATCACTAGAGCCGACAGAGGGACCGATGCCTTTCCCTCTTCGTGATTATCTACCTCCATATATGCTTGTCCCTGGTGGAGTCATGACAAGGTTGAGATCAAATGGTCGAGAGAAGACGACCCCTCTCGATGGGACCGGCAGCCTCGTGCCTGCAACCATGAAAACGGGCCTTGGGCCTCCTGGAGGAGGTGATGGAGTTCAACGCATCAACTGATCAATCTGATTGAGAGAAGAAGAGGAGATCGATTATAACATGTGTGTTAACTGTTTGTTTGTGCTATTTTGATTTAGTTATGTTGTGTTTTAAGTTTATGTTATGTTTGGTCAAAACCCGGGACATATATTGTAGGGCAAACGGTGTGGATTTGTCTATCTTACCCGGTTCATCGATCACAATAAAAATAATAAAAAACCGTGTTGTGTATTCGTCTCATTTATATTTTCACTTTTTAACATTTTAAATCAAAAAGAAATTACGCAAAGGATTACTAATGAAATCACAGGAAGCAAAGTTGGGCTTGTGTGATGGCCCAAGAATCAAGCCCAATTATGATATATCCGGCCCAAGATCGACTTTGCTCATCCGCCCACTCCAAATATAAATGAGAATTCGAATACACCGTGAAAACCCTAATTTATTCCCCAAAATCTAGTTCTGTGAGAATCCGGCGACATTCACTTCTCTGTTCCCAAAACACTGATCTGAATACGGCGGCGAGAATTACAAAGTATGTTGGACATTAATCTTTTCCGTGTAGAGAAAGGCGGCGACCCCGAGAAAATCCGGGACTCGCAGCGGCGCCGTTTTGCCAATGAAAACCTCGTAGATGAAGTCATTGAGCTCGACAAACTTTGGCGGCAACGTAACTATCTGATCAATGTTTATTCTAATACGTAGTACATTGCATTTGCCCGATTCGTGTGTTGTTCTTTTTCTCTAAATGTTTGTATTGTTTCAGGCCAATTCGAGCTGGATGGATTGAGGACAGATAGGAACAGGCTCACCAAAGAGATTAAAAACCTCAAAATTGTGAGTTGCAGAATTGTTAGATTTCATAGTTTAAAATCGAACCGAACTTCTTAATAAATATTGCACTTGATACCCCTTAATCTTCGGTTTAGAACCATTTTTGTTTGTTTGGAAAGTAAATATAGAACAATTCATCATGTTTTTTTATACGTTCTTGTGTGGTGTGAGGCCTTGTTGAATTCATATTATATGTTGAATGAGGTATGTGCTACTTTCACCATAGGTGCGTCTTAACTCGCAAGCGTGTTGTTTATCTGTTTATTCAGGCGAAAGCGGATGCTACCGAAATGATTTCCGCTACTGAGGAGAACAAAGAACTTATAATGAAGAAGGAGACTGAGGTCCTGGAGGCACTATTAGCCGTGCAGTCTAAAGTGGGTGTTATTGGAAACCTGGTGCATGATTCAGTCCCCATTCACAAAAATGAGGTTTAATTTAGTTTTTTATTCTTCATTCTTTGATTATATTACTATCACGTGATTGGTAAGTTTTCCGGTGACTGACAAAATATTTTCTAGGACAATAATGTTGTTATCTCTTCATGGGGAGAGAAGCGTACTGAGCCAGAGCTGAGGAATCACGTGGACCTTGTTGAGCTTCTCGGGATTGCAGATTTAAAGAAAGGTACTCACTTTATGGATCCCAATTAATTGAATAAGTTATTTGATTTTGTGTGTTGTCTTTTATATATTCTAATTCTATATACATTTGTATTCATATTCATTTGAATAGCATTTCTTTGTGATTGCCATGTCATATCCGCTAAGCAGAAACAATTACCCAATATGAAGTAAATGATCACATTTATATCTAGACTAAGGAAAAGAACCATTTACAATGTCAACAATTCAACAATTTTGATGCCTATTCTCCTCTTCAATATGACATGAATGCTACAACTACTCCTTTGATTGTGAATGTGCAGCCCATATATTTGGTGCATTTGTTTGATTTTCCGTAAACTTTCTTTATCTATTTTGATAAATTACTTCCCGTGCTTATACAAAACATATTTGAATCTTTTAGGTGCAAATGTTGCGGGAGGCAGGGGCTACTATCTCAAAGGGGATGGTGTAAAACTTAATCAAGCTCTAATCAACTTTGGTCTTGATTTTCTGGAGAAGAGAGGCTCTACTATAATGCAAACTCCTTTCTTCATGAGGAAAGATATTATGGCTAAGTGTGCTCAGTTGGCTCAATTTGATGAGGAACTTTACAAGGTGACTTATTTTCCATGGCATAATATCTTGGCAAAGTTATAAATAAATCGTATGAAATGCAGATACGTGAAGTAACCAAAATTTCCCTTGAGAGATAATATAGAAAGAAAGCAATTACAAGTCGTTTTAGGGGACCTGATTAAGTGTTGATAGGCCTCTTGAGTTTATACCTATTTGATTCTGAAGCCTAGTTCCTGAAAAAATAAACTGCACTGCCCTTATTTTTGTGTCAGCTAACTGATTGAACTCGTGTCTGTGTGTTTATCCCACCTACGGATTGACCTCCCACCCCTATGCTTCGAATCTTTTAATAGCATCAAGTTGGAAAATATAGTGTATACTACTACATTTATAAACAATAGATGACATGGATTGTTATTAAGTGAAAAACTGATGTACATGTGGATAAATATAAACATGAGGTGCTTATGCTGTTTTAAAATGATTTTATGTCTTAAATAATGTAGCCATTTTCTTAAGCTACACATGCTACTGTATATAATTTTTTGGCATATGCAAGACCTTTTTTGCTTCTTATGTTTCTACACTATGATTTTTTTATTATTTATTTTTAACTTTGCTGCAGGTAAGTGGAGACGGTGAGGACAAATATCTGATTGCCACAGCTGAACAACCACTTTGTGCATACCATATAGACGATTGGATTCATCCTTCTCAACTACCATTGAGGTATTAGCTATTTTATATATTGAACCCTTATTAAATTTCTGGTCACATATTGTAGTTCTGGTTTTATTGTTAATCTCATTCTCTATGGTGTCTGACATTATGCGTTGTATCAGATATGCTGGATATTCTACCTGCTTCCGCAAAGAAGCAGGTTCACATGGTCGGGACACTCTTGGAATATTCCGTGTTCATCAATTTGAAAAGGTGGAACAATTCTGCATGACCAAACCAAACGGAACTGATTCTTGGGACATGCATGAAGAGATGCTAAAAAACTCCGAGGAATTCTACAAACTGGTATATCCTTCTCATCTCCCTTTTCTGGATGAATTTCTCATTTAGTCCTTACACCTTACTTACATTTGTGAAAGATTTAGTGTTTACACGAACTTGTATTTAATGTTTATTAATTCTTCCGTGAGCAGTTGAATATTCCGTATCAAGTTGTGTCGATCGTCTCCGGTGCACTGAATGATGCAGCTGCCAAGAAGTACGACTTGGAAGGCTGGTTCCCGGCATCAAAGACATATAGAGAACTAGTTTCCTGCTCAAACTGCACTGATTATCAGTCAAGAAGATTAGAAATTCGATATGGGCAGAAAAAGGTGAAAGTTTAATTTTCCTGTTCTATTGTTTGCTATGACCTATATGATGCTTACATAAATATGGGGATAAAATTACAAAGTTACCCCTGTAGTCTAGCTAGGGTTAATTACACTTCCATTTTTTTTAAACCCCAAATATATGGTTTTCTAATTAGACTTTCAGAAAATCCACTTTTTACTTATTCTCACATTCTCTCTACAATCACTTCAAAAAACAAAATCCTTACAAATTTCCCTTTACTATTATTCACTCTCAATAGTCTCGTACATCTAATTACCATTTACCAATATGGGATATCATCATTCATTTTTCATCTGAAAATTCTTCCCTACCCAAATTTATGATTTCTTCACAAAATTCTCTCGTGTAAGAAATGACGATGCTCTCCAACCCCACTCTTAGTATTTGCTTTTCATGAGTCCACTTGAATTTTGTGCCTTTCACGTACCGCTGAGAGGATTAACTCTTCATGAATGGTCGTATACAGGGTAATGATAAGTCCAAGGAATACGTGCACATGTTGAACTCTACACTCACGGCCACTGAGAGGACAATATGTTGCATCCTTGAGAATAACCAGAAAGAAGACGGGGTAGAAATACCAGAGGCTCTGAGAGGCTTTATGGGTGGGAAGTCCTTCATTCCGTTCAAAATCGACCCAGTCAAAGAGACCAAAGGGAAGAAGACCACCAATTAATAAGGTGGCAATACCTATTCTAAAATTGCTGGTTTTTGCAGCTCGGAAGTTTTTTGTGATGCCTCTACTACGATTGTTGGATTACGGGTTCTATTTTAGTTGAGTGATATACAAGCAATTTATGGTTTTGATTTTAGAGTTACATGACAACTTCACTATTTTGTATCACCATACACTTATTTTGGGTATTTGGTTGATTGATTATACTTGCTGTTTAAGTCCTGTTTCACTCGCTTCTCTTCTCGGTTTACAAAAATTCGATTTCATTATCTCAAAATTCCGATTGGTGAAATCGTTGTACAGTTTTTTTTTTTTGACAAAATTGAAAATTTAGCAATATCGTTAGAACCACTAATAAATCAGATATGAGAGTATCAAATAAATTAAATATTAAAAAAAAAACTCGTATTTTGTACCCGGCTGCAAATAAATAAAAGTCAGTGATTAAATAAATAAAATAATAATTCTAATAGAGTCAGTGATTATCATATTAATAATACTTATAAATATATATGTATCTAATCAAAGAATAATTATAAATTTTACAAATGTGGAAAATTAATAAATTCAAATATCAACCGAATATACAAGTTTTATAAACTAATACTGTAATAAAATAAAATAAAAATTATAAATTTTAGAAATAATTAATTGATAGTAATAATAAAATACAAAAAAAAAAAATATAGTATGCTTATTTATTAATGGAAAACAGTAGTATGATTTTGTTTTAATAATGAAAATAAATATAACCCATTTCTTAATAATAACTCTTAATAAATAAATTTATAAAATATAATGACATCAATTTATCTTAACGAAAAAACGATTATATCACAAAATAAAAAGTTATTTGTATTTCAATGAAAATTAAATAAAATTAAAAATGGATTTCAATATCAACAAAAAATAATTTTGGATAATATTATCAATTGATCATATTAAGTCAATGTTATTCAATTTAATATTCATCCAATTTAATTTATAATTAGAATAAGTTTCACTATCTTTATCATTACCAATTACCATAATATGTACCGTGACTTTATAAGCCAATTTTGCAATTATAGTGTGTGCCTGTGGATTAACAACAAATGACATGAATGTAATCTTTTATTTTAAATAAATTAGGGTTGAAAAAGAATATTGAATCAATTTTTATTGATTATTCTAGAATTATACACATTAAATTAAATTAAACAGTTTTAAGATATGACTCAAAATAATTAGATAAAATAAATATTATTAGTAAACATTGTTTTAATTATTTCTATATATAAATTAAACAAACATTTTTTTTTAATATTTAAAAAAGGGAAAATTAAACTTTAAAAAAGGGAAAATTAAACAATTAAAATAACCATTTTGTTTTTTATATTTATAAGAGTCAAAACTTGCGGCTGTCCGACATGGTGCAAGCGTATGCAATGACGTGGGTCGCAATCACGTGGGTAAGTGGCTAAGTATCAACGTACGTGTTACACGTATAGTTTTCACGTGTGTCAGAAGAAGTACGTCACGACAGTGCTACACGTATAACTTTTAGGCTGAGTAGATTACATACGTGTTTTAACTACGTATAACTTCTGTAAAAACATGAAAACCATAATATTTACCCAAATATAAATATATACTCCCTCTGTCCCAGAGCTATAGTCACAGGTGGTCAACACTGACTTTTTTTTACCGTCCAATACGTATAATAAACGGTACACAAAAATTATAAAAAAATAACTAAAATAAAATTTAATAGTTAAATTTTATTTTAATTATTTTTTCATAATTTTTGTGTACCTTTTATTATACGTATTGGACGGTCAAAAAAAGTCAGCGTTGACCACAAATGACTATAGCTCTGGGACAGAGGGAGTATATTTTATAAATATTTAAAATATAACCTAAAAACAATTTACTATATTTATTTTCAAAACATATTACTTTGTTTATCAATATTAATTTAAATTATCACAAGACCGCAAAAACAAGTAAAAATTTCAAAACCTAATACTTTGTTTATCAATATTAATTTAAATTATCAAAAGACCGCAATTAAACAAGTAAATCATGAAAACTAATGAATGAAACATAACCAACACACCATATTTTTCATTTTTACATCTGTATATATTCCTAAAAGTAGGAAGTACTAAGAAAGTATTTATCCCTCAATTATTAGAGTAACTATAAATCAACACAGTGGCTTATTTATTTTTTATTTAAAAATTATTACTGCCCACGTCGACTTCATTTACTTCCTCATTTATTCAATGTTTATCTTCGTTTTACATTTGTGTATATATATGCTTATTACACTTCTCAAGAAACTCAGTATCAAAGATATTTCATAAGTCATGTCGTTGGAGCTTAAAAATCATCTGATAGTGCATTATAAAGCTGAGGTTGCAATAAGAACTAATTGTAAGTCATCTTTGAATCATCTAATATTATTTTCATATAATCATTGCAGAGAATTTGTGCTTGTGTTTTAATTTTTTTCTTAGGTAGGTTTTCAAGTAAATATATATAAATATTGTTAATTAATTAGATCAAGGTTTATTTGTATTTTTGTTTACTTATAATATAAAACCGGTATTTAATTAATTAATGTTTTGTATTCCTACAGATTCAGTAATCACGTCTCAGTCCAAGTGTTTGAGCTCAATTAATTCGCCTTCCAACGGGTAAACATTAAACTATAACTTTATTTCATTTGTATTGTTTTGAAAATAATAAAGTATATATTCCAATTTTCATTTATGATGTTAATTTGATGCAACAGATCTCCAAATACCAAAGATGAAAACATGGTCCTTAGAAATCCGAAGAGAGAGCGGGAAGAACTCACAGATTCTGATCACGACTCCGACTCCTCCTCTGATGAAGATGTTGACTGGGAATCAATAAAGAGAAAACGAGAAGAAAACGAACCAGGATATCTTCTTGCTAAGAAGGTACATATCTATATGATAGTATATATGTGTTCTCTCTAATGGACCAACTTATTATAATGATGTGTAAACACTATAAGCAGATACAGTGGGATAAGATCAACCACAAGATACAAGTGTTACGCTTTCTCATTCCGAATTGCCCTGAGGTAATTCACTCAACGTGTACATATAATATTCGTAGATTATATATATATGCTTAATTAACTCGAGTAGTACTCTCAGGTGTCGGATATGGGTACCGTGCTCGATAGAACCATTGAATATTGCAAAAATCAACCTAACATCGTAAGCTCAAGACTACTTTTATATGATATATGTAATGTAATGAATCAGCTGTTATTGCTTCATTTCTTGTATATATATATATATATATCCTATTGCAGATTGAGTATATGCCGATGATGCCGTACCTTTGCGGGACCCAGGTCACGCCTTTCGTCCCTCCTCTGGACTTTGGGTTGTGGCCAGCTGCACCTCCAGGCTTCATGAATCCTCTGCCTGCTCTCGATAATCCTGCTACTCCCAGACAGAGTTTTGTCAGTCCTAGAAATCGCTCCAAGAGTGTTGTGGTGTCTGAGTTTGGAGATGGGGAAGGCGAGGCTAAGAACAATCTAGCTGCAGGGATGAGTCAAATCAAGTGATCGAGTTTGGGGTGTGTTCGTTCGTTTCTTATGTTGTGTTTTTACGTTTATGATTGTGTTAACTTGGGATATGATCTCTAAGGACAAACTGTGTGGATTTGTCGACGTACGTACCCAGGTTGATCACAACAATAATACCCTCCTTGTGTTTGGTTGGTGTTGAACTTAGGGGGGTTTGTGATGTTTTTTTTTGTTTTTTGTTTTTTTTTGTTGTGAGCTGAGGAGTTTGTTCTATTTGTAATGTTTTTCATCCCTCACGAAGGGTTTTTTCGTTATTTATGGTAAACTCTGATGGCGAATTCGGTAATTTCTAACGTTTTTTTATTTTTCATTTCAATCTATGAATATATAGTACAAACACATTTTTAACCATATTAAATCAAACACAATCCTCTTTTAATTAATACTTTAATTTGTTAATCTAAAATATTAAATTTAATTGGTGTCTTTCATTTGTTTTTTTCGTATTTTAAATTCGATTTTTTAACTTATTTATTAACGATTAAATTGAAATTTAAATCTAAAATATTAAATTTGATTGGTCTTTAAAAAAAAGTATTCAAAATAATTGTCTTTTTTTCCAAAATCCAAAATAATTGTCTTTCTTAATTCAATTTTTTTGAAAAATAAAATAAAACGAAATATACGACGAGGGCGGGAATGATTTATTTATGTAGATAGGAAAAACATGGAAATTATCCACACAATAAAAACGCCGAACGCGCTCTTCTTCACTGCTACAGTTTTCCTGCAAATCGAATGGGAATCAAGGTACTTTGTTTCGTCTCTAATCCAATCCCCTCACCGTTCTGAAACTCTACACCACTGATTCACGTTCCTCAATTTCTAGGGTTTGACGAAGCTACTGGCTGACAATGCGCCTAGGGCGATAAAGGAGCAGAAATTCGAGAGCTATTTTGGGCGGGAAATCGCCATTGATGCCAGCACGAGCGTTTATCAATTCCTTGTAAATATATTTTTCGTTGGGTGTTATCTCCGTTTTTTCTAGAAAGTGATTATAGTGTGTTGATTCCGAAAGTAGAATTTCAATGAACTAAAAAATAATGTGATTTGGGGACGATGAATTCAGATTGTTCTTGGAAGACGTGTCACTCAAATGCTCACGAATGAAGATGGTGAAGTGACGAGGTATTGGCTGCTCGCACTAATCGGCCCTCGATTACTTTATGTGATTAAATCTAGGCTTTACTTCTAATCCGACTAATCGGTGCTTCTTATAGTCATTTGCAAGGGATGTTCACGAGGACGATTCGAATTTCGGAAGCTGGAGTAAAGCCTGTGTAATGTGTTACTTTTGGGTTGTTATCAAATCAGGACTTGTGTTTTATTACAGTAGATACTCTGGCTTTACCCTGAATGAATAATTCTTTGTTTAGTTATGTTTTTTATGGGACGCCTCCCGGCTTGAAGAAACAAGAGCTTGAGAAAAGGTAATTTGGAATTTAGATTTTGAAAATATGGTAGGCTGATTTTCTAGAGTGGAGTTTAAAAGTAAGGTTAATGCAGATCCTCAAAACAAGCTAAGGCGACCAATGACCTTAATGAAGCTCTAAAGGTAGAATTGCTTAATATAGAGTTTTTGAAAACAATCGGCATTGCCATTGTGACCTATCCAATGGGAGTTATCTTATTATAATAATAATTTCTAACAGCATAATAATTACTTCCCTTGATTGCAGACAGGCAACATGGAGGATATTGAAAAATTTAGTAAGAGAACAGTAAAGGTTCGTCAATAAAATGCGTTAATACTATCGTGCAATCTCTCTTACTATGGAAATGGTTTGAATTTCTGAATAATATGGAGTAAATCTGAGTGGATAATTTCTGGAAGGGGAGAAATCAAATAAATAAATAAAATTATTTTGCAAATAAAGTCAATGCCAATTACATTTTTACCTTTCCTAATAAGAAAAGGAGAAGAAAAAACTCGCATGTATGTGAGTTGAAAATGTTCCCTTGGATTGGAAAATATTATGAACCCAAAAATCCAGCTTGACATTGCTAGGCCTAGGAGTTTGATGCATTTTTTCCCTTTCATTTACTTTTAATTTGTATAAGATATGATGCCAAATATTTGGAAGCAATTTCGGGTCATTTTCCGCTTGTTACACAGGCTACGGAGAAACGTTATGAAGAGTTGAAGACTGCAAAAGGCTTCTTAGACTTATGGGAGTACCAGTAATTGAGGTGATGCGATGAAATAATTCCTTAAATTTCTCTGCTTTCACATGGTTAAACTCTGTTCTCCGATCTCCATACTATGACTTGGGGGAATCTTCAATAGTAAGGATTCATTTGCTCCGTTGTGGTTTTTCATGATAACCCACTCAGGCCCCGTGTGAAGCAGAAGCACAGTGTTCCGCGCTTTGCAAAGCAAACAAAGTAAGTATATTTCCTGTGGCGGGCGATTATATTATTAGAATAGTAACCGATTTTAACACCACTATTGGCATACAAAGTAGTTGTAGAGTATTTTGTCAAATCTTGCATACAGAGAAACTTTTAGACTCTACCCATAAAACAAAGAAAAAAGAAGGATGCACCACATCTCTACTTTTATTTGCATGTTAGGTATATGCTGTGGCATCTGAGGACATGGATACCCTAGCTTTTGGATCATCTCGGTTCCTCCGCCACTTTATGGATTCTAGCTCGAAAAAGATACCAGTGGTGGAGTTCGAACTCTCGAAGGTACTAAGAAGTTACTTCATAAAATGTAAGAGTACACTTTTCGGATTGTGTTGTTATATTGACAGGTTTTGGAAGAGTTGAACCTCACCATGGATCAATTTATAGATCTTTGCATTCTCTCTGGTTGTGATTACTGCGACAGCATAAGAGGTGATGTTGCTTACGTTAGCTGATAAAGTGCGAAGCATATTTTTAGGTTATTTTGAGAAAAATTTCTCCCTGAAATTCTAAATTATATTTGTTGTCTAGATTTAGGAGAAGACATTTCATAAATTTGCAGGCAAAAAAAATAAAATCTTTTTGATCATGGATTTCAGGATTGTCTAACGTATTTTTTTTTTTACGTTTCTCAGGTATTGGAGGGATTACTGCTTTGAAACTAATTCGCCAGCATGGCTCAATCGAACGTATTGTGGCAAATATTAATACAAAAAGGTGCATCTTATTATTATTTTTTTTGTAAAAAACATTATTTCTCGATTGTGTTAATTTTTAGAGATACCAATTCTACCCCTCATGGAAATACTAAATTTGGTTATAATACAACCAATGATGTTTTCATATTGTAACTTCCGAAAGTCCTTGTTTCTATTTATGATTTTCTTGCATTGCAAGTATTTTTTTTACATATTTTTATGATTTATTAAATAATTTATTTACTGTTGATAAATGCATCATTCTGACAATGACTGTGTATAGGCCACATAGTATTATTATCTGAAATTCTGTAATGTGTAAGTGAGAATGATTTGCAATCAGATATAGATGTTGAGTTCTTTCAAAATAAATCTTCTTGATGAAGGTACCAATTACCAGAGGATTGGGCATACCAAGAGTCTCGAAAGCTCTTTTTAGAACCATCAGTTTTGTTGGATGATAGTGTTGAGCTGAAGTGGACAGATCCAGATGAAGAAGTGATTATCACTGTAAAAAAAAACTTTAGATTGTTTTTTGTTTTCACCTATTTTCATTGTAATTGTGAATTGACATTTTATTATTGCTCTTTAGGGGTCGACAAGGTTTTTGGTAAATGAAAATGCATTCGACAGAGAAAGAATGACTAAGGCACGTCCCATTTTTCTTATATGGTATAGTGACTTCCCACCTAATTAGAATTGTTGCTAATAACATGTTTTTGATATTTTTCAGGCATTAGGAAATCTGAAGAGTGCCAAGAACAAGTCATCCTGGGGCCGGTATGAAGCGACAAATTTTAGTTTTTACCATTGTAATCGAACCATTTCTGAAGCTATCTTTTGTGAACAGGTCAGAATCATTCTTCAAACCGGTTGTTAACAGATTCACACCTGCTGAAAGAGTAGTAAGTGATTTATATATTTTTCTATTTTGAAGGTATCTGCTCTTGCTGGAAATGATTAACAGTCCAAAGACCATAACATAGTTAACCATGATATTCGGTAACTGGCCCGCAGGGAACTAGATGCGTTCCTCCGGAACCAGTAATGAAGCGTAGAAACATGCATTATTCTGTGGGACCATCCTTTTGTTCCAGCCCTAGGTCCGTTAGCAGCATGCGTCTCTCGTCTGCATATCTGGGCTCCAAACAGCCGATGATGAGGTGCATGACATTTAGCTGAAAAGGACGACGCTCAGCCTGAATTTGTAACTACTGTATGATCTAATTTAGTCAATTGATATATCGACAAGTAATTGTAGTAGCAGAAACCTAATGTGTTGTCCATATCTTTGGTGCATTTATTTGATTTTCCGTAAACTTTCTTTATCTATTTTGATAAATTAGTTCCCGTGCTTATACGAATCATATTTGAATCTGTTAGGTGCAAATGTAGCGGGAGGCAGTGGCTACTATTTCAAAGGGGATGGTGTAACACTTAATCAAGCTCTAATCAACTTTGGTCTTGATGTTCTGTAGAAGAGAGGCTCTACTAAAATGCAAACTCCTTTCTTCATGAGGAAAGATATTATGGCTAAGTGTGCTCAGTTGGCTCAATTTGATGAGGACCTTTACAAGGTGGCTTATTTTGCTTGGTATAATATCTAGGCGAAGTTATAAATAAATTGTATTTAATGCAGATACTTGAAGTAACCAAATTGTCCCTTGAGAGATAAAATAGAAAGAAAAAGCAATACCATGTCGTTTTAGTAGAACTGATTAAGTGCTCATTGGCCTCTTGAGTTGATACCTATTTGATTCTGAAGCCTAGTTTCTGAAAAAATAAACCGCACTGCCCTTATTTTTGTGTTAGCTAACTGATTGAACTCGTGTCTGTGTGTTTATCCCACCTACGGATTGACCTCCCACCCCTATGCAGCGAATCTTTTAATAGCACCAAGGTGGAAAAGATAGTGTATATATTTTTAAACAATAGATGAACAAATGACATAGATTGTTATTAAGTGAAAAACTACTGTACATGTGGATAAATATAAATATGAGGTGCTTATCCTGTTTTAAAATGATTATATGTCTTAAATAATGTAGCCATTTTCTTAAGCTGTCCACATGCTATATAATTTTTTGGCATATGCAAGACCATTTTTTTCTTCTTATGTTTCTACACTATATGAAGTTTTAATTTTATTTTTTTAACTTTGCTGCAGGTAGTGGAGACGGTGAGGACAAATATCTGATTGCCACAGCTGAACAACCACTTTGTGCATATCATATAGACGATTGGATTCATCCTTCTCAACTACCATTGAGGTATTAGCTATTTTGTATATTGAACCCTAATTAATTTTCTGATCACATATTGTAGTTCTGGTTTTATTGTTAATCTCATTCTCTAGGTGTCTGACATTATGAGTTGTATCAGATATGCTGGATATTCGTCGTGCTTCCGTAAAGAAGCAGGTTCACATGGTCGAGACACTCTTGGAATATTCCGTGTTCATCAATTTGAAAAGGTGGAACAATTCTGCATGACCAATCCAAACGTCTTGGGACATGCATAAAGAGATGCTAAAAAACTCCGAGGATTTCTACAGACTGGTATATCCTTCTCATCTCCCTTTTCTGGATGAATTTCTCAATTAGTCCTTACACCTTACTTACATTTGTGAAAGATTTAGTGTTTACACAAACTTGTATTTAATTTTATTAATTCTTCCGTGAGCAGCTGAATATTCCGTATCAAGTTGTGTCAATCGTCTCCGGTGCACTGAATGATGCAGCTGCCAAGAAGTACGACTTGGAAGGGTGGTTCCCGGCATCAAAGACATATATAGAACTAGTTTCCTGCTCAAACTGCACTGATTATCAGTCAAGAAGATTAGAAATTCGATATGGGCAAAAACAGGTGAAAATTTAATTTTCCTGTTCTATTGTTTTCTATGACCTATGATGCTTACATAAATAATGGTACTATTGTGGATTGCAGGAACCACTAGAACAAAAAAAAAAAATCAAAATATGGGGATAAAATTACAAAGCTACTCCTGTAGTCTAGCTAGAGTTAGTTACACTTCCTTTTTTTTTTTAACCCCAAATATATAGTTTTCTAATTAGACTTTTAGAAAGTCCACTTTTTTCTTATTCTCACATTCTTTCTACAATTACTACAAAATTCCCTTTACTATTATTCTCTCCATACATCTAATTACCAATATGGGATATCATCATTCAATTTCATCTGAAAATTCTTCCCTACCCTAATTTAATGATTTCTTCACAAAATTATTTCGTGAAAGAAATGACGATGCTCTCCAATCCCACTCTTAGTATTTGCTTTCCATGAGCCCACTTGAGTTTTGTGCCTTTGCCTAGGATAGCTTGTTCATGCTTTCCTGTGATCTCAAAACAATGTTTTATTTTTGAGCATTTTCCGTCCGGAAGGATTAACTCTTCATGAATGGTCGTTTACAGGGTAGTGATAAGTCCAAGGAATACGTGCACATGTTGAACTCTACACTCACGGCCACTGAGAGGACAATATGTTGCATCCTTTGGAATTAATAACCAGAAAGAAGACAGGGTAGAAATACCAGAGGATCTGAGAGGCTTTATGGGTGGGAAGTCCTTCATTCCGTTCAAAATCAACCCAGTCAAATAGACCAAAGGGAAGAATATCGCCAATGAATGAGGTAGCAATATCTATTCTGAAATTGCCGATTTTTGCAGCATACTAGGTCGGAAGTTTTTTGTGATGCCTCTACGATTGTTGGATCACGGGTTCTATTTTAGTTCCGTGATATACTTAAAAGCTATTTATGGTTTTGATTCTTAGAGATTGAAAACTGAATGTTTTACATGAGTTACATGACAACTTCACTATTTGCATCACCATACACTTATTTTGGGTACTTGGTTGATTTATACTTATGCTTAATCCCTATTTCACTCACTCCCCTTCTCAGTTTACATAAATTTGATTTTACTTTAATTGCCAAATTCCGATTGCTAAAATATCATTGTACAACTATACATAAAATTTTGATGTGTAGTTAAATTGCAGATATTCTTTTTTTGACAAAATTGAAAATTGAGCAATTTCGCTTCACGATTTAGTGGATCACTGAACCGGATTAATTCTGGTACGAAATATTGTGAAAATGTTTTAAATAAAAATAAAACAAAATTTTAATTCTGGTACGACTAATTATTCGGTATTTTTATATATTTAAAATTTAATTAAAATTAAGAATTTTGAAATAAGTAATTCTAAAAATTAATATAAATTATTAAGTATTTATTTTTATTTTAAATTTATTTTTTATAATATATTTATTCTAATCATGAATTATATAAAATATTATTTATTAATATTTTTTACTATTAAAAATTATGCGGTAAAACTTAAAATATTATAAATTATATTACCCTTTTGCTAAATAATTCTTATTGGGTGATTTTGGATAAAGGTGAATTTTTAAAGTTTCGAAATTAAAGGATTCAATTTTTCCTAATTATTAATAAAAGCAATTATATAATTTTATTTTAATTTTGTTAATTTAGATGGCGGTTATTAATTAATATTTATTATATTATGTAGGTAGTTATTACACTCTTTTATAATTATAATCTTAAATTACTTTTATTAATAAAAAAAATAAAAAAATGAAACATTAAATTGTAAGCGTTAATTTATGCGGTAAAACTTAAAATATTATAAATTATATTACCCTTTTTGCTAAATAATTCTTATTTAATTTTTACTATTATTATTATTATTTAAATATAAATAATAAAGAAAAAGTATAATGCAAATAAGTAGTGAGACTTATTAAAATTTATATTATGAATAGAAATGATTGGAAGAGGTATAAGTTTTTTAGGTAGAATTAAAAAAAATATGAGTTTGCAATTTGTGCTATAAGCCAATTTTAGATGCTGTAAGCCAATTTTGCAATTATAATTGGATTAAAATTAAATTGAAATTAAAACATGTACTCTCTTTTATTAAAATTAGGGTTCAAATAGAATATGTAAGCATTTTTATTGATTATTCTAGAATTATATATACTTAAATTAAATTATACATGTTTTAAAATATGAATCAAAATAATTTGATAAAATAAATGATTATTAGTAAAAACTGTTTTCATTCTTTTATATATAAATTAAATGAACAATTTTATTTATTCTTTTATATATAAATTAAACGAACAATTTTATTTATAATATTTATAAGGTGTAAAAACAAACAGTTGTAGAATTTGTATTGATTATTCTAGAATTATATATATTTAAATTAAATTATACATGTTTTTAAAATATGAATCAAAATAATTTGATAAAATAAATGATTATTAGTAAAAATGTTTTCATTCTTTTATATATAAATTAAACGAACAATTTTATTTATAATATTTATATGGGGTAAAAACACATAGCAATCACTTATTCATACAATGAGAGTCAATTACATCATATATATATATATATATATATATCACTTATTCCTTACTGCATGTCATACAATGAGAGTCAATTACATTATATATATATATATATATATATATATATATATATATATATATATATATACACGTGTTAAACCAATGAAAAATCACATATGACTTTCTGTCTACGTGTTAAATGTCTACGTGTTAAATAGTAAAAAAAATAAAAACATGCAACCGACTATAACACCCGACAAGTATGTGTAGGCAATCACGTGTTCCTGCATGTCATACATGAAAGTCAGTTACATTGTTAAACGATGAAAAATCACGTCTGACTTTCTGTCTACGTGTTAAACAGTAAAAAAATAAAAACATGCAACCGACTATAACATTAAAATGAAAATTAAGTCTTGATTCATGGCCAAATAACTTTTATTTAAAGAAATAGATTTGTATTTTCTAAATATTTAAAATCTAACCAAAAATAACTTATACTATTTTATTTATTTTCAAAACCTAATAGGAGTATTGTTTATTATAATTGCTACTTTAATTTATCAAAGCAAAAACAAGTAAATTATAAAAAAACATAATCACACAAACAATATACAGTATATGTTTCATTTTAATTTACATATCGTTTAAGTAGGGAGTAGTAAGTACGTAGTTACCCCAGTATGTGTGTTACTACAGTATAATCAACACACTGACTAATTTATTTTTATTTAAAAATTATTACTGCCCACGTCGACTCATTTACTTCCTCAATTATTCAATGGTTATCTTCGTTTTACATTTGTGTATATATATGTGCTTATTACACTTCTCAAGAAACTCAGTATCAGAGATATATATTTCATAAGTACAAAGTTATCTTGTTGGAGCTTCAAAATCATCTGATACTACTGTAAGCTAAGGTTGAAATAAGAAATAATTGTAAGTCATGATCTTTCAAAATCATCTGATACTACTGCAATATGTATAAAACGGGGTTTTAATTAATGTTTTGTATATTACTGTAGATCCAAATAATCATGTCTCAGTCCAAGTGTTCGAGCTTAGATAATTCGTCTTCCAACGGGTAAACATTAAACTAACTTTTATTTCATTTGTATTGTTTTGAAAATAATATATTCCAAGTTTGATTTATGATCTGTTAATTTGATGCAACAGATCTCCAAATACCGAAGATGAGAACATCCTCGTCCCTGGAAATCCGAAGAGGGCACGGGAAGAACTCACAGATTCTGACAACGACGACGACTTGCATGATGAAGATGTTGAGAGGAAACGAGTAGAAAACGAACCAGGATTTCTTCTTGCTGAGAAGGTACATACACGTCGTCGTCATATCATGCACCTCGCTATCGATCTAGCTTAATTTGTTTGTAAATTATTAGTACTTATAATGATGTTCATAAGCAGAAAAAGCGTAGGATCAACAAGAGGATACAAGTGTTACGATATCTTGTTCCGAATTGCCCTGAGGTGCACGTTCGGATCGTGAATCAATATTAATTCACTCAGCTTACTTAGATATATATATATATATATATATATATATATATATATATATATATATATATATATATATATATATATATATATGCTTAATGAATTATCTCGAGTAGTACTCTCAGGTGTCGGATGAGGATATCGTGCTCGATAAAACCATCGAGCATTGCCAAAATCATGCTAATATCGTAAGCTCATGAAGAGTACTTTTGAGAAGATTAATTAATTAATTGCCTATATATATATATTGATCGATTATATATATATTGTAACACCCCGCTTTCGAAAATTAATTTTTTAACATAAAAATACTATTTAATTAAAAATACTTGGGCATTACTCAAAATTTAATTAAAAATATATTACATTGCAGCGGAATAAAAATTAGTAAAAATACATTACAACAATTTTAATAATTTTCTCGTCTTTCCCTCTCGATCATCCTCTATTTCCTGAAAATATTCAACGTGTTGAAAGGGATGAGTTCAACGCTCAGTAGAGTAAATCTATATCAATCAAACGATAATTAAACCAACTTTGCACATACACGAAACATCATTTCCAATGAAAAACGATATAAACATCTTTCCTTTCCATCTTAACTTTCACATGTGGTGCGCACATAAAACACAGCCGGATCGCCCGGATGACCCGATTACTTTGGTCACTGACCCATCTTAGGTACACAGGTTTTATAAATATCATTTCATCATTTCATCATTTCATCGTAATATCGTTCAATCACCAAAAACACATTTCACGTACGTCACCATCAACTTAAATAATCATAAGAATGAGTAGAAACCCCTACCTTAAAACCGACGTAAAAACTTGCATATACTCGACTTGAATTCCGATCCATAATTATCATGCACTTCATTCTTTGAATCTCTTCATCATTTAGTATGTAGTACAGTAGTAGTATATAAGTAGTACGTATGTATAGCAAGAATACTGTGTGTATAAATATTTATAAGATAGATATGTATGTACGTAATCTACTGTATGAATAACATGAATCCTTTAGCACAAAGATGTGAATATTTATAGTGAAGTCTAGGTCTAGGTAGTGGAATCATAAGAGGCACAAAGATTAAATAAAATCAATTAATCATGCATGATATCAAAAGTTGTACCAATTAACTTACGGTTACATGTATATAATTAAAATAATTTTATATGAATAATTATTAAACATAATCAATAAAGATATGATGAATGTGGACATAGAATCCTAAAAGTCATATAAATAAATTGGAAAATATTAATTAAGTAGAATATTGCATAATTGTTTAAATAATTATTTAGGACAAGTTTACATTATATTAATATTATAATTAATTACAAATATTCATACAAAAATCAATAAACAAATATTAATTTTAATGCATATATAATAAATAATTAAATAGAATTTGAAAATAATTCTTTAAAATATAATCATATTTATTAAAATTACAACTAATTCCAAATAAACTTGCACACAAATTAAATAATAATATTAAATAAAAATTGATTAAAATACACTATTTTTAGTTAAAATCGTTACGACATTTTTTTCAAAATAGAAAGTAGGGCCTAGAAGTAGCAGGTTTTAGGTGATTTTTGTACATAAAATCGACAAATTGAAAGCGGATTCCGGGGCGTGACATATATATATATATATATATATATATATTGCAGATGGCCGGTGCCCTGAAGCGGCCGATGATGACGTGTCTTTGCGGAGTCCAGCATACACGTTTCAGCGACCCTATGGACTTGGGGATGTGGCCAGCTGTCCTCCCGGGCTTCATGAATCCTCCACCTGCTCCTACAAATGTTCGCCCAGCCGAGACTTCTCATGAGTCCGGAGATGGGGAAAGCGAGCCTAAGAACAAGGGCTGAATCAAATCAAATTAATTAATGATCGATCGAGCTAGCTAGGTGTTCTTTCGTTTATCTTATGTTGTTGTGTTTTTACGTTTATGGTTGTAGTGTTAACTCGATCGGGATATGATCTCCAGGTTGATCACAACAATAATACTCCCCCTTGTGTTTGGTTGGCGTTGAACTTAAGTGGGGGTTTGTGAAGTTTTTTTTTTTTTTTTTTTGTTTTTTTCGTTATGAACTGATCGAGTTTGTTCTAATTTGTAATGTTTCATCCCTTTGCGATGGGTTTTTTCGTTAATTATGGCAAACTCCAAGGGCAAATTTGGTAATTCGGAACTTTTTTTTTTTTCATTTCAATCATGAATATAAACTAGAAACACATTTTAAATCAAATTTCTCTTTTAATTAATTAATATTTTAATTTATTAATCTAAAATATTAAATTTAATTCGTCTTTTATTGATTTGCATAATACTAATACTCGTATATATGCGCAATTATTTTTCATAAAATTGAAAAATAAAATAAAAATGGGCGGGAATTATTTATTTAGATAGGAAAAACACGGAAATTATCCACACACAAGAAAAACGCCGAACGCGCTCTTCTCCTCTGTTACAGTTCCTGCAAATCGGATGGGAATCAAGGTACTTTGTTTCGTCTCCAATCCAATCTCCCTCACCGTTCTGAAACTCAACACCATCAATTCACGTTTCTCTATTTTTAGGGTTTGACGAAGCTACTGACCGACAATGCGCCTAGGGCGATAAAAGAGCAGAAATTCGAGAGCTATTTCGGGCGGGAAATCGCCATTGATGCCAGCACGAGCGTTTATCAATTCCTTGTACGTATATTTTTCGTTGGGTGTTATCTCCGTTTTTTCTATACGTATGTTTGTGGAAAGTGATTAGCGTGTTCGTTCCGAAAGTAGAATTTCAATGTGCTAAAAACTGATGAGTTTGGGGGACGATGAATTCAGATTGTTGTTGGAAGACGTGGCACTCAAATGCTCACGAATGAAGCAGGGGAAGTGACGAGGTATTGGCCGCTCGCACTAATCGGTCTTCGATTACTTTATGCGATTAAATCTAGGCTTTACTTCTAATTCTACTAATCGGTGTCTCAGTCATTTGCAAGGGATGTTCACGAGGACGATCCGACTTTTGGAAGCTGGAGTAAAGCCTGTGTAATGTATTCATTTTGGGTTGTTAATTGTTATCAAATCAGGACTTGTGTTTTATTACAGTAGACACTATAGCTTTACCCTGAATAAATAATTGGTCTTTGTTTAGTTATGTTTTTGATGGGACGCCTCCCGAATTGAAGAAACAAGAGCTTGAGAAAAGGTAATTTGGAATTAGAATTTGAAAAACATGGTAGGGTGATTTTCTAGAGTATGGTTAATGCTTTAAAAGTATGGTTAATGCAGATCCTCAAAACGAGCTGAGGCAACCAACGACCTTAGTGAAGCTCTAAAGGTAGAATTTCTTAATATAGAGTTCTTGAAAACAATCGGCATTGCCATTGTGACCTATCCAATGAGAGTTCTCTTATTATTATTTTCTTATCTTCAAAAAATTTCTAACAGCACAATAATTACTTCCCTTGATTACAGACAGGCAACATGGAGGATATTGAAAAATTTAGTAAAAGAACAGTGAAGGTTAGTCAATAGAATGCGTTAATATTATCGTGCAATCTCTCTTACTATGGAAATGGTTCTAATTTCTGAATAACTTATGGAGGAAATCTTAGTGGATAATTTCTGGAAGTGGTGAAAATGAGAAATCGAATAAATAAATAAAATTATTTTTCAAATAAAGTCGATGCCAATTACATTCTTGCCTTTCCTAATAAGAAAAGGAGAAAAAAAAACTCGTAAATGTATGTGAGTTGAAAATGTTCCCTTGGATAGGAAAAGAGTATGAACTAAAAAATCCAGCTTCACATTGCTAGGAGCTTAATGCATTTTTTCCCCTTGCATTTCCTTTCGAATTGTACAAGCTATGAAGCCAAATACTTGGATGCAATTTTGGGTCATTTTTTACTTGTTAAACAGGCTACGGAGAAACATTATGAAGACTGCAAAAGGCTTCTTAGACTTATGGGAGTGCCCGTGATTGAGGTGATGCAATTAAATAATCCCTTAAATTTCTGTGCTTTCACATGGTTAAACTCTATAGTCTATTCCTTGATCTCCATACTATGGCTTGGGAAACCTTCAATAGTAAGGATTAATTTTTCCGGTTATATTTTTCATGATAACCCACTCAGGCTCCGTGTGAAGCAGAAGCACAGTGTTCCGCGCTTTGCAAAGCAAACAAAGTAAGTAGATTTTCTGTGGCGATTATATAATTAGAATAGAAACCGATTTTAACACCAGTATTGGCATAAAAAATAGTTGTAGAGTATTTTGTCAAATCTTGCATACATAGTAACTTTTAGACTCTGCCCATAAACCAAAGAAAAAAGAAGGATGCACCTCATGACAATCTGACATTTATTTGCATGTTAGGTATATGCCGTGGCATCTGAGGACATGGATACCCTAGCTTTTGGATCATCTCGGTTCCTCCGCCACTTTATGGATTCTAGCTCGAAAAAAATCCCAGTGGTGGAGTTCGAACTCTCTAAGGTACTAAGAAGTTACTTAAGAAAATGTAAGAGGACACTTTTTTGATTGTGCTATATTAACAGGTTTTGGAGGAGCTGAACCTCAACATGAATCAATTTATAGATCTGTGCATTCTCTCTGGTTGTGATTACTGTGACAGCATAAGAGGTAATGTTGCTTACATTAGCTGATAAAGTGTGAAGCATATTTTTAGGTTATTATGAGAAAATGTTATCCCTGAAATTCTAAATTATATTTGCTGTCTAGATTTAGGAGAAGACATTTCATAAATTTGCAGGCAAAAAAAAAACTTTTTGATCATGGATTTCAGGATAGTCTAATGTGTTTTTATTTTTTATTTTACGCTTCTCAGGTATTGGAGGAATTACTGCTTTGAAACTAATTCGCCAGCATGGCTCAATCGAGCGAATTCTGGAAAATATTAATACAAAAAGGTGCATCTTATTTTTTTTTAATATTATTTCTCGATTGTGTTAATTTTTAGAGATACCAATTCTACCCCTCATGTCAATACTAAATTTGGTTATAATACAAACAATGATGTTTTCATATTGTAACTTCCGAACGTCCTTGTTTCTATTTATGATTTTCTTGCATTGCAAGTATATTTTTACATATTTTTATGATTTACTCCCTCGGTCCAAAGACAGTTGTCATACTTTCCTTTTTGGGGTGTCCAACAATAGTTGACACACCCCAAAAAAGGAAATAATTATTCTAACTTTTTCATTTTAATATACAATTTTATTCTACTTTACCCCACCTACTTTTTAAACTTACTCACAACTACTTTACTTTTCACTTTTAAAATATATTTTAATCCTTACTTTTCAATTAAAAAATAAAACAACAACAATTTTCTTAAACTCCGTGTCCAGGAAAGTATGACATCTATTAATGGCCGGAGGGAGTATAAAATAATTCCCTTACTGTTGATAAATGCATCATTCTGACAATGACTGTGTATAGGCCTCGTAGTATTATTATCTGAAATTCTGTAATGTGCAAGTGAAAATGATTTGCAATCAGATATAGATGTTGAGTTCTTTCAAAATAAATCTTTTTGATGAAGGTACCAATTACCAGAGGATTGGGCATACCAAGAGTCTCGAAAGCTCTTTAAAGAACCATCTGTTTTGTTGGATGATAGTGAACTCGAGCTGAAGTGGACCGATCCAGATGAAGAAGTGATTATCACTGTCAAAAAAAACTTTAGATTGTTTTTTCGTTTTCACCTATTTTCATTGTGATGTTGAATTAACATTTTATTATTGCTCTTTAGGGGTTGATAAGGTTTTTGGTAAATGAAAATGCATTCGACAGAGAAAGAATGACTAAGGCATGTTCCATTTTTCTTATATGGTATAGTGACTTCCCACCTAATTAGAATTGTTGCTAATAACATGTTTTTGATATTTTTTCAGGCATTAGGAAAGCTGAAGAGTGCCAAGAACAAGTCATCCTGGGGCCGGTATGAAGCGACAAATTTTAGTTTTTACCATTGTAATCGAACCATTTTCTGAAGCTATCTTTTGTGAACAGATCAGAATCATTCTTCAAACCGGTTGTTAACAGATTCACACCTGCTGAAAGAGTAGTAAGTGATTAACAGTCCAAAGACCATAACATAGTTTGTCTCTAATCAGTAACCATGATATTCGGTAACTGGCCCGCAGGCCCAGGGAACTAGATGCGTTCTTCCTGAACCAGTAATGAAGCGTAGAAACATGCATTATTCTGTGGGACCATCCTTTCGTTCCAACCGTATGTCCGTTAGCAGCATGCGTCTCTCGTCTGCATATCTGAGCTCCAAACAGCCGATGCTGAGGTGCATGATATTTATCTGAAAAGGACGACGCTCAACCTGAATCTGTAACTACTGTGTGATCTAATTTAGTCAATTGATATCGACAAGTAATTTTAGTAGCAGAAACCTAATGCATTGTCCAGAGTCTGAGAAACAAAAAGGACAATAGCACAAAGTTGTTCTAGCATAGTTATTTGCAGGATGGAATATTTGAAATAAAAACAAATAAATTAAATAAATAAATAGAAGCAATATTATAACAAAAACAAAAAATTACGATGATATTGACCAAATATTTTTCTTGACTATATATCCTTTGCTTTTCACTTACTGAAAAATGATGCAATATGATTATTAACGCGCGCAGTTGATTAAGGTTTTCTAATTACAGTACCTTACTTCAATAATTAAATTAAGACATCTAAGACTTATTTCTAATCTATTGATCAGATGATACTCCAAAAAAAAAAAACACATAAAAGTCATACCATCCAAAATAATTTTGAATTCTAATTGCAAATTCGCGTGACTGCTGTATATTTTATGGGAGAGGGCAGGGATTTCAAATTGAATCCCGATTAAGTCAAAGTCATCGTTGACATTTGCGAGCTAAAAGTACGTATTGCAATTGAGTTGCCTAGAGGACTATAGTTTTGAGCGTGGAACTAGCCAGCTGTAACCCGACCAGCGATCACTCGTGTATTGAGTATATACGCGCTTCATGTTTGAAAACAACGACAATTGATCGACGACGATGATGATGATGATGATGATGATGATAATACATTGTTAGGTCTATTCACTTGTATTCTCAACCGTGATCATCGTCTCTTTTAACTTAATTAACCAACCAACCCCACAAATAAAATATTATGATTATATATTTAGAATTCTGAAGAAAGGCACACCTCCAAATCTTAGCTTATAAATAATCCAACTAACCTATGTTCCTTCTTCGTCTTTAAAACCCACCACCACATCTCTCTGTTTGCATATTATTATTATTAATTATATATTTACAAAAAAGAAAAAGAAAAAAACATGGCTAAATTTACTGCAATGTTGGGTTTAGTAGTGATGGTTTTAGCGATGATGATATCAATTAGGGTATCTGCAGATCCAGATTCTGTTCAAGATATCTGTGTTGCTGATAATACTACTGGTATATATATATATGTGCATTTATTAATTTGTCCCCTGGCCTTTTTTATTTATTTATAATTAATTTAATAATATATTTGTCTGTCAAATTTTGAACAGGCGTGAAGATGAACGGTTTCGCTTGCAAGCCCGACTCAAAAGTCTCCGCCGCCGACTTCTTCTTCTCCGGCCTCGGCAAAGCCGGCGACACCAGCAAAACCATCGACAAGTCGATCGTCTCCACGGCGAACGTGGCGAATATCTCGGGCCTGAACACCCTGGGCATCTCCCTATCCCGCATCGACTACGCCACCGGCGGCATCAACCCCGCCCACATCCACCCACGCGCCACCGAGATGGTGTACGTCCTCAAGGGACAGCTCTACGTCGGTTTCATCACCACCGCCAACGTCCTCATCAACGCGACCATCAAGGAGGGAGACGTCTTCGTTTTCCCCCGGGGTCTCCTCCACTTCCAGAGGAACGTCGGGAATATTTCCGCCTCCGTCATCTCCGCCTTCAACAGCCAGCTGCCGGGGACGCAGGCGGTGGCCGCCGCCCTCTTCTCGGCCAAGTCGGGCGTACCGGAGGAAGTCCTGACCGGGACGTTTAGGACCGACAAGATGACAGTCGACAAGATCAAGAAAAAATTTACTTAATAATTTAATATATTGCTTTTATATATACTATTATCTTTTTACATGTTGAATAAATTGAAGCCGAATTTATATTTTACTTTGTAACACGTCAAAATTTTCTCCATTTAAATAAAAAAGATATGCTATTGATTTTTCCTTAAATTTGATTAACTAGTACCACTTCCCGTGCGATGCACGTGATTTATATGTTTGAAATAATTTAAAATTTTATTTAATCTCCAACGTATTTCGGCCAAAAATTTATTAATGAACTAACAAATTATTTTATTTAATAATCGAAATCTCACTTAAATTTGTAAATTTGTATTAATCTCTGTGGTGATTTTGGTGTAATTCTCCGACGACGCAAAGTTTGAATCTTGGATATGACAAATTTTCATTGAAATATTATCAAGTTAGTTCTTGGATGAGTCTTATTGGCTCTATTCCACATGTGTCTGCTACTCGGGCACTTCCTACCCGATCGAGGAGCATTTGATTTCGTGGAAGAGAAGTTTCTCGTCTGTGCATTTCTCGAGTATCAAATGCGTCTCTGCATTTCTCGAGTGTCAAACGCATCCAACAAATACATAAAACCGCTGGGGAAAATCAAAATAAATGGAAAATAAAAATTATAAAGCTGGAAAATAAATAAAAAAAAATATTGAATTTATTTGGTGAACATTAAGGAGATGAGATGGCAGAAATGCAATTTATATTAATATAACATCTGTTAACATGCAAAAACAAATTTAACATAACTAAATTTGGGATAAACTAAAAATTAAAAAAAAATCTAGTTGACATAATTAATATTTCGACAATTTGATTCTATAAACTGCGAAAAAATCATAATTAATACAAAAAAATTAAAAAATCGTGGAAAAAATAGAAAAATTTATACATATAAATGGATTCAATGTTTAGAAAAATAAAAAATGACATATTAAGCCAGATTATAGCAATAGAAAATAATATACCTAAAAAGTTAATTTTTTTTAACTCAAATGGATTAGGAATAGGAAGAGATCGATTTTTATTAATTGGAATTAAATTAATATTAATGAAATAAAAAAAAATTTTGAGAAAAGAAATATATATATATATTTAAGATGATGATTTATTATTATTACCAAAAATATATAATTTCAAATTATTATTTAAAATTTATATATAATAATTTAAATATGTTTAATAATATTAATATTTATAGTGTGATTTTCTTATTGGTCCAAGTGGCATTAGTGGATCCTGAAATTATATATGTATAGATGTCTAATTGAGTGCGTTAATTACAAAACTGCCCTTCAGATTTTAATAGAAATGTATACAAAATATATATTGACCGTTTTTTTTAATATAAAAAATATTATTAATATTCTAGCATCAATTAAACTGTCGATCTAAAATTATTAATTTTAATTATTTTAGTTTAATTTATTTTAAAACAAATTTAAAATCTAAAATTCACAATTAAATTAACTGAAATTAAATTCAAAGTAACAAACTTTTAACTTAATTGGAATTAAATCCAAAACAACAAAGCTAAAGGGAAAAGTAACAAACTTTTACTTAATTGGAATTAAATCCTAAACAACAAAGCTTTAGAGCCGCACACACCTACTATATATATACAATACTCGGTGCATTTCGGAGAAATTGAAATGCACGTCAGAGAACATAAAACATCAATCGAAACACACAACAAAACCACGAGCTAGTTTGTTTTAAGATATATACATCGACGTGCATTTGAACTAACAGAGATCGAAAACCACCTATCGATCTATCAAACAGTGTGGTGTGACTTGGTAGGGACTGCGAGGTCGACGGAGATGATGAAAGTGGATTGTCCGGCCTCCCTCAAGTACTGAACGTCTCCGTTCATACGCTTCACCAGTTTCCGATTGATCAAAAGCGTCACGCCTTCCTCCGAGACATCCAACTCATCACCAAACATTTGGTTCAACAGCTCTTGTTGCACTCCTCCGCCACTGTGCGTTATCCTGCATATCCATACATCGATCACTAGTTATCTTTTCAATATTATAAATCCGCCCCTAAGATTTATCCTATCCTCCCACAGCTTTAACAAAAGCAATTGGATAAATTGCAAAAGTTACCCTCCAAATTCTTTCAAAATTACAATTCCCTCTTTAGACGGAATGTCAAGCATATATTTTGGGATAATTACAAAAGCACTCTTGATGTTTGACCTAATTACAAAAACAGCCAACACCCTTTAAATTTGATTCTTTGTTAAAATCAAGAGTCTCAGAGTCTCTAATGGTAAATATAAAATCTTCTTAAATAGTAGTAGTTGTTTTTGAAGGTGCTAAATGTAAGAGAAACTAAAATATCAGGGGTGTTTCTGTAAATTTTAAAACTTACATTTTTCTCATTTGTCAAATATCAGGGGTGTTTCTGTAATTTTAGAACTTACATTTCCCCATTTGTCAAATATCAAGGGTGTTTCTGTAATTTTTAAAAGTTACTACATTTTTCCCATCTGACAAACCTCCAGGGGTACATTATGTAATCAACAATTTTGCTAACTAGCCTCTCAACAGATTACTGATAAGGAGTGAGTACCTGAATTCCAAGCGACTAAGCTGAACAGACTCCCCGGTGGTCGGATGTTTCCGCAACGAGGCCGCGACGGCGATCCGGCCTCCGTTGGGCGTGACGTTAACCAAAATCAGCAAGAAAGCCGCCAGCACTTGCTGAAGCCTCGAACTATCTCCGAACATCATCTTGTTAGAGATGCTGTTAGCCACGTTATCTACGATCACAATACCCTTCTCGTTGCTCTTCACCATCACCTGACTAATCGAAGCAACCAACGCCTCGTGCAGTTTGAACTCCACCATCTCCAGATCCATGCACCCTTCGACTATCCGTTCGAGATCCGTATCACCCAAAATCTTCTTCATCTGACCTTCGCAGTTCAAACTCGTCTTCACGAGCTTTCTCTGCACCGCATTCAAATCCGTCCCTTCCATCATCGTCCTCGAGAACACAATCCCCGAGAGAGGACTCTTGATTTCCCTTTTAACGTAAGACAACATGCTCTGCCTCTTCGACGCTTGCTGCAGCTCGGGGCTCGCCAGCTGGAGGAAATAAAACAGCCCCGTCACAGCTCCTTCTCTGTTCGACTTCTTGCTCGCACAGAGCAAGCAGTCCACGTAAGCCCCGACCCTCGTGAAAAACCCGAACGGAATTTTCCCTGAATCCTGACCAGCTACGGTGTTATTCATCACGACTCCAAGGCTAACACAAGTCTCCTGATTTTTGAGACGGCAGTAGGCTTTACTCGTCCCGAATACCTCTCCCAGGAGCATTTTTCCGACCACGTCCTCCCTCTGCCACCCGGACAGTTTGATCATGGCCGTGTTCCACTCTGAGCACCACCCGAACTCGTTGGCTCCGAATATCGGCGGGATTAGAAGATTCGGATTCTGGACTATTGCCTGGTAGTCCCCCTCGATCCTATCGAACTTTTCCATCGCACGCTTCTGGGTGGTAATGTCCTGAGCGACGAAGCACACTCCGACGAAATTACCCCAGATGTCGCGGCTGGCGCAGGCGTTCACGACCAGGCTGATCGGGCCGGGCTCGATGCTCAGCCCGTGGGTTTTAATCTCGAAGTGCACGTTTTGTTCTTCTTTCCCTGATCGAATAATAAGAAATACAACAGATCACGCACACGCAATAATAAGGATGGTAAATAACGAAACAACAGATCAACTACCTTTCACCGCCAATTCCAACATCTTGCTCACTGCATCGACCGAAGAATCCTCGACCAGTGCCAGAAACCGCGCCCCCATCGCCTTGTTCACCGGCAACCCAGTCAACTCCGCGATCTTCGTGTTCCACCCGTTGACCAGCCCATCCATCCCCACCGCGAATATAGGCACCAAAGCCGTCTCGATCAAACGAACCATCTCAGACGTCACCGCCTCAAGCTCCATCGCCCCGTCGACCTTAACGGGTTCACTAAGCTTCGCCCGAGTCTCCACCTGCACCTCCAATTCCTTCCCCGCATCCCTCTTCTTCGACGAGGCATTCCTCAAGATGAGCTGCAACGAACGAATCGCATCCATCTCGTAGTCCTTCCAGGGCAAGCTCTTCGTCTTCACCACTTCCAAGAACGCTTCGAAAGACGACCTCGGGTTCAAGTTCCGAGCATCGTCCCTATCCCCCGGCTCGTGCTTGGCCCCACCCCATCGAATCTCGGCCGCCGTGTGGGACTGAAACCAAAACAGCCAATCTCCGTCATCACTTATCCTGATCGCCACCATCCCGCAGACAGCGTCACCCAGGGCGAGGGCCCCGGGGAAGCCAGCTGTGTAAAGACTGTCCGTGCTCACGCACTCGGAGTTAAGGTGGAACTCGTCGAGCCAGATGACTATGTCGCGTATCTGGAAGTCGTTCGGGGTCACCCCTAGCCGGTGGCTCTGGTTCTTGTACAGTAAAACCGCCCCCACGCACCTCACGAGATCCATCACGTTCGGACTCTGGCACATGATCCCTTTTATGAAACAAAAAAAACAAGAAATCAATCGTCCGATTTTTTTCGACAGAGTACGCATGTCCGAAATATTTATTGATATGTTGAATTATAAGAGATTACATGTGTGGGGAGGAGGGTGAGACCCTAGACATAAGCTCCATATTAGAGGTTTAGGACATCACACCTTGACACATGTTCATGTCTCATATTTATACAAATATATGGTCTCTAGAATGTTCTTATGCTCATTTCTTGACTACGTAATATGGTCTCTAGAATGTTCTTATGCTCATTTCTTGACTACGTAATAGTTCTAGATACTTCAAGATTATTCTAGATTACTTTGAATGTTCCAACAGTAAGTAATTAAATTATTAGTTACCTAAGGGTGCGTCGCGCAAGAGCATGTCGCAGAGTATGGTGTGAGTGCGGAGCACGCTTTTCTCGACCATCTGGTTTTCGAGCTCGAGCTCCTTGTTGACTAAAGTGGCGAAGACCTGGGCGAGGAATTTGCAGGCGTATCTGACGGGGAAAGGGATGAACCGAGGGGAGGAGTGGTGGCATACGACGAGCCCCCATAGCTTCTTGGTCTTGTCGGGGTGGTGAGAGGGCTCGCCGGTGCCGGGCTCGTCGTTGAGGACGACGGACATGACGAGGGAGGCCATGGAGCTCATGTTGTCCATGTACTGTCGGTGGCAGGGGTGCGGGGCGCGGAGGGTGGACCCGCAGAGGTTGAGGAAGGTGGACTCGGTGAGGACGCGGACAGGGTGGGACCGGCAGTCGGAGATCATCCGGACTTTGTTTTTCATGAAGAGGAAGCGGGCGGCGAGGGGGATGTCGGTGGCGGGGTAGTGGAGGCCGACGAAGGGGGTGAGTCCCGGGGTGGTGATTTCGGTGAGGACCTCGCCGTGGCTGTCCTCGTGGAACTTGTAGATCATGACGCGGTCGTAGGCGGTGAGCTCGAAGACCTCGTGGGCCATGGTGTCGCAGAGGCGCTCCATGCTGCCGGAGGGGAGGGCCTGGAGGCGGGCGATGGCCTTGGCGGCGAGCTTGTAGGACTGGAGGGCGCCGGCGGCCATGGTGGGGATCTCGGCGGGCCGGACGGGCTCGAAGTCGATCATGAGGGTGGAGGTCACGCGGTGGATGATGGCGTAGAAGGGGGAGCCGGAGGAGGCGCAGCGGACGAGGATGGGGTTCAGGAGGGAGATCTCGCTGATGCCCAGGGCTTTCTGGAGGGCGGCGCCGCTCGCCGGAGTGAACAGGGTGCGGATGTCGGAGAGGAGGGAGATGGGGGACTGGAGCATCACGGAGGCGTTCTCGCTGAACCCGAGGATGCGGAGGGTCTTGTCGTGGAGGGCAAGGAGGCAGCCGAACGGCTGGATCAGGTTGGATTTCTGGATCTGGTGGAGGTACGCGGCGGTGACTTTGCGGGACCCGCCGCCGCCGCCGCCGCCGCTGCCGGAGAAGTCGGCATGGAGCTGGGCGTGCAGGGAGGTCTGGGCGATTGAGTGAATTTGTTCGGGTAATTGGGAAGATGATGATGACATTTTTATTCTCAATTTTGGAATGAGAAATTGGACAGATATTTGATTTTGAAAGACTTAGACAATGGGGAGCGAATATGTGAAGTTACTCTCGGATTTCGAATTATAATAATAATAATTAATAAAGAAAGAGTAACACGAACAAAGGAGCTAGAGATATACATAGTCGAAAAACAGAGTGGATATACATAAGTCTTAGTAGTTTCTAGAGAGACTTGAAGAGTAAGGAAATGGAGCAAGTGCAGTGAATCACGTGCGGTATAAACTAAGTGTAAAAATAATGGAGGGATGAGAAATGAGAATGGGCATGTTCAGTGAACCACATGGGGAAGGGGATATAATAGTATTTGTATAAGGATTTAGCGTGTCATTACTGTCATACATGCAGGGCTCCACGTCCCTTAACAATCACTATTTCTGTAACCTCTGCTTTATTAATTATACGAACCAATTTTGGTGTCGACCTCAATTTTTTACTGTGAGTGCTATAAACAACACAAATGCTACAATTATTCACAATTTATATCTATAATTTAGCTTCATGGTAAAAATAATCACTAAAAATGACTAAAGTGAATAAAAGGAAATTCTATCCTCACAATAAATATAATGTGAAACTGAAGAAGTATAATATATATATTTCAAGGGAACTTTAAATTTTAGGTGATTTTAACTGTTTTTGAATACCCAAATTATTTTACACTCTGTCGACATAACTTAAATGTATTGTTTTAAAAAACTAATGTAATAATTAAAAAGTTCAAATACTTCCAAGTTTCAAGTGCCAAACTAACTTGTTGTCACAGAATATCGTAGTTGGGCTTCAACAACCAAATAAGACCCATTACATAACAAGTGTGACCCACTCTAATAAAAAAAATTGGGCCTTAAGGAGAGGATGATTGTTTGTGTTTTGTAAGGGACTAAAAGGGTGTCTTTTGTAATTAAGCTAAACCCAAAGGAATGTGGAAAAGTTTTCAAAAACCATCAAACTAACTAGCTCTAGATGCATAGCAAATCTCATTTTAATAAACAAATGTCTGAACAAGAAGGAAAAAACCTAGTAATGATCAAAGTCAAGTTGTAAAGAGCAAAAAAAGCATAAGCTGCTTTTTAAAGCTAATCATCAATCTAACTCCCTTTCCAACCAATACAAAAGTAAGGGCATGCATACAACATAATTAGCAACCACCTTCCATGATATATATATACAAGTGAGATGATCATCAAAGTTAATTTGTCGATAAAATGCGGTGGACAACGAAGCCTTGCAAGAGCAAGAAGAACTCGATGCCACGAGAATCAAGAATGGGCATCGAAGAAATCCTCAAGATGAAGCTCGAGCCGATTAAGGAGGAGCCCGATAGCATGATCAACGAGGAAAACCGGGCTATGATTAAACAGCAGCAGCAAATGAGGGATTCCGAAAAGTCGGCTATGGTAATGAAGAACATTCATTTGAAGGTCAAAACGGGAAGAAAGATTTTCACGTCGCAGCTGAGGTTTAGGGAGTCGTTCGTGTTGTTTGTGACCGGGTTCGCTTCCAAAGGCGGGCTCAACGGGCTCCCACGATATTGATTGTAAATAAATAGAAATTGGTATCTTCATCTGTTTGTGTGAATCTTGATCTTATGTATATTTCAGTGTGCCTACATTAATTGTTTTCTAAAAATTCAAAATGAGAAAGAGACATCTATACATATATAGTAGTAATTAAATTACAAAAACAATTCTTGTAAAAAAAACATTGATAAATTAAGTACTAACTAATCCATGTCAAAGTACTCTCTTAACAGATGAATGGGAAAGAACAGGTAGGCCCCACTGGCACGAGAGCACGATGGCTGGGCAAGCTTCCTCCATCTTCAATCTCTCCACAATGCCGCCACATATCTCACCTACCTTTCTCGACAAAAGTAAAGTCATGGAAGATAGAGGCTTCCAATTCAACCTCTTCCTCGACCTCGATAGCTTCAGCCCTTTAACTCTCCCATTCAACTTCTTCAACCACGACCGCCTCGTTGTCTTTCTCTCGCCGAGCTTCTCGTACTTGCATTGAAGAACCTTTCGGAACATTTTCTTTTCTTTGTAGCAACCAAGAAGGTGTAGGGTATTTATATATGGAGAGAGAGTGATGAGAAGGGAAAATAAAGAATCTATTTTTCGGAGTATTGTTTCGAACATAAACTGGTTGATGAAAAGAGATGAAATGTGGCAGGTTTTTGGATTCCTACAAACACATGGCTAACATCATACATTGCATTCAAGGGAGTGATGGGAAAAAAATTAGAATATTTCCTAAGTTCTTTAGGAAATTACAAAAACTACCACTGCTTTTAGCTTAATTACAATATGTACATAAATGTATGTTTTTTGTTTGGATTTGTATGATCATTGACATGTTCTTGCAATGATTGATATTTGTATTAAGAATACAAAAAAGGGTTTTGGGTTTAATTTTTTCTTTGGCAATGAGAGAAGGAATGTATTTATGATTGATTAAAAGACAAAGATCTACCTGTTTCAACAGAGATAATTAAGATTTAATAATTAATTAGTCTTAATTATTTTATAGATGTTGGTCAGGCTTGAAGAATCTTTGGTCCAAATTGTTCATTTTTGAAGAAGACAAGTTTTAAGGTTTTTAAACTCTGAATTTAGATCTACATGATGTTATTCTACGCCGTCTTGATCTTTGACTCAACTTGACGTGAAGTTACAGAATCAACGAACAAATTCATTCAATAGTTTATAGACGGCTTTTGACAATTTCATCACTGTAAAATTCACTATCATCACAGTAAACACGAGCATAATGAAAAATGGAAAAACAAAACTACAGTGAGTTATGGAGGTTGAGGGATGACAGGATTTTAGAAATTAGGTTCATACTGTACTGTACTTGAGTTGTGTTATAGATAAAATAACTTGAATAAAATTAAAATAAAAAAATAGTAGACCGTCTCGCACTCTCGCTCTCACTTGAGTACGAGACGGTCATAATCAAATAAAAAATAAAAGATCTCAGTACACAAACCCCTGAAATTCATTCCATGTACAATATCGACCGACAGAGCTTTGCATCCATAGCACACTAAAATAACATTGTTCTCGCTCACATTCACAGAGCTCTAGAGTCAAAACTCTAACGACAAATCGACATCAAAAGAGGAAAAGAAATACTACACACAATGTCCAAGCCGCTATCTCTACAGAGTTCAATATGTGTCACCTTGTCACACCTTGAATAGCCACAGGCACTTCTTCCGGGTAATTAGACATGTCTATATCAACCAGGGAATGATCAGGAGGCCCAGAGACTGTATTAGCTGATACATCTATGAGTAATGAAGTGTTGGCCAAAACTGATTCCACGCTAACAATTATCGGATCAGGGTTTTCGAGACCTCTGTCACTACTGGAATTTGACAGGCTTGCTAATTGTATGTCTTCCAGCTTGTTTACAAACACGTTGCTTCTTCTAGCAGTATCCATTTCTGGGCCAGTCGGGACAAAAGTTCGTGCCCTGTACTTCCTTGACCCATCGTCACTACTGTCACTAGGATTATAGAGCACGTAATCATGGTACGTCGGCGCAAACTGTGTGAAAGTAAATATGTAAGAAATAGATAATTACCAATACTGCTCCTGATATTAACCTAATTACCAAAAAAAAAAAATACAATTCCCTCGTCCCCTAGATAGAGTCCCATTTCTTTTTGGTAACGCAAGTTAAGAAATAATGTTTTATGTGTATAGTAAGTGGGGTTGTAAGTATTTAATGATTTTTAAAATAACCAAAAGAAAAAAGCGAGACACTTTGAATAGTACAAAGAGAGTAAATTAACTAATGCAAATACCCAATTACTCCAGGTTTTAATTTACCTGACCCTGGCCACCTAAGAGTGCAAATCACGGATTTAAAAAATAATGTCAAGAAAGGAAATTTTAATTTTGATAGGGAACTGGGTTTTATTGTAATAATTAAGCAATATTTCAGGGGTAGTTTTGCAATGATACTTATCAGGAAACTCGTGCCGAGATAATATGTGCCTGAATTTGGAACTTTACCTGGTGAACCGTATCATGGTAAAAGTCATTTAATTTCAATGCGTGTGCGAGGCTTGCAGTGAAGCCGTGATTTGCACCGATATTAGCACCAGCATACACTTTGTAAGGGAAAGCGTAAAGATGTCCAATTGCAGCAATTAGCATCTCGACACAGATTATGAAGTTCTGAAAATCTGCAGCTTCCTTAGTATCCTTTATGAATCCAGACTTTGCAGCAAGAAAAACCAGAACCCCCTGCAAGATAAAAACAAGTGATGATTTTTGTAGAGACAGTTGGAGGGTGATGGAAACAAATTTAGAGCAAGCTTAAACTAGAGAAAAAGTGGCACGATCAAACCAGAAGCCAGAAGGCATATTTCTGAAATAAAGCTGATCTATACTGTTTATATGGTCGGTTTCCATTTTTCTGTATTTAATTCTTAAGAATACACTGGTAATCAGTACATCTAGACTAGTAGATTCTATATGTAGAATGGAAATGCAACATGACTAGAACATTTCTTATTTTTCTAAGCTTATAAGATACCATTATCTCACCTGCCAGTAAGTAAGAAATACTACAGACTTGATTATGATAAACTTGGGAACAGGGTTGAATGGCTCAAGCAAGTCACGGCAAGCTACGTAAAACAAGGCCAGTGCATAAAGTGCCACCGTATATGAGATTGTATAGATAATGGTTAGGTAGAGGTAGGATTGCAATGGGTTGAAATTTCCGTCTTCATATTTCCCTTTTGCATAAAGTATTAAAGTGACTACAACCAGAATGGGCTTGAGGATCACGAAATGCAGACACCCTTGTTTGCACCTTCGTATAAAGCGCCTGCATGGCATCACCGATCATAATTTAACGAAAAATCAAAATTAGAAATGAAAAAGTAACAATTAGAAATCAAAATTATAAAATCCAAACAATAGCAAAAACTTTCAAATAAATATAATACATCCGAATCCCTAAACAGGATAGATAAACAACAACTTATTTGTGACTACTGATCATCCGAAAGAATATAACATAACAATGGGAAAATTATCCCATGGGACACACAAAGCCCACTTTGAGAATGCAAAGTAGTAAATCCACATCAACTCAACATCAAGTTCAATTTATAAGAATTAGCCAGATATTGAACCCTACTAAATAGTGAGAAATAAAAAAATAAAAATAAAACACATATCTTCCAGTATACAAAGATTAGAGCTTTCCTGGCTACAATGCTACATACACGCTGACCTCCCAACATTTAAAAAAAATTGTATGAAGTAAATCAACATGTAAAAAGGACAAGCACACCTGAAGTAAAACACTACAGATTTTGGAAAAATAAAGGAAGAATGAATTGTACCTTATTCATACCAAATACGTACTCCGTATTAATTAACAATGTTTATCTCTATTACATATTTACATTAACATATAAAAATAGAACTCTCTATTAGAACACTATTACCATTGAGTGAAAAATAATGATAGACAAAAAAGCAATAATGAAAAGAGAAGAAACAACCCAACAGAGCACTAATAATCAAAATAAACTAAAGCGCAGATGGAACATGATAATCCTCAAAACCTAAACACTACATTTCAAACCATGCTTACAATCATCATCATTCAAGCATAGTAGTTTCATGAATAGATAACTTACCCATCCAAAGGCGTCGGAGGGAAGCAACATGTCATTAAGCACCAATTTGGCTTCAAAATTTTACCAGACAGACTTACCACAACAGCTCCTGGGCCACCTACCCATGCTAAACACAGTGATAAGAAGTTATAGATGACCCAAGCTTCATATCTGCAGATATGGGAGAGAGAGAGAGATTTTCTTATTTAATAACTTCATGTACCAAAACAAAGAAAGAAAATAACATCACCACACTTACATTTCCCTGATTGAATTGAAGTAAATTGTGCTTTCATTTAGGACCAGGGACAAAAATGACATTAATGCATACACCTGTTGGGCACCCAGTTCAAAGATGGTCAGAATACATTTACAAGATTGTTTAGGTGACACAAAACATAAACGATTCCATTGGAAGTTAACACAAAAAATTGATATTTTGTTATTTTCATTATTATATAACAAGATAAACGTATGGACAAACTTTAACACAGCATATGTTAACCCAGGAAATATATATATTGCCATGAAGAGTTTTCTTTCTAGCTTAATAAGTTCCCTACTTTGATCTTGTCAGTGTCCTCTATGTCTCTGTGATGGTGAATACTGGATACTGATATATATGCAGAAAAATGGTGACACCCATTGGAGGGGAGTACAAATAGTCAAATATATTCAAAACAATTATAGAAAGCCGGGTAGAGGCAAAAAGGTTTCCTACAATAATTAAATACAAGAAATGAGGAATACAGAAACAAGGCAGAAAAGAATGGCTATGGAAAAATTCGATACAATAAAGTATCCCCAGAACAGAACAAGACATTTACTGATAAAATCATAACAAATGCAACTCAATACATGAATATGTCAAACGATCCATCCAAACACATGCATAGTATAATACTAATACTCACAGGGACCATAAAGATGATGCGGACAGTGTATCTCTGATATACGGGCTCGGTATAATTCATTAGATGTTTGTATATGTGGAGAATTGCCAGTGTCATTGCTCCAATTGTGCAAGGAAATGCTATCAGTATATAGTATATTGGCCCCATTTTCAGTCCAGGCCAAAAAATCGCACCCTGAGTAAAAATAACAAAAATAATATAAAATCGATTGATTCAATCCAAAGAAACTCAGAAGAAATAATCACCACAAACCTCAATGCTAGTACTTAGTTTTTATTGAATTGAAACAGCTATTACAGCTGGTCATGGAATGAACTGTCACCTTCGAACTCCTCAAGAACTTGCAAAAACCTAAATCCCCAACATCAGAAGGTTACGTATTTCCGAATTCGAGTACTGACAGAAAAAGCATAAGCAAATATCACAAGCTGTTCGATAAATAGACAGCAAGAACTTCACAAAATTGAACATGCCCAAATTACTCTGTCGAAACTTGAAAAAGATTAAAATCAAAAACAGGAAGAGGTAGGTATTGCTGCTATAAAAAGTCGAGAAATCGCGAGCATAAAACAGTCTTGAAGACGAAGCATGAAAAGAAAGAAGTCCGATTTCTCGACTAACCGAATCGAGGGTAGAACCGCCGGTTGGTGTTGCGAAGACTCTAACCGCAAATCGATCGGCTGATATTCTGAACGGATCTCTTTTACAGAAGAAGGAGCATTGTGATTGTTGCAATCGCCGGTGTGTGCTGTTGGAGCAGACGTGGCCGTGGGGCGGATAAGCAGGTAATAATGGCGGCTTGGTCACAGCATTTTCTTCTGCTCGGTTGTCAATGATATACTGTATTTTTTATTTTTTTATAAAAATAATTATATGAGTATAATTTTTTTTAAATAAAATAAAATTTTCTAATTTTTTTATCCATATTATTATATAGAAAGTTTATAAAAATATTGAGAATGTTGCTGAAATGAATAATACTTTGTTATTATATTTGATTTATTTACCATGTTAATTAATTTTTGAGTAAGAAATAAAATAAGTACATTTCAAGTATTTTAATAAGATTGAAATAAATTCATTGACATCTAATCAAATCCTAATTATAGTAAAATAATTTCTTTGAAATTTAATAATAAAGATTCAAACAATTGTCAATTTTCGAGATAGGGGTGTCATACACTCATACTATATGAAACTATATGAAACATCCACCTCCAACATTTTTCATAATTTTTAAAGTAATATTCAAGAGTATTATACCTCCAACATTTTTCACAATTTTTAAATTAATATTCAAGAGTATTATATAAAAAAAAAAAAAACACTCAAATATATGCTTGCTCACTATTTAAATTCAATTTTTACAAATCGTAGTTAGACCGGGCTCCGGCTCAAGCAGTTTACCGGTTCTGGATATTTCTAATTTGTCCATTTTCCTTGAAAATATCCACTATAAATACCCCTCCCTCTCAGCGCTCTTCGGTCTACATAGGTGGAAGCTGAAACCACCATAGAAAGTCGAAACTATCACAAAAACCTCCTTCACCTTATCCCTTCACTGCAATGGCGTGCTCTTCATCCATCATCGGCGTGCCCTCGATATACCAAGCCAACCCGATTATCGACCACCACTCAAAAAAAACCACCACCGCGCCGCCGTTAAACCTCCATTTCCTCACCGCCCGTACCCGTCTGAGAGCCTTCTCTTCGCCGCGCCCGGGGTTTTCCAATTCCTTCGTGCATTCGGCGGTCGTGACTCCAAACTCGTCGGTTCTGAGCGAGGAGGCTTTCAAGGGGCTCGGAGGGTTTGGAAATGCCAGCGATAGCGAATTCGGGGACGAGTCGTCTGAGGATGAGGGTGGGTTCGGAGAGATTGAAGCTGGGACAGTTGACGAGCTCGATATTTCCAAGATCCGCTTGCCTCAGAGGCTCGTCGACACGCTTAAGAAGCGTGGTATTACTGAGCTTTTCCCCATTCAGGTATATACTGTAATTAAAATATATTTGTTGAAAATTGATCGGTTGCTTGGGTTCATGTGTTTGTGGTAGTCTGGAAAATATGGTATATGCAAATTCTATATGATGGGTGACAAAGAAATGGAAGAGGATAAGCTGAATTAGTAGAGTGATAACATGTATGCTATTGTTTCTATAAAATCCAGCTTATGTGTAAGAATTATCAAATCGGATAGCAGTGGATTTACGAGGGGACTTTTTTTTGGCTAAACATTTCATAACCCGAACATTGAGTTTGAGTTATCATTAGTAACCAATTTTATCGCTTTAACATCTGTTTACGCAGAGAGCCGTTTTAGTTCCGGCATTGGAAGGTCGGGACATAATTGCCCGCGCAAAGACCGGAACTGGAAAAACACTGGCATTTGGAATTCCAATACTCAAGGGACTCGATGATTTGGAACAAGAAAAAGGTTCCATGAGGTAAATGAAGTCCGATTTGGTATTAGTTAACTGTTTTTTTTTTTCTTACTTCAATCACAATGAAATAATAATATTCTTCTATTTGATTGAAAGGCGAGGCCGCTTTCCAAAGGTATTGGTCCTTGCACCCACCAGGGAGTTGGCTAAGCAAGTAGAGAAGGAATTTAAAGAGTCTGCCCCGTATCTGAACACTGTCTGCATATATGGAGGGGTTTCATATGTCACCCAAGAAAGCGCACTTTCCCGTGGTGTGGATGTTGTAGTTGGAACCCCGGGTAGAATAATTGACCTTATCAAAAGCGGCAGCCTGAAATTAGAGGAAGTTCGGTACTTGGTTCTTGATGAAGCTGATCAAATGCTTGCCGTGGGGTTTGAGCAAGATGTAGAGACTATTCTTCAGGAGCTTCCATCACAGAGGCAGAGCATGCTTTTCTCGGCAACTATGCCTGGGTGGATAAAGAAACTAACAAGAAAGTACTTAAACAATCCTCTGACCATTGACCTGGTAAGTTTTCAACTTTTGTTAATTAGAGTTTGTTACCAACAATTACTCTAATTTTTCTTTTTTAACCATTCTGCTGCAACCTTTAAAGTATATATGCAATTAAATACGCTGATTTTGAATGTTCTCCAAAATATAGCATTTTGTCATTTTTCAAGTAGTTGAAGCCTTTTTGGAAAGAAAACAACATTGGAAGTTTATATTATTTAATTCCAACATAAAAATTTCCATGAAACTATTTCGGAAAACCAATGGTAATTAGAGTATGAAACTATCAGAAGCTATTTTTAAAAAAAATAGGGGAAGCTGGAGTATTTTAATCACAATGTTTAAGGGTTGAGATAGAACTGTGAAAAAGTGCTTAGTTTGAGTATGGTTTGGCAATTATCTCCTTTATATATTAGCTAATTCAATGTCTTTTGAGTATAATGGAATTTTACAGTAGTAGATTTTTTCTGGCTCATATAGTTGCAACTTATTTTATGTCCTCTCACCACATCATTTCGTTCTCTATGCACAGGTTGGTGATCAAGATGAAAAGTTGGCAGAAGGGATTAAGCTTTATGCTATATCGACTACAGCAGCATCTAAGCGGACAATCCTCAGTGATCTTGTGACTGTATGAACATATATATTGGTTTCTTGAATTCATTTTGTTTCTTCGTGTTCCATATATATATTGTTATTGAGTTTTGAACTCTAGACAGAGATATATCTGTATCCTCTTAACTCTAATTAAATTATCTTTGCAGGTTTATGCTAAGGGCGGAAAAGCAATTGTTTTCACACAGACCAAACGAGATGCGGATGAAGTCTCTCTAGTATTAACAAACAGCATTGCCTCAGAAGCACTGCATGGTGACATTTCTCAGCACCAGAGAGAGAGAACTCTAAATGGTTTTAGACAAGGAAAATTCACTGTGCTTGTTGCTACTGATGTTGCTTCTCGGGGGCTTGATATACCGAATGTTGACCTCGTAAGTTCACGTATATTTGTGGACGAGTACTGAGAAACATTATGCAAACATTTTTAGGTTTAATTACAAAAATTAGTCTTGGTGATGACCTTATTACAAAAACACTTAACCAAACTTATGGTTAATTTCGTGATTGTGAAAGTTGTTTGGTGTTTTTTATTATTATTATTATTATTAAAATTATGTCAAACCTCAAGGGTAGTTTTTGTAACTATCCAGATATTTTCTTATCTCCGGGTTTTTAGCAGTTCAAATTTTGTCAATTGATAGCAACTTCATACTTTCTTCCCAGATTATACACTACGAGCTTCCAAACGATCCGGAAACATTTGTCCACCGATCTGGACGAACAGGGCGTGCAGGAAAACTAGGCACAACTGTTTTGTTGTTCACTAGCAACCAACGCAGGACAGTCAAGTCCCTCGAACGGGATGTCGGGAGCAAGTTCGAATTTATTAGCCCTCCGTCGGTTCAAGAGGTTCTGGAGTCATCAGCTGAGCACGTAGTTGCTACACTGGGTGGGGTCCATCCTGAATCTATCGAGTATTTTACTCCAACTGCCCAGAAGCTGTTCGAACAGAAAGGAGTCGACGCCCTTGCTGCTGCCCTTGCGACTTTGAGTGGATTCTCCAAGCCTCCATCATCTCGGTCACTAATTACTCATGCGCAGGTAAAATGATGCAATTGCTAGTGTTTGTACTTTATAGTTTATATATCTCTTAAGTTTTACACATCAGCTTTCAACTTGGTTTGATTGATGTTTTATGCATATTGACCTGTGCTTGTTAAAACCCTAATGATCTTTCTAAACAACAAATGTCTTCATTGGATTAAAAACATCTGTAATACCACTGGAGTTGTAAAATTTGAAAAAAAAATACTTTGTTTTCTTGGATTAAGACTAAATCTCGAGACTTTTTTTTTATCTTTCTCTGCAGGGATTTGTTACGTTACAGCTGATCCGTGATGCTGGCGGTTCTTCTCGAGGGTACCTATCTGCAAGATCTGTTACTGGCTTCCTCTCTGATGTGTATCCCACTGCTGCAGATGAAATAGGAAAAATACACCTTATTGCTGATGAACAGGTGCGTGACTGACTGACTGACTGTGTGCTGAGCTGCCAGTAAAAATGATGTTTTTTTGTGCTCCTTTTATGAATTTAATATGCTTGCAGGTTCAAGGAGCAGTTTTTGATCTCCCAGAAGAGATTGCAAAGGAGTTACTAACTCGGGAAATCCCAGCAGGAAACACTATTACCAAAATCACAAAGGTGGTCTTTTGTTTGCCCCTCTTTTCTCAACATTATGAAACAGTCTTGATTAAGAAAAACATTCAGGTTTCAATTCAATTAAGCACAAAAAAAAAACTCTCTCAAAATCAGAAACTCGCTTGAATTTCCTGATTTTGCAAATTGTCCCATCAAGGTGTAGGTCTTGCAATAATCATTAGTATATAGCATGCATGTTTGACTGTATTATAATATGATTCTCTTGTTAATTTTAAATAAAATTTATACAGTTGCCCCCGTTGCAAGATGATGGGCCTCCAAGCGATTATTATGGTCGATTCTCCAACTCTGAAAGACGCTCCTCCCCTAGAGGCGGCTCAAGGGACAGGGGAAGTTCTAGAACCTCTCGTGATTGGTTGAATAGTAATGATGATGAGGATGGATTCAAAAGAGGCGGCCGCGGTGGAAGAAGTGAAAATAGCTGGTCTAAGAACTCAAGAAGCAGTGGCAGTGATTGGCTTATGGGTGGTGATAGGCAATCAAGCCGGTCCCCGTCTTATGGTGGCCGATCATCACCGTCTTATGGGGACCGATCATCACCTTCTTATGGAGGCCGATCTTCACCGTCTTATGGGGGCAGATCTTCACCATCTTTTGGGAGCCGATCGCCATCTTTTGGGAGCAGAGATAGGTATTACTATATTTTACTCTCTTAACTTATTTTGCATTCCATAAGTATTCGGACTGAAATATTATAGAAATAACCTTTAGGTTTGGTCAAGTTACCTTATCAGAGCATTTCTAATACTTAAATTAGTAAATTCTACTTTTAAACTGATGTATCTTGCAGAAGCTTTGGCGGTGCATGTTTCAAATGTGGGAAATCTGGTCACAGAGCGTCCGAATGCCCTAACGATAATGACTTTTAATTTGTGCTGTCAGTGGTTAAAATCATCCTATCCTCGTAAAAAATGTTGAAGATGTAGCTAGCAAGTCCTAGGCTGATGGTCTCTATGCCAGAAGCAGAGTTGAAGAAATAAACTCCCAAAGAATTGTGTGTTATGTTCCACTTGTCGTGGCAAGTCGTCTGTTTCGCCAAAGGAGGCAAGTATCTTCAACAGTGATGGTTTTCGGTTTTCCAGTGTTACAAGGAAACGAGGATAGGAATATCTTATGTTACCCTTCTGTTTTGTATGTTTGATGTGTCCATTCGGTTACAAACAAATCTAGGGAGGTTTTGTATCGAATCACTAGCTAAATTATGTGATCTTTATCAGAATTAGGCTATATATTTCATCCCCTAAGAATTTGTATCATTTTTTGAATATAATCTTTCTTTCGTTTACTTATTTATTCCATGTCATATCAAAATTTTATACAGTGTATATTTCATTTATGCAGTTAGATATCAAGAATTGAAACATAAACATTTCACTTCACAAAAAAACTCTTCTCTACTATTCTCACTTCCCATAGTTTTTATTATATTTCAATTCTGCAGTTATAGATATAAAGAATTGAAACAGAAACATTTCACTTGACAAACACAAACTCTCCTATTCTATTTTCACTTCCCATACAAAGCACTCAACAAAGTTCGATAAGCCGTCCCTCTCTTATCCTTGGAAGCCTCTCTCACTCGATTCTCCTCCGGCACCACCCCTTTCTCCTTCAGCATCTCCAGCATCTCTCTCCCCTCACTCTCCAGCCCGACCCTCGTCAGCCCCTCGAACGCCGCCACACAAGTTCCGGCATTGGGCTTCATTCCTTTTCCCACCATCTCATAAACGTACTTCTTAGCCTCCTTAGCCATTCTCGAGTCCCCGCTCTCGGCCAGCGATCTGATCAACACTCTGTAGCTGTAGGCGTTGGGCAGGACCCCGCTGGATAGCATCCTCAGGTAGACCTTGTGGGCGTCCTTGGCCTCGCCTGCATCGGCGTAGGCCTCCATCACGGCCGTGTGGGCCACCACGTCCGGCGTCTGGCCCTTGTCCTTGATCTGAGAGAAGAGCTCGAGGGCCTCGTGGGTCAAACCGTCCTGGGACAATCCGTCGAACATCTTCACGGCGCTGTTCATGAGCCCGTCCTCGCGCATCTTGGCGAACACTTCCTGGAGGTTTTTCGGGTCCTGCGAGTCTTCTTTGACGTAGGGTTTGTTGCTGAACGGGTTGTACGGCGGAGGGAGCTTGGGTTTGTCCGCTTTTTTCGGTGTCGTCGTCGTTGTCTCGGAATCGGAATCAGAGTCGGAGGGGAGAGAGAAATTTACTAGTTTGGGGTTTGGCTTCTTGGTCTGCGGCGGCGGCGGCGGCGTTTCGGGGGAAGTGCAGAGTGTTCTCCTCGCCGGGGAGAAGACCGGGAATGGGTTTGGGAAGATTCTAGCGGCGGAGATGAGGGTGGAGGAATGGAAGAGGCGGCTGAGAGGAGGAAAATGAGAGGTTTTCGATCTGGAGAAGAAAGAGGAGGATCGGGTTGCGATGATTTTCAGAGCCATTTGCATTTTGCGGAAGAGTTTGAAACGAAACAGTGGATGAGAAAAAGGTGCTGCGTGTGTTTTTTGGTGGAGGGAGGGAAAGATCTAGAAACAAGCTTTTGTATTTTAGGGCTTGCAAAGCCTGGGTTAGGAATTGCCCTCTGGGCCTCGATTTAGGCCCACCTCATCAGATAGTCTTGTAACTTTGTTATAAGTAAACTCGTACTTTGGTCGCTTTGTTTTCGTAATTTGTAATTAGAAACTGAGAAGCCTCAAATTACACTGAATTTCAGTCATTCAAAATTGTAATTCAGACACTCAAAATTGTACTCTATTCTCAAACAGGGTAATTATAACATTTGTACAGTAAGATGCATTGTGTAATTAGGACGGCCTCGGTGGGACGAGGAAGTAGTACTAGTTTAAAACCCCCACCTTATACTTATGAGATTGAGCTGAGAAAACTTTGGGGTCATTCATTATTATAGTCCACAGCTTCTAAGTTGGCAACAGATTGGGCACATGCCTAAACATGCTGCAAAACAAAAGGTATGTAACTAAAGAAAACAATATAAACCCATATATTTAACCTATCTAACATCCGAATCTAGTTAAGAGGTCTCAGGGGCAGTGATGGAAGAGACATCGGTGGAGTCGGTGGATTCTGGAAGCGAAAGGCTTCCACCAGCCTGTGGACTGTATGTATAAGCAACAAATGAAGCACCTACGGCTATCGACAGTCCCATAAAGGCCCATAGCCACCCCCTGCGCCTCCTTCGTTTTTCTTGTTGTTTACGTGCAACATCTGCAATTGATAAAGCTAAGAAAACAAAGTTTAAAATAAATAAATTGGCAGCATGGAATCGTTTAGATGATTACCAACCCCTATTTCAGGTTTTCTTTGATGCAAAGACAAGAAGCAGATGTGGCTTTCAAAATTACAAATATACACAATTGACATTTGTTTCTCATTTGCTAGGTGAATAACAAACCTACGGAGGGCATTTTGACACTTCAGAAATGCATCCAAAAAACATGAGTCGATGTCACTTGAAATTTAACAAGCCTAACTGCGTAACAGTCAGGAATACACTAAGCGTGGCATTGAATTTTCCTGCCATTTTGGCATCCAAACACTACTGCTTACCTAAAAAATGAATTGAATATATCACGTCTCATCACACAAAACACCATTGGCCATAAATCATAATAAAAAGATTAGTTAAATTGATGGTTCTTACCAACTTGAGAATAATTTCAAGAAATTATCAATTGGAAGTAAAAAGAAGCACCATCTAAGTTAAAAACGCCAAAGCACACGAGTATAATATGCCAAATCAAACTAAATTATGAGTCACTCAGTCAATTAGAAAGACACCAGCACTCCAAGTGAATGCCAGAGTGAAGAAAATGCACGAGTTTTTTGATTAAAAATACATTTTAAAGATGATAATGGCAAATTGATGATATAAAAACAAGTCTTAGTTATGAAAACATACCGACAAGCTTCCTCTGAGACATTTCATGATTAACAGTCTCATAGTACTGCAGCTTATCCTTTAACCGTGATATCTCCTGATCTTTCATGTCAATAATAGTGGAAGCAGCTTCTTGAGCTTCAGCTCGTGCTTGACCCCTTCCAATTGCTTCAGAGACAAATCTAGCCACCACTACTTCTTGGGCGATTTGATCGATTAAGTTGTTCTCAAGCTGGAGGCTATCACTAGCAACTGGAGGTGCAGGAAATGTTAAACCAGCTTCAGACATAATGTTCCTGACCCTCTCCCACTGGCTGAGCATCAAAGCGCGATTTTCCTCAGCAGTCTTCCTCTTTCCAATTTCTTCGAGAAGACTGAGCCTTGTGGCATTCAACTCTGATTCAATTCTAGAACCGGTTGAATGGGTATATGAAACGGAGCCATCAGAGGAGAAATCTGTGATTAAAAGTAAGATTGTTTAGTAAATTGCATACAAGGCTCAAGTATAATTATTGAAACATGAGTTAAAAACTTGCACGCATGTTCCTCAAAGATTACACGAGAAGATGGAGCTCAAATCAAATTAAACCTTTTTTGTTGATACATATAAAATCTTTTGCATCTGAAAATAGATATATAATCATAACAAACTTTTACCACTTGTTTTTGAATGCCCAAGACATACCATATTCGTAACAGCAAGATCAACACCACAAATACAACTAGCAATTATCTCATTTACAGCTCTGCAAGCATACCATAAGCAGAAAAAACGATTTGCAGTTACATGTACTAACAAACTCAGCATATTCGAAAAACCGAAAAGACTTAACGCATAAAAATAAAACAGAACAATACCATCAATTGCATCGTAAAAATCCCCTTGAGCAGAAACAAAGCTCCGGCTATCGAGCTGATTCAAGCTGAAGTCATTCAGCTCCACCTCAGTCCCCACGCTCGCCGTCTCACTCTTCAAATCCAGAAACGTCTCTTCGCCCGCTTCAACGACCTCTTCGTTTACAACCAACTCCTCATTAGCGAAATTCTCCCCCACATCATCCAAGCGCAACGCATCGGTTTCGTTTCCAGAGGGCGATTCCGGAACCGAGTTCCTCCGTTCATTCCCTCCGCGGCGGCGCTTGAGGTTGACGACGTAAGGAGAAGGGAAATTCGGGTCAGGCGATGAGTGATCGGGAATCGGAGCCTGCTCCGGAGTCACGTAGAGAGCCGGCGATATGTAGAGGTGTCTCGGACCGCGAATTCTCGAGTCGGAGTCGCCGTCGTGGAAGGGCTTCTTCTGCGAATCTCGTACCCCGGGTTCCAGCAAGTTTTCCAAGGCGATAGAAGTGAAGGTAGGCATGGCTTGAGGCTTCAGACGGATTAACGCGGGAAATTAGGTTTAATTTGGTTTCGCAATCGCCGCCATGGAAGTAGAGAAAAATAGGAGGGAAAAGAAAATGGGTTTTAGGTAACACGGAGGAAAAGGGGAAAGCAATGTGTAGTGAAAATAAATATTTGCCGTATAAAATAAGTAGTCAATTTATAGATAATTAATTTTATTAAATACAATATTGGCTTGTTAATTGTTTAAAATTAATACTCCGTATTAGTATTATAGCTTGGGTCTATAATTAAAAGTTTTTAGTTTTGTGTTGGTTATTAGGGCAGCTATTTATTTAATATAAAATAAAATTAAGGTGATTTAAAGAAATTATTTTCCAATAAGTTCGGAAGGTTCTGGTAGCGGTAGGGACGTGAGTCGTGACATCATATCTCATGCCGATTGGTCACGTGGCTTAATTTGACTTGCACTTCAAGAAATTTCAGAGGGTTAATATTGTAATTTGGGTTTACTTTGGTCGTCAACACGGACTGAAAGAGAAAAGTCATTATCAATAAACGCAATTAATCAAACGGTCTGGATTTAAATATATAAACCAATACTATTTATAAGAAGATTGGATATAAACAAAATTTGCCTTTTTATATAGTATAATTCAAAATCATAATTGCAGAATTAAAAATGTGAAAGGAACAAAAAAGCGTGAAACGATTTTTTTGGCTACATAACATAATCTCAATTTACATCAAACATATTAAAGCTCCAATGAAATGTGCCCTTGAATGAATTAACCAAAATATAAAAACACAGTATAATACAACAAAATCACACTTGGAATACACATAGACAACAAAAACGCAACCTATTATAATCAAACACAAAAGCAGCATCACATCTCAACACACCTGCCATAACCTTCAACTTAAGCCAGCCAAATAACAACCATTATGCTTCTTTTTTTTATCTCTCAGGTAAAGTCAATCATCGATAGCTCGGCACGGACTCCGTTCCCTTGGCTATTCAAACGTTGGGACCCATCATCTGGCCCAACTATACTATTCCCCAACACGGGCGCCTCGGTTCCAGTAGGCTCCGAAACACCTGGCGTCGGAGATTGCTTTTCCTGGTTTTCAACAATTTTATCATCTGGTAGAGGGCCCTGTCCCTGGTCACTAGACTCGACAACTGTGGGCCCAGAAGAATCAGACTCGACGACTGTGGGCCCAGAAGAATCAGACTCGACAGCAGTGGTATCCCCTTCCACAGGGTTCTGCGAACCAACCGATTCGGTCGAGGGCTGAGGTGAAGAGCCTTCTAATAGTAATTGTTTGTCAGGCTGGGAGGTCGGAAGGGCAGGAGTAGGAGCGGGCTTTTTGGGTCCGGACTGGCCAGGATTTGGTCCGTACAGAGACGACATTCCGGGTGGGAGGATTTCAATTGAGGGTTTCTTGGCCGCATCTTGTAGGGTTGTGAGCTTGGAATCCTCAAGGGAGGCTAGGAAAGAAGATGCAGCGTCCAATTTGGTGGATGAAGTGTGTTCCATCTCTTTTTGCAGGGTTTTGTTCCAAGCCTGAACCAAGCTCCTCAGTGTGGGTCGGCCATGAGCCTGAAGGAATAATAATAAGTTAGGTTTTACACACACACACTTACATTCCGAGTTAGGATTAATTACAATATTTACCACAAGGTTTAGCTTTGCCAAAAAAAAAACAGTTGCAATTTTAAAATTACAAATTCCTAGTAGAATTTGTTTTTATACTTGACTAAAGTGCCCCCTACCCAAGCGAGGATAGGCTTAGTAAGATACTACATATCTCGAGTGGATGTTTGGATTTTTAATACTTGAAGGTAAGTATATATTTTTTTTGTTTGTGTAATAAGGCAAAACCTCGGGTGATTTTTTTAACTATCCCTAGTTACTACCAAAAAGCCACTCTTAGTGTTCAGTCTGATAACAGAACCTGCACTATCCTTAAAATTACAAATGGATCTTTAAATATTTGTTTCTATTGAACAAATTGCAAATTGAACCCCTTGAGGGTGCAATCGTAAGTTTCAAATGTGTTAGAAAAACACAGATTATTTTGTAACTTTGGGACAAAGCTGGATTTATATTTATTTTTTGTAATAAGGCTACTAAACTTGGGGTAATTTTTGTAATTAACCTTATAATTATATGTAGCTATGGGAAATGGAAATCATACATGAGCGTGGAGAACAGCCTCAGCAAGCATCCCAGTGTCCTGCCAAGCCTTTTCCATGAGTACATTGTCACCCAGAAGAGCAGCCGCAAAAGCTGCTTCCCTTCCAGAACCAACTGATATCAAATTGCTCACCAAGTTCTGCAGAAACACAAAAGTATAGACTAGTCAAAACTGTCAAATACAGCAGCATATAGAACATCACACGCAGAAGATCCTAGGTTCGCTAACTATCATCTTCTAAGATGCCATGACATCAAGCAAACAAAGCTGAAAAACACTACTGTATGAAATGGTCAAATTTGCTGCAAGTTGCGCATGTATGGAATGGTACTGAACTACTGACCCTAGAAGAATCACATATAATTATATAAAGCATAGTTACATACACTGAGCCGTGTCAACTCTCCATGATTTGCAAGGCGTAAAGTAAGCCCTCTCAATTCATGGCTTTGCAGAGCTCCTTTCACAGATCCTGCAGCAGCTAATCTCTTAAGAGCTTCCCGAGCAATCTCTCCTTGTCCAGTAGCATCTGCAGCATCAATAAGTTCGAGGAACTCCTTAGCAAACTTAGCTACTCCTTGAACAGCATCCACAACATTTTCCTTCTTCGAAGACAGATTCATAATGTCATTCAAATTCAACCCCAAAGCTTCCTGTCCTATATCCCTGCTGTTGCTCATAGTTAAGAGGCATTGAAGGGCTCTTTTCAAATCGTTGCTCTGCATTGCTAGATCAAATTCTAATCTCTTGGATATTCCAGGTAAATGAAGTGCTTCAGTGGCATAACCCATCCCAAGCATGAATTGAGCTAAATCATCGTGATGTTCTCTACCAAGCCTAACAGCCCATTTTACTGCACTAACAGCATCTCCGTGTGCAGCAAGACACCGACAACGAATACCAGGATGGCTAAGTGATATTGCATGGGCAGACATGTACCTGTCAATTAGCCAGAGAACATTGTCTTTCACGCCTGCAACTACAAGAGGTCCAACAGGTCGTTTTTGTTCGGCTGGAAACCTAGTAACAGCAACGGCAACTCCACCACCACCCACAGCAACTTCATTATATCTCCTTTCTTCAGTCTCATTTGGTACTGATATTGTTAAGAAAGGGGGTATGGAGGGGGAATGCTGAAAAGAAGCTAATCTAACCACCTGTAACAAAGGAGGCCTCAAGGCTATCCTCTCCAGTGAGGCTGTTTGTTGACTATCAACAGTTATTAACGCCAACTCACCATGTTCTGCAACATCTCTTGACTGTGCCTCTTTAAGCCTCGTCTCTTCCTTCCTTCTTTTAGTTTCTACATCAATAGGTGCAACACCAGCATCCACAAAGACACACTCGATGGTGGTAGGGGTAGCTACAAACAATTGTCTTCGGTGCCAAACACCTCCAGTGGCATAAGGGATTGCCACGTCTCCAAGGTACCGAAACTGAGGACGCAGTGAAGAAATGACGATATGTTGTTGATACGCGAAAGCACAATATTCGACAGTTTGGTCCCATGCTGTCCATTCAGGTTGAGGAAGAAGACCTCCCACTGGTTGAAAGGTTTCCCAGCTGAATAATTGAAAGTTTGGAGATGGAGCTTCAGATGAAGATTTTTGTGAAGAATATGCATCGTCCATGGTATTGAAAGAAGAATTGGAACTATTTCCAAATCCAGACAAGGGCATGGATTGGATTGTGGATATAGCTGTGGCAGCCACAGGGCTTACTCTTCGAGATGTCCGATAGGAAACACCAAGAAGAGCTCCCCCGTGCAAACCAGAGACTGGTTCACTGCGGCTACCAACTGACCTCATCAATATGTTTGATGTTCCATCATCCAGCAATATGCGAACTTGAACACTAGCGGAGGAAGCCGCGGAAGCTGCTGCGGCTGCAGCTTGTGCAGCAGCAGCTGCAGCTTCCTTTGCTCGCCTTGATGAGCTGCCTTTAGGGATTATAGGCATTCTGGGGGGCAATACAGACTCCAGCAACGCAAACCTATCTCTACAAGAGTCCCAAGCCAAGAGTCTTGCACTGCCTGAATCAACTATCGACCAGTCACTGACCTTATAAATTGAGAAATATGGAATGTCAGGCCACACAACAGCAAGGAACCTGCAGAAAACGATAAATCAAAAACGAACATTTTAATATCACTGTAATATATTTATAAGAATTACAAAAAATCTACGGTTCAATGTTGCCATTCCAGTATATCCAAAAAGACTAATGCTTGACCAGTAATGTCATTACCAAGTAAGAAAATGGAGATGCTACTTACTTTCCTGAACTGCTCACAGAGAGAACCGAGTATGAATCGTGTGGAACAGGAGTGCTAATGTGCTTTTTAACTTGCTTCACATGGAGCTGTTCCGGTGAGTCTCCCCAGACTCTCCCCACGTCATTTAAGGAGCCATTGCTTCCAAGAGCTTGATTTGCTGTGTTAGACAATTGAAATTCCAGCAGTTTCAACTCCCTCTCAACAATGTAGACAGCCGCAAATTCTCGGCTTTCTGTTGTTGTTGGCAATGGAGCAACAGATGGGAGTGATTTGGAATCAAATTCACATACAAGAACACCCATATTGGTCCCAGTTGCCACAAGATGAGGCCTCAAAGGATGTGCAACCATAGAATACACCTATCAAAGCAACATTTAGCATGCGTGCAGTATGAATCTATTATCCTGAAGTCAAATCACTGATGAACATAATCAACAGAATAATTTACTAAAACCATACCCTAAGCTTCTTGTGAGTTGCAAGCAACTGGGGTGGGACTAATGATGACAATTCACATAATGGCCTTGTCAAAGCTGAATATGTAGGATGCTCAATGGCCCTATCAAATATAGCATTGATAATTAAAATCTCCCACTAGATGACAGGGAGGATGCATTTGTGAAGAGCATAAAGTATCAACAATCATCGTGATTTAAATTAGACAGACTAAACTTCTCTGCATATAACTTGTAAGTACCATATATGGGAATCTTTTACGCATGTCAGGATATCAAGATTTGGGGCTCGAGGATGGCACCAAGATGCCACACTATGACAAGCCAGCTTCGGAACAGGCTTTATACGACGCAATTCCTACAACCAGTGAAGGGGGGGTGTTAAAAACTGTGGAAAATGCCCAACATTAATTCCTTATCTCAACAAATGCATTGAAAAAGCAATGAGAACCTTAAATGACATTGTGTCCCAGATAGCTAAAGTCTTGTCTGCGCCAATTGTAATGAGTTGTGGTGGAGCGCCAACAACACGAGAAAGCTCAACAGCTACAACCCCACCATCATGGGCCTTATAAAATAAGAATATAAAAGCCTCTTAGACTCAATAATCAAATCAGCATAACTGCTAAAATATTTAGAGAATTGAAAATATCCTAGAATTAGAATTGAGGGATTATGTACTTTTAAGCTCAACTTAGGAACAAGTTCTCGTGAATCCTGACCATAGTCTGCATTCCAAAGAACAAGCAAGCCGTCGCTACCACCAGAAACCAGAAGGTTCTGGTTCAAATGCACATCAACAGAAGAGACAATATGAGTTTATCAATAAATAAATAAATAACAGAGAAAAACAACATAGGCACACATTCAAGAGCAACCAAAAGCATTGAAACTTCACCACGTTTAATTTTGATAGAGGGGGATATATGCTATGCATGGATAGTAGCACATTAAAAACTCAAAAATATGTTTACCCATTCAACTAACATTACCAAGTATGTGAATATACTAAAGGATTAAACCAGACACTAATTAATATGCTGTGTTTCGAAAATAAAGATTTAACTTGTTTACAACTCTTAAACTACCTCGCCAGAAGAGGCCATGAAAGTCATCAAACAAGATATTGATCCCTTATGACCTCCAGTATATCTTCTAGCAAGCTGCGGCAAACTCAACATGTCAAGACAGTGTCTTTTGAGATTGCAGGTATTACTTCATGACTAAAACTAAAAATATAAATTAGAAAGACCTTCCATGTTAGCATAGAAAGAACTCTAATCACACCATCTGATCCACCAAATGCCACAAGAGGACCATCACTAGCAGCCGATCTACAAAGGAACTCCATACTGCATGAAAATAATTTCAGTTGGTCAGGATAGTCAATCCTTCCAGAGGAGGTTTCCCAAGATTTTTTTTTACTATATCTTTGTTGCCTATAGAGGATTATATGGATACTGATGTTTTCTTTAATCACGAGTTTATAAATTTTACATTTTTTTCTTATTCCTTTTTCTTGGGGTCTCACTTATGTCAGTTAAGCACATCACCTTGTGCCACAGGCGATAGGAGCCCTTGTCACCTTTTTCCTATTTTAAAAGCATTTTTACTAGTGCAAGCTTAATTATTGTGTATACTTCAAGTGACTGAGTGAGCACAGGATAAAGTATCATATATTGACTAACGGTCAAATTTTAAAAGCATTTTTACTAGTGCAAGATTAATTATTGTGTATACTTCAAGTGACTGAGTGAGCACAGGATAAAGTATCATATATTGAAGAAGCAGTACAATTTGCTCAGAAAGTGTAAATTCAATACTTACCATAGCATAGATCTGTTATCCAAGTCCTGCTTTGGTACATCTCGGCCACGCATTGTCACTAAATCTAGAAAAATTGCTTTGTTCTCACAACATATGACAAGAAAATGGCGTCCTTTTGTTGAGGGTGGAGGAAAATTGAATGGTGAAGTAATATTGGTGGCAGCCGATGGAGCTTCAGCTGCAGCAGATCTGTTCCGCCATAGCTGCCAATAGTGAACATCATCATCATAAAAGCTAACCTGTTTAACACTTGAACCCGCATGTCACAATATCAGAATCACTGTTAATATACAAGCAAGGATAAGTAAACTAATGAAGGAAAATCAATGGTGTCTGGTGTCCCCAGGCACGTAACAAAATATACCTTCCACCTCGAATAGCTTCTGTGGGTTTTCCTCGAGACTCTATCATGCATAAAGAGAACAAAATTCAACAAAACTAGGTACTTATTCAACAGTGGAACTGTGTGTACAGATAACACAAATCGACATTTCATCTCATACAAATGATCCTCGGAAAAAGAATTAAGGGATAAAGCTCGTTGGGATACTGTAAGCAACAAACTAGATCTATGAAGAGTAGCTTCTTGCACCAAACAGAATCAATCATTGCATAAGTTCCAACAATTATTACAAAATAGCAAAGACTTTTTGTGCCCAAAAATCTAATTACATACAGTACTTATCTATCTAATAATAAATGAATTGATGTGCATTGTAACGTATATGCCTTCACATTTTATTATTTAAGAAATGTTATGTGCCAAGTTTTTAAAATAAATGAATCCATTAAGCGTCCAGTGCTCAGTCTTAACATAAATCCAAGACAGGGTCTATAATACGAACATGGATGAGAACCTTTTCCTAAATCTTTCAAAATCAGAACTACGATCGTAGTTCAAACCATTTCCGGCCTAATTGAAAGGGCGGTTTTCTAAAAATATCCATAGATCGCATCAAGCTCTAAAAATCCAGCACCATTCCAACTCAAATACTACAACAACCTTAACGCAATCAAACAGCACATAACAATCCATAGAAAATGAATGCATCATCAACCATCAAATCATTATTTATATATCACCACACATCATTATCCTCACTAAAGATGTAGCTACAATACCTGTTTCGCCCTCGGCCAGCTTCTCCAATTTGGCACCAACCAAACGCCTCACATCTACACCCCCACCCTTCAACTCGTAAATCACCTAAAAAATAACTCAACATTACGAGCATTTCGCCGCACAACTCACTGAAACCACGCAGAGAAAAATATACTGAGTATTAAAAATAATAAAATAAATAGAAAAAAAAACCTGGCGATGTTCCCAATTCCAAACGGAAACATGATCCGATGCATCGGACGTGACGAGCCACGGGTGCGTCGGGTGAAACTGAATCTTCACGATCTTGTCGTTCGACTGACGAAAGGCTCGTAACCGCAGCATAGTTGTGCACGAATTCCACGGCCAATTTTCGCGACTAAACAATGGATCTGATAAGGGAGTATAAGAATTTCAAAGCTTCTTCACTGTTAAACGGAAGTGGAGAAGCGGGTCGGTTCTTAAGATTCAGATCGGCCCGACTTCGGAGCAGGACTTTGATGGTGAACTCTAGTAAAAGTAGCAGGGGTATATCTTGGAAATCTATTTTTCTTAATTAAAAAAAAAACAATTTAGTACGGAGTAAAATATTTTAATATTAAAATAATTTTTAAGTGATTAAAAATACAAAAGTTTTAATGTGTCATAAAATATTTATTAAATGATATCTTTAAACATGTTAAAATACATTAAAATTATTATTAATTGATTTGAATGTTTTTTTAAACATTTTAAAGTATTTTAAAATACTTTTAAAATTATTTAAAATATTTTTGAAACATTTCAAAGTATGTTAAAATAATTTTTAAATAATATATAGCTTGATAGATTATTATTTGTTTTGCTATATGTTATTGGCAGATTATTATTGGTTGGAGAGTCTGTTAGCTGTTAGCTCGTGTGTGTTAGGCTTTTTTTTATGCGTAATCTCGTAATGTTATATGAAATTGACCTTTAAAAAAATAAAATAAAATAATTATTATTAATTTAAATAGTTGAGTATTATAAGAATAAAATTATTATAATTTTTTTTCATTTATAAATATATAAAATTTTAAGAGACAACTTAAAAATAAAAGTATACAAAATTTTAAAAATTAAAATATAAAATATACTAATATAGAAATAATTTTTAGTATAATAATTAATAATTATACATAAATTATATAGTAATAAATAAAAAAAATACATGTTTGATTTTTCAAAATGTAAAAGAAAGTTTTAGTAAGTTATACTTATAGGAGTAATTATCAATTAATTGTTTAGAGTAGTACTATTAATTAATTAATTAAGAATAATTGTTTATATAAAAATATTGGATTGTGTCGGGTCAGATATACCCGGATCCGGTGATATCTGTTTCCCAATTACGTGCAAAGAAGCCCCCTTAAGCAATTGAATTGAATAAACCCTAATTCCCAATTCCCTCCCTAATTTCCCAAGCAAAAGTAGTCTTTACGGAGTCTCCAAGCAATCAATTTCGCTTTTTTCTCCTTTACATTCTGGTAAATTTATATGGGGTTTTAGGCATATGTGTATGCTAGGTGCTCGTGCATGCGTTTCGAACGTTTTCAGGGGTCGATTTTTTTTCTTCATATTTTAAAAATCCAACTAAAAGTTAGGGTTTGTGACGTAATCCATTTTTCGAATTTCAGCGTTCTGAAACTATTTCAGGGAACGCATTACATCATGTTTGCGTTGATAAACTGCCATCGTCGATTATTCCTTTTATTTTCTTTCATTTTTTCTTCAACTGTTTTTTGTAGTGCAAGGAAAGGAAAGGGTGACCACGTGTTTTGTGGCAGGCAGAAAGAAGAGTAGCTGAGTGAGCTGGGAGATGAGTTGATGCTATGAGTAGGCTGTCATTTAGGCCTCGACCTGTCGACATTAACAAGAAGCTCCCAATTGTAAAATCCGTTAAGGAATTCGAGGATGATGAAGGCCCGACTTCCACTCGTACGTCGCAGATATTCCGCCTCGCTGCAGAGGCTGATAATGAGGTGTGGTTTTGCTGTTGTTTTGCTTATTCTGCAGGCAGACATATTTGATAAGCTATTTAAGTTCGGTAAAAATATTTATTTATTTTTAAGCGCCAATGTCTCTGTAGTGGTCGTTGGTTCTAATCTGCTACCTGTTTCGAGGCCACACTATAATTGTTTTAACAATTTAGTATGTGATTAAAGTATGCCACCATTTGGTATTTAATTACGAACTGAATGTTTCAAAAAAATCATTCAGAATGTACTCGGTGCGTGCTGAATAAAATTATACGTATATTGCCTAATACCACAGTTGTAAACTCATAGGTACAACATCCAGTACCAGCCAAGAAAGTTACTTCAGAAATCCCTACTCCCGAGTTTTTGATCGTGGACACATATGAAAGGGACTATTCCCGTACTTTCTCCCAACCAACATCATACCTGCGTGCCAGAGGAGGTGAGTCAAGTGCATGTGCTGCTGACAGTTCTATTATTATAAAATTAGTTATGACTTAAAATTTATTCATGTTACTGACAGCGCGGGCTGAAATTGGAGAATTTGTGGAGTACGATCTCGATAATGAGGATGAAGATTGGCTTCACGACTTCAACAATGAAAGAACAATTCTTTTTGCTGAAAAGTAATAATCTTTCTCTGTAGTTTAATCATTATGGAGAGGGAGTACCGGAGTACAGTATGGAAATGAGCACTTTCATTACGTATGTGCTACTGCTTATACTCAGTTCATTTGACATTGATGCAGGTTAGAGATTATTATTTTCAAATTAGAGGTCTTAGATCTCAAGGCTCGTGAAAGAGCAGGAGTTATAGCTCCAACACTTGGCTCTCCCATCCCAGTGCTTTTATCTTTTGATGGTGCTGTTGAGGTGCGATCGACACTTTCTTATGCTTTGTTTACCAAACTTTGCTATTGTATTTCATGATTTTGTGGTTCACTTATTATTCTCTCTCATCTTTTTAGGTTGTAAAAGTAACATTTTTTTTCAACTTAAGCACATTTTACGTGTATTTTAGATTTGCTTTATTGAACAGCTTGCTCAACTAGTTCAAACCTACTGGGGCACTTTTTTCAGTTGGTTTCTTTATAATACTCGTCCTTTTTGTAGTTTTGGCCATTTTTATCTTTTTTCATATTTCATGTCCGTATTTAGATTTGTTCAAATGTTTTTGGTATAGAAGATGTATCTGGTCGTGAGTATTCAATGGATATATGCCACATCACTAGCAGGCTTGTGTGTGATAATTTAAGGTTATAAGTCAATATAAAGAATTTCAAGAATGAATCTTGCAGCTAGAAGTTTGAATTATACCATGTCTCTCATTTCATTTTGGCCCTGTTGTGTCATTGTACGATAATCTTCTAATCATACATTGATTCACATGCTAGGCATTACAAGACCTTTCCATCAAATATGGAGTTTTCCAATCCATTTACAATTACTGGAAAGAAAAGGTATGCGCCCGTTCCTTTGTTTTCATTATGATTTGACTTTTGTAAGTGGGATTACTTTTACTAGCGACAAACAGACAAACATCATATGATTCTTATGTTTCTTTAAAACAACATCTTATGATACAATATTTTTATATGCGCTTATGCAACTTTAGCCATTATTATTCCCCGCTGCCGGTTTTAGTGGATATGAGTTCAATATTGAACAGTTGTATTCCTGAAAAATGGGTCTGAGTGTCTTTTGGACTCTGTCTGCATCAGAGCAATTATTTGGTGATATGCAGAAATGACAGTTTAGGCCATTACACTATAGCTTGTCTGAATGTTGAAATTTCATCATGTGATAACAGTTGATTTAATAAGGGTAAGGATGGATTAGATTAACCATAGTATGTTTTTCGAAGATGATTTGACTGGTAAAAGGAAAACCAATAATCAGATAAACTTTTATATAGGAGGTTGCATGTAGCTATAATTTAGAGACTTCTCAGTGAAAATCGGCTAGGATAAGCTAGAGATCTTCTATTTCTACTAAAAGTGACAGGTTAAGATAGACTGCTTTTTTATTTTGACTTGGATTTTGGAATGTATGTGCATTTTATTGTTGACATGGGTTGCTGGTTTGCATCCTACTTTTGCTGTTCAGAGTAGAATATTAAAATTATGTTACCAAATATTGTTGAAATTATGGTAAGATAGACTGGTATTGTTGAAATTATGTTTTCACATAACAATTTGCTTTTTATGCCTTGTATTTTTCTCTGACAGCGTGAAAGATGGCAAAAGCCTATCCTTCGGCGTTTGCAGGTTTGTTTGGACATTTCTTTAATTGGTATTCCTATTTACCAATATTTTGGTTTAGTTCAACTCACTGATTAAAAAGTAAAAAATAAAAATCCGCAAAATCTTTGGTTTATCTTTCAACCTTCCATTACATCTATATACTTTAATGATATAGGATTCCTTTTTTCTTCCCTCAAAACACAGCTGAACATAAATCATCACTTTGTGTTCTGCCTATCACTTGAATCTGTTTATCAGAGCATTGTAGTATATTTGAAGCTCCATTGACCTTTCCATTTCCTGCCTAGTTTATTTAACATTTTTAGTTTCACTTGACAAACGTGCAAGCATTTTGTGCCTTATTTCCAAATCGTGCAAAATTTTGTTATTTGGGTAGTATGTTTAGCTTCTAATAACTGTTCATTGCTATTACTTTTCAGCCACCTCCGCCAGTTAATGACACCAATCCTTACAATGTGTTCAGGCCAAGGGAGAAAGCTCACAGGCTTCACACTAGGAGGGTATGAGATCATTAAATGAGTACTAAAGTGTATGAATGATATTTAAAGGTTATTGCATTGCCATAAACCCCATGGGCTTGCTTGTTTTAAACAGATGCAAAGGAGGGAAAACAACGTGCAATCATTTGAAAAGCTTCGCCAGGTGAGCTCTACATTTTTTTCTATACAGATTCCCACCACCTGTGGGGCTTATCTTATCAGATATCATGCTCTTGTAACGAAACAAGTCACCAGATACTTATTAATTTGGGTAATTAAGTCACATGCTTTTGTCTCTGGTCTTGAACCGTTTATTTTTAGCTTGTAATAACTCCAATATCTTACTCTTCTTTTTCCTGACCATTAATCAATTCAAATTTCAAGTGGTAATATCCGAGATACTAACTAGAAATTAACTTACCCTTCAGTCCTTGAATGAAAAATCTAAATCTCAATACCCAATCTTTAATCGTTTATTTCTCAGGAACACACTTGGCTCATATCATGCGATTTTTTATTTTCTTGTCTCAGGTCAGGCGCAACCTTGATCAGGCGAAGACTATTCTCGAGACTCTGATCAAGGTATTATTATTACTTCAGATATATCAAGATATTGCATTCAATTTGTCTGGTGCTGGATTTTTTTTAATGACGATTCATCATGCTTCCATGTAGAGAGAAGAGAAAAAACGTGAACTTGTGGAGAGTGAGGTCACCCTTCAAAGAGTTCAGATGAAGTACAAGGTTTGCTTCATTATTTTGTGCTTGTATGGATAATATCACAATTCATTTATTAGTTTTGCACACTGAAGTCAGATAAGTTTTATGTGTGAATGAACATGGAAATTAAACCTGAATATCTTGTAAGTTTGTTAACAAATGACAAGCTGGGGTATTTAATTTTCACCGGATGTTGTACTAATATCTAGGTTTTCTTCCTAGTATTTTGTTAACAAGGAAAGGGGTATTACATGAAAAATAGTGACAGCTGGCATGTTTTTAAACTGAACTATAAAAACGGCTTCATTCTTTCTAATCGAATAATTTTGGAAAATATTTTTGTCCTATTATTATCTCTTCACAGAAGTTTTTCTTACTATATAAGATCATTTGTAGTATCATCGTAGTTTTTAATGAGATCTGATTTTCGGTGTTATTATGGAATATAGCAAACCAGATGGTTCATAATGAATAGCCGCAGATGTAAAATAAGTTTGTCCATGTTAAATATCAAAGATCAAACGAAAAATCGTTTGCCAGCCTAAGGCTCAAATTCAATTCAAATCTCACGTAATAATCCTCAGAACCCTAATAACAATCTTTAAATACTATTGTCTCACCTACCAAACTTAGAATTAAAACCTAATAAGGATTCTAATTAAAAAAGGAAAAAATACAAAATAAACTAAAATAAATCGGACAGTAATTGATAAAAATTCCAGGCCCATAACAGGCCTAAGCCCGACCTCGACGCCAATAAACGAGCCATGACCGAGGCCCAACCCCTTCTACCAAGGCCATCTGATCTCTATCAGCCCATTTCACGAAAAAACTTGTTAATATTGCTAGTGTTCGATATTATAACAAATTGTTGAATTTTTTATTATATCCCTGATTCCCTGAATTATTTCTCAATGATTTTGGAGTTTTTTTTATACTAACTTGGTCTGAAAGTTTGAATGATACCCTCTAAAGACTAATGCTGCATATATTACTGTTATTTGTTGAGTAACTGAATGCTCAAAACTACTTGTGGATACTTCAGCATGAAACCGAGCTCCTTGAGGATTCTTGGGCCTTACCTGGATTGCCATCCTTTCCAAGCAAGGTTGTGTCAAGTGAAGAGGATTTTGTTGATTCTGATGACATGGCAAACAGCCGTCCACACGGTCGTCAGATGGTTGTCCGAAACCCACTTTTCTCTGAATCAAAGCCAGTGATGGTTCCTACTGGAAACACAAGAAGAGAGCCCAGCAGGCGTGTCCCCCATAGTTGGCTTCATAAACTGGTGCTTACCTATAACATTTTTCCCTTTAACCATGTTTCTTCGTCGTTCAATTTGCATTATAAAGAGCTGTTGTTATAATGGTCTCCATATGTCATGACTCTTTTTTCCACTATCTTGGATGAATGACACATCTATTTAATATAAAATATACTGGAGTAGTATTTTTATCATTTGAAGGAACGGTTACAAAAACTACCCTTTAAAGTGTAAACCAATTACAATAAAACTCTAGATATCTTCAAAATTCCATAGACCCGCTTGAAAATACTATGAACGCCTCTTAAGGTCTTTATTTACCTAACAGATACCCTCCCACTTTTCAGAGCAAATTTTTAAAGAAAAACAAATGTCGAGGGTATTTTCTAAATTTAAATGACAACTGTTTTCTCTTCTGCTGCCTGCTGCCTGCTGCCTGCTGCTTCTGTATTTTTATTATTATTTTTTCTTTATCTGAGATGTCTAATTATACATTGTTCATCGTGTGTATTAGGATCCGAACGAACCAGTTCTGCTTTTCACGAAGCCTGTACTTCCTGATAAATTATCTGCCGCTGGAATAATACCTCCATCAGATCTTTCAACAACCAATGGCACGGCCACTCGCCCATGCAGCTTCCATGGAAGAATCGGAAGAGGTGGCAGAATCGTGTTTGACAGATGGAATCCCCTAATGCAAACCCCAGTCGAATGTAGGGAAGCTTTATATGTCCCACCCAAACCTCGGCATTCGCCTAACAATGTTCTCTAATCATATAACATTTTTTTAAGTTTAGTCTTCCCCCTTGTTGGATGGAGAGAAAAAAAAACGCGATAATCTTAGAGATGGTGAATTTTGGGCATCACACGTTACCTCAACGCCCGGATATTGTACCTGAGTGATTGTTATTATGGCGTAGATGGATATGAAATAGAAAGTGTCTCTTTGTGATTTAGGTTTGAGAATTTTTTTTAATGCAACAGGTGTATTTGGTTTTTCAGTGTAAGCTAGTCACTTTGTATGCTTCTATTTGTAAATTGTGAAATTAATATGATGCATTGTTCTTCTCTTTGATATCCCAATGGGTGGCTCGAATTAATTGAAGTGCAGGCTTTGTTAGATCGAAAGTAACAGAAATAACTTCTAAACGAAAGAATAATCCAATTCAACGGATTCTTCATTCGCGTTTCTCCTTTTTCGAGTTTCGATTCAACAGTATACGTACTGAAATCTCAGAATCAAGAAGAATTCGCAAAGCTGTTTTTGAATTTTTCAAGCGGATGCTTTCCCAGTTGCAAACTGCTGTTGTTAGGGCCTTCACAATCTCCTGTTGATGTCTCTATATCGTTCAACGTCCTCTTAGCATAGATGGTGAAAGCAACGGTAGTGGTGATGGCGACTATGAAGGAGATGGTATTGTAAATAATCTCCACTAGAGTAAGATGATGGTTCCTGTACTGGACATCTGCCAACGTCCTTATTAGCCGACCACTGCAGGAAAAAACAAAGTCGGGGAAAATTGAATCAGCAATGAAAACTCGAAAGAAACAAAATTAACCGTTTGGTACTTAGTAGTTAGTACCTGTAAATGTAAATGAATGCTTCTGGTATCATCCCAACAACTGATCCGCATAAGTAGGGCCAGAATCTCATGCTAGTCACGACGATTGCGTAATTGAATATTGTATACGGAAATGGTGAAACCCTGAAAAGGGCAACCACTCTAAATTGATGGAGCCAACTCCCTTCTCCGGCCAACCTTATCATAGCAGCCTTTTTAGGCCATCTTTTCAACCATTGCTATGAATCCCATAAGAAAACTCGTATGTTTAGTGAATGTAAATAATTGAAGCATCGTCAAGTGTCGGTTGGAGGTATTATGTCTTACATGAATTCTGTCACGGAAGAGTAAACCAAGTGAGTACGGCAAGACCATTCCAATGGTAGTCCCAGCCATAATGATGAGGAACCCCAAGCCATATCCGAAAATCATCCCAGCTAGCCACATGGAAGGACCGGAAGGAATTAGAAGCACTGGGAACAAAGCCAAAGAAGCTACTAGAACAAGCGCCAGCACTGGACGACCAAAGGCAGTGGCCTCCCATTGCAAAAGTGGATAAAGAACCTAATCAGAAATAAGGAATTATAGAGATCAGATACCGAGGATGTTTGTAATATGATGATAACATAATCAGTAAAATAAAAGAGAGAGAGAGAGAGAAAAATGGTTTTTATACTGACATGTATCGATTTTTGTTAGTCTCTGAGCAAAATCAGTTCACTTTTTATACAATGGCAAATAAATAATCACATTTTTTTTTATGTTTTTGCTTTTATATTTAAAGGTTGGGCACAAGAAACAAACAAGGAAATATATCGATTTTCTATGAAAAAATTAAAATACCTTCTCCACAAGAAAGGGCACTCCCCACTTAACAAATACTAGAAGCAGTATTAAGGTGATTAAACACCATATTACGAACTTGATCCACCATAAGACAGATTTTTTCCTTGACTGCAATTGATTTTTTGTATCTGCTTTAGGTACTCTTTGTTCGTTCGGTATAACCAATCTCACATACTCGCTGTCTTCCCCTACTATTTGACCCCTTGTGTTATTGTGATTTTTCTCTAACTCAGTTGTTGAATCTGGCTTCTTCATTGCGACACCAGATATCTGTCAATTTAGAAAGAGAAAAGTCGTTCACAACTCATATTCAGGATAACACGAGTGACACAGCAAAATTCGCCTCAAACATTACGGGAGTATTTGCAAACTCTGGATATACTCGTTTTATGGCACAGTAATAAGAAAACAACAATAGGATTCCATAAAGAAACAGTGCAGCTCATAAATTTACAATACAACAAAGCAAGGTCCCAAATCAACATGTAATTATCACAGGCTTCAAGCATATTTCCAAGATGAAATCCCGAAGATAAATATCGACTCAACAATACATAATATCCCGACTGCAAAATCATTGTCAAATGATTGGAATTGAGTTCATAATAAAAAATCAAGAATCTTACAATGAAATCTTATCTGAGCTCACTAGCTATAAGTTCCAAACAATGAAATCTCACCGAACACTTTATTTTTTAAATAAAAGAAACCCTAAAAATCATTTTTTTTTTTGAGCTTATGGGCATCCTTCCAGAATCGTGAATGCAACATTATTTTCATCATAAATCAAACTAAACGAGGGGCCATCAGAAAATCACTGTACATTAAGCCCAACTTCATCCAACACAAAAAAAAATTAAAAAAAATCGAAAACCCATAAAAAACCTATATTTACACTTGAAGAATTCAAAAAACATTAAATGAACTTACTAAGAACACAGTATCACTTTCTTTCTTCCCCAGGTGAATATTTGTTCTTTTTTTTTCCTCTTTAAAGTCACTCTTACTGCTTAGAGGGGAAGATCCAAACCGTTTGAAAGTAGAATCTTAATGGAGTATAATTTTGTGGGCTGAATAAATTGTTCAGAAAAGCGAGTTGCAGGTGGCGAAGAGCTTCCGTCAGTTCCGAGTTTTATTATTTTCACTCATATTATTGATACTACTTATAAAGTTATTTCCCCTCTACAAACATTTTCTATTTCTATGTGTATTTTTCTAATTTTCTGATTTTCTCTTAGATAGTAGTATATTTTTTTAATTAAATAATTAATAATTCTTATTTTTTTTTAAATATAATTTTACTCATAATTTTTAATAATATTTTATCACTTCATCTCTCACATACTTTGCATTTTCAATTAAAATGATCTCTTATTTTAATAAAAAAAATACTTAAATTTATTATTTTTGTTAATTTAATATTTCTTAATTTTCCTACTAATAATAATTCTGAGTAAAGAAATAGTGTATTGAGTAAAAACTCCATATAATAATACTCTATATAGTAATAAACTTCCTATAGTAATAAAAAATTTAAATCTTGGGACTTGTTATAAATAGAAATAAACTCTACTTATTAATATATAATAAAAATATTTATTAATAATATTTTTATTTATCAAAATCAATAACATATTTAAAATGAATTAAAATATTTATCAAAATTAATAACATATAGTATATAGTCAAAGTTTATAGTCCTTAAATTTATTAATATTTTATTAAATTTGTATGTGAAACATAATTTTTACGCTCATATACGTCAAATTTCATTATTCGAAACTATTAAATTGATTATGTATATTTAAAAATAGATAATATTCAATGTATATTGTTTTTATATTTATATTAATTTTTATAAGAAAATATTATTTTTGTTTCGTAAAATTCTATATAAGAATAATTCTTTATAATAATATTTTTTTAATAATTCTTTATAATAATATTCTATAGTAATATTTTTTTTCTGTTCCAACAACAATATGACTGTATATACTGTACAAGGTTCTTTTTCCAAGCAAAGTGATTATTGGAAAATAAAATTCAATCTCTTAAGCCATGATTTCACGTAACATAATCACTATTCACTACCCAACACATTCAATTTTGACTATGAGTTCTAAAAAAATGTATAGAAAATGATAATATTCAAGTAAAAAAAATGATATTGGGTTGCCGCTTGCCACAAGTTTTACAATTACAACATGCCATTCAACTTTGCCTTAATTCTAGGCAAATACCCCATAATCCCATATTGTTTCAAAACTACATATATTTTCCCTCTATTAAAAACAATGAGTACAACTAGCTAAGTTGTTTACTCTCAATGGCTTCTTTGAGTTTTCTTCCCAAAGCGTAAGCCAGGGGAGGAGGGACAGCATTTCCTATCTGCCTATGCTTGTTCAGAACATTCCCTGAGAATTTGTAACTATCAGGGAAACCCTGCATAAACAAGTCAATCAGAATAAGAAATCAGACTCATATGCAGATTATTCAGTTTATGCTTAAACTCAGGTATTGCGTATTTGCGTGGAAAGAAAATGATATATGTGCAGGAGAGTTTTTAATATTTTATTTGGCATAACCTTCACAGAGAATATACATTTAGAATTCTCCATTAAAAGCAAGAAAGTAATAGAGTTCTGAAAAATAATGTGTACTTCCATGATGACATGTTCGAAATTGCATACAAAAATAACACATCAATATATATTTAGCCAATTGCTCAGTCAAACTTTTAAACATATATATGCATCATTTTGAATATATTGTTTCTCATTTCAACAAGATTAGCAAACGCCAACTAATCAAAATTTTCCTAGTAATATCAAATCAGGAATACTAATGGATTTTGTTTGTATATGGGAAGGATGCACATATGAGGATGCATCTTAAATGGATGATTCATCTATAGTAAATTTGTCACATTTCTTTCATATGAATAGGTTCTCGTTTTTATAACGAATATAAGGAAGTTGACTCACTTGAGAACGTGCACACTCACGAACAGAGACAATCCTGTCTTGATCAGGATGAAAGCACATCCCCACTTTACCCATTGGTTGTGGGTCCGTAATACTAGTAGGGAAATTCCCCTCCCAATCCAGCCTCCCAAACAGTCCCTTCCATTGATTGTGCCTCTTGGCAGTATTAGGCAAGCACCATGGTATCAAATCTGCTACTTGGCCATTAGATAATGTCACCTGTAAATTTTCATACGAAGACAAGTCAGCTACACGATGCAAATATTTGAATTATAACAAGGTTATTCAAATTCCCTAATCGGTCCCCATTGGTTTATGCCAATACCTTCTCCTCTGGAAGATTACGCCAATCAGCACCAGGGCGCTTGGGGATTTTCTTGCACCTAATTAGGTTAAGCTCATTCATTTCCTTGGAGATGTGATCAGTTAATGTAGCCATGCTACCTCGGATTTTCTTTTGGAACCATGATACAGGCTCACCTTTATACTGCATTTAAGAACATAATAACACAAAATATGCCCATCATTGATCTATCAATAGCAGTGAGAAAGATTGGTTCATATTTTTATTTGGGGTAATTAAAACCCCAAAGGGTAATATTTGTAAAAATGGTGTTTATGGATAGTACTTGTTTTGTGTGTGTGTGTGTGTTTGGTTTGGATTCCCATTCTCAATACCTGTAAGTTTGGATTTGATGCACCATTGTCCACAGGCGGAAGATCCCCGATTGTATCTCTGACAGTAAGAGAACGAAATGGAGCTCCTTTGGTAGTACTCCTAGCAGCAGAATAATGCATATTCTTTGACAATGAGATTTTCAACTCTGGTGCATTAAAGACATGCATTGGCTCAGGCCACTCTGGAAGCACCTCTTCAGGAGATGCTGCCCATATGAATGCTCTCTTTCGAGACTGAGGAACACCATATGCACCAGCTTCCAGGATTCCGAATCTCACCTAATAATTAATCAAACAATTACGCCAAGACAAAAAATGTGCATATCCATGACTTCATTCTCATAATGAGTGCTACAGCATATACCTGATATCCCATCTCAAGAAGTGAAGCTAAAGTTAAGCGAAAAGTTTGCCCTTGATTGAAAGATACAAAGTTGCGCACATTCTCAAGAAGAAAGTATTTTGGACGGTAGTAGTCAGCATAGGATAAAAATGATAAAATCATTTCACATTGGACTTTACTCCAGGTGCTTTGGTTGAACCTATTCATCCCAGAAAACCCCTACAAGAGATTTAATTGACTATATTAAAGCAATGAAATTTAGAATTTGTTGGAATTCAAGGACCATGATTTTTAACAAACCTGGCAAGGAGGACCTCCGTTAATGAAATCAACTTGTCCTGGCTGAGGAAGGTTATCAAGTTCCACCTTATCGAGTTTTTCAGCCAATTCAGCAGCCTCAGGGGTCGAGATGCACTCATCCGCATCTCCACACTTATTCATGATCGCCCTGCATTATTGTGGTTTAATTTAACGCTATATGTAGGATATTCGTTCCAAGAACATTATCAGAAAAAATGTAAGAGAACAAAAAAACTAGTTAAAATGACACCAACAGTCAAATCAGTGTTCGCACCCAAAAAGTGCAAGAAAATGTTATTAAAGGCATTTAAGGTACTTTAAGTGAAGTTTCAACTTGACAAGACTGAGTTCATAATTTGTTATAATAATCTACCTCAGGATCACATTGCAATTGTTTACAAATACCAAAGATCCAGGATGATTGACTTTGAATGCATCTCCAGCAGGCTCTTCATACTCAATAGCCCATTTTGTGTGAGTGACACCTGAAGAAATAAAGGCATTAGAAACCAATCCCAGATCAACAAATTATAAACCTCAAGTTCAATGTGGATATGGATAGAAGCAAGTAAAAGCTACCAGCTCGTTCTAGTCCCTCAGATAAACCACCACAGCCAGCAAAAATATCTAAAGTAGTCAAGCAGTTGTCCTGAGATGGTTCTATGAATTTCACAGATTCTGAATCCCTCTCGCTTTCTTCGCCTTTCCCCTTATTCTTCCCAGATGTTGTAGCAACAATTTTCGGCTTCCCAGTCGAGTAATTTATTTTAATCTGTGATGGCAACTGCACATGAACAGGAATTGAATCATCAATTAGAAAATGGATTGGTACAAAAGGAAACTTAACTAGCTTTCCTCCAAATGACTATAAATTTGAGATGTGAATGAATCTGGGATAGAAATTAGAGAAATTTACCGGCTTAATGGATCCTACAGAAGGATCATACATGTATTCACAGAAGAAGGCATGGTCTACAATCAAAGGGACGTCTTGAGGCCCAAGATCCTTCTTTTGTCTAATCTCACACTTTCCTTCAATCATGTTAACTGGTATAGTATGCATCTCCTCACTATAATAGACCTGAAAAACCAAAAGGTATTGATAATGAGTAATCTCAAATACAGATTAAACGTATATATTATTGTCTGTTCATTATTTCTACCTAAAGATAAAGAAAATTATGTGGTGATTAGTCAAAATACAGAATCGAATATGAAATGCTAATTATTACCTCTCTAATATCTGACGAGTAGGCCTTATCTGATGATATGTCCTCTGGCCTGAAAAATCTTCTTACTTTGACCTGAACAGAAGTCGCATCACGCTGTTTTCGTTGCTTAGCATCACATATCTCAAGCAGCTGGCATATGGAAAATGCCTTCAATCCTACATTTCTCCCGGCCTTGAAAAAAACAGTCTCCCTTTCTGCTGAAAAGTAGTAAGGACTCAGATAGACATAGTCATCAATAGCATATATTATTCCTCCATACATAAAACTCATCAGTGATCCATCCAATTTGAACTTCTCCTTATCATCTTCAACTTCATTAGATTTGCATGCTTGACAAGTGCCGGACCCAAGTCCGATAGAATCATATGAAAGGGCAAAGAAGGCACCTCTCTCTGGCCAATACAGACTTTTGCAGTAATATTCTGTAGGTAGTCCCTTCTTCTTCATTTCCTCTGCTCTTGCTCTATCATTTTTTAACGCATCAGCATTTGATTTCCTGTACTGATGACCCCAGGGTACTGATCTTATATCAACACAAACGCTTTGTCTAAATTCTTCCAATTGGAAGTCCTCACACTCATTTGTCAAAAATACCTCCCTTTCATTTGCTGCATTTCCGAGCACAGTTAGGCCTCCTCTTTGCATCATTCTCCCGTGGAACATTTTACTTCCATCGAACTTTTCAAACATGTACTCCACAAGATAGATGGATGGAAAATCGTCTGACTCGTCATCTTGCATAAGAACAGCCCCACCAACTGCAATTTCATCACCATGGATTATAGCTCTTTTATATAAAGCTTCACCAGTAGGCAACTGACCCACAGATATCCCAACCCACTTTACTACTGTGCTGCTTGAATGGGGCTTGGATTGCCTTGGCACAGAGGTATGAGTCTGAATTTTATCCTCTTCCAACATTTTCTCCTCCGGAGCATCATCCTCTTCAAGTTCCTCTTGCTCTTCAATTTCATCAACCTCTTTTACTTCAATTTGGGTTCCTTCATTAGGTTCCTCAGGCGAGTAATTTGAATAGTATTCACCCCATACTCTGTTTATTAGCCTTGTTGTGGTTGCTTGCATAGCCTTCCTTTTTGATACCACTGGCATAAGAGCAGCCCTGGGGTTCAAGTTTTGTTCATCTTTCACCAGAAGCTTCTTTTTCTTGACTAGCCATTTAGTATGGTGCTTCTCTTCCATTTTCTTAGTGAGCCCAATTACAAATGGGCACTTCTTTATGTTTTGATCGGGATACTCTGAGAATTGCTGCAGAATAATTTGTCCATGCACAACTACGTATCTTTCCACCATCACTTGGTTTGATGAGATAAAAGCTGGATGGTCTTTGTTGAAATCCGAGATTCTCTTGATAACATCTGGGAAAGAAAGTCTCGCCACTCGGATCTGATCCTTCAACAAAGTAATGATACTAATTGCAAGCTTTGCTGTTTTCAGGACTTGCTCATACCAGGGCGCATACTGCTTTGAAGGCTTTCCAAGCCTATACCTGAAGAATATAAGGGAGCTCACATTATCTATGAATGAAACACTCACATATCTACAAATTCAGTGAAGCTAAAAATACAGAGTAATAATTGGCAAAAATCACAAAAATTGGTGCAGCTCTTCGACCAACAAGACAAAGCATCAAAAATTGTTCAGGCAATCACAGATAAATTGTAAGTCATACTATCATTCATCTACAGTCCAACAATGGTTCTGGGAGAATTCGAGAAAATGCTAATGACCCAACGAATAAAAGAAACAAAGAAGCTGAATAAATGGTATTAAACTGTATAATCATGTACTCGAACACTATATAAGTGTGCAATATACATTCACAAATGGAAACACAGACAAAGGGAAAGTGACATACCAGCCCATATCAGTTCGTATTGAGATGGATATCAAGGACCCATACTCAATTACCCACTCTTTTATGGCACTTAAGAAAACTGGCATACCAGCAATATCAGCAGGAACAGAACTACTCGAAGAGTGGGCAGATTCACCATCACAGATGTACCCAGTTCCATCATCAGCAGTCATTACACCTGATCCAAATATCGTCACATCAATCGCATCACAATGCTTCAGGGGTAGGAGTTCCAATGGAACCAGCCGAGAATCGGAATTGTACAAAGTCCAGTTGTGCAGTATGCTTCGGGGCAAGTCCTTAATATTGAGCACATCTATGCCACCGCCGAAAATTATATACTCATCAATTTCTTCAACTGATGTCGTATAGTACGCGGGTAAAGGATAGTCATTGGCTATTTCATCTTCATTTATCTTAATGTAGAATTTGCCCGATGATGATGAGGTTGAACCGCGGCCTTTCTTCTGCTTCATTGAGCGCCACCTCTCTTCCTCCTGTAACACCCGTGCCCTTTTCAAACCTTCATCTCCATCCATTGGAGAAGAGGCAACAGTTTGATTATTTGCATTTTCATCCTCAGATTTTGGACTGATTCTCAAAGTCCCCGAGAAGGAGCCAGGTTGAGGTTGCACAAGATCTTTTGACTTGCTACTTTCAGCTCTAAGTGAATTTAGAACAGGTAACTCAGTAAACTGTAAACCATTTTCCGAAGACTCATCCAAACCCACAAGTTGGTTATAAATGAAATCGCCATGAGAAACAATAAATTCCCTAATAGACTGACCACCGGAGAAGCACTTCATCCCACTCATAGCACGGGCAAGCCCAGCAAGCAACTCATCAAGGCGCATATTGCCTCCTGAAGATTTAGACAGTAATTTATAAACCTCAATACATGCACTAGCTTTCGCATAAAAATGGTCGTAAAACTTCTTGTATCCACCAGAGGGTTTTAAACAATCATAATCAGCTAGCACCGTGGAAACCCATATCACCGGGGATCCTTCTTCATAACCTGATATGGACCAATCTTCGACACGCCCAAATCCTTCACATCGGATTCCTTTGGCTTTCTTTTTGTCAGAACTTTCCTCGAGCGGCAATATCAGGCCAGTGATAAAGATGTCATCTGCTTCCAGCATCTCAAAAGGCTGTGGGACCCCTGCAGAGTTGTGAAATGTGAAATCAGTGAGGCGCCTACATGGGCGGTCTTTCTCTTGTTCGGCAGTCTGACTAACAGCCAGAATTTCATCCTGAACAACTTGGTCTTTTTTGGTTTTGACAAAAGAGTCTTTCCCGGATATGCGAAGAGACTTCTTCTCCTTGAAGTCAGAACAAGCAGCAGCTCTCTTAGGCATTTTACGGGAAACAGAGGTATCCTCAGTGGTCTGGGAAGCAACTCTCTTTTTTGGTGTTTTGCCGGCTGCGGATTTTTTCTTATTTGCGGAATTGATATTTTTTATCCCTATAACAAAACCAAGACACGTCAGATTCATTCAGAAAAATGTCCGTAATCAGGACGTTAATGAGCAACACATAAACATAGCAATTCAGTACTTTTGGGTAGCAAATAGCAATCCCTTTAAATATATCATAAAAGAGAATAAGCACAAATGGATTTGATAAATTAATGGTACATTGGCTATTCAAAAGGAAGTTATTACACGACAGACATATAAGATTCAAATGTACCCACAACGGAAATGTAACTGTGTTCCATATATGGATAAGCACAAATAGGTAGACGAGTGTGTGAATGTGAATGCTTTAAACAGTTCTAAATCTAAGTAAAATATTATGAATGATCAGGCCACGTCGATAATACAAGATACGACTAATGCCCCAAAAGTGTAGGCTCAAATGATCATCCCATGAATGCAAAACTGGTAATTACTATACTAGCAGATTATTTAGCTTATACGGATAACATTAAAGTACATGAAATGTTAAGTCTTATGAATTTGTGAAATTCCAATCTAAGGAATATAGACTTCCAATTTCAGTATCAAAACTTCAAATGTTCGACACGTATAAGGCCTAGTGACGAACACGTATCCATTTGCTAAGAGTCGTTAAATTTATAAAAGGAAACGTGGCCCACAAACAAGTGGTTCAAACTAAAATATTCCGGCGCCCTTAAAAACGGCAACCACATTTAACGAACACGAGCATATTAATGCCGCTTGAAATCAACAAAAATAAATAATAATAAAAACACAGCTTCTGCAAGCAATGCATAATCAATCAAACATAGCCATTAAACATAGATCCCCGTATCTCTATACATGATCCAAATACATTTAGAATCCAATCTGATCCAATGCATAATCAATCAAACATTGCCATTAACGAAAATCTATGAATATCAAATAACTGAACAAGAAAAGCTTCCCCGTTTAATTTCACAAAAACGGGGAAATTCAAAGTTTTAATTTCAATCAATGAATAGAAATCACATAAAACTTCTCAATCTATACATGATCCAAATACATTGAGAATTCAATCTGATCCAATGAATGCATAATCAATCAAACATAGCTATTAACGAAAATCTATGAATATCAAATAACTGAACAAGAAAAGCTTCCCCGTTTAATTTCACAAAAACGGGGAAATTCAAAGTTTTAATTTCAATCAATGAATGGAAATCACATAAAACTTATCATCAGTAGAAATCACTGATGCAAAGTATTAAATTAAACAACTCTGATTCAATTAATACTTAATTAGAATAATTTAATTCAGAAGCTGGTCCAATTCACCCTGAGAGATTTATTCATTTTTGTAACGAGATCCACGCCCAATCATCTAATAATCAGACGATCTAGGTAACAAAAAAAATCCCATTAGATTTGGAACCTGATTCCCAGTTTTCAAGCATTAAAAAAATGAAGTAATAACAAAAATAAATTAAACAAATCAACAAAAATAAATTAAACAAATCAAGGATGGTTTCAATTTGCATGAGTAACGTATGAACATCAAATAAAAATAAAATAAAATAAAAAATAATTTTTTTTTTAAAAAGTTGTACCATCTTCAGCACCCATTGTTGATGATGGCAAGTGAGCTGCGGCCATCACCATTCCGGTATTTATCTGAAGCACAGGCAAGCGAGTAAACCCTAATCCTGCCAAGTGTGAAAAATGGAGTGTAATAAATGGACACTCTCACTTTTTTGGCAGGAACTACAGAATTTGGGCAAAATATCATCGCGCTATTTTTTGGTTTTTGGCTTTTTTTTTCTCTTTTTTCTTTTGCTTTCAAATATATTCCAAATGTGGCCTGCTACCGTTGAATATATACGTATCATCAAACGTAATACTTATTTTATTTTATTTTTTACCTTTCATTACACCAAAGTTTTTATAAATTACATGATTATATTCAAATATAATTTTGGCAAAATTATTCTAATGTTTTTTTCTAGATATAACAAATACATGTATAAATATATTCTAAATAGAATTCATCAAAATTATTTTTGATTTTCGAAATTTTATACTCTTTTTGATTTGAAAAAAAAATAAAAACTTTGAATATTAAAAAATATATTTAAAAAAATAGATTTAATTTTATATTTGAAAATTAAAAAGTGGAGTATTTAATTCATTTTAAAAGTAAATATCACAGATCATTTTTTTTCAATTTTCCATCAATGTTGATAAAAATAAAGACAGTATTAATAAAGATAGAGTTGATTGAATTTTATTTTTTTTAATAAATAAAACTATGAACAGTTGATTAGACTTCTTAACTATGGAAATATTAAGATAAAATATATAATTAATTGTACATGTTAATAAATGTTATTGATCCCATTTTTTTATATATTTTAAAAAAAGGTGTGATTATTTATAATTAATGTTAAATAAAATTATAATAATATAATAAAATAAGTGGTAAGTTGTTTATAATTTTAATTTGAAAGAACAATGTAATAAAAAATTGAGATTAATAGATATTTTGATTTAAATGTAAAATTGTGATTTGAGAAAAAAAGTTGAACTTGAAACTACTATATATATCAAAAAATATATAAATAGTAAAATAATAAATATTCAAAGATATGAATAATTAATAATTATTTAAATGTATATGCAAATATTATATAATAATTTAACTAAATAATAAAATTCTAGAAAAATAAAAGATAAAAAAATATAAGTGAGATTTTTAGTTTTAGAATAAAAAATATTATATGAAACTTGTAGAGATATATATTCTCATGAAAATAAATCATTAATATATATTGATTGCTTAAAATATAAATGTAGATCTTAATAAAAATAAAATTTTACATATTTTTGAAAAAAATAAATATTTGATTTGTAATAAATATTTTATCTTTCAATATTTTATATTGATAAGGTAATTAATAGTTTTAATTTTTTTTCTAAATATATATTGATTTTAAAAAAAAATTATCTCATTCATAATTAATATTTTATATTAATTTATTATTATTAATTAATTTAGTGTGAACATGAATTTAAATGTAAATATGTAATTCAAACTTATTTTTGTTTTTTTTGATATGTGTGATTCTATTGGGCCATAAGCCCATGCATGTGGACTTTGAAGATACAAGCCCAATTGGACTATTAAGGAGTATGAAATTATGAATGATGCCCGAATGGTTTGGTAAAATTACTCAGTTACCCATCGTTTTATCTACAAAGACTCGGTCCTATCTCTCGGGTAAGGAAGAAGCACTGGTTTTTTTGTAGTAAATTAAGTGGAATTGTAGGTTTATTATTAGCTTGAAACAAATAACTCAAACATAATTGTTTTACTATTCTCAATTAATTATGCAGTTTTTTTGTAATTAAAAAAAATAGTGTATAATTAATTGAGACAAAAGTAGTGAACCCCAATGTTTTTTAATAGACCCACATATTTTTTTATTAGAAAGAGTCAACCCACATAGTACATGCTTATTAAATCAACTTAAATAATTCAATGTTAGTTGATTTAAGGGTCGACTAGTAGATCATAATTATTATTATTTCGGTTAATTTGAAAGTTAGTCGAGAGTTGAAAATCATATAAAGTTGTAAGCTTTCTAGAGATGGACCGGATGCATGCTTGGTTGTTTGTGAATTGTGACAGTTAAATCATGAAATTGTAGTAGTAACTTTTAATTTGTTAGGCACTGACAGTCAACACAGATACAGACAATTGGAGTGAGAGTCTGAGAGTCAACACAATAAATGGGTTACGTTACTGCTGAATTGTACATATGCATATCATTCATATACATACATGGGACAATCGATCTGACAGTGTATATTGTAAATTGTAATAAACTCACAGCGGTGGCGCTGCTTTGAGTAGGCCCCACCATTCAATATCAACACGGTGGTATTGGTAGTGTGTTAAATAAGATTGGTCCATGATACATACAGACATTCCTCTCTCTCTCCGGATGAACGAGGTGTGGATTAAATTTTCATTTTAACCCAAAAAAAAAATGATACTAAAAAATAAATAAAAGGAGTACATTTATGCATCATAATTTGAAAGATGATTTGTTTTAGTTTAAAAGTTTAATGTTTACATCCAAATGGAGGGCAAAACCGACAAATTGACAGCCCAACTGCAAATGGCAAATATCTTCCACATGAAAAAAAAAAAAGATCGATGGTGCTGCCGCCTCATTAATTTGTACTTAGGGAAAAAGTGACTATTTGTCTTGGTGAGGCTCTAATTTTTTGGCCTCACACTCACAAGTTGTGCACAACCATTATTAAGGTTCCATGTCAATTTTCCAAAGGACCACATTTCACATTTTGCGATTATTCTTAACACCACTATCTTAATCAATTTCATTTAGCACTTTTCATGTCTATTTTCCTCTATTTACATTTGATTCCTGCTTAAATTATTCGAATTAAAGACGCAACTGGTACGATAATGACACCCCTGACCTCTTAATTCAACAATTTAATTTTTAGTTTAGTAGGCATATATATGTTGAATGTTTTTTTTATTTCATCGTATGTTTTTTTTTATTTACCATGATCATGACACATGTTGTGTATGCAGATTTAATTTTCATCGATAATCAATCACAACCAAAAAGATATCCCTAGCTCGATCATATCGAATTTAGAAAACGATCACACATGCATATTGGGATTCATTCATTAAATACGAGCGAGCGAGCGAGTGGCGACGTATAACATTTGGACGGCTGATGACCAAACCTTGGTCGATAGATGTGGTCATGAGGGTCGGTGGAGTCATTCGTATTCTCTCTTAATTTGTCTCAAGGGCATGCAACTCTATTTATTGCTACCAAGTTAATCCACAACGGACCTTATAACTAGCTAGTACTCTAAGTCTCATTCTATACTTGACCTTATCGTCCACAATTAAGTGCTAATTACAATATATTGAAATAACTAATTAGTGGGATTTTCATTGCTAGCTAGAGGGGATGAAAAATGGAATCGACCATCCAATAAAACCCGGGTTAAAAGAGTATGATTTAAGTTGTCTAACATTACAAGTAATTGTCGTCTATTTATATTAAACAGTGGCAAAACTAACTATAAAACAAATGCTATCTGACACTGTATTCATGAAATAATTATGTAAATTTTTCGTGAACTAAATTTAATTAATTATTCATGCAATATTTTAATTTACATATATCATTCAATTGGCTTTTTTTGTCCCCCAATTACAACATTGTATATAATCAAATGCAAAATTCAACAAAAAAAAAATAAAAATTCTTATGCGCTGCGCTGTATTATACACTTTTCTTTTTTATATGTTTGACCTTTACAAAAAAAAAATCAACAAAAATATTCCTTAATTTATGACACTAATTATCTTAAAAAGGTTCAATAAATCAAACATTCCTTAATTTAATGAAATAAATTATAGAAATGATATATATATATATATATATATATATATATATATATATATATATATATTATACTAGAATATTCTTTAAAAAAAATTATACTCTATATAATTAATTATACTATATGTTTAAAAAAAATAAAGTAGGACATCTATTTTATTGTGATGATGGTGATGAGAGAGTGGTCACGGACTTCACTTGACTTTGCTTTGCAGAATAAGCACCGTCTATAATAAGTACGTACTTAATTAATGCTTTAATTGTCATCGCCAAAATTAATCTAATAATTTACATACTAATTAGCGAGTGCGTGTGATAGTTAATTAGGATAATCAATAAACCGTCTCTACGAGGGGCATTATCGTCCGAGCATAGTTGCTTAGTTAATTACCTGCTTAACCCGGTGGCTAATTAATTAGGGAATTTTTTATTTATTTATATATGGTTGTAAAATAAGGAGGTTAAAAAAACATTCAACGAAATGAAAAATTAATTAATTATATATCTTTGTCTGATAATGTAAATACTAGCTTGTCTGTGATACTGTGAACAAAATTGAATGTTCTATAAAAAAAATTATTTTACTGTTTAATTATGGACATTTTGATTAAGGAGAGACTATATATATATACAAACTCATCAGTAAAAAAAACACGTATGTAGTGAATCGGGTTGAAAATGAAAGTCGCCCATAATTGACGGAATGCTCTCGAAGCCAATGCATTTGAGTGAGGGATCGAAAAGTGGAATTTCATGTGTAGTGATGAAATTGGTATCGTTTCACTTTTAAAAAAAATAAATACTCCGTATTTTTTTAAATTAAAGTTGTTGGAAGACTTTAAACGAGTTGAGTTTTAATCAGTTTATTGATACAATATTTGACTAAAATGTAAACGAGCAAACGAGAGAAAGTTCAAGCTCGACGAGCTAAACTGCAAGCCAATTTGTTCGAAAAAAGTAACACACAATATATGTATGCAAGTAGTTAATGGTAAAATAAAAAAAAGGATCCAAACCCACCGCGCGCAATGACTATAGTTGGCCACCATTGTCCTAATACAATTGTGATGTCGCTTTCTCCATATTAAACGCTTTATAACATCTTCTTCCCATTGTAGGCCCTCTAAACTAATGTCTCGTTTTTTCTAATATCAAAACATCCTTTTTAGTTTCGATCAAATTAAAACATTAGTATTCTTTTTCTTTTTTCCTTTCTTCATTGAATTATTTAACATTTATATTGAACAAATGTTGTATTAATCCTCCATTATTTTTCACTTAAATGTAAATTTCAATGATCAAATTCAACATACACTGTGTTGTAGATCATCATTCAATACATCACTTTTACATTTACAATAATATTTCTTTCTTGTTCATTTTTTAAATTTCTTTTTCACAATTTATTTATTTATTTTATTTGTTCACACTTTTAACCTTTTCACTTACATAGTCAAAACTGTTTTTTTTATTATATGTTTGGATAGGTAATAAGATAGATACGTGACGAAGAGAGTATATGTTATTTATATGTATATATATATATATATATATATATATATATATATAGATAGATAGAGAGAATATTGAAAAATGTATTAATTCAAGCTTCCCATCATCAATAATTGAGGCCCTCTTGTTTATTCTGTATTGTAGCCATATATAGTTTTATGGCAATTGCATCAATATTGTGTGCAGCCATGAACAACAACAACAAGAATCATCCAGAAGCAGCAGCAGCTGCTGCTGGTTTAGACGAAGCCGATGAGGATGAGCAAGATTTATCCGACATGGTGATGCCCGGATTCCGATTCCATCCCACCGAGGAGGAGCTCGTCGAATTCTACCTCCGCCGTAAGGTCGAGGGCAAGCGCTTCAATGTCGAACTCATCACTTTCTTAGACCTATATCGCTATGACCCTTGGGAACTTCCTGGTATTTTTATTTCATTTTCCAAATTATTAAACACCCCTTATCCTCATCTATCTTCAATTGATTCCTTTATCTTTTGTTTTTTCTAGTTTAGGGTTATATCTATATAATCAAGTGATAATTGTTTTTTTTCTTCATGTAATGTTGTAGCTTTGGCAGCCATAGGGGAGAAAGAATGGTACTTTTATGTGCCGCGGGATAGGAAGTATAGGAACGGAGATCGGCCCAACCGTGTGACGACCTCCGGTTATTGGAAGGCGACCGGTGCCGACAGAATGATCAGGAGCGAGAATCTCAGGTCCATCGGCCTCAAGAAAACCCTCGTTTTCTACTCCGGCAAGGCGCCCAAGGGAATTCGAACGAGCTGGATTATGAACGAGTATAGGCTGCCCCTCCATGAAACCGAACGCTTGCAAAAGGTATCATATCGTATCGTATAGATGTATGATCTTTAATAATTCCGTGTTTCATTGAATTAAACCTAGCTAGCTAGCTAGTCGTTTCCAAGCCCTCAATCGCAAGATTCTTGTTCTTCGATTTTTTCTCTGATCGAACGAACGAAGAAAGAGTAACTTTACTTCATATGATGAATGAAAAACAATAAATTCAAATGAACAAAATCTTGTGTTATGGGATCGAGGTTCATAAATGTTATCCCCTCAAACATGAGAAATGCATGAACTTTTCAAATTTTAAAAAACATGGTTTAAACACACACACATGAAATCTAAACCTTACTTTCCATATATACATTAATGTGAAAATGATACATTTTCTTTAATTTATGTAGGTTGAGATTTCTCTATGTCGAGTATACAAACGAGCCGGGGTCGAAGACTATCCGTGCCTCCCACGCTCTCTCCCCACCACTAGAGCCTCCTCATCATCATCCTCCTCACTATCAAAATCCACACAACCTACACGAGACAACAACAATATGGTAAATTTCCAATCTCGTTACGGAAAATCACCGCAACAAACCGATGGGAAACTAGACGAGACGAGCCCGACTAGTACTAGCACCGACATAATCAGAAGAAACCCTAGTTACATGACCATAAGTCCATTACTCCCGATAGTATCATCATCTTCCGCACCATTAGATCACGATCATGAGTTGCTCCAATCCAAAAAGAACATCCAAGTCATCCCTAATCTCATGACCTCTTCTTCGGCCTTCCATCATGTAATTATGAATGATGATCTCCAAAAGCTAGTGAATATTAGTAACAATATTCACTCGGGAAGCAATAATCATCAAAACCCTCATGATCAGTATCTAGGTAATGTTGTCCCGAACCTTCTTTCACATTTCCACACGAAGCCAGCTCCTCCGCCGGAGTCGTCGGCTCTGAACCTCGTTCCGGGGGCGTTTCAGGCGCCGTTTACCGACAGATTGTGGGAGTGGAATAATGGAGCTCCGGAGGGGAGCAAAGATTTCACAAATCTTTTCAAGTAATCACTTAATTATTTATTATGATGCTTTACATTTATATGCTATATATAGCTAGTACTTTGTATTTTCTTTTATATATATAATATAGTTGACTTACTGTTACAGTATATCTTATTATATATGAAGTGTCGTCTAGCTATTTTAATTAATTAATTATTAGTTGGTTAATGAATTAAAAGTTAGGGTTTTGTGGCTCTTGTTGGATTTTCGTATATTAGGCAATTGTAATAATTAATTAGTACCCACTTTAATTCTATTTATATAGATTTCAACTTGTGAGGATTTATGTTTAATTAGCCGTTTATTTTTTAATGAATGTAAAATTTCTCATTCATTTTTGTATGTGTGGATCTTAATTTTATAGTGTATTTGTGTGTAATGAAATTTCGTGGTTAAAATTAATAAATGTTTAAAATTTGAGGATGAAAAATATTTATGTTGAAAATAAGAAATGAATGGAAACAATAAAACAATAACTCAGGGTCACGCACATATGTACGTGAATAATAAATTTACGACTGAACAGATAAAATTTGCTCAGCCGACTTGTTCAGAGACGAACCCTACGTAACAAAACCATACAAAAATAATGGACCCCCTTTAAATATTGTCTCATTTGGATTTTGGAATTGGGAAGTCAAATGCTTATCTATAGTTCGAATACTACTAGTATTATACTCCCTCCCAACCTAATTTCTACGGCATGAACCTAATTTCTACGGCATGATTTTTTTTACCTTTCTTTGAATCATTTGCTTTTTTTTAATTCACAAAAAAACTGATATTTTTTTTTCTTAAATATTTCAAACATTAACTTTCTTCTTAGATTTTAATTAACTAGTGGGGAAATTGTCTTCAACCAATAGCACACACAGTTTCTTTTAGAATAATATTTAAAAAAAAAAAGAAACTTTAAATTTGATGGAATAAAAATATTTAAATGGTCCCATCTAAATTCGTCAATGAATGCTAAATTAGTAGTAGTAGTACATACGAAAGCAATAATGCTACATCTTCATTAATGTTGTACCTTGTGATTATTAATGGATGGCGGTGTACACAATTTGATAATTTCATTTAAATAAGCAAAATTAAAATTAAAATTAAAATCGATAATCTGTTTCCTAAATAATTTCATTTGAGCAACGAGAATTTTCGACCCTAACTAATTCGTCCAGTTAGAGGTTCAGTTTCGGTGGTACATTCGCGCGATCGAATCCTATACCGGAAACAGCAAGTGATTGTAGAAAGATGAGGGGTAGAATAGTCTTTTACATATTTTAATATAAATACGAGTAGCGATTTTGCTTTGAAAACGGAACACACGAGTTTTCATTTTCCCTCAATAATATTTTCAAAACTTTTCCCCCAATTTCCTTCTCTGTTTTCAGAGCCGAACCCATCCAAAACCCTAACCGTAAATCCCACTCCCAAACTCAAAATTCTCGAAACCCTTTAGCTCCTACACTCAATTTAAGCTTCCATGGCAAGTGGGTCGGGTTCTAAGAGCCGGATTTTCAACAAATTGAAGAGGGCTCGTAAAAGGGCAAGAACCGGAAAATCTCCATCCGAGCCTGAGGGGAGCAGCTCCGAGCAATCCGACACCGAGACTGATTGGAGAGAGCAATACGGAGCTCCGTTCCTGATCAAAACACGCGACGAGGGTGAAATATACACGTCCCTCAAAAAGGTAAAGCGAGTCCCCCCTTGTGTTTTTTATTGGGATTTATTGGAGAGGCTTGATGCTAGAGACGAAGTAGAGGAATGGTTGGAGACTATGTTTTTGTCGAACTTGTCTCGCTTGAAATTGCATTATTCTATCGAGTTGGGATTTGAGATGTCGATGAGGAGGAGGTACTGATCACTCAAGATGTGACTAAGGAGGTGTTTGGTTTTCCTAAGGAGGTGCTGGACTGAAAAACGGAGAGCCATGGATTGGAGCCTCGGTGATGAAGGAGAGTGACTTTAGGAAAGGGCGTGTATTTTATAAAGGGTGGCTTCTAGGGCATTGGTCGAGAATGGCGGAGGGCTCGGAGTTGAAGAAACGGAAATCGGCTTATAATAGAGGCCTAAGAGAGAAGGAAAAAGTCAGCTCGAAGTTGAAGAAACGGAAAGTGCCTTATGATAATGGCCCAAGAGAGAAGGAGAAACCCGAAAGAAGGGAAGAAAGAGAGAAGCAAGCCGAAGAAGCTGGTGCACAGTGCCAGGGTTCTCGACGGATGATTTGATCCGAGGAGTCCGGAGCTACTTGATCGATGAGAATGCCCGTCGAGATGAAGTGTGGCTAGGGAAGATGGATGAGAATTGTTGCAATGAAAAATGATTGAGTTGCATACGGAAAATAAAGGTATCAAGATTGAGCTCTAAGCATTGAGGTAAGAAAGAGAGAAAGCAAGCCGAAGAAGCTCGAAGCACGTGATCCTTTTCGAGACACCACGCAAAAAATGCCTACGTTGTCACCACAAGCACCGAGTGCATCAACGGAGACACCACCACTAGTTACTGCAGAATTAAATTCGAGTCAAGGTATGTGATTGGCTTAACTCGGCTTGATTTTTTGTAGTTTATTTTATTGGATTTGATTGTCATATTATCTCCATTTGGTTCATTTTATTCATGAGTATGCATTATTAGTTTTTGTTGAACACGTGTTGAAACTTGGAAAGCTACATGTGAAAGACTGCTTCTTTCTTTGAAATGAGAAAAAAACAAAAATCTATCAGTCCATTGTTTTTTGTTGGTGGGTGGTGCAGCCACAGCATGTTCCATGTCAAGAACGAGTTCCAGAGCTCTATTGTTAATTCCTGTAATATGTTTTTTTAATCAAAGAAAATTGATAAAAATATTTGCGAAGATGGGATCTCTAGAGGAAACTATTTTCATCACATGGGCTATGCGATGTGCTCGGAGATACGATTGTGATTCTACTCTTAGTCCTTAGAATGCATATTTTTTAATAAAAAATATTGTACGGAGTACATTTTTACGAGTATCGTTTCATGTGTTTATGTATGGATGATCATGAATATGATGATTACCAAAGAAGGTTATAGAGTCAACAAAAGAAGCTACATTCTTTTATTCAAGTAAAACTTAATTAATTAATTAACTTTTACATGTTGCTTATTTATCTATACGAAATCATAGTGCGCTTTCTCCGTAAGCCGATAAACTAATAAAGGGGTTCAGAAAGCGTTTATTAATTGCTTAAATATTGTTACACGCTCTTGAATTATTTGTCTTCTTACAAAATGTACTAATTACAAATCAACACAAATAATCAACACAAATGCCTCATTGGTTGATGCAGGGATCATGGATGAAATGATTGACAATTTAACAATTGATTGATAAAAACTACATAGGAATGAATATTCAAGACAAATTTAGCATTTTTTTTTTTCAAAAAATGAATAATAGCATCACAAATTTATGAATTTAAAAAAACCAAGAAAATCCCGTGAATCCCTCTCTCATTAAAACAGAGTATGGAAGCCCAGACAGCAACAAACGAACAAAAATTTCTCAGTCCTCAGACAAAAAAAAATTGGCACATTTTTTTTGAGAGAGAATCTTTCTTCATCTTCTTCCCCGAGCCTCATTTTCAACTAGATGAGAATTATTTAAAAAAAAACCTTCCATTCTTGCATTGGCCGTTGCAGGCCTGCACGTTTGCCTTTTAAAAAAAATAATTTTATTGAAAAACCCTACCCAATTTACGATTCCTTAATTCAGCCCACCCCTTATTAATGGCCGTCGAGAAGAAGCAAAAAAACCCACAAAGAACTGATTTTTATGTGTGTGAACTCTTTTTTCAGATCTAAAGTTTGAATTTTTCAATCATACAGTACAGAAAAACAAAACACCCTGTTTCCTTGTCGTTTTCCGATACGATGTCGTTCGATGCAGGAGGCGGCCCCGGCGGAATCGACCCGAGCAGCCTCCACCTGAAGAAAGAGCTAACCCAGATACGAAAAGCGGCGAGGGTTTTAAGAGACCCAGGGACGTCATCCTCGTCGCGGCGGCGGCCGACCCCACTCACAAAGCATCATTACGTCCACCACCGCCGCATTAACGGTAATGAAATCACCACCCCTTCTTTTCCTCCGCATAGCAATGCCGATGATACAAGTAATGATGATAGTAATAATCCTGCTAGTGATGATCATAGTAATAAGGGAAATGTGAGTGTTGTGGGGACGGAGAAAAGGGTGTTCTTGTGTAACTGGAGGAGCCAGAGCAAGAAGTCTAAGGTTAGAGATGACGAGGAAGAGTCGTTTTTGAGTAGTAGCTCGAAAAGTGAAGCTTATTTCAAGAACAAGCCGAAAAGGAGTAGTGGTAGTAATTATCGTATTTCCGTTCCGAAACCAAAGAAACGGGTATTATCGACTAGTAGTTTGGTTGACCAATCGGATGAGGATTACCTCAACTCCGAGGATATAACGAGTCGTGCGTCCGCAATCTCCCCATTGCTAGCGAGATTCAACAAGATCCAGGGTAGGGCCCTCTCGTTGAAAAGGGAAGAAGATTCCATTTCGTATAGCAATAAATACGGAGTTCGTAACCCGAGCACTGTCGGGTCCTGGAATTCCCTAAACGACGTCGATGATGAGGTGGAAGAGGAACAACAAGGGTGTGGGATCCCTTGCTATAATTGGTCGAAAAGGTCAACACCAAAGTCAAGATTTGGATACGGGAGTGGGAGCTGTGGTTCCCCTTCCATCCCTGATTCTCTTAGAAGGAAAGGGAGTAGTATCTTCAGCCGGACGCAGTCCATCAATCACAGACGGCGTTCGGGCAAGAACAAGAGGACACCAACATCTAAGATCCCTTTACTCACCAGTGATGATGATGATCTGGCAGCAAATTTCGAGGAGCTTGATCTGGAGGCCTTGAGCCGTTTGGACAGGAAGAGATGGTCTTCTAGTTGCAGGAGTCGAGAAGGGTTGGAGCTTGTGGTCGTAGATGATCGTGAAGAAAAAGAAGAAAGCTCCCCGGAAAATGCTAGAAGCCTCAGCCATAAATACCGGCCTGTCTTCTTCGAGGAGCTCGTCGGACAGAATATAGTCGTCCAGTCACTCAGGAGCTCTATCTCTAGGAAAAGGATCAGCCCCGTTTACCTCTTCCATGGGCCCCGCGGGACCGGGAAGACGGCAGCGGCGAGAATCTTTGCCACCGCCTTGAATTGTCTTGCTTCTGAAGAGAACAATAATGATAATAATATCAAGCCGTGTGGGGTGTGTAGGGAATGTACGGATTCTATATCCGGCAAAAGTGCAAATATTATAGAAGTTGACGGTTCGAATAAAGTTGGTATCGATAAAATCAAGAGTCTGCTAAGCAGCCTTTCGGTAGGACGTGGTTTGGATTTTTCACAATTTAAGGTTTTTGTGGTGGACGAGTGCCACTTGTTGCCGTCGAAGATGTGGCTGGGATTCCTCAGGCTTGCGGAGAAGCCTCTGCCAAATGTCATTTTTGTCCTTGTGACGACAGATATGGATAATTTGCCGAGGAGTGTGTTATCCAGGTGCCAGAAGCACCTTTTCAGCAAGATTGAGAATTCGGACATTGTGGCTCGGCTTAGGAAGATTGGGGAGAACGAGGATTTGGATGTGGACACGGATGCTTTGGAGATGATTGCTATGAACGTGGATGGCTCGTTGAGGGATGCTGAGACTATGTTGGATCAATTGAGTTTGTTTGGGAAAAGGATTGAGACCTCCTTGGTGAATGAACTTGTGAGTTTTATTTAAGTGAATTATTTTCTCTTGTTTTCGTCGTTTTGAGTATATTTGTTTTTTCATGGCAGCACATTATCTTGATTCCTTTTGGTTATTATATGGTTGATAATATGCACACTCTTTACGTAGATTGGAGTTGTTTCTGATGAAAAATTGTTAGAGCTTTTGGGGTTAGCCATGTCATCAAATGCTACAGAGACGGTGATAAGGTCCAGGGAATTGTTGGACTCTGGAGTCGACCCAATAGTTCTAATGTCTCAAATGGCGACTCTGATTGTAGATATTATTGCTGGGACGTATCCGGGTGGTGACGAAATGCAAGATTCTTTCTTTGGTGGAAGAGATTGTATGTTTTCTTCTAAAAACCATTACTTAAAATTGTTCCAATTTAACCAATTTTTTTTGAATTTTCATTTCTTTTATTTGTAGTGTCTGGACAGGAATTGGACCGGCTCAAACACGCGTTGAACCTTCTCTCTGAAGCTGAGAAGCACCTCCGAGTCTCGAGCGAGCAGTCAACTTGGTTCACTGCTACTCTACTCCAGCTAGGCTCTGGACCATCCACTCGGGCCCACTCGGGCAGCAACCGCCGTCAGAGCTCCAAGTCAACTGAAGATGACTGCTCAAGTCTAAAATCGTCCACCCACCGAAATGCTTTTTCCAAAGATAATAATACTAATAATAATCGCGTCCCAACCAACTGTTCGAACTCGAGCAGGACCCAATTTTCTGGGTCGCCGGTGGTTTCGAAAGATGACTCCAAAAACGGGAGAAGTATTAATTCGAAGATGCTGGATAATATTTGGTCACAGTGTGTCGAGAAGTGCCACTCAAAGACGCTCAGGGAGCTCCTTCATGTGCATGGACGGATCGTGTCGATTTCTGAAGTTAAAGGTAACAACATGATCTATTTAGAAATATGCTTCTTTGTTGGTACTTTTCATATTTAACTTCCTGATTGTGAGTACTCCTAGTTATGTATAATATATTATTACAAGACTACCCCTGAAGTTTGATTTTGAATGGTGTTGTTATGCACAGTTTGGCCATGTAACATGAATTTGAACAGCATGGTCTTATGAGAATCGTGTTGCATTTCCCACATGTTTGATAAAACTCTTTTCTGCAATCTGTTTGCAGGTGGGTTTGTAGCTCACATCGGATTCAACGACCCAGGCATCAAATCCCGAGCCGAAGGTTTTCTCAGCAGCATCACCAACTCCTTTGAAATCGTCTTACGCCACAATGTGGAGGTCAAATTGGTATGCCTCCCCAATTCTTTTAACACGGACAAAAATACCCCCGAGAATAATAGTGCCGAAGGCCGTCGTAGAAACGATCCTTCCGAGACTGAGTCTAGAAACGCGAACGCGATCTCGTCGAAAGGGGCGAAACCAGGAATTCCAGGAAGGAGAATCGAGTCGATCATCCATGAGCAGAGGCTGGAGACGGCTTGGCTACAGGCGTTGGACAACAAAGGGACCCCTCGTTCGGCGGGCCGTATGAAGCCCGAGAGAAACCAAGTGCTCCCACAGGACGGCCCGAACGAATCTGGACCGTTGGATCCCCTGGAGGACGAGTTGAACAGCGATATTAAGGATTTGAGAGTGAGTGATAGGATGGTGGGGTCTCGGAGGTCAGATCATTTCCCGATATCTCCGAGCTTATTACATAATAGCAAAAGCTTGAGAAAATTCAGCAGTGATAAAACGTGAGAGTTAGTTTTTTGATTCCCACAGGTTTCCTTTTCGTAATTAATTGCTGTTTTTTTATGATATGTTTCGGCCTTTTCTTGTTTTTTTTTACTTTGTAGCGGATACGAATCTGGTTCGGGACCCTCCGGTTGTGGTGCAATGTTCTGCTGGAACAACAGCAGGCCGGAAAGAAGTCGAGAGGTTGGTCTTGTTTTTGCACATTTATCTACAGTACTTTCTTTTTTCATTTTAGTGAACATATCTTTCGGATATTCACGAAAACTGCCCTTGATGTTTTGACTATTACAAAGAGGTCCATTGGGGTTTCAAAATTAAAAAAAAAGTACTTGAAATCTTGCCTTTGTTTATACAGAAACAGAATAGCCACTCAACAAAAATACAAACATATGTTGAGGGGTATTTTGTAATTTGGAGATAAAAACTTATGTTTGAGGTTTGATTTAATTACCAAAACAAGTTTTGATTATTACAAATATACCCCTTGTGGGTACAAAACCAGCAGGGTAAGCAAGGAACAGCTCGTCGTGGACACAGAAGTAGTCGGTTTTCATGGTTTGGAGAGTGTGCAAAACCAAGGAGAGGCAGCAGGTATACTAGGTAACAGAAAGGAATGGCACGAGTTTTCGTGTTTTACCGGGGACAATCTATAGCACATATAAAGGTGGCGAAGAAGATTTGGTCGATGCAAAGTTAGTTCCTAGGAGAGAAGAGTCTCCTCTTTTTCATTTGTTTGTTTTAGTTTTGTAAGATGATACAGTAGTACTCCGTATTTGTTTGTGTAACGCTGATTGTGATAAATTTAAATAATAGTATTTCAATTTAATCTATGATAGAGATAAAAAACAAAAAAAAATACACATAACATTTTCTCACAATTCATATTGTAATTATTTTATTTTAGAAAAAATATTAAAATTTAAGCCGAAAACACTCGAGTCAAACATTGAACTTATCGAACAGTTTTATCGAGGTTCACACCTGAGATATAATTCGAGCCAATTAATGGAAAAGCCCAAAGTTTCAAGTAAACCACTAAGTTGGCCCATAACACAAAATCCAGAACACGCCCATTATCATTTTCACTCCCAACAAACAAACCAAACAAAAGATAGAACAGCTCGCTCCAGAAAAAGAAGAAAAAAAAGATCAGCTACCAGCACAGTGGTAATGGCGAAGCCTCTAGGCACCACAGGAGAGTTTTTCCGGCGGAGAGACGCGTGGCGAAAGCACCCAATGATGACCAACCAGTGGCGCCACGCCACCCCCGGCCTCGGAATCGCTATCGTCGCCTTCAGCATCTACGTCGTCGGCGAGGCCGTTTACGACAAGATCTACGCCGCCCCTAAATCCCATTCCCATTCGACCTCCTCGGCTTCTCATTGAGATCGAATGGATTTTTCTAATGGTACGTGCGAGGTCAGTCTGCTTCCACTTCGATGCTCTCTCAGATTTCCGGTGGTGCTGGTATATTCTCGATTTTTTATTGCTGTTTTTGTAAATATGAAATTCGGATATTTGTGTGTTGATTGCGAGTTTTGTTGCCTGGTGTTTCAATTGATCACACTGCGATATTTTTTCTGACATTTTTGTGAGCTAGGGTTTCTACATATTCTAATAGTAATATGTTGTGTGTTAGAATTTTTAATATTGAAAATCCGAGTCCTATGCCAAACGAGTATTGAGATTATGAATCCTGAAATCCAACATTTGAAGTGGCTGAAAAGAAAATTTCTACATATTCTAACTTAGTAGTTATAGACTTATAGTCTCTTGATAGCTGTCAAATAAGTTAACCAGTGCTTGCGTTTCTTCAACGATGGTTACCATCGAAGGTTAATGATTGCAATGGATATCCATGACCTTCGAGGGTAATCAAACACAAACTCTTATCGACTTTACATCAAGGACACTGCCATATTACTATATTATGTGATCTCCAATAAGTAAAATAGCTTTGTGTGAGACCTTAGATGGTTTGGATTTTTTTAAAGTGCTCTGATATCCATTATTTCGTTCACAAATAAAGCTAAGACGTTGAATTTATGAAAATTTTGGCTTGTTATTTAAGGAAAATGAAAAACTGGTGAAATATGAGGAAAATGAAATTACAAATTACAATATGTTGCATTGGTCGTGATTCGTGAGCAGATGAGAGATTGACCTTTTCCGGTGGCCCAAATATGATAGATCCCCAACAAGAAAATGCCTTGTGTTTGGCAGTGTTACTATAGTTCATTTTTTCGGCATACCATTGTAGTTATTTTCATCCGTACAGACCTTTTTTTTTTAAGTAGTTCAGTACTTTAAGTTTCTCTTTTGCAAAGTTTTTATCCTTTTGAGATATGAGAGTGGCTTATTAATTGGAACGGGCTGCTGCTAACATTCATTTCAGTGAAACAGTACCTATAATTTTATGTTGACTGTTATCTTAGTTCTCTTTCTTTTAACAAAGATTTATTCGGATTTTTGATGGTGCAGGCCAGGGGAGGGCGCGAAGAAGAATGAAGTGTGGTTTGTATTTGTGCCTTTCAATTCATAGTTTGGAATAATGGATTACATATCTGTTGTGTTTACCTTCGAATTCAGAATGCTCTTCAAATCTGTTTTTCAGGGGTTCTAGTATGTAATAATTCTGTCTGTTACTTCACTCTCCTTTGCTTTTCAGTCATAGACAGTAGACGACCCCTCGTAATTTCATTCATGTAATTTTTTTTTTTACAAAACACCCCTTCTCTTATATTCAAATATACTTGAATAGTTTAGTTATAAAAAGTAATTATAGTATAAAGTAGTAGTATTTAAACAATTTTTGTAACAACCAGAGTTTTCATAATAAAAATTAAATAATTTAAATAGCTTTTTTAAGGTAGTTTGGCCTGCTCGGTGCCGGTCTTGGTATGGGTGTGATCGACGGCGATGGCGTTGGAAAGAGGCTGCGCCGACGAATCGACTGAAGAAAAAACTTCTTCTTGGTATGGGTGTGATCGACGGCGATGGCGTTGGAAAGAGGCTGCGCCGACGAATCGACTGAAGAAAAAACTTCTTCTTCAACGAGGACTGGCGATAATTATTTGGAGACAAAGAGATGGATCTGGCTGCTGGACAGAGGTGGAGAAATTTCCGGGGATTAGGGGCCGCAAAGCTTTGACAGCGGCTGGAGAGAGAGAGGTCTTCAAGTGGTGCCTCTAGTGATGTCAACGACAAGCCCTCTCAGAAAAAAAGGCATCGGGGAAGCTTGACCAAGGGTTGATAACTAATGATAACTAATATTTATAATTCTAATATTTCTCAATCATGTACATTAACGATGTTGGTTATTTCTTAAAATGAATTTATTCTTATCGTTAGTTCATGCATACACGTAAGGATGTATATAAATTAGAAATTAATTTTACGGTCAAAATATTAAAGAACGAAACTTAATGATTTAAGTAAAATAATATTGGGCATCGTAAGGAGCTATACCTTGTACAGTGTGACAATTAACTAATGTTTAATGGCCTCAATGGCTAGAGAGTCGAGATGACCTCTAAATAGTGTGTGCAACTAATGACCTCAATGGCTAAATAGTCGAGATGATCTATAGACAGTGTGTGCAACTAATGATCACCTCATATGGCTAGAGTGCAAAAAATGCCTCTCATCAGTGTGTGCAACCAATGTTTAATGGCCTCAATGGCTATAATGTCGAAAGAGCCTCTAAACAGGATGTGCAACTAATTTATAATGGCCACAATGGACTGGGGTAGCCTTACGATGTCAAGTAAGCTTGCGTCTAAACGTAAAGATATGAACGAATGTTAATATTAAAAAAAAATTGCTTAAACATTTCAAGTTAAAGATTTATGTTCTAAGTCTAAGTTAAGTGTGAGTCGTTGCATTGCATTAAACGTATCGAGATTAACATATAAATTAAGACGGCAAGTGAAAAGAATAAAACCTATAGATTGAATATCTACTTGCAGTCAGTGGACTGAGAATGTTAATATAAATATTTTTAGATGTTGATTTTGATTACCTGGAGTAATTGAGGATGCTTCTAGCCGTGATTCGTACAAATATTTATTAAGTAAAGTTATTTTAGTGTTGTTGGCCACATGTTCAAATTGTTTAGTGTTGTTGGCCACATGTTCAAATTGTTAATTAATTCCGCTGTATTCACTAAAGTTTTTTTATCGTTGAAACTTAAAATTATTCGCCCTAGGTTTCTTTACAAAACTAATATTTATTTATTTATTTAATAAAATAAAACGGACGTGACAATTTCAATCATCACACATTCACACTATTGCGATATGTAAAATTGTAAAATAAATATAATAATTTTTTAACAATAATTTACCCTTGAAAATTTATTTTATTTTATCATTAATTAATTTTATTCACAATTAATTATAAGCCCAAAATAGAATTAGCCCATATATATAATAATTTATTTTTATTTATTATCTATATTGTAAGGAAAAAAATCTAATAAATTTTGCAAATATTTAATATTTGGAAATATATTATATTGATTTTTAATACAATTTTAGAAGATTTGTGTAATTTATTTTCCAAATTAAAAATTCAATTTAATAAGAATTAAAATACTTCTTATTTAATTAATTAATATAATAATAAAAGTGTTAATGATTGAGGTACACTCTAATGTATCATCTTCCATACTTTTAGTTTTTCTTTTCTAAAATATCTGAATAGGAATAGTTTTTTTAAAATATGTTACAATAATAGGAATAGTGGATAATTTAAAAAAAAAACATTTTAACTTTTTTTATTAAATTTACAATTTTACCTTTACTTTAATTCTTTTTAAATTTTATTCACCATTTTTTTCTTTTTAAATATTTTTACTTTCTAAATTAAAGATAAATTTTAATGTTTACTGTTTGATTAAAAAGATAAATTTACCCATACTTTAATTATTCACCATTTTTTTTCTTTTTTAATATTTTTACTTTCTAAATTAAAGATAAATTTTAATGTTTACTTTTTTGGTTAAGAAGACAAAATGTAATATTTTACTTTCTCATTTATAGCAAAGACTCTACTTGAATTATGCTATCTATTCAAAGTGAAATTGTGTGTTTTGTACTTGGTTCTACCTAAAACAGAATAGTAAAAGGTAGAGTACAAAGACTTAACACAATTTGGAGATTCTAAAGAAAACTCTTTTGTATTACTTGTAAAGGGTTTAACCACTTACAAACACATCTACAAAATTCTAGCGAATCTTGTAGAAAGGTCACAAGACCAAAAACTAAGTCTATGTAGAACTAATCTAGCGACTCGTACTACCAAGACTAAACTGACAATAGCACCGGAGCTTTCTAGCGAAGTCTCTCGGTCTACAAATTTTCTCTCTCTAGAAAATGTCAAATCAAATCATTAGTAATGAATTCCAACTACCCGCTATTTATAGGTGTCGAGAAATAGGGTTTCCGGAATTCACGCTTAATGGGCCGAGCCCAAAGCATCTTCATGGAATATTCGAGATTCCATTTTTCCGTGCTTGACGAACCCAGCTCTACGCACTACCACACTAGCGTGTCTTCGTGCTTCAAGCTCGTGGCGGGCATAGCTGGAATACTTGATGTATTTGTTTGGACTACAATTCTTCTAGCGAAGTCTTCTAGTCATACCCATCGCTGGCTTCATTCCTTAGCAGTCATTCGTCCAGCTGTATGTATAGCTATGCTTGCACCGCGTCCGTCAAGGTGTTAATTCTGATTCAATGTCTTCACGGTAAGACTTGAACTCTCTGATTTGTAGTGCGTTGATAAACTCGCAATTCTCTCTTGATCCACGTTGAACCACGTTGATAGAATAGCTCGTTCTATGCTCACGCACTGATGCAACTCCATGTTGTTTGTAATGGCCAAGTCTGCTTGCTCCATGCTGGTGAACCGTGGTCACGCGTTGAGCCACTTGTTAAATCCACAGTATAACCAACTCGTTCTATGTAGACCTAGCAGACTTGTATGAATTATTGAATGGAAAGCATACAAACATGAAACATGAAGTTACTACAAAACAAAGTGTATAGTTCAACGTAGTTCAAGCAAGAACAACGTGGTTCTATGTTGAACTAGGAAGAACTACACACTAACACAAAGGGTGTGGAGTAAACTTGTAAATGGAGCGGTGTGGAGAGCCTATGATACTCGTAAATGGAGCGTGTCATCCATTCAAAGAGTGGAGACGCTCAATTATACGTTGAGAGCCTATGATACTCGTAAATGGAGCGGTGTCATCCATTCAAAGAGCGGAGACATGATACGTTGAGCGCTCCATACCCTTTTAAATGTTTTTTTCGAAATTTTTTTGTCTTGTTTTAAATTAATAGTTATTTTTTTATTAATATTATTCAAAATATAATGTAAATTTGTTTGTTTATAATTATTCTCGAGGGTTGCAAATAAAGGCAATACAGATTTTAAAATAGTTAAAATCGGATAATAAATTAACACGCTTGGATCAAGCTACAGTAGAAGAAAACACGTTCATGAATAAAATCAACAACTTTGCCTAAAGACCAAACAAACTCTAAAACATCTACAAAAACCAAGTCTGACAAATGCAAATTTGGAGCTTCAACAGCTTTGACATAACGATTGTGTAGAAATAGTACGTTCTCTTGGTTTCTTGGTTTTGAAATAAATTGTAATGGAAGAATAAAACATAACTACGTTCACATGAAGAAGAGAAGAGTGTGAGTGTAGGTGCTCGTCCAGGGTCTTTGAGATAACACTTATCACGTAAAATACGATAATTAACATCGCTGGCCTTCCAAAAACTTGGGCTTAACACCAACCATTTCAACCCGCAATTCCATAGCTATTATTAATATTATTCAAAATGTAGTTTTTACTCGTATCTTTATACAATGTTTTAGATTATGTTTTAATTTTAATATAGTTTGTTGATTTAGAGTAAAATTATGAAAGAGGTAATCATGTAATTTTTTTTTATAATTATTCGATTATGTTTAAATTCTTACCTTATATGAGATTCTCTAAATTATTAATTTGATTTTGTTTAAATTATATAGCGCATAGATGTGAAAATTAAATGCCACTACGGGTTACAATGTCATATACAACTATTTGGATGGTGCAGATTCTTTGAGACGGTGGTCAAGAACCTGGTTAATGAGTGTGATGGTTAGTGGCGAGCCACTTGTAATCAAGGGGGCTTAAAACCCCCTAAAAATTTTCTTTGTATTTTTAAAAATTTTTTTTTTTTGAAAAAATGCATTTTTTTTATGCTTAGCCCCCTAAAATATGTGTATATATATATATACATATTATACACAAAATAATCCCAGTCCCCCTAATCGTTTTTTCTGGCTCGCCCCTGGTGATGGTGTTGTGGTTTTTGCAGCCACTTCATTTTGTTTCTTGTTACTTAGATATTATTCCAATGTTAGTTTTGTTTCTCCTTACTTAGATTGTGTACTGTTATTTTTATTTATCTAATGTGATAGTACATTATTTTTTTATTCTTATTTTATCTTTTTTGAAATGCAAAATTACTCAATTACTGCTTTTGAGGCTAAGAAGAGGTTGGTTATGTACATATGTTTACGGATTTTTCGAGGAATTACGAAACTCAATTACATTTCAGAGTGTGCCCTAGCTATTAGGGAAATGAGATTCGACAAGAAGAAAATGAAGAAAAAAAACATGCCCAATTGGACCGTTGCGGTATTAGCAAACTGGTAAGATTTCATAGTTATTTTAATTTAATGTATTATTAGTACTTATTATTATTATATAGTATTAGCAAATTGATAAGATTTCATAGTTATTTTAATTTAATGTATTATTAGTACTTATTATTATTATTCTATAACATGTTGCTGATTTTGATTAATCCTATTAACTGGTATGATTCCACACGCTCAAGCTCAAGATACTTTTGTTTTGTTTATGGTAGTACATTACCAAATTTAGGTGGTTTTGTATTGAATATGCCTTATTTTTTGGATATAACATTTTCGGTCATAGTTTTTTATATTTGGATCCTGCAGTTTCGATCCTTTACCAATGAAACCAAAGTTCGATAAGTCGTACCTCTCTTAGAAGCCTCTCACACTCCTTCAGTGTCTCTCTCCCCTCGCCCTCCAACCTGACCCTAGTCATCCCCTCAAAGGAGGCTGCACAATTAATCCCGACATTAGGCTTCTTTCTTTTTTCCCACCATCTCATAAACGTAATTTTTGGCCTCTTTCTTTTTCCCACCATCTCATAAACGTAATTCTTGGCATCTTATGTCCCCGCTCTCTGCCAGCTACCTGATCACCACCCTATAGATGTAGGCGTTCGAGGGCCTCGTGGGTCAAAACGTCCTAGGACAATCCGCCCCTTATCGAGCATCTTGGTGAACACTTCTTTTTCGGGTCCTGCAGGGGCTTCATCGACGGCGGATTTGTCAAAATAACTATATTTGTTAAATTGTGATGGTTTTTACCAACCTCGGAATTATTTCAAGAAATTATTAATTGGAACAAAAAAGAAGCACTATGGTTTGTCAAAAACCCTCAAACCACACTACCATAATATTTAAAAATAATTCAAACTAAATTACGACTCGGAACTTGTACGACTTGTGTGGGAGGGGAATGCTTTTCTATTGGTCGACCCGCATCGGCGGCAGAAAGACTGTGTGCAAGGATGAATGTAGGAAGTTGAGGTGAAGGTATTTGCAGAAAATACCTCTCACCAAATACAATTTTGAAAAGAAAATATCTCCTCAATAAATACAATTTTGAAATACAGTATGTCTTCCATCTTTTTTTTTTTAAATCAAAACATAATACAATTCGGACCAAAACAAAAAGACGCCCTCGCCATGATAAAGAATTTTGCATAAAATCATCCATCATTAGACTATGTGAAAATATATGGTGAAATAATATAAGGTGATATTTCTAAAAAAACGACTGATAAAAACGAAAGATAATTGAGTTTATTAAGGAGGGTGTATTGGTTAGAGAGTCTATTGGATTTTGTAGGACTTCTAAAGTCTAGCGGTATTCAATCAGGATTTTGAAAAGTCCAAAAAAATCTGGAAGTATTCAATACGGATTTTGAAAAGTCTTTAAAAATCTAAAGGTATTCAAAAGTATATGGATTTTAATGGATTTTAAAACTTTATGGATTTTGTTGGATTTTATCCTAAAAACGTGAATACTTTTCACTTTTTAAAATCTCTCCAAGAAGAAGAGATTTTCATGGATTTCACTTTTCACGATTTAAATTATTATTAAAAATAATAAAACTTTAAAAATTAAATAAAAACATATATTAAAATTTATTTCTATTTTAATTAAATAAATAATTATTAAAAATAATAATACTTGAAAAATTATATAAAAAAATTATATTTATTTTTCTATTAATAAATTAAATTATTGTTAAAAATAATAAAAATTAAAAATTATATATATAAAAAAATATAAATAATATTGCTTAATAATTTTTTATATTCATTATTTGCATCAATAATTATAGCGGAACAATCAATAAAACTCATAAAAAAAATATATTAACAAATACAATCAAGTCTATCAAAATCCATTCAAATCGAAAAAAAAGTTAGTCAAACTTATAGAGTCTATGGATTTCTTAAATCTATCGACTTATTAAAGTCTAAAAAAATCCAATAAAATCTGAATTGAATACACCCTCCTAACTATATAGTAATACTCTATATAGGAATAAACTCCTTATAGTAATAAAAAATTCAGGTCCCGACTTGGGACCAGTTATAAATAGGAATAAACTCTCATAAGTCATACTTTTTCAAGTCCCGCTTTAAGGATTTATACCTCTATATAAGAATAAATAATTAATATATAATAAAAATATTTATTAATCGTATTTTTATTTATCAAAATCAATAATATGTTTAAAATGACTTACTATGTTTAATAAAATCAATAACATATATTATTGATCAAAATTTATAGTACTTAGATTCATTAGTATTTTATTCAATATATATGTTAAACACAATTTTTACATATTTATGGTCAAATATCCACAGTCAATACTATTAAATTGGTTATGTGAACTTAAAGATAAATAAATACAATGTATTTTATTTTTATATTTATATTATTTTTACATATTTATGGTCAAATATCCACAATCAATACTATTAAATTGGTTATGTGAACTTAAAGATAAATAAATACAATGTATTTTATTTTTATATTTATATTATTTTTTTATACGAAAAAATTATTTTTATTATGTAAAACTCTATATAAGAATAACTCTCTATAGTAATATTTTTTCCGGTCCCAACGATATGACTTTATAGAGTTTCTACTGTATCTAGATTTTGTAGTTAATAATAAAAAAATATTTAATATTAGTGTAGAGGATATTTAAGACTTTGTACATTTTAAAAAGTGTCCATCTACTTAATATTTACAAAATATAAATACCCTAATAATTAAACAAATAAAAGATGTAAAAAAGAATGGATGTTTGATATACAGTAATACTAAAAATTAATCGTCCACAAATCTTAATATGCCTAAATTTTTATTTTTTTTAAGAATTATTTACACTTGAATTTTTTAAGAATTTATTTTATTCATAATTAATTCTAAGTATTTTGATTATAGTTAATGGAGTAAGAAAGAAAGAAAAAAGATAATTGGTGCTGGTGGTAATTATTTGATCAGTTGAGACTTGGGAAGCGTGATCATAAATAAATTTGGGAAAATGTAATTAGAGGACGGTGGATATACTGTACATATACGTACACCATACATCAATCCATAGCCTTCTGCTACTTTCCTTTCACTCGGACCCCGTCTCTCTCTGTACACGCACAAGCACATAGTTAAGATCGTTTTTCCATACTGAAATGGGCGGCGCGAAGGGACCGTGTGGATCCATGGAGGAGTTTCTGAAGCAGTGTGAGCAGTCCGGTGATGCTGCGTACAGTGCGCTCCGATCACTCCTGGAGCGTCTGGAGGACCCGAGTTCCCGAACCGATGCCCGGATCTTCCTATCGGAGCTTCACAAACGCTTCGAATCCAAAGAATCTTCCGAGAGCTGTCTCCGGACCTACCATTTCCAAATCCAGGACGTATATCTCGAACCATACGAAGAAGGAGGTACACTCGCTACTTCTACATTAAATCGCATTTGCATAGCAGTGTATTCGTATATATGATTTTGTTTGTTATCGTGATTTTGACGATGATATTGTTAGGCGATTTAGGGAAATTGTTGGAATTTGGTAAACATTGAAATGCGTCTACGAGGGGTTCGTTTTTGGATTTTTTACGATGGTGATCGGTAAAAGGTGGTGTTCGTTCAAATCGATTCGTTTTGACCCCACACCCTTAAATGTGTGATATTCTATTTTTGTAGATAGTTTTCGATTGAGAAGTTTGAGATTTGTTTTTCAGTGTTCTTTTATTAATGAACCAGTAGTGTTGGTGGGGGTTTTGTCCTTTTCAACATTCTTTCAAGTAACTGATTTGAATAAATTGATATAAGGGATAATTTTTTTTTTTTGAAATATGATTATGTTTGAACTTTTGATATAACGGGTCTAAACTGGGAACACTGCCATGGAATCTGATTATGTTTACTAGAGCTCTTTTAGATAGTTTTCGTACTCAGGCTGATGCAAGATAATTGTTCTGAGGCGTCTATCTTGTTATGTATCATGAGTTGTTGCCAACTTCTGATTGGTGCTCCAGTTTGCATCTCCATCTACTTGGTTGTTTGTATGAGTGCTTGCTCTATTCTTTCTTGTAATGAATATTGATGAATTGAAAAATAGGATTTGCCCTGAGACATTTTCCATGCTTTTTTACACATACTAAAGCTGCATTCACAATTCTTAATCACTTTTTACAGGTTTCCAGAAGGGGAAGAAACTAAAAATGATGGTGATACCCAGTATCTTTATGCCAGAGGACTGGTCTTTCACCTTCTATGAGGGACTTAACAGGCATCCTGATTCTATTTTCAAAGACAGGACTGTTGCGGAACTTGGTTGCGGAAATGGGTGGATATCCATTGCAATCGCAGAGAAGTGGTTACCCTCGAAGGTTAATGATTCCATAATCCTACAATTAGTTGCTCCATTTAATCATTTCCTCTCCTGCCGCTTCTATTTTCGTTTGGGTTATTAGTGAGCTTCTTGCTATTGTGATTAATTTGAGACCAGAAAAATAGTGAGAAACTGTTTCTTAATGAATTCTATACCACTTTGCAGGTATACGGCCTTGATATTAATCCAAGAGCAGTAAAGATTTCCTGGATAAATCTTTATTTGAATGCTTTCGATGAAAATGGGAAGCCAATTTATGATGAGGAGAAGAAGACTTTACTAGACAGGGTCGAATTTCATGAATCTGATTTTCTGTCTTACTGCAGAGACAACAAGATAGAGCTTGAGCGAATTGTTGGATGCATACCACAGGTAGTTCGTCAAATTTCATAAGACCCCCAACAAATTTTAGCAAGTGACTAAATGCCCGTATAGGACAATCGAAGTAATATATATGTTTATTTTGGGATTGTATATTAACATTCTTATGACAATTCTTGATGTGCAGATTCTCAACCCCAACCCAGATGCAATGTCTAAAATGATTACAGAAAATGCCAGTGAAGAATTCTTACATTCTCTGAGCAACTATTGTGCACTTCAGGTTTGAAGCTAATTGAACTACCATTGTTTCTAGTACAAACAACATCTAAATCCTTCATGCTGAATTGTATATTAAATTACAATTTGTTTATTTCTGGAAATAAGATTATATGAAATTGTAAGCATAGCTCGAAATTTTGCAGCGAATATATTATATCTGGACTCTAACATAAGTTGTTCAAGTGCTTTTACATCTAGTGTTATTCCTGCCACTGAAATATTTGAATGCAGTTATACTTATATTTAAATCCTATTTCCAATGGCTACACAATGATTGATCCGTCCATTCACTGATGAAATATTATAGTTTATGTTCTATGCTTATAAATTTGAATTATAATATCTGTTAAACATTTTTTGAGTTATTTTTTTTCTCCTTAGGGATTTGTTGAAGACCAGTTTGGATTGGGACTGATCGCGAGGGCTGTTGAAGAAGCGATATCTGTTATAAAGCCTCAGGGGATTATGATCTTTAATATGGGAGGCCGTCCAGGACAAGTCGTATGTAGACGTTTATTTGAGCGCCGTGGGTTGCGTCTTAACAAGCTTTGGCAGACTAAAATTCTTCAGGTTCTACTCTAACTTAATTGCTTTGATGATATCCATGGAACCATATTTCTATAAAAATCTCTTGTTTCAGGCAGCTGACACAGATATTTCCGCACTAGTTGAGATTGAAAAGAACAGTCGACACCGTTTTGAATTCTTCATGGGGCTTGTTGGAGACCAACCGATTTGTGCCCGAACAGCATGGGCATATGCCAAGTCTGGGGGTCGGATTTCTCATGCTTTATCAGTATATAGCTGTCAACTCCGTCAGCCTAATCAGGTAAGAAGTTTCTCCATGTATTTTTGTGAGTACAAGCACATAAAATACGAATTGTGATCCACATACCGATCCATCTGCTGTGACAGGTAAAAAAGATTTTTGAGTTTCTCAAAAATGGATTTCATGATATCAGCAGCTCTTTGGACTTGTCCTTCGAAGATGAATCTGTTGCGGATGAGAAAATTCCATTCCTAGCTTATCTTGCGAATGTTCTAAAAGAAATTTCATTTTTCCCATATGAACCACCTGCTGGAAGTCGGCGATTTCGTAGTCTCATATCTGGCTTTATGAAAACATACCATCATGTTCCACTTACTGCAGATGTAAGGACGTTTCCTTTTTCAACTGTGTTATGTATACTTCTGCGTTGTAATTATGGTTCTGAAATCAATTTGATTTATGAGGTGTTACATCATACATGAGTAAACTTCTAATGAAACTTATTTTAGGACAGTACTTTAGACCCCCTAAGGTGCAAACCTATGAATTATATACAACTGGGAATTATTAAATTCATCGTGAATAGCCAAATCAATGACACTCATGCACAAATGTACAACAGTCTATATGTTATGATCGTACATGTGTGTCTGTTAGTTGTTTGTGGGTAGAACATGCGTGGTTCTGTGCACGGTTCTGAGTGCAAGTCTCCATGTGTAGATGAGAATCTTACATGAAGTACTTACTTATTGGACATCTTTCACAGAAAGTATGACCATATCATATTATTCTCAGTACAAGAAAAGTGAATTTCATTTCTCATAAAAATTCATTAAATTGTTTATATTTGTTCCCAATTTCAAAGGGCATCAAAACCCCTTGCTATATTTTTTTGTCATTCTTTTTAAAATCTATATTTTCATGCATATTTAGATGGTTAATCTGACATAAATTTTTGGGAGTTGATTTTCGAGTTAATCTGGTCGTTACTCTATTTATTTATTTTGATAATGAGTTTTACAAAGTACCTTATCGTTCCAGCATTGTTTTTTCATTGAGTTGAACTTTCTTTTCTGGCTTTTCTTCCACTTGGAAAGCCTTTGAATTTTAGGTATTCTTGCAATGTAAAATGCTTTATACTATCTAATTTGTTCTTTTCTTTCGTCTTTGTGGGCCTAGAATGTTGTTGTATTTCCTTCAAGGACTGTGGCTATCGAAAGCACTTTACGTCTGTTGTCTCCACGGCTTGCCATTGTCGATGAACAATTATCTCGACATTTACCGAGGCACTGGTTAACATCCCTAAATATTGAGGTAAGATGACTGTAAAATTTAGTGTTCCTTGTAACTTCTCAGATGAAAAGTCATCCCGTTTTCCCATCCTTCGGGTTTGAGATGAAATGAAGAGTATAAGTAGCTCATTTATACAGTCACCTATGCTTTTCCCATTTCCTAGACTTTCCGTCTTTGATCTCTTGATGGTTTGTGGGATCAACAACCATAAGGATTTCAAACATTCCCTTTTTGAGGGTGAACATTCTTGTCTTGAACTCCAATACCAGACTTCATTTCCTTGCGCATTGAGCATAACCAACAATTTTTTTGGAGCGGTTTACTTTAACTCTTTTGAAGGTATACAAACAGCCATCCAAGAGATATTTGTTTCTTGGCTGTTGGAGAAAATAACATTTAAAATCTACAATTGATTCAGGTAGTTGACTTGCTGTATATTTATTCCTTTTGACATCTGATGTTTTCTTTACAGAAGATAGAAAGTGGAAAACATTCAGATGAATCAATCACCGTCATAGATGCACCACGACAGTCAGATTTGATGGTAGAATTGATTAAGAAATTGAAACCAGAGGTAGTTGTCACTGGGATGGCACAATATGAATCAGTCACTAGTTCTTCATTTGAGCAACTTCTAAACGTCACAAGAGAAATTGGATGTCGACTATTATTGGATATATCAGACCATTTTGAGCTATCTAGTCTTCCAAGTTCCAATGGAGTCTTTAAATATCTGGCTGGAAATACACTTCCTTCACACGCAACTATAGTATGTAGCTTGCTGAAGAATCAGGTATATATGTGATTATGTGTCAGCTCGCTTGGGTGCTCATAAGCTCATTAAATATTTGAGATAATTATAAAATATAAAGTACCCTTGATTGTTCATTTTAATTACAAAATAAATAGAAAATCTTTAAAATATAATTAGAAATACCCCCTTGAGACTTCTTCCACTTTTACAAATTGCATCCTCAAGAGGGGTTTATTTGTAAACCAAATAAAAACCTCAATGGTCTGTCTGTGTATTTGTAATTTGAAAGATAACCAGATCATTTGTAATAAGTATGCTGAACCTCTTAGGTAAATGTTGAAATTATCCGATTTTTATGGTCGTGACTCGTGAGCTTATCTGACAACTCTTCTATGGGATTCCAGGTTTATTCAGATTTGGAAGTGGCATTTGTGATATCAGAAGAGGAGGCAATGTTTAAAGCACTATGCAAGACAGTGGAACTTTTGCAAGGAAGTACTTCTATAATTAGTCAGTACTACTATGGTTGTCTTTTTCACGAGCTTCTAGCTTTTCAGCTTGCTGATCGACATCCACCTGCACAGGTTAGTCTGTCTGGAGATTACTTATAGCGTTGGTACTTTGCTCTATGTTTGCAAAATATTTTGATCATAGCTAGTTTAGGCTTGTGTCCATGTTTGAAAATCAAGGGAAATTTTAAATGGTTTTCTATTTATAATAACTTGAATTGTTTGCACTTTTGAGCTATTATTATTATTATTATTATTATTATTATTATTATCAAGGGAAAACACGTACTTTAAGAGGCCTGCCTACAACAAAACTTGACTTTAAATTTCTGAATTCTGCAACATTTCGTTTCTATAATGTTGATAAAACATCCACATGGATAACTAGAAACGGTAATTCTCAATTCTCCAGTTTAGATTCAATAAATACTTTAAAAGAACATTTCTGGATAATCAACTACGAGTATAACTTATTTTGTCTCCAGAGAATTAGTGCAAACACAAGAGATTCCAAGGTCAATGACTTTTCCAGTTCCACGATATCCATGCTCGATCACGCTGAGCTGGCTGTAAATGAATCCGATGAATCTCCCCTGGTACATATGGACGTTGACCAAATATTCTTGCCCATAACGAAACCTGTTCAGGCCTCCATCTTTGAAAGTTTTGCGAGGCAAAACATAATAGACTCTGAAATCGATGTGACAGGTGGCATCAAACAATTAGTCAGCAGCAGCTATGGCTTTCCATCCTCTGCCACCACCGAACTCATATACGCAGACTGTCCGATGGCGCTTTTCAGTAAGTTGGTGCTCTGCTGCATCCAGGAGAGTGGCACCCTCTGCTTCCCAACCTGTAGCAACGGCAATTACGTGTCAGCCGCTAAATTCCTGAATGCAAAATTCGCAATAATTCCTACCAATCAAGAAGTAGGATACAAGTTGACGGAGAAAACACTCATTAGTGCACTCGATGGTATTAATAAACCATGGATCTACATTTCAGGCCCCACTATCAGTCCCACTGGCTTGGCATACAGTAATGAGGAGATCAGTAAATTGCTAGCCGTGTGTGCTAAGTTCGGAGCTCAGGTGATCCTTGACACTTCATTTTCGGGTGTGGAATTTAACTCGAAGGGGTTTGAGGGTTGGAAACTGGGAGAGACTCTGGAGAAGCTTTCCTCTGCTAGCTCGCCCTTTTGCGTCTCTCTTCTTGGGGGGTTGTTCTTTAAGATGCTGACAGGCGGGATTAACTTTGGGTTTCTGCTTATCGACCAGCCTTCTCTAGTGGAGACTTTCCATAGCTTTGCGGGATTAAACAAGCCTCACGGCACAACTAAGTACACGGTCAAGAAATTGCTGGATCTTAAAGAGGAGAAGAGAGGGGATCTGTTGAATGCTATTTCGGAGCAGACTGGAATTCTGGGGAGTAGATATAAACAATTGAAACAGGTAAAACTACGCATCTCAGAATGTTATTCAAAATGGATATTTCAATATGCTACCCATAGCTTGATTTCAGAAAAAAACTAGTTAGTTTTCAAAGTTTCATTAAACACCCCCGAAAGTGTTACAAACCCCCCTTTCAATGTTTGTGAAGGAGTGGTTTGTAAAAAAAGGGACAAATGCCCATGGGGTTATATGTGATTACGTAATATGGGTGAATTCTTTTTCGTAAAATACAACTCTTCCAAAATTACAAAACATACATGTACACCCTTCACACATGTAAAAATAATACAGTTAGAATCTAGCAACTCTAACACCAAATCAAACCTTTGGGTTATTTTTTTGATTTGAAAATTACCTGATTTTTTTTGTACTTGAGTCAAACTTCAAGGGCACCTTGTGTCATTCATTCTCTTTTAATTGTTTCTGGAAAGCTAAAAAAGTTGCCTCGACTGCCAATTAGTAACTGTTATCTCTCTTTGATCTTTATGTACAGACACTGGAATCTAGCGGTTGGGAGGTGATTGAAGCCCAAGCGGGCGTGTCCATTATAGCAAAGCCATCTGCCTATCTGGGAAAGACCATCAAAATAAACAAGGGTACCACCACTAATGAAATCAAGCTCGACGATTCCAATATCAGGGAAGCCCTGCTTAGAGGCACTGGTTTGTGCATCAACAGTGCTGCCTGGACTGGTATCCCTGGTTATTGCCGTTTTACCTTCGCCCTGGAAGAAGGCGACTTCAAGCGCGCGCTAGACGCCATTGCTAAATTCAAAAGCTTAGCCAGTTAAATATATATAAAAAAGGAAAACTAAAACTTTTTCCACATTAGTTTTTAACAACTTTAGTACTGTGAAATGAATTTGTTCAGAGTGCCCTCATTGTGGAAGTTGCTCTTTCATTCTTATTTTTGCTTGGTTTGATCCTATTCTTAGTATTTACAGCAATTGCTCTTTTGCTCATAATTTCTTCAAAATTTAAGACGCCGTTAAAATATTTAAAAGTATTTCAAATCATGTAACATTATTTTAAAACACTTTACTAGTTTTATGAGTAATTAAAATAATCTAAAAAAAAGTCGAGGGTTGTTAGCTCAGTTGGTTGAACACTTGAATTGAGGATTTGAGGTCTTTGATTCGAATTTCAAGACACTGCAATTGACATAGACAAAAAAAAATCTAAAAATAATATTAAAAACACTTTAAAATGTTTAAAATTAATTTTAAATTATTAAAAAATAATTTTAAAACACTTTAATTTTTTTAAAAAGTATTTCAAATGACTTTGAAATAATTATATAAAGTTATTTTAATTATATTAATATCATTTAATTCAATTTAAATTATATAAAATATTATTTAAAAAATATTTCAATATGTTTTTAATTTATATTAAAATATATTTAAAATCAATATTTTGTAAATACAAATTGTGGAAACGTGAGTTTGTTTTGGGTTTTGGGTTTGGGCTTTTGATTTAGGTTTGGGGCTATTTACAAGCGGAGGAAAGATATCCACCGTCGGTGGTTAGGGATGCAAATAATCTAGACCGTACGTTGTATTTGTAGTAGTAGAACAGTAGAAGGAAAAAGAATAAAATTGGAACAGTGGTCCCCTAATTTCAAAATGACACACTTGCCCTTGCTTGTTCAGGAGGAGACCTGATTGATTCTACTTTAATAAAAAACTCGCGTTCTCACAGGCACACACAGATTTCTCCCAGAAGCAGTATAATCGGAATGGCGACGCCGATGGTGGAAGACGACTTCGAGGACGACCAGCTCTCTTCGATGAGCACCGAAGACATTCTTCGGGCATCTCGACTTCTCGATAACGAGATGCGCGTCTGCAAGGTTTGTAGTCATCGATTTTATTTTTATTGTTTTAAGAAATACGAATCGTTTTGCAATAGATTTGGGTAGAGGATGATCAACTGTGAGTTTTAATGCGGTTGTATTGTAACTTCGTTTTCCCCCTTTTTTGCAGGATGAGTTGCAGAGAACGAGCCTCGAGGTAGATTCATTCAAGGAGAAGATTAAAGAGAATCAAGAGAAAATCAAGCTGAACAAACAGCTTCCTTACTTGGTCGGAAATATTGTTGAGGTAAATATTATTAGGGTTAGCCTTATGCTCTGATTACGAAGATTTGGGGATGTCGGTTGGTTGTTAAGTTTTTTGAGTGTACCATGTAACTAAGGAGAAGTGAACTATTGCAGGGTTTTGTACCATATTTGTAATCAGATATTCATTGGTGGAATGTCACATAATTGGAATCAGCTTTTTGTTTAGCTATGGTCTCTGTTTGTTTATATAAAATCAGCCTTGAATTTAAATCCTCTTAAGATCTGTGTCTTGTTTGTTTTGACTGGGGCTTTTCTGTTGATCTTGTGATTGGGAGTGGGTTGGAAATTCAAGAGCAATAATACCCTACTTTTACGTATATTGTAACAATATATTTTCAAAATACCGATAATTTCTCTAGGCATTGGTTATCATCTTATCCCGGAATGTGAATAATGGGACCACCTTTATTATTTATTTTATCAGATTCTGGAAATGAACCCAGAGGACGAGGCTGAAGAAGATGGTGCAAACATTGACCTTGATTCGCAAAGGAAGGGAAAATGTGTTGTACTGAAAACATCCACACGTCAGGTAAGAGAGCATACTGTGATGCATCTCTGCTTGTTGGTTCTTTCCAGCTTCTTTTTGACTATTGATACTGGGATATACCCGAAGCTTTTCTATAACTTTAAGTTATCATATGGTTTGACTCTCGATTTTATATTGTCGTATTGGTAGCATGAATGTGTAGAGGTTTATTGAGCAGTTTTATTCTTGATTTGTGAAAATTAAATACTTATTTTTAATGGCCTGATTTTGTAATTGGTCTAGTTGTGTTAAGTTTATTTTATTAATTAGTGTGTGTCATTTCAATGAGGGTCTTTAAATTTGAAGTTTTGTTTTTTTAGTTAATATCATCAAACATTTATTTATCTAGTTCATTATATGCTTGACTCTACCAGATAATGATCTAAATATTTTATTTGATGATGTCAATCTCTGCACTTTATTGCTGCACTTACCTAAAAAGAATCATTAATATATTATGTTTCATTGGCAGACGATTTTCCTGCCTGTAGTAGGTCTGGTTGATCCTGATACTTTAAAGCCTGGGGATCTGGTTGGAGTGAACAAGGACAGTTATCTCATCTTGGATACTTTGCCATCCGAGTATGACTCTCGTGTCAAAGCTATGGAGGTTGATGAGAAACCAACTGAAGACTACAATGATGTTGGAGGCCTGGAGAAACAGGCAAGTTAATCATCTTTAGATCAATTAAAAGATAAGAACAATGTGAATCTTTTCTGAGAAACAAACTTCTTGCTGCTACATTGTTAATGACTTCTCTAGATTCAAGAATTGGTTGAGGCAATTGTTCTGCCTATGACGCACAAGGAAAGATTCCAAAAACTAGGAGTTCGTCCACCAAAAGGAGTCCTTTTATATGGTCCTCCTGGGACAGGGAAAACACTAATGGCTCGCGCATGTGCAGCCCAAACAAATGCTACTTTTCTGAAGCTAGCAGGCCCACAGCTTGTACAGGTACATAATTCTTAGATCTGATTTTTTTCCCGTAATGACTAATACTGAACTATGAAAAATTTATCTTCAAAATCCTGTACTTTGCTTTTGTTATCCATATAGTTAGATCATATTGTTGCATTGCTAGGGTAAGCAATTTGGTTTCTGTAGCAGAAGTGCATCAGGTTGATTGCCTATATCACAGCTGAATAATGTTGTTGAACTGAGTGTTCTTGTTGGTCAGTGTGCTGAGTTTGTATAGGTTCTGATAATGACTGATGGTTAAGACTTCAGTTGTTTCTTGATCTCTCAGTTTAGTATTTGTTCAGTGGATGTTTTTGTGAATATCATTATTACTCTTGCTACGGGTCTATCATGAGAATGTAGAATGATTAATATTTCGTTTATTTGGGAGATCTTTTAGTTGCTTTACTTAAGTTTCTTTTCATTGTCATTTTCTTATTCTAACAACTAAATTTGTTTGTTTACTTAGATGTTCATTGGCGATGGAGCAAAACTTGTACGCGATGCTTTTCTGCTTGCCAAAGAAAAATCACCTTGCATCATTTTTATTGATGAAATTGATGCTATTGGTACCAAGCGTTTTGATAGGTGTGCAGTTACCCCATTTGCAGTTTGGTTGTTCTTTTATAAGCCCATACAATTCATGATGTCATCTCTATGCTGATATGCAATGGTGTTTTTCTATTATGCAGTGAAGTTAGTGGTGATAGAGAGGTGCAAAGGACTATGTTAGAACTACTTAATCAACTTGACGGTTTTAGCAGTGATGATCAGATTAAGGTCTGTATATATGATTCTCTATTTTTAGAAACTTTTCCATTCATTGTTTATGGGTTTCTTATACATCTCAGTCCTCATGTTCACAATAATTGATGTTCTACATTTTCTTGGCAATGCACCCATACAAATTGTTTAATTACTACTACTTATTTATTCCCCCCCGCCCCCCTCCCAATAAACAATAAATTTAATACTATTAGACTAGTCCTTGAAAAATGGACTGAAATAATTTAATTAGGATATTATTTTCCCTGTTTCCCCAATTCATCGGCAGAAACCTTAAACAGCAAATATTTAGACCAGGGGTGAGTACTTTGTTCCGCTAGAAATAAATCTGCTTTTAGTTCAAGTTTTATTAGCCAAATTGTGTTTTTGGATCAGTCTCTTCTGGTGTTCAACCCTTGTTTTTGTGTTCAGATTATAGCAGCAACAAACCGAGCTGATATCTTAGACCCTGCCTTAATGCGTTCTGGTCGGCTGGATCGTAAAATTGAATTTCCCCATCCTACTGAGGAAGCTAGGGCTCGGATTTTGCAGGTAGTTCTTTTTGATAACTCGAATATAATATCTATTGTTTTAGTTTGATTTTAATGGTCTTTGCTAGTTCTGGACGGAGTGTTTTTTTCTGACGTGGCCCTTTATTTGTACACAAGTTGAATTATTGTCTTTTAATGGTATAATAGATCCACTCCAGAAAGATGAATGTTAATCCAGATGTCAACTTTGAAGAGCTTGCTCGCTCAACGGATGACTTCAATGGGGCTCAACTAAAAGCTGTTTGTGTAGAAGCTGGCATGTTAGCACTTCGCCGTGATGCTACTGAGGTCTCTTTTCTCTCTCTTTCTTGTGTGTATGTTTGATGTGTGTTAACAAATGCCTTTGTGCTTCTGTTGGACCTGCACACAGATTTTTTTTCTTCAAATAATTGCTTTTTTTAAATAAAAAATACTTATAAATTTATTTTATGGTAGCATATGAAGTTTTTTTTATCCCTTACAAAATGAATATTTATTCTACTTGTTTCTCTTACTTTTGTATATCATCTGGATACGATCTGTAACTACTGTTCTAACAACATGCCTATTCATGATTTTTGTTGGGTGTCAAAACAAGAAAGTGGGGGTTCAAACTTGGGAATAAGTCAAGTGGGGATGATAGTGGAGTTGGTATTGGAGATTGGAATATAATGTGCATTTTATGCAGTAAATGTAAAATGATAAAATTTAGAAGTATGTAGTAGTTGGTTGATATTTTTAGAGATATATTATGTATACAAGTTTGGGGCCCTTCAAAAATTGATTGGAAGAGTTTTATTCAGTAGAGAAAAGTTTGATTTTTATTTTTTTTATATAAAAAAAAGATTGGGTTTGTGGTTATTCCCACATAATTTGCTCCAAGTTATTTTGTTCTGGTTTCTCCATATGTCCTGGTTAGATATCCTGACTGTAGATTTAGTCCTTGCATTTTTTAGCTTGTTAATATTTTTGTAAATTTCTGTAGCTTGTTAATATTTTTGTAAATTTCTTTAGCTCCCGTAGCTGATAAAAGGATAATTACATGAAATATGACCAAAGATATTAGTGAAGGATAAATTACAAAAACCTACCAAAAGGTTGTGCCTATTTACACAACATTAGTTATCTTTATAATCACCCTGTTGAATTTTGTACTTTTGTACTATATGACTGACAACACCTCCTCTTGACGATATGCATCTGTGAAAGAGATACAAATGCTGGGAGTTTTTTTTCCTCGTAATTTGAAGGAGTTATAAACTTATGGAGCATGTCTATTTTTTTCGTAGGTGAACCATGAAGATTTCAATGAAGGCATTATTCAAGTCCAAGCTAAAAAGAAAGCCAGCTTAAATTACTATGCCTAGGTTCTAAATTCTCCGGTGTGGAAGGCTAGTGTTATTTATTCCCATGAACTTGCTACTTTGAAGAGTTTTTTGAACTTTTTTTTGTGTTTGTTTGATTCTATGCAATTGATTACCAAGTTCAATAACCCACTTTAATGAAATTTTATGTGATATTAATTTGAGGGCGGGTATCAAGTTTCGTGGTTTTGTGTGTATATATGCAATGTGTAATATACTATTATTAGTATGCCCAAACTTATATAGTACAAACATGATAGTGAAAGCCACCCTGAGTTCATTTAGGATCACAGATACCATATCTTCATAGTGCTAAACTCATTTTCACTCTAACATCACAAACTGTGCGCCACAAATATCATTTGGTTATCTCCAACAATTTAAATATCTTGTCATGTTTCATAACCTATTGCCTGAAGGTTTGTTCTTCTTGATTGATAGTGTTAAACTAGTCCACTGTTAGAATTGGAATTGGGGCTCTATGATCATGTTTTTACACGTCTATTTTCTTTCGTCTTCTTTCGTCTTGAAGAGCATCGTGGAATATTTGTGATACAAGTAGCAACTTTAGAAACGTTTTACATAAGTGAAATGTTTCTTGCCAACTTGTTAAATAAAACGAAAAAAACATATTTTCATAGTATTATATAAGAGGACAAAACGATCAGACGGACCTACAAAATTCCTCTTGGTGAAAAAACACAAAAATCTCACTCTCAATATTGTCAGGTCATTTTCGCCACCCAGCAACCAAGGGCCCCTCCACGTCATTAATAATTAAATTATTACTAATAATTATATTTACTTATAACTAAAACAAAAGATAATCGCAATGAATTTCATTGTCCATTGATTACTTAATGCTCCAATAGTACAGCACTACAGTATCCCACAATGAGAGGACTGAATTCAAGCTTCGACATACATACAACTTTACTTCATGGGCGAGCGCTTGGACCCCAAAACCTGAAACACCAACCCGAACGCCCGAGTTTAGCACGGCTCGGACTGAGGGACTCGGGGTTCGAGCCGGGCCCTGTAATTTTGGTCACGGGTCGGCCCGCACCGCACCACCCATATAGGTTAGTGGAACTAACAACGAATTTACTAGCCACAAAAAATATCATAAAAAAAAACAAAAAGATAAATTGATGTGTTGAATTAGCCAGCAGTATGTACATTACAAGTCTTTCCTTTTCAAAGATTCTTCCATTCACAAGGCAGATTTGCCATTGGAAAATAGATTTAGCAAAAGAGAAAAGGAAAAAGCAGAGGAGCCAACCTATATCAGCAAGTTTCATTTTGTCCTGTTTTTTGCATCTTCAAGTATTCTCTCTCTAATCACTCTCATCACATTTTTCTGTTCTGTAAATGGTGTTGTTTGATTCAAAGGAATAATCTCTTTTCGGGTTTTCTTTGCTTTGGCCCTTCTCACAAGATATTTTCAAATTCTAAATCAGACATTTTTATTATTATTCAATTATTGTGCTCATATGATTTTTGCTTTAATATAGTAGTAATAATTCTGTCTGTATGTATTACCAGACATGAAAATTTTGTGTGTGGTTTTGTTGTTTCTGTCCCTTGGGGGTTTTTGTTTTTCTGCAAAGGAGGACTCAAAAGTTCCTGATGTTGTGAACATCGGGGCCATTTTCGCATTTAGCACAATCAACGGGGCCGTCGCGAAAATCGCGATGAATGCCGCCGTCGATGACGTGAACTCTGACCCCACTTTCCTCGGCGGCCGGAAGTTGTCTCTCTCCACACACGACTCCAATTACAGTGGCTTCTTCAGCATCATGGGAGGTACCAAAAAACTATCCCACTTTTTTTTTTATTATTAATTTATCGAGTATTAATTCATAGAGGTTTTACTATACTTAGGATTGCGGTTCATGGGGACGAACACGATAGCAATCATTGGGCCCCAAGTTTCCGGCACGGCCCACATCCTCTCCCACCTCGCCAATGAGCTCCACGTCCCCATGCTCTCCTTCACTGCCCTCGACCCAACTCTCTCCTCCCTCCAGTACCCCTTCTTCGTCCAAACCGCCCCCAACGACCTCTTCCAGATGACAGCTGTCGCTGACATCATCGCTTACTTCGACTACAAGGAGGTCGTGGCCATCTACACTGACGACGACCAGAGCCGAGGCACGATGATAGCTTTAGGCGACAAGCTCGCCGAGAGACGATGCCGAATATCCTACAAAGCCGTGCTCTCGCCCGAGACCTTAGCCAACCGGACCGAAATCACGCGCGAGCTCATCAAGGTCTCGATGGGCGAGTCTCGGGTGATAATCGTCCACGCGTACGCAGTGATCGGGCTCCGGGTTTTCAATCTGGCCCGCGAGCTAGGGATGATGGGCCCGGGTTATGTCTGGATCGCCACGGCTTGGCTATCGACCGTGATGGAGTCGAGGCCCGTTGAATTCGGAGAGAGCGCTAAGGCATTGCAAGGGGTTATTACCGTCCGGCCCCACACGCCGGATACGAGTGAGAAAAGGGCGTTTTCGTCCAGATGGGAAAAGATGAGCAACGGGTCGACGGGGTTGAACGCGTACGGTTTCTACGCTTACGATACGGTTTGGATCGTCGCGAATGCGGTGAGAGAGTTGCTCGATCGAGGAGGGAATATTTCGTTTACGAGTAAGCCGCATTTGTACGGTTTGGGGGATGGGAACTTGAACCTGGGAGCTATGAGCATGTTCGACGAGGGGAGGGAACTTCTCGAGAATATACTGAGGACGAATATGACGGGTTTGACGGGTAGGGTCGCGTTTGATCCGGATAGGTATCTCGTGTTTCCGGCTTTCGACGTTTTGAATGTTGTTGGGAAGGGGTATAAGCGAATCGGGTACTGGTCGAACTATTCGGGCCTTTCGATTGTGGCTCCGGAAGTTCTTTACGCGGAGAAGCCCGACCGTTCGAGTTCGAGCCAACGTCTGGACGGGGTCGTATGGCCCGGTCAAACGAAAGTCAAACCGAGGGGGTGGGTTTTTCCGAACAACGGGAGGAAGCTGAGGATTGGGGTGCCGGATAGGGTCAGCTTCAAAGCTTTCGTGTCGAAGGATGAGTCAACGAACGAGGTGCATGGGTACTGCATCGACATATTTCTTGCTGCGATAAACTTGCTTCCGTACGCGGTCCCGCACGAGTTCATCTTGTTCGGAGATAAGCGCAAGAATCCGAGCTATTCACAGCTTGTGAGAATGATCACATCCAATGTAAGTGTCTATGTGTGTGGAGTAAGTTATGTGTATTTCCAAAAGAACACCAAAGGTTCTTAAAAATTACCGAAAAAAACCAGAGTCTTGATTATCTCATAAATGTGAGGGGCTAACTGTAATATTTTCATAATTCTGTTTTGTGGTTTTTTGCTTCTATGAAGGTCTTTGATGCAGTGGTTGGTGATATTGCGATCGTAACCGACCGAACGAAGATAGTCGATTTCACTCAGCCTTACATTGAATCGGGGCTAGTTGTTGTGACACAGACGAGGAGTCTGAACTCGAGCCCGTGGACTTTTCTTCGGCCCTTCACTCCGATGATGTGGGCCGTCACGGGCGGGCTTTTCCTCGTTGTCGGAGTCGTGATCTGGATTCTCGAACACAGAATAAACGACGATTTTCGCGGTCCTCCAAAGAAACAGATCACGACAATCTTATGGTTAGCTTCATTTTAAGCTTTGCAAAAAGACTATTCTTTTGGACTAAAAAATGAACTAAACTTAATAGTTTTGAACTGAACTGAGAATAAATCCAAAAGAACAGGTTACCCAACTCGTGATTCTCATATATAGATTAAATCAATTTTGCAGGTTCGGCTTCTCGACGATGTTCTTCTCACACAGTAAGCACAATCATGGTTTTAGATGAATCTGTTTTTTCACCGATTCACAAAACTAATCGAGAAGTTGACAATAATCTATTAGGAGAAAACACGGTCAGCGCGCTTGGGCGAATGGTCCTGCTGATCTGGCTCTTTGTGGTTCTGATCGTCACGTCGAGCTACACCGCCAGCCTCACTTCGATCCTGACCGTCCAGCAGCTGTCCACATCGATCACGGGAATCGAGTCCCTGATCCCGAGCAACGACCGAATAGGGTTCCAGGTGGGGTCGTTCGCGGAGAATTATCTGACCAACGAGCTCAACATTGCTAGGTCAAGGCTCGTCCCGCTCGGCTCGCCGGAGGCCTACGCGAGCGCGCTGGCGGAGGGGAGGGTCACGGCGGTCGTGGACGAGCGCCCGTATGTCGACTTGTTCCTGTCCGACTACTGCGAGTTCCGAACGGTCGGGAGGGAATTCACCAAGAGCGGATGGGGGTTTGTGAGTGAATCTCTCCCTCTCTATATGTGGTTCAATGATTCTGAATGCTTGATTTTAGGGATAATTACAAAATCAATAACTACCCTCAAGTTTTTGAAATTACAAATAAGCCCCCAAACCTCTTTCATGTTTTTTTATGTTTGTATTTTTAATTAACAGGCATTCCCAAGGGACTCGCCGCTCGCGACTGATATGTCGACTGCCATCCTAAGTCTATCGGAATCCGGCGAGCTCCAGAAGATACGCGAAAAGTGGTTCAGCAAAAGTGCCTGCGGCCCACAAAGCTCGTCCGAGGATTCTGAACAACTCCAACTGAAGAGCTTTTGGGGGCTCTTCCTAATATGTGGGCTCGCTTGCTTTTTCGCTCTCTTGATTTATTTCTGCTTGATGATTCGAAAGTTCAAGCGATACTTCCCTCACATGTCGGAGCCATCCACACCAAGCAGCTCAAAATCCGTGCATATAAAGAGATTCTTGTCGTTCGCTGATGAGAAGGAAGAGGCGATGAAACACAAGTTGAAGAGAAAACGAATGGAAGGGATGTCGAGGGGCAGTGTGGAAGACCATGGATCGCCGAGCGGGAGTCAAAAGAGTATTCCGAGCAATAATAGTTACCTCCGGTAACTCGACTCATTTTTTAGTCGAACATATTTTTCTTTATTTTTTCATGAGGTGAAGTGAAAGTATAGTGCTGTACATTTTATTCATAAAAATGAAAAATCAGAATATAATTAAAAAAATGAATGTTTTTTAAGGAAATAAATCAATATGAACACAAAAAAAAAGAAGGTTGGATGGGGCTAGGTGACAACGGTCAAATAATTTGAAAATATATTGGCTATTATTAAGGGGTGGAATTTAGCTCCTCCATATTTACAACCTAAAAAAAAGCGGAACCAAGAATGAAGATCATCAAAGCCATGAAAAAGCTCAAGTTATGGCGACGAAAGAAGAAAAAAATCAATCTTTTACCAGCACAGTCACCACTGCCACCATCTCGACCACCACCGCCGCCTCCTGTCCTCAGCCAATACGAGCCGCTCCTACCTTCGGCTCCGCCCTTACCACCGTGGCTCGAATACGATACGAATGCTGCTCATGATCACGACGAGATATCATTAATCGATCGAGGATTTCAGGCCACCGGCACTAGTGATCAGCAATGTATTGTTTGGGAAGAAGAATCTGTTGTTCCTCGTCTCCAGAAATCGGAGATAGGGTATAGAGGAACTACTTTTGGGTGTGCTGTTGGCTTTGGTGTTCATCTGGTGGGCTGTATTTTTCCTTGCTTTCATATTAGAGAAGAAGTTGGCTTTAATAGTTTGAGGTGATTCTTCAGTTTATATATTTTAATTTATTTCTGGAAATTTCATACTGGAATCTGTAGAATAAAGGCTATTGATACTGGATTCTCTAAATTCTGTTAGCTCCCTGGTTTGTTTGTAGAACAAGTTGGTCTGTGTTCTGTTTTCGGCTACAAAATCTAGGAATTATTACTTTACAAAAGTACAAAAGTACCCCTGAGGGTATTATTACTTTACAAAATTGATAATAATAATAATAACCTTGATGATGATGATGATGATGCAGTACCTTGCACTCAAGCTGAACCTTAGCCACCTTACGTGATGTATCCTGTAACTGTGTGAAAAGCAACTCGAGCTCTTCCTAGGGCTTTTGAGCTTCCTGGAGCTTTTCTTGCCACACAAAACACGAGAGAAGGGACACCATCTCTTCCACCTTTAAGTCCTTCAGAACCCCATTGAATATAAGTTCAGTCAATGTCAATTCATCTGCACTGCTGATTTCACATGCAACTTTCCCCTTTAACTCCACAACATCTCCACTTGTATATCTGTATTTTGTTTAAAGATACTTTATCATTTAACAAGAAATAACAGAAGATGAAGAACACATGCCCTAAAGAAAATATGAACCAAGGACACTGATACAAACCGTTAAATACAAAAAGACAAACTTAGAGAATTTCACTAAGTTTCAAACTTATAGACGAAAAGAAAAAGAGGTTCCTGAATGTATTTGGATTTTTGGACAATCCAATTGGAAAAACAAAAATAAGTCAATCTGAAAAGGGGAGACCTACCCAAGCCTTCTGAGTACGATTTTCCTTGCTTTATGTTCATCTTTGAAAGCCAAGGCAGAGGAAGACTTCATTATTCGTTTTATAGATTTGATTTTTGCTGTAAGTTCTTTCTTCAGACACTAAGGACAGTAGGACACACAATAAAGAAAAATGTATCAAACAGAAAGTAAACAAAAATATTGAACGAATGGCCACTATGCTAATGTTGTCGCAAAACTCTTGATCAGACTAATGATTTGATTCTATTTTTTTTACTCCGAAGAAGCTGGTAGTGCACCGATTCAAGCCAGAAATTTCATGACATACTTGCACAGTATAAGCGAGCACAGAGAAAAAAAAATGAAAACAAAGTGGAACTAGGAACAATGTAATAATATTCTCCCGTCAACCTTGATAAATCCTTCCTGGAACAATATCTCAATGACTTCCTTCAGTATGGGAAGCAACCCAGAGTGATGTACACCTATTCCTCGTTTCAGCAAGGGCAGCATATTTGAAACCTGGAATAGACAAATGAATATAAGAAATCTTAATGACAGTACCCACACCTTAACTTCCATGCAATAGTAAAATGATCTGACCTGCAGCAACTTTTAACCATCTTAAATATGTCAATATCTTCACCTGCTCTACCCAGAACCAAGCCTTTCTGCCTTTTTCCGCTCTCCTTCCTTTTGTCTTCATTTGTCGGAATGGGTGCATTTAAAGCTTTATGGAAGCTGTCCGCTTGGAACTTGTCTTTTTCATCAACTACTAAATAGAGACCCTCGCCTCCAGAAGGGAACATGTAATGCTGGAGGGGCGTAGGCCGATAATCTGGCATGGCTGCTGATCCACCTGCATTGTGTAACATGATATTAGCACACAGATATTGTGCACCACAAAACTATATCACACCATATCCAAACTGAATGGGGGGTAATAAGAAGGAAACAATCTCTCGTCAGAGACTCTAGTAAGAGCCCTGATATGGAAACCGAGTTAGAGAAAAAATCACGGGCTTAGCAAGTTTACTACTAACCAAGTTTGGAAATAGACCTGAAATAACCAAGGTTACGACTTGCTTTTCATCAATGGATCTTCTTCTATGCTTAACCATATATTTAGTTACTATTATGAATTAAGTGACGGTTTTTATTGCAATTTCGAGCATCTGTGTACAATGAAGTAAAATAGTAGGGCGAGTCAGAAGCACCTTCGCAACCCAATCATCGAATTCCTTTGCGTTAGGCACGATAGCCGACAGAAACACAAACCGAGACTTCTTTGGGGCCATAACAATACTTTCTTCCCACACTACCCCTCTTTCTCTGTCTCTCATGTAATGCACCTCATCAAAAATAACCCAAGCCACCTCCCTCGTGACCTACGATCCTTTGTACTGCATGCTTCGCCAGATCTCTGTAGTCATCACCTGGAATTACATTTCAAAAACACAGCTGAGTAAGTAAGTGCACCAAACTAGCATAGCTGAGTAAGTAAATGGGACCCACCAAGCAAGAAGCATTCGTGTCGATGGTGACATCCCCTGTCATCAACCCCACATCCGAAAACTCTTCCTTGAACTCTCTGAATTTCTGGTTACTAAAGTGCCTTGATTGGGGATGTGTATATCACGCGTTGCTTATTCCGCAATGACATAGCAATGCCGTTCAGCGCCACAACCGTCTTCCCGGCGGACGTATGCGCAGAGACCTAAAACACATTTTAATTTATTTCCATGGAAAACACCAGGTGATGAATAGAGCAGAGCAAGTAGAAAAAAAAATACCATGACTGATTCACCATTGTCGAGGCACTTGATAGCTTCGAGCTGAAACGGGTCGAGATTAAAGGGGAACTCCTTGGCCGGCTTCGAATGCTCTCGATTAACTGAACCGGGACCCGACCCGCGAGACACATACCCCTCCGGATAGGATACGTCGTGAAGGCAAGCAACTGGCTCATCTGTCACTGAAATCGAGCCATCGCTTCTCTGATGTTTTTCCGGGTAATCGTCTTGCTCCTCTTCCAGCGACTTCCTCTTCGCTGACCCCATAACTACTGTACTTGCTCTGCTCAACAAAGAAAAAGGTCTTTTCAAATTACGAAGAGTAAGTTCGACCCGTTTTTCTACTGGGCCACTTGGGCTTGGGCCGTGTCCGACAGTGAGTTCGGGCCGGATCGGCCCATTAAGTGACACACTCATCGTCTCTCTCATCAATCACACTCGAATTTCTATTTTTGAACAATACCCACGCTGATCGCCATAACACCTACAGAATCTCGAACCAGTATTTCGCGATTCTCTCCACTGAATTCTCAGTGAAGAGTAAACCCTTTATAATTGTACGTCGCGGGCTTTCATTTTCATATGAATTTTCCTGCACCATTTTTCCTGTTCGTTTCCTTTTGCTGTTGGTGATCAATTTGATCCATTTTTTCTTTTCTTTTAAATTTAGGTTGCGTAAGATTTCAACCGAAATCAGAAATGGGAAAACGCGAAATTATTATTCGTTGATTTTTCGAATTAGATGCTGCCTTTTTTGTTTCAATTCATTCCTTTTTTTTCATATCGATTGCTTTATCTGGGGTTTTTGGTTTGCTAGGCGTAGGAATTTCAAAATCCCTAGGATTTTATTTTTTTGTTATTCGTTTTTTCTTTGTTCTTTGCGGATAAAAATGGCTAGAATTAAGGGGAAAGAAGATGCTGCGGAATGTCGAGTGAACCCTCCGACGTCGTCGATATCTGTGGCAGACTCATCAATCAGCCTATTGAAACTCATCATAATCCTGATAATTTTCGTAGTGGGTGTAGTTATAGGACTGGTTTCCAGCTCCCACATCAACAGGTACATCACTGTCCAGGACGAAAAATCCAATTTCAAGAACGTATATTTCAACACCGAGCAGTTCAGTCATGATGCTCAGAGAATGGCGGTAAATTACGAAAGCGACGACTGTCTCAGCATGGAGGGTTTTACTGGGCTTAGAAATCTGAACCACCGGATGACGGATGACGAGTTATTCTGGAGGGCCTCGTTTGTGCCACAGAAGGAAGAGTTGCCCTTTAGGAGAGTGCCCAGGGTGGCTTTCATGTTCATGACTCGGGGGCCTATGCCCATGTTGCCACTGTGGGAAAGGTTCTTTAGGGGGCATGATGCGGAAAAGTACTCGATATACGTGCATGCGCTTCCTGGGTTTGTGCTCAATGTGGACAATTCCTCTGTGTTTTACAGACGCCAGATCCAGAGTCAGGTATGAATCTTGTGAGATGATGCTTTAGATTCCGTTTGTTGATAATGCGGATTGATGCTTTGCTCATTCATTCTTTTTTGTGAGGATTACAAAGGATGAAAGGAAGTACTCATTGTTACTCTAAGGCCAAAGTCCTTTGATAATTGTTTAAATTCGTTCTTACATTAGTTGGTATATGGGATGAATTGAGATTGTACATTAGTTGTAAGTAGTTTGGCTCTGGAAATTTATATAATTCAAATGTTTCGAGAAAATATGTGTAATGGTTTGAAATGCTTAACTCGGGTAATTTGCCAAAATTGAGAAGTTTATGGATACAATGAGGGAATTACTTGTAGACTTTGAACTGCAAGGTTGGGCTTTAAGCCTTCTCAAGATTGCGTAGGATTGTGATGAATGCAAATTGCAAATGTCTGTTCGAAAATAGGGTTGTGGAGTTTCTGTATGCTTTGAAATAGGATTTATATGTTATAACATACTACTATTTCTTTTATCAGAATAGATATTTTTTTCGATACAAATGTCAAGAACCTTCTACCTGATGATTTCAAGTATATTAGGTTTTCAACTTTTGTATGCTTAAAAATTTGGTGCTTTTTTTTTTCAAGTTGGCCTTTACTTGAATGTTACTCTTCATCCACAGCTATAGTTGTATAGTATATAATCGATGACTAAAGTCACATTGTACAGTTTATGGTCTTGTAAAACCCATCTTGATTGATTTCAGTTAGAGAAAGTTCGTCGGGACTTGAGAGTTATTTTGTTATTTTGATGAATGTCTGCAGCAACTAGTTTAGTAAATAAGAAGCTGTAGTTTCTCTTGTTAAGTGCAACCAGAACCATAACTGTAGATTTGCTCTTCTGAAAGCTAACAGTGACCAAAAATTCTTAGAGCCCATTTTCTCCATTTCAATGGGACTTGAGTGTTATTGTTTTTTTTATTATAATTGTTGTTCTTGTGGTAGTTTGTTTGTTTCCTTCTTGTATTAATTCTCACGGGTAAATTTACTTAACCTTCTTTCAATTTACAGAACGTTGAATGGGGATCCGTCTCACTAGTTGACGCTGAAAAACGACTTCTAGCCAATGCCCTCCTCGACTTCTCCAACGAGCGGTTTATCCTTCTCTCCGAAAGTTGCATACCTATTTACGACTTCCCAACCGCCTACAAATACCTCACCGACTCTCACCACAGCTTTGTGCAGTCTTACGACGATCCAACCCGTTATGGACGGGGCCGTTACAGTCGTTGGATGAAGCCCGATATCCATCTTTCAGAGTGGAGGAAAGGATCTCAATGGTTCGAAATGCATCGTTATCTGGCCACCAAGATAGTCTCGGACACTAAATACTACACACTCTTTAAAAAGTATTGCAAGCCTTCTTGCTATCCGGATGAGCACTATATCCCGACGTACATACGGAAATTCCATGGGTCACTTAACGCCAACCGGACAGTGACTTACGTCGATTGGTCGATGCTGGGCCCACACCCAGCAACCTTTGTTGCCAGTAACATAACAGAAGGGTTTTTGATGTCGCTTAGGAATAATGGTACGTGTGCGTATAACTCGGGGAAGACTCCTATTTGTTATCTATTTGCTAGGAAGTTTGATCCGAGTGCTCTGGGGCCATTGCTGGCTTTAACCTCGCAAGTTATGGGATTTTGAGGTACTCTGCAAAAGCAAAATTCAAACCTGGGATTTCAAAATTTTGATGGAATTCTCAACTTCTTACAATTTTGTCTAGTGTATAGAGAGATTTGGGTAGGGCCCTCTTGAGTCATGACATCCTTGTTTAGTTCTAATTTTTTTCTTAGGAAAAAAAAATTGTAACAGTACATGAAGAGGAGGTTTTGGCCCCTCCATTTCCTTGAGATGAATGGTTGAAGGAGACAACACAAGAACCACATATGCTCATCTCCTACATATTTCTTTATTCTCTATCAAGTGCTTCTAACAATGCTATTTAAAAAATGGCTGTTGAAGTATTTGGATGCAAATGTTTGACTGGTGACTGAGAAACCTTTACCTTTTTTCTCAAACCTATTTCAGATTCATTTATCAATCATAACTTCAAATGTAAAGGTGAGAAAAACAAAGATGGAAAAACAGAAAAAGGCTTTAGCAGAATCCATTTCTTTAGTAATAAAAAGTGCCACCAAAAAATGAGGCGGATAACAATAAGCAAACCAATACAGTATATATCTAAACAAGTAACCAACCAAAGACGAAAAAAAAAACTAGCAATCCGCTAAAATGCTAAATCCTTTACAAACATTAAAACTTCACCACAAAAATGTTTCCCCTCCCAATCAGAGCAGCAAGTTAGGGTTCCTCGACTTGTGACGGTAGAGGGATCGTAGGCCAGCCAAGTACCCTAGGTGACCCAGGCGGAGTCGTATGGCTAAAGAGACTCAGTTCCACAAAACCTTCCTCACAGCCTTCGTCTCTCCCCTTCACACGAAAAGAAATCGACCCACGGTTTTCAGAATCAGTCGAGCCTCTCCTGGGACTACTTGCAATAATTAGTGAACTGGTGTCACTAGCTTCAATATCACTTTGTGGGCCCCTCCAAGCTAAAGAATCAGCTACAGGAAGATACACGAGAATCCGCATACCCATAAGTGCACAGCATAGAAAGGAAAGAAAAGATAAAAACACAATGGCATTATAGGCGGCATTTCCAGGCGTGACCAGGACCGACAACCCGAGAAGAAGAACTCTTAATGGAAAGCAACTAGATACAGAAAATAACAATGTCAGCACTCTTTTCCGCAGGTCCTTGTTGATGACTAGATAGAGAATCTGCCTCCCAAACCAGAATAGGTAGCTGGTTAGCACGGTGGCAAAAATACCTAGAGATATGGTACTCAGTAGAGGGTAAGTGCAAAGGGCGTCATTTGTATCAGAGAAGGCATCTGCGTTGATGAAATACATGGGTAATTTCCGAAAAAGTGTATCCTTGTACTTGGGTGCGACAAAAATGACTACGAGCTGGAGGACTATCATCGGGAGGGAGTGAAGAAGAATGAAGACGAATGTTTTCACATTCCATTTTGGAGTCAAAGCTCTCGGTCTCTTTAATGATGCCCGGAGAAGAAAGACAACGGTGAGAAAAAGGCACGGCTCAGAGAATCCAAGGTTGGATACGATGTAGTACTTGCATGCATTTTCCTGCAGTTTCAATAAACTCAAGTCGCGTCTTGAAAGTAGTCTCAGCCGTAGGATTTCACCAACACCACACCACAGGGTGAAAAAAACGTAAATGATTCTGATTATCCAAGGGCCGCTAAAATAGGTAAGTTGGATGAGGCCTTGATTACGGATTCGGTTACGGAAGTAGAGTGTGTATATAATGCAGAACAAGCTGAAAAGGGCTAATATAGCAACAAGAGATATAGTCACCACACTGAGTGCATCAGCGATAAATATCTTCTGGGGCATTACCCGAAAGACAGAATCCACGCATGCTCTCCACCAGCATGTGCAGATGATAACCCCCTATTAGACCAAGGAACACAGTTATTTGATACTCCTTTTGACTATACCACTTGAGTGATTGATTAGATGATGATCCCAAAGAAAAGAATGCCAACAGGAAAATGCAACGATTCAATCCTCTGTTGTTGTAAAAGTTCTCAGCCTCTAGACCAACCAGCTAGCAACCTGCAATAAACACAAAATGTTAATTTTCAAACAATTGATGAACCTCAAGAATAAAAAAATGTAGAATTGATATAAAATGGTTTATCGCTTTTTTTACTAATAAAAAATAAATTTAATTTGATTTGTTACAATCACGTGAGACTTGATTCAACAATTATGGTCGAATCCAAAATTGTCAAATGCACATCGACTGCCAAATATAGAACAAATTTTGTACATTCACTAATATCCTATCACTCGTAAATCCAAGTGCATTCATTGTGTCATCATAGCTCATAAGTAAAAATAATAAATATATCCATTTAGTTAAGGAGAGATAACAAGAGAATATAATACGGAAACACCGTCAAGATCAAAGCAATTCGTGAGCAACAGAACCTAATCGAGGTTAATATACCTTGTCACAATGTATGTCATTGATGAAAATCACAGTTTACACAGCCACATTACAGTCCAATCCTACAAATGTTATCAATGCGACTACGCCATAACCTAGTATGACCTGAGGGAAAACCAGGTCATGGTTTTTCAGACTACTATTTCAATTTCAAAATTTCCCAACATTGAGAAATCTTATCCTATTCCCAACATTTTAAAAAAAATGCAGTAAAGATTGAATTGACACTCGACCAGTTCTTAAACACATACAATAGTTTCGGAATTGTAAAAAATGTAAATGTAAATATTTGATTATTTTTCCCAGTTGCTTAAAACTCACTTTAATTCATTAAAAAATAATATAAAAAACACAAAATCTGCTTATTCAACCAAGCAAAACCACACTAAAAAATTGAAGCCATTAAAGAGATGATAAGATCTAGAGAAAACTTACGAGTTGAAAATAACTGATCCAGCGAAAGAACCCTAGAGAGAGCGAACGAATTGCAGCTAAAAAACACAGAAAATTTTGTTTTGTATGAAAGAGAGAATAAAAGCAATTAAAGGTGGAGATAGAGAGAGAGAGTCATAGTGCGGTAGGGACTTCGTTGATGACAGCCTGTCGCCAGCCATTAAAACGCAGCAAGTGATTATTTAAAAAAAAAAACAATTACTAATAATTAATGATACAAGCCCCTGTTCGGCCCAATCCATATTGGGCCTAACCCGATCCATCCAATACGTATTGGGCCTAATCCGAACGGCCCAATAAATTTATTGATTGATTGATTTTAAAAAAAAAAAAAAATTATTTTTCAGTTTTTCTGTTCTTATTAAAATCGACAGAAAAAAAAACACTGATCATTCATTCAGTGGCACTGGCACTGTCAGATCATTATCTATTTCCGATCTAGAAAAGATTGATCCGATACTCGAATGCGGCGTCACTGTGAGTTTTCAGTTCCTTCTCCTTTTCCGGTAATTCGTCGTGTTTTTGCAGTGAGATTTGAATTACTCGGGGGAATTAATCGAGCTAGCTCGGTTTCAATCAGAAGTTTTTGTCGGTGTAATTGTATGTATGTTTATAGCTGATCGGGTCGCGGAAGTTTTTTTCGGTCTTCGATTCATAGTTTCATACTGTGTGCGTAGAGTCTTCAATTCATAGTTTCATACTGTGTGCGTAGATGACGCCATTCATTCTGTACAGCTTGGTGCTGTAATGGTGATTGTAGGAGATTAGGAGAATTTCATTTAGTAATATTTGGAGTGGGTTTGATTGTGTTTTCCCCAAACTAACCCAGTGTTCTTGTTTCTGGGCAGGAAGATATTGGGGTCGATTTTGTATGTATTAATGGCCATGCTTCCAGTACCATATGTGAACCAGTCGCATTGCCTGACCTTCAAAGGTCTCGAACCATCCAATCTATTCACCGAAGGGAAAAGGGTTACAGTTGATTCTAATTATAAATCGAAGCTCGACAAGAAAACACTCCGCGTGCAATGCTCGAGTTCCTCTAGGACTGTTCCTTACAGCCAACATGTGCCGAAAGCATTATCAACCTCAGATGTCTCCATTGTTGAGGAAACCGCGAGAAAAAACGCGTCAATTTATCGTTTTATGACGGAGACCGGTGGTCAACTCAAGGTACTCGTTAGGAAAAAGGGAAATAACAAATACGGTCTCCGTGTTGAACTTGAGTTCTTTCAGCATTGTGAAGGAAAAGGAGAACTATACATGATCTGGGGTCTATTCAGAGAGGATTCAGAAAAACTCATGTCGATAGACTTTCAAGATAGCATACATAATGATACTATTGAAACCCCATTTATTAAAGACTCTGTAGGAAACTTAGCTCTTGATTTAGAGTTTAAGGGAAGTTTAGGACCTTTTTATGTCTCATTACAATTGAGGTCGCAGTTAGGTTCTACTTATAGAAGCCACAGGAAAACAAATTTCATTGTTCCGGTAGGATTTGGGTCTGGGCGTCCATCTCCATTGGGAATTTCATTTTTGGATGATGGGTTCGTTAATTTTGCATTTTTGTCTCGAAATGCAAAAAGTGTTGTTCTATGTTTATACACAGACACCAATATAGATAAGCCTTCTTTAGAGATTGATCTTGATCCATATGTCAATCGCTCTGGTGATATCTGGCATGCTTTGGTTGATTGTTCCTTGCCCTTCGTGAGCTATGGCTACAGAATCAAGAGTGGGGTCGAAAATAAAGGGCATCATGTTCTATTGGACCATTATGCTAGGGTTATTGAAGACGTCGGGCCAAAAAAGTGCCTTGGGAAACTTATTAAGGAGCCCACATTCGACTGGAGTGGTGATTTTCGTCCAAATTTACCAATGGAAAAATTGGTTATATACAGATTGAACGTTGAGCGTTTTACCGTTGACAAGTCCAGTAAGTTACTAGGTGAAAGATCCGGCACTTTTGCCGGTATTTCTGAGAAAATGAATCATTTTAAGAGTCTTGGTGTCAATGCTATTTTATTAGAACCGATCTTCCCTTTTGACAAGCATAAAGGACCCTATTACCCCTATCATTTCTTTTCTCCCAGAAGCTCATACGGATTGGCTAAATCCATGAAGGAGATGGTTAAGAAACTGCATGCAAGTGGAATAGAGGTCTTTCTAGAAGTTGTTTTCACCCACAGTAGCGATTATGGCCTGCTGAGAGAAAATGGTGATTCTTGTTATTACGATATAGACGGAAAATTGAATTGCAATTTCCCCATTGTTCAACAAATGATCCTAGAGAGTCTCAGGTACTGGGTGGTCGAGTTTCACATTGACGGTTTTTGCTTCGTGAATGCGTCCTCTCTCACGATTGGTAGCCAAGGCGAGTTCCTACCACGACCTCCTCTAGTCGAGGCCATTGCTTTTGACCCATTACTTTCAAAAGTGAAGATAATCGCGGACTCGTGGGACCCACAGGGAAAAGTGGTGGGGACGGAAGAAATTGCTTTTCCTCACTGGAAGAGATGGGCGGAGATGAACGAAAATTTTTGTTTTGACGTGAGGAACTTCTTGAGGGGTCAGGCCCTGATAAGTAGTCTTGCGACTCGGATTTGCGGCAGTGGGGACCATTTTCTGAGCGGCCGGGGCCCACAGTTCTCTTTCAATTTTATCACAAGAAATTCCGGACTCACTCTGGTGGACTTAGTCAGCTTTAATGGTAGTGAACTGGGAGTGGAATCGGAATGCAGTTGGAACTGTGGAGAAGAGGGCCCCACGGATAAAACTATTGTCCTAGAGAGACGGCTCAAACAGATTCGCAATTTTTTGTTTATTCTGTTTATTTCTCTGGGTGTGCCCGTGCTCAACATGGGAGACGAGTGCGGCCAATCCTGCAGCGGATCCCCAGCCTATGCCAATCGTTGGCCGTTGGATTGGAAATCGTTGAGATCAGGGTTTGGTGTCCAGATCACACAATTCATCTCATTTCTAAGCACGTTGAGAATGAGGCGTGGTGATTTTTTCCAAAGGAGGAGTTTCATGGATGAAGCTAATATTGAGTGGCGTGGGACCGAACGAGCCCCTCCGGATTGGGATGACGAGTCGTGCAGATTTCTAGCTATGACTTTGAAAGGTGACTGGACATTAGGGACGGGTGCTGGTGGTGACATGTTTGTTGCTTTTAACAGTGGTGATCGTTCGGAAAAAGTTGTTCTCCCGAAGATTTCAGTTGGCGAGACTTGGGTTTGTGTGGTGGATACTTCTCTTCCTTTTCCTGGGTTTTTCAGTGTGGATGGAGTTGCTATTGAGTCTGGGTTAGAAACGTATGAAATGGAGTCTCACAGTTGTGTATTGTTCGAAGCTCGGAGGATTTAGTCGAGGTAATCCTGGATTTCCCTGACTTACACTGCATTTTTCGATAAGGGTTCTGTATAGGTGTCTCGTTTTAACAATGTATCTAATGAAGTGTTTGTATTTACTAGTGCTTATTACTTCATCTTTATATGCTCATTGTTCTCATATTCTTGAACTATGACTTCCTGAAGAATAATGAAACACACAAACACACTCTTTCTCTCTGGATTGACACTATCAAACATTAAGATTTTGTTGATGCTGCGGTATACTACTATGTACTGGTGATTTCACATGGGAAGGGCCCATGTACTGGTTCATTTCACATGCAAGTCAATATATAATTATGAGTTAAGATGCATTCTAAGCAAACTAAGTATACGTGACGAATTGTGTATTTTGAAATATGAAACACGATTTTATATTACTTCTTGTTGTACTCCAATATTTTGCATTGTTATATATATACAAAGTCAATGCTAACAAATAACAATAATCTTGTAAAAAAAAAAAGAAAAAGCAGAATCTGTTGGCAAAAGACCCATGTACTTATTGGACCGACCCATTGTGAAAAAAAGTTTCGTTTAGGCCCCTTAATTGGCGGTGTGGATCACAAAACTCAGTTAAAATAAGCCCGTCGATTGGTCGACCCGCCCGTTAAATTTGTTATTTTTGTGTTAATATATTATGTTGAATTATAATTTATACATGAAAAAATGAATCATAAAATTAAAATTCTAAATAACTTTTCAAATATTTTATAAATATAATTAAATTATATCCACGGTAACAATCTTATAAATTTATCAGATAATAATTATTAATGACTTAGAATTCAATATTAACAAATAAATAAAAACCGTAAAACAAAGCAAAAACAAGGGCATTTACGTCACTTAACAATAAAACCAACTCACTCTCCGATGGGCATGTCTGTCAAAAGAGACAAAAAAGGAAAAAACCATAAGAATAGTTCCACCATTATTTACGCATTTCCATTCACCCGAATTTCCAATTCCAGTTAGCCATGGCGAGAAGACCGGACGAGGAGTACGACTACTTGTTCAAGGTCGTATTAATCGGCGATTCCGGCGTCGGAAAATCCAACTTGCTCTCTCGATTCACCCGCAACGAGTTCTGCTTGGAATCCAAATCCACTATCGGCGTTGAATTCGCCACCCGCACTCTTCAGGTCCAGATTCTCCTCTCCTTTTCTATTTTTAGCGATTTAAAAAATTCGATCCGTAATTAGGGGTTTCCGGGGGTGCTAACAGAAAATGATGGCTTAATTCTGTTTCAAAAAAAAAAAAAAAATGTAGTCGATACTGATTCCTTGAATCCATGCTGGGTTTTGTTGGTGTGTTGATTCTTGATCCCTGACATTTTTTTGGGATTTAATGAAGTTGGTCGGTTTCTTTTATGGATCTCAGAAGAAGAAGAAAAACAGTGTTCTTTTGGATTTTTAAGATCTGTTCTCAGATGGGGTGGTTATGGTGATTTTTTAAGGGTGACCAATTATGCTGTTCTCTTTAGATCAAGATGTTATGGTTCTACCTGTGTGATGCTTTATTAAGAATTCGGAAATCTCGGTTGCCCTTTCCTTGTCAATATAAGTATATAATTCCGTATAAAAGTTTTGTTGAAGTTAGATTAATAACAAAATTTTAATTTAATCTTGACTAAAAACATGTGAAAAATAAAAACGATAACCACCTCGATTTACATTCTACATTTTCATTCGCAATCGGCCAGTTCTTGGGTCCATTCTAAATAAATAGATAAGCTTTCAGTTCGGTCATCAAGAAGGCATACATATCACAATGTGCAAGGATAGGTACATAAGTACATTGTTTTTACTATCTTTAATTTGTTTAGTTTGAGTGGTTGTTCTTCCTTAGTCTGTACCTTTTATTGAATTGGAAAATAAACACAGTAATTTGCTATTTTTTGAGTACTGTTTATATCCCTTTGTCGTTTTACATGCAGGTCGAAGGTCGAACTGTGAAGGCTCAAATATGGGACACTGCTGGCCAAGAGAGATACCGAGCCATAACAAGTGCATATTACCGTGGTGCCCTCGGTGCCCTTCTTGTGTACGACACGACAAAACCGACCACATTCGAGAACGTGAGCCGTTGGCTGAAAGAGCTTAGGGACCACGCAGATTCCAACATTGTGATTATGCTAATCGGAAATAAAACTGATCTTAAACACCTGAGGGCTGTGGCCACAGAGGATGCCCAGGGCTTTGCTGAGAAAGAAGGGCTCTCGTTTATAGAAACGTCTGCTTTGGAGGCAATTAATGTGGAGAAGTCCTTTCAGTCTATTCTCTCTGAGATTTATCGGATTATTAGTAAGAAGTCTCTATCGTCAGATGAGCCTTCTGTCCAGACAAGCATAAAGGAGGGGAAGACTCTTGATGTTGGGTCTCAGGATAACAATGGGAAGAAGGCGTGCTGCTCTACGTGAATGTGTTCTTTGTGTGTCTTTTATCTACTGGTCTACCAAAGAACCCGGTTTTTTATAATATATTTTTTTGGAAACTTTTCATTTTATTTTAGCAGGTGTGTCTAGCTACTTGATTCATACCGAGGCTTTTTGGGGAATGCACTGGTTACTACTATAATTCTGCTGTTATATTTTTGCTTGTTGGACAGTCACAAAATGAATGAAATAGAGATATTTATTTGAGTGTTAAAATGTATTGTTTGCAAACACTCCCTTAGGTCCCTTATCTTGATCTCTGAATCCAAACGCTGTCTTATAACGCAGTTAGCTGTGGATCAAAGCTTGGTGTTGATTGAAATATAAGAGATCAAGCAACTCTCTTTTGCCAATAGTCTGTACATAACTATTTTCCCAAAAAAAAGACCTTCGTTTCATATAAAAGAAGGATTTACATAGTTTAAAAAAGAAAAAAAAAATACTCCACTATATACACACATCCGAAAAAAATTCCCTCCCTCGTCTTACAACCAATCCTCACCCCCATTCTTGGAGAGTTGAGCTAAGAATAATGTTATGTTTAAAACAGTTTGAATGATTTTATCCTTTTACCAGAGCTTCAGCAGGCAAGCTTGGCAACAGACATGATGTCGAACGTTAATACACATTTTAATGCAGCACAAAGGCCCGTCCCTTAATAATCAGCTGCCATTTTTCGCGTATCCTTGGAGTGAACCTTTACGTCCATTATCAAGCTGCTGGGCTTTCCTGGCCGTATTCTTGTCACGGGCCTTTCTAACGGCGAGTTGAATCTGTTTCTCGTGCTCTTTGAGCATTTCCTCCATGCTTCCACCAGGCGGCAACAAGGGCCCGGAATAGTGCATTCGTGACTTCTTCAGAGCATAACCCTGCGATTTATTTTGTAACAAAATATGTAAAGTCCCATGAAAAGAAGGATCTTCAATTTTATTCCCAGTTACTAGGGAGACTATCAGGGTTACAAGGGACAATACATGTCCGAAGAGGTGATTGTCCACATCACGAGGGGATTATTTATATATGTATCTTTCAAAATTTCAAAAAAAAAAAAAAAATACTCCTTAAATTTCAGTGTTGAATTTAAGGGGCTAATAGAGTTAATATTTTTTATAAAGAGTTTTGATCTTTTCTTTTTTGTAATTTCAAGTTCCAAATCAGGTCAAGGTCAAACTTCAATGGTAAATTTTGTAATCAAAAGAGAGAACAAACAATCAGCTTTCTTACCATATTATTATTCTCCTTAAGAGGAGGTGCTTGCCCTCCGTTATTCTTGTATGGAGACTCCGGTTTTCCTAACAAATGGTTGGAGGACTCAGCGCCATCATTCATCTGTTTGTATTTGGGATTGTGCTGCGCCCAATGTGAATGGACACTAGAGTCCCTGCCAAAATCGAGCTGCGAATTTCCACGAGCCGTCACCGAATTGGAGAATTGGGACAGTCGTGCGGCTGAAGCCTGCGGTTTTAAAGATCGTTGAGTCTTGAATTCACTGTACCCCGAGGAATCCAGTACACTGTGAGAATTCAGGCGACGCTTCTCGTCCACGACGTCTAGCGAATTTCCAGAAGAGCCGATATTATTATTATTATGCAAAGATCCTCTCGAAGATTCCATTGGGAATCCGGATCCACCATCCTCTTCACGATTGAACATCTCACTATTGCTCTTGGGGTTTGACTGTCCCTTCCATTTCTAGGAAAACATCAAAAGTTAGTCCCACAAATATCTTGGGAGAGAGAGAGAGAGAAAGAATTACTTTGTGTGTGTGTGTGTGTTTGTGCTCGTGTTGAGGCTGGTATTGCATGAAAAACGAGGGGGTTTAAAAATTAGCAAGTCAGTATATTTCAAAAGTAAAACTTCTAACCCCTTGTGGTTTGACATAAACACATAAATTACAATTAAACAAACAAACTTTCAAAATTACAAAAAAATAAAAATAAAAAAAATAAAAATAAAACATAGTAATACTCCGTAATATTTTATTTTGACTTACAATTATCCCCAAAAAATATATAACCCACCCCACTTCATATTTCTAATAATTTTAGGTCAGGCCTTTAACCTTCCTCAAGGAAATGATTGTGCTATTTTACGGAAAATTTGTAATTTGTAAACATAACTAGGTATTTATTGTTATTAGGCTAAAAAGCCTGATGGTTAGGTTTTATAAAATATACCCTAATTATAAAATACCTGTTTTTTCTGTTATTATGTATTTTATGGAATATACCTGTATTGATGTTGGAAGTTCAGCATTAGCATCAGGTGCTGGAACAGCCTTCGACTCTTTGGAGCCTTTTCTGGACGAATTGACTCTACCCACCTTTTCGCCAGCCCCATTATGTCTGGAATAATGTTTAAAAGCGAGAACAATAGAGATCAAAATATCAATGATGACTCTGATAAATTATGAATTAAGAATTAGGGATATAATTACAAAAAAACACTCGTGAGGTTTGATCTTACAAAAAAACCTTTCAACATTACAAAATTATATGTGGACTAGTATATAAAATTAACCAAATTGTTGAAATATGTACTAAACTATGTAAAAGTACAGATGGAATATATACCTTCTTGCCTCCTCCTCACGTGCTTTGACATCATATTCTTTACTAGGTGGGTATTTCGGTAGAGATGATGGGTCACAAGGTAGAGGCTTTGTCGTGAAGAACTGTAAAAGCAGCTCGTTATAAAACAATCAAAGGTTGACAAGTGAATAACAATTAACAGTGCTTCAAACGTGGAGACAGTGGAGTAACTTATAGATTCACAAACACAAGTCTGCAACATGAAGCCAAAGGGATTCATTTTTCCACCTCCATATAGCTGAAACTTTATTATTAGAGTTAATTATATTTTATATAAATCACCCTTGAAGTTTGACTTGATTCAAGAAAAAAAAAATCAAAATTACAAGACACCACTGGGATATTATTTTGAACACATTTACTCCATCCCGACAAAAAAAATCAAAACTCCCCTTCAAATTTCTGATACCTCGGGTTATTTTTGACAATTTTGAGCGTAAGAGTCCTAGCATTGTTTTTGGGTAATTAGGTCAATCCTTGATGGTACTTCCTTTTTAATATTACTATTCTTCTAACAGAGCAACGAAAAGCAAATATTCGGATATAAGCCATAACCTCAAAAAAATCTAACTGGCAGGCTATTACCGCAGAAAGAGGGATCCTCCAGAGATTACGAACCTAAACTAAACTAGTCGCATAATTCCTAAAAATTGACAGCTCAAGGGAATCAGAACTTCAAGACTAAATAGAAGACTAAAATAAGCTTTACCTCACTGTGAAGGGCAGAAGTTGTAGATCCTCTAAGCTCTGGTTCAAAAGCAAGGAGTGATTCCAGAAGTGATAGAGCCGATGGAGGTAAATCCTTGAATGTCTCTGCCACACATCTTTTGTAAGGTTGCTGAGGTTTAAAGATTGTCGCATGCAGTAATTTTGATTTTTTCCAGTACTCTTCGGGGGGTGAACCACAGAGTTTAAAGATTTTGTGCAGCTGTTCAACCTGCGTAGAAGTCAACCAGTTTTCACAAAGCATGTCAATCATTCAATTAGTACAGACAAGTAATTCTAAATTAATTCGACTCCAACAAAACATTAAAAATTACTACTCCATTATTGAGCTGGGATTGTACCTCTGTTCTTCCAGGCATAATTGGCTTTCCCACAAACAGTTCAGCAAGTATGCAACCCGAACTCCATAAATCCACAGCCACACCATAATCTGTAGCACCAAGTAAAAGCTCGGGAGGTCTATACCACAATGTTACAACGCGACTAGTTAAAGGCTGCTTTTGATTGGCCCGGAAAAAAGTTGCCAGCCCGAAATCACCAATCTTCAGATTCCCATTATTGTCAATCAGAAGATTTGAACCCTTAATATCACGGTGCAAGACCCCACGATTATGGCAGTGTTCAAGCCCGCGAAACAGCTGTTGCATGAAGCACTTTATCTGCTTGCCCATTACATGAAAAAATGTTACGCATAACTTACATATATTCCAGGTTGCTCCAAAAATAAACATGGACAGCTTCTTTATATATAATCAAAAGCAGCAACAATAGTTACCCCTTAGGTTTTCCTAATTAAAATAAAAATAAAAATAAAACTACAAAAAATGTAAAGTGGGTGTTTCAGTAATGAGGTCAAACATCAAGGGTTATTTTGCAACTAACCCTTAATTTAATTCCATATTTTACACTGCATTTATCCCATCAGGATCAATCGAGATATTGCATGGAATTCTTTACAAATGACCCAGACATATGTTTCCAAGGGTAACCGAAAGAGAAATAGGAATGGCACCACTAACACACCTGAGATTCAGTAAACCGGACAACTGGTGAAGCACCGAGCCCAGCAAGATCATGTTCCATGTATTCGAATACAAGGTAAAGATTGCCTGATACCCTAGAAGTTACTAGGCCTTCGAGCTTCATGACATTTGGGTGATCAAGCCTACGTAGAATAAGAATTTCCCGAGCCATGAACCGGACACTTTCTGGATCCATGTTTGCAAAACGCACCTTCTTCAGTGCCACAACTTTTCCGGTCTCAAGGTCACGAGCTCTGTACACACTGCTGTATGTCCCTTGCCCAATCTGGGAAATGGTATTTCAATTGTAACATCTTAAGCCAGAGAAAACAAAATTAAAATATCGGGAACAAAAATTGCTTCCAAGAATATGACTAGTAAAAAGCAAGGAGGTAAGAATCTGCTCCACATAAACATGAGTTTCAAAATGGACAATAGAAAAATATTGGATTCTCGCGAATGGAAACATAAAAGAACACACACTCAACAACACCAATAAATCACCATAAAAATAATGACAATCCAGATGCGTGGTAATATAGCCTCGAGGTGACTATAGCACGTACCTTATCCAATTTCTCGAACGAGTCGGCCTTTCTAGGTATCCATCCTTTAATAGCTTCACCGGCCACAGAAGTCAGCCACGAAGGCCACCCAGCAACAACTTGTGATCCATCCAATCCATTTCTGACACTTAACACCCTACACAACTGAGGCTGCCCTCCTTGGGCCCCAGCCTCCACCGTCTCCCGTTTATCCATCTGTGGCATGACAGTTTGTTCAAAAACCATAGCCTTACTCTTATCTCCCTCCTCCCACGTGGCTGGGGTGGACCCCGAGCTTTTATCGGCGGCATCCTCAGTCGATATAAGCCTTGTGGTGGCTTCATTGCCTCCATTTTCTACCTCCAGCAAAACTTCGTCTTTTTTGGAGGAGTTTATTGATTTCTTCGACCCTTTCTCTTTCTTGACTTTGTTCTCATCTTTTGCCCCTTTGGAGCAAATACAGCCCATGCCAAACGGGAGTCTCAGGCCCCTGTTTCACTTAATGTTTCTGAGGCATATCACTACTTTGTTTTTCTCTAACACTGGAATCCACAAATAGTCGATCATCCGGCCTTAACAAACAAATTCCGAAGAGATCGATGTTACGATCGGAGCACCTATATCACACGTATACCATACAATGTAGCCCTAATCTAAAATCAATTTCCAAACTCAACTGCAAGCCCCAATTTCAAATTAAGAAATCTCAACAAACAGGAGACAGAAACGGGTTTGAACTGCCGACGCAGATCACGAAATCAGATCTTTCCGGACGAATCGCAACCCACATTACCAGAAAATCCGAAGAAGAAAATACGTTGTTTAGCTACAATAGACAATCGTAGCGAAAAAGGAAATTATTTTCTTTTTCTGGGGAGAGGCAAAAAAAAGATCGATCAATCAATCTGAAGAGTGAATTCTTGCTTTGGCCATGGCTGCTCCTGAATCTTCTACTGTCGAGCGGATAGAATTAATTTGATTCAAATCAACGATGCCCAATATTTATTTTTCCTAAAATAAATAAAAAAAATTGGGTTTATGAGAGATAAATTTTCGGATCTGTGAAAGTACCTAGGAACGCCACTGGCCGGAAAATATTTAAAATTAAAAAAACGATGACGTCATTTAAGAAAATATAGGAAAAGAGGAAAAAAAAACTGTGTAGAGAAAATTTGAAGGGAGAAGAAGTTCCCGTGAGGAAGAAGGAATACTGTCAGTGAAAAAGGGTGGGGCCAGTAAGTTCCACGTGGCGAGAAGTAAAACGAGTTAGGCCAAATAATGCAAAACAAAGTAATAAATCAATTTTTTTACAGAGATCTCATTTCGCTCAAAACCAGTAGAGACGAAGACCTCCGACCGAATCGGCCGTCGTTCCCATCGAGGCTACCCCCGTCACTTCTTCCGGGTGCTGGCGCGCGTAGACCGGACTCGCGGTCCTGTTTCGATTCACGAATGGTGATTCTTTTTATATTGCAAAATTGAATTTTGGTGTGTTTGGTGATTTTACTGAAACGAAATAAAAAAGTATTATATCATCTCTTTTTTATTCTTGTCCACAAGCTTCAGTATTTATCCCATCAACTCCACCACCCTTCCCTCCATTTCCTTTTTCTCTTTTTCAACCCACCAATTATATGCATACTTTAAATTAATCTGATTTTGGTGTGAAATTACCAAGTTTTTTTTTTTTGGTTCGTTAATTTGATCTGGCAACAGATGTGTTCTCTGCAGTTATCTAATTGCAGAAGCTTCGATCACTCGCCACTATCTTACGGAATCAGTTCAATCGGGAATGTATTGCAGAAGAGCAATGTCGTGTTCGATTCGTCGATTTGGGGCAGAGGTATGGATTCGTGCGATCGTAAGCGGCGATCATTTGGAAGGATTTATAGGGTTTTTGCGACGAATAATAATAATGAGATGAATTTGAATGAGTATATGGTGACGCTTGATAGGCCGCTCGGCATCCGTTTCGCACTCTCTCTTGATGGAAGGGTTCTCGTCCATGCCCTTCAGAAAGGGGTATTGTACTCAATTATAGTTTGCAATACTTTCTTATAAATGATTAAGTGTGAAATAAATATTTAGTTCAGTTATTTGGGACTGTTTATTTTTCAAGTGGAAGTGTTCTATTGTTAAAGTATCTTGAACAAGTGATGATGTAGGGTAATGCTGAGAAATCGAGAATAATTATGGTGGGCGATAGTTTGAAGAAGGCGAGTGAATCATCTGGTGGGAGGCTTATTGAGATTAGGGACTTTGGAGATACAGAGTATGATTTCCCCTTTTTACTAACTCCTTGGATCAGTAGTGTAACAAATCCATCAAGTTCTTCTCGTACAATCACTTTATTTTTTAAAATTCTTATTACCTATTTTCTTAAAGTTATATTGAAGGATTTGAAATCTTATATACATCCCTCCAAATCCAAATCTAACCTAGAAAAAGTTAGAAATATGATGTTACACATGTCAATATCATTCTTTTATGCAGGGGTGTTACGAAGGAGAAATTCAGTCCTTGTAGCCTTGTTCTCGAGAGACCATTCTCCCCGTTTCCAATTCACCAACTTCTTCTTATAAATGATCTTGATATTTTATTTAATCGAGGCCGTGTCCCTTTTGCTACTTGGAACAAAAATATCCTGACATCAATGTTACGGACTTCTAGTGAGAGCAGCGGCAATTCTGGGTTTGTGATATTTTGCCCAAAGCTCTTAACTCCCCAAGGGTGGAAGTATTTGAGCAATCAGAATAAGAATGACGAACCAAACATGGATATGGAAGCTCCTGCCCTACCTATTAGTCCATTGGTAGTCATTCTAACAGAGAAAGCGTCTCAAGATGCTGAATGGACTCACGGGAACTTCCCACTGGAACAGTATGCAAAGGCATTGGAACGTGCAGAAAGTGATCTCTATTATAATCACTCTCTTGGTATGCGCTATAGCAAGGTCTGATTTTTGAGCTAATTTCATATCATGCTTGGGTTTACTCATTTATATGATTTCGTGTCTTGGAATTAAGTCATTTTTACTACTATCCTGTTACTTAGAGGTTGTCAAGATGTCTACAATATCAAAAAAATTAAAGAAGAAATAAGGAAAGCCTTTGACTACTAACTAGACAATAAAGCTATATACTTTTTTTACGTGCAAATTCACCAGTCTATATTATGATTTCTTTTCATGGTAAATATCAGACATTATTTGAAAAAAATTCAACCTCATCCTCTTAATACTTTGCCTTAATCTAATAGATCACAGAACAAATTTACGTTGGATCGTGCATTCGAAAAGACGAAGACATCCATACATTGTCTACCACAATGGTGAGATAATTGTGTTTTTATTGTTATGTACTACTTCTACTAATTTGCAACTCTTTATTCTTTGATCACATGTATTCCTTCTTAAATTTGTCCGCAATACATGCATCAGGGAGTCACAGCTGTCCTGAATTTTCAGAGTACTACTGAATCTGCGAATTGGGGAATTGATTCAAATGCAATCAATGAAGCATGCCAAAAGTCTAATATTCTTATGATTAACTATCCGATAAGGTAATGACAATTTTGGTTTTGCTACTTATATATCCAATTCCAAAACTCATCTTATTTAATGGTGAGAATAGTTAAGTAACTGGAATAAATATCCCTATACCTGACGTTTTCTTTTTATTTATTTTTTTGAATTCAGGGATGCAGATTCTTTTGATATGAGAAAGAAACTCCCATTCTCTGTTGGCCTTCTACTACGTTTACTTAAGAAAAACCATTGTGTTTATGTCACTTGCACAACTGGGTTTGATCGGTCTCCTGCTTGTGTGATTGCATACCTCCACTGGATGACAGACACTTCCCTTCACTTAGCTCACAATTTCGTTACTGGGTTACATAAATGCAAGCCGGATAGGTATAATCATATTTTTTTTAAGAATGCCGTGGCTAATGGTCTTCAAGCAAACTGTGTGTCCTTCGTGTTGATCGGTGCTTTACTATATAAATGACGCCAAACAAAACAATACAGAATGTATGTGGATAGATGTATTAAGGGGATCTTATTAAATAAGACAGATTTGGCAATTGTAGGACATATAGTCCAGAAGGTCATATTCATGATTTATGTTCAAATTAAAGATAATATTCTGAAAATTGAGTCAGATTAGGTATAAACGGTGTTTTTGTCAAAAATTAATCATACGAGTAAAAGGATTATTTATCAATGAATTTCTTTCGTTGCAGTATGAGGTGATTTTTTTTCTAGAGAGGACATTACAGCAACAGATTATTAAATGCAGGCCAGCAATTGCTTGGGCAACATGGGATCTCGTAGCTATGGTTGAAAGTGGAAGTCATGATGGACCTGCAACCCATGTTGTGACCTTCGTGTGGAACGGACATGAGGTGAGAAAATTATCTGTCTGACTACAGAGTTTTTGAACTTATCTTAATATCAGAATTCTTTCCGGGATTCAGGGAGAAGAAGTATATCTGGTTGGAGATTTTACTGGGAACTGGAAAGAGCCAATCAAGGCAGTACACAAAGGTGGCCCAAGACATGAAGTTGAAGTTAGACTTCCACAGGGGAAGTAAGCATTTTTATATTTTGTTATTCCGAGTTCTAATATGAGGGTCCTTGAGTATGGTTCTGAAATTCTTTAGTATATTAACTTGTGGCAGATACTTGTACAAATTCATTATTAATGGAGACTGGAGGCATTCAACAGCTTCACCCACCAAAAGGGATGATAGTGGGAATATGAACAATGTGATTGTAGTTGGCGACACTGCCAGCGTGAAACCTTCTTTTCAACATCCGAAGAAGGTATGACCGTATGATCCATTTTAAATTGTGAACGGAATCTGTTGTAACAAGAAAATAATTTACAAAAAAGCTACATTTCCGAATTTTGAGACTTCTGTTGTTCTTTTTGTATGTATGTATTATTAGGATGCAAACCTTGTGAAGGTGATTGAGAGGCAATTGACTGAAAATGAGCGTTTTATGCTAGCGAAAGCAGCTCGGTGTGTTGCTTTTGGAGTCTGTCCAATAAGGCTGTCCCCAAAATGATATCACGCTTTCTCTACACTTGATGATGCAGCTTGACACGTATCCATGCTTGTTTGATGCGGATTGTAAGATTTTACTGCTGCATGAATTCATCAAAAAAAATGTCAATTACACGAGAATGTGAATATCCATACTTTTCAATTTCTCATTCTATGTACCAAGTCTTCAATTGTCCAATTTCTCATCGAACATTGATGTTTTACAACTATTTGTGAAGAATTTGTCAGAGAAAAAATAAACATGTCTATTTTTTTATGATTTTTATTCATTGTCACTGCTCATGCATTGGATACAAATTAAGAACATGACTTATTTATTCTTTTGGACAAAATGAAAGTTATGGAATAATAGATAAGTGGTTGATAGAAGGTATTCTAGAATTTTAAATGAATGCACGATAACGAGCAATCTGCTGTAAACTCTTTCTCAATTTCTTGCGTGCCTCTTTTACAATTCTAAGTATACAAAAACTAAAAATAAGGTAAATAATAATTTTTAAACGTTTAAAATGGATCGAAAATAAATATTAGATTTTTATTAAATAATTACTCCCTTTATATTATAACTCAATTATTCTGCTAAAAAACAAAAAATAAATAAAAAAACACAACTAAAAAAATTAGTAAAAGAAAAAAAAAACGATCTTTGCATTTTTTGAGAAATCTTAGACCAACAAATCATCTTGTCGAATCTTCTCGTTAAGGCTCTTCGCATTCAGCTGGCGGCTAGACGACTCCGATTCCGATTCCAACTCCGGCGATCTGCGGCGGGGGAACTCCGACAGCATCTGCACCACCTCCCTCATGGTGGGCCGCTCGACGCTGTTCTCTTGGACGCAGAGCATCGCGACGAAGAACAGGTGCCTGGCTTCATCCTCCGGCACCAGCGCAAGCCTCGAGTCGACGACGCGGCCGACTTCCTCTCTGCGGCAATTCGTCGAACACTTTGTCCACTGCACGATATCCACCCCTTCCCCGAACTCTCCGCCGACCGGCCGCCGTCCCGTCACCAGCTCCAGCAGCACCACCCCGAAGCTGTACACGTCACTCTTCTCGTCCACTCGCAACGTGTACGCATATTCTGCATTCGTTATACATACATATAATATCAGTAACCAATTCAAGACCGTGTTTGGCAAAAACAGAGGAAACCAAAAGAAAAAGTACCCGGAGCAATGTATCCGTACGAGCCGGCAACGGCCGACATGCATTGCGAAGCCGCCTCGTCAGCCAAGAACTTAGCCAGCCCGAAATCCGCGACCCGGGCTTCGAACCCGGACCCCAACAAAATATTGTTCGACTTCACATCCCTGTGAACGATCAACGGCGAGCAATCATGATGCAGATAACACATCCCTCTCGCCGCATCCATCGCAATCTTATACCTCATCTCCCACCTCAAGATCTTTCCTCCCGTTTTCCCGTGCAGAGCTTCCCCCAAGCTCCCGTTCCTCATGTACTCGTACACGAGCAGGTTCGTTTCCTTGTTCGAGCAGAAAGCCAGCAGCCTGACTATATTCCTATGCCTGATATTTCCCAATGTCCCGATCTCAGCCTTGAACCCGTGATCATGCCCGTTCACGCCTAGCAATTTCTTGACGGCGATCTCAACCCCGTTCGGCATTTTCCCGTGGTAGACGACCCCGGCCCCGCCTCGCCCGATCACGTTCCCGTCCTTCACGCACTCCAATACGTCGGAAACCGAGAACCCGAGCTTTTGGAAGGTGGTCATTTTCCAAGAATCGGATTTTCTTCCTCCGTTTTCCCTGAAGAGCTTGTTGGCTTTGGCGATGGCAGCTGCTGCGAATACTAACGTGCACATCAGGAGGCCGAGAGCCAGTATCAGCTTGAACTGCTTTCCGGGCTTTTTCCCTGGCCCGTATTCGGTTTCATTGAGGTCGTTGCAGGGGGAGCTGATTAAGGGCCCGCAGAGTTTGGGGTTGCCTAGGAAAGACGAGGAGTTGAAGACCAGGAACTGCCCCGAGTCGGGTAGTTCTCCGGAGAGGTTATTGAACGAGAAATCGACTGTTGTGAGGCTCTTCATGAGGGAGAATGACTGCGGGATGGTTTCGGTTAAGTGGTTTCTTGATAGGTTTAGGTAGTTCAAGATCCGGATGTTGGATATTTCTTGCGGGACCGGCCCTGATAAATCGTTCTGGCTCAAATCTAGGTAGTAAAGATGCACGCATTTGCCAATCGCGGGAGGGATTTCTCCGGACAACGAGTTTCGGCTGAAATCGAGTGTCACTGCTTGGTGGAGTTCCCCGATGGAAACAGGGATCGGGCCCGAAAAATTGTTTCCGCCGAGTAAAAGGATCTGCAGTGAGGAGAAATTCGACAGGGAGAAAGGCAACGGCCCCGAGAGGTGATTGTTGGATAAATTCACTAGGCCGAGTTTAGTTTGGTTCGACGAAGAGTTTCTGTTTTCAGACAAGGAGCCGGACAGCATATTGTTATGCATTTCGAGCAAATTCAGCTCGGGAAGGTAAACGAAACCGCTAGGGATTGTGCCGTTCAAGTAATTCTGCCCCAGCCTCACCCTGACGAGGCTAAAACACGAGGCTAAATCTTCGGGTATTGGGCCAAAGAGGAAATTTTTAAGAAGAATTAACGATCTAAGCTGATTAAAGGCGCACAAATGAGGAGGGATTGTACCGGTTAGCCTGTTTGTGGACAAATCGAGAAACTGCAGCGGCTGGTTCTGGCCGAGACGGGCAGGGATGACTCCGGTGAAGTTGTTGATCCATAGAGCGAGAGTATTCAGCTCCGGATAATCCGCCACGAAATCTGGTATCGACCCGTGTAGCCTGTTTATGAACAGATTCAGAAGCTTGATCTTCTTGAGGTTGATGAACTCATACGGGATTTCACCTGTCAAAGCATTCCAAGAAATGTCGAGGTTTACTAGGTTTGTTAAGTTGCCGAGCTCCTTCGGGATCGGCCCGGTTAGTCGATTCACGTGCAGGAACAATGTGTCGAGCGATTTGGAGCTCCCGAGCTCGGGAGGAATCGAGCCGCCCAGCTCGCAGTTCGACAGATCCAGATGAGCCAACTTCACCAAATTCCCGAGCTCTTTCGGAATCCCTCCTTCGTAAACATTGCTATATCCCAAGTACATTTCCCTCAAGTTAGTTAGGTTGCCTAGCTCCTTAGGGATCATTCCTTGGAGATCATTTCCTGCTAAGGAAAGGTAATCCAACTCGACTAAATCCCCATACCTTTCCGGTATTTCTCCGTAGAAATAATTCCCTCCCAACTCCAAATGCTTCAGGCTGTCCTTCAGACTCAATACCCCGAGAGGGAGGCTTCCGGATAAGTTGTTGTTGTACGCGTCTATCACTTGTAGACTCGAGAGGGTCGAGTAATTCCAGTCCAAGCTCCCGTTGAATTGGTTGTTGGAGATGTTGAGGAAACGGAGGGAGCTCAGATTCTCGATCCTGATTCCGCCGGTGAAGTTGTTGCCGTCGATCGAGAGCTCCACCAGCGAGTCGAGGGTCGAGATGTTTTCCGGCGAGACTGAGCCGTAGAGTGCCATGTTGGATAGGTCGAGGGAGGTCACTCTGCCGTGGAGGCATTTGACTCCGCTCCACGAGCAAACGGAGGCGGGGGCATTTTCGTCGTTTACCCAAGTGGCTGTGGCTGGGTTTGAGTAGCGAAAGCCGTTCTTAAGCGCGATTAGCGCGTGGAAATCGGAGATTAGGGAGGAGGAGGTGGAAGTGGTAGCCTGTGAGAAGAGTGTTAGTGATAACAGGAGAATGAAGGGTGACATTTTTCAAAGGGTAAAATGATAGTCGAATCTGAGGGAGATTAAGCATAGAGAACAAGATCAATCATCTTTGAATTGCAAGGAGAGAGTCTCCTGCTTTTTTAGTGTCTTCATAATAGAGAGTAAAATTTGTCCTGCAGAAGTTTGTGATAGAAAAAGGAGGAAAAGGACACACTAAAAATGAACATGGAAAATCAGCCGTTGGATATGATCTCACAAATTTAAAGTTAAAAAAAAGTCTATCAAGAAACATTTTTTTAAAGTAAAAAAAAAAAAAGTTGAGATGCTCTCTTCCTTTATTTCTTTCTTGCTCCCCTCTTTTTATCAATTTACCAAATTACCCCTTGAACTTTAGTGAAAAAGAATGTATTATATATATAGTAATTAGATACTCATGTAGATGTAGTATCATAGAGACAGGATTGATAATGACAACATAGGACCTGTGGATTGGCATTGTAGTTTTCAGTGTATTTATGTAATTGTGTATTTTAGCTAATAGTGTCTGGAAACATAAGACCTACAGTATATGCACATATATAATAGTATCAGAATTATTTTTTGGGACCATTTTCTCTGTGTTAATTGATAAATCCAGCCAAAATTATTTGCAGTTTTTCTTGCATGGCATTCTCTTAATATGTGCCCTTACTAGGAGCAGTTGGAATTTAGTCATTAATTAGTATGAAAACAAAATTTTACTGGAATGTTACTTTTGGTTTATTACAAAAGTACCCCTAGTATTTATAATTGTGAGTTTGTGACATATAACTGTGCCTTTTTGCAATTAAGCTAAATTGCAGGGTGATTAAGTAAATATTTACGAGTCCTGCTCCAAAGTCCTAGAAAGGGTTGGGGACATGTGCCTGCAACAACAGAGCTGGAGGTGTAAGAGAAGTATGAAAAAACACAAAAAGATATGAGATGATAATTATTAATTTATCATTGCAATGTTTTCTCAGTAATGCTCAAATAGCTTTTCTGCCCCCCTAAGATACACTTATTTCTCAATGTACCCTTCAAATTTATAGTAATTACAAAAAAAAAAAAAAAAACTGCTACCTGTATTTTCTTGATAGCAATGTCGTGTAAAATAAGAGCCCTCGTTCCATATTTTACCTACTCTAGCGAAGAAACGAGGACTATAATACTCTAGTACGTAGGTCAACTTATCCAAGTCGAACGAACGAACGAAATCGTGTTATTTTTGTTCTCGCTACAGGAATGGCCTTGCCTTGTCCTACATGAATGGGACCAAATTGTCACTATGTTAATGTGCATTGAACTTTATTTGAGGATTGGAAAATACAACTCAAAAAAAGTAAAAGCAGATATTTATATATATGTATGAGATACACTTTTGCTTTTCATTTCCACTTGGAAAAATAAATAAATAAATTTTACATCTTTAATTTTTTACATACACAGAAGAATAATAAAGAGAAGATACATGAGCCCCCCCACCTTCATGCATGGAAAAGTTAGAATCTTCTTTGAGTCATGTGTAATGTGTGTGTGTGTGTGTGTGTGTGAAGGACTGAAGGGTGGGTCCAGAACACAGCCTCCACTTCATGTTTAAAACTCTGAAATGGCAAAGGCAAGGGGGAGCCCTTTTGAGGTGTCTCTGTCTGTGTAATGCAATTGATATATGGCCATAGCTAACTCACTTTGGAAGAGTCATTTTCATGTGGCCTGCCATATTTTTCTTTTATTTATTTATTTATTTATTTTATTATTATGTTTTTCAATAAATTTTTTTTTTGATAAGGAGGAGAGACGAGAAACTCCACCCCCACCCGATCGGAGGTCCCTCGGGTAGGATGTAAATCGAGGAATGTGCCCGAGTAACAGACACCTGTGCGAGAGAGCCAACAGGTCGAACCCCAGGACAAACCTTCATAATATTTCAATGAAAATTTGTCCCACCCGAGATTCGAACCCTGCGTCGCCGGGGAATTACACCCACATCATCACAGGCCTTACCACTCGGCTATGCTCTGGGGACTATGTTTTTCAATAAATTTATTCTTATGTATGTAGTTATTGCTAGTCATCCATATATAGCTAACCTTTCATGCATGCACTAAATGATTAATTAGTAGTGAGACTGACATAGTTATTAACGATTAAGACGTGCAATACAATAGCTACATAGAATCGAGATGTCTTGAGTTCGAGTGTTCGTGGAGTACTAAACGTGAAATCCGTCGATCCAATATACCTAATTAGTTCTATTGAAAATGCAATTGATCAACTCTCAACAACTTATAACCTAGCTAGCTACATAAAAATCGTCGATAGTTCATTCAAAAAATTCAGTACATTGACTGATAAATTCGATATATTAATTAACAGCTCTTCTGTTACCTATCGTGACATTTATATATAACTAATTGGTCGATTTAGTATATGTTTTTATTAGTTCTTTCCAACAGTAAGATTAGCACTAATCACTATCAATAATTACATATACCATGATGTTGCATGATGAACACAGTTTTGTAATATGATTATCACAAAACCTATAATTAAATGAGCAAAAAGTGTACTTATATTTAAAATTCACGAACACTACCAAATAATTATATACAATACGCGGTTACATGATAAATACAAGTGTCATCCTACTCAATATTACATTTTTACCCTCAAAATTAAATTCAAATAATTAGATTATTGAACATATATAATTATTATTTTTTACCCTTTTATAAACATATTAAAAAATAAAAATAAAAATCATATCCTGATCTTCTCCATCATGTCCGCAGATGTAGTTGCGATTCCCTCCGGATCTCCCAAATGCCGCCTCAAATTCCTCTGCAGCCACGGCGGCAAGATCCTCCCCCGCCCCTCCGACGGCCACCTCAAGTACGCCGGCGGCGAAACACGTGTCATCTCTGTGCCCAGGGACATTACTTACCGAGGTACGTTACATTCATCTCTTAACGCCGTCGTTTCAATTTTGAAATCGACGAAATGAGGCGACTCTGTTTCGATTCACACATAGAAATTGTTCGTATTTTGCAATCGCAGAATATTCCAGATTACAGTCCATTTTATTTTATTTTGAAAAATTATTCATATTATTGTGTTGGAAAATGAACGAGAAATTCTGAACTTGTGTTTTATTCGAGTATTCTCATTGTATAGAACTAATGAAGAAACTCACTCACCCAACAACAACGCTAAAGTATCAGGTCGAATCAGAGGACCTTGATGCCCTCGTCTCCGTCAGATCCGACGAGGACCTCCGCCACATGTTCTGCTACCAGGCTCTCGTGACTACCGATCGATTTTAAAGAAATAAATTCTTGGAATTCAGTATGTATATTGTTTTATTTTCATTGGCAGTGGCAAATGGTTGTTACTTTGCATATCAGGGCTTCAAGAATTTGCATGATCCTCTTATGTTTTTTTTTTTCCTTTTAAATAAAAAATGAAAATACCTTGATGAAAAAACAAAAAAAGATCTCATCGAAAAAGGATATCTGGTAAGTCAAAATTTAAGAATAACTCAATTTGCATCACATTTCTACATGGCTATAACCTATAACTTGCTGTCTGTGAAGTCGGCATCAATAACATCACCATCAGGTCCCTTGTCCGTCGATTCTGAAGGGCTAGCCTCCCCACCAGGAGATGGGCCAGCACCAGGGGGCCCACCTGGTTGATTGTTGTACAATGACTGGCCGAGCTGCATCACTTCTTGGTTCAAGGCCGCAATAGCATCCTTGATTGCTTGGGTTGAGCCTCCGGATATAGCATCCTTGAGTTCTCCGAGTTTGGCCTCAACCTTTTCTTTGACGGGGGTAGGGACTTTTTCCCCAAGTTCCGTCAGCTGCTTCTCCGTTTGGTAAACTACGGAGTCGGCCTGGTTCTTGGTGTCGATGGCGTCTCTTTTCTCCTTGTCTTCCTTTGCGAATCTTTCGGCCTCGTTCACCATTCGTTCGACCTGAAGTTTTCATTATTGAAAGTGAAAATGCATTACATTTCATGACCAGGAATACAAAAAGTACCCTGAATTACTGTTGTGTGGCTTGTATATTAATTAAGATATCAGTGAAACCATACTTACCTCGTCACTTGGCAATGTGCTGGCACCGGTTATTGTGATATCTTGCTTCTTCCCAGTCCCCTTTTCGATGGCAGTGACAGAGAGTATTCCATTAGCATCAATGTCAAATTTGACCTCAATCTGAGGAACTCCTCTGGGTGCTGGCGGGATTCCGTCAAGACGGAAGCTGCCTACTGATTTGTTGTCCCTAACGAACTCTCTCTCCCCTTGAAGCACATTGATTTCAACACTTGTCTGGCTATCAGCAGCCGTTGAGAACACTTCAGATTTTGATGTGGGCAAAGTGGTGTTTCTCGGAATGATCTTTGTCATTACTCCACCGAGAGTTTCTAGGCCTAGAGACAGAGGGGTCACATCTAGAAGGACAATGTCACTGACGTCTCCGGCCAATACACCAGCCTGAGCGAATGAATTAAGCACAAAACAGGTGGTTAGATAATGAAATTATTACAAAAGTCACCCTTGAGGTTTTGACCTAATTTAGAAAATGCTAATTTCAAATTTACAAAAATACCCCAGTTTTTATTATTACTCCCCTTCATAACAGAAAAAAAAAATAACGAATTTCATATTGATAAAATAAGTAGAAATGTTTATTAGATAAAAAAATGTGACATTTAGAACACAACCAGATTAGAAGATAAACGGGAACACAACCTGAACTGCAGCTCCAAGTGCAACGACTTCATCAGGATTCACAGTAACATTTGGGTCTTTTCCAGTCAATTTCTTAACAAGTTCCTGAACAGCTGGAATACGGGTTGAGCCACCAACAAGGATGACCTCATCTAAATCACTGAAGGCAAGCTTTGCATCCCTCAATGAATTTTGAACAGGTGTTTTGAGTCTGAGAAAGAGAATTGGCATTTTGCACTTTAAATAAACGGCAAATGTGGAAAATATAATACTTCAAATAAATAAATTATAAGATAGTGTAAAATAAATCACCTGTCAAGCAAATCTGAACATAACTCTTCAAACTTAGCCCGTGTGATGGTAGTTTCAATATGTTTGGGACCATCAGCAGTGGCAGTAATGAAAGGCAAGCTGGCAAAAGATAAAAATAGAGTCATCATTCGTACATGCAAAAAGGTTCCCATATCAATGGTCTTACGAGACTCAAGACGTGCCTGATATTAGTCTGTGACAAAGATGATAGTTCCATCTTGGCTTTCTCAGCTGTCTCAGTCAAACGCTGAAGAGCTTGTTTATCCTTCAATAGATCTATCCCTTCATCATTCTTAAAACTCGACGCAAGCCAATCAACAATTCTCTGGATTAATTACCAAAAATGAATTACGGATTTCTTTGAAAAATGCAAGGAGATTGCATATTTCAATAAACGGGCAAGAAGGAAATACATACCTTATCAAAGTCATCACCCCCAAGATGTGTATCTCCAGAAGTAGACAACACCTCAAACACACCATCACCGACCTCGAGAACTTAAATAAAAGAAAAAAGAAAGATCAGAAATATCAAAGAGATAAAATTCAGATATTTTAGTCTCCACAAACACCAAACATGAGTAACTACCGAGCAGGATGATTTTGGAAATATGACACTTTTCATACCTGAAACATCGAAAGTGCCACCTCCAAGGTCAAAAACCAAAATAGTCTCGTTGCTTTTCTTTTCAAAACCATAGGCTAGCGATGCAGCAGTTGGTTCATTAATTATACGGAGAACCTCTAAACCAGCAATACGGCCAGCGTCCTTTGTTGCAGTTCTCTGAGAGTCGTTGAAATAAGCGGGTACAGTGACCACTGCCTTAGTCACCTTGTCGTTCAAAAATTTTGATGCATCATCCACAAGCTTCCTCAAAACCTAAACCAGAAAGTGATGAAATTCAGCAAAAGATTAGAGAAATACAAAACGAGCTAACCAAAAAATCAGCAAACGAAGCAACACTATCAAAATTGGATGCAATGATTCATATATACCTGAGCTGATATTTCTTCGGCCGCAAACTGCTTCCCAATGGCAGGACACTCGAGCTTCACATTCCCATTCTCGTCCCTCACCACATTGTATGAAACCTGCCTAGACTCGTCATCAACCTCGGACATCTTCCTCCCGATGAACCTTTTGACGGAAAAGAAGGTGTTCTCAGGGTTCACCACCGCCTGGCGCTTCGCAATCTGGCCCACCAGCCTGTCCCCACTCTTCGTGTAAGCCACCACAGACGGCGTCGTCCGCTGTCCCTCAGCGTTGGTCACGATGGTGGGCTTCCCTCCCTCCATGGCCGCCACCGCGGAATTCGTCGTTCCGAGGTCGATTCCGACCACTTTCTCCGCGACCACGCGGAGCGGCGCGCCATGACGCGAGCTGCTTCGGGGCTTGCTTTTCAGCTTCAGCTTAATCGAACTGGCACTATTGAGCTTCGTTCCGAAGAATGCAGTTTTAGTCGGGCTGATTCTGGTGGAATTCCCGGATGTGAAGAAGGATGACGCGCCGAGCGCGTGGATTTGCGCTGCTGAGAACGCCATTTTCAAACGTTGAGAGTGAGGGGGCTTAGTCGATGATGATGGAGGCGTGCGTGCGAGGGATAGAAATTGAAATGGAATCTTGAGTTCAAACCCTAGAAATTGGGGGAGTTGAAATAGGGGTTTTTGTTAGGAATGTTGAAAGTGGACACGTGTCATATTCTGAATGGGCAACTTGATTCAACATAAATAAATTACTTAAAATCCTCAATAAAATTTATTTCTCAGCAATGTCCTCCACCCGATATCTCGTCTGTAAAACCCTCCCGGCCAACGAATCTGATGGTGGGCCCCACCCCCTGCTCGACTTTTTTAATAAAAGTCCCCTTTCTGTATTTTCCCGGGTAGCCATTGCTGACCATGACCACAACCATGGCCGAGAGTCAGGAGACCAGTCCAGGGATAGATTGTTTAGTTCGCCCTTGCAAGCTGCCAGTAGAACTTGCACTAAATCAGACGACTCTAAACGAACCATTACTACCTGAAAATTGCGGGAATAAGGATAAGTAAAAATGGCTGTGGAAGGGTTTAAAATATTGGGACGGTGATTTCTAGAGGGAGAGTGCCATATATATTATCCTTTCGAAAGAAGTTCATGTTATGATTTTCATTTTCCAGCGAGACAATTGCACCTTTGGTCCCCATAGGATCGAGGCTCGTACACTGTTAGTCATCATGTAACCAAAATGAAAATAAAAGAGAATAGAGAGCTGAGCTCAGTCATTGAATAAGGAAGAAACACACAAACACTGGATTAATGGATCTCGGACATAGTACTACTGAATACTAACCATAAAAAGGTTAAACCAAGAAACACAGATGAAAAACTATTTGAAAAATATGAGCAGTTAGGATCTAGGACTAGGAAAACGCAACAATTTTAAAACTTTATATGAGGCTAATTGTGCGTAAATAAGTTATTCTATACAGTAAAAAGAACAATCACAAAGACGAGGGAAAAAATATCATCAATAGTGAATTAGTGACCACAAGTTAAAAGGCAGACCAATCTTTTTATCGTTCCATCAGACAAAGAGACCTATGAAATATAGGGAAGACCTTTGGAAATTTCCAATAACTTTTCAGGGTGGCTAAAAAACTATACATAACTCTCAATATAACTGAAAAAAGAGAGAATGGAAATCTAAAATGGACTAACCTGGCACTCTGGGTCTCCAAAACGGACATTGTACTCGATCAACTTTGGCAATCCCGAATTCTTCTCAATCATGAGCCCCGCGTACAAAACGCCAACAAACTTGCATCCTTCCATAGCCATTCCCTTCACCATGGGATAAATTATAGAATCCATGACGACTGATTGGAGCTCTTTTGTCAAGCTGGAGAATACGCCCCCATCCCTCCGGTATTGGGCCCAGTGTCACCATGCCCAACCCGTTTATGGTCCTGGGCAGATTCTAGATCGATCGCATTCTCTCCGTCCACTAGAGCAAAGAAAGATACTTCTTCTCCTTCCAAATACTCCTCTACAATTACACAGCAACCGGCGGACCCAAAGGTGTTCTCCACGAGCATTGAGTCGACTGCTTTGTATGCCTTGTCTAGAGACATGGCAACAATGACTCCTTTCCCAGCAGCTAAGCCGTCTGCCTTAACAACGATTGGAGGGCCTTGTTCTTTGATGTATGCTTTTGCAGCTAGTGGGTCTGTGAACGTTTGGTACTGCACGAGTTTACCCAAATATGAATGAGATCAGTTAATTATAGAATTTGTAAAATAAAACCCAATCGGATAAATGCCACAAAAATAACACGGGTTATGAATGAACTGAAACAGACATATTTGAAAATTACAAATACTACCTTGAGTTGTATATTTCTCAAACAAGTACACTCTTCTCAACGGTTTGAAAAATAGTACCATATGTCAAAAAACGAGCAGATTTTTTTCTTTGTAATTCGACTTACTCAGTCGTAGCTTTTTTAACCATCCCGAAATATAACAAACCTTGGCAGTCGGAATATCATATTTGTCACACAACCGTTTCATAAAATCCTTCGAGCCTTCCAAGGCAGCTGCTTCCGAAGAAGGGCCGAATGTGAAAATTCCGGCACTGACGAGATCATTAGCCAGACCAGCCACAAGAGGAGCCTCCGGTCCAATCACAACAAGCCCGATTTCCCATTCACGGCAAAAATCGATCACAGACGGGCTATCGGAGATATCCAGGTACTCAACACAGGTGGCATCACCTGAGTTGGAAATTCCCGCATTGCCGGGTGCACAGAAGACGGCATCACAGGAAGGTGATCGTCTGAGGGCGTAACAAAGGGCATGTTCCCTTCCACCTCCTCCAATCACCAAGACGGTCACTCTTTCAACTACAGGGTCGATTATTTCAAAGAGAGTGAATAGTAAAGTACAGTATGGGAATTTATCATACACTTCAATTTCTCGAGTTTTTCATACCTTGGCTAAATTGTTATGAATTGAAAATAAAATAAGCGACGAAGAAAAGAAAAAATCACCAGAAGCTGCGGGCGTCCCATTGATAGAAGCGAGGCAGCTATAAACAGACAAACCCGATTGACGATTAACGGCGGCGGCGCCGCCGCCTCTCGAAGAGCAGCGAGCTCGAAGAAAGTTACTATTATTTAAGGCGTCCCAATCGATGGGACCGGCACGAGAACAAAACCGATAAAATATCTTTGACGGAGGGCTGTGTCTGCCGGAAGAATTTGCACTGCCGCCGTAACAGGTGGTGGAGAAGGTGTTTGACGAAATGCACGCTATGGGCAAACTTAGCGAGTTGGAGCAGATGAATTAAAGTGTAGGTACTTTCTCGGTAACAATGTGTACCATGAAACCAGTAGCTGATCTATGCAAACAAATTGAATTAGAAAAAATAAAAATATTTCAATAAATTTTTTTCTCCTTCAAATTTAGAAACAATTTGTAATTTTATAGTATAGTTTTATTATTTTTAGGCTTGTTTTTTAATCAAAAATTATTTTTATTTTTAAATATTCGTGTCAATTTTTTTAACATGAATGATCTTATTAGTGTTCGATGATTTATATAAAAACAACAAACTCAAGATCAAGGGGGCTATTGATAGTATGCCCCGATACATTCATGATTCGACTCTACGTGCCTTTTACTCTTAAACTATCCGGCAAACATACATTCTACAGCATCGATATAAAGATCCCGATAAATACACACTCAGCTAAGAAGACCTCTCGAAAGACCCACACCATTGTGATGGTACATGGTTCGTCAAATCTATAAACTCTTCTCGGCTACAAACAAGAGTCCCGGAAACTTCAAGCCATACTTAACTGACAAGAAGTACGACAACATGGTGTACATACGGTGAAGCTGCAACAACGTTCTAAATATACTACAAACGGCAAAGCTGCACCTAATAAACTAGAGGGGCTCGTTTGGAAAACGTAGAGTGGACTAGGAGTGGAAAGCCATGAACAGGTTCTGCCTCCTAGCATGCTCCGGAATGAGGCGACGGACAGTCTCAGGAGGTACACCAGAAAGCTCTGTTACAAACAGAAATGTAATAATAATAATGAGAAGAAGAAGATTTGTTTGTGTATGAGTAGTGTTATCAAAAGATAATCGAACAAACAAAGGCTAACTACATAAGCTGCCTTGATGTTTATCCTATTTACAAAAAAAATTGTTTCTTCATTTACAAAATGCACCTTCAGGAAAAACCGACACTTCAAGAGGGAATTGTAATTTTGAAGGTTAAGTAGTTTTTCTTTGTAATTAGGCTAAAGCTCAGGGTAGTTTCAGTAATTATCTCTCTTACTATTAAACTGTAACTCTTTTAAGAACTACAGTGCATTTGGTACGAGCTAAATTAATTACCTTGAGGTTTAAAATTAAAGAGTGGAGGAAGTGGGCGCCCATTTGGGAGTCTGCTGTTGGGGTCCCTCAACTCATCGAAAAAGGGGTGAATACAAGCTTCCAGCTGAAATGCCAAAAAAAAAACAAGCTTAAAGTTTTTTAAAATGCAGGTAGGCTGGTTGAGGTTATAACTTAGAACTTACAGCTGTGCATCTTAGATTTGGCGAGTACTGAAAAAAACGGCATACTAGGTCCACTGCCTCTGGAGGTAGACGCTTCTGGAAGACCTGGATTAAAATTTGCATCATCCAATTGAGTTGTGTGCTTGGAGGAAAAACATTGAGATGGCTTACACACAATAGCACAACTGTAACCAGCTAATGAGAATCACACATGTACGTGCACACAAAAAACAAGTTTTAAACCACATTTTAGTGGCATTCAAATCATGATTCGAGATTCAGAACCACAATTTCGCAAGTCTATACAAAAGGATTATATTTTCTGTGGTAATGCACACAAAGTATCAAAGCAATTCGAATATAAGGAATAAGTAATTAAAAACAAAATAAACATGCAAAAAAACCTTATGCCAAGGATGGGGCTTGATCTGTGGAAACTTGAACTCAGTATAGTTAGGGTTCATGCATTTGATCTCCTCTCTGGTAGGTGTTCCCAAAACCTAAAAAACATGCAAAAAAAATTTGAAGACTGAAGTTGAGTGATTAACAGAAGTTATGTTGCAGGAAATGAAAATACATTTTCCAGCTCTATATTAGCAAAAATATGCAAAAAAATCAGTTTCAGCTGAAGCAGCCTATGATGTTCAAGATTGAATTATCGACGATCAAAAGAGCCTGAAGCTCAAAGAACAGTCTCTAAGTAAGTATCACCTTAATAATCTCAACAAGCTGATCAACTCCACTCTCCCCTGGAAACAAAGGCTGTAAAACAAGACCAGCGAGATAGGTCAGATAAACATGTGGAAAAACATAATAATGGAAAGAAAAAAAATAGTCACACTCATATTATTCAACCTGTCCAAGAAGCAATTCAGCCATTACGCACCCAGTTGACCATATATCAGTTGCGGTCGTATATTCAGTGGCACCAAATATGAGTTCAGGCGCACGGTAATATCTTGAACATATATATGATACATTGGGTTCCCCTTTAACCTGATATTGAACCAAATGGCATGAGCAACAACAAACTCTGTCATATTTAAATGACCTATGTTGCATGAATGAAGACTTACCAAAACTTTGGCACTTCCAAAATCACAGAGTTTCAGCTGGTGTGTGTGGGGGTTCACCTGGGATTAAATCAATACAACTCCAGCATCTTAGAATGAAAAGAACAATATAAAGAATTAAGAAATAATCACTTACAAGTAAATTTTGAGGTTTGATGTCACGGTGACATATACCGATACAATTATGTATGTAGGCAAGTGCTCGGCATATCTGCAAACCGGGGATGGAGTTGTAAAATAGAATAGAAGAACATGAGAAAACAATGGATACCATAAGATTTCTTTATAAAAACATTAAACATGAACAAATTTCTACATACCTGATAGGTATAGAGTTTCACATATAACAAGGGCATTCGCTGGTTCATCCTGCTATATTGCCGTGCCATGCGATTAACAGTTTCAGGAACATACTCCAGAACAAGGTTTAGGTATAGCTCTTCCTTTTCAGTTTTTGCAAAAAATGAATGCTTTAGAGCCACGATATTTGGATGGTCCAACATTTGCATAATCTGCAACTCCCTATTCTTGTAGCGTTTATCCTGGAGAACCTTCTTGATAGCAAATATTTCTCCAGTCTCTCTGCATTTTGCCTGTTTAATTGAACAATCGAATCATAACAAAAAGAGACAACAGCAGCATAGACAACTAATAAAATAAAAAGAATAATAATCTCAGCTTACTTGAAAGACCACTCCAAATGAACCAGTTCCAACAACATGTTCTGCTATGTAACTAACAACCTGCTTGGCCTGACCATTTCGGCCACCAATGGTGGTCCGAATGACATGCCCTGTTTCAGCACCCACACCATCAATAACATCATGGTCACTATCCTGCAAACCAAATAAAACCTCTGTAATGACTTTTGTCCTAAACCGAGTAAATGATTAATATCGGTCAATTGCAAATGTAAAGTATCAATTTGGTATACATTCTACTTTTTTATCAACAACTTAATAATTTCAAAAACTGCAAAAAAAAACATAAAGAAATCAATGTATGAACACATACGCCCCCAACTTACTCTTTCATCATCAGTCTCAGCCCGATCCCTCAACCGCATTTCAAGCATCTCCCTTCCCAGCCAATCAACGGAACTAGATGAGACCTTGAAGCCATTAGCGGATCTTGAACTCCCAGCTCCTCCACTTCCTAGGCCAGCGGATGCCATGATAAGGCTATGCTATTATCTTTCTCCAAGTTTTAAGGATGGTGCATTCCATCTCACTGGTATCAATATTTACCTAAAGAAACACGGGAAGTTGTTAAGCCAATTCTCTTAAGCTTGAACCGTCTCTTAAACTTGTCCAAAATAAAGTAGTACATGGTAATGGAATCAAACATGTGAAAAATAAACGCCTTCAGGGACAATAGTTCCTCTATGAACTGGAAGATATGCAATGATCTAAGAACATTATTGATAAAAAAAATGATATTTTTGTCAAGACACTATTATTTTATTTCAATGCTGTATAAGAGCGTCTGTATAATTCTTATCAAAATACATGTTCTAGTTTCCCCACACCCTGGTGCTCGGGTTACAAAGAAATAATGACAAATGTATGTATTCACAAAGACACAATGTTTACATATACCCTGTTTATTCTAATAACATAACACCATGGTCTACCAAGGATTGTCACATCATTCCCTTATCGTTACAGTCTAAAAAAAATAATTATCTCAACATTACGTGACGTACCAAGAAGTTTGGTAATTAGTATGACAACTGGAAAAATCAGTTTTTTACTAACCCATGACTTTAGCCAAGCTCGTTTTGATCTCAGCTATAAAAGTTAAGCTACTACCTTGTTCCAAAGCTTGAATGAGCAACTCAGTCAAGTAACCCACCCCAAGTTTACACGCCCGTTATATAATTTGGTTCGTCTCCTTCATTCCTAGCCAAAAACATGAACTCTTAACTCTAAGCTTAAGAACAAAAGCAGTTGCATATAGTTTACCTCATCGATTTGAAAAATCTGAAAAGGCATATGACTACATTCAACACTTTAATCAGATCTACCTACACACAAGCACACAGCAGAATCTAACAGATTCTCAAAATCAAACAATAATTCATCACTAAATCCCAAAAAAATCAATCATTAACTAGATAGAGATAGAGATAGAGAGAGAGAGAGAGTGAGAGATCAAACACATAAACATCGCGACTAACAGTAAGAAAAATCTAACGCAGATCACAAACCTTTCGGCTCCGAGCAATTCTAAAACCCCCGCAATAGAGAAAAAAAACACAATTAAGCTATAATCTAACAGCGCATGAAATCGCAAAGCAGTGTATTTCGGTGTTTGGAATTTAATAAAAAAAAAACGGATCAGAGTGTGAAGCGTAATCTCGCACCTTTTTCCTGTTTCCATTGTCTCTACTTTTTCATCATTCGAGTAGCTTTTGCTTTCCCCGTATATGTATGAATGTATATCGTATGTCTACAAGGGTGAAGGAAAGTGTGTGTTCCCAAAATCAAAACTAGTTCCGCTGAGAGTGACAGACACAGAGAGGGTGGGGGAGTGTCTTTCTAGTTCTTCTACGGTGGAAGGGCAAAAGCGACATTTCGCATATCGATAAGGTTAAAGGTATGGCTCGCATAACACAGCAACAGCAGCAGCATTATTATTATTATTATTATTGTTATAAAGGAGTCCGTCCAATAGGCGGGGTTTCGTCCCCACCACCACCATAGGCCCTTTGCAGGCGCAGCAGTAGTAGTACTCGAGAGATTTTACCGAACGAATCCGCCACGTGGCGGCGCCTTGTGCCCCAGGACCACCGGCGCAACTTTACCAACGGTCAATTCTCATGAGTTGAGTGCAATCCCATTATGACGACATTTTGACTTTTTCTGCCGGTTTAGAAGACTTTATCGGATATCTTTATTTTATTTTACTTTTATTTACACTATATTTTATTTAGTAGTAGTCGTGTGTAATTGAAAACGGTAATTGTACATGGCAGAATGCCTAAATTTATTTATTTTATTTATTTTTTACTTTTATATAATGATAAATACAACTAATTTAATAAATATCTTAAAATTTAATTTTTATATTTTATTATTATATATTAAAATATATTTTTTCTATTTAATAAATTTTTTTGATATAAATAAGTATAAATATAAAAATATGCATTATCTTTAATTTAAAAAATTAATTTTTTATTTTTGTTATGTTTTATATACTATATCTAATTATAATAAATGTAAAAAAAAATAATTAAAATATCATAACATATTTAAAATATATTTTTTAAGGAAGTTCTGCTCATAGGCAGAATCTGCCCATTTAGCAAGACCCAATTGAAAAATCACACAAAATAATACCCAAGTATGGTCAACTGTGTATTGACATTACGAGATTTTCATTTGCCAAATTTTCAATTATTGATTTATTGTAACATAATACAGTATTCATTTGTTATATAAATGGTCAACTGTGCATTGACATAACGAGATTTTTTCATTTGTTAATTTTTTTATTATTGCAAAATCTATAACATAGTGTAGTAATATTTATTTGATCTATAGAACGTGTCTAAAGTCAATTTATAGCCTGCCAAAATAGATTCTCCAATCTCGATTTTTATATTTTAAAAATAACCAGTACATGATCACATATGTTCGCATATAATGATTAAAAATAATAGTTTTATTAACTTCTTATAAAAAAAAATGAAGAATAAAAATATAGTAGTATTTTTTTAAATAAGTGAAAAACTAAAAGTGTCAAATGATGCGTGACTATTAAAAAAAGTATAGTTCATTAATACACATACTAATAGAGGCCAGAAGAACTTAATTCTTACTCTACTTGATATTCATTCAAGCCCATCAACAAAGTCAAATTACCAAACAACTCACAAGCGTATCTAGGTCCATATCATTGACAGACAAATCAAAGTATCATACGAAAAATATACATCAGTCGGAGCAACTTTAACCCTTTTTTAAAACATCCTTGCTCCTCCTATACATGAATGGTGGTTTTCTAAGAAAGATTTTAAGTCGGATAGAACCTTCGGGTCCATCTTAGCATCAAAAGTATGCTTCAACACTGAAAAAGCACCCAATAAGATTAAAAGAAAATCACAATACCGCAACAATTCTTCTCTTCAAACTAAATGGTTATAGAACCTCAAACAAGAGACCGGCCCCTTGATTTCTACTAGGAAGTGGGGATGATAAAGAAAAAAAGGACATTTCAGCTCCCCATCTCTAACATTCACAATGCAACCTCAATTTTTTTAGTTATTTTGGAAGTCATTTTTTATAATTACTCCAAACCGTGGGGTAGTTGGTGTAATTATCCTTTTCTACTATCCTAAAGAATGATTATTTCATCTGATGACAAGGAATAGGAAGTAAGAATACAGCGTCACCTTACCATACCCAAGACAACTATGAGCCAGAAATGGACTTCTGAACTCACACTTGTTTCTGGAAATGCGATAAGCGCAAAAGTTAACGAAAGTCCCATTTGTCAGAAAAGGCAGAAGTAAGATTTTTATTTGGAATGCAGATTCTTATATGAGTTGGATTACCTCATTGGAAACACAGAAGATGTGCAAATGTTTACGTTAATCACTCGTTGGCTTACGATCCAAAATCCAACGGGAAAGCTCCTTACCATTTTCAACAGAGTATCAACTCTTGTTACATGTAATTGCAGAAGGCAAACAATCATATAAAACAAATACAACACGCTCGAATGGATTCAAACAATATGCATAAAATAAATGAGAAATTTATTAACTCCAGTTCAAAACTGACTCAGAGCATAAAGCTCTTTCCAAAGATGATATCAACCCTACTTCCTGTGACATGTTCGTATGACAGTTGAATAAATTATGATCATTGAATCGATAATTGATAAACAAACAGAAACCAAGACATAAACTAATTAACCTCGATTTTCCAGGTCGAAATGCGATCCAGTGGTAGCGCCCGGAGAATCGAGAACCGGAGAGATTTGACTGAGAAATTGCCGGAGGCAAGTGCCGCGCCACTACCTTCGTTCGATCTAAAGGAAAAAATCAGTCTCCAACTAGCTTGAATTCCGTCCGAAATACCCAATCGAATGCCGGCGCAAATTATATCCTGCACACGCTGCCTTCAATACGACACCGTTTTTGTTTCTTCAATAGCCCTAAACTTAAAATTCCGATTTGGCCACTTTACGAGCTCAAACGTGCACGTGTATTTATTTGTATTTTCATACCATTTGTAATTGGTATATTGGTCGACTCTCAATTATCAATAACTGTTTTTGTCTAGGTAGTTTTTTTTTACTTTTCATAATCATAATTATTTTATTGAACATTGACATTTTAATTTATGTCAAAAATAATTTTGACAAGAAAAAAATAATAATATATATAACATAATACAATTCAATTTAAATCAATATAAATAACCTTATAATGATCCAATTTTATGCTTATTTTACATATATTGTGAATACTTGAATTTTAAAAAATATTTAAAAAAAACTCAAAATTATTTGCAAATATAAAAATTTTAAGATTCAACAAAAAAAATCTGAAATTGTGCATGAGTTGATGTTTTCCATCCATGTGGTCAAAAATCACATCCAAATATACCTTTTTTTTTCTTGTCAAAGATTGTCATGGATTCATTTAGCTATATAGCCTATAATCATAATCATTTTATATCTTAGAGCAACTAATAATATCACATTCACAATAATACTAAATTCCAAATTCAGCAATAATACTAAATTCCAAATTCAGATATAACAATTTTCTTTAAATGGAAAAAAATAAAATGAACCTCTCAATTTCTAATTTATTATTGTTAGATTGCGAAAGATATTGATAACAAGATCCTCAAATCTAACTGTTCCTTTTTTTTTATACTCCATATTTTTATATTTCTGAACCAAAGCAAAGAATCCACCAAAGCCAAGTAGGGGTTTTTGCCCCTCATTTCCCCATCCCCTTCCCCTCTCCATCACCACCCACCATAGCAACAGAGGGGGAACCGCTCCTGCAATTTTCTTCAGCATTTTCCTCTGTAAGCCAAACAGCCCCTTACCCCCATTTACTACTTCAGATGTATACCCCCTGTTTGTGTTTTTTTAATAAATATTTTGTGTGTTATCTGTACATTTTGGGTTCTTGGGGTTTTAGAATTTAAAGGGGCCATTTTTATTTTATATATATATATATTGAATGGATTTGTTTTCTATGGATCCTTGTTTCACGCAGTAAAAGGTGTGTTTGTTTGTTTGTTGCAGGTGTATGGAGAGCAGAATCCCATCTGGGAGTTACTTCCAGTATGCCCCAACCGGAGTCCATGCTCCACTTCAGAGGTCTACTTCACTCACAGATCGTGAAAGGCAATTTCTTTTTTAATAATAATAATAAATAAAAATAAAAAATCTGCCTTTTGTTGATTTATGCTGTGTCAGCTTAATTGGTTGTCTCTTCACACCAGTGCCTCTGTAAACAACATTGGTTTGTGTTGTCGTGCGAGTGTTCCGACTCGAATCTGAGTTGTTTGTGTGATTGTGTCAGCAATGACTTTAATGATGTTGGTTTGTTGTTAGTAAAGATTCAATTTTGGCATTCGTTACTAGGTCAATTAATGTCGATTCTTGGGCTTTTTGCTTGCCGATATTAATCTATGCTTTCAAAATTAAGAAGCTTTGAATTCGGGCGGATGCTTAAATTTACTTGTTTCTTATGTTGGCAGGTGTTTGGCAGACCTATTGGCGGAAAGACAAAAACTAGGGCCATTTACTCAAATTTTGCCCGTATGTAGCAGGCTTCTAAATCAAGGTTTGTAATGTTAATGCTCGTAAGACTAATGTCCCTGTGTCATTTTTTATTCACCCTTTTTTGTAAGTGTTAAATCTGTTCAGTGTCATAGTGTATGGATTCAGATCATGAGATTCATATGAAGCCTTTTATAGACTATTTGGAGATTACGATGAAGTCGTAACTTATGCATCTTGAACACTCATTTAACGTGAAGAATGTGAATTGCATTGATTACATTGGTCACATGTTCAGTAAACCCGTATATCGGGATAATGTATAGTTTATTTTTAGAGAAAATGGAGTATTAAACAGCTTAAATTGGAACTAATGTAATTATGAAAAGGATTGTAAAAACAGCTGAACAGTAGTTAATATCTGCCCACCCTAATTTACCAATTACAAGAATCCGTAACTCAGTTTTCGATGTATATGAAAACATGCGGATATATGGGCAATCCTGCAAATTTTAACCTCGTTGCATGGCCATATTTTTTTGGGGATAGTATTGGACTATTTACTTTGCTGGCTGGTAATAAATGTACTACTCCTCTAACCCCAATCTATCAACTAACTTTCGTCTTTTGCAGAGATCATGAGAGTATCAGGGATGCTTTCTAATCAGATTGTGGAACTCGAAAGATTTGGCACCGACCATCTTTACAGGTCAATGAGTCAACCTCCTAATGGAGGTCGAATGAATATGGTGGCATGGAATGCTATGCAAACTGAGGTAAGCTCTAGTTTTATTATAAGGTATACTCCCTCCGTTTCAGAGAAACATAATAAATTTAAATTTATCAGGAAGATAAACTTCGCCATAAAATGCCCCCATACCATCTATCCTCTTTAAACTGGCATGTAGTCCCAGGGACGCCCACGACTCCAATTGTGAAGAGGGTTATCCGACTAGATGTCCCTGTGGAAAAATATCCAACTGTAAGTTAATTGTAATCTTCATCACGAGTTTTCTAGATTTTAGCATGAAATATATGTACTGACCCCACCCAAACTCTCTGCAGTATAACTTTGTCGGAAGAATTCTGGGACCTCGTGGAAACTCTTTGAAAAGGGTTGAAGCCATGACTGAGTGCCGGATATATATAAGGGGTCAGGGGTCCGTGAAAGATTCAGTGAAGGTATCCATGTTCTCTACTCTCAAAAACCATTTTTTTTTAAAAAAAGCACAAAATCCACCTCCAACTATTTCGATATTCTGTCTCTTAAACTTGCTTGTAATATTTCGGCCCGTTTTCATTTCTTTGATTGGTTAGGTACTTTGGAGTATATTTTAATTTTACATTTTTACCTTTTGATTTTTGGCCTACAGGAAGAGAAACTAAAAGATAAACCTGGGTACGAGCACTTGAATGAGCCACTCCACATATTGTTGGAGGCAGAGTTTCCGGAGGATTCCATAGAAGCGCGCTTGGAACATGCAATAGCAATTCTTGAAAACCTTCTAAAACCTGTGGTATGCATGAATCGTGGATTTCAACCAATCTTCATTTGTCGTTATAATTTCCTCCATTTTAAATTACGTTCCTCAGTTCATAATTGTAAAAGTTGCAACTTTTCCCATTTTCTCGGGCAGGATGAATGCATGGACGTATACAAGAAGCAGCAGCTCAGAGAGTTGGCTATGCTAAACGGCACTTTCAGGGAAGAAAGTCCAAGCATGAGCAGTCCGAGTCCGAGCATGAGCCCAAGCATGTCACCTTTCAACAGCACCGGCGCCATGAAAAGAGCCAAAACAGGAAGATAGGATAGCTCCAAAAACTGACTTGAGATCAATCTTTCTTGCCTTTAGTGAAACTGAAGTCCAGACAACGTTCGGGAAGCACAAATTTGACATGAGGTTACATCATATCTATCTCTACATAATGTGATGCCATCGACCAAGATGTCGGTTTTGTGGTTTAGGCAAGTATTTTTTTTAGTTGCAATAATGTTTTTTTTGTATGCTAACTCATTCACCAGTTACAAATGCAGTAATATTTACACATTTTTCGTCTGGGCATAGAACTGATACCGGAAGACATCATCATGCTTAAATTTTTGGTAATGGGTAGTTGTGTTTTTTTTATGCTATTAGACTGTACTGAGTGTATTCTAAAACTGTGAGTTTATGATTTCATTTTCTTCACCCACAATTTGGGAAGAAACACTCACCTCATGGCTACGAGATTGTGGAACCCGATATTTTGCAACGGCGGATCATGAGAGTAAAGAATTCATCCGTTTCAGATTTTGAGTTTAAGGGTTTCTGATGTTGAAGGTTGAGCTTAATTAGCACAACTTGTTGAGTCTTGAGGTGCTCAATGGTTTTGCCCTGCACAAAGACCGCAGAACATTAAGCTTAAAATTTGGATTCATGCTAACTTTATACATTCTTTACTACTATATCATATTTTCTTAGTCTCAAAAAAGATGTACTACTTCATTAGTAAATTACAAATGTAATTTATGAAGAAGTAAAAGATGCACTACTTCATCCTTAAATTACAAATGTAATTTATAAAAGAAGTATTACAACTCATTTGTGATAGAGTTATACCTATATTTTTCACAATATTAATATTATTTTAGTTTAACAAGTCGATGTATTATTAATTTATTATTCAATTATTCATAATTTATTATTAAATTATTCATAATTTAAATCGTTTGTTCCTATGTATACAGCATAATTTTTCCATTTTGGACTATATCCTTCGCAACGAACTTAATATCGATAAACTTTGACTTTGTAATTTTAAGTATGTTTTTGACTTTTAATAAGTTTTTAGTTTTCATTTGAACTAATGGAATGTTGGATTACAGTGTTTGGGGGCAAAAAACGTAAAAACAAACAAACCAATGATTACGTAAGACTTGGACTAGAATAGAACAACTTTAAATGCGTGCACAAAATCATTAAGTTTAAACTATATCGTGTGCTAGTTACGTCGTTGGTTAATTTAGTTAGAATAATTGATACCTTCACAATTTGTTTCTTAATGGCTATCTTTTCCTTCCTAACGGACTGTTCGGGCAAAATGCAAGTAATCAAACCTCTGGGGCAGTCTTTGTAATTACTCATTTTTCTTGTTTGCTAATTATCTAGCTAAATTCATAAATTTGTTATGTATGCCTAGTCTGATACTCTGTTTAACTCAAACCTTTCTTCATGATCAGGGGATGTCCCTCGAGTGAACGGGCAATTGGCAGTGTCCCGTGCTTTCGGAGAAAAGAACCTGAAGACCCACTTATCGTCCGACCCACTTTCGGAGTTTTGTGTGAATTTCTTATTCAAACCTTTTATTTTTATTTATTAACGACGGGTGAACCCGCAATCGCGCGGAGTTTCGTGCGAATTTCTTATTCAAACCTTTTATTTTTATTTATTAATGACGGGTGAACCCGCAATCGCTACTCATCGAGTGCAAGTAAACATTCGAGGATGAGTAGCAACGTAGTAGCCTGCAAACTACGTCAACCAAAACAAACCTAATTTTCTTCTCACGATTTCATGTATTCAATGAATTCCACACATCAATGGGTAGAGGCATGAACATGCATGTACATATTCATATCCATGCACAACACAAATCAGTCGTAACTCCAAAATTAATCCTTGTCCCAATTAGAACCATTCCAGAAACGCAACATAAAGTGCAAATTTGACAAAGGTTATCCATTTTCCAAGTGCATAAAACAGACGTAAATAAACCAAAAGTGGCTCAAACAGCACATGGAAATCCCTGAAATATAAAAACAATCCTTTTAAAAGCTAATCAGAACACCAAATTCAAGGATGCTGCGAAGTCGCACTCGGCGCATTATTCTGCGGAATCGCTGCCTGATCACCACTACTGCTTTCTGCCGCCGGAGGCATCCTACTCTGAGGAGGCTGAGCATACTGCTGAGTAGGCGGCACTGGTGGTGGTGGCATGAAACCGTACGGTGGAGGAGGATAATACCCTGGGTAGAATTGACTTGGTGGAGGCGGGCCCATACCTGGATGATACCCAAATTGCTGATTCTGATCAGAACCACCACTTCTATTCTCACTCGATCCTGATGATCCACCTGGCGCCCCATCTTGAGAAGAAACAACTGCACCCATCCTCTGTGGATCCATAGATGGATAGTATGCTCTGTCCTGCTGAGGCATCAAGGGAGGAATGTTGAAATACGGCATCGGCGGAGGAGGTTGACTCACTACACCTGGCACCTGGTTCTGCTGCTGTGAGACGAGTGACCGTGGTAGCAGCCCTGAGTGAGTCACACCTGATTGCTGCTGGTTTACATCGTCAGAAGAGCCTTCGGGCTCGAGTCTCTGGGCTTGTGGTCTGCCCCAGAGCAGTTTCAGCCTGAGACCCTTGATGACAAGTCTGTTTGAGAGTTCTTCAGCTGCTTTCTCAGCGCCTTCCCTTGTGGTGTAGGTTACGAAGGCACATGCCCGTTGGAGAACCATTTTAACAGACTCGATTTCTCCGTGGGCGTAGAAGTTGTCCCTTAGGTCCTGCTCGGTGATTCTTGCATCAAGGCCGCCCACGTAGAGGGTTCTTATGGATGAATCATCGGGGGGTTCAAGGGAAGGCATCTCTCCAGCCTTGTTCAGGAGCTTCATTGCCACTGGATCGTTAACTCTGCAAGGGAATACAACGTTACTTCTATATAAATACACACACAAAGTACTACAATTCGGCAATAGGCCAAATAATAAACAAAATGAAATATTATTTGCTCTTACAATACTTTAAACCTCATTCTATTCACCAAGTCAATTTAAATTTACAGAAAAAATCTTAGCGGGGTAGTACTTTTATTACATGCAAGAATTTGGGTTCAACCATTTAGACCCCAATCAATGGGAAGATTAATTGGAAGTACCGGTAACAGAAATAGGCAAGAAAATGAAAAGTGTATTAAGTTGACAGCATGTGATATAATCAACAATGAACAATCTAGTAGATTTAATTTTGTATTTTTTTAGCATTCACAGACTAAACAAGCAGACATGCATATATATAACCTGAGCAAATGTTTAAATTTGAAAAAAAACTTGGGTGTGGGTATTTGGAATGCCTTCATTCCATTTCTTTTTTTTTTCTCGTGAAGGAATCATTACAGATACTCAGATAGTATGCATCTAACCCATCAGCATTTTTTTATGCCACAGAACTCTTCCTCAGTTAGCTTGCGAAGAATAGGCGAGCAAGTACAATTATTAGTAGCATAACAAACTGATTTTTTGACATACCCGTAGTAACGGTCTTTAATATTTTGCTGAGACAACTCCCCTTCAACAGGCATCTCGTGCCTGTAAGGGCACTCTGGACCTCTTGTACATTGACCCCGAACAAAAAAGCTGCAAACATGAGCTCTGTTTCTCTTGTAGTATGGTGTTGTTCTCTGGAGTTTCATTATAGTGTCACTTGCACGCACCTTTCCAAATGAAGAATCATAATCGATCCCAGCTTTAGCCTGCATATTACCAGTTTTTAGTGGAATACATACATACATATATATATATATGGAAGAATAACAGAGCACAGCTCAAGGTTGCAAGATAATTCTAATTAAAAATAGGAAGAGGACAGCCAAGTCGTTTAAACTCTAAAGATAATTCTAATTAAAAATATGAAGAGAATCATATTACCATTGGGCTTAATTGGTGAAAACAAAGACAGATTACGATGCACACAGTAAACGATTTATTTCAGGTGTTCATAAATTAATTAATATTGATCATGTGAATAAGCAAATGGCTCCGAATAACAGAGAAACGTACCTTGCGATCATGTTCCTCTGCGAAGTACTCCCTATTCACATCGCTCTTTGGAATGGAATCATTGGAATTGATACTTAGGGCAGTATCGCGAACCTGAACAGGCAGCCCATATTCAAGATCCAAGAGGCAAACCTGGCATACATTTTTCAGCTTACTGCAAGTTTGGCAAATCTCGGACTTCTTGTATCTCGCATCACGACCAGGCCTCCACCTGAACACCGTGAACGGCCGAGTACAGATCTTGCACTCCTTATCGTAATCAGCTTTAGTCTGCACCAATTAAGTGTGTTTCAGCAATGAAATATTACTACAGCATTCATACAAACTTTAACTGGATTTTAGTCATCATATCTATTTTCAAAATAAAAAAATCCTCATCAGGGCAATCCAGAGACATAAAGTTTAACACAATAATGGTCACTAACTCTAATGAGATGATGCTACAAATAGTTAACAACACAAACTCTAATGAGAAGATTTTTCGTTCCTTTGCAAACAAGTTTTCAATCTCAAATATTCAGCTTCTTCAAGTAGTTAACTACTCGATTCCGAATTCAAAACACAAAATTTGGTGGGCACTATAAATTTTAAAATTACCATTCGAACATAAGGATTGTCTCCGAGACACGATTCGCATATAATCGGAAAGTCGGAACGCTCCCACCCATCAGCTTCCGCGTTCCTCAGCAGCCTGTGTGCCATTTGTTTCCAGAACTTGAAATTTACGCTGCAACAATCAACAGTTAAATATCAGCACACAAGCAAGTATTGAAAATTTAGATGCACATATTTAATCAATTTCTCGTTTCCCCCCCAAAAAAACCCTAAAATTACAAATCCCAGGTGATTTAGGTGTACCTTGTAGTTTGTCCGCGCAAAAACACGAGTCCGCAAAGAGATTTGAATAGAAAATGGCGTGGTTGTGGATCTGGCGGATTGCGGGGGCGGTGGCGACGGCGGAAGGGCGTAAAAGTTTTAGAGAAAAGAGCGAGAATGTACGAATCTCGCGACTGCTGGGTTAGAGGATAACACCGCGTTTGGAGTAGTAGTACTACTAGTATTTATTTTTGTTGTAATGGATTTAAAAATAAATAATTTAAATTAAATGTGTCAAATAAATATAAAAAAATGTGTACTCCTACTTTCCTTTAAAATGACCAAATATATATAGAATTTTTAAATGTATATTATTATTATTATTATTAGTGTCTATTAAAATTTCAACAATACTAACATTTATTAATATTTTTATAATATTTTCTATTTAATGAGATAATAATATATGAATATGGCATAATATATTAATTGTGTTTTGTAGTTATATTGTTGGCAAGAAACATATACAATATCAAAATTTAATACACAAAGAACTTGCTATAGTATTGACAATAATATTGTGTTCAATCTTCAATGACACATTGTTCATAACATGTCAACCCCTTATTAGCTAAAAAAAGTCTGAGAATCATACCATTCAAATGATAAAACTCGCCCGAGAGTTTTCTTATTATTTATTCCCAATCGTATTGCTTTGTATAATCAACTCTATCATACGTATGGGTCATATAAATACCATCGCTTCTTGCCGACCAAAAATTATCTATGTAAGATCCCGTTCCCCAGAACTTCTGATGAAATACTTCAAACGATTTTTGTTTGGACCCCCACCACAGATGACAAAAGAACAAAGTAGTTCCCCAAGTACTGGTGCAGAATTTCCAATGAAAATCTTGATTGAGCGCAAGCGGGTGGCGACCAAGATCGTTGTCTTTCGATTGGCAACGCAACTCTAACGGCGCGGAGTTTGGAGGGAGATTGTTCGTCACGTAAACATGGATATACTTTTTTCCCAATCCACAAGCATTACTGGGTGAAATCTGTAAGAAACTTAGCATTAACAAAACAACAAACAATGGAGTTTTCATCTCTTTATGTTTCATTGAAAGTACAATAAGCCTGTTGGGTACTCTTATAAAGTTTTGACAAATTAGATATTAGCAGTATTTAGTATGACATTAAATTCCTTGAGATTCTTTGCAATTCACTTACTGAATTTTTGAAATTTTATATTTTACTATAAATTATTGTTGAATTCCTAACTTTATGACTTATGACTACTATATATAAGTGTAATCCATATGATTTTGCTATACAAATTTTTGAAATTCCTAACTTTATGACTTATGACTACTATATAAGTGTAATCCATATGATTTTGCTATACAAGTATAATCCATATGATTTTGCTATTTAAGTATATCGCATAATCATTGACCGAATCAAAAACATGATTTTTTTTAGAAAACATTATCAATTTATTTTTTTGTAAATCTTTGAATTTATTGCTACAATCAAAATAAGATAGAATTTGACATTTTCTGCAAATAATTTTAATTAAATGAAAAAATGCATTAGCTATTTTTATTTTTATATTTTGCCTATATTTTTTCAATATGTTAAATTTATATCCAAAATAAATGCCATTTTAAGATATCGAAATTTATATTCTTAATTCAGAACTAAAATTGAAACATTCAAAAACCAAAAAAGTGATTACTTAGAAAGAAGACCTCTGATGGTGGTGAATGTCAACTGCAAATGGTACAAACTATAATCTCTTCTCTGCTAACTGAAAAGAGGAAAACAAAAAACAGACACCAGAACACGATAATATTAAAGCTGGAATCCTTGAATTTAATGAGCCTTGGTCATCTTCATTTTCGGCATTGCCTTCTTCATCTGGCGGGCCCGCTCTTTAGCTTCCCTTCTTCGAAGAGCTTCAGCACTCAACTTCGTCTCATCCTCTTCCAGCTTCTTCCTCTGATCGGCCTTCTTTTTCTGCAGAGCTTCCTGCCGGACATTCTGAAGTTGTCTGTAGAGCTCTTGGGCTACCTTTGCTCTGGATGCTTCGGTTTTAATCCGAGCCTGAAGTAGCGCAATTGCCAGAGTTCAGAAAATTCATCTACAAAGTGCTTTACAAAAAGGTAAAATATATTATTGGTATACTTACATGTGGGCTGATCTTATACCGTCCAATCAGGCCGATGTAGTAAGGAACAAGAGCAACCAACAGAGTCATGTCAGCCATGTTATTAGCCTCGAAGAGAGCAAACTTGAACACCCCAGCATCTTTTTGGCTGAGCCCAATTGTTGATCGGAGAAGTGCATCGAGATGAATCCCTTTCCAATATGGCATAATATATTAATTGTGTTTTGTAGTTATATTGTTGGCAAGAAACATATACAATATCAAAACTTAATACACAAAAAACTTGCTATAGTATTGACAATAATATTGTGTTCGATTTCAATGACACATTTTTCATAACAATGTCAACCCTTTATTATTCCCAATGACTTAGAATCATACCATTCAAATGATAAAACTCGCTCTAGAGTTTTCTTATTATTTATTCCCAATCGTATTGCTTTGTATAATCAAGTCTATCATACGTATTGGTCATATAAATACCGTCGCTTCTTGCCGACCAAAAATTATATATGTAATATCCCGTTCCCCAAAACTTCTGATGAAATACTTCAAACGATTTTTGTTTGGACCCCCACCACAGATGACAATAGAACAAAGTATTTCCCCAAGTACTGGTGCAGAATTTCCAATGAAAATCTTGATTGAGCGCAAGCGGGTGGCGGCCAAGATCGTTGTCTTTCGATTGGCAACGCAACTCTAACGGCGCAGAGTTTGGAGGGAGATTGTTCGTCACGTAAACATGGATATACTTTTGTCCCAATGCACAAGCATCACTGGGTGAAATCTGTAAGACACTTAATAGCATTAGCAAAACAACAAACAATGGAGTTTTCATCTCTTTATGTTTCATTGAAAGTGCAATAAGCCTGTTGGGATTTGGGAATACTCTTATAAAGTTTGGAAAAAATAGATATTCGTATTACATTAAATTCCTTGAGATTCTTTGCAATTCACTTACTGAATTTTTGAAATTGTATATATTATAAATTATTGTTGAATTCCTAACTTATGACTTATGACTACTATATATAAGTGTACCATATGATTTTGCTATACAAATTTTTGAAATTTTATATTTTATAAATTACTGTTGAATTCCTAACTTTATGACTTATGACTACTATGTAAGTGTAATCCATATGATTTTGCTATACAAGTATAATCCATATGATTTTGCTATTTAAGTATATCGCATAATCATTGACCGAATCAAAAACATTATTATTTTTTATAAAACATTATCAGTTTATTTTTTGTAAACCTTTGAATTTACTGCTACAATCAAAATAAGATAGAAATTGACATTTTCTGCAAAGTATTTTAATTAAATGAAAAACATGCATTAGCTATTTTTATTTTTATATTTTACCTATATTTTTTCAATATGTTAAATTTATATCCAAAAAAATGCCATTTTAAGATTTCAAAATTTATATCCATAATTCAGAACTTAAATTGAAACATTCATAAACCACAAAAGTGATTACTTTGAAAGAAGACCTCTAATGGTGGTGAATGTCGACTGCAAATGGTACAAACTATGATCTCTTCTCTGCTAACTGAAAAGAGGAAAATGAAAAACAGACACCAGAACACAATAATATTAAAGCTGGAATCATCGAATTTAATGAGCCTTGGTCATCTTCATTTTCGGCATTGCCTTCTTCATCTGGCGGGCCCGCTCTTTAGCTTCCCTTCTGCGAAGAGCTTCAGCACTCAAATTCGTCTCAGCCTCTTCCAGCTTCTTCCTCTGATCGGCCTTCTTTTTCTGCAGAGCTTCCTGCCTGACATTCTGAAGTTCTCTATAGAGCTCTTGGGCAACCTTTGCTCTGGATGCTTCGGTTTTAATACGAGCCTGAAGTGCAATTGCCATAGTTCAGAAAGTTCATCAACAAAGTGCTTTACTTTACAAAAAGGTAAAAATATATTATTGGTATACTTACATGTGGGCTTATCTTATACCGTCCAATCAGGTCGATGTAGTAAGGAACAAGAGCTACCAACCGAGTCATGTCAGCCATGTTATTAGCCCCGGGGAGAGCAAACTTGAACACCAGCATCTTTTTGGCTGAGCCCAATTGTTGATCTGAGAAGTGCATCGAGATGAATCCCTTTCCAAATTTGTTGAAAACTTTTTCACCAAAAACCTTGAAACGTTCCAGAGAAAATATATTAATGAAACGATCAAGGAGAGAAAAAAATCTGTCGAACACTATCTTTTTCAGGTGACAGACAATAAAACAATTGGGTTAAAAAACCACCAGCTGACCCAAACTAAAGTAGTAGAAGACAAGCTGTAACTGTAAGATAAGAATTATCAAGCTGTAACTATTGATCTTTAGTTCCATAGCAAAGTTCAATGGATTTCTTATCTAATACATAAGACGTGCAATGTCACTCTATCATCATCGATTCATAAACATTAAAAGACTCTACTAGATCATAAAAATCCAGCTAAAATTCGGAGAACATACTCAATTCATAATAACGGGGAGAGAAAACCATAAAAAAATACCTGGTCAAGCACCACATCAGTAATCAAGTCTCCGGCAACCTCCTTAGACTCGGAAACCACCTGCATCTCCTCAGGTACCCATTTCCTCCCGGTTGGAGGATTAACCAATCCCGTGAACCTCTGCAGGTCCCTCGTTTCCTTCTGCATCGTCTTTGCCAACTTCTTTCTCGCCAATGCAAAAACCACTTGATCCATAGCATCATCGTTCATATAGACCTCGATCGTGATCTCATCCTTGCAAGGTACCACCATATTATACAACCTCGAAATCAAGTCGTGCCTACTCTTGAGCTCCATTGTAGCTAACAATCCCGAGCAGAATCTCCTACCGCTCGCGTAAAACTTAAACACGTTCTTCCCCTCCTGCAACAGCAACGGAGAGTCATCGGTCTCGCCTACTCCCAGCAAGCTGAAATTCTTATCGAAAATCGATCCCTTGGTCGCGAATTTGCTAGCCCACGCCAGGGCCAGGTTCTCGTTCTCCTTTTTCCCAGTGAAATAATTAACTGCGAACATAATCAGGAAAGAAACACAGACGATTTCGACCCAGAAAGAACCAAGCTTTAGCGGAGCTTTCAAATCCGATTCCGTGTTTTCCGTCGAAATTCGGGAGCCCGAATGAGATTCCGAACCGCCCGGATCGGATTCAGCAGCCGCTTGATTCTCGGGGTTTGAGATCGAGCTCTGAGGGATACCTTCGAATTCGTCTTCATCCCAGTAGTCAAACGGAGAAGTTGAAGCCGGCTTAGGGTTCTGATCGGACTGAGGGGATTGGGCCTGGATACGATCGGGATCGGGTGGGCCGTGGTGAGACTCGGGAGTAGCGGTGGAGAGAGAGATTGGGGGAGGCGTGGAACGGAGATTCGATGCCACGTCGGCCTTGGGGTCGTCTCCGATGAAGAAATCGTCATCTTCCTCGGCGTCGAATCCCTCGAAATCGGGGCGGGCGGCGGAGAGTTGGTGGAGGAGGAGAGAGAAGATTGAAAAGATGGCGAAGAGGTACAGGAAAGCATCGCCTCTTGGGAGGATGAGAGAGAGAGGGGAAGTGAGGAGAGATAAGGAGGAAGAAGATCTCCTCGCCATGGTTGATGTGTGATTGGATCGATCGATCAGTAGTGTTAAGTAAAGCAGAGATTTTTATTTTAGAGAAAAAAGCCGTATTTTATATTCCTATTTTACTTCTAATTTTGAATATGGTTAAGATATAATGTTAAATTAAATTTAAAGGTGATTTAAAATAAATTATTTTACTAATTTGAACTATCTTTAAATATGTTTAAGTGTATTCATTTTTTATAATTATTTGAAATATAGTTTAAATATTTTAGATTATCATATCTTTAAATACTTTTTAAATAATCTTAAAAAGTAGTTCATAAGTAATTTAAATTTTTTTTAAGTAAATGTCAATTTTATAAAAAAAATGTCAATTTTATAAAAAAAAAATAAGAAGTGTATCAGTAAAGGACTGCGTCTAGAGAAGACCCTACGTCCACGAGCTAATAGACTACCTACCAACCGAATACAACAGCAAAAACAATAAATTTGAATTTATTTAGAATACAATTTATACATTTTAAGTTGTTTTAAAATAACTTCTAATTTATTTGAAATAAAGTTTTAATAATTTTAAGTTTTAAAAAAACTTAAATAATTTGAAATGTTTTTTTAATTAATAATTTTAAAGTGTGAAATTTGAATTTATTTTAAACATTAGAAATTGTCTTAAAATACTTTAATTTATTTAAAAATAATTTTGAAACATTTCACAATTCTCTGTGTCTTCAAATTATTCTCAAGTTATTTTAAAGTATTTTAAAATATTTCTTAAAATATGATTGGAATTAAACTTCGATTCTAGCTTGATTTGTTTTGATTCCAAAAATAATGCTACATTATTTGATTTTTTCGTCATTCCATTTTTTTTTTGTCATTTTTGGTGTGGTTTAATCATTCTTTTTTATTTTTATATGATAAATTATACCGTATATACCTTGCTATTTAATTTTATATTTATAAATAATTGATGAAGGTAGCTACAATAATTAATATGAAATACAGTAAAAATTTATAAATTGATAATTTTTGAAACATAAATTTTTATTAATTTAAAAAATATTAATATATCAATAAATTAATGTTTTATTAATTAAAAATAATTTATATAAATTTATCAAATTTAAGTACATATTTCAATGAATTACTCCAAAGATTTATGTATCAACCAATTCATTGTAACTAATCAATATATTCATTGTAACTAATTAATATATTTATGTATAAAATAGATTCAATATATAATGTTAATTATTATATTCATAAAATTATATATATATATATATATATATATATATATATATATATATATATATATATATATATATATATATATATATATTAAATGAAATATATATACTATATATTTTAATAGAAAATCATGTATTTTCACACAAAGATTATTCATGAATAATCATGTATAAAAGTACAATATCAAATCTCAATAGATAATCGAGTACTTTTCACCAAATTTTGAGAGTTTTGATATGACTTAATATTTGTAATCCTAATATATACATTATTTACGAATTATTAATTTAGAGTTTTGATGGACTAATACTTATAAAGAGTTATTTAAAAAAATATTATATTATATTACTCAATTCAATCATTTTTTACATTTTTTACAAAAGCACGAGTGAAATTGATTTTTTTAATTATTATTTTAGAGAGTGTTATTAATTTATCGAGTCTTAAAATAGTCTCGTTTCAAACTTTATCTTTGTTTTTTGTATTACAATGTAAATCTAAAGACGACGATTTTGGCATTCACACGTTTTCGCCTTGTCAGGACTTTAATTGGTCATTTTGCAAACATGTTTTCCGAAAGAACTTTATTCTTTTGTATTGATTTTTTTAATTATTATTTTAGAAAGTGTTATTAATTTATCGAGTCTTAAAATAGTCTCGTTTCAAACTTTGTCTTTGTTTTTTGTATTACAATGTAAATCTAAAGACGACGATTTTGGCATTCACACGTTTTCGCCTTGTCAGGACTTTAATTGGTCATTTTGCAAACATGTTTTCCGAAAGAACTTTATTCTTTTGTCATCTGCCGTGGAGATGTAAACAAGTCTCATTCGAAGCATTTCATCAAGACGTTTGGAAGGTAGACTTAGGGGTGGGAAAAAATACCAAAATATCGAAATATCGGACTTATCGTACCGAAAAATGCCGAAAAATACCGAATTTTCGATATATTGAAATTTTCGGTACGGTATGATACCGTATCGATAAATTTCGGTACGGTATCGGTATGAAATTTTTAATGTTTCGGTATTTCGGTATATACCGATATACCGATAATAGTCGGTACGGTTCGATATTTCGGTATGCAAAAAAAAGTCGGTATGATTCGGTATATCGATATTTTCTATATAATTCGATAATAAAAATTTTGATATGGTTCGGTATATCGATATTTTCGGTATACCGAAAGTTCGGTACGATATCGGTATGAATTTTTTCGATACCGAAATTTCGATATATCGATAATCGGTATACCGAAATTTTTGATACGGTATCGGTATGAATTTTTCCGATACCGAAATTTTCGGTACGGTATTGGTATGGTCATTTCGGTACGGTACGGTATGGTATGCCGCCCGTAGACTCGGTGAATCACTATTAATTGGTTAGCAAAAACTGACGGTATTTATTACTCTCACTACATTAATGGATTTTCTTCAACTAAACAATATAATTGGAATTGAATATTGTACTACTTTAGCCTAAGAAAAAGAAGAAAAAAAAACCTATTTAATAAAATTTTTGTTTCTCACTCCAATCTGACATATTTATGTGATATGGCATTCAACAATTACATGAAATCTTAAAGAAATAGTAAGGTCAAAAATGAAAATAGTATCAAAGAAATCGTTAAGGTTTTATCTAATTATGATATATCGTCTCTTCACTTTATAAAAAAATCACTCCTATATTAAATTGCATCACTACGCTCAGCCCTTTTGAGACCAAATCCATCCGAATCCATCCGATGCCAATGTTGGATTGACCTGTGTGAAACATAAATAGTTAAATATTGGAGCCTGAATTCTACCATGAAATTTTGAGACTATAAATCCATTCAATGTATACAGTCAGACATACTATATATTGAACCGACGTGATTTAATGTTAATTCTAATAATTACTCATGAACACCATCTATCTATATATATGCATATAATTGTCCTCAATATATGTCACACAGCCATTAATATATATCATAGATTCAAAGAAACATAAGGAGATGAAATTCGTTTTGCTGATAGTCCTGCTTCATACTTTACAGGGATTACCGAGTGCTGCTGCTTGTACAATTGGATCAATGGATAAGTTTCACGTTTATGTAAAGAACAATCTCGTTTCAAACAATCCCTCTTTGGTATTACGATGCCAATCCAAAGACGACGATCTCGGCGTTCACACGCTTTTGCCTGGTCAGGATTTTAACTGGTCATTTTGCGAACATGTTTTCGGAAGAACTTTATTCTTTTGCCATCTGTACTGGGGATCTAAACAAATCGCATTCGAAGCATTTCATCAACATGTTTGGAAGAAAGAGTCGGCAAATCATTATTGGTTCGTAACATCGGACGGAATTTATTACTCTGAAAATAGTGATAATGTATATGCAACGAAAAAATATGAATGGAATTAAGATAATGTACTTTGGTAAAAGGATGATTAAATAAGGAAAAAAAACATCCGATTCTATATTTGTTTTCGATTACGAAGACAATGCTACTTAATTTTTTTGTCATTCTTATTTTTTTTGTCATTTCTACTGGTTTATATTATTCTTTTTATTTTTAAATGTTAATTATATATACCATGAATAAATAATTGATGAAGCTAGCTAGAATCGAACAATTAATATGAAATATATAGTCATGACATACTAGGGTAAAAAACTTTAAACCCTGGATCCCAAAATTTTAATTGGAAATAAAGTTTTAACATTCTAAAGTTTTTAAAACAAAATTTATATGATTACATATATTTTTTATTTATAATTTTAAAGTGTATTAAAATAATTTTAAAATGATTTGAAATAAATTATAATTATTTTAAAGTGTTTTAAATTCAGTGTTAATGATATATCTTTTTTATTTTGAAAATATATTTACTATTACTTTTATTAATTATTCTATAAAATTTAAAATTTAAATAGTCAAACATACTGTATATACTATATATCACTAATATTGTATTCACGTGATTTAATGCTATTATTGATAATTCTGATAATTACTACTCATGAACACTATATATATGTGAGTCAGTGAGTGTGCCAATGTTATATATCAAAGATAAAAAGAAACATATATAAAGAGATGAAAACCCTATTGTTCCTTTTGCTGATAGTCCTTCATACTATACAAGGATCAACGAGCGGTGCTGCTGCATATAGACTTGGATTTGAAAATTTTCACGTTTACGTAAAGAACAGTCTCATTACAAACTATTTGGTATTACGATGTCAATCTAAAAACGACGATCTTGGCGTTCACACGCTTTCGCCTGGTCAGAATTTTAACCGGTCATTTCGCGAACGTGTTTTTGGAAGAACTTTATTCTTTTGTCATCTGTATTGGGGATCTAAACAAATCTCATTTGAAGCATTAATTTCATCAAGACATTTGGAAGTCAGCGGCGTTGACTCACTACTGGTTAGCAAGAATTGACAGAATTTATTACTATGAGTACCCCTATCCCTATGGTTTATTTTCAACGAAGCTATATAATTGGAATTGAAGCTAAAAATAAAAAATAATTAAGAAAAATAACATTATTCGATTCTAGCTAGTTTTTTTGGTTACTCGATTATATATAAGTGCATAGTGCGCACATACGTCGAACACATATAATTATCGTAAACTTAATATTATTATATACAAGTGTATAAACAATCAAACATGTACATTCAACGTATATAATTATTTACGTTTAATATGTATCTGTAATGATGCACGTGTACGTAACATTTACATAAAAAAAAAACGTATTTGAAGACTTTCTTTAAGACCTAAACAAATTCATTTCAAGTATTATATTAGACTTAAATTAATAAATCACAAATTATAAATAACAGTATTAACTTAGGCCTACTCAAAGTAAGTGATACTATAAAATAAAAATGAATTTTCAACAACCAATTTAATTATTGATATCAACAAAATTCCCCCCGTGTTATATATAAAATTTTAATAGTAAGAATCATTTACTAGGAAGTCAACCTCTCTAAGAGAGAGAAAATTATAATTTTAGCCTAAGAAAAAAAACACTGGATTCTCTCTAGTTAATTTTTTGATTCTCACTCCGAACTCCACATATTTATATATTGGATATGTCATTCAACAATTACATGGAATTTAAAAAAAAAAAATAGTAAAGTAAAAAATGGAAGGAGTATCAAAGAATTCGTTAAGGTTTTATCTATGATAAATCAGTTAAAAGTAAATCACATACGGAGTACTATATATAATTAGAGGTGTCAAATGGCCGAATCGGCCCACACCCATTGGGTTTCAAATATTTAATGGGCCGGGCTGACCCAGCCCGAATTCTAATGGGCCTATTATTGCGAGGACCAGCCCAGCCCTTGACGGGCCGTCGAGTTTTTGGATTTTTTAGCTTATTATATTAAATAAAAAATATATAATAAAAAATAATTAAATTAAATAAAAAATTATAAATTAATTTTAAATAATAATTTAATATTTCTTTTATATCAAAAATAATATTTATATACTAAAATTATAGTTAAATTAATAAATATTGTAATTTTAAATTTTATATTCAAAAAAATATGTAAAAATATTTATTTTAAACATTATTTATAATTAAAAATTGTAATAAAAAATTAAAAAAAATTATGGTCGGGATGACCCATTCAATCGACCCAAGCACGGCTCATTGGGCTTGTCGGATCGTGCCAAAGCCCAAATCTTTTTGGGCCTCTATATTTGAGGCCCAACCCATTATTTCATAGAGCGGGTCGGGCCGGCCTGATGGGCCAAGCCTCTTTTAGACATGTCTATATATAAGCAGTATTTAAAAAAATGGTTAGTTTAATTTATTAATTTATATTTTAAACTTTATAAAATACACTTTCAAATTAATTATATTTTTTTAAAAGTTTTTTTTATTTTTTTAAAAGTTTTTTTTATTAATTGAGTTATTAGTTATTACTAATTTTATAATTATAAAAAAAAATTACTCAAATATCTACGGTTGCTCACCCATGTTATAATAAAAAATATAATTTTAAAATATTACACAATTTTTATAATTATGAACAATAAAACTCTAAATTACATAAATTTTTTTAAAATTATCATTTAAAGAAAATCACCCTATATATAATCAACGACGAGTAAAGTGTAAACAAATCGAATCGAGACAAATATATGGCTATTCAATTCGTATTTCGTCGTATATTCAAGTATTAAATTATATTCGTATTCATATTCATTCGAATATTAAATTTCGATTTATATACGTATTCGTTGAATATTGAAATATTTGTTCGAATATTGAAATATATGTTAAAAAAAATTAAAATAAAATAAAATATAAAATTAACAATATATATTGTGTCATTTTATCATAAAAATATTTTAAAAAATCAATTATAATAGACAAACCATAATTAATTGAGAAAAAAAAAAGTGTTACCTGATAAATCATTATATTGTATTCTTATTTTTTTATGAAAAATAAAAAATAGAAAAGTAAAAAGCTAAAAAAAATATTTATAAAAAATTAGTCAAACATATATATTAGTTACTGTGATTTAATAAATGCTAATCCTTATAATATATAATTCAGCTAGCAATTGTCCGAGGTGTCGTATGTTTTCACCGTTTGATTTTTTTGTGTTCACACCTATTATTAAACAAGCACCGTTAAATTAAATTTGTGTTCACACTGATCATTATTAATTATTATTTTTAGCGTAATTAATTAGAATTTTTATCGTAATTAATTGAAACAATTATTTTTTATTAATTAGCGTAATTATTTATTTCTTTATATAATATAATTTTCATTTATATTTTCCTTAATATAATTCAATATTATTTTTAGCTTGATTAATTAGTGTAATTATTTTTAATTAATTAGGCAATTATTTAAAATTAATTATTATTTTTAACTTAATTAATTAGGTAAAATAATTATTAATTACAAATAATTGCCTAATTAATTTAGCGTAATTAATTAGATAATTATTATTTTTAATTAATTAGCTCAATTATTTTTAAGTAATTAATTAGATAATTATTATTTTTAATTAATTAGCTCAATTATTTCTAATTAATTAGCGTAATTATTTATTTATTTATTTATATAATATAATTTACATTAATAATATTATTTTTAGTGTAATTAATTAGCGTAATTATTTTTAATTAATTAGCACAATTATTTTTAATTGTTTAGTGTAATTATTTCTTTCTTTCTTTATATAATATAATTTACATTTATAATCTTCTTAATATAATAAATATTATTTTTAGTGTAATTAATTAGCGTAATTATTTTTTATTAATTTGTATAATTATTTATTTTTTTATATAATATAATTTACATTTATAATCTCTATAATATAATCTCCGTAAATATTGACTTTGAAATATTTAAAATATAACATTTATTCCTTATTTATCTCTTTTAATTACGTTTATTATATTATACTATTAAAATAATTTAATTACGTTTATTATATTATACTACTAAAATTAATTATTAGGATAAAAGAGAATCTGTATTTGTTATCCATATATTTAATGGATAAATTAATTAATTTTTATTATACAAACAATAATAACGAAATTTAAGGGAATTCAAATTAGTTATATTTAAAAATAATAAATATTATCAAACCCTACTTCAAATCCGTGTTTATATAAATACGTCATTTTCACTCACTCCCTACCTTTCACTTTTCATTTAGCTATTTTTTTATTTGTTCATGCTCACATTTATTTATTCAATTTTTATTTCAGCTATTTTTTTTATTTATTCATGCTCACATTTATTTATTTTTGTTTTTTTATTTATTCATGCTCACATTTATTTATTTTTGTGCAGAGCTCTAGGTAAATTTTGTTCTTTTTTTTTTGTTTTTTTGTATTTTTTGTAGCCTTTTATTTTTTTTATTTGTTAATCCTCACATTTATTTATTTTTGTGCAGAACTTTATGTAAGTTTTGTTGTTTTTTTTGTTTTTTTGTATTTTTGCACTAACTCTCACTTCTATTTTTTTATTTGTTTATGCTCACATTTATTTATTCAATTTTCATTTCAGCTATTTTTTTTATTTATTCATGTTCACATTTATTTATTTTTGTGCAGAACTCTATGTAAGTTTTGTTGTTTTTTTTTTTTTGTTTTTTTGCATTTTTTGTAGCCTTTTCATTTGAGCTATTTTTTTTATTTGTTAATGCTCACATTTATTTATTTTTGTATAGCAAGTTTTGTTGTTTTTTTTGTGTTTTTGTATTTTTTGGACTACCTCTTACTTTTAATTTAAACTATTTATTTTATTTGTTAATGCTCACATTTATTTATTCAATTTTTATTTTAGCTATTTTTTTTATTTATTCATGCTCACATTTATTTATTTTTGTGCAGAGTAAGTTTTTTTTTTTTTTTTTGTTTTTTTATATTTTTTGTAGTCTTTTCATTTAGCTATTTTTTTGTTTGTTTATGCTCACGTTTATTTATTTTTTTTGCAGAGCTTTATGTATGTTTTGTTGTTTTTTTGTTGTTTTTTGTATTTTTTGCAGCTAAGTATTCTTTTACTAATTTGATTTTAATAACTTTTGCAAGTAAGTCATTTTTTTCCAGATCTTTTGAATTTCTTACTCATTTTTTGTTTATTTTGTAGGTTTATTTATAACTATTTATTTTGTAGGTTTCATTATAAGTAAAATACTGTGCGACCGAAGTCATGAAAAAAGATCTAAACATTTGATTACACAAATTATAAATGGATTACAAGCTTTTGTTTATGTTTCTTGATAAAATTAGAGTAGTTACTCAATTTATTGTAATTTTAAAGTAGTTTGTTTTCATTTTATTTATGATGTATTTTATCTGTTTAATGTAATTGATGAAATTTGATAAAATTAGAGTAGTTACTCAATTTATTGTAATTTTAAAGTAGTTTGTTTTCATTTTATTTATAATGTATTTTATTGTTTAATATAATTAATGAAATTCGCAATTTACAATAATTTTATTTAATTTTATTATAATTTTGTTTATTTTGTAACTTACGCAACAATATTTTTATTTGTATTACTTACAAATCCTTATAATATATAATAGCTAGCAATTGTCCTACAATATTTTTATTTGTATTACTTACAAATCCTTATAATATATAATAGCTAGCAATTGTCCTATATGTTTTAATCGTTTGATTTTTTTTGTGTTCACACCTATTAATAAACAAGTACCACCTTTAGATTAAATTTGTGTTCACAATGTCATTATTAATTAATTACATTTATAATCTCTTTAATATATTCCTTAATTGTAGTAAATATTGACTTGAAATATTCAAAATATCATCTGTATTCCTTAATTATCTCCTTTAATTAAGTTTATTTTATTATACTACTAAAATTAATTGTCGTAATTAAAAAAATATGAAAGAATTGCATTTTTTATTAATATATTTAATTGATTAGTAAATATTGACTTGAAATATTCAAAATATCATCTGTATTCCTTAATTATCTCCTTTAATTAAGTTTATTTTATTATACTACTAAAATTAATTATTGTAATTAAAAAAATATGAGAGAATTGCATTTTTTATTAATATATTTAATTGATTAATAAATAAATTTATATTAAACAAACAATAATATCGAAATTTAAGGTAATTGAAATTTATTATATTTAAAAAATAATAATAATTATCAAATCTTACCTCAAATTCGTGTCTATATAAATGACGTTATCTACACTCACTTCATATTTCTCACTTTTCATTTCAATTATTTTTTTTATTTGTTCATTCTCACATCAATTTATTTTTGCATAGCTTTATGTAAGTTTTGTTGTTGTTTTTTTTTTGTTTTTTTTTATTTTTGCAATCTTTTCATTTTACCTATTTTTTTATTTGTTAATGCTCATATTTATTTATTTTTGTTCAGAACTTTATATAAGTTTTGTTGATTTTTTGTTATTTTGCTAAGTATTATTTTACTAATATTTTAATTTAAATTTGATTGTTTGATAATTAATGTTTTTATTTTTTGTAGCCTTCAAATATAAAGTATCTTTTACTAATTTGAATTTTAATTTTAATATTATTGTTTTATTATTAATATTTGTATTTTTTTGCAGTGTAAGTATTTTTTACTAATTTAAATTTAAGTTTTAATATTATTGTTTGATCATTAATATTTTTATTTTTTATATTTTTTACTAATTAATATTAATTAATATTACCAGTTTGTTGATTATAATTGTATCAAAATATAACAATTTATTGGGGGAATCATGGACCGGGACATCTCTAAGAGTAGAATTATAATTAGTACCTATATTTTTTCCTAATTTTGATATGGGGCATTGTTCATTATTAACCTTTTCAAGTATATTAGTAATTAATATAACTACATATCTAATATCATCCGCTGAGATTTTAAACAACTATGCTAAGACACCTAGTATTATAACATATCTAAACATGAAATAAATATCTAAACATGAAATATTAACAAGTCCATATTTGCATATTTGTTAGAATTAGGTATGTTAAATATCTAAACATGAAATACATATCTAAACATGAAATATTAACAGGTCCATATAAACATGAAATATTAACATGTCCATATTTGCATATTTGTTAGAATTAAGTGTGTTAAATTTCTAGATTTTTTATTTCACATTTTGCATTTTAATCAATTTGGGAAAATTTTAGTTGAATTTGGATTTATACTATTTAAAAAGGTTGCTCATATCTATTTATATGACATATCTATATCTATGATTAGATATGTATACATCTATGATAGATATCTATACATATGACATATCTATAATAGATATTAGTGTATGTGGTAAATCTATAATAGATATCTATTCATATATATATATATATATATAAATAATGTTGCGCAAATATATTTTACGCGCAAATATATTTATATAAAATATTTTTATGCAAATATATTTATATATATAATTTACTAATTCTTGCGCAAATATATTTATATTCTTACGCAAATATATTTATATATGTATATAGTAAATAAATTAATATGTTAAGGTGTAGGGATATTTACGACTTTATACATTTTAAAAAATGCCCCTACTTAGTATTTAAAAAATACAAATTCCCTAATAAATAAAAAAGTTAAAAATATACGACCCCTAAAAATGAGGTGAAAAAAATATAGGTGTTCGAAATAATATTAAAAAGCAATCTGCCCATAGCCTAATATTACCCAATTTATTTTGTAATGATTTTTGTATTTTTTTTCAAGTTTTTTGAATTTTTTATTCTTTTTGATGATTTATTTTTTTGCAGAACTTTTGGATTTCTTACTATTTTTTGTTTATTTTGTAATATTATTTATAACTATTTATTTTGTAGGTTTGATTATAAGTAAAATACTTTAAGAATTGAACAATTAGAAGTCCATGAAAAAAGATCGAGACATTAGATTGCACAAATTTTAAATGGATTTCAAGTTTTTGTTTATGTTTCCTAATAAAATTAAAGTAATTTTTGTTAATTTTATTTATGTTGTAATTACTCAATTTACTGTAATTTTAGATTAGTTTGTTTTCATTTTATTTATGATGTATTTTATCTATTTACTTTAATTTATAAAATTTTTGGAATTTACAATAATTCTATTTAATTTTATTCTAATTTTTTTTATGTTGTAACTTACGCAACAATATCTTTATTTGTATTACTTACAAATATTACTAAAACAGAATTAAAATCTTTGATTGAGTTAATGAAATAAAATCGTATTTAATAATTATTGAATAATTGAAAAAAACAATAATACAATCAATGATTATTATTTTTGTACAAAAAAAATTGTTTATAATTAGATTTTTTTTCATTTTTTTTATTTACAAAAATAAATTCAAAAATAATTTATGTATTTTAGTTCGATCTTTTTTTTATATATAAATATTAATAATAATAATAATAATAATTGTGATTTAATTAATTTATGTATTTTAATTATAGGAATTACAAATAATTAAAGTAATAAATTGCAAAAATAATTATTATATCATCATCCAATATGATGTATAAATAATATTATAAATTTATAAAATAAAATTATATCCTTAGTTAGAGAAATCAAATAAAATTTTTATTATCTTGATTATAAATTATATTTCAATTATATTATTAATTATGAGTATTGAAATCTATTTTTATTTTAAGCAATTAGATAAATTCAAATGTTAACTAAAATTATATATCAATAATATTATTAATTATGAGTATGGTAAATTTATTACAATTAAATTAATTCAAATGTCGACATAATTAATTTGAGAATAAAATAATAATAATTCAATTTTTTATTAATTTACGATTAGTAATAATATTATCCTCTATTTATATTACTTTAATTTGCAGCATTAAAAAAATAATTTACCATAAATTAATAAATTCAAAAACAATTTAATATTCAATTAATCTCTTGAAACTAAATTAATATATTTTGATTTATTTAAATAAGGAATATTCAGAATATCAAATTTATTTCTTATTTATCTCCTTTAATTACGTTTATTCTATTATACTAATATTTATTTATAGTAAATTAATTTGTGATTCTTTAATTGTATTCCATTCAATCTTTCTCTTATCTTTGTATAATAATTTCATTTTTTTTTCAACTCTTTACTAATCATTTTCAATATATGTGTTGGTTATATTCATCTTTGTCCGAGCAAAAGAATTCCGTTCAGTTTTACTAAAGGTATATTATTGAATTTAATGTGTATAGACCTAAATACATTTTTTTTATTATATATTGTAATAAATAAGTGATTTATAACATCCCTCCGAAAAAGAATTCCGTTCAGTTTTACTAAAGGTATATTATTGAATTTAATGTGTATAGACCTAAATACATTTTTTTATTATATATTGTTGCACAACTTTTAAAATCAAAAACTGTCCAAGCGATGTTGATATTACATAATTTGCCCCCACATGCAATCATACAGAATGTCAATTATTGCAATTTTATGTGTTATTTTTGTTATCGTAATCTTATTTGTCAAAATTCATCTACAAGTTCATGACGGAAAGCACTTGAATTTTGTATTGATGAATGAAGTTGCATTATTTCTAAATCAGAAATCAGCTGATCGATTGGATATCGAACATACTTGAAATATAAACAAACATAAATATTATTCACCAATTTAATTTTATTAGAAAGCAATCATTCAACTTTTATAATTTTCACGAGTAATATATAATCAGGAGGAGATTTTCTTCAAATTTGACTGGTCATGCCTAAATGTACGAGAGTTCTCTGATTGGCTCTTCTACAGGGGATTGTACTACTGACGGCGAGAACGATGGGGAAGTAGATATAGAGACCCCGAATGAATATTTAATAATTCAATCGGATAATTATATGGAATCGATTGTTCATGCCGCGTACCCATCTTTCCATGATTACATCGAAAATATCAATTTTCTAGAAGGACGAGCGATTCTAGCGCTGATCCTGGATGACGTTAATGAAATCAACGATTACATGGTTGCAATGCATAATACGGACGAAAGGATTATCTGCATTACTTAGTATTTATATATATATATATATATATATATATATATATATATATATATATATATATATATAAACTTATTTTTCTTTAAGCAACAATTTATATAGTCATGTCATATTCTATTTATTGTATATAATTAACGAATTAATTAAATGTTGTGACATGGTATATAGTTTTTGATACATGAACTGTTTCGTATCAGGTTTGGATGTCCGTTATGCTATTGCGGAACATGGATAACTCTGTCGGACTATGCAATGATACTAGGATGATTGTAACACAACTTGGTAATTATATTATCCACGCACTTGGTAATTATATTATCCACGCGAAAGTATTAGGAGAAAATAATTCTGGGGAAATGGTTTTTAATACTCAGAATTACTTTAACGCCCTCAGATACCAAATTCCAGATTGCTTTCCAACTAATACAATTATCGATTATAATATCGTATGCCATGACTATTAATAAGAGTCAAGGTCAGTCGTTGACAAATGTTAGAATATTTTTGAAGAAATCAGTATTTACGCACGATTGTACGTTGTGTTGTCTAGAGTAACCAACACGACTGGATTGAAGCTTCTGCTTTGTGACCAGCGTTGTCGTCTTACGAATAGAGCAAATGTAGTCTATAAAGAAGTATTCAAGAATTTGTAACATGAATGTAATTTTTATTTGTCCATTATCAATATTTACATCTAATATTAAGCAGAAAGATCACTACTCCGAGTAATAAAAAGTTGAATTAAATACACGTGCATCGCACGGGTAGGAGGACTAGTTCTATTAATTACTCATGAACACTATCTATATATACATAAAATTGTCCAAAAAATATATATATCACCCAGACACCCACCCAACCAAATGTATATCATAATCACGTACAGATACAACGAAACATAAGGAGATGAAAACTCTGTTGTTCGTTTTGCTGATAGTCCTGCTTCATACTTTAGAAGGATTACCCAGCGCTGCTGCTGGTTGTAGAATTGGATTAATGGGTGAATTTCACGTTTACGTAAAGAACAATCTCCTTTCAAACACTCCCTCTTTGGTATTAAGCTGCCAATCCAAAGATGACGATCTCGGCGTTCACACGCTTTTGTCCGGTCAGGACTTTAACTGGTCATTTTGTGCACATATTTTCGGAAGAACTTTATTCTTTTGTCATCTATACTGGGGATCTAAACAAGTCGCATTCGAAGCATTTCATCAAAATGTTTGGAAGAACGAGTCGGCAAATCATTATTGGTTCGTAACATCTGACGGAATTTATTACTCCCAAAACAATGATAATGTATCTGCAACAAAAAAATATAGTTGGAATTAAAATATTGTACTATGGTAAAAGGATGATTAAATAAGAAAAAAGACATCCGATTCTAGTTTTGTTTTAGATTTACTAAGACAATGCTACTTGATTAATTTTTTTTGTCATTCAATTCTTTTTCTATTTTTGTCATTTCTATTTGATTATTCTTTTTTTATTTTTTAATGTTAAATATATATATATATATATATATATATATATATATATATATATATATATATATATATATATATATATATATATATATACCACGTTACTTATAATTTTTACATTTATAAATAATATATTATTGACGAAGCTAGCTAGAACAATTAATATGAAATACTGTATATAGTCATGGCATACTTTTCCAGATCTTAGGTAAAAAACTTTAAACTCCAAATCCAAAAAATTACTAATTATTGGAGACTTTTTAAAATTATAAATTACTTTAATTTAGGCCTACTCATATGAAGTGAAATAAATTAAAAATGATTTTTCAACCATCGGCTTAATTATTGCTATAGCAAAATTCCTAGTGTGATATAGATAGAGTTTAAATAATTGAACTCTTTACATACTATTTGAACTTTTGTTTTGTGTAATAACTTATACGGAGTATAACTTTTATTTCATGATGGTATTTAACTGTAAAAAAAAAAAAACACAAAAAATTCTTGACAATTTTCAATTCCAATGCAGGGGAGAACATGCATACAAAGGATTATTAACATCATCAGTTGGCCTCTTTTTCTTGAAGATCCACCACCTCCCAAGGAGTACTGGAATAATAGGCTTCTTTTTTCTCTCTTTCTTCCTCCCAACATTAATCGAACTTTCATTCTCACCAAAACTCATAACTTGAGCCAAACTTGGCAAAGGACTATCACTCATCCTCCCAATAACCAACTCACTTCTCTTCTCTCCCGAACTCGACTTGGCTGCCGCCGCCGCCCAAGCCACCTCTGACATGCTCCGCCGGAGCTCGACTTTCAACGAGGCCAAGATGGCCTCGGTTATAGACCCCCTTTCCTTTACCTCTTTAAGTTCCTCCTTTGTTCGATCGAGCTCAGCCTCCAACTTCCTCACCGTTTCCACAAGCGACGAGTCATGACCACAACTCGAGTTTCTCAAGCTAAGGGATGTCGAGTGTTTTGTCCAATTTGGGCTTGGTGAGAAGTGCTTCGGTGAAAATATCTGCATGGTTGAGAACCGTTCGTCGAGAATGGACACAGCCTCCTTGACCGAGCGGAAAGGACTGGAGGTGTCGACGCTTGATCGATAATCGATGGCTTGGTCCATTGTGGGAGAGTGAGAGAGGCTATATTAGTTTATTTGCATTGTGAAATGATAAGGTGGTGTGTTATATCCTTAATTATAGGATGTAATTAATGTGTGTAGGTTTTCTTTGCTTTTAAGTCAAAACAAAAAATGAGGATAGTGTGAGATGGTGTAGTGTGTGTGTGGTGAAATATGAGATGGTGTGGTTTGTAAGGTTAATGATTTTGTTGGGAGACAACTTAACTAACTACCATATTTGCTACTTATATGCACCTTTAAACATGTGACGATGGATCATGCTAAGATACTATGCTTCTAGTTTCGACTTGATTGCTTGCAACTTAAATATCATCGTGTTTGGAGGTTTTTCGAGTTCGATGTGAAGATAACTTGTACTATAGGATGAATCGCGTGCATAGTGCATTTGATAATATGAATTTAAAGAATTTATTTGCAATATTTATTTATAGTTCAATTAGTTTAAGTACTTGTGAGTTGTGACGTCAAAAAAAATTGATAAATTGAAAATACAAATATCAATAAATAAATAAAATTAAAAATACATTTGAGTACGTAATACTTTTCCCCTAAAAGCCGGACTGTTGGTTTATCGGAATAGATCGATACGGCGATGCACACAGCCATGGCGGTTAGTTCCCCGCCGTATGCTTACGGTTGCGGTTTCCACCAACCCTCAGACCCTTCCACCTCTCCTTCTTCCTCCGCCGCCGCCCTCTTCCTCCGCTTTCCTCACCAGGTATATTCCTCTCTCAATCTACCGTCGATTATTATTATTATTTTTAGAACTGTATGTGGGTGTGGGTGAATTCGAGAGCTTCGCTTTTTCACGATTATTGAGAATTGCGATTGCTAATACGTTTAATTTGATCAGTTTTGTGGATTCTTCGGCAACCGGATTTTGCAGTCCGGGAGACTCAATCAGGTGCGGGCGGCCTCATCGCAGCACCTTCGGTACGGTTCGCGCTCCGTTTCCCGGCAGACAGGTGAGTGTTCGACCGAGTTTTTTCCTCTTTAGTTCGATTTTTATGGGAATATTTGTTTGGTGAATGATGAATTTGTGAATCAGTTTATAAATAAATTTACTGTGGAATGATGGACATTTGAATATACTATATTTCTTCGTTGTTCGGGTAAATGGCTAAATGCGTGTATGGGTTTTGTTAGGGATAAAGGCTATTGCCACTCCCGATTCTGCTTTCTCATTGCCTCTCACGGCAGAAAATGTCGAGACGGTGTTGGATGAGCTTAGGCCTTATCTCATAGCAGATGGGGGAAATGTTGTGCTACACGAAATTGATGGCAATGTCGTGAAATTGAAAATGCAAGGAGCGTGTGGCTCCTGCCCTAGTTCGACTATGACGTTGAAAATGGGCATTGAGCGACGTTTGTTGGAGAAGATCCCGGAAATATTTGCAGTCGAATCAATACCTGATGAAGAAACTGGGCTTGAGCTAAATGAAGAAAACATAGAGAAGGTAAATATATTTCTTTCAACTGTATTAACTCTTCTTTGAATAGTTTTAATCTCTCTTTGTTTAGTAGTAGTAGTTTGATTTGTTATGCAGTAGTATTATTTTTCATCTCCTTGAAATCAGTATAGTTCTTGTTTCTGGTTTGAACTATGACTATCTCCAAACTGGAATTTGTTTGCTTAACTTAAATTAGTTAAACAGAACATGGATTATCTTTTAAAAGTTATTTAAACAATTTATTTAGGCTTATGTTACCATTCATAAAGCTCCTTCTCCAATTTGGATGGCGGAAAATATGTTGAATATATGTAACTAACCATCTTTTTAACATTAAACACACACTCAAATGAATTGTTATGTATCAGTTTATCATCTATAACTTTATTTTCTTCCAACAGTCTCTGTTCACTATCAGGCACACATTCTGATTTTGTGGTCAAACCATTATACTCTGTCAAGTGTCGTGTATTAAGTGATTTCTTCTTGGTTGATGTGAATGCTTGAGACCTGGATTGATGGAATAACCTTGGGTGGGGCAATTATAATTTAGCAGGTAAAATTTAGACCTCATCACATCACCATCATTGCCAAGTACATGGAAAGTAAATGTTAAAAAATTATGTTTCTTATCAAATCAATTCCCAGTAAACGGAAATTGTGTATTCAGTAACAACCTAAAGTACATTGTTTATCATCGTAGGTGAGATTGCCTTGCCAAAATTTGTTCGTGTAGTCGGCTGTTGTTGTAAATCTTATTTTCCCTTATATATGTAGACCTTGTGGGACACGACTTTGTAGAATTGTAATTGCCAGCTAATGTGTAACTTCCTTATGATATTGAGATCCGCTTCAAAGTTTATCAGCACAGTGTTGCGTAACTTGCATTTACCATACTTTATTTAATTCATTTTTTTTTTCTATTACTTGTGGGCTGGGTTGGGTGCGTTGAGATAACTTACAATTTTAGGGGCGGTTCGGGTATATGTTTGATCTCTTTTCACAAACTCTGGTTATGCTTAGCTCTATATGGACCAACTGGTTTTGTTCTAGAAATTCTTGCAGTTTCATGAAGTGGCTGAATAACGAGTGTATAAAGATGAAACATGGATTATGTTAGTTCTATTTCTGGAAATTGCATGCTTGGTTCTAAGAGTTGGGCCACTGATAGGAAATAATTTATCTCTAAGACTCCAACCACTACATCAGCAACTCAGCAAGTCTTATTTTGCTTTTATGGGCTCTCTTATCACTGTTCAGAATGTCATTTTTGTGCCATCTTGAGCACTCTTATCACCAGGAATTCTGGTTTCGTCATTCGGTACAATCAATTTTGACTAGACACACTGCTAAATTTATGTTTTAAAAAAAATCTATTCTGAGCATTTTAGTCAAATAAATTATTGATTTAACCTGTTAACTTGAAATCATTTAGGTGCTAGAAGAAATAAGACCATACCTAGTTGGAGCAGCAGGAGGGAGTTTAGAGTTTGTAGAAATCGAAGAGCCGATAGTTAAAGTACGGATCACTGGTCCCGCAGCTGGTGTGATGACTGTTCGGGTCGCTGTCACTCAGAAACTCAGAGAAAAGATCCCAGCCATTGCAGCAGTTCAACTTCTGTCATAAAAATGTCGAGCACCATCCACCTATGGAAATGGTTATTCGGATGCAGACTGTATACAAAAGATTGTGAAGGGACGTTTCATGTTTATACATAATTCAACAACAATAGGAACGAGATTATTGTAATCAACTTCTTTAGTGTACAGTACAATGTATATACAGTTTTTGATCGAACGAGATTAATCATTGCTCTTTCATTACAAACACATAATAATGGATTCTGAAACATACTCGTTTCCAAGTTTGTTAATAGCTGTTGCCTGTTGGATATGATCATGGGCCAGGTTCGAAACGAGCTGATGCCAACAGTCATCGTGGCGAGGAGGAGAACAACAAACATTGTTCCAGAATTATTTCTATGTTATTTTCAGCTATTTTTATTCTTAGATATAAATTAAACATAGATTTTTTTTTTCGTTTTTATCTTTTAATTATTTTTCTTTTTACTGCCATCACAAAACCTCAGTCGGAGGCAACTGTCAAAAGTCCTTACTGTTCACTGCTAAATTCTGCGTATACTTTCCCTCTAATTCCGATCTGTTTTTTATCTTTCACGAAAACCCCTTTCGCTTCATCCACTTTCCGGTCGTGTTTCGAATTTAACGACGACCAGTTTTGTTCCCGTCGAAATCACAGATCTTACATTTTAATCACAGGATTCCAAAATTCGTTCTCTCTTCGATTTTTTACAGGGAGATTTGGAGCGAATTTTACAAGTTGGGTAGTCGTTTTGCTTGGGGTCTGAAGTGGTGTAGAAGATGAGCTTGCGGTAGTTGGGGATTCCTGACTGCTTGATTAATTTTGGAGGATTGTATAAATGGCTGCCCAGGCGCGGGCCGCGGTGGTGGCGGCGGCGGCGGCGGCGATGGATTCGTCGTCGAATTTTTACAGGGGGATGGCGTCGGACAATATTAAAGGGTTGGTTTTGGCGCTGTCTTCCAGCATCTTCATTGGCGCCAGCTTTATTGTTAAGAAGAAAGGATTAAAGAAAGCTGGTGCTTCTGGTGTCAGGGCCGGTAATTTCCACTATTTAATATATGCAATTAGGTATTTTGTTTAATTATTATTCTGGAAATAAATTTGAGGGAGTGTAGATGATTAAGCTTGATGAATTATTGTTTGGTGATTGGATCCTGCTTGGAAAGATGGGGGTATTTCATCGGGAATTGTTGCCACTGTGATTCGATTTAATTGTCAAGATCTTGAGTTTTCATGTTGCCAAGCCTGCTTGTGTGATAAATAGATCAGATAGAATGCCATAATTTTTTTATTTTTCTTTGAAGACGAATGCAACATGTCTTCTGGGATATTCTGTAGTTATTATGAACTGTAGTCAGATGTTTAAAGTTCTCGAAGTATTGTTTGTTAATTATTTAGAAGATGTGTTGTTGTTGCCTGAAATGGGGTGAAGGACATTGTAGACCCTAATCTGTTAATTTATGTATATTGCTTCTATTTTGAGGCTTTTAACCATCACTAGGTTTCGAAAAAAAAATATGCTTTTGACAATTAAATCGAATCACAGTGGCATCACAAGTTAATTTCTGGAGGGGAAACAAAAAATTAGTTTGAAACCCATTATGCTTTACCTTCTATAGAAGCAGCCTCGCACCCTTTTTTTTTTTTTCCTTTGCCTATCCATCTCTGAAAACTTTGTATCCAAAATATTCATGATTCGTTTCTTGAGCCTTTCATTTATACCTTTGAAAAACTATTAATTTATATTTTAGAACTGAAAAACGATATTTTTTTGGGCTAATGAAGTATCAGTAGACATCTTACATTTTAAATGTTGACCTTTTCTGTATAGTTATGTCTGCTTGTTTAATGTACTTTTATTGTCCATAAGACTGTTTTGAAACAATGACTAGCTAGTATTCAAGACAAGGAAAAATCTGGACTTGACCCAACTTAAACCTATGGGATACATACGTCTTCTATAAAATACTAAAAATGGTGGTTAATTACACTAACCAATACTCTCTACTCTCTAGGGTACTACCATGAAGGTGCACTATTTTCGGCTTGTAATTTACCTACAGCCTATTAGTAATTTTATAATAGTGAATCATTGTGGTAATTGCCATCATGTCAAGTTTCTTTCCATCAAGAGACACCTAGGATATGCCATATTTTTCTTGAACCTAACCAATGTCACAATGGTCTGCTTATTGATTAAACTACCTGAATTGTCCATAGAAATTGTACTCCTTTAGATGGTATAAGTAATCATGGTTGAAAAAGTGCATTTAATACCAGCACACTTATTGATAATATTTCAGTTTCACTGCACGTGCTTTCAATTTTATTAATATCTCTTCGATGAATCTGTAGATGTTTTCATTCCCTTTTCCCCGAATGCACCCTTTTTTGTTTATGTCTATTATGCTTTTGTCAGTTTGTGGCTTTGTGCAATAGGATAACTTTTTCTTTGGAAACAAAATATCATTTTTAATCTTATTTCTGCAGGAAGCGGAGGTTATTCATATCTATACGAGCCACTATGGTGGACAGGAATGATAACAAGTAAGCATATATATTATGTTGACTAACTCATCCCATGCTAAACATCTTTGAAGAAAACAACGTGATGTAATTCACATGTGACTGGGGCATATTTCAGCGAACATATACAGTATAAACCCATCAAGATGGAACTAATCCCCAGAGATTGAATTTGCGCTTGTATTTAAATTGATCATTTTATGTATAGTGGATGCATATTCATAACTGTAGATCTTCACTTTAAAAAAAAAAATTGGCCAAATATCAGTGGTACTTTTTATAGTAATCTCAAAATTTTAATTTGACTGGTTGTAGCGACTTTGTTTCTTTTAAATAATATAATTGTTGACAACTTCCATTTTCAGCCAGCTTCCTGTGCCTGCAACTGCATTGATTTTTCCTAATCCACTATACACAGTTACACACCTCATAATTTGAGCACCGTTCCCTTTGTCACCCTTTAAATAAAATAAAGTCTGCAAATTGGACTCTGATGGAAGGTGTCCGAAAACTCAGTATTCTATTGGCTTGTTTTGTGTTGCCACAGTGATTGTTGGAGAAATTGCGAATTTTGCAGCTTATGCTTTTGCACCAGCAATTCTGGTTACCCCTCTTGGTGCACTCAGCATTATTATCAGGCATGCTATTATTTTGTTAGTGGCCTTACTTAAACTAGCTACCTTGCTTCGACTGCTGATTATCTTGCGTATTGCAGTGCTGTACTTGCACATATTATTTTACGGGAGAGGCTACATATTTTTGGCATTCTCGGTTGTGCTTTATGTGTTGTGGGATCCACCACAATAGTCCTGCATGCTCCTCAGGAGCGCGAGATCGAGTCGGTGAAAGAAGTGTGGGACCTTGCTACTGAGCCAGGTAAAGTCTCGTTTTTCCCAACTTTCTGAAGCATGTGCTTTTTATTCTGCTACTGTTTTATACAATTGTTTGAAGAAATAATAACGTTTCACTATCTTGTGTGCAGCTTTTGTCTGTTATGCAGTTCTGGTGATTGCAGTAGTCCTCATTCTAATATTCCATTATGTCCCAAAATATGGACAGACGCATATATGGTTCTATATTGGTGTCTGTTCGTTAGTTGGTTCATTGTCGGTAGGTGTAGCCAATTTTTTATATCTGAGATAATTACAAAAACTGCCCCTGATGTTTGGGGTTATTACGGAAAAACCCAGAGAGGTCTCTGCATTATCAAGAAAAAAAAATTGGTTTGATTAAAACCTTCTAAAACATCCCTTGCACTTATAAAATATACTACAGTTAACCTCTAAAATTAATGATGGGATCAAACCTAAAGTTTTTCTTTTAATTATTAAAAATAACATTTCTCTTTTTTCTGTAAATATCTCAAACCTCGAGGCTAGTTCTTGTAATTATACATCTCTATCCAGTTTACTCTTTTTGTTCTGCTGAAAACGGAAAAAAGAGATGCTGAAAAAAAGGTTCTTTAGTTTAGTTTATTGTAAATGTTAAAAAACTGTGGGAAATGTATTGGCAGGTAATGAGTGTCAAAGGCTTAGGAATTGCGTTGAAGTTGACGCTATCAGGAATGAATCAGCTAATATATCCCCAGACATGGGCCTTTGCTATGGTTGTCTTGGTTTGCGTACTCACTCAGATGAATTATCTAAATAAGGTAAAAAGAATCATGGCCTGCTTTTGTCATTATTTTTCACTTACTGTGGTGATTTCTTGTATTACAACTTCCAACTTCTGCTCTATGTTTTCCAAAAGCTGACAGAATAATCATTTAAGATAATAGTGTGACATACCATAAGTATTCCACACCTTACAATAACCTGTTTGTTCAAACACCTTATTTCTGTAAAACTCTTAGACCTTGTTTGTTCAGCTTTTTCTCATTTTATACTCTCTGTGATCATGTTTTTGTAACCTGTTTTTAAGTTGAAATATTAGTCTTTCACATTTCTCACAATTCACAAAAAAATAACCTTTCAAAGTCAAAAAAAATATTACTGTCTGGTTTATCTTTGAATCTTTGATGAGAATTGAGATTGGCGCTGTCAAGTTCTGGAGAGTCATCCCAACCCAATATTGATCAGGACTGTACCAGAGTTTCTTATGCCCAAAAAAGTCCAATTTTTCTTGGCCTGGCTGGATGACCCCTGATTGACCCGAGGCATTCCTCTGTATTTTGTCGTGTGACTCGTGTCTTGGGCCGGGATGGGTCACAAGCTGGGAGTTTGGAAAAATAAAAGACTCGCCCAGACCTATTTTTTCACTTCCCACATGGGGCCGGGCTCGGTCTTAGTCCACCCATTTTTCCCAGCTCTAGATAGATGTTTGTAATAGAAAGCTATCAGGCCCTCTAACACGTAATCTCTATTTTAATGTGTTGAATCATGAATGCAGGCCCTTGATACATTCAACACTGCTGTGGTTTCACCCATCTACTATGTGATGTTCACATCCTTTACTATTGTGGCTAGTGTGATCATGTTCAAGGTAAACCTTACTTCATATGATTTCACAATTAATATTGATTTTTTATTGCAATGAAAATTTCAAAGTCTTTCAATGCACATTAGCTAAATTGTGTTCGTGGGCCGGGGTTAGTGCGTAGGAAAATTAATGTGCATATTTTGATGCTATTATAAACATCTTAGCTTGCCAATCTTCGCAGTTTAGATAATTATAGAAATTCCCTTGAGATTTGGGCTGGTTGTAAAAGAAACCCAAGTATTTTTGAAACTTCAAGTCTTTGGAGAGGCACTCCCTTACATCTGAATGTAAAGACAACATTATCGAACTCAAGATCTTTAATTAGCTAAAACGTCCTTTCATTTATATAATTATTTTCCGTAAATAATGTGTAATTAAATCTTGACGTATTAAGACCGAGAATGTTCCCTTTGCAAATATTGACCAGGACTGGGACAGACAGAATCCGACCCAAATTGTCACAGAAATTTGTGGTTTTGTCACTATTCTCTCGGGAACCTTTCTTCTTCACAAGACAAAAGATATGGCCGATGGTATGAGCCGATACACTTTCTTTCTGGCTTTATTGCGAATTATTTTGATATTAAATAATAACCCGAGTCCTGTCATGCTTTACTTTGGTGTAGGATCTATGTCTACGAGACTTCCCAGGCACGCGAATGAAGATGGTTTTGCCGAAGAAGGTATTCCCCTCAGGCGGCAGGAGTCGATGAGACTTCCCAGGCATGCAAATGAAGATGGGTTGGGTGAAGAGGGTAGTATCCCTCTAAGGCGGCAGGAGTCAATGAGACTTTCCAGGCATGCAAGTGAAGATGGTTTTGGTGAAGAGGGTATCCCTCTAAGGCGGCAGGAATCATCAAGAACCACGTGATGTATTTTTTTTCCCTCTTTGTAATTTTGTCGAGAACCATGCTAATTGGAGAAGAATGCCACACCTAGTCATCTCGTCTTTCATCAGATACTAGACATGTTCCCAGCATTCATTTTCTTCTGGGTTTAGAGTAAGATTTTTTTTCTTGCCTTGTAGTGAGTGGGGAGCTTGATGCAACATTGATATCATGATTTTTGTGGGAAAAAAAAAAACTCAATTCAACCAGTGTTTTTAATTTTCAAGTAATTAATCAACATAAAAAATACTCTGCAATTTTTTTTTTCTATTCTCTCTACTCTACTGTGAGCAATCTATAGCTAGACTACACAGACTAATATTGATCTGTCGAAAATGCCTCATATTCAGGTGTCTATACACTTGTAGTTCACTTCATTATACATTTGAGGTGATCTCTGACCTGGTATTGTGCTTCTTTGGGACTGAATTATTGGGATTTAAACCTACATACTACGTCAAAATATCTATAATGAATATTCAATTGACAAAATACCATTATTCATGTAACAATGAATAAAATATAAAATAAATTTATTCCAATCCCATTATGTGAATAATTTTCAAAAAACAATATTGAGAGAAAATATTAGACAGCTGCTACGTGAAAAAGAAAATACAGTATTAGATCTGTTCATCTATAGATAATAAACAAAATAAAATATTAACACTGTACATGCTCAGTCTTCGTACTCCGTCTCTTCATCATCTTCCTCGGTGTTATTTTCTCCATACCTCCCTCTACCACCACCCACATTCTCTCTCTCCTCCTCCGTCTCTTCACTATCTTCTTCCTCGTATGTTTCCTCTTTAGGCGTCCAAGTTTTCTTCACCGCGTTCAAGTTAACACCAACGGTGCTTTTCCCCTTGGGAGCTTTTGAAGGAGGAAGCTTGACATTTGGCTTTGGCCTGTTCTGCTTTTTAATTTTAACGCCACGTTTTGCAGCATACATCTCTTGGTCGCTATTTTCACCCATTTCATTTTCGGCGTTTATTTGGTTATTCTTGACATTTTCTTCAGGAAAATGGCCGGGGTGTTCTCTTCTGAGATGTAGATTGAGCTTGTACTCGTGGATGTAGGCCTTCTCGCACCCGTCGTACGGGCAGGCATAGGGTCGGTCAGGCGTTGCCGGGCCTGAAGGACCGGTTAAGGCTCTTGGAGTTTTGATTGGTTTATCTGGCGGCGGCAGAGTGAATTTGGGCGTTTCAACCACGTTCTGCATGAGCTGCCATTGGATTCGAGTTAGTTACAACACTTGCAGAGAAGAGAGGGAACGAGGTAAATTGTATCATGCATGACGGTACTAGGGTTCACCTTACAATGTGGATCCTGGTCTAAAAGTAATGCATTTGTGTATGTTGTAGCTATTCCTTTTGTCTCTTGTTCTTTTTTTTTCTTAATGCTCATTTCAATAAATGTTGGGTAGTAACTGTAATATCTCTATAACTATTGGGGGCAAGAAAGGTATTACTGAATCAAACCCCAAGGGTATTTGTAATTTTCAATTTTTTGGGGGGTAATGGCTACAAACGTCAGGGTTAGTTTTGTAGTTATCCTCATTTTTTTAGTTTTGTAGTTATCTTCATTTTTTTCCCGGATACATAAAAAAACGAAGTAGATAAAAAATGGTGTTTTTGTAATTGAAAAAATGGACCGTTTTGTAATTGAATTGGACTGCAAGGGTATTTTAGTAACTATCCTAAACAGATTCAACTATTCCAAGTAATGTTATGGCATCTAAGAAATAAAAAAGAAAAGGATAAAATCTGAAGTTTATTCCATACCTTTTCGTGACAAGTAGACACGTGATTCCTCAGCTTGTTTTCATGGGCATATCTTTTCCCACATTCTGGAAACGGACATACATGATAGTTCTCTTGCGAATGTGTTTTTAGGTGCGACCTCAGATTAAAATCCAGAGAGAATGCCTGCATGAAAAGAAAATTAAAACGTCAGGATCTCATATAACTGGAAGGAATCAAGAAAGAAGATACGATTATTAAGATAGAAAAATTAACCTTCACGTAATATTTACAAAACTACTTAAGGTTTAACAATCATGTCCACTTTTTTAATTTACTCAATCATCCGGGTAGTTTAATGTACATGCTTGCATATAAAACCCCAAAGTTTTTTGAAAACTAGGAAAAAAACTGTATTCCAAAATATCTATTTTTTCCTTCTTATTCGACAAAAAGATCAGGTGATTTATAATCACCCATCAGCATCATTTCAAGCTTTGAAAAATAAAAATTATGGAATCACTAACAAAACTAATCAGATGACTTCTGTGTGTGCTCGGAACGCTTTCGAGAAATCATAGATTTACTTACTTTACCACATCCTTGATGTGGGCACACAAAGGCTCTCTCTCCAGTATGTATTAAAAAATGCCTCTTCAGTTTCGAACTGTCCAAAAACTTCTGCAGAAACATATAGTAACTCGTTTAGTGATAAAGAAGATAAAGACGGAGAAAGCATGGAAGAAAATAAAATGATACTCCGTATCATATATAGAAGAAGCACACATTCTTCACTAGGTACTGAAAAATCATTATGAAGCGAATTCAGTCCAAAACGTGCTTTGTCATTTCTAAAAGAACTAAAAAAAGGCAAAGAGACACTTGTTTATCAAAACCCTAGGGTGAGATAAATCTTTGATTCTTCTATCATCAGTTTCAACAACATAAGAAGAAAGAAAAATGACAAAAAGAAAGAAAAGCACAAATTTTGAAAAGAACTACTCCAAAAATTACCACAACAATTAATAATTTGAGACGAAATGTCAAATTGGACAACAAAGTGCTTATATTTACAAACACCCCAATTTCTTTTCAGCTGAAAACATTTTTTTTTTCAAGAGCTCACATATACTCCCTAATCATCTATTCATCTTCATTTTGCTGCAATTACGCACTCCATGTTTCACAAAGACGCTATGACGAATGGAAAAGCTAAGACCCACTCAAGTCAAAATTCATAGGAAGATTATAACAATAATTATAATAATACCTTTCCACAATTTTCATAATGGCAAACATACTGTCTCTCGCCATGAATATGTGAATGCTTTCTCAAAGCTCCTGCGTCTATAAATGTCTTTCCACAGCCTTCAAGACTGCAAAGGAAAAGTACTTCTGTTGTTGGTTCAGGCTCGGACGCTACCACTTCGGGCTCTTTGAACTTCTCTTTCGTTGCTTTGAATGTGGCCTCTGAAAGACAAGTCAACAATAGGTCAACTAGATGGCTCCAAACTATGTGTCATTTATCACGACAAAAAAAAAGGCGAAGATAATGAAAGTAACACAATTGGGCGACTTGTAGTCCTGAAAGAATAAAAAAATATGGTAGCAGTAATGTTGTTCTTTAACTCACTCAAGCTAACACTATCACCCTCCCTTTGAAAACAAAGCATTAGCTCCAGAAACTCCATTACATACCCAAGAACAACCCGTTTATTATGAAGTTTAGCACTCAAAACTTCAAAGAACAATTTATTCATTATTCGTATGATTTATGCCTCGATTCCCGGATGACAACATATTCATCAATCAATAACAAATGTGTGATTTCTTCTTCGGATCATAAAAATTGAAAATATTAAGAAATTAACAGTGGGCACTAAGCAGTATTACTGAACTGAAGTTACAATCATCGACAACGGGATTAAAAATAAACAAATAAATCATTAGACGCACCGTTAACCCATTTTAATACCAAGCATTTCCCACCAGTTGAGACAAGGTCTTGTGGAACCCTGTACAAAATTAAAAAAGGCTAATCAGATAAAGAAAAATTGAAAAAATTGAAAAAAAATGCTTCGCTGAATCAATTCACATAAAGGAGACAAGAAATTCAGTGAGAAAAAAATTCGAATCAATCACACAGTAATATCATATAGTTTTAATATAAAATACTATAGTGATTATAATTATTTTACCATTCTTTTACCCATTTAACAGCAGGGGATCTGGATTTGATTATGGGGCGCCTGTGAAACAGAGTGTGCGTAACGCGAGTGTCCATAGCCGCTTCTTCGTCTCTTCGCGCGGAGTTACGTAAATCGCCGGAAAAAAACTATTTGTTAAGCTGAAATTAGGGATAGGGTTAGGGTTTTGAAGGTGATGATACTTTCATCACAGACGGAGAGCTTTGGCAGTTTTTTAGGGAAGGAAATTAATGGCGTGTTGTAATTAATTCAACCCGCCATTGATCTGTTTTTCCAGGCCGGTTCAGGACTTGGTAAGATAAATGGTCCGGTTCAGTGATTCCACAATAATATACTCTGAATTTGTTGATTGAATCAAATTAAACTTACGACCAACGACCGAATAGAAAAATAGATTTTATACTTAAAATCAAAATAACATTATGTTAATAATATATTTTAGTAATAAAATTTAAAAATTAATGAACACTCTTTTAAATTTATATTTATATTAAATTTATAAATTTTATTATTATTTTTATAATCTTAACTTTTCTACCCAAAACAAAATAATTACAGTACTGTATTTATTTAGGTATAAATAAGACATTTCTCATCGCTTGGCTTCGTTTATTTAGCTGATAAATAAGCTTAAAATTACAATTAGGGTTTGGAGATGGAGAGGGGCGAAAAGGGGGAAATTCTGTTACCCGAATCCATCATCCAAGACATTCAATCTCGTCTCAGTAGAAAAGAAGCTGCTCGAACGACTGCGCTATCCGAATCCTGGTACAGGGCTTCGTTAACTCGCGCCGACGTCGTTTTGGATGACCGCGGCTTCCTGAGAAATCCCGACCGATTTTCAGAACTCGCGAGGAAGACTATGCGGAGGTATGATGAACTAAACCTAAGCATCGAGACATTCAGGCTGTGCATGGAAAGCGCCGAGGGCGATAGGTGTTTGCTTGCTGTTGAATTGCTTCAGAAAGCCATGGAATTCGGCGCGAATGATTTCAATGTCGAATTCAGGTCGAGAGGCGCTGGTAAGATGGAATTCGTTTTCCCAGTCGAAGTATTTGGGTCCGAAAAGCTCGTTGGATTATCCGTGAAAGGTTTCCAATGCCAAATCGACATTGGGGAAGATGGAAAGGTCGATTGCTCGAGCCTTAAAACCCTCGAATTATGTGACGTGCACGCCCGAGGCGATGCGATTTGGGGTATAATTTTGAGCTGCCCTTTGATTGAGAATTTGACATTGAGCCGGTGTAGGTTCTTGTACGAAAAACGGATCAGTCTTAACCAAACGTCGAGAATGGGTAGATACATGGATTTGGGTCCCTTGGCGCTTGGAAAACAAGAGTTCATCCACAACCCTAATGATCACTATGTGTTTCGAAGCCTCAAAAATTTGGTGTTGAGTTACGTGAAAGTCGATCCATTGTTTTTCCGTGATTTCTCGACCAAGTTCCCTTGCCTGAAAGGCTTGACCCTGTCGCACTGCCTCGGCCCCAAACATATTAAAATCAGTAGTCAGTCACTCGAGTGCATAAAAGTCGATCAAGCAATAAGGTTGAAGGCCGGAATCAAAGCTCCTAACCTTCTCGTATTTACTTGTTCCAGTGGTCACATACCTGTCCTGACTTTCGGAAAAGTTCCAACGAAATTTGAGTCACATATACATGCACGATGCACGAGCGGTCTCAGTGTTGCATGGTTCGAGCAGTTCGAATCTTTTCTAGGAGTAATGAAGGTTTCAGAACTCTCGCTCGGTCTTTCTTTTGGGGGGAAATGTCCGCTGGGTAGCTTTGTTTATGTCGGACTTATTACACCTCTTCATCACATACTCGAGGGCTTAACAATTGAAGGTTCAGCGCTCGAGAGTAGTTTGTTTTGGGATGGCTTGTTTTGGAGCTGTTGCCCTAGATCGATAACCGCTACGTGTCGGATTTTCGGTTATGAAGCGAGACTGAAGAAGTTTGTTTCCAATAGAATGATGAAAGCCGGTGAGAATTGTTACATTCCAAACAAAGGAGTGTTTGGGCAATCGACTCTCGAGGAAGTGACTGTGGAAGTTTTTGGCGAGAGCGTTGCTGATCAGTGGGAGCCTGTGACCTGGAAGACATTGTTAGATGCTTCCACTGTTAAAGGAACGGAGCGCAATATTCGCTTCCATTTCAAATGGGAAGATTGGATATTCAAGTAAAAATATAACTACATCCACCAAGTTAAATTAATACTCGTTCAAAAAAGTGCAAAAATTTTCATTATCTTTAGGTCTTTTTCTTTTGAACATCTCAATTGTTCTGTTTCGATTCATTTCAAAATAAAATAAAAATAATTATAATGAATAATTTGAAGTATATAATTTCGTTAATAATAATCTATTATTCATAATCTTAAAAAATATTTAATAATAAATATAAAATACTGTATTATTATTATTATTATTATTATTATAAAAAATTTAGTTCAAACTTATTCAATTCATACATTCAAATTAGTTTAACTCGTCTAAGTCAGTCTATTTAGCAAGAAATTAATGTGAAGAAAAAAAAGTGAGATTACACATTTTTTTTATATAACTTAAAACAGGTTTCAGAAACAACCAAATAATTGAAATCCAAAGATCAATCCTCAGCAATCAGCAGCAACTACTTCCACAACTCCTAATATTCCGGCACAAGACACCAAGCGTACAGGAGTAACCTCAGAAGACGAGAAAATATATTAATTACAAAACCTACCCATGAGATTTGATTATGCCTTGAAATGGTTTTTACTAGTGTCTTTATTTTTGTGATTTTGAAACATATTCTGGGCATTTTGTAACATCCCAAACCTCAGAGGTGGTTTCAGTAAAAATACAATATGATGCAAGGAAAGGGGGAAGAGTAGTAGAATACAAACATTGTTTAGCCTTATTATGGGTTATTGAAATGCATCTTCTCGGTTGAGTGGGCATGCAATAAAAAATCCGAGCAAGATTACTGTTATTAGATACGAAGTTGGCTGGACACGGAATCCTGACCAAGACCCGTCGTCTCCTTGTGGTTAAGGGAAATATCAGAGAATTGCTGATCAATATCTCGGCTTTTGGCACGTTGGTGGCCAGAAGACGACGACGGCTCCTGCTTTTTTTGTTGTTGCAGATATAAGGTTCGAAGTCTTCCTGCTTCTCTCGCCAGTACTTCTTGCTCGACTGCACACAATTTGAATAATGTGTTCTTTAATAGTTTTTTTTTTATATTTATAAACATCAAATGCTTCAACAGAAATGTGAGGAATACATCCACATAAGCTTGAACAAACAAAAAGCAGAATTTTCCATTCAAGGAAAAGAACTTACTGCACTTGATAAGCTTTTCCTGAGATAAACTTTCTAAGCGTTGCTTCAATGTTTTATTTTCCAAGCTCAGAATGAGATTTCGCTGGTTCGTGAATTCAAACTCAGCAGAAGCTTCAGAGCCTTCAGCCTGGAAATAAGAAATACAGAGTAATTTTTATATCAGGAATTTGGAAGAATACCTAAAGAGTAGAAAAAGCATCTCACGGAATTTATAGAGGAAAACAAAATACTTGCCTGCAAAGCTTGGACATTTCTTTCGAGTTCGGCAATGTATTGAAGCTTCCGGACGCGAGAACGTTGAGCATATTGCCTGTGTTAGAAAATTCTCCCAACATTTAACTGATGATAAAAAAAAATACAATATCCATCATCGGTGGCGGCTGACCAAAACAGAATTAAGAAAAAAAGGGATATACTCGAACACACACACACACTGACGTACTGCTTGGTTCGTTTTGTGTCTGTCTCCAATGCTGAAGACATCCCATGCAAGGAATCCTTCCTGTCAAAAACACCCTTTGGATCCTGAGGTCCAGAATCCGAAGCAGTCGAAGTCCTCTCCGCATGAGAGGGGCCCACAGACCCTGAATTCGTACAAATGCCATCATCCATAGGAGAAGGAAAACCACGAGAAAGAGGAGGAACAACTAAGCTCAAAGGTGTGTTCCATACATCTCTATAAAAATCAATGCCCTGTGATCCCCAGGAAGAAGACAACGGGGTTGTATTTATAAATCTGTTATCATCCTGGGCTGTGTAACAATTCATGATTCCACGATTAGAAGTGTCTGTATAAGCAAACGAATCACTTGATGACCTACGGTGACCTCCTTTCCGTACGGGAGTTTCGGGCTCGTTGAGAAGTTCATCAAGCCAAGAAGGTTGTTCTTCCAATAAACTCTCCGAGGAAGTTCGTTGATGGCGTAGATTTTCACCTCTGGGCTTTGGAGCAATAGCTGATCTAGGAATGTATTCGGTGTAAGACGGAGATATTATGCTGGGAAATGGGCTTTTAGGGGGGAGTAGTGGGTTTTTCCCGGTCGACATCATGCTTCTAATGCTGGATGATGATCCCTTTGAGTTTGACATGGATGAATCCTGTGATATGATTACATTTGATATGAGAAGAGTGGTTCAGAAAGTGAAAAATTAGTAACAACGGTAAAACAATTATAACCGTAGTAAACTCGTGACATCATGCACTATTGACTCAACTCATGTTGAACAACATGAACACCATTATTGAGTCGATGCGAGACATCTTGACTCAACTCATATTGAACAACACGAACACCATCATCCGCCCAATAAACACGAGCAGAATCGTATGAAAGCGTGCGATTCGATTGCATCAAACTCATTAATAGCTCCAGAGTCTACTCCAGACCAAGGCAAAACACACTATTCAGATCTCACAAACTTTTCATGCTCATCTAATTTTTTTTTTGTCGAACAACCTGAGCAATGCATTTAAATTTTAAAGTCGGGAAAAACACAAATTTACATTTACCATTTCTCTGCAAATCCTAAGTGAAAACCCTCTTTCTTCAAACCACAAGTAACTCGATTTTAAGCTTGATACAATCCACTAATCACGCACATTTTCTCATTAAAAAAACAGTGAAATTCAGACACGAGAGCTTAATCAACAAAATGAGGAGTAGAATTGGGAAATAATTGAATGATTTACCTTCGGTAATTTCGATTAATTAGGTCTCGACAATGTGATACAGAGCAAGCCCGGAAACGAAAGAATCAATCTCCTTTGTTCGTAAAAATTGGAAAAGAAACGAAAGAATCTCTCTCTATACTCCAGTTGCAGACAGTTGTCAAATACTAGCACTGAGTAAAAATTGGAAAAGAAACAAATAAATAGAAAATGAAGATAAAAAAAGTAAAAACGGTAAATTTCATAAAAGCTGGACGCGCTGTTGATTATTAATCAACTCCATTTACCATTGACTTTTAATCAAAATTTCAAATATTTCATTTAAAGTTTCAACTACATATATCACCAAAAATGGGAGAAATGTGATAATGAGATTTATTTACTATACTCCATGTATATAAAATGAGAAGTATATATATATATATATATATATATATATATATATATATATATATATATATATATATATATATAAATATAAATAATGGCATTATTTTATAGAGTTTGGTGTAAGAAATGTATTGATTTGTTGCATGAAAAGCGTATCAGAAATAATGTAGATGAAATCAAAATACTTCACCTTTCACTACAATATTTATTATTTTAATATATCCCACAATAATATTAAAACTTATCAAATTAAAATAAAAATAAAATTATTAATACACCATTAAACTCACAAAAATAAAATTGATTTGAAGTAGCAGGACTTGTTTATTATCCTATATTCCCATATATAGAGATGTTAAAATACAATATGAATAGAGATATACACATAACAACTTCATTATAGTATATATCAACCCAGCAAATGAAAAAGATAGGCAATCGGGATCGACGCACAAACCCTGCCTTGACTGGCCGCCTCGAATGGGATCCAAACAGGATGGCCCGAATGGGAAGACTGAGGAACAGGTCGGGCCGAAATCGCCATGCCAAGGAGAGAAAAATAATCTCTAACTATATATTACAATGTAAAAAAAACAAAAAACAGGAGCTGGGAAAGTGATTCTATGATTTCTATCATCAAATACCTCGTTTATTTACCCTTTTGTTTACAGGTTCATTATTTTCTATTCCGGGGGCATCAAGACCCAATAAGCTTCTTCCACCTTGCATACGCCATCATAAGAATGAACAACAGAATGCTGACGGCTGTCATGATCCCGACAGCTTTACCAAAGATCCCGCGGATTTCATACAACGTGCAAGGAATATTCATACCGAATACCCCGGAAACAGCGGTTTCCACAGTTATGGCGAAGGACGCAATTGTCAAAGTCAGCTGGAGCTGAATGAGTTCGTTTCTCTGGTTGTCAAGTTGGATGTTGACATAATCCTCTGTGTCATCAATGTACTCACGAACCTGCAGGTTTGGCGAACACGAGAAAAAAGAAAACAATATTACACGTGTCTGTGTACTGCATGAAATAAATCTCTAAGGAGGAAACCAAAATTATATAAGAATAGTTAGAAAAATGACTTTCTTCAATATGAAAGACGAGAAGATATATCAATTTCAGCAAAAAAAAAAAAATACATAAACAACTCAAGGGGGTAGAACTGAGATGTAGCTCATGTAATTATCCTCAAGGGCATATTAGTAAGACAACTAAGATCCTCGAAGTCAAGGGCATATTTGTAATTTACTAATTTTAGAAGATTTTTAGGCTACACTGAGGGTAAGCATCCTTATTGTTAATCAATTGATTATACAAAAGAATGAAAGATTTTACAAGAGTGTAAACTGAAGAAAGAAATAAACAAACACAGAAAGAAAAAGGAAATCTCACAGATAGTATTTTATTACGGGTTCCATCCAATTGAATGAAATAAGCTTCAAGCAACATCTCAAGGTCCTCTACGTCATCTTCACGTTGATAGTTGCTCACAAAACTAACACTTCTGGCGGAGCTAAGCCGGCGACGATGACTTGGACCGGCAGGGACGATGATGCTATGTGATGTGAGAGTCTCCGTTTGTTGATTTAGTATCCATTTACGCGTCAAGTAGAGTTGGGCCATGTCTTCATTATCATCTAAAAGGTGTTCTATTTCATCTCTCACCTATAACAATACGGATAACATGGAGAAAAAAGATTTGATAATAAACAAGCTGTCAAAGCAGATATTTGGATAACAAAAAAAAAAGTGACAACAGGGATCCAACACCACATGAATCCTAAAACTGAACATACACAGCTATTTGTCATAGATGTCATTTGAACGCACACAGATTTTGGTATTGAAAGATCATTGCGGAAGAAACACAAATGTCTTGTAATAGTAACCTCGTGCTTTGAGAGCCCAGTGCTGATAAGTTCTAAGCCACCATCAAAACTCTATTGTCTATACACATTACTTTTTTGTAAAAATCACACATCCACCCAATATAACTATTTTAAGATGAGATAGACGTGAACGCAGTGTTCTTAGAAACCAACTATATTAAAAAAGAATAAAAAACTATTTTCATTAATAACTACACAAGGGCATACAGAACACCCATTTGCAGAAAGCTGTCCCTACTTGATATATCCATAACAAAAATACTGTAATGCTATCAGGATATAGCTTTATCCTAATCACGGGAAATAAAACTCCTTTACCTTCTGTACCCGTGCAAGCAAACGAGTAAGGTTGCTTTTCAAACTCCGCACGTGCTCGAGATTCTTGGTGCTAACACTTATGGCCAATTCATCTAAAGCAGGGTAAGCATCTCTCTCAAGCTCAGCAACGTAGGAGTCCAAATACGTGCACACGGCCTCCAATGCCATTTCCAGTACCTGGAACTCGAAACAGAGCTCGTCTTGCTCGCCTTCAGCAACTTCAGGCCCTGGTAACCGTTGTCCAGCAGCAATGGTAGAACGAATATCGTTATACTGAGACGCCATCTGTCTTGCCACGCAGTTAGACAAGTTTTTTTGTGGTAATTGCCGCCTGAGCTGATCGACAAATGGCAGGACCTCCTGGCGAAGGGGATCGAGTAACAGTACTTCTTCTGCAGTAACTATGGCTCTTATAAATTCCAAGTTAACAATCATAGCCTTTTCCCTAGCTGCCAAAAAGAAAAAGTTACTTGACCATGAATTCATCTGAATAGTCGAATTTTCGATAGGCCCAGAAAATCGACAATGTAAGTTGGCCAGAGTTTGAAACGTTGGTTATCTTATCTCTAACAAATTCTTCAATGCACAATAAATTCATTGACATTTTCATACACAATAAACATTCATATCAGAATAAAAAAACAGTCACAAACCCACCCCCAACCCGAACTCCGAGAAATTTGAAACACACGGAATTGAGGAAAATGGAGAAAAAATTAGGGATTGGTTTTCACCGAGGATGCTGGAGGAATGAGTAAAGATGGGGCCGAGGATCCTCAAATCTCTGGCGGGTATCGAGACGCGCTTGATAATCACGCTCTTGTCGCATTCGATCAGTTCGGACTGCCCTAGCCGGTCCATCCTCATCCAGAGCCTCGAACCGCCCGCTTTCTTCTTCACGGCGACCTTGTTCGTCGCCGATTCGATTGCCGGAGGAGGGGGGAGATGCGGCGGGGCGGCCTTATTTTTCCGCCGGAAAGTCAGTTTCCCCATCCCCTCGCGAACTCTCTACGGGAAGTACACGTACTATATACGCATGTGTTCGTGACTAAAGATATAAATTACTGTAGAATTTTGCATACATTTCATTTCATACTTTTTTTACCCTTATTTTCAAAATAAATACATACAAAATGTACCTTTTTATTTATTAAAAATACAGAATAAAATTATTTTTTAAATAAAAATGGAGTAATAAATGTAAATAAAGTTTTAAAGTGTAAAATATTAGTAATGTTATAATTCCATTTTAAATTAAATATTTATTTAAAAAAATTACATGGACTCCATCACATAAATCTCGTCTTTTTAATTTAAAATGTTTTTTTAATTAATTATTGTAGTTTATCTTAAAGTAAGTCTGTATTGGAATGTAATTTAATTTTTTATATTATTTTATAAATATATTTTTGTATTTATTTTCTATCAATTTAAATTATTGTACTTCGTGTATATGTTTCAATTTTTAATATACGATTTTTTAAAAATAAAATACAATTATGTTACTTTTTTAATTTCAAATTATAAATTTAATCTGCTGTTAATTACATCTCACATAGTCACATCCTTCCAAATTCCGAATATTCCCCAATTGTAGTTACTGGGTTACCGCGGGACAGTAGTTTCAATAAAATTAAATAAAATTCATTTTTACGAAACGTAAATAAATTTTTGAAATCTACAAAATACGTACATAATATAAATATTAATTTTAAATATCAATTAGTTCATGCGTTTCTACTTACTCGTATACACAATTAAATTTGTTCCGAATTTCAAAAAATATTTCATTTTTAGTTTCTAAAAATTGCGAAATAAATATAAACAAATACAACGAAAATTATAAATTATAAAATGGCGATCGAAAATTATAAAAACATTGAAAACATTTTTTATAAAATTGCGATCGAACAAATCACGTTTTTCAAAAATATTAATTAAAATTCTTTTTTACGAAACTTAAATATTTTTATATTTTTGAAATCTACAAGATGCGCACTAATATAAACATCAATTTTAAATATCAATTAAGTTATACTTACTCGTACACGCAGTTAAATTTGCGACGAATTGCAAAATAAATATAAACAATTACAATGAAATTCGAGAAGAATTTAAGTAGAAACGTGTGACTTAATTTATATTTTAAAATTGATATTTATATTAAATCTTGTAAATTTCAAAAATATAAAAATATTTAAATTTCGTTAAAACAAATTTTAATTAATATTTTCGAAAAACTTTTTTTTTTCGATCGTAATTTTATAAAAATAAAAAATTCAATGTTTTTATAATTTTCGATCGTCATTTTATACTTTAAAATTTTTGTTGTATTTGTTTATATTTATTTCGAAATTTTTAGAAATTAAAAACGAAATATTTTTTGAAATTCGGGACAAATTTAATTGTGTGTACGAGTAAGTAAAAACGCATGAATTAATTGATATTTAAAATTGATTTTTATATTACGTGCGTATTTTGTAGATTTCGAAAATGTAAAAATATTTACGTTTCGTAAAAATGAATTTTAATTAATTTTATTGAAAAACGTGTTTTTAATTAAATAATTAAAAAAATTTAAAAAAAAAAAATTAGAAAGGTATACGTCCTCTCAATTCTGTTAGTGTGCATATAGCACTTCTCCCAAGCGGCCAATGTGCTAACCTAAATCCCCTACGATATCGAGCTACGCAAAGGCTGAACCAAACCCTATCCCCCAACTCCGTCGGCTCGATGTGCTAAATCCCCCAACTCCGGCGACCCGTTGTGTAAATCCCACAACTACGGCGGCCGAATCACCTAAATCAAGAAGAAAAATCCACGTGCAAATAAATCCACAATTCGTCGATTCAAAGTAAGGGGTAGTTTGATTTTTTCAATTTTGTGTTGAATTTGATTTTGGTTTTGCTGAGGGTTTCGTTTGAGGGAATTCATTTGAGGGTTTTGTTTACATTGCTGAAACGAGCTCAATTTTGAATTTTGTGTTGTCATAGTTTTGGTTTTTCAGTTTTGTGTTGATTTTGGTGGCGACGGGATTTCTGCAGAACTCAAAGAACGAGCTTGCAGCTTACATGGGGTCGAAATTGGATCATGAAGGAGGAAGAGAAAAACTCAAATAGTAAAACGAGCCGAGTTAATATAGAGGTCGCACTTTCGGCAGTTAAGAAAAAACTCGAAGAAGTGAATCCCAATCTCGAGAGGGAGAATGACGAGGTTAGTGTCTTGGAACGGGCAACTAATTCCTTGAAGTCTTTGCTCGAGAAGGAGAAAACAGAGCTGGCCACGATTGAGGTTTGTAAGCTTGTTTGATATTATATATTGTTCTATTTTGAATATTTTGGTCGATGAATACTATTGAACCAAGAATGAATTTCTGAGCTTCGTTCCAATGTTTTGAGAACTGATTATTTGGTCGATTTATGCAAATTATGATAACAGACTAATAAATATAAAAGACCAATAAATATAAAAATTCATTTTTCTATCAAATTTAAAAAACCACTTTTGAAACAGATAAAACAGTGGCATTGAGTGAGTTAGACGATTGCGTCAGTTGGCTTGCGGGGTCATTTTATATGTTTAAAGAACAATCAATAAAGTTACAATCTAAGATAAACAAAACTAATTAAAGAAGTTGTGAAGTGCCTATATTTCGCTCGTTTATAGTGATGTTTTTGGGCGTGATTTTGTATATATGTGTATTATTATCGAGGGATTGCCTTTTATTATTGTGACGGGGCTTATGCGCGTGTAATCGAGTTTTTGGTGTTAAATTGCAGGAGAAACGTCTAAAACGAGACGACGAACCGAGCCTGAAAGTGCAACAACTTCGAGCATTAAACTGTTTACGCTCCTTCGGAATTTGAGCTCGTGACGTACATGGATGGAAAGATCGTGAATTCTAGTTTCCGGTGAATTTTTAATCGAGACAATTGGAGTTTGGACGAAAAAAATATGAAGAGAATCGAAAAGCTGCGCACGAGAAAAAGGCTGCGAGAACAGCGATCCATGCCTCAAAACCCGTAGATGACTCGAGGAAAGCAAGGGATGAAGGAATTTTTGCAGGGCTCACGGGGCTGTTGAAGAATGAAGGGAAGAATTTCTTTAAAAATGGGCAGAATTGGGAATTAGAGTTATACTTGTTTGTAGCAACATTGTTTTTTATTTTTTTGTGTTGAAAGAACAAATAATTAGAAATATAATTAGAATTATGCTAAAGATAAAGAAATTTGAATTGTTGAAAGTGATGAGTTGCTGGAAGTGAATGAAAATGAAAAGGGAGGTAACGAAAATGAAAATGAAAATGGCGGGAAGGGAGTAAAAAATTGAAACAAATTTAAATGAATTTTAAAAAATATGAAATTTTGGAGAGACATACTTAAACATTCTTGTAATATACTTTATGTAATTATTGACTATTTAGTATGAAGCCAATCTTGAAGGCAATATGCATGTATGTACCTCTTATTTACAAAAAAAATGTAAAATTTGAATAGACATACCTAAACATTCTTGTAATATACCTTATATAATTATGAACTATTTCGTATGAAGCCAACCTTGGAGGCAATATGCATGTATGCACCTCTTATTTAAGTATATCACATACAATAGATATATTTTTCATACACCTAAGGACTCAATGTCATATACCTATTCATAAAGAGTATGTAATTTCATGTAAATTAACTTTAAATTAATAAGTAAAATGTAATTTAATGTAAATTAACTTTATAATAGTATTTAATGTAAATTAACTTTATATTAGTAATTAAAATATAATTTAATGTAAATTAACTTTATAATAATTTTAAAATGTAATTTAATGTAAATTAACTTTATATTAGTAATTAAAATTTAATTTAATGTAAAATAATTTTATATTAGTATTTAAAATGTAATTTCATATAAATTAACTTTATATTAATAATTAAAATATAATTGAATGTAAATTATTTTATATTATTATTTAAAATATAATTTAATATAAATTAACTTTATATTAGTATTTAAAATGTAATTTAATATAAATTAATTTTGAATTAGTAATTAAAATTTAATTTAATTTGAATTAACTTTATATTAGTATTTAAAATTTAATTTAATGTAAATTAATTTTATATTAATAATTAAAATTTAAGTTCATGTAAATGAAATTTATATTAGTATTTAAAATATAAAATGTAAATTACTACGGTAATCAAAATGTCAAACGAACATCGTCGAATAAAAATAAAACGAACAATGCTTAAAAAGTGAATCTTCAATCTAATATAAATAGAACATATTCTGATTTTTTATTGACTCATTTGCCAACCATGAGTCATCACAAACATTTGAAATTTCTAGCATTACAAACTTTTACAGAATAATTGATCTAATTGACGAGCAACACAACCTGCAGCCATTATCGCACTAAAAAATCATATACAAGATCAATCAAAAACTACGTAACCATACGAAACAGAATCACGACAATGACGATCGCAAAGACAATGTAGAGATCGACAATGACGACCGCAAAGACAATGTAGAGATCGATGCGATTGAAAACAATGAAAAACGAAAAGGTCAATTTCTAACAATGGAACCACATATACATACAGAGAGAATATCTATAGCCGCAGCTAAATCTGGTACCGGAATTTGTCAGAGTAGCCGTATAGGCAAAACGGAGAGACTAAAACACGGCTTGATCATCCTTCGTTACCGTGGAAGAATGCTGTAAAAGAAAAGAAAATTGGTTTTTGATGATTTCTGAATAATGGATTTGGATATATTGGGTTTGGATGAACAATCCGAGACCTTCATAATCCATGTCCAGCGCGATGCCAAGCCCTCCGTTTTCCCCCCTCACGGCCTCTGGTACGAATCTCCACTCAGATCCCTCTCTTCTAGCCCGATTGATTCGGTTCGCCAATAATCGAGCTTGTAAGAATACAAATAACATAATTGGGAGATGGTTTGGGGATGTTAATTGAATTCGTTTTTGACGGATTTCTGAATCGATTTTGGATAAATTAGGTTCAGAAAAATTCTCAAGAACTGTAAAAGAAAAGAAAATAAGATTTGGATCGAGTTGGATAAGTTGGGTTTGGATGAATAAATAGGGCAGGGTTTGGGTTTGGGTTTGGGTTTGGGTTGGGTGAATTAAAGATGGGTTGAAGGGTATGAAGGTAATTGGACATTTATTTTAATTAATAAATATAAAATAGGGTATATTGTAAAGAAAAATTGTGAAGGGGATAGTTTATTAATAAACAACTTTGACTAGAGCACTTCATCAAAGCGGCCCGGAAAAGGAAACAAGTAGTACTCCGTATATTTTAAACTCTAAGTACTTTTGGTTGGTTCGGGCCGGGTTTACCAGGTTGGTGGTCTCTTTAATATTGGTTGTGGATTAATCTTTCTGCTTCAGTTGTCAAATGATCATGTTACCAAGTTGGTGCTCTTTTAATATATATTGGTTGTGGATTCGTTCTGCTTCAGTTGTTAAACGATCATGTTTAGGCGCTTTTTTGATGGAGTCAATGCCCGCACCTCGTTTCTGGAGTTTTCGTGATCAGGTTAGGATGATATATATGATCGAATAGGGCTCGAGGCTAGCTCTTTGTTAGTCGGTTTTAGAAGTGAATGCTAGCTCTTTTATTGTACTTATAAATAATTTCTATCACAACTCCAACAAATCATCATAAAATACTAAAAGAAACTCCTCAACTTAATTTGCATCCCTCTGTTGTTTCCTATGGACGAAATAAGGATGATAACTGTAATCCAACATTATCAAGGTAACACCTCATGTTTGAAGATTTTAGACAGCGCGTAACCGAGCTTGACGGAATCCGTTACCCTTTATCGGCCTGTAGACGACAAAGACAATAACCTCTCGGTATTTTAACCAGCCAGCTGGAACGAGTTTGCAATCCAAAGAATCTCCGACACCGGGTTTGATGAGGCTACCCTCCTCTCTATCATACGACTGATTCAACAATTCCTTGTGAGCTTCCAAGTCAATCCCCGGCAGGTTCGTCCAGTCCCCGGTTTCCGGTTTCATCTCCCAAACATCCCACTTCAAATAGCCACGGCCAATCAACAAAGACAAATCGGATCCCCCCGTGGAGAAATACTTGTAGTAATAATACCCGCCATTACATCGAGGGGCGCGAATCCTAGTAATAATCTCAGTCTCCACGTTCAATGTAATAACATCATTGCGACTCGTGCGAGTAGTGATAAACCAGTCGAATCCCAAACATGTATTTGTATGCCAATCCGGAGCCCAATGCAAAAAACCGTCCGTGACCAATGGATTCATGCTGAGTTGTCGACTACAAGCGGAGAGAGGTAAGCTTCGAGTATCAATGAACCTCCACGAGTAATCAACTCCTACTGTTAATATGGCACAATTATTTCTCCGCATTGTCGTGGGCCGTGCAGGGCTACGATAAGTGCGGACCACTTTATACTCATTGCGAGTAGGGGCATAAGCAATGGCGGATCTACAGTAGTAGTGGTCTCGGGTCCGTGCGATGAACGGAGGAAGCGCGAGGTGTTGATTCGTTGCTGGATTTGTTATTGCGAGTTGTTTCTTGTTGTTTTTGGACTCGAGCAAGAAGCCGTTGCAACTGGACCAGAAAAAATGTGGACCAACACCGTAGACGAAATCGGATACCTCAATTTGTCCGGATTGTGTCAGTTGCACGAGAGAAATACTGTAGTCTTTCAGATTCGTGATGAGAAGTCCATGGTTATTATTTGAACGGCTGATTCTTTCTCTGGGGATCATTTCGTACCACCTCTCATAAACAACCATCTGCACAAGCACAAGCAATATGTGTAATAGCTAACTAGCTATTATGAAATTCAAGCCCCTATTAGCCATAACATTATATATGATTATCTAGTAATAATTAATAAATGAACTATTTCGGAAAAGGGTAGTATAATTTATCTAAAACCTCGTAAAATATATTTTGAAATTTAGGGTTTATTGATTTTTTATTTTTTATTAATTAAAGTATTGTTAAAGTTATAATTATAATGAAAGAAATTAACTACATTTATTAACCGTCTTGTTATTTGTTTTCGGCCACATGTTTTTTTGTTTTTTTTTCTTAACTGCGTTTTATTAATTAAATTTCTCTGATTTATAATTAGGAAAAGATAGGTCATTTATTTTTAAACAAACATAAAAAATTACCTTTTATACAAAATCACCCTTAATAAATTATGGATCGATCAATTGTGAACCCTTAGTCATATCAAAAATAGTACAGGTGTTTTTGTCGATCTAAAATAAAATTTGTCGATGTTGCCCGGCCAATTTATTAATTAATACTTAACATACATACATATAAATACCTCTTCGTTCTCGATTGTGGAGTATGTGATGGTGGTGGTGGTGGCCCGATGAGTATGATCCATTGATGAACAGAAGAGAAGTGATAGTTTTTTTTCATCATCTTCTGGTGAGACTTCCTGTTTATAAAAGTTATGTAAATATCTCAACCGATTTTATTACGATTTTTTCTCCATAAAATTTAATAAAATATTAATTACGTCATTTACTTTGCAATTAATATTTTCATAAATAAGTTTAAATAATTAATTAATGCATTTATACTTTACAAGTATCAACCATTTATTCGATTTATTTATTGTATTTAAAAATATATTCACGTTTACAAAATTTCCTATATAAAATCCAATAGAATAATTTTATCATATCTTAAGATATAGTAGTAGTAGTACTATATAATCGTATCTTCTCCGCATTTATTTTTATAATAATACTAATATTATTAAGTGAAAATTACCAGCCCATTGCATTTACCCCTTCACAAATCACAGCAGATGTAACTGGAAAACAAACAGTGCATTTTTAATGCCTGTCACATTTATAAAGAAATTCAACTTTGCATCCCTATGATCAGCTGGTTGTTCATGTGGGCGAGAAAAGGGTGAAAACTGTAACCCAACATAAGCAATGTAACATCTTGTGTTTGAAGATTGTAGACAGCGCGTAACCGACTTTGACGGAACGAATTACCCCTTATCGGCCTGTAGACAACAAACACAATAACCTCTCTGTATTTTAACCAACCAGCCGGAACGAGCTTGCAATCCACGCGATCCCCGACACCAGGTTTGATGAGGCAGCTCTCGTCTCTATCACACGACTGATTCAACAAGTCCTTGTGAGCTTTCAAGTCAATTCCGGGCAGATTCGTCCACTCCCCTGTTTCCGATTTCATCTCCCAAACGTCCCACTTCAAATAGCCACGCCCAATCAACAAAGACAAATTCCTTCCCCCTGTGGACAAATACCTGTAGTAATAATATCTACCGCACGGAGGGGCGGGATTCCAAGTAAAAACCTCTGTCTCCACGTTCAATGTCAAAACATCATTTTCACTCGAGCGAGCGGTAAAAATCCAGTTGAATTTCAAATTTCCATTTGTGCGCGCATCCTGAGCCCAATGCACGAAGCCGTCTGTGGCCAAAGGACTCATCTTGAATTGAGCACGAGCGGAGGCAGATAAGTGTTTGGTATCCATGAGCCTCCATGAGTCATCGACTCCAACTGTCATTATAGCGACATTTGCCGGTCCCTTTAGTAGTGGATACCCGGGGCAATAACTGCGGACCACTTTATATTCCCTGCGAGCAGGTGCATAGGCTATGGTGGACATGCAGTAGTTATCTTCGGTGAATGGAGGAAGGGCGAGACGTTGATTCGTTGCTGGATCTGCGATTACGAGTTGGTAGCTGGAGTTGCTGAACTTGTCCCTTGCGCGCTTAATGTGAGACTCGAGCAAGAAACCGTTGCAACCGGAAGAAAAGGGACGTGGGCTGTCGTAGGTGAAATCGAATACCTCGATTTGACCGGATTGTGTCAAATGCATGAAAAAATTCTCGCTGTTGTCGAAATTACTGATGAGAAGACCGTGAGTTGAATGACCAAATATCATCATTCTTTTTTGGGGGATCATTTCGTTCCACTTATGGTGAACTACCATCTGCACAACACACAAACATATACTTTAATCAAACATATACTATAACTATTAGTCTATTACTATAATTTTGCATAATTACATTTTTTATTGTTCCTTAAAAAATGAAAATTTTATTAAATTGAAAAAAAAAAATCACAAATTTATCATCTTTATCATCACTTTTTCAATCAAATACTTTATGTACTTATACATCAATAACTATTAAATTAGTAAATCAATTCAAATCAATTTAATTACGGACACCTACATAATTGAATACCTTTGATTTATCTTCTTCTTCGTTTTCGATTGAGTGAGTGATGGTGGTCCGATGGGTGTGATCCATGAGCAAAAGCTTGTCTTTGTACCAAGAATCCTTTCTCTCCGCTTCCGGGTTGTAGCAAGAAAGAGTGGTTAGGGTTTTCTAATCATTTCCTTTTTATTACATCTAAATTACCATAATTTATTGCATCGTAATTAGTCATATTTTATATTATTAATTAATATAATTAATTAATAACAAACAAAATATTAATTACATTTAACTCAAGTTTTTAAAATCGTAATACATTTGGAAAAAATCTTTACAATATTAATCTACTACAGTACTTTATGTTCACGTGTCAATTGTAGTAAAAATTAAAAAAAAAAAAAGATTTCTATATATATTAGGAGTACTAATTACCAGCCCATAAACACTCATAATCTACCCATTAATCCATCCAAAAGGCCCCCCCAAAAAAGGTCACAGTCAGATTTGATTAATTACAAAAAGGAACCCCTTAGTATTGACATCACTACACATTAACCCAGAGCTTATAACTTTCAGAATTACCAAAAATGAAAAATAAACCAGAGTTTCTATAAAGAATAGTAGTATTACATACAGTTATCCCCTGTCACTTTCTTCAACACTCGAATGGAACCTCATGGGTCTTTCTGTAATCATCCCTTATAAGAAAGATGGTCGAAACCTTCCAGCCCATTACCTACACAACAATCAATCACCGAGGAACCGAGAATATCAAGCACCCACTGTCCCAACGCAGCACAATCTCCATCCCTACATTCAGCATCTTCTCCCTTATAATCTTTCCCCACTTCCCAATCAGATTGTAATAGCTCCCTCGCCACCTCAGCTTCATCACATACACCTCCCCGGTGTCCCCATCCCGCGCGTTTATGCCCACCTGGCGCTCGTTCCTCAAATGCTCCCTCGCAGGCTGCCCCCAATAGAACAGAATATGGTCCTCCACAGCTTTCCCCGGCAAAGTCAAAAACGGGTGGTTGATATCCACATCAGACAAGGTCAGCACTTTCTTGATGGGCCAATTATCGTGGGCCGGCCCAACGTCGCCATAAAACATGTCCGAGACCGAGAAGTACAAGCATCCATTCATCCACCTCAGCCTGATCTCCTGCCCGACCCCGAGCCCTTTGTTCCTTACTATGTTCCCCCATTTCCCGACTAGGTTGTAATAATTTCCATGCCACTTGAGCTTCATTATGTAGATATCCCCGGCGTCGTAATCTCGAGCGGTTACAGACACATGGTCTTCCTTCCTTAGATCCTCCCTATCCTGTGGGGCCCAGTGAGAGAGAATGTGGTCCTCAACAGATTTTCTCGGCAGAGGGAGGAAAGGGTGGGTGGGGTCCACGTCCGATAAAGTCAAGACCTTACGGATCGGCCATTGATGATCGTGATCGACCAGCGGTGGGGCAGCCACCATCCGCACCGCCAGCACGGGGGCGGTAACGCGGGCGGGCGGGGCCGGAGCAACCGGCTGCTGCTGATGTGGAGAGACGGAGAAGAAAAGGCAGTCGTTGAACCACCTGAGTTTGATTTCCTGGCCAACGTCGAGCCCCTTGCTGCGGACGATTTTTCCCCATTTCCCTATTAGGTTGTAATAACTGCCTCGCCATCTTAGTTTCATTACATACATGTCGCCGGTGTCATCGTCTTGTGCGTCGAGGCCCACCTGGCCTTCGGCTCGGAGATGGTTCTGTTGCTGATGTGTCATGTAGACGACGATGTGGGTCTCGACCTGCTGGCGAGCCAGCGTGAGGAAGGGGTGGGTGATGTCGACGTCGGAGAGGGTCAGCGCTTTCTTGATCGGCCAGATGTCAGGGACCTCAGGGACAGGACTCGCGTATGCTGTCCTCTTCATTTCCTAAACGGGAAAGAAAACCAATTATGAAAAGAGGAAAAAAAACACACATAAGAGTTTGGATCTTTAATTGAGCTTCGACTATGCATGAAATGAAATCGCTTCTATCAATTATGGCACTCGGTTTAGAAATGTAGCTTGAAAATCCTAACTGTACTGACTGACCAGACAACGATTAGTCACCAACGACGAACATTTCCGAACTAATCAAAATTTACTCTCGTCTGGCTTACGTTTATCCTATGGAATGAAGCAGCTAAAGAATCACAATAACAAATCAAACCAAATGTAGTGACATTAATTTTTTCCAAAAGAGGTAATGTGAGCTTTCTCTAATCCACTTGAACACGTGCAAAGCGAATTTCAACAGAATTAGTAATTTGGCAGAAATTAAATCCTAGAATTTCAGTTCAATTGAATAAATATGCATAAAAAAAGATCAAATACAGAAAATCAAAACCCTAAATGAAAATAATGAAAATGAGAACAAATACAGACACTGAAATTAATACTGCGATGATCAAATCAAATGAAATTTAATGCATATCCAACTCAATCAATACGCATCACACACAAAAAAATCTGGACTTGATTTCGCCCTTTTTATCTGAATAAATACAATCGAAAATCGATAAAGCTTCTTACTTTGGTAAGAATTCCTCCGAAGATAAAAACCCTAGATCCCCCAAGGCACGGAGGAAAAGTGTGATCGAACACAGCGAAAAATCTCGATTCAACGAAAAAGGCGACGCCGATGATCTCGCTCGGCAGTCAGAAAACATACGATGGCCGCGGCGGCGTCGGAGGCTGAGGCGGCAGACCCGGTTAAGTGAAGCCGTGAAAGGGGGGCAATGGCAATGTGTGTTGCTGCTCGAGAGAAAGAAATTGGAGATTACATTTTGGAACCTGAATAAATACTGATTTTATTTTTATATAAAAATAAGAATAAAATATTTATAAATCAAATGTTAAAACTTTATATAGCATTTATATTTCAAATGGTAATGGTCATGGACCTCATGGTAATATATAGAGTATAACCATCTCTCTTATTTCATATGCTCCCTGTTCGGTTCAATCAAACGTGCGTCATTGGTGTTCTTGATCACTCCTTTCGACCGCACTGTTGAGTTAGTTCATCCCTCACCATTGCTTTCCACGTCGAAAAACGTACAAAAATCAAACCTTTGTTTTGTGCCTCCCATGAATCAAGTTTTGGCCTATTGTGTAATGCACGTGCCTAGTTGGGAAAATAAACTTAATTGGGAAGAAATGACATCAATGGCACATGCACCTACATCAATATTATTATTAGTAGTAGTAATTTATTTCAATTATTTTCCCACCAAAAAACAGATCTTATACTTAGAGATATGTGTGTGTGTGTGTGTGTTTTGAGTACTTTATTGTATTTATGTAACTTCCCCATTACCTGGATCTTGCAACATGTCACACTTACTAATATATTCTTATCCCTTAAATTAAAAAAAGAAGAAGAAAGGAGCTGGTTTTGCAGTGAAATTAGAATGGTGGAGGTTCTGATCAGAGAAGGGAGGTCATTGGAAGTAACTCCGACGTGGCCCGTTGCTACCGTCACCACTGTCATGGTTTTCGTCTGCTTGTTTGTCGAAAGATCCATTTACAGATTCGGCAAGGTCAGTTCATATATATGTGTGTGTTTTACTTATAGATTTGAGCTTAGTATTGATCTTGTTTTAATTAATGGTTTCTCAGTGGTTGAAGAAGACAAAGAGGAAAGCTCTGTCTGCTTCTTTGGAGAAACTTAAGGAAGGTAACCGAGCTTTGAGGATTGATCCGTATTCGATTGTGTCATAACCTTCGTTTTTTGTTGACATTGTTGTAAATATTGTGTGACAGAGCTTATGCTTCTTGGGCTGATTTCCTTGTTACTGGGGCAATGGGCGAGGTCGATTTCTCATATTTGTGTCGACTCCTCACTCTTCAACAGCAAGTTCAATATTTGTTCCGAGGAAGATTACGGAGACAAGCAAAGAATGTTGTTCACGGAGAAATCAAACTCTTCAAGCGAAACCACTCGTGACATTCCTCCCAAAGGAATCACTTATGTCCCGTCTCATACTTGTGGCGAGGTATGAATCGCGGCCTGAATCAAATAACCGGATATTTAGGGGGTCAAATTGCAATTTCATGTGACTTCCTTATCGAAAATCTCAGGGGCGCGAGCCTTTCGTTTCTGCAGAAGGGCTCGAACAACTTCACCGCTTCTTGTTTGTTCTTGCCATCACTCATGTTCTGTATAGCTGTATCATTGTTGGTGTGTCTATGTCAAAGGTACTGTCTTTTTTGTTTTTATTACACTTGGGTCCTTCGATTTTTCGCAAACTACATTCGGGTTTTTCGTGCGGTGTTTTGCAGATATACAGTTGGAGGAAGTGGGAAACTCAGGCTGGGGTTGTGGCTGAGGCAAATGCACAAGGTATCAATTATCAAAGCATACTTGAATCTTAATCTTTCAGAAATTTTAAATCGACCCCTTTATTCATTCATTCATTCATTATTACTGCTGATATTGCAAAGCAGCAAAGAACAAAGTGATGAGGCGACAATCTACCTTCGCATTGCATCACGCGTCTCACCCGTGGAACAGAAGTCGGGTTCTCATCTGGATGGTAAATTCTTTCATTTGTATTATTATCAAGAAAAAGCTAGTCCTTTTTTTTTTATAATTTTTCGTTTTTCTTTTGCAGCTTTGCTTTCTTAAACAGTTCAAGAGCTCGGTGCAGAAATCCGATTACATGACCCTGCGACTGGGCTTCATCACAGTGGGTACATTCATTCGTTCATCTCATATGTATATGTATTATAACCAAGAAAGGCTTTTACTTGAAAATCGCAGAATCACAAGCTCCCACATTCCTACGATTTTCACAAGTATATGGTCCGGAGCATGGAAGACGAGTTCTACCGCATTGTTGGTATCAGGTATTTTGAGTCCATATGTTCATAATTCAAATTTAAATAGACGATTTTTACTATTCTTCAATTACTCTTCGCAGCTGGCCACTCTGGGGTTACGTTATACTCTGTATATTCATAAATATACATGGTAACGAGTTCTTACCGAATCAATAAAGCTCAATTAATTTCCTCGTACTTTCGTGTCTGAATCGAATGTCAATTTGGTGCAGGTCTCAACATATACTTCTGGCTTTCCTTTGTACCAGTCATTGTAAGTCCTCGTTATAATCGATAGTTTTATGTCATATTTTTTTGGTTTGGTAAATAACGATCATGATCTTGAGTGGTTATTATAAGCTGATAATGTTGGTGGGCACAAAGCTACAACACGTCGTGTCTGTATTGGCACTCGGAATCGCGATCGAGCCGCAAGGGCCGTCTGTCGGAACGCAAGTGAAGCCACGGGATGATCTGTTTTGGTTCGGGAAACCTGAGATCTTGCTGCGATTGATTCAGTTTATATCGTTTCAGAATGCTTTTGAGATGGCAAGTTTTATATGGTCACTGGTAAGCATATATATAACGAGTCGGTCTTTCTTATCTTATACGTTTGGCCCTGTTTACGATTTTGAACCGACTGATTCGACAGTGGGCACTGAAGAAAGAACATTCGTGTTTCATGAAAAACCACGCGATGATCATCATTCGGCTAATTTCCGGGTAAGCAATTCGTACGATATAATCTCAAAAACCGGTGCGTGTTTCGTCTTATATTTCAATGTATAAATGCAGTGTTCTTGTTCAGTTCTGGTGTAGCTATAGCACGGTCCCTCTAAACGTGATCGTCACAACGGTCAGTATACAACACTAGTTAAGTACTAGTAGTAAGTAGTAGTGTTTGAACTTGTTCTTTTGGACTTAATTTCATTCAATTTAAATTCAATTTCAGTTCACTTCAACTCGATTAACTTTGTTTCAAAATAAATTAAAATAAAAAATTCGAATCAATAATGTTAGGCACACATTTTAGTGATCCATCCAGTTCAAGTTCAAATTCATTTTTAATCTAGTTCGGTTCAGTTCAACCAATTTCAGTAAAAAAGAACAAGTCATAGTATTGTCAACATTCGTCGTCTAAAGTAGTTTTCGTTGGCTGCTTCTGTTTTTTTTATAGATGGGGTCGCGTTTCAAGAAGGCTTTGTTAGCCGAGAACGTGAGGGAATCGTTACACAGCTGGTGCAAGAGAGTGAAAGCGAGGTCGAGAGCCACGAATTCCATCACCACGAGGTCGACGTGTTCTCTCGAGTCGATAATCGACGATAGGGACGAGATCGTCACGGTTGGATCGGGCACTTTATCTCCATGTTCCTCATCGGGCACCTTGAACCATATGGACGATACGGACCAGCTGTCAAGTGGGGCCGGGGATCCGGAGTGTGGGCTCCACGATAGCTTCAGCCATGAATTTTCATTCAGACACGGAGATAATCTGGATGATCAGACAGTAAACAACATCCGCGAAGAGGATGTGGTGGATGGAACGGATGAGATTGAGGGGGAAACCGAGACGCTTTTTGAGCTGTTTAAGAAGACGTGAAAGTTGAAGATTCGATACATAGGAGGACTTGGTTATTGTTCACTAGTGAACTTACATATATGTGGATAGTTTACTTAGCTTGTTCAAGTTAAGTTCTAGTGTTCTGAAATTTACTTACATGGGACTATGGGAGTATATGTTTTACTCCAGTTTCAAGTCCAGTTCACAAGTAAAATACTGTACGGTATTGGGCCGGGGATGATCTATAATTCGGATGGGCTGAACCATCTTGAATGCTCACTCGGCCCAGCCCAGTCAAAGACCGAATAAACAGCAGTCCGATAATTATTCGGGAAAGTATCTGATTTTCTGATAATACTTATAGCACTGGAATTCCTAATTCAAAAAACAGCTATGTTTGTCCTACTCCTTTTTCTCCCCCAAAATCTAAGGCTAAAAAACCCTACTTTCCCAATTTCGATCGGATTTGGTTTCTGGGAATTAGAGAATTATTAGAGAATTTAAGCTACGGTAGTGCTGGTACACAGCTTCAATTTGTGGATTTTCGCAAGGAAAAAAAATTGCAAATTTTTCATCTGAATATCCATTATTTAATCTCTGCTTACTAAATCTCTAGTTACTCCATATCTGAATTAGGACATGAAATAAACCTCAATATACATTGGTGGGCTTTGATTGATAGTTAGGAGAAAGGAGAAAAATGGATAAGTACGAACATGTGAAGGATATAGGTTCTGGAAATTTCGGTGTCGCCAGGCTTATGAGAAACAAGGAGACTAAGGAGCTCGTGGCTATGAAGTACATTGAAAGAGGACATAAGGTTCGGTCTACTTTGTATTTTTCGCAGCCGATTACTGTTAGTTCTGTCCGTTACACTTTGTCGTAAATAATGTACTAATCTTTGGTCTGATCTTCAATGTCATAATTGGTTTCTGATATGGTGGATTGGTGTAGATTGATGAAAACGTTGCTCGGGAGATCATAAACCATAGCTCACTTCGACACCCCAACATAATTAGATTTAAGGAGGTGAAATTTTCTTGTTTTCCTTTCGCGTCTTTTAAAGCGATTTTTGTTGTTTTCAGCATTGCTCACTTTCAAGTGGGTTTTGGGATATTCAGGTGGTTTTGACTCCGACTCATCTAGCCATCGTTATGGAGTATGCTGCAGGCGGAGAGCTCTTTGAGAGAATATGCAATGCCGGTCGATTTAGTGAGGACGAGGTACTGAACTTGTGTTCTTATGAAGTTATTTTTCTTCTTGTATCGTGAACTTCATAGTCACATGTTTTCGAATTCAGGCCAGGTACTTTTTCCAGCAGCTCATTTCTGGAGTAAACTACTGCCACTCCATGGTGAGAGACATTCACATTTTTATCTGAACCATGCGGCTTTTTTTTTCCTTTATCGTTCGGGGTTCATGATGGTTTGATTGGATACTCTTTAAATTGCAGGAAATATGTCATCGTGATTTGAAGTTGGAGAACTCCCTTCTGGATGGCAGCCCTGCTCCACGCCTAAAAATTTCCGATTTTGGTTACTCGAAGGTAATAATAATAAAAAAAAAAAACTTGAAATTTACGATTTATCTATTGATGTTTTATTTATTGTGTGTAGTCATCTCTGCTTCATTCAAGGCCGAAATCAACTGTTGGCACTCCGGCCTATATTGCTCCAGAGATTCTATCTAGAAAAGAATATGATGGAAAAGTAAGCTTGTTATCCTGTTTTTTCTGGTCGATCCTATTAGTTTAATTTGTCTCTGTATCCTGTAATTTATAATAGTGTATCACGCTTGAGAAACGACAGTGTGTATTGTTTTGTTCCTCCCTCCGTCCCAAACACACACATCAATTATTCCAACTGCCCCGCGTTTACATTTTACACTTAACCAGAAGGAGTTGCTTTGGCATTGTATTTTTCACTTTCTAAACTTTGGTTGGTTTCTGCCCAGATGGCTGATGTATGGTCATGTGCTGTGACCCTTTACGTCATGTTGGTTGGAGAATATCCTTTTGAAGATCAAGAAGATCCAAAGAACTTCAAGAAAACCATCCAAGTAAAGCCTTTTCGCTTTGTTCATTTTTTTTTTTTTTTTTTTTTTTTTTGTTATTCTTAAGGTTTTTGGCTAATTTCATATATTGGTAAATTATGTAAATTTTTCAATTTGCCCTAATATATTGGTACTCTTTCCAGAGGATAATGGATGTTCAGTACAAGATTCCTGACTATGTTCACATATCTCAAGATTGTAGGAACCTTCTGTCACGCATATTTGTTGCCAATCCATCTAGGGTACGTGTACATGTTCTCTTTTCTGTCTCTCCTTAGTCCGGATTTTGGCACACGAGATTAGGAATGAAATTAATTAGGAATAATTACAAATCCTAACCTTCTCTATATATTAGTATATTACTAAGGGATGCTTGAAGAAACGGGGAATGGCTTATATTCTTACAATTACACTCCTCGTGTTTTCTACAAGTAACACCATATTTTTGTCTCACATTAATCATCAGTTCTAATTATAAAATATTTTGACCATGTCACTAAATTATGTCAACTCAATTAGTGGTAATGGCAAAATGTAAATGGAATTGAATTTTCAAATTTAGTTGGTCCTAATCTGAAATATTTATCCTGGGCGCAGAGAATTACGATCAAAGAAATCAAGTCGCACCCGTGGTTCCTCAAGAATCTACCAAAGGAATTAATGGATCCAGCCCAAGCCAAGTATTACCGTGAAGAGAATCCTACATATTCCCTTCAAAGCGAGGAGGAGATCATGAAAATCTTGGAGGAGGCCAGAGCCCCCCCTCCAGCATCCCGTTTTGTCGGAGGCTTTGGTTGCGGAGGGGATGGGGAAGAGGATAAGCAAGTGGAAGATGGCCTTGAAGAGGAGGTAGAAGAAGAGGAGGAAGAAGATGAGTATGATAAGCAAGTGAATGTGGTTCATGCGATTGGAGATATTCGTCTCACCTAGGGTTTGTAAAGTTTGATTCTTTATGTACAGTTTCGATGCAATTTGAGTTCGTAAATATTTAGCATTTCAGCAAATGATTTGTTTATCCAAGGTAGCTGAGTTAAGATTTTTTTCTCGTCTCAATAGTTATATACAAAGCTCTATTCTTTTGGACCGAACAACAATTAGATTTAATAGATGTCCCTAGAATGACTTACCGTTAGTCGACTGTGATCCCCATTATACACATTTGCCCCCGCCTATAAGATTATTTTTTCACGAGTAGAAGATCTCAATCCGTGGTTAGGGCCTTAGGGGTAACTTGTGGAATTGCAACAATATTTGGTCCAAGTTCATCCATGTAATTATATGTCGCCGACTAGCAGGTAACCTCATAGGTATTTTGGACTGTTTTATCGACCAAGTTCATCCATAATTATTTTATACTGTAATCAAGTATTTTATACATTCATATGGATTAAATCAAGATTCTAAGCATTGAATCCAATTCTTTGAAACAAAAAAAGTAGACAAATAAATATACCGTTGAAAAAGTCTCATTTGTTTCAATATACTGTAAAAATTAAAAAATAATTAGGTGTATATTTTATTTATATTATGTTGTAAATTAAGTACGATAAAACTTTTATAAATTAATAACATTAAGACTGTAAAATTTTATTAATTTAAAGAGTTTATTAAGTTGAGATCCGAAAATTTTATTAATTTAGAGAAATTATTAAATTAGAGTATTATTTATATAAGTTTTAAATAGTACATGTTTAAAATAATCGAAAGAGAAAAACAACTTCTTTAACGAAATGCTAAAAAAAATGATACGGAGTACACTATTTCAACTAATTAAATGGGCTTTGACCCGAATATTGTTGGCAACTAAAATAACGGGCCTAGGCCTGACTCACGCAAGCCCGACCCGATTTCTGCCATTGCCTATTTGGGCTTATGACAATTTCCATAACTGACTAAAATCACTGCCGGTGCCGAAATCCGTCCAGATTCATCCCCTCGAATCTACCCCATCTTCACGTCAAACCCACGCGTCTCTCATCTCCTACCCTGTCTCGCCGCATATATATAAATTACAGTTGTTCATTAAAGCATCACATTTTATTCATTCATCACAATTTCACACCTATTCACTGTTACATTTTTTTTTTCTGGATTTTTTATTCTTTCTGAATTTTTTATCGTCCTTCTCATATGGAATTCCCGTCGTGGTTTGCATCCGCCGTCGCCGCCGACTCAAACAGCCGTTTTTCCTCATCTTCTCGCTGCTTGTCCTGTTACTGTAAACTCTGTTGATTTTTATTTTATTTTATTTCATTCCCCTTCTTTTTTTTTTTATCGATTTTCTGGTGCGGTTGGATTTGGGGATTTTGAGTTGCGGGTATGGATTTGACACAGCCATTGACAAACAACGACCTCTCGATAGGGTTTCTCTCGCACGTTTCCGCAGACAACAATCGGAGCTCGAAAATCGCCGACGATTCGATTTGCTTCCAGATCGAGGCCCGGATTCGGGACTCTCCCCATCGCCCGCCCTCGACTCCTCTCCAATTCATGGACAAGCAGAGAGAGAATCACCACCAATTCCACCAAGACCTAAACAATTCAGACGAAACCAGTGATCTAAAGGACGAGGGTGAGAGGGTTGAGGAGTTTCAGCTTTTAGGTCACCCCATGACTCTCAAGCGCAAACGTGACTCCGATTCCAGCTCATCCACGGCTTTGCTTCCTCCTTCTCCCATGGACTCGAGAATGAATTCAGTCAGGGCTTGGGGCAACCAGAGCCTCCGGAATGCGGACCCCGATATCTTCCAGATAATGGAGAAAGAGAAAGAAAGGCAGTTTAGAGGTATCGAATTGATTGCCTCGGAGAATTTTGTGTGCAGAGCTGTAATGGAGGCATTGGGCAGCCACCTTACTAATAAATACTCTGAAGGTGTGCCCGGTGCTCGCTATTACGGTGGAAATCAGTACATTGATGAGATTGAAACATTGTGTCGGGAGCGAGCTTTGACTGCTTTTGGGCTTGATTCTGAGAGCTGGGGTGTTAATGTACAGCCGTATTCATGTACTTCCGCTAATTTCGCTGTGTATACTGGGCTTTTACTGCCGGGGGATAGGATTATGGGTCTGGACACACCTTCTGGAGGGAACACGAGTCATGGTTGTTATTTGCCAAATGGAAGAAAAGTGTCTGGAGCTTCTATTTTCTTTGAGAGTTTGCCGTACAAGGTGAACCCAGTGACTGGATGTGTCGACTATGATAAGCTTGAGGAGAAGGCATTGGATTTTCGCCCCAAGGTGTTAATTTGTGGTGGGAGTTCGTATCCTCGGGAGTGGGATTACGCCAGGTTTAGGCAGATAGCGGATAAGTGTGGTGCTGTGTTGTTATGTGACATGGCTCAGATTAGCGGGCTTATAGCTGCTAAGGTGAATATTTTTATCTATTTCTATGATTTAGCTTTGGTATTCTTGTGCATTTATCAAACTATTGTATGTTTATCCATTTGATCGGAGAATTTTGTGTTACTCCTGCAAATATATTGACTATTTAGTGTCACCCTTATCGTGCATGAATCTGTTCTATTGGAACCTAATGTTTTATTAAGGGTTCCACTTGCGCTGATTTTATGTTGTCTGGACAGTAAGTTGGTTTTATTACATATCAATGTAATCATCTAGATTTGGAGTTGATATATGCCTGTGGACTCGTAGTTGCTCGAATTGATTGTGTTCTTTACATTTAACATATAGGATCATGATATATATGGTGAATTTCACTGTTATTAACCATAGTGGTTGGTTGATGGTTGGTTTGTGGGAGAGTTTGGATATAAAGGCTCAAGGGTTTTGTCTTAGTGTGATAGTCGGTTAATTTATGCACATTTTGCTATATATGATGAGTTTACCATCCATTATTCCTTAGGCTGTTGGACATTTAGATTTATTGATTGACACGATAATTTTTTGTATGCAGGAGTGTGCAAGTCCTTTTGAATATTGTGATATTGTTACCTCTACTACCCATAAAAGTCTCCGGGGTCCCAGAGGAGGAATAATTTTCTACAGGAGGGGCCCGAAGCTGAGGAAAAGGGGCGTGCATTTAACCCCAGGTGATGGTAGTGACAAATATGATTTTGAGGAAAAGATAAACTTTGCTGTTTTCCCGGCGCTTCAAGGTGGCCCCCACAACAATCACATTGCAGCCCTTGCTATTGCGTTGAAACAAGTTGCTACTCCTGATTACAAGTCTTACATGCAGCAAGTAAAGAAGAATGCTCAAGCTTTAGCATCGGCTCTGTTGAGAAGGAACTGTAAACTGATAACCGGGGGCACTGATAACCATATGCTGCTTTGGGATCTAAGAAATATTGGATTGACAGGCATGCCTCTTTATTCCTATCACTTGACCCTTTCATTGTGTCTATGATTTATATTGTTTTAAATGACCACTTTTTCCAAATAAAATCACGCGCAGGTAAAAATCTAGAGAAGGTGTGCGAGTTGTGCCACATTACTCTTAATAAAGTTACTACATTTGACAGCAATGGCAATATCACTCCAGGAGGTGTTAGGATTGGTATGCCATGCAACCATAGTTTTACATTGTGGATCGTCTTTTTTTTACGTCCAGTAGGGATTGCTTATCATCGGAGCCCAATTTTTGTTCCCATAGGTACACCCGCGATGACAACAAGGGGCTGCCTGGAGCCTGATTTCGAAGTCATGGCTGATTTTCTATTTAGAGCCGCTCAGATTGCGAGTTCGGTACAGAGGGAACACGGGAAACTGCCAAAATCTTTCCTGAAGGGTCTCGAGAATAACAAAGACGTCATTGAGCTCCGAGCACGTGTAGAGCAGTTTGCATCACAGTTTGCGCTGCCAGGCTTTGAAGGGTGATTCGGTTCTATCTAATGCCTTCAACCCTTGGTGTTGTACATAACAATTTTTCATTGGTTTCGTATTATATTCAACTCTTTGTGCTTGCCAAACAAACACATGTCACACGGTTTTGTTATTTTATATCTGAAGTCTCTACTTAATTTTGCTATGGTACTTGCTACACAGTTTTCGTTTTTCTTCTGGTTGAGTAGTGTATATTATTATTGCATCCCAACATATGTTGAACAGCTAAAAATACATCTTCGGATTCTTTCTAAGACTGACTCTTTCAACTGCTTCTCTGTTTTCGTTGACTATATCCATTTATTCCCTCTCTGGTTCTGACTGCTGCTTCTTTGGAAGTCAATTTACTTGCAGATATAGTCGCTACTACGATGCCTAAAGGCTAAAACCCAATAATTTTCTTCTTGAAGGTATTTCAAAAGTTAAATTTGATATTGTTTGACTTTTAATCGATACGATCTTGAATGAAATGCACTTTGGCGAAGAACTTTTCATACATACATGTGCCTTAATACCTAAAAAATGTCTGTGTTGTGACTACTTTCACCGGAGAAAGATAATCACGGGTTAACTTTGACTAAATATTGTAAATTAGTCGATCCCAAAAGTTCGAACGTAGATCTCATTGTAATAAAAGTCTTCGAAAAGGTGATTTGTGTGTTTCTTGCTCACTCACCAGTCACCACACACCTCCAATAATTTTTTGATCTTTTAAAATTTTCTATTTAGATCGTCATCGTATCGTATGCATGAATTGAATTGAATAAGTACCCCATTAATCAAGTAATTATTATATGCCATTTTCTTAAATTATGAAATGAAGCTAATTTTCTGGATCTTCACTCTGTTCTCTTCATCATCATCATCTTCACTCTGTTTCTACGTATCATCGCCAACATCGTCTCCTTCCCAACCAAACGTGGACGCTTGCCCTCTGGATTTCGATCATGTCCTGAAAATCCGATGGGACATTTCAAATTGCGCAAACTACGACGACGACAGCCCCTTAACCCGAGCCAGTTGCTACCAAGCCCTCCTCGCCCTCATTGCCATGGCCCTTTCAAATCACCTCAAACAAACCACTCATTTCCTGCTTCCCAATTTGCCCACCTCCGTCTCCTGCCTCCAAGATTTCCAGTCGAAGCTCACCTCCCTCTCCCTCTCGCCGGACCTCACTTCCCGATGCTTCATCCCCTCCCAATTCGTCGACATCGACTGCGCCTCGATTATGTCCACGCGCGACTGGTCCGCCCAATTGGGGAACTCGACCGCCCTAGACGAGTCCTGCCACTCCGACTTATCCGACCCCACCTCGTGCGACACGTGCATCGTCGCCGGACTCAAGGTTCAATCGGACTTAATTTCCATCGACGGAAATTTGAACCACTCCACCGATTGCCTCTACTTGGCCCTCCTATACGCCGTCGGGATCGTCAACGACTTCGGGCCCCACAATGTCGGTGCTGTGAAATGCGTATTCGGGCTCCCGATCACTTCCGACGAAAGCCCCCCACGCTCGAGAAATCCTCATTTCATCGTCGGCGCCGCTCTCGCGACGACGATCGCTCTGTCGGGACTCTGTTTGTGGTGGAACCAGAAAACCCGCGATTTCGACGATCCGGAGTCGGGGTACATGCTGAGGAGGATGCCGAGGAGTAGCGCGTTTTCGATATGGTACGAAATCGAAGAGCTGGAGAAAGCCACGGGTAATTTCTCGGAAGAGAACCTGATCGGAAGAGGCGGGTTCGGGTCGGTTTACAAGGGGACCCTACCCGACGGGTCGGTTGTCGCCGTGAAGAAACTGATAATCGAATCCGATGATGATGATGATGATTCGGGAGGGAACGCTGAGTTCTGCAATGAGGTCGAGATTATTAGTAATCTGAAGCATCGGAGCCTCGTCCCCCTCCGAGGGTGCTGCGTGTCCGGAAACGAGGAGAAGTACCTCGTCTACGACTACATGCCGAACGGGAGCCTCGAAGACCGCTTGTCCGAGCTGACGTGGCAGCAGAGGAAGAGCGTGATTGTCGACGTGGCGAAAGGGTTGGCGTACCTGCACCGCGGGGTGAAGCCGGCCATCTACCACAGGGACATCAAGGGGACGAATATTCTTTTGGGGGAGGACATGCGGGCCCGGGTCGCGGATTTCGGGCTGGCGAGGCGGGGCGTGGATGGGCGGACGCATCTGACGACACGTGTCGCCGGGACCCACGGGTACTTGGCGCCGGAGTACGCCATGTACGGGCAGCTGACCGAGAAGAGTGACGTGTACAGCTTCGGGGTTGTGGTGCTGGAGGTCATGTGCGGGAGGAAGGCGCTCGACTTGTCGGGGGAGTGGGGCCCGGTTCTCGTGGCGGATTGGGCGTGGTCGCTGGTGAAGGCCGGGAGGATAAGGGAGGCGTTGGACGGCTCGATGTTGGAAGACGGAGGTGGCGAAGATTTGAGTGTCGTCGAAATGGAGAGGTTTGTGCTGGTGGGTTTGTTGTGCGCGCACGTGATGGTGGCGTTGAGGCCGACGATCGGCGATGCTCTCAAGATGCTGGAAGGGGACGTTCAGCTGCCGGTTATTCCGGATAGACCGAACGTGTTGGGCCACAATACTTTCCATAACTCTATTTGAAATTGTTTGACTTAATTCTTTTTTTATAATTATTTATTTACTAATAGTATCACACAAGGCACAAACTGATTTTTTTTGTGATCGGCTAATAATTGCAGTCGTGATTATATGTAAACCTTTGTCAGAGCATCCCCAATGGTAGGTACAAATCTTAATTGACAACAATTTGTACCTAGGTACACCATTGGGGATGTAGGTACAATTGAGGAGAGAGAAATTTGAGTATCAAAGTTTAGATACTAAGTACAATTTGATATGTGTCTTATACATGTGGTTCCTACATGTATATAGAGAAAAAAATTGTACCCGAAACCATTGGGATGATGAGATACAATTTGACAGGTACAATTATTTTATGATGTGTCATCTAAATTGTACCTCAACGTGAGGTACACTAATGGAGATGCTCCCAAACCATTGGGATGATGAGGTACAATTTGACAGGTACAATTATTTTATGATGTGTCATCTAAATTGTACCTCAACGTGAGGTACACTAATGGAGATGCTCCCAAACCATTGGGATGATGAGGTACAATTTGACAGGTACAATTATTTTATGATGTGTCATCTAAATTGTACCTCAACGTGAGGTACACTAATGGAGATGCTCTCAGAGTCTATTCTTATTTCTTGCCTTTTCCTTCTTTTTATAGGGGCATGTGGTTCGGGGAGTTTAGTTCACTATCTTGGCTTTTTGATAAGAAGAAACTCCATAATCAAAATTAAGTTATCAAAAAATTGGACATCAACCTATGTCCAGTAGATTATGCCCTTATAACAATAATATTTTTTAATTTTCATTAATCACTTAATTAAACTAAATAACTTACCACTTATATCTGTCAAGTTAGTTTGAACTCAATTTTTTTCAATTTTTTTTTTAATTTTCAAATAAAATTGAGAGACAATTATGAAAAAAGGAGAATATTTAAAAATCAAACTAAAGAATTAAGAGAAGGAAAAAAAAAAGTTCAAAATGACAGGAGTGTGGGAAGGTGGGGGTTTTGACTTTTGAGTGGGGGTTCGTATATAATCGAGTTCATTTTTTAAGCCAATGCACATTGCACATGCTCTTATTAAAAGTCAATATAACTCAAACCAAAAAAGTCTAATTTAATGATAGCTAAAAAGGTAAAGCACATCGCATAAAAAAAGTCTAATTTAATGATATCTAAAAGGCTAAAGAACATCGCACAGTATCAAAATAGAAAAGGTCTTACAGTAATTTAAAATTAGGTGACGTAAGGGCATTCCCAATGCTATGGAGGCAAAGTGGGAGGCAATGGCAAAATTTGCCACAAAATTTGCCTCCTAGTCCATTTTCACTCCAATGGCATCCATCAAATTTTGCCTCCAAAGGAATATTCTTTTAGAATCTTCTTAATTTAATGTTTATTTATATTAAAATAATATATAATTTTAATTTTAATTTAAAATTATTTTTTTAAATAATATAAAAAAAAATATTTATAATATAATAATATTATTTGACATAATTTTTGATACAACATTCAATTTCTATTTTATTTGCTTATCTTATTTTGTATTGTAATATGAAATTTGTATTAAAATTAGTAGTATTAATGTAATTTGTATTATTGTATTTCAATTTAAATGTTGTATCAAAAATTATGTCAAATAATATTATTATATTATAAATATTATTTTTTTTATATATTTTTATCAAAATATAAAAATTATAAATTAAAATCAACAAATACAATTATATTTACATTTATATTTATATAACTATTAATTGAAAAAAAAAATAATAAAAATAATATTTGCCTCCATGAATAGTGTGGAGGCAAATTTGCCTCCTACTATTCATGGTGGCAAAATACCTCCTTGTTTGCCTCCACCATTGGAGAGTGAAAATGGAGTGGGGGAGGCAAATTTTGCCATTGCCTCCCCCATTGGGAATGATCTAATGGTCCGTTTGTTTTGGGGTGAATCAGAGTAAATCAAGGGTAATTTAATCATTAATCTTGTTTGGGACCAAAAAACAGAATGTGAATCAGAGTAGATCGGGGTGAATCGGAGTGAATGAAGGGGAATTTATTTACACTGATTCCCCCTCTAATTTTTACCCCCCGAATTGGGGATGAATGGAGGTGAATCAATGAAAAATAAAATTTTAAAACACAAAATTTAAATAGATTACCCTAGTAAAAAAATTTGTATCCAAACACAAAATTTAAAACATTTACTTCAATTCACCTCGATTACCTTTCCCTGGGGTAAATTTAAAAATTTACCCTCACCCCGATTCATCCCAAAACAAACAGACCATAAGTGTTATTCCTTTAATATTATTTTACAAAGAAAATGTCTACCTACTAAACATCCATATCCTCTAAGACCACACTGCAGCAACCATCCCCAACCTAATCTAATTAATTAAATAATATTTTCTCTCTCTTTCAACTATACAATCAACCACTCAATTATTTCATTTTATTTTTCATCATTTATCAACAACCATCTTTAAACCCAACCTACCTAATAAAATATTATAATTTTATCTATCATTTATTTTACAAATAATAATATATATGTTTATTTTCAATTAATTATTTATTATTTATATTTTTTATTTTTTCATCTAAAAAGTATTAATTTTATCTTTTTTATTTTTATATTAAACTATATCAAGTTTGATCTCTATTGATATAGAGAATGAAAAAATAAAAATAATGGTGTTTTTATTTTATTTTTTAAATTAATAATTAAACAAATATAATGTTTTTAATATTAAAGTATATTTAAGATATTGAGCAGTCCAATTATGGACTGACATTTGGCAAGCAACCAGGCGAAACTGGGCGGTCGATTTCTAACCCTGGTCGCACTCCAAATTTTCTTTTTCACTTTCTTTTAATTAGTTTAACATTAGTTTATTATTATTTTATTATTATTTTATGAATTGACATGGTTGACTGGTCATGATAGTGGATGGTCTAAGTGCAGGTTTGGTATCCACCTTAAAGGTAAGGTAGTTTAGTTAAGGATACAAATATATACACTTCCTCTATTCATTTACATACCTTTAGTTAATGTTTTTATTTAATGTTTAGTAGTATCTCTTTTGGGCCCATCTTAAATAATAGGTCCGGACATAATTGTTCACTTTCTAAGGAGTTAAGAGCCCAATTGTGGTGCGTTAACAAATCTGATTTGAACAGTCCATAAAATTCAATTTGAAATTACAAATTACAAATTCAATTTGAAATTATAAATTTGAACTTGAAAATTTTATGATTTAAGATGTGGAGTTTAATTTTACAAATTACATATATACTCCATATATTTATACTAAAAAATAATACTAATAAGTACATCACATATAAAATGTGTACAACCTTTGAAATAACCGAACCTCCATTTTTACACATCAATTACTCAAGCTAAAAAAAAAAAAGGTTGTTCATCTAAGCATATGTCCAGAATTCAGCTGCAAAGCACTCTAAGGCCATCTCCAATCGTTGACTTCAAATTGTCACCAAAATCTTCAAATTGCCACCAAATTTGAGTTTAAACAATAAATCTTCTCCAATCATTAAACTCAAATATTTACTCAAATACATAAAACTTTAATTAATTTTATTACAAATCTAATTTTATATAAAATATTTTTTTATAATATTACATATAAATTAAATTAAAAAAATAAAATAAAAAATAAAATAATAAAACATCATATCAATAATTAAAAACACATATATTATTTTATTTTATTTTGTATTGTATTATATAATTTATATAGGTATGCTTTTCTCATTATTGAATTTTTATTTAAATTTTTATTTTAATCTAAATTATAAATATTAATCACAAAATTAAAATTAAACAATATAAAATAACAAGTTAGTATAAACTTAAGTACACAAAAATATAATTTAAAAAATATATCAATTTAAAAAATATAGCTAAAATTTACAAAATAATCATAAATTTAAAAATTATTCAAGAATAATATTTTATATACGTTTAAACAAATATTTCAATGTTAAATTAATTAAATTTTAATAATTTATAAATTTAAAATAATTAAAAAAAAGCATGAATAGTGTTTGAGTAAAGATTTGAGTTGGAGGCAAATTTGAGTTGTACTATTCATTATCTTCAAATTGAGTTAGGATTTGAGTAAAAATATACTACCATTGGAGAGGATTTTGGTGGCAAATTGGACATTTGCGTCCAACTTTGCCACCCATTGGAGTTGGTCTAAGAATGCAAAGTAGTAACAGTACCTTCAATTCTTTGGTTTACTATTTAAGTTAAATAGTAAACCAACACGTGTATGAAAAAATATAAATTAGGTGTATTTAGTTTTCCCTAAATTTCCCAGAGAGAGGAATAACCAAAAAAATCCTTAAAAATACAAAAAAAAAAAAAAAAATTGAAAAAATCAAGTCAACACAAATGTAAAATTTTCTCATGATTTAAATTTTGCCTTTTTGATATTGATGGCTGGTTCGAAGAGAATAATGATTTCTCCTTAATTATACAGTAATTTCGTTGAACCATCCTTTAACATATTTTTTATACTATAGTATTAGAGTCCGTTTGGGCGAGTTTATATTACGACTTATAAGTTGTTTTAAGAGAGGATAAACTATTACATCTTATTTAATAAATAAGTCGTTAAACCGTTTGGATAAAATAAATATATAAACTTATAAAATATTAATTTGTTTGACAATTTAAGATCTTATATAAATAAAATTATCAAAAATAAATTGTTATATATGAAAAAAATAATTAAAAATATTTATATTGACTAAATAATAAATTTGGAATTTTTATATATATATAAAATGTAATAATTATAGGGGTATTTTGGTATTTTATGGTTTATGTTACAAGAGCTTATAAGCTGCTGAAAAAAAGTAACCCCCTTACTTTTTTTTTTTAACGGCTTATAAGCTATTAAACAGATTATTTTTTAGTTTTTTAAGATCATTTTTTTAAATGTTAAAAAATAAATTTTAAGAGCTTATAAACTTTTAAATATCTTATAAGTTATTTTAAGGAGCTTATAAGCTCAGCCAAACAGGCTCTTAATCTTTTTTTTTTCTATTAGTGCGGAGTATATAAATCCTTATTCGTTGATTTTTTTTCTTTTGATTATATTTCAAACTATAAATTGATAAAATCTCTTTAACGTCAGTAATTATTAATAAAATAAATCATCTTAATATAAAAAATCTTTAAATCTTTATGCAATCCTGCTATAAATAAATAAATCTTTTTTTACCGATTATCATTTATTTGAAAAAGTAGTTGATTCTCTTCTCCATCTCTCCTTTTGACTTTTGGAGCGTAATTAAATACTACTCCATAATTAATCTTTCTTCGTAATAAATTGATGCAGTTAATTACAGTACTAATTAGTAATAAGAATTACTTGGCAGTTGGCACTTTGAAACATCGGCCTATTCTCATTCATACTCTCCTTGATTTGGTTAATTGATTCCCAACTTCCCATGACCATGAATACTACTACTGCTGCTCAAACCATTGATTCTCATGTACTTCCGACGAACGCTTCAGTCGACGAATTCGACGGAGAGAGTATAAAAGAGAACGACGCAGTCCTCAAGTTCATCAACGATATGCTTATGGACTGCTGCTTCTTTGCAAGTCTACCTACTTACACATATAGTCGCTGATACGATCTTGAATTAGATGTACTTTGTCGAAGAACTTTTTCATTTATACATGTGCTTTAATCCCCAAAAAATATCTGTGTTCTGACTATGTTCACCGGAGGAAGTTAATCACGGGTTAACTTTGACTAATATTTGTAAGTTAGTTGATCCCAAAAAATTCGAATGTGATCTCATTGTAATAAAAGTCTTCAAATAGTAGATGCATGATTTGTGTGTTTCTTGAATTATGAAATGAAGCTAATTTTGTTGATCTTCACTCTGTTTTCATCATCACTCTGTTACTACGTATCATCGTCCCATCCGAACGTGTGCCCTCTGGATTTCGATCATGTCCTGAAAATCCGATGGGACATTTCAGATTGCGAAAAGTACGACGACGACAACAACCCGAACATCCCCTTAACCCGAGCCAGTTGCTACCAAGCCCTCCTGGCCCTCTTCGCCATGGCCCTCTCGAATCACCTCAAACAAACCACTCTTTTCCTGCTTCCCAATTTGCCCACCTCGGCTTCCTGCCTCCGAGACTTCCAGTCGAAGCTCACTTCCCTCTCCCTTCCGCCCAACCTCACTTCTCGATGCTTCAGCCCCTCACAATTCGTCGACGTCGACTGCGCCTCGATTCTGTCCACGCGCGACTGGTCCGCCAAGCTGGGGAACTTGACCTCCCTCGACGAGTCCTGCCGCTCCGACTTGTCCGACCTTACCTCGTGCAACGAGTGCATGGTCGCCGCACTCAAGGTTCAGTCAGACTTAGTTTCCATCGACGGAGATAATAACCACTCCACCAATTGCCTCCACTTCGCCTTCTTATACTCTGTCGGGATCGTCAACGAATTCGGGCCCCACGACGTCGGTGCCGCGAAATGCGTGTTCGGGCTCCCGATGCCTTCGGACAAAATTCGACGATCGAGAAATCGCCGTTTCATCGTCGGAGCGAGCATCGCCGCTCTCGCGACGACGGTGGTCGCTCTGTCGGGGCTTTGTTTTTTGTGGTGGGACGAAAAAAGCCGGGATTTCGACGTTCCGGAGTAGGGGTACATGCTGAGGAGGATGCCGAGGAGTAGCGCGTTTTCGATATGGTATGAAATCGAGGAGCAGGAGAAAGCCACGGGTAATTTCTCGGACCAGAACCTGATCGGGAGAGGCGGGTTCGGGTCGGTTTACAAGGGGACCCTACCCGACGGGTCGGTTGTCGCCGTAAAGAAACTGATAATCGAATCCGATGATGATGATGATTCTGGAGGAAACGCTGAGTTCTGCAATGAGGTCGAGATTATTAGTAATCTGAAGCATCGGAGCCTCGCCCCCCTGCGAGGCTGCTGCGTGTTCGGAAACGAGGAGAAGTACCTCGTCTACGACTACATGCCGAACGGGAGCCTCGAAGACCGCTTGTCCGAGCTGACGTGGCAGCAGAGGAAGAGCGTGATTGTTGACGTGGCGAAAGGGTTGGCGTACCTGCACCGCGGGGTGAAGCCGGCTATCTACCACAGGGACATCAAGGGGACGAATATTCTTTTGGGGGAGGACATGCGGGCCCGGGTCGCGGACTTCGGGCTGGCGAGGCGGGGCGTGGATGGGCGGTCGCATCTGACGACACGTGTCGCCGGGACCCACGGGTACTTGGCGCCGGAGTACGCCATGTACGGGCAGCTGACCGAGAAGAGTGACGTGTACAGCTTCGGGGTTGTGGTGCTGGAGGTCATGTGCGGGAGGAAGGCGCTCGACTTGTCGGGGGAGTGGGGCCCGGTTCTCGTGGCGGATTGGGCGTGGTCGCTGGTGAAGGCCGGGAGGATAAGGGAGGCGTTGGACGGCTCGATGTTGGACGGCGGCGGCGGCAAAGAAGATTCGAGGGTGATGGAAAGGTTCGTGCTGGTGGGTTTGTTGTGCGCGCACGTGATGGTGGCGTTGAGGCCGACGATCGGCGATGCTCTCAAGATGCTGGAAGGGGATGTTCAGCTGCCGGTTATTCCGGATAGACCGAACGTGTTGGGGGCACAATACTTCCCTATTTGAATTTCTTTCACTTAATACGCCTTTTTTTTTGTGTGTGTTTTAAATAATTACTAACATCACACAATGAGATCAAGTGATGGGCTAATAATTACAGTCGTATTATAGTAGTACGTAGTATATTTATATGTAAACCTTTGTCAGTCTCTTGCTTTTTTCCAGTTTTCCTTCTTTAAAAGCAAGCAAAGTCAAACCTAAAAAGTCTAATTTAATGATATCTAAAAGGCTAAAGCACATCGTACATGGGTTAGGTTAATGTGTATCAATAATTCAATATTGGAAAAGTCTAATCATATTATTATTATTATTATTATATATAATAATATTAAAATTTGGTGTCGGCCATGCTACATTGCTACTCATTTAAATATGGAGTACATCAACTGATGATCAGAGTGTTGTACGATGAAGTTCATCAAAAATTAAAATTGTTAGGAGTCAGTGAAAATTAAAGGTTAACCCTCTTTGTTGCATTTGAGCAAAAAAGACCTTTCTCAAGCGAGCTTTCTCTGTAAAGCCAAAGATGCCACAAGACAAGGGTACGAAGGAGAAGAGGACATAGTCACTAGAACCTGGCTGGATCCGGGCTGGGATACAACTCCATATATTTATACTAAAAATATAGTCTACTATACATCACATATAATGTGTACAACCTGGCAAAATAAAGTTCATCTAAGCATATGTCCAGAATTCACCTGCAAAACACCGAAGGAGTGCGAAGTAGTAACAGTACAATCGTCGTCATCATCATGATCATTAATACTAGGGTCAAGATTATTATTACTTCCCCGGTAAAACGAAAGATGCCCCAACGGCATCGGCCTATCCGGAATAACCGGCACCTCAACATCCCCCTCCAACATCTTCAAAGCATCCGCAATCGTCGGCCTCAACGCCACCATCACATGCGCACAAAGCACACCCACGAGCACGAACCTCTCCATAATATGCCTCGGATTCTCACCTCCATCCAGTAACGAATTATCCAACGCCTCACTTATTTTCCCAGCCTTCACCAAAGACCAAGCCCAATCCGCTATCAGAAACGGGCCCGACGACGACAAATCGAGCGCCTTCCTCCCACACATTATCTCCAACACCACCACCCCGAAACTATAAACATCGCTTTTCTCGGTCAGCTGCCCGTACAGAGCGTACTCGGGCGCCAAGTACCCGTGGGTCCCGGCGACACGTGTCGTCAGATGAGACTGCCCTTCCCTGCCCTGTCTCGCCAGCCCGAAGTCCGCCACGCGTGCGCTCATGTCCTCGCCCAGCAATATGTTGGTCGCCTTTATGTCTCGATGGTAGATAGCCGGCTTCACCCCGTGGTGCAAGTAAGAAAGCCCTTTCGCCACGTCGAGAATTATGCTCTTTCTCCGGGGCCAATCGAGCCGCGGGCTTCTTCCGTTTTTAGCGATCGGGAACAAATGGTCTTCGAGATTCCCGTTCGGCATGTAGTCGTAGACGAGGTACCTTTCGTCGTTTCCGGACACGCAGCAACCTCGGAGGGGGACGAGGTTTCGGTGCTTCAGGTTGCTGATGATCTCGACCTCATTGCAGAACTCGGAGTTTCCTTGGAAGTCGGATTCGATAACCTGTTTTACGGCGACAACAGAGCCGTCGGTTAGAGTACCTTTGTAAACCACCCCGAACCCGCCTCTACCGATGAAATTTCTGGGGGAGAAATTACCCGTGGCTTTTTCGAGCTCCTGGATTTTAAACCATATGGAAACCACAGTCGGCTTCCTCGACCGGGACCTAGATTGTCGATCTTCTTCGTCTCGTGAACAGAGTTTTTTCTTCTTCCCGTATTTTCTGTTCCACCATAAATACAGACCAAACAAAGTGACCATCGCGAGAACAGCGACACTAGCTCCGATCAATCCGACGATAACAACCGAAGGATGATTTTGTGACGATTTTTTATGGGGAGCGATGGAAAGCCCGAATATACACGACACGGCACCGGCGCTCTCGGGCCCGAAATCGTTCACTATCCCTGCAGCATACAGAATCGCAAAATAAAAGCAATCGGTGGAGTGATTTTTGTTACCGTCGATCGAGATCAACTCCGACTGAACCCTGAATCCGGCGGCGACGCAGGCGTCGCACGATGTGAGGTCGCTCAAATCGGAGTTGCAGGAAGTTTCGAGAGCGGTTGAGTTCACCAATTTCGTGGCCCAATCGCGCGTGGACTGAATCGCGGCGCACGTGTTGTTGGCAATCACGAATTGGCGCGGATCGAAACAGCGATCGGTGAGATTGGGGGCGAGGGAAAGGGAATCGAGCTTCGACTGGAAATCTCGGAGGCAGGAGACGGAGGTGGGGAGATCTGGGAGCTGGAAGAGGGAGGTTTGCTTGAGGTGCTTCGAGAGGGCTATGCCGTAGAGGGAGAGTAGGGTTTGACAGCAACCTGTTTTGGTTGTTGAGGGGTTTTTGCATTCTGAATTGTTCCATGGGATTTTCAGGACGTAATCGAGATCAAGAGGGCACGTGCTAGATGAAGATGAAGATGAAAAAAACAGAGCGAAGAAGAAGATCAAGAAAATTAGCTTCATTATTTTTTATTTTAAAATAAAATTAAAAATCAAACAAATTGTCTTAGGTTATGGAATAAAATCTAATGGGATTTGAAGCTGGTTAATTCAGTGGTGAAAGAGGAATGAATAATCTTCTTCTCTGGTCACAGGTTGACGGCTGCCTGCTGCTGAGTGTTGACTGCTGACTGTTGTTGGAGAACCCGACCCGATTCGGACTAAATCAGTTGGGCTTATCACTTGGCCCAACTTAGAAGTTTATTCTACTACGGGCCCATGTTATTTCTATCCCATGTTGGGCTTATCAGTAAAGCCCATATTCAATTGACCAAGCCCATGTTGCTAAGAATGTACTATTTCTATCCCATAATTAGTTGTCATTCTTTTTTTATTTAAAAAAAATGCCACAACTAATATGAAAAAATAAAGTAGTACTACATTTGTGTGATGAAAGAATTTTTAATAAAATAATTATTTTAATATTATTTTTCTTATAAAATAATAACGTGGAAATTTATTTTTAAGTTAAAAAGTAAAGTATTGTGATTAAAGTTTAAAAAAGTTATAAAAAAATAAAATTTAAAATTGTATTTTAAAATTATAAAATTAATTAATTATTTTGTTTTCAAAAGTAGACATTACATGAAAAGTACAATATTTGAAGAGATAGGAGTAGTTCTAAATATTTAACAAAACAAAACAAACTTTTAGGAGATAGAAGTAGTTGTATTTAACAAAAAACAAAAGGGGAATGAAAAAGTATAAATTTTGGTGTATTTAATTTTCCCTTCATCCACTATTTATATGTTTCCCAGCACATGGGAGAGGAGCTGAGTGACCAAAAAAAGTCAGTTTTTTTTTTTAATACAATTTTCTCAAGATTTACAATTTGCCTTTTGATATTGATGGTGCAGAGAAGAATGATTTCTCCTTACTTAATTATTGTTATAAACTGAAAAGGAATTGAAAGAGAATAATAGAGTAGACAAAGACATAACATAGAAGAGAATAGAATTGTTGTGAATTCTTGTGAATTGTTGTATTCATTTATATGGGGAGACCCCTTTATATAGGATACAATTTAGGGTTTCTGACTTAACCAACAAGTCATTCACTATAATATAATAATATTCATAACACTCCCCCTTGAATGACTATTTACAGGATTGCTGCCTCGTTAAAACCTTGCCAGGAAAACCCAGTGGGACAAAACCTGAGCGAAGGAAAAAGAGTACAACTTGCTCCCCCTGATTGTAATCACCGAAGATCTTTGACTTTTTGACAGTAGTTATTGGTGATTAATCGTTCTCATTAAAACCTGTAACTAATAAAACCATATAGGAAAAACTTAGTTATTCAAATATAAATTTTGGTCTTCAGGACCCAACCTTTGAATTGTCGAGTTTCACGTTCATTTGTATCATTGTATATTTTTCGTCCTTCAGGGACATGCCTTTACCAGACATCTATATTGACTAGAGCATTCGCAATTGCTATAACCGGCCGGTAACTCTTCTGGAGTATTTTATATGCATCTAGTGTTCAATATACGTTTCTTGACAAATGAATAATGTGAACTTCCATTCACAATCATTTGAACTTCAGGTTCAATATCTCAATTTATCTCGAAAATAAACTAATATGAAACATTCTGATGTCCTCATTAAATATTATCAAGTGATGTGCATGTCTCGTTAAAAACCTCGTTATAAAACCTTGTAGGAAAAAATATTCGAGGAAAAAAAGTACATGACATTCACACGTATATTGTGGTGATTGTCTCGTTAAAAACCTTTAACTAAAAACCCCGTGGAAAAAACTTAGTAAAGGGAAAAAGAGTGCAATCACTGGTCTTCGGGACCAATCACTTGTCTTCGGGACCTTATATTCAATATAATTTTTGTCCATATGTAATATGATATTGTACATGTTCTGATTTTCATTTCCTTTCATTTCAGGAATCTTAAAATCCATCCAAGATTTTCATGTATGTATCTTTCTAATGACTTCTATATGGTCAAATCATACATTCATGCATATCTATATTTATCGTTATTGCTGCCAGAAGTATAAGGTAGCGGAACTTAATGTCATCCTTAAAAATATCGAGTTTCTCCGAAAAACTCTTGAGCAACTAATCTCGCTTTTATATCTCACCACATCATTATTCATTTTTCATACGAACACCCACGTATATCCTTCTGGGATAAAATTTTGAAGTGTTTATTATAGAGTCAAAATATCTCTTTTATTTAGCGAGTCATGCTCAACCTCAATTGCTCGTTTCTTATTTTTCGAGTGCTGCTGGCACACTATCATTGGTTTAAGTTTTGGATCCAAATTTTCTAGAGCAACTCTTGAGGCAAATATGTCGTTGACGACTTTTTCCATGTTGATGACAATTCATTCTATTAACCAAATCTTTAATCATTTCCCAAATTATTTAATTTGGTTGTTCCGCAATCCCACAATTTTCTCTTATCATGTGCACATGTTTTTTCAATGGGATTTCCATCTAACTCTCTTCAGGAGATTTTAAGAGTGACTAATGTTTATTACCGCGGATTTATTTTATATCATAAGATCGATCTACTACGCTTCAGGCGTCTTTGGTATTTGAACTATTATAGTTCATTTTATCACAAATATATGTGATTTTGTCACACTTCATTAATTTATAAATTAATTTGGCAGATTACTTGCTAAATATTGCAAGTCACTTATTTTTATGAACTTCGGGTTCAATTGATTGGTGCGTGGATCAAGAATTGAAGATCGTTTTCATTTAATGAAATTTCTCGGCATTTATATCTTTTATATTCTTATCTCCCCCTAATGTCGGGAAATGATCTTCGTTAAATATGCAACTCAGCATAATTGCTATAAACCGATCTTTTGGATCGTGGGCTCGATATATTATTCCCGTTCATAAAAATACACTTTAGTGGTGATATGAATATAAGTTGCATATGTAAACTTAACTCGCAGATGGGAAATGTTTGATTCATTTCCACGCACTTATTAATAATCATAATATGCATCATTTTCATTTTTAAGTACATTTGTAGTACTCGTGGGGATAATTAGTAAAACTCTTCCGGAGCCAACTTTTAATATGTTATCATTTGCATAACTTTACCAACGATCCTTCGGGGATACAATATCTTTAACAATCATCATTCGGGATACAATATCTTTACCAATGATCCTTTGGGGATACAATACATTTATCAATGATCCTTCGGGGATCAAAATACTTGTGTCATTCAAACTTTATTTACGAATAATCAAATCAAATATTCTTCAAGAATATTTATCAAATTTAATAAATTAATTGTGTATTCTTCAGGAATAACAATTCAAACATTAAGAAAATAATCGACTTTTTCGATATTTTATAAGTACCCACATAATAAGATATATTTGTTCTCGATTAACAAAAAATATCCTTCAGGGATAATTCACATCTAATAATTGTTTCAACGAGAGCAATCGAATTTGGCATTTCACTATGAGTATCATGATGTAACTTTATTCGAAAGCATTTAATATTTGAACTTTGCTTCTTCGGGAGATTTGATATTTCTGCGGGAATATCATATCATGGTGTTCTTCAAGAATATTTAAAATTTAATTTTGATATTTATTCATAAATATCATATCATAATGTTATTCGAGAACATTTAAAACTTATTGCTACAACGGGAGCAATGTAATTTGATATTTCCAAACATATTGCTACTACGGGAGCAATTTAATTTGATATATATCGAATAATATCAAATCATGATGTTCTTCCAAAACGATCAATATAATATTTAAATCAGAGTTTATGTTCTTCAGGAACATTCAATTTAATTGATATATTAAGAATAATTGATTTGATATTACTTCAGGAATATCAAATTATAACGCGACTCAAACTTGTGAGTCGAACTTCATGATTTTTCCACAACCAATTTATTCAGAATGCCTCGACAGATTTAAAATCTTGTAATCGAAAGTGGAGTCAATCATACCACGTTTTTGGTAGTACGACCAACTTCGGATGATCGTATCTTTCTTTTAAATCTTTTCATAAAGCTAGTGGATCATTGACGGTGAATTTTCAAAGATATTATTCGAGATTATTAGTATATATAATCATAATCAATTTGATATTGGTATTTCTGCAGGAATATCATATCACGATGTTCTTCAGGAACATTTAATTTTGATATTTCGTCAGGAATATCATATCATGTCACGATGTTCTTCAGGAACATTTAATTTTGATATTTCTTCTATAATATCATATCACAATGTTCTTTAGGAACATTAAAAATTTAATCGATTTACTAATTAATTTGATATTACTTCAGAAATATCAGATTATAATGTTTTTCGGGAACATAGGATATTATGTCAGGAATATCAGATTATAATGTTCTTCGGGAACATATGATATTACTTCAGGAATATCAGCTTATAATGTTCTTCGGGAACATATGATATTACTTCAGGAATATCGAATTATAATGTTCTTCGGGAACATTAGAATTTAAGAAGAAAGGAGGAGAAGTGGATATATTTATAATTATTAATAAATATGTTGGGGGGGTTAAAACCGGATACGAAAACGCATTTCCAAGTCGGGACGCACGGGGCAAGGGCTTGCCCGGGGCCGACCATACATAAAGAAGCACGGAGCCCAAGCACGGCTCGCGGCACGGAGTATACGGTACGTTGGCAAAGGCACCCCCAGGCGTCCTAGACGGGAAAGCGACGATGGGGACGCGTCGGGTCACGGGTCACGGACCCCGCGGGCAAAACGCGCGGGGGAAGAGCTCGGGCATGACCGCGGTACGGGTCACGAATCGGGCAAGACGGGCCTCGGCGGGATGTAACGCGTGATATACGCACGTCCGAGGCTCGGGTCACGACGTCGTCTCGCAAGCCGTGAAGGGTTAGTGACCCCGGGTCGCGCTCGCGATCCACCTTCATAAAACCGTCAGGCGTCCCGTACGCAGGGACGGCGGGGATTAATCCAGCAGCCCGGATCGCACGATCAGTATCTGAGGGAGGGCTCATCCAGGGGAAGACAAGGACATCACCCACGTGATCCCACATGCATCGTCGGCATTCCGAGTCACGGGCCCCGGGGTGCTACTAGCTTCATTTAATGATGTAGACGTAGTACGTGGTCTGAATGTAATCATTCCATGACTCCCTATAAATAGGGGGCTTATCCCTTCAGATTAGGGGGCGGCACTAATTAGTGAATATACTCGATATTAAAAGAGTGGATAATAGAAATCCTTCAGAAGAGGCTTCAAAGCTCAAAACCTCTGTTCTTTCCCAGATCTAGTCCAACCCCTACTCCAGAATATAAATTTACATGTATTAGTATCGTTTTAAACCCTCAGTACACAGCCCAGCCCCGTATCATTCTATCCGATAAAAACGTGCTAAAACATTTGGCGCTAGAAGGAGGGGGTTGTTATACTAGACCCAGAGAAAGAAAGAAGAGCCGAAGCCATGTCTGATGGAGCCACCGCGTCAGATTCCTCCCGCTCCGCCACGAGGAAGAAGCTGGAGAGAGGGAAGATGCCCGCCGTCGAGTCAGACGCCGCCCCGCCACTCTCCCCAAAGGTCCCGGGGGATGTCCCCGGGAACGAAGACGCCGTCATCACCGGAGAGCTGAACGGCCACAACACGTCCAACCAATACCTCCGTAGCAGCTCCGAGGCCCGACGCCTCAGACGCCGCCAGCAGACCCACCGCCATGCACATCGCTCGGATCCTGAGTTCCGACGCGGACTACCTCCCCCCGAGACACCGTCCCGGGAATTGCACCTCCTTTTAGACACCCCCGAAAAGATCGACGTTGCGATGTCCGATCTCATACAGCGTAAGCGTACCCTAACTTCCCTCTCTATTCGTCCAGGTGAGAAGATTGGGAAAGGAAGCGCGTTCGGCCGTCTGGGGCCCGGTCACGCCAGCCACAGCGCGTTCGACCGCCTCGGAGGATGCCGTGCCGGCTCCAACCGCTACACAATCCCCGCCCGACGACTCGTCTTCGATCTCGGCGAGGAGGCCGGCAACCAATCGGCCCCAGCAGACCAGATCGGGGGAGACGGCGAGGAGAAGACTCGTCGCGCCGAGCCGGAGCAAGGTCCCGAGACCCGTGTCCCGCGACCACCGGGACCCGAGGCGGGTCTCCTGGACCTCTACAGCAAAGTGTCCGAGATGGAGAAAAAGCTGGCCGAGGCCCAGGCCCGACCGGAGCGGGTCGACTACTGCAAAGAACCCCTGGCCCTGGAGGTCGAGCACGCGGTCATGCAGTACGAGATCCAGCCCCTCCAGACCACCCTGTATGACGGGAAGACGGATCCCGAGATCCACCTCAGCCGCTTCCGTACATACATGTCCGGGAGGGGAGCTAGCGACGCCACGAGGTGCAGGCTTTTCCCCCTCACCCTCGGGGACGTGGCCCACAAATGGTTCGCGGGGATCTCCTCCCGTTCGATCCACTGTTTCGACGACCTCGTCCAGCGATTCGTGGCGCACTTCGCCTCCAAGGTGAACCGTCTCGAGCAGAGCCAGCGCCTGATCGGCATTCGCCAGAATGTGGAGGAAGGCGACGAGCGGTACGTGGACCGAGTCGGGGACATCCTGCTCGGCGGAGAAGAGGTCGGCGACGATCTCAAGCTGCACACGGCGATGAACGGACTCCGGAAGAATTCCGAGCTCTTCAAGCATCTGATGCTCAATTATCCACAGACCTACGAGGACTTCCGGGTAAAGGCCGCGGCACAGTGTTGGTACCAGCGCCTCATGCGCGGGACGGAAACCCCCGGAGACGCGAAACGGAAGGATCCCGCACCCGTGGAGGCAAGACCGAGTCACGTTCCCAGAAGAGGCCCTCCCAAGGCCCCGGAACGGGACCGTCCTGCCCCGAGTTATCGCGAGATGGAGGTCCGCCTGGTCGAGGTCATCGGCCAGGACACCGTGGCCATGATGCACGCACTCCAAGCCATGGGGGACGCCCTGACCAAACCCGAGCCCATGAGGATCTCGCCGGATAGACTCGACAGGCGCCTATGGTGCGCTTTCCACGAACAGCATGGGCACCCCACCGGCCAGTGTCGTCAGCTGCTCAGGCAATTATGGAAGTTGTTTGAGGAAGGGAAACTCTGGGAGCTCCTCGGCCGACCCGGGGACCGAGGGACCGGCCGGGTGGCCAACACGGACAACGGGAGAAATGTGGTCGCAACCCCGGGTCGCGGAGGGCAGAACCACGGCCAGTCCCCAGGACACGTCGGGCAGATCCTGATGATTGGCGGGCTGCAGCCCATCTCAGGTGAGGGCAGAAGGAAGGAAAAGCAAGAGATAGAGATATGGAGGATTTACCAAGAGACTAACCCCGCTCCCCCTCAAAGCTTGGCGGGACACGCCTCGATCACGTTCTCCCCGAAGGACCGCGAAGGGGTCGGCTACCCCAAGAGCGAGGCTTTGGTGATCGCCACCGCCATACTCGGAGAAGAAGTTGCGCGGCTCCTGGTCGATAACGGGGCCCACTGCAATATTTTGTACAAGCAGGCCCTCGACCAGATGAACGACATGGCACAATACATACTCCCCAGTAACATAAGACTGAAAGGCGTGGGGAAAGACGTGCTGATTCCCTACGGGACGGTGGTACTGCCTCTAGAATTGAAAGACGAGAAGAACCCCGAGATAAAGCTATTAAGGAACTTGACCTTCGTAATAGTCGATGAAGTTAGCGGGTATAACGCACTTTTGGGGAGGCCCTTTCTAGAAACTTTCGAAGCTGTGGCCTCCTCGTACTATTACTGTATCAAGTTCCCGGTTCCCTCCGGAGCCATTGGCACCGTGCGAGGGGACCAATTAATGGCAAAAAGGTGTTTGATGTATTCCTCGGATGAAGAAACCAAAGAAATAAATACTCACGAGGAAGTAGTCCCCGCGGACCCGGAACTCGAAATCAATCCCGAAACATCCGGGACCCGGGATGAAAAATGTGAGAAAAACCCAGAGGAGTCTTTCATAGTAATTGCAAAGGATGACCTGGATTCCGGAGTAGAACGTACACCGAACGCGGCCACTACAGAGCGGGTCTCGGACCCCGTCGCGATTCCAGGTCTCGAACCCGGCGGAGCGTCACGAGACGGTTTAGCCTCGGACCCAGGGCCGAGACCCTATATGGATAAAAAGCCGGAAATCAAACCCACGTCACGGAACGCGGAACCCTGTAGTCAAACCCGTGACACTCAGGACACGCTTCCGGGAACCCGAAACCGGGACAGCATAGGGGTCGAAGCTCTAGAGAAGACCGTCCCCCGTGAAGTTGGAAGCGACGAATGTCCACGGCAGTTGCTCCTCGGATCGTCAATGGCGCCCGCTACAATGGATGAGCTCGAGAAATTCCTCCGAGTCAACCTGCCTACATTCGCGTGGACGAGTGGGGAACTCGGCAGGGTTGACCCGGGACGCGCTTGCCACCACCTACGGCTGGATAACAAGCGCCGCGCCGTGGCCCAAAGACGCCGGAAGATGGGCCCCGAGAAAAATGAGGCGCTTAACTCCGAGGTAGACAAGTTGCTCCAAGATGGCTTTATCCGACTCGCCCCACATGACGTGACATGGGTCGCGAACGCGGTCATGGTGAGGAAAACTCAGGGGAAATGGAGGCTCTGCATCGATTACACCGACCTCAACGATGCGTGCCCCAAGGATCATTTACCAATGCCGCACATCGACCAATTAGTGGACAGCACCGCGGGACACGCCATTTTTTCGATCATGGACGCGAGCTCCGGATACCATCAAATCCCAATGAATCCCGACGATACCCGGCACACGGCATTCTATACAGGGAGCAACGTCTACTGCTGGGAACGAATGCCGTTCGGTCTGAAAAACGCAGGGGCCACCTACCAAAGGCTAGTAAACACCATGTTCGCCGGAGAACTCGGGAAAACAGTCGAGGTTTACATCGACGACATCATCGTCAAGAGCAAGAGCGAGTCCGACCACGTCAAAGATCTGGCCCGAGTGTTTGAGATCCTAGGTCAGTATAATATGAAGTTGAATCCCAGGAAATGTCACTTCGGGATTCGGAAGGGAATGTTCCTAGGCCACGTGTTCGGAGAAAACGGGCTCGAGCCCAACCCAGCAAAGATCAAGGCAATAATCGACATGCAAGAACCTCGGGACATCAAGGGAGTCCAACGCCTCACGGGATGCTTGGCGGCCCTTAGCCGGTACATCTCTCGCCTCGGTGACAAGACGCGCCCTTTTTTCGGGTCGATAAAAAATCAGGAGTTCCATTGGAAGAAGGATAGCCAGAAGGCGTTCACCCAGATCAAGGAATACCTCGCCGGCCCACACTTGCTCACGGTGCCGAAACCGGGAGAAAAGCTGTTTCTGTACCTCGCCGCGACGGAGGGCGCGGTTAGCGCCGTACTGGTCCGAGCCGAGGGTACCCTCCACATGCCCATCTATTTCATAAGCCACGTGTTGCACGAAGCTGAAACCCGCTATACCCCCCTCGAAAAGCTCGCCTACGCCCTCGTAATCTCGGTCCGGAAACTGAGAGCTTACCTTTTCGAACATCCGGTCGAGGTACTTACGACAATGCCGTTAAGACAAGTGTTGCACAGATCGGATGTCTCGGGAAGGTTGCTTCGATGGAGTCTGGAGTTAAGTCAATACGACCTGACCTTCGCGCCCCGCACATCGATCAAGGCGCAAGCCCTGGCGGATTTCATCGTGGAGCTCACTTTTCCCCACGGAGCACAGGGTCAGCACGCCCCTGGCAGCTTCACGTGGACGGGTCCTCAACCAGCGCGTGCTCGGGGGCCGGGGTGGTGCTCCTGGGGCCAGACGGAGATACGTTCACTCACGCGGTAAAGTTTAATTTTTTCGCAACTAATAACGAGGCCGAGTACGAGGCATTGGTAGCAGGTTTAGAAATGTCCGTGGCAGTCAGCGTTCCCCGCCTCCACATATTCATGGACTCACAACTAGTGGTGAACCAAGTCACCGGTGATTACGAGGCGAAGAGCGAGCAGATGAAGAAATATTTGGATTTGGTGTGGTCCCTCTGCGAGAAAATCCCGGACGTCCGTATCGAATAAATCCCGCGGGAGCACAACTCGCAGGCCGACGCTCTGTCCAAACTAGCCTCGGCCGAAGGATCCGCGGATTTATCCCGAGTCATCTTGACCCAGTTGAACTCACCATCCATCGCGGCCCAAGCGGAAGTAATGCCAGTTGGCACGGCACCCGGGACGCCTCCAGTCGAGACGCCCGGAACGGATTGGCGCGACCCGGTGCTGCGGTTCATCGAATCCGGGACCCTCCCCTCAGACCGAGTCGAAGCGAAGCAACTCCGCATACGCGCCGCGAGGTACACGATCCTAAACTCTCAATTATTCCGCAGGAGCTTCTCGATGCCGCTCTTGAAATGCGTCTCCAAAGAAGACGGGATGCGGGTACTTTCGGAGATCCACGAAGGACTATGCGGAAACCATGCCGGGGGCCGATCTCTCGCCCACAAAACAATGGGTCAGGGTTATTACTGGCCGAGCTTGCGCCGGGACGCGACCAACTTCGCCCGCAAATGCCTCCAGTGCCAGCTCATGGGGCCAAACATCCTGGTGGCCCCTGAAGAACTCAAGCCAATATACTCTCCGTGGCCGTTCGCTCGGTGGGGGATTGATATCATTGGACCTCTAGCCCCCGCGCCGGGAGGAGTCAAGTTCGCAATCGTGGCGGTAGACTACTTCACCAAGTGGGCCGAGGCGGAGGCGGTCCAAAAAATCGATCAAGCCAAAGTGATCAAGTTCATCTGGAGAAACATAATCTGCCGCTTCGGTTTGCCCGAGTCCATCATCTCGGACAACGGCAAGCAGTTCGACGGAACCGTGGTCGCAGAGTTCTGTGAGCAATGGGGGATCCGGAGGACGTTTTCCACCCCCTACCATCCACAGACGAATGGGCAAGTTGAGGCAGTGAACAAAATCTTGAAGCATACCCTTAAGGTGAAGCTCGAGTCGCGGAAACGGAAGTGGGCCGAGGAGTTACCCGAAGTGCTGTGGTCATACCGGACCACGGCCCGGAACGCCACGGGAGAAACACCATACGCTTTGGCATTCGGAGCCGAAGCGGTGATCCCGGCCGAGATCACGGTCCGTTCGCACCGAACCGCCCAGGCCATCACCCCGGAGAACGAAGCAGTTTTACGGCTGGAGCTGGATTTTCTGGAAGAACGAAGGCTAAGCTCCGACTCCCTCAACGCGATGAACAAACAGAGGATCGCCAGAGCTTATGACGCGCGGGTCCGCTCTCGCGAGTTCGAGATTGGGGACTTGGTATTGAAAAAGCTCCTCGGGACGCACTCCGGGGCCCTTGGACCGACGTGGGAAGGGCCGTTTCGGATCACCAAGTGTCTGTTAAACGGAGCATACGAGTTAGAACTGCCAGACGGGACCCCGGATCAGTACCGATGGAACGCACGACACTTGAAGAAGTTCTACCAGTAAGGAGAAGCCGCCGCGGTCCCGGATCAAGGAAAGCAAGTTTTACCTTTTTTCCTAAAAAAGGGAACATATAAAAACGGATATTTCCGCACAAGCTAAATGCCAAAGATCCCGGTAAAACTAATGAGCTCCTAAAAAGACCTCCGGGTCAAAGAGTCATAACGTACGGGGGAACATATAAAAACGGATATTTCCGCACGGTTGAAAAACCAAAGATCCCGGTAAAACTGATGAGCTCCTAAAAAGACCTCCAGGTCAAAGAGTCATAACGTACGGGGGAACATATAAAAACGGATATTTCCGCACGGCTGAAAAGCCAAAGATCCCGGTAAAACTGATGAGCTCCTAAAAAGACCTCCGGGTCAAAGAGTCATAACGTACGGGGGAACATATAAAAACGGATATTTCCGCACAGCTGAAAAGCCAAAAGATCCCGGTAAAACTAATGAGATCCTAAAAAAGGCATCCGGGTCAGAGAGTCATAACGTACGGAAAAAAGACGGATATGTTCCGCAGGCAAAAGCCACGAACTGTTCCCGGTAAAAAAGCACGAGACCAATACGGAACCACACGGGTCAGGATAAAGTCGATCCCAAAAAACACATGATAAAAACCCGCAACGGGCCCCCGGTACCCACTCCCGAGACCACGTCCCGTGAGACAGGGTCGCAAGGCGGCATCCCGAGCCTGTACCTTCCACCCGGACCCAGGGTCCCGAGATGAAATAGTAGGACAGCATCTCGGACCTTCAAACAAAATCCCATGTTTCCTTCCCGGAAGATCCCAGAAAAAGGGGTACATTCCCACTTTAGGCTCGGGTTGGGCCACCAAAAATACCAAAGCAAAACAACTCTACAATCATCAATTGGTGCACAAATAATGGATAAAAACACTGAACAAAAACCCAAATAAAAACCAAAGTCAAGCCACAAGGCTCGATTTTTTAATCCAAAGAGGCAGAGCCTCGTTAAGAAAAAAAAACATCCATAGTTTAGAATCCAGAAGCAAGAAAAAGAAATTGTCTTGGGCTAAATGCCCTCGGCCACCAACGGCCGCAAGAAGAAAGCAAAAACAGGAGGTAATAATGGTATTCAATCAAAGACCCCTTAAAAGAGGCTGCCGTCACTCTGAACCGCCCGCCACCTCGGGACACTGGCCATCCGCCTCGGCCATCACCTGATCTCCCTGCCCGGGAGCCGACACTACGGGAGCTTCTCCGACCGGATCTTCGCCAACGGTGAGGATTTCAGAAGGCTTCTCCAGGTAGCTTGACGCCACCTCCTCCATGATCACCTCCTGACCGGAATACGAACCACCCTTCGCCTCCGGGACCGCCTCGGGGACCACATCGGCATTCTCTCCCATCACTTCTGAGGCATGATCGGCGATTCCCGCCATCTCTTCCGCGGCAGTCAAGACAATCCCCGCCGGTCTCGACGGGGCGGCGTGAACGGGGGGCGAGCCGGGTCGAACCAAACGATCATAGGTGGGCCACCACCTCATGTCGATGTGAAGGTCCTCCTCTAGGTCGAGGAAGGGTTCGGAAATCCCAGGATCAAGCTCGCGTCCCTCCATGTACTTTTTCCAGTAGGCCAGGACGCCGGCAAGGAGTGCTGGATCGTTGGTTCGGTGGGCGTGCCGGACTATATCCGCCATGGAGCGAGAGTAGAAGTGATCCAGGAGAATCGTGTGATCGGTCCAGGGGCTCTCAAGATAGGCCTCCAGCTCGTCGATGCGGGCATCAGCCTCCGCCTGCCGTTCCCGGAGGGACGCCACCTCTGCAGCCCGAGTGGCGAGAGTTTGTTCCAACTGCGCCGCGCGGGCCGTCGCCTCGGATAGCGCAGTAGTTAACTGCGCGACCCGGGCCTCCGCCGCCGCAGTCCCGGCAACCGCCTCCTCTAACTTCTCCCCTCGAAGATCCGCCACGGCGCGCCGTTTATCCCGGTCTCCCGACGAAGCGGCGAGGGCCTCGGTGCTCTGCCGGAGAGCCTCCTCGTTCTCTTTGAGTTCGCCGCTCAGCTGTTCGTTCCGGGAGACCACGTCCACGTTCAGGCGGCCTAGCTCCTCGATGGTCTTTTCCCTCTCGTTGGCCAGATCCATCCAGTGCTTGATCTGACGAGCCTGCCCCTCGAGCCAGTCGTGGAACGCGGCCATGGCCACTGTGGCCTGACTCTGTAGCATGGACGCAAGGAGGAATGCCTCATCCGGATTCCGGTTGGTGGCTTGTAGCTCCTGAGTCCAACAGCGGGCCACCGAGTCGATTGCCCGGCCTACGGGGAGTCCCGGGGTAGATACGGGGGGCAAGGGCCCCCGGCTCGCAGCATACTGGAGCAGCAGCGGCGCTTAATGAGGCGCCGAGCCCAAGACCCTGCCATCACAAAACACCGACGTGACCGAATCGATTAACCGCGGCGAAAGAATGTCGGAATAAGATACAAGGATTGAGCAGCGAGGCGCCTACCTCTGAGCGACGCCCGGGTCGACCCCATAAATCGGCGTGATCCCCACGGCCGGCACGGTCCCGGAAGGCCCTATCTGCGGCGGCTCGACGCTGGCCCGGGGGCCGGATCCGACATCCTCTGGGACGAAGGGTGCCCTCCGCTTCCGGGGCAGAGACGGTTCGGGCATCTCCGGGATATCCTGAGAAAATACCCCGCCGAAGGGCGAATCAGGAAAGGACCCTATCAGAGTTTCCCTCGCGGGAGACGACCCGTCCGATACAGCGTCTGCGTGACCCCCGTCCCGGGACCCGGGAACGCGGCTGCCAGAGGGAGACGCGTGGATCACACCCCCCGCGTCCACTATGGCGGTACCATGGGGGATCTCGGGAAGTGATCCTGAATCTCGGGACTCCGCTCCCTGCGATAGCAGCGGCGAAGGCTGACGGTCTCGGCGGGCCCGGGGGGCGGGCCGGGCCGGGATCACAGGCGGCGGTGCGGCGACCAAACCGCGGGTCCTCGCTCTCAGGGCAGGCCTGCGAGGCGGCGGCGCGGGAGTCGGCATTTTCCGGTCGGGAACTCCTGGGCATTTGGACATCTTGTCACGGGGGCGATCTTCGAAAACTCGATTAAACGGGGCTGCAACACGACCGTCAAAACCCATTAGCACACCAAGGGGTACCAACCCGAAAACCTAGTAGGAAACAAGAGCGGGGCTTTATTACCTGGGTACGGGTGGAACAGATGCTTAGGGGGACAAATTAGGCGAGCGGCGTCCCGGGACTCCTCAGTGCACAGGTGGTCGACGCGGCGGCGTCTAGACAGCAAGGCGGCGGCAAACTTCAGAGCGACCTGATAATCCCAATTCAGCGGTCCCTCTCGGCGAGTGTTTACACCTGCGAGATCAATAGGAAGAGTTAAAATCAGTAAGGCAGGGAATACTTAGAAACGTTTCGACCCTTACTGGCGATCTTGTCATGATAGCGAGTGGGGATGTCGACCTCCCCGCTGGGGGTCTGGGTCCGCCACGCTCCCGAGACATACACCCACTGGGCCCAGGGAAGCTCCACCTTAGATACCTTCACCCCAACGGCGGGCAGTCCGGGGCGGCTCTTTACGGTATAATCACCATCGTCTCCCCCAAAGCCAGAAATCACGAATGAGCGCCGAATCTCCGAATCCGTGAGGGTCCGATAGAGGCCTACGTTGCCCAACATAGAGAGCACCCCGATGAGTTGCGACCATCCATTGGGGTGGATCTGATGAGGGGCAACTTCCCAGAACCGGAGCGCGGCACTGACACTGGGATGCAACGGGAACCGGAGCCCTACCTCCATCGCCTCCGTCCCGATCGCCACCATCCCCGGGGGCGGGCAGCAAGCGGATTCCCCGGCCCGAGGTATGTAGACGTGAACATCATTTGGGATCCGCCACCTCTCCCGTCTTATCATAGCGGGGGTCACGATGCTCACCCGACCATGGGCCCCCCATCCGGGGGTACTACAGGCACGTGTAGAGCGGGCTAGGGGCCGCGACGGCGCGCCGGGATAAGGGTTCTCGCGGAAATAGGACTCCCAAAGAAACTCGACGGGCGGAGGGTACTCCTCGTCCATCAACGCGTCGAATTGCTGGAACAAGATGTTCATATCCGTTTCTGAGTCCGACGTCGATTCGCGGGGAGCCTCCTCCCCCGCCGAATCTTCGGATGATGTGTCCGACAACATGAGTTCTTTTCCCCGGGATGACGACATCTAAGCCTGTATAAACAAGTGAAATAACGAAGGATTTACCTTGAGCAAAAACTCTGAAGGACTGGAGGGCGAGGAACCGGCGATACCTAGGGTTAGTAAAGCAGAATTGAAGATGCGAAAAAGAAACTGATGCGCATTTGGGGGTTTTTTATAAAGGAAAGCCGCACCAGTAAGGGGACAAGCGGGAACGGTTATTGATAAAAACACTCAAGTGCACCCGAGGCCCAACACGCAAGAAATGGGGGCCCAATCGACTGTGGCCCATCCACGGCGTGACATCAGCCCGCGTTCCGAGGCGCGGGGCCCGTTTCACGGAATGAAAACCCGGGATGGAAGATCCTATTTTTTTTTTGATAATTATGACGTCTCCCCGGAAATAGAACGCAGTGTCGCGGAAGTTCCCCGCACAGGCGCCGCGGAGATCCAAAGGAACGACCCGCGGTCCCTACGATCCCGCGCACCGGGTTCCCGGCGATGAAAGGGGCGTAACCGGACGGCGGGGCATATCGTTTTATGCCGCGAAGGTATTTGAGTCGAACGAGAAAAGAATGACAACGGGAAACCTCAAAAGAAAAGCATAGCTTCATTAAAACAAATCTCCAACCGGGGGAGAACCCTTTACATCAAAAGATCGAGACTAGAGATTACAACGAGAAAAGATGGGGTTGAAACAGGGAAGGCCGCGAGGATCAGGCGCTGGAGGACCCGGGGCTCTCCGAGGCTCGGTCCGGCCAAGACCTCCGGATCCATTGGCTGTCGAAGACGGAGATGGCAAACCCAGACCCCGGATTCCACACCAACTGGACGTGCCATCCCTTCCGGAGCCCGGTATGCTGAACGAATCTGATCCAGCCCTGACCCCCGAGAGCTATCTGCCGGCGTAGGCGGGTCTTGGAGACCGTCCACACCTGGCCCCCGTCATCGGTCAGCGTGATCTCAGGACCCAGCAACCCCTCCAGCGGACGGACGAACGCCATCGGTAGGGGGAAGTTCCCGTAGTGCCAACGGCCTTTGAATTTCCGAGACAAGCGTCACCATCCCGAAGAGCACGAGATGACCTCTGGCGCCATGGAGAAACGTTTACCTAATGGAAAGAGTGCAGATTGGAGTTTTCTCAAAGTTGCCTAAACACCTAGCCTTTATAGGGGCGGGAAGGTGCGCTTAGTGGGGCGAAATAGGCGGGAATATTCCCGCCACTTATTCATGGTATGACTATGTGATTCGAAAACCGGGGGCGGCACCCACCGGCCCGATGGATGAGACCGGGCCGCAGAGGGATCCCGCGTCCCGAGAAAAACCGCTCCAGTCGCATTGCCCAAAAAATTGCTAAGGCCTTTTTGCCCCCCCAGAGGGTGTCCCAAGGCTGATTTTCTCCCCTAGCACGAAGCTGAAATACGGCCGGCCATTATCCCCAACGGACGGAGACATCACCAGAAGAAAGACCTCCGGCGATCTCTCCGGGGGCCAATGTTGGGGGGGTTAAAACCGGATACGAAAACGCATTTCCAAGTCGGGACGCACGGGGCAAGGGCTTGCCCGGGGCCGACCATACATAAAGAAGCACGGAGCCCAAGCACGGCTCGCGGCACGGAGTATACGGTACGTTGGCAAAGGCACCCCCAGGCGTCCTAGACGGGAAAGCGACGATGGGGACGCGTCGGGTCACGGGTCACGGGTCACGGACCCCGCGGGCAAAACGCGCGGGGGAAGAGCTCGGGCATGACCGCGGTACGGGTCACGAATCGGGCAAGACGGGCCTCGGCGGGATGTAACGCGTGATATACGCACGTCCGAGGCTCGGGTCACGACGTCGTCTCGCAAGCCGTGAAGGGTTAGTGACCCCGGGTCGCGCTCGCGATCCACCTTCATAAAACCGTCAGGCGTCCCGTACGCAGGGACGGCGGGGATTAATCCAGCAGCCCGGATCGCACGATCAGTATCTGAGGGAGGGCTCATCCAGGGGAAGACAAGGACATCACCCACGTGATCCCACATGCATCGTCGGCATTCCGAGTCACGGGCCCCGGGGTGCTACTAGCTTCATTTAATGATGTAGACGTAGTACGTGGTCTGAATGTAATCATTCCATGACTCCCTATAAATAGGGGGCTTATCCCTTCAGATTAGGGGGCGGCACTAATTAGTGAATATACTCGATATTAAAAGAGTGGATAATAGAAATCCTTCAGAAGAGGCTTCAAAGCTCAAAACCTCTGTTCTTTCCCAGATCTAGTCCAACCCCTACTCCAGAATATAAATTTACATGTATTAGTATCGTTTCAAACCCTCAGTACACAGCCCAGCCCCGTATCATTCTATCCGATAAAAACGTGCTAAAACAAAATATAAATATAAATTCTTACTTGATTGGAACTTCATATCAAAACGTAGTTGAAATCTTCGGATCTTGGATGAGTAGAACTTCGATGAAGAACGCGGTTGAGCGATCGTGCTGGTAACGTGTTATAAACTCAAGAGAATTGAGAGAGAATAATAGATTAGATATAGAGAGAACATCAGAGAAGAATAGAATTGTTGTGAATTCTTGTGAATTGTTGTATTCATTCATATGGGGAGACCCCTTTATATAGGATACAATCTAGGGTTTCTGACTTAGCCAACAAGTCATTCACTATAATATAATAATATTCATAACAATTATACAGTAATTTCGTTGAACTATGAAAATATTGATCTTTTTGTTTAGAAAGTAGTGTGCAAATTTTATGTCGATTCGATTGGAAATACGATTGTCCATTTGGGTTCGGTTGGTAGGTGTTCTCATTTTGACTAGATTGGTAAATGCCTTATTCATATTTGAAAAAGTCGTTGATTCTCTCCATATATTTATCCTTTTCACTTTTGGATCGTAATTAAATATAACTCCTACTCCATAATTAATCTTTCTTCATAAAAAGAATTACTTTTCACTTTCAAACATCCTATTCTCATACATACACTCCTTGATTTGGCCATGAATACTACTACTACTGCTGCGGATCAAACCATTGATTCAAATGCGTCGAATGCGTCAGTGGACGAATTCGATGGAGAGAGTATAAAAGAGAATGAAGCAGTCCTCAAGTTCATAAGCGATATGCTTATGGACGACGACTCAGAAATCGAGCAGTACACGATTCATCAGGATCTCCTCCAAGCCACCGAGAAATCCTTGTACGATGCCCTCGTCGATCATTCCGAGCCGGGAGGAGTAAACAATAAGAACCGATATCGGGAAGCAGACCACGATTATTCGACCACCGATGATCAACACATCTCCAGGAGTAACAAACAACCTGCCCTCGACGACCCCGACGAAGCCGGGCCCCTAGAGCCGCACGACGATTTGGTGCTTTTCCCCAACTCCAGGCGATCATCGCGGAAATCAAAGACCAAAAAAGTCCAATCGAAAAACGAACAACGAGAAGCAGGAGGAGTCGTGGTAGTCGACCTGAGCAGCCTCCTAGTGCAGTGCGCGCAAGCAATGGAACGTTTCGACATCAAGTCAGCCACGGCTCTTCTTTATCGGATACGAAAGCACTCGTCCCCTCTCGGAACCGCCTCCGAGAGGGTGGCCCACTACTTCGCAAACGCCCTCGAGGCTCGACTCTTTGGCACCGGGAAAGCCCTCGAGGAATGCCGGACGCCCTGCCGCAACATCACTTCGTGCCCTTTCACGACCATGTCCAACCTCTTCACAAAGTCCACCATAGCCAACCTGGCCTCTGATGACGTGGCCACGCTCCACGTCATCGACTTCGGGATCAAGAACGGATTCCAGTGGCCCAGCTTGATCCAGGCCCTCTCCGAGAGGCCCGGCGGGCCCCCGAAGCTCCGCATCACCGGGATTGACCACCCATTGACGGGCTTTCGCCCGGCCGAGCGCGTGCTCCACGCGGGCGACCAGCTGGCGAGGCACTGCGAGACGTTCGGGGTCCCGTTCGAGTACAACGGGATCGCAAAGGAGTGGGACCGGATCAGGATAGAGGACCTGAAGCTCCGCGAGGGCGAGGTGGTAATTGCACACTCGTTGTACCGGATGCACGAGTTGTCGGAGAACGAGGAGGACAGCGCGAGGGACAAGGTTCTGAAGCTGATAAGGCGGGTGGAGCCGAGGGTGTTTATTCACGGGGTGGTCAACGGGGCTTACAACAATGCGCCGTTTTTCGTGACGAGGTTCAAGGAGGCTTTGTCCTTTTACGGGGCGTTTTTCGACATGATGGAGGCGATTGTGCCGCCGGAGGAGGAGGAGGAGCAGATGGCGAGAGTGGGGTTCGAAGAGAACGTGCTGGGGAGAGGGGCGATGAACATCGTGGCTTGCGAGGGGGCGGATATAGTGGAAAGCCCAGAGACGTACAAGCAGTGGGGGCGAAGGAGTAGGAGGATCGGGTTCAGGCAGCTGCCGGTAGAAGGGGAGATAATGAGACGTATGAACAAAGTGAAGTCGAGTTATCATAAGGAATTTTCGGTTTCGGAAGACGAGCAGTGGGTTCTTTTTCAATGGAAAGGCCGTGCTATGTTTGCCTTTTCATCCTGGCAACCTCATAACGCCTACTAGACACATTGACACACGGACTTTTCTGATTTTTCTATCCTTATTCCTTTGTTTTTTCTTACTTTTTCTTCTTTTGGAATGTATTGTAACTAGGCTGACCGCTACCTCAACCTAGCGGTCGTTAGGCTGACCGCTACACAAGCGCTACCAAGTCGCTGCTCGTTCGCGAATTGGGTGCAGAAGGTCTGGGAAGATTAAAACTAATAGCAGCGACCGCTACAAACTTATAGCGCCCACTACATGACCTTATAGATCCCTGTAAGGCCCATGTTCAATTGACCAAGCCCATGTTGTTAAGAAAACAAAACGCGAATGAAAAAATATAAATTTGGTGTATATAATTTTCCCTTCCTCCACTCTTAATATGTTTCCCAGCACATGGGAGAGGAATGACCAGAAGAAGTCAAGTCAACACAAATGTAAATTTTTCTCAAGATTTAAATTTTGCCTTTTGATATTGATGGTGCGTTCGAAGAGAAGAATGATTTCTCTTTACTTAATTATACTGTAATTTCGTTGAACCATCCGTTGAAATTATTAATCTTTTTGTTTGGAAAGTAGTATCCAAATTTTATTATTGATCTTTTTGTTTGGAAAGTAGTGTCCAAATTTTATGTAGATCCGATTGGAGATACGGCGTGGGGGAAGGTGTTGTCCATTTGGGTTCGGTTGGTATTCTCATTTTGATTCGATTGGTAAATAACTTATTCAATTACTACTACAGTATGTATGAAGGTGACTACAATATGTATATACACCTTACACGGAGTATTTATTAATTAGATAAAAAAAGCCCTTAAATCTTTATGCAATCTTGCTTTTGATAGATAAATAAATAAATAAATCTTTTTATTCATTTATTTGAAAAAGTCGTTGATTCTCTCCTTTTCACTTTTGGAGCGTAATTAAATATTACTCAATAATTATTCTTCTTTTATAATAAATTAATTACTAATTAGTAGTATGAATTGCATGGCAATTTGAAATATCCTATTTTTCTCATTCATACCCTCCTTGATTTGGTTAATTGGTTCCCAACTTTCCCATGGCCATGAATAGTACTACTACTTCTGCTCAAACCATTGATTCTCATGTTCCGGCGACGGTAGCCGACAAATTCGACGGAGAGAGTATAAAAGAGAACGAAGCAGTCCTCAAGTTCATAAACGATATGCTTATGGACGACAACCTGGAACTCGAGCAATACTCGCTCCATCCGGCTCTCCTCCAAGCCACCGAGAAATCCTTGCACGATGCCCTCGTCGATCATTCAGAGCCGGGAGGAGTAAAGAATAAGAACCGATATCGAGAAGCAGACGACGATTATTCGACCACCGATGATCAACACATCTCCAGGAGTAACAAACAACCCGCCCTCGACGACCCCGACGAAGCAGGCCCGCTAGAGAAGTACGACGATTTAGTGCTTTTCCCCGACTCCTCCGCCCAAAGAAGACGATCATTTCGAAAAGCAAAGACCAAAAAACTCCAATCGACGAACGAACAACAACGAGGAGTAGCAGTAGTCGACCTGAGCATCCTCCTAATGCAGTGCGCACAAGCAATCGAGAGGTTCAACATCAAGGCAGCAACAGATCTTCTGTATCGGATACGAAAGCACTCGTCCCCTCTCGGAACAGCCCCCGAGAGGGTGGCCCACTACTTCGCCAACGCCCTCGAGGCTCGACTCTCCGGCACCGGAAAAGCCCTCAGGGAATTCCGAACCCCCTGCCGCGGAGTCCTCAGAGCCCTCCGCCTCTGCATCACGTCCTGCCCTTTCATGACCATGTCCAGCCTCTTCACAAAGTCAACCATCACGAACATCCTTGCAGACGATGACGAGGCAGCCACGCTCCACGTCATCGACTTCGGGATCATGTACGGATTCCAGTGGCCCTGTCTCATCCAGGCCCTGTCGGAAAGGCCCGACGGGCCCCCGAAGCTCCGCATCACCGGGATCGACGATCCCCTGCCGGGATTCCGCCCGGCCGAGCGGGTCCTCCACACTGGGGACCAGATCGCGAAGTACTGCGAGAGGTTCGGGGTCCCGTTCGAGTACAACGGGATCGCAAAGGAGTGGGACCGGGTCAGGATAGAGGATCTGAAGCTCCGCGAGGGCGAAGTGGTAATTGTACACTCGTTGTACCGGATGCACGGGCTGTCGGAGAACAACGAGGTGGACAGCGCTAGGGACAAGGTTCTGAAGCTGATACGTCAGATCGAGCCGAGGGTGTTTGTTCACGGGGTGGTCAACGGGGCTTACAAGAACGCGCCTTTCTTCGTGCCGAGGTTCAAGGAGGCGTTGACCCACTACGGAGCGATATTCGACATGCTGGAGGTGACGGTGCCGCAGGAGGAAGAGGGGCAGATGACGAGAGGGGGGTTAGAGGATTACGTGCTGGGGAGAGGGGTGATGAACGTTGTGGCTTGCGAGGGGGCGGATATAGTGGAGAGTCCGGAGACGTACAAGCAGTGGGGGCGAAGGAGTAGGAGGATCGGGTTCAGACAGCTGCCGGTGGAAGGGGAGATAATGAGACGTATGAAGAAAGTGGAGTCGAGTTATCATAAGGAATTCTCGGTTTCGGAAGACGAGGAGTGGGTTCTTTTTCAATGGAAAGGCCGTGCTATGTTTGCATTTTCATCCTGGCAAACTCAAAACGCCTACTAGACACATTGACACACAGACTTTTGATTTTTCTATCTGTTGAGGATTCGCACAACAAGGTCTAACCAACCGAATAAATCCGATCAAATTAGACTTTCATAAACCACACGACGTGAACAACTCAAAACCGAACGAATATGATTTGACTCTCCAGCTCACAATCACTCACGTTTATGTGAACTCACAAGAATATAAAAGCACGATAAACAACACACACAAGACAAGATTTTACTGCCTGCTGCCTCTGCCGCTGCCCGGCATGATGAACAAGATATACTTTTCATCATCCCTTGTTCATGTTCTAGATGGGCCCGGAGATCAGAATGAATGTAATCCAAGTTCCCTTGTCACCCGAAGTGACGGCAGACTCTACCGCAACTACTCCCGTAGCCACTGCCATAGGTGCTGCCTTAACTCTGCGGCAGATGTTGCCTACCTGCTGCTGCCACCACAATACTGCCTGCCACAGTAATCGCAGTGCCCTCAGATAACACACTCCATTCCTCTACTCTCCTTCCAGCACTAACGTGCTACCTCTCTTCCCTTGGAAGAATATTCCATTAGAACATGAACAACCCTTGGTTAAAAGCTTCGACGAGCTATCAACCAAGCTTCAGTGTAGAGTCGAACCACCTCAACTTTACAAGTTAGGTTAATTTCCAAGAATGATAGAACCTCCATCCATCTCCTTAAAACCATCTAACCACTGCCGCATGGGTCTTACGTGAACCGTGCACCCTGAATCGTTAATCTACTATGCCCCCTTCCTTGAAGTGACAATCGGAGGCTTGTCGCATAACCCTGCCGCAGTTGATGCCTCAGCAACATCAGCTTCGTGATGTGCTAGATCCATAATCCACTTTGCCCCCTTCCTCGAAGTGACAATCGGAGGCCTGCCGCATAACCCTGCCGCAGTTGCTGCCTCAGCAACATCATCATCGTGATGTGCTTGATCCATAATCCACTATGCCCCCTTCCTTGAAGTGACAATCGGAGGCCTGCTGCAGTTCCCTCTGCCGCAGTTGCTGCCTCAGCAACATCATCACCGTGATGTGCTAGATTCATCCTTGATTCAGCTCCTTCTTGACGAGACGAACCCTCCTCAAGAACCTGGTTTTGTTACCTTTGAAAACACCCCGTGCCTTCATGAGATGATGCCTTGTTCTTCACTCTTCCGACTCCTCTTCTGAAGTTGCCTTGAGTACGAACTCTCCAGTTCCTGCCGTAACGTTTCGACAGCCGGCTCCTTGGGCACAACAATAATTACCTTGCCTCCAGCAATTAATCATTGCCATATGTGTCCCCTGCGAACAACCCTTGCCTTCTGGTTCTGCCATAGTGCCTGCCTTTTCAGTACCTGCCGGAACTTCGTCCTGCCGCAGAGCCTGCCTGAGTACCTGCTGCCGCAGCTTCAGCTGCATCATCCATAGGTTTATCAGTTCCCCTTGCCTGGAGAATGGCAGTGCTAGCAGCAACCTCCTGCTGTGTTTTCATCGCCTTGCCTTCGATCAGCCAAGGACCAAAGTTATTCTTGTCGACACCTTGTCCTCATCATCCTTCTTCGATCCAAGCTTCAGCATCTTCTCGTGATTTATCTTCCCACAGACGGCGCCACTTGTTGAGGATTCGCACAACAAGGTCTAACCAACCGAATAAATCCGATCAAATTAGACTTTCATAAACCACACGACGTGAACAACTCAAAACCGAACGAATATTATTTGACTCTCCAGCTCACAATCACTCACGTTAATGTGAACTCACAAGAATATAAAAGCACGATAAACAACACACACAAGACAAGATTTTACGAGCTTCGGTATCGCGCTGCCTATGGCGAGGCAGCCGCTACCTACGTGCTCGGGGAGAGGGGTGTTTCTTCTTTATTAAACGTAAACGAGATTACAATCACTCTTGATAATCCTGAGCCAACAATGCGTAAGCGATTATCGATCTAACCTCACGTCTAATAACAAGTATTGAAATCCTAATACTTTCGCCATGCCTCTCTCTCACATCTCGCTGCTGTAGCTCGACGTGATTATATAGGCTTCCTGGACGTCGCTTTATGGTAGGAATAGGTTCCTTGTCCTCCAAGGATTCCGTTGCCTTTTGAATCACCTCAATCGGATAAGTATGGAAAGAGATATTCAATTTTTGGTCTCTTACCAAAAATAGGAGATCCTGCCTAGATCTTGCCTCCTGCCAGGGAACTGGTTTCTGCCTTCGCTCTGCGGCAGAGTTAACGCCTTCGTCCTGCCGCATGGAACTGCCTTACATAAATTTAGAATTTCGAACATATTTTCACAAATCTCCACCTTGTTCAAACTTCTAAACACATGTCACCTATCTTGCAGTAGTGATCAAGTACTGCTCATCCCTGCCGAGTTAAGAAATCAAGCAAATCCTTTGCAACCACCTTATTTACCAATCCATGATCGAACCCGACCATCCGACTCCAGTCCCAGCATGATTTCAGATCACGCTGACCTTCATATGATCATGCCCGATCATATTTCTCCTAGTATTGACATTAGGCTTCAGCCTGCCATGCCCAATACTACCGCAGCTCCTGCCTTAGGTACTGCCTTCCCAAATTCTTCAACACCACCCTGCGGCATCAAGAATTTGTACATGACATAAGTCATAATCCGAAAGTAGATGTCACTCCACCTTCCCGCATCTCCTCCAGAGACGACTTCATCAAGTTAGCAACTCACAGTTGTGCCTGCCGCAGCCTGAATCTTGTTGCCTAACTCGGCCCCCTATGGCAGCACGAAGCCTACCACAGCCCTGCAGCACCACGAGAGTGCCTACTGCATTCCCTGCGGCATCACAAAAGTGCCTACCACAGTCCCTGCGGCACCACGAAAGTGCCTGCCGCAGCCCCTGCACAATTTCAACATTGTGAGGTTGTCCTCTTGGGACTTGATGCAAACATGCATCTCTGATGTGAAATATGGAGCGCGATCCATTTTCATATCCCGAAAAGTTGATGTAGATCACCTTTCCCCACCTCCGGATATCACCAGAGCGTGAATCCTCCAAGTCAACAACTCATAGAACTGCCTGCCGCAGCCTGAGTCTTGCCGCTGCCCTTGAACCTTGCAATAACATCGAAATGCCTACTGCAGTCCCTTCACAATGCTTCGAAGCTTGTGAAACAGTCCACGTGGGACCAGATGCCGATGCACGTCCCTACTGGTACTCTTTGCCGCAATCGCCCTTGCGGTAGTTGCTACCGTAGTCGCTATCGTAGTCTCTGCCTGCAGTCTCTACCATAGTCAATGCCTCCACCTCGAGGAGCATTATATCCTGTTGAAGTATTTCGAACGAGTCTAATCAACCCTATGCATCACATCACCATAACAAGAGTCTTAGCATGACCGCTTCATCTTGTTATATCCGGCAAAAGAACGCTGTCTCTGCCCCTGCCATGCCATATGGCAGACCTTGCATGTCTGTACCTTACCACACAAACACTTGAATGCTTTGTGTTTTCAGGTAGTTACACCACACGGCTACCAGTAGAGTTCGTGCAGTAGCTCCTACTGCTGTCGTGGTTACCACTTGTGTGTACAGCGGTTGTTCCTACTTAACCAAGCCTTTCCAAGAAGTCACCCTGCCTCTAAGCTTGAACAAGCATTACTAAGAAGAAGTCCATCTTCTCTGCTTGAAACCAAGTGAATCAACACTTATCTATAAGCAACGAACAACTTGACACCAAATCCACCTTCAAATGTCACTGCCTTGACACTTGGCTCTACGGTAATCCCTATTGCCTCTGCCTAGGCAATAGTAGTCTCTGCCTCCACTTGAAATAGCGGAAACCATCTGCCTCTTTCCCGGACAGATTCCAGGTCTTGTTGCTTTGTCCCTAAGTAGATTAATAATGGTTGAACCGAAGGTTCCAGCCCATCCCCTTGGTACATCTCTTGCACCTCCTTCTACTCATGAGTATAGCCCGCAGCAGATGCTGCCGCAGTTGCCGCTACACCAACAACAATCCTTGTTGATTTTATAGTATCAAGACTACCAAAATCAACATCCCCACATCCAATTCGAGCATCATCCCTGACCTCCATCTTCTTGGACGTGAAACCGTAACCCAACGGTTACATTGACATACCTCAACAACCTTCGAACTGCCACCAGCGACTCCCGCTCATACACCTCGATATCACACTCATAACATGATCAATATCAGGCCTGCTATACACCATAGCATGTATGAGACTTCCCATTGCTCTAGGCACTGCTGCCCTGGCTGCTGCGACCGTTCACCCTGCCGCAGGGCAATTCTCCACAGAAAGTATTAAGTGCTGCCTAAGGGAAGTTGCGCAACTCCACCTCAAAAATAGCAACACTATCCTGTCATTCGCACCTTCTTCCACCATTAGAGCATTATACACAACATCAGTTCGTGCAAACCCCTTAGCTTGATGAATGACAATATCATTCGCACCTTCTTCCACCATTAGAGCGTTTAACACAAATCAACTTGTGTAAACCTCTTAGGTTGATGAATGATCCCCCTTTCTGCATAAATGGACAACCGATACACTCCCGATCAGTTTTATGTTGAGTATTGTCAATCAAGTAGTCGCTCTGCCGCGAGCTACCTCCCGACAGTCGCTCTGCCGCAGCTATTGCCGCTGCTGCCCTGTCGTTGCCATCGACGATGTATTGGCCATTGTCTCCACCTTCAACGATGTCTTCCTCATCTTGAAGTTTGGTAATATGGTAGTCGCTACCCCAGCGAAGTTGCTGCCGCAGTCAATGCCACTGCCATGCCTCTGCCGCTGCCTTCGACAATGCCTCCGCCGCTGCCATGAGCGACCCCATCCGCCGATGCCTTCACCTCCAGCGATGCCTGAACATCCTGAGGCTATTTAATTCGGTAATCGCTGCTTCGATTTACCCCAGCGCAGTTGCTGCCGCAGTCATTGCCACTGCCTGCTGCCTCTGCCGCTGCCCGGCATGATGAACAAGATATACTTTTCATCATCCCTTGTCCATGTTCTAGATGGGCCCGGAGATCAGAATGAATGTAATCCAAGTTCCCTTGTCACCCGAAGTGACGGCAGACTCTACCGCAACTACTCCCGTAGCCACTGCCATAGGTGCTGCCTTAACTCTGCGGCAGATGTTGCCTACCTGCTGCTGCCACCACAATACTGCCTGCCACAGTAATCGCAGTGCCCTCAGATAACACACTCCATTCCTCTACTCTCCTTCCAGCACTAACGTGCTACCTCTCTTCCCTTGGAAGAATATTCCATTAGAACATGAACAACCCTTGGTTAAAAGCTTCGACGAGCTATCAACCAAGCTTCAGTGTAGAGTCGAACCACCTCAACTTTACAAGTTAGGTTAATTTCCAAGAATGATAGAACCTCCATCCATCTCCTTAAAACCATCTAACCACTGCCGCATGGGTCTTACGTGAACCGTGCACCCTGAATCGTTAATCTACTATGCCCCCTTCCTTGAAGTGACAATCGGAGGCTTGTCGCATAACCCTGCCGCAGTTGATGCCTCAGCAACATCAGCTTCGTGATGTGCTAGATCCATAATCCACTTTGCCCCCTTCCTCGAAGTGACAATCGGAGGCCTGCCGCATAACCCTGCCGCAGTTGCTGCCTCAGCAACATCATCGTCGTGATGTGCTTGATCCATAATCCACTATGCCCCCTTCCTTGAAGTGACAATCGGAGGCCTGCTGCAGTTCCCTCTGCCGCAGTTGCTGCCTCAGCAACATCATCACCGTGATGTGCTAGATTCATCCTTGATTCAGCTCCTTCTTGACGAGACGAACCCTCCTCAAGAACCTGGTTTTGTTACCTTTGAAAACACCCCGTGCCTTCATGAGATGATGCCTTGTTCTTCACTCTTCCGACTCCTCTTCTGAAGTTGCCTTGAGTACGAACTCTCCAGTTCCTGCCGTAACGTTTCGACAGCCGGCTCCTTGGGCACAACAATAATTACCTTGCCTCCAGCAATTAATCATTGCCATATGTGTCCCCTGCGAACAACCCTTGCCTTCTGGTTCTGCCATAGTGCCTGCCTTTTCAGTACCTGCCGGAACTTCGTCCTGCCGCAGAGCCTGCCTGAGTACCTGCTGCCGCAGCTTCAGCTGCATCATCCATAGGTTTATCAGTTCCCCTTGCCTGGAGAATGGCAGTGCTAGCAGCAACCTCCTGCTGTGTTTTCATCGCCTTGCCTTCGATCAGCCAAGGACCAAAGTTATTCTTGTCGACACCTTGTCCTCATCATCCTTCTTCGATCCAAGCTTCAGCATCTTCTCGTGATTTATCTTCCCACAGACGGCGCCACTTGTTGAGGATTCGCACAACAAGGTCTAACCAACCGAATAAATCCGATCAAATTAGACTTTCATAAACCACACGACGTGAACAACTCAAAACCGAACGAATATTATTTGACTCTCCAGCTCACAATCACTCACGTTAATGTGAACTCACAAGAATATAAAAGCACGATAAACAACACACACAAGACAAGATTTTACGAGCTTCGGTATCGCGCTGCCTATGGCGAGGCAGCCGCTACCTACGTGCTCGGGGAGAGGGGTGTTTCTTCTTTATTAAACGTAAACGAGATTACAATCACTCTTGATAATCCTGAGCCAACAATGCGTAAGCGATTATCGATCTAACCTCACGTCTAATAACAAGTATTGAAATCCTAATACTTTCGCCATGCCTCTCTCTCACATCTCGCTGCTGTAGCTCGACGTGATTATATAGGCTTCCTGGACGTCGCTTTATGGTAGGAATAGGTTCCTTGTCCTCCAAGGATTCCGTTGCCTTTTGAATCACCTCAATCGGATAAGTATGGAAAGAGATATTCAATTTTTGGTCTCTTACCAAAAATAGGAGATCCTGCCTAGATCTTGCCTCCTGCCAGGGAACTGGTTTCTGCCTTCGCTCTGCGGCAGAGTTAACGCCTTCGTCCTGCCGCATGGAACTGCCTTACATAAATTTAGAATTTCGAACATATTTTCACACTATCCTTATTACTTTGTTTTTTCTTAGTTTTAATTTTCTTCTTTCCGAATTGTGTCTCTTTTTTAGTACGTTTCAAATGCATTATTTTTTCTTGCCCATCTTCAGTACCAAAAACTCATCAAAAACTTGTCTCGAACTCAAATCTAAAAAAAAAAAAAAAAAAAAACAACAACAACAGTTGTTTATTTTTTACAAATTAATAAAAATATATTATGAAGTTATTTTTTATTTTTTTTAATTTCTTATTTAATTTTTTTTAATGTAATTTTGTAATAAAATAAATTAATTATTTCGTTTTTAAAAGTACACATAATTAATGGAGTACACAATAAAATGTACACTATTTTAAAAGATAGAAGTATTTCAAATTATTTAACAAAACAAAACAAAATTTTAGGAGATAAAAGTACTTCTAATATTTAACAAAACAAAACAAAATTTTAGGAAATAGAAGTAGTAACAAAACAAAACGTGAATGAAAATAATACGCCCTCTGTCCCAGAGCTATAGTCACAGGTGGTCAACGCTGACTTTTTTTATTGAATTTTATTTTAGTTATTTTTTCATAATTTTTGTATACCGTTTATCATACGTATTGGACGGTCAAAAAAAGTCAGCGTTGACCACCTGTGACTATAGCTCTGGAACAGAGGGAGTATAAATTTGGTGTATTTAATTTTCCCTTCCTCCTCTATTAGAGGAATGACCAAAACAAATTCAAAGTCAACACAAATGTACAGTTTTTTCAAGATTTAAAATATGCCTTTTGGTATTGATGGTGCGTTCGAAGAGAAGAATGATTTCTCCTACGTTAATTATACAGTAATTTCGTTGAATTTGAAAATATTGTCCTTTTTGATTGGAAAGTACTGTGCAAATTGTATGTCGGTCCGATTGGAAATACGATTTTGATTCGGTTGTCCATTTGGGTTCGGTTGGTAGGTGTTCTCATTTTGATTGGATTGGTAAATGCCTTAATATGTAAATACTACTCCAGTTTTCATGAAGGTTTAGGTGAGTACGATATGTATATACTACTACCTTATATTTATTAAATATATAGATTTAACATAATTTTCATACTATTAATCTCTGTTTTCTATCAGTGCCGACTATGTAAATTATAATATGCTTATTTAATGCAAATTTTAACTTCAGTTATATATAAATCCGTAATAATTAAAATTTTCTATTTTCTTTTGGTTTTATTTCAAACTATAAATTGATAAAATCTCTTTAAAAGTCACCAATTATTAATAAAATAATTCTGATAATATAAAAAGCCCTTAAACAAATCTTTATGCATTTAAATAAATAAATAAATTAAATAAATAAATAAATCTCTTGATAGATAAATAAATTAAATAAATAAATCTTTTTATTCATTTATTTGAAAAAGTCCTTGATTCTCTACATCTCTCCATTTCACTTTTGGATCGTAATTAAATACTAACTCCTACTCCATAATTAATCTCTCTTCATTATAAGAATTACTTCTTGGCACTTTGAAACATATATCCTATTCTCACACACACACCCCTTGATTTGACCATGAATACTACTACCACTACTTCTGGTGATCAAACCATTGATTCTCATGTTCCGACGAACGCGCCAGTCGACGAATTCGACGGAGAGAGTATAAAAGAGAACGAAGCAGTCCTCAAATTCATAAACGACATGCTTATGGACGACGACTTTGAAATTGAGCAACACACACTTCATGAGGATCTCCTCCAAGCCACCGAGAAATCCTTGTACGATGCCCTCGTCGATCATTCCGAGCCGGGAGAAGTAAACAATAAGAACCGATATCGGGAAGCAGACGACGACTTGACCACCGAACACATCTCCAGAAAAGTCCAATTGACGGACGACCCCGACTACGACGCGCCGCTAGAGCCCCACGACGATTTGGTGCTTTTCCCCAACTCCAGGCGATCATCGCGGAAATCAAAGACCAAAAAAGTCCAATCGAAAAACGAAGAACGAGAAGCAGGAGGAGTCGTAGTAGTCGACCTGAGCAGCCTCCTAGTGCAGTGCGCACAAGCAATGGAACGTTTCGACATAAAGTCAGCCACTGGTCTTCTTTATCGGATACGAAAGCACTCGTCCCCTCTCGGAACAGCATCCGAGAGGGTGGCCCACTACTTCGCAAACGCCCTCGAGGCTCGACTCTCCGGCACCGGGAAAGCCGTGAAGGAATTCCGAACGCCCTGCCGCAACATCATGAGAGCCCTCCGCCTCTGCATCACCTCCTGCCCTTTCATGACCATGTCCAGCCTCTTCACAAAGTCAACCATCATGAAGCTGCTTGCAGACGATGACGTGGCAGCCACCCTCCACGTCATCGACTTCGGGATCATGTACGGGTTCCAGTGGCCCTGCCTCATCCAGGCCCTGTCGGAAAGGCCCGGTGGGCCCCCGATGCTCCGCATCACCGGGATCGACGACCCCTTGACGGGCTTTCGCCCGGCCGAGCGCGTGCTCCACGCGGGCGACCAGCTGGCGAAGTACTGCGAGAGGTTCCGGGTCCCGTTCGAGTACAACGGGATCGCAAAGGAGTGGGACCGGATCAAGATAGAGGATCTGAAGCTCCGCGAGGGCGAGGTGGTAATTGTCCACTCGTTGTACCGGATGCATGAGTTGTCGGAGAACGAGGAGGACAGCGCGAGGGACAAGGTTCTGAAGCTGATAAGGCGGGTCGAGCCGAGGGTGTTTGTTCACGGGGTGGTCAACGGGGCTTACAACAATGCGCCGTTTTTCGTGACGAGGTTCAAGGAGGCTTTGTCCTTTTACGGGGCGTTTTTCGACATGATGGAGGCGATTGTGCCGCCGGAGGAGGAGGAGGAGCAGATGACGAGAGTGGGGTTCGAAGAGAACGTGCTGGGGAGAGGGGCGATGAACGTTGTGGCTTGCGAAGGGGCGGAGATAGTGGAGAGCAGAGAGACGTACAAGCAGTGGGGGTGCAGGACCAGGAGAATCGGGTTACGACAGCTGCCGCTCCAAGGAGAGATAATGAGACGTATGAACAAAGTGAAGTCCAGTTATCATAAGGAATTTTCAGTTTCGGAAGACGAGCAGTGGGTTCTTTTTCAATGGAAAGGCCGTGCTATGTTTGCCTTTTCATCCTGGCAACCTCATAACGCCTACTAGACACACGGACTTTTTTGATTTTTCTATCCTTATTCCTTTGTTTTTTCTTAACTTTTCTTCTTTTGGAATGTATTGTTACTCTTTTAGTACGTTTCCAATACATTATTTTCCTTTTATCTCACTTTACAATCATAATTTAATTAAACGGACTACTTATTTTAACACTCATAACAGAGACCGCTACAAACTTATAGCGCCCGCTACATCGGTTGTAGCGACCGCTACCCCATCACTAAGCGCCCGCTACTACTTCAAATATTCAGAATATTAAAGTACAGAACAAGGGCAGCGGTTTCTCAAATTATTTCCCCATTTAGGCTTTTACTCTTCGAGAAAAACCCACCTACACCAAAATTTCGAATTAATGTTGATATCATACACCAAATTGATGGAAAACACCTTGAGAACATGATTGATGCAGGTTTTGGGTGAACCAAATACGCATGTTCAACAAATTCATCAAGTTCTTGAGTGCCCGTAAGGTGTTCAACTACATTCCAGAGTGAAATTTTCAAGCAAAGAGGAGATGATGAAGAAGCTTCTAACGCCTATGCTCTTGTGAACCCATCGGACATCACCACCACCAAACGCGTGAGAAAAGTCGTGCTAGACACTACTAATAAGGTTTGTTTTTCTTTTTATTTTCTTTTTCTAAATGTGAGTTTTAATATATATTGTGCGTTTGTGACATGTTGGTGTTTATTTTTGTGTATTGGGGTTTTGTTTTTTTGTTCTCGTACGCTCAAATTTTAGTTTGTCCCGAATGTGATTGGGTTCTTATGAAATTTGTGAATAATAAATACGAGAATAAAATGAGGAAATACTAAATTAATAATACATTTGGATTGCGGTTCAGCCAACCATCGCGTATTTATACACATGAGCTGAAAAACCCTAAAAAGGAAATAAAATGTAGGGCATAAGAGTAATAACTCAGCCCATTAACTAAAACGAATCCAACACTAAACGACGTTGTGGAGTCTCGAATTAGGGCACAATTGGGAGCGATTAAACGGCATCGTTTGGGTGTCGTTTGGGTCTGATTTTGGGGGGAAATGAGATGCGTCTAACACCCAGCGATCATCTTGATCAGATGCCCAGTCAACATTTTAGTAACCAGTGAGATAAAGTGTGCGAATTTGATCAATTGCAGCCCTTGAGTCGAATCAACCATATTATTCCCGACTAGTAGCTTCGATATAAGCTTCGTATATCGGTCATCTCCATAATGAAAAATTTGCAAATTTTAACTTCAGTTAAATATAAATCCGTATTAATTGAATCTTTTTCTTTAGGATTTTATTTCAAACTATAAATTGATAAAATCTCTTTAATGTACTATCACCTTTCACTCTTAATAAAATAAGAACATGTTCTTTTGAACTTAATTTCAGTACATTTCAGTTCGCTTTAGTTTATCTTCGATTAATTTCGTTTCAAAATAAATTAAAAGAAAAAATAAATAAAAAATAATTTAAATCAATAATTTTAAGTATAATATCTAATTAAATCACAATATTAATAATATTTTTAAATATTTTTTAAGAATATTTAATGGTAAAAAAACAAATCTTAAAAAAAAACAAGTCTTAAATCGTGATAATATAAAAAAAAACCTTAAATCTTGATGCAATCCTGCTTTTGACTTTTGGATGTAGATAAATAAATAAATAATTTGACGTAAATATTTTTACACTTTAATAGTTTGATGGAGAGAAAGATTAAGAAAAAATATAAGTAAAAATATTGTAGGTAAAATAAGAAAAAAATAAATAAAAGATTAAGGATATGTTCTTTTGACGAGGAAAGCAATTGATTTTTTTATAAAAAAAAATATTTTTTTATAAATTTTTAAATATTTTTTCAAAAATATTAATAATATTATGATAGTAATTAAGTATATAATCTAAGTTAATTTCACCATTTTATTAATATTTTTAAAAATATATTTAATAATTTATAATAATAATAATTATTATTTTTATAAAAATCAATCTAATTCAGTTCATATCAATTCAGTTTAGTTTTTTCATCAGTTCAATTGTTTCAGATCATTTGAGTTGAGTTGATTTCAATCTAAAAGAACATATTCTAAATCATATATTCATTTATTTATTCATTTTATCTTTTGATTCCTTATCTCCACTTTTGACTTTTTGATCTTAAACAAATACTATTACTACTTAATATATTTTTGTTATTTTTAAAAATATTAAATAAAGTATGAAATGATTAAAAAAAACTTATTTTTAAAGTGATAATAATTTTTTTTGCAAACATTTAAAAAAATTACACAATAAAAAATAAAACTAAGAATATAATTATAGAATTAAGAAAGGAAAAAAAAGAATAAGAAATTGTGATCGAAAATATTCCAATCTCTATTTATAAAAAAATAATATTTTTTCAGATAATTATTTATATATATTATTAAAATCATAAATTTTGAATCTTAAAAACAATTTAATAAAAATATAAACATAATTTAATTATATAAAATTACTAATAGGAATTTCGCCACATGTCCGGCCCATCACGACCATGTCATAAGATGACCAAGTCATGCTTTTAATTCCAATTATTAGTTTTGACTATAAATAATATATAGTATTATTTATTTATTGTTATTTATTGTTCCACTGTTATTGTTTCTACCAAAAAATGTGGATCTTGATGTTGGGAATGTGTACAGTTGCAGTTTTGTCCACGTGGGTTCGGTTGGTAGGTGCGCCAATTATTAATAAAATAGTAAATCGGATAATATAAAAAGCAGTTTAAATCTTTATGCAATCCTGCTTTTGATCTCTGGACATAGATAAATAAGTACTCGTACTTAGTAGAAAATCTTTTTATTTATATTTTTCAAAAAGTCGTTGAATCAGTTCATTCTCTCAATCTCTCCTTTTGACTTTTGCAGCTTCATTATACTACAGTAGTACTATAATTAATCTTTCTTCATACTAATAAATTAGTTAATTACAGTACTAATTAGTAATAAGAATTAGTTTAGAAATTTAGCCCTTTCAATTTTCAAACATCCTATTCTCATACCTTGATTTGGCCATGACTACTACTTCTGCTGATCATATCATTGATTCTCATGATCCACCGCCGGTTGCCGAAGAATTCGACGGAGAGGGTATAAAAGAGAACGAAGCAGTCCTCAAGTTCATAAGCGATATGCTTATGGACGACGACTCGGAAATCGAGCAACACTCGCTCCATCCCGATCACTACTCCTTGTCTCTCCTCCAAGCCATGAATACTACTACTACTTCTGCTGATCAAACCATTGATTCTCATGTTCCGGCGCCGGTAGCCGAAGAATTTGACGGAGAGAGTATAAAAGAGAACGAAACAGTCCTCAAGTTCATAAACGATATGCTTATGGAGGACGACGACGACAACTTTCAAAACGAGCCATCCGCTCTCCATCACAATCACTGCTCCTCTGCTGATTATCTCCTCCAAGCCACCGAGAAATCCTTGTACGATGCCCTCATCGATCGTTCCTCTGATTTTGTCGAGCAGCCGATCCAGACCCTCAGCCTCCTCCCGGATTCCTCAGCCGCTAACAACGACACCACCCCCGTTGTAAAGCAGAAGAATCGGCATCGAGAAGCAGACGTCGACTTCTTGACCACTCACATACCAAGGATTAACAAACAACCCGCCATCACCGACGACGACGACGAAGAGCCGCTGGAGATGTACGACGACGTGATGCTTTATACCCACGTCTCCGGCCAAAGAAGACGATCACGAAAACCAAAGAACAACAACAAGTCACTCCCTGCAAAAGGAAAGAAGGAAGTCGTCGACCTGAGAAGCCTCCTAATGCAGTGCGCGCAAGCAATGGACAGGTTCGACAGCAAGGCAGCAACGGATCTTCTGTATCTGATACGGAAGCACTCGTCCCCCCTCGGGACCGCCTCCGAGAGGGTGGCCCACTACTTAGCCAACGCCCTCGAGGCTCGACTCTCCGGCACCGGGAAAGCCATGCTTCGCGCCTCGACAGCCGGCTCCAGCAGGACACTCTGCCGCGGGGTCCTCAAATCCCTCCGGATGTGCATCACCTCCTGCCCTTTCATGACCATGTCCAACCTCTTCACAAAGTCAACCATAGCCAACCTGGTCGCCGATGACGTGGCAACCGTCCACGTCATCGACTTCGGGATCATGTTCGGGTTCCAGTGGCCCTGCCTCATCCAGGCACTGTCGGAAAGGCCCGGCGGGCCCCCGAAGCTCCGCATCACCGGGATCGACAATCCCTTGCCGGGCTTCCGCCCGGCGGAGCGGGTCCTCCACACGGGGGCCCAGCTGGCGAAGTACTGCGAGAGGTTCGGGGTCCCGTTCGAGTACAACGGGATCGCGATGGCGTGGGACAGGATAAGGATAGAGGATCTGAATCTGGGAGGGGAGGGGGAGATGGTGGTGGTTTGTTCGTTGTACAGGCTTCACGAGCTGTCGGACAAAGAGGCGGGAAGCGCGAGGGACGAGGTGCTGAGGCTGATACGGAGGGTGGAGCCGAGGGTGTTTGTTCACGGGATCGTGAACGGGGCGTATCAGGACACGCCTTTCTTCGTGCCGAGGTTTAAGGAGGCGTTGTCCTATTACTACGCGATGTTCGACTTGCTGGAGGCGACGGTGCCTCCGGACGAGGAAGGGCAGATTGCGAGAGTGGGGTTCGAGGAGGTCATACTGGGGGGAGGGGTGATGAAGGTTATAGGTTGCGAGGGGCCGGAGATAGTGGAGAACAGGGAGACGTACAGGCAGTGGGGGCGCAGGAGCAGGAGGATCGGGTTTCGACAGATGCCAGTGGAAAGGGAGATTGTGAGACGTACGGAGAAACTGAAGTCGAGTTATCATAAGGAATTCTCGGTTTCGGAAGACGATAACTGGGTTCTTCTGGAGTGGAAAGGCCGTGTTGTTTATGCCTTCTCTTCCTGGGAACCTGGAAACGCCTACTAGATATTTTGATTTTTTCTGGAGATAATATCACTGAACGGTTTCTGTAATAACTTAAAATTCTACATTTAATCCTTTAAGGCCGGTAAAATAGGAGTTGCAGGAGGTTTGAGGTTGAATTCCCCAATTTCGCGGCCCAATCGCTGTGGACTGAATCGCGGCGCACGTGGTCGGGGCAATCACGAATTGGCGCGGATCGAAACAGATCGGTGAGATTTGACTGGAAATCGCGGAGGCAGAAGACGGAGGTGGGGAGATCTGGGAGCTGGAAGAGGGAGGTTTCTTTGAGGTGCTTCGAGAGGGATATGCCGTAGAGGGAGACTAGGGTTTGGCAGCAACTGGTTTTGGTTGTCGAGGGGTTTTTGCATTCTAATTGTTCAGTGGGATTTGCAGGACGTAATCGAGATCGAGAGGGAACGTGCTTGATGAAGATGGAAGAGGAGGAATAATCTTCTTCTCTGATCACAGCCTCACAGGTTGACGGCTGCTGCTGCTGAGTGTTGACTGCTGACTGTTGTTGTGGAACCCGACATTAATTCTCATCGCTTGGCTAATTAGTGGAAATGTTTCAACACATTCTTTTTCAATATATTATAATTTTTTATATGAATATTTTTCAAAACTACAACAACAATATAATATAAAATATTTATTTATAATTCTCATTATTTAGCATTAAAACACTAACGTATGAGTATTTAAAAAAAAATCATTTAAATTTTACTCCAGTGAAGTGTAATATTTTAAGCATTAATATTGTAAAAATATATCTAAATTTAATTTAATTCTTTATAAAATATATAAGAAAAAATAATATAAATAATTATACATAACTCAATATACAATATTTGTATATAATTTATCATTGTATAAAATAAAAGTACTGTATTTAACATTATAAATACTAATTAAATTATGATAATTTTAATCAAATTAAATAATTTGTTTAAAAAATCAAATTTTATTGATGTTAATATTTTTTTCATAAGATGGTGAAAAAACCTTATTTATTAATGTCAAATTTAATAAGTTAGTTCAGGTAATAAAAACAATAAAATTGAATTATAAACAAATAATAATAATTACTTTTAATCTAAATTGTTCTTTTGTTTTTTTTATGGAACTAGCTTATTTGTCAATTGCAAAAAATTTAAATACTCATACAACTATCATCTATGTTTTTTGGTTCGAATTATATACATATAATTAAAAAAAATCCTTAAATTAAAATAACCCTACAAATTTAATCATATCTATAAACTTACTAATATGAATTTTGCCACATGGGACATGGACCACTTTGGGAGGTGTTTTTTTTTCACGTCCATGTAATAAGCTAACCGAGTCATGCTTTTAATTCCAATTATTTATTTTTAACTAAAAATAATTATTTATTTAATGATTGATTTTCTATTTCTTTTTTAATGTCCACTATTGTTTCTACCAAAAAATGTGGATCTCGGTGTTGGGAAGGTGACTGTTTGTGCTTACCCATGTGGGTTCCGTCGGTAGGTTGTTCAAACATATTTAACAAATTATAATCTTTATTTATAAAAAAAATAAATTATATTAACTTTAGCTCAATTTAGAATCTTAGATGCATCCAAATATCCAATTTAGTTCATACCAATAAATTACTAATTAGTATTAAGATTTACATTGAAAATTTGGCACTTTCAATTTTCAAACATCCTATTCTCGTACATCCACACACCTTGATTTGGCCATGAATACTACTGCTGATGATCAAACCATTGATTTTCATGTTCGGGCGCCGGTAGCCGAAGAATTCGACGGAGAGAGTATAAAAGAGAACGAAGCAGTCCTCAAGTTCATAAGCGATATGCTTATGGACGACGACGACTACTTTGAAAACGAGCCATCCGCGCCCCATCACGATCACTACTCCTCGGCTGATCATCTCCTCCAAGCCACTGAGAAATCCTTGTACGATGCTCTTGTCGATTCTTCCTCCGATTTTGTCGAGCAGCCGATCCAGACCCTCGTCCTCCTCCCGTTGCAAAGCAGAAGAATCGGTATCGGGAAGCAGACGACTTCTTGACAACCAATGATCAACACATCTCCAGGATTAGCAAACAAGCCGCCATCAACGACAACGACGACGAAGACGAAGAGCCGCTGGAGATATACGACGACGTGATGCTTTATACCAACTCCGGCCGAAGAAGAATACGATCCCGTAAACCAAAGAACAACAAGTCACTCCCAAAACGAGAAGGAGTCGCAAAGAAGGTCGAACTTGTCGACCTGAGAATCCTCCTGATGCAGTGCGCGCAAGCAATGGAGAGGTTCGACAGCAAGGCAGCGAAAGATGTTCTGGATCGGATACGGAAGCACTCGTCCCCGCTCGGAACCGCCTCCGAGAGGATGGCCCACTACTTCGCCAAAGCACTCGAGGCTCGACTCTCCGGCACCGTGAAATCCCCGACCACTTCGACCTCCTGCAGGACATTCTCCCGCGGCGTCCTGAATGTCCTCCGGATGTGGATCACCTCGTCCCCTTTCACGACCATGTCCAACCTCTTCGTAAAGTCAACGGTAGCCAACCTGGCAGCCGATGACGTGGCAGCCACCGTCCACGTCATCGACTTCGGGATCATGTACGGGTTTCAGTGGCCCAGCCTCATCCAGGCCCTCTCGGAGAGGCCCGTCGGGCCCCCGAAGCTCCGCATCACCGGGATCGACGACCCCTTGCCGGGCTTCCGCCCGGCGGAGCGGGTCCTCCACACGGGGGCCCACCTGGCGAGGTACTGCGAGAGGTTCGAAGTCCCGTTCGAGTACAACGGGATCGCAAAGGCTTGGGACGGGATCAGGATAGAGGATCTGAATCTCCGAGAGGGGGAGGTGGTGGTGGTTTGTTCGTTGTACCGGATGCACGGGTTGTCGGATAACGAGGCGGACGACAGCCCGAAGGACAAGGTGCTGAGGCTGATACGTCAGGTTGAGCCGAGGGTGTTTATACACGGGATCGTGAACAACAACACTAGGCCATTTTTTTTCGTGCAGAGGTTCAAGGAGGCGTTGTCCCACTACGGGGCGTTTTTCGACATGCTGGAGGCGACTGTGCCTCCGGACGAGGAGGGGCAGATGTCGAGAGTGGGGTTCGAGGAGATTGTGCTGGGGGGAGAGGCGATGAACGCTATAGCTTGCGAGGGGGCGGAGATAGTGGAGAACCGGGAGACGTACAAGCAGTGGGGCTGCAGGACCAGGAGAATCGGGTTCAGACAGCTGCCGGTCCAAGGGGAGATTATGAGACGTGTGAAGAAACTGAAGTCGAGTTATCATAAGGAATTCTCGCTTTCCGAAGACGATAACTGGGTTCTTCTGGAGTGGAAAGGCCGTGTTATGTTTGCCTTCTCATCATGGCAACCTGGAAAAGCCTAATAGACATACCTAGACTAATTTGATTTTTCACTCTTCTTATTAATTACGTTTCCATTTCCAAATAAAAGTCAAGTCAACACAATTAATTGTACAGTTTTCTCACTATTTAATTTCGCCCTTTGATAATATTGTGCATCCGAGGAGAAGAATGATTTCTCCTTACTCAATTATAGTTTCGTTGATCCATCGGTTTAGAATATTGATCTTGATAGCACTGCCCAAAATTGAAGTCGATCCGATTGGAAATGATACGTGGGGTAGGTGCAATCTTGCTTTTGACTTTTGAACGTAAATAAATAAATAAATAAATAATCTCACGTAAATAGTAAAATGAGAAGCAGTAAATCATTTTTATTGATTAATTCCAAAAGGTCATCTTTAAAAGTCGTTGAATCTTTTGATTCTCCATCTCCACTTTTGAGACTTTTTGACCTTAAATAAATAAACTACCGTAATTAATCTCTCTTCCTTATATTATTAGTTAAAAGTACTTTGAAGCAAAGCATCCTATTCTCATACACAACTAACACACTTCTGGATTTGGTTAATTGGTACGTTCCCATGGCCATGAACACTAGTGCTAGTATTTCTTGTGCAGCTCAAACCATCGATTCTCATGTTCCGACGAACGACGAATTCGACGGAGAGAGTATAAAAGAGAACGACTCAGTCCTCAAGTTCATAAGCGACATGCTTATGGATGACGAATACGACGACTTGGAAAACAAGCAATCCGTGCTCCATCATCACGATCTCCAAGCCACCGAGAAATCCTTTTACGATGCCCTCGTCGATCATCCCGAGCCTCTCGACACCCCATCTGGAGGAGTAAAGAACAAGCACCGATATCGGGAAGAAGAAGAAGAAGACGACGATTCGACCAGTGACAAACACAACTCCAAGAGCAACAAACAACCCGCCAACAACAACGACGCGCCACTCGAGATGTACGACGAAGTGACCCTTTTTCCCAGCCACGGAAGAAGACGGAAAGCAAAGAGCAAGTCACTACCACCACCACAAAAAGGAGAAGGAGCCGTCGAAGAAAACGTGCTGGGGAAAGGCGCGGTGAACATTATAGCTTGCGAAGGGGAGGATATAGTGGAGCGGACGGAGACGTACAAGCAGTGGGGGTGCAGGAGCAGGAGGATCGGGTTCAGACAGATGCCCGGTGGAAGGGGAGATAATGAGACGCATGAAGAAACTGAAGGCGAGTTATCATAAGGAATACTCGGTATCGGAAGACGAGGAGTGAATTCTTCTGCAGTGGAAATGCCGTGTTATTTTTGCCTTCTCATCATGGCAACCTGGAAACGCCTAATAGACACGTACAGACTATTTTTGATTTTTCTCTATCGTTTGTATTGTCAGTTTGTCACTCTTTTTAGTACGTTTCCAATGTGTAATTTTTATTTTGAATACAATAGTTATTTTGTTTTGAGAACAAAAACCGGGCAAAACGGGACCCGTTCTCGGTTCGATCGGGGTTTAATAGGAAAATCGGTTAAACCCTCCTTCCGACTTTGGAGTATGGACATCTCTAGTCCCAACAAAATATTCAGATTTTTAAATATATTATTTTTTTAATCTTTTTAAGTTTAACATGTCACCTGTTTAAGGCAATTTAATGTATATATATATACAAAATACAATTTTTTTTTTGAAGTAAAAGTATTTATTAATCAATACGATATCCCATAATTTTTAGAAAAAAAATGTAATTATCTAATTTTCATTAGAAAATACCTTTTAAATACTTTTTGAACATTTTTTTAATTGTATTTTTGACTTAATATGTAATAGGCTTGACTCGAGCCTGAAGTCCCGCTCATTCTCACCCATACATGCCACCATCAGCTAATTATTAATGTCTTCTTAATAATAGTACGTAGTATTAATATTTATGTTAAACTACGAGTATTAATAACAGCATAACATTGCAAATGTAGATCTTGATGTTGGGAAGGTCAAAGGTGCTGTTTTGTCCATGTGGGTTCGGTTGGTAAATAAAAAATACTCCGTATATAAATTTAATGTGATGGGCGCGGCGCTAATTATTAATAAAATAAATCTGGATAATACTTAAGCAATCCTGCTTTTGAGCTCTAGACATAAATATTGGATAAGTAATGAATTAATTTGTTGAACCAAGTAATGATATTGTAGATGTTAGTTTTGTAGACAACATGTGTTTGTTGTTTATCTTTGATTTCAGGTGCTAAGCTGAATGGATGCAAGACTTACATTTAATGCCAAGGTCCAACACTCTAGCTCACTGCACCTGAGCCAACAATGCCAAGGTCCAACACTCTAGCTCACTGCACCTGAGCCAACAATGCCAAGGTCCAACACTCTAGCTCACTGCACCTGAGCCAACAATGTCAAGATCCAACACCTTTGCACTCTCTCGCTAGCGACGCCACACCAAGGTCCCGGACCTGAGCATCCTGTCGCTAGCGACACAATGCTTAAGTCTGGCATCCTCTTATCCTGTCGCTAGCGACACTCTCCTATGATGCTGCACTCTTGCATGCCAACATCATGTCATGCCGTGATACCTTCTCTCAGTGATCATCTCCTGATGCTGAGAGTGTAACGTCCTATCATCAACGACAAGTGCAAGTGATACCTATCCACGTTCAAGTGTTGATGATGAGTGAATGTTGTTTACTACTTCAACTATATCGACGACCGTGAAGACGATGAAGTACTGAAGCCTCAACGACGAGTGTTCATCACGATGAAGTTGAAGATGAAGTATTGAGATCGACGGAGTCAAGATAGTGTTGAAGTCTGAAGTTAAAGAATCGAAGATTCAAGATTCGAAGATTCAAGATTCCAAGATTCAAGAATCGAAGATTCCGAAAGTGATGTCATCCATGGAAATATGAGGTCAGCCAAGCATGTGACCAATCATATTGCTCCATTCCATTGTCTCACATGTGCGAGCTACCTATATATACCCATGAAGTTGGATGACATCCTTTGACGATTTTGAGAGAACAAAATCCGATATTCGAGTATCAACGTTCATTGTTTACGGCTCTCTGCTTTTAGAGTTTTGGTAGTTGTTTTGTGCTGTGCACCGATAGTAGAGTTATGCGATTTAGCTCTAGGTGATATAGTACTAGATCATTAGTTCGTTGGAGTGCTGCGTCACTTGGGATACGACTCTTGATCATTCCGTCTACCTTTCTCCACAAGTGTAATAGTTAGTTTTGTTTATCAATGAATTGAAACTATTATACAACATTTGTCTTCACTACTTAACTACTTGAGTTCGATCTTATTCACACTACTTCAAGAGTGTGTTAACGGAGTGTGGTTGAGCGAACGAAGACTGTTTTAAGACCGACTTCACGAAAAGTTGGTATCCTACGTCGAAAACGTAATTTCAGATATTAATGTAAATAAATAAGTATTGAATATATAAAGTTGAAATTTTAGTGTTTAGATTTTAAGTCACAATCCAAGAAGGAAAGTAAACAATTTGTAGATAGATTGATGGAGTCATGGAGTACTCTACTCTCTCATTTTTAATATGGAGTGTATAACATCTTAGGCTTATACACATTATTTTATAAATTAATTTATTGTGATTTATATGCATTGAAAATGAATATTTGGAAAAATAATTAAAAATGATTAGTTGAAAAAAAAAACATTTATATCAAAAATTTTAACTTTCTATAAATTAAAGTATTTTCATCATTTAACATCTTAAAACATTAATCGAAAAAAACTTAAAAGCCAAAACATCAACGTAATTTCATTATTTAATATCCTAAAATATAATCTAAATTGAAAAAAAAAAGCCAAAACATCAAAAGTAAAAAAAAATGGAAGGGAGTATCCTACTCTAGTAAATCTTTTTATTCATTTTTATGAAAAAGTCGTTGAATCAGTTGATTCTCTCCATCTCTCCTTTTGACTTTTGGAGCATTATTAAATACTACTGTACTATAATTAATACTCCCTCCGGCCAATAAAATTGTATATTAAAATGAAAAAGTTAAAATAATTATTTTACATTTTTGGGGTGTGTCAACTATTGTTGAACACCCCAAAAAGGAAAGTATGACAACTGTCTTTGGACCGAGAGAGTATTTCTCGAGGAGTAGTTAATCACAGTACTAATTAGTAATAAGAATTACTCTTGAAGTTTGGCACTTTCAAACATCTATTTTCAATTTTCATACATACACTCCTTGATTTGGCCATGAACACTACTACTGCGGCTGCTACTAGTACTACTACTTCTGCTGATCAAACCATTGATTTTCATGTCCCGACGAAGGCGTCAGTAGACGAATTCAACGGAGAGAGTATAAAAGAGAACGACGCAGTCCTCAAGTTCTTAAGCGACATGCTTATGGACGACAACTTGGAAATCGAGCAATACACGCTCCATCACGATCACTGCTCCTCAGCTCTCCTCCAAGCCACCGAAAAATCCTTGTACGATGCCCTCATCGACCCTTCCTCCAATTTTGTCGAGCAGCCGATCCAGAGCCTCGTCACCCTCATGGATTCGTCAGCTGCTAACACAGTTGTAAAGCAGAAGAATCGGTATCGGGAAGCAGACGACTTCTTGACCACTCACATCTCAAGGAGTAGCAAACAACCCGCCATCAACGACAACGATGACGACGAAGAGCCGCTGGAGATGTACGACGACGTGATGCTTTATACCTACGTATCCAGCCAAAGAAGAAGACGACCCCGAAAACCAAAGAACAACAACAAGTCACTCCCAAAAGGAGAAGTAAAGGAAGTCGTCGACCTGAGAAACCTCCTAATGAATTGCGCACAAGCAATGGAGAGGTTCGACAGCAAGGCAGCGAAAGATGTTCTGTATCGGATACGGAAGCACTCTTCCCCTCTCGGAACAGCCTCGGAGAGGGTGGCCCACTACTTTGCCAACGCCCTCGAGGCTCGACTCTCCGGAACCGGCACGGCCGCCCCCGCCCTCTCTCGCGCCTCGACCACACTCGGCCGCGGCATCTTCAAATCCCTCCGGATGTGCATCACGTCGTCCCCTTTCATGACCATGTCCAACCTCTTCATAAAGTCCACGATAACGAAGCTGGCCGATGACGTGGCAACCGTCCACGTCATCGACTTCGGGATCATGTACGGGTTCCAGTGGCCCAGCCTCATCCAGGCCCTCTCCGAGAGGCCCGACGGGCCCCCGAAGCTCCGCATCACCGGGATAGACGACCCTCTGCCGGGCTTCCGCCCGGCGGAGCGGGTCCTCCACACGGGGGCCCACCTGGCGAAGTACTGCGAGAGGTTCAGGGTCCCGTTCGAGTACAACGGGATCGCAAAGGCTTGGGACGGGATCGAACCGGAGGATCTGAAGCTTGGAGATGGGGAGGTGGTGGTGGTGTGTTCCATGTACCGGATGCACGGGTTGTCGGATAACGAGGCGGGCAGCGCAAGGGATGGGGTTCTTAAGCTGATACGTCAGGTCGAGCCGAGGGTGTTTATACACGGGGTCGTCAATGGCTCGTACAAAAACGCGCCTTTCTTCGTGCACAGGTTCAAGGAGGCGTTGTCCCACTACGGGGCGTTTTTCGACATGCTGGAGGCGACGGTGACTCCGGACGAGGAGGGGCAGGCGGCGAGAGTGGGGTTCGAGGAGATTGTGCTGGGGGGAGAGGCGATGAACGCTATAGCTTGCGAGGGGGCGGAGATAGTGGAGAACCGGGAGACGTACAAGCAGTGGGGCTGCAGGACCAGGAGAATCGGGTTCAGACAGCTGCCGGTCCAAGGGGAGATTATGAGACGTATGACGAAAGTGAAGTCCAGTTATCATAAGGAATTCTCGGTTTCCGAAGACGAGGATTGGGTTCTTCTTCAGTGGAAAGGCCGTGTTATTTTTGCCTTCTCTTCCTGGCAACCTGGAAACGCCTAGTAGACAGACAGTGGACACGTACGGACTATATATCCTTTGTTTTTTCTTAGTTTTTCTTTTTGGAATGTATTGTCAATTTGTCACTCTTTTTTAGTACGTTTCCAATGTGTGGTTTTACACAATACAGTACAATTTTGAGGTTACGAATATTAAGAATATATATTATGAAAAATGGTACATTATTTCTTTAATTAGTAAAAAGTTTTAAGTTAATATTTAGAATAGGTATTTGGTTAATTAGTAAAACCCGGTTCTCGGTTCGATTTTTAATAGGAAAATGTAGATCTGGATGTTGGGAAGGTGTACTGTTGTCCACGTGAGCTTTATGTAATCCTGCTTTTGAGGGTTGGACTTAGATAAATTATGTAAATACTACTCCACTACTATACTACTACTTCTAGTAGTTAAACATTTTTATTAATTGTTTCCAAAAAGTCGTTGAATCAGTTGATTCTATCCATCTCTCCTTCTGACTTTTGGAGCGTCATTAAATACAACACCGATTAGTAATAACTAATAAGAATTACATTGGAAATTTGGCAGTTTCAATTTTCAAACATATATTCTCATACATACACACACCTTGATTTGGCCATGAATACTACTACTACTTCTGCTGATCAAATCATTGATTCTCATGTTCCGGCGCCGGTAGCCGAAGAATTCGACAGAGAGAGTATAAAAGAGAACGAAGCAGTCCTCAAGTTCATAAGCGATATGCTTATGGACGACGACGACTACTTTGAAAACCAGCCATCCGCGCCCCATCACGATCACTACTCCTCGGCTGATCATCTCCTCCAAGCCACTGAGAAATCCTTGTACGATGCTCTTGTCGATTCTTCCTCCGATTTTGTCGAGCAGCCGATCCAGACCCTCGTCCTCCTCCCGTTGCAAAGCAGAAGAATCGGTATCGGGAAGCAGACGACTTCTTGACAACCAATGATCAACACATCTCCAGGATTAGCAAACAAGCCGCCATCAACGACAACGACGACGAAGACGAAGAGCCGCTGGAGATATACGACGACGTGATGCTTTATACCAACTCCGGCCGAAGAAGAATACGATCCCGTAAACCAAAGAACAACAAGTCACTCCCAAAACGAGAAGGAGTCGCAAAGAAGGTCGAACTTGTCGACCTGAGAATCCTCCTGATGCAGTGCGCACAAGCAATGGAGAGGTTCGACAGCAAGGCAGCGAAAGATGTTCTGGATCGGATACGGAAGCACTCTTCCCCTCTCGGAACCGCCTCCGAGAGGATGGCCCACTACTTCGCCAACGCCCTCGAGGCCCGACTCTCCGTCACCGGGCCCGCCCCGCCGCGCCCCTCGACCGCGAGCTCCAGCAGGACACTCAGCCGCGGAGTCCTGAAATCCCTCCGGATGTGCATCACCTCCTGCCCCTTCATGACCATGTCCAACCTCTTCACAAAGTCAACCATAGCCAACCTGGCATCTGCTGACGTGGCCACGCTCCACGTCATCGACTTCGGGATCATGTACGGGTTCCAGTGGCCCTGTCTCATCCAGGCACTGTCGGAAAGGCCCGGCGGGCCCCCGAAGCTCCGCATCACCGGGATCGACCACCCCCTGCCGGGCTTCCGCCCGGCCGAGCGCGTGATGCACACGGGGGCCCACCTCGGGAGGTACTGCGAGAGGTTCGGGGTCCCGTTCGAGTACAACGGGATCGCAAAGGCTTGGGACGGGATCACCACGGAGGATCTGATGCTCCGAGATGGGGAGGTGGTCGCGGTTTGCTCCTTGTACAGGCTTCACGAGTTGTCGGAGAACGAGGCGGGGAGTGCGAGGGACGCGGTTCTGAGGCTGATACGGAGGGTCGAGCCGAAGGTTTTCGTTCACGGGATCGTGAACGGGGCGTACAACAACACCGCGGCTTTCTTCGTGCCGAGGTTCAAGGAGGCGTTGTCACACTACGGCGCGATGTTCGACTTGCTGGAGGCGACGGTGCCTGCGGATGAGGAGGAGCAGACGGCGAGAGTGGGGTTCGAGGAGAACTTGCTGGGGGGAGGGTTGATGAACGTTATAGGTTGCGAGGGGGCGGATATAGTGGAGAACCGGGAGACGTACAAGCAGTGGGGGTGCAGGAGCAGGAGGATCGGGTTACGACAGCTGCCGGTCCAAGGGGAGATTATGAGACGTACGGAGAAACTGAAGTCGAGTTATCACAAGGAATTCTCGGTTTCCAAAGACGATAATTGGGTTCTTCTGGAGTGGAAAGGCCGTGTTATTTTTGCCTTTTCTTCCTGGGAACCTGGAAACGCTTGCTAGACTGCAAATTCTCAACGGAAGATTCGCTACGAATGGAGGACTTGAGATCGATCCAAAGAACGTTCCAGTGTTTGAGAATCGCCTGCTAGAATATTTTATTGTTGCGAAGATTTGAAAGCTTCGATTTGGGGCCTGTGCTCGTGATTAGATATTTTTTCCTTTAAATTAAAAAAAAATCCTAAATCTTTATTTATTTTAAATAAATTAAAAAATAGTGATAATATAATTAACAAAAAGTCTAAAATACAAAACATAAAAGGCGTTAATCTTTTGACGAAATCCTACTTTTTTGATTTTCGGGTGTAAATAAATAATTAAATATTTTTTTCGATTCCATTTATCTATCTATACATATATAATTTCTTAATCTCTCCTTGCCACATGAACAATAAGAAAAATTTAATATTATCGTGTTCACACTATAAATTATAAATAAAAATAATAATATAATTATTAAGTCAAAATTTGTACATTAATATAATTTCCACAGTTTAGGAATATGTAATTCTAATTAATGATATGTTTTTTTTTTGTTTTTTTTTCTATTTGCATAATTATTTTTTTATTCTTATCAAACTTATTTTTCTCTTATTTCCAAATTTCAACTGATCCGCTCATCTTTTCAAGAAAAATTGACGTTTTATAGAACATATCGAGATCAATTCGCCAAGGTATTTCATGTTATCATGCTTCAATATTTTTTTGCTTATATATATTCGTCGAATTTTTCTTATTTTTTCCAAAATTTAATGTACACTTTAATTATTTCATTATACATTTTTTTTCGTTTTTCTCTAATTCAAATTTGGATATTTTTTTTGCATAATCAAATTAAGGTATAATTTATTAGTAGAATTTGTTTATTTTCAATATCTCATAAATTGAATTGGAATTGTAACCTACAATCCGTTTGGAATGATATTCTTTTCAGTAGGAGTAGAATTGATACAAAATTTGACACAAGATGATTATGAAAAGGTTTGCATATCTATTTGCTAATTGCAATGTTAATCGATCGGAAGAAAAAATTAAATTAACATTTTATATTTTACAGTTCTATTTTCGATTAGTTAATTACGTACGGGCCGCAGCCGCGGTGGTCCTCGACCTTGACCTGCCCCCATCATAGCTTAATCATGGTTCTCGACTCTTGTTCTTTTTTTTTCTATATTTTATTCATGTAGGTGAGATCAATATGATAGAGTCAAAATTTTAAATATTAAAAATAATCAAATAAGTAAATAAATATCTTTTATAATGAGATTTTATACTTTATTTTCATAATTTTATTATTGTTTCGTTGAGAATGAGATAAAATTAGTTAGCGAGATAGGATGTGATCAATTTTTAAAATGGCAATCGCGTTCCGTCCCATCCCGATTTATTTTTTTTCATAACGGGACGGGATGGGTTCGGGAAGATCCCATTTTATCCCGTCCCGTCCAGCAAATTTATTAATGTACATAAAAAAATATTATTTTTTCACATAAATTGATATAAATATCAAAATATTAATCACACTTTTGATTAAATTTATTTCTTAATTAATACATTTTCACAAATCTAATAATAATTTATTTTTTTTATATAATTTTTTTTGAAAATACTTAAATATTTATATTTTAAAAATTGTAAAAAGTCTTTTAAATTGAATATTTTAACTTATTTCTCTTAAAAACTTAATTTTTATTGTATTTTGATTATTTTATAAGTTGATAATATTTAATTTAATTTAATTTTTTAATTTTATTGTTAATTTTATAATTTTATTTAAAATTTTGGGAAGTCCCAATCTCGTCTCGATCTCGAATATAAATTATCATGACGGGACGAGATTCCCCTAATTTCGTCTCATGCTCACTCTTACAAATTAGTGTGAGAGTAAAATTATGAAATAAAATAAAATAAAATAAAATTTTCATTAGCATCAATTTAAAAAAATATACCACTAGTGTGAGAGTAAAATTATGAAATAAAATAAAATAAAATAAAATTTTCATTAGCATCAATTTAAAAAAATATACCACGATGCATTGCTCGGTGGTACAATGAATCCACAGATACATGCATACTCACACTTCTTGATTCGGTTCCCATGGCCACGGATACTAATTCTGCTCCGACGAACGCGTCATCGTCGGCAGTATCAGTAGTCCACGAATTCGACGGAGAGAATATCAAAGATACCGATGCAGTCCTCAAGTTCATAAGCGATATGCTTATGGACGACGACGACTTTGACTTTCCAAACGAGCAATCCGTGCTCCATCACAATCTCCAAGCTACCGAGAAATCCTTTTACGATGCCCTCCTCGATCATCCCTCCAACTCCACTAGAGAAGGAGAATCTTTCACCGACAGGAGCAACAAACAACCCGCCGCCAACGACACAAGAAACGACGACGACGATGAAGGCGGACATCTCGAGACGTACGACGACGTGCTCCTCTTTCCCAACTCCATCCAAAGTCGAAGGCCGCGAAAGTCGAAGAACAAGTGGCCCCCACCAAGAGGAGAAGGAGAAGGAGACGTCGAAGTCGAAAAGGAATACATCGACCTGAGCAGCCTCCTGATGCAGTGCGCGCAAGCCGTCGAGAGGTTCAACAGCAAGGCGGTGATGGACCTCATGTTCCAGATTCGGAAACACTCATCCCCGCGAGGATCCGCCCTCGAGATGGTGGCCCACTACTTCGCCAACGGCCTCGAGGCCCGCCTATCCGGAACCGGGCCCACCGTGCTCACCTCCCTCAACTCAAGGTGGATCCCCAGCCGAGCAGTTCTCAAGGCCTACCGTATGTTCATCTCGTCCTGCCCTTACATGACCATGTCCAACCTCTTCGCAAAGTCTGTCCTGATGAAGCTGGCCGATGATGACGTGGCAGCCACCGTCCACGTCATCGACTTCGGGATCATGTACGGGTTCCAGTGGCACTGCCTCATCCAGGCCCTCTCCGAAAGGCCCGGCGGGCCCCCAAAGCTCCGCATCACCGGGATCGACAACCCCTTGCCGGGCTTTCGCCCCGCGGAGCGGGTCCTCCACACGGGCCGCCAGCTGGCGAGGTACTGCGAGAGGTTCCGGGTCCCGTTCGAGTACAACGGGATCGCCAAGGCGTGGGACGGGATCACCACGGAGGATCTGAATCTCCGAGAGGGGGAGATGGTTGCTGTGAATTCCATGTACAGACTACACAACTTGAAGGAGGGACGTGGTGCTGAAGCTGATCCTGAAAATCGGGCCGGCCCTGTTCGTTCACGGGGTCGTGAACGGGTCGTACAACATGCCTTTCTTCGTGTCGAGGTTCAAGGAGGCGTTCTTTCACTACTACGCGATGTTTGATATGCTCGAGGCGACGGTGCCTCCGGACGAGGAGGGGCAGATGGTAAGGGTAGGTTTCGAGGAGAGCTTGTTCGGGAAAGGAGCCATGAACATTATCGCTTGCGAAGGGACTGATATTCTGGAGAGCCCCGAGACTTACAGGCAGTGGCGATTCAGGACTACGAGAGTGGGGTTCAGGCAGCTACCGGTCAAAGGAGATGTTGTAAGACGTATGAAGAAAGTGAAATCGAGTTATCATCCAGAGTTCTCGGTTTCAGAAGAAGACAAGTGGGTTCTTCTAGAATGGAAAGGTCGTGTTATTCATGCCATTTCGTGCTGGGAACCTGCCTGCACATGAAAAACACCTAACTATAAGACTGTTGAATTTTTTTAACTCGGTCTTTTTTTTTTTTTTCATGGAAATGTTCTTGCATCAGTCAGCAAACCAAAAATATCCCCTGGAAGTAGTCACAATTATGTCGTGAAACTGGCAACAAGTCGAGAGATGGTGTGAATACACAACACTCTTATGCTCGACGATTGACGAATAGTCGAATACCATACCACACACGGTGATATAATGAGTAGAAGACTTATAGAAAGGCATCCTTCTCGAGCAAAGTTACCACCTCCGTCTGGTTATTTAGTTTAGCAACTTCAATGGGTGTTTTCCCATCTAAGTTCTGTAGAGTGCTGCATATTATAAGATAAGGCAAGGATTAAACGAAACTCCTTAAAAGTTAAAAGGAAAGGAAAAAAGGTTTAATTTCAAGCATTAGACGAGGTTTAGTCAAATTTACGAAAACACCCAATCACATTCTAGTGTTTTTACGAAAAAAATAAATTTAGTATTATTATTTTCTTAAGGTTTTTAGGATTTCTAGTTTTTAGTACTTAAAAATAGTTTTGTAGTATATTTTTTGGAAATCACCACTCTCCAATAAAAAAGACGATAAGCAAAGTCCTTACACGGCAGTGCCATTCTTCAACAGAAGCTCGACACATTCCTTTCGACCATAACCGGCAGCATAGTGTAGAGGAGTGTTCTTATTCTTATCCAAAACATCCACCTTAGCCAAAGCCTCCAGAAGAACTTGAGCGCATTTAACCTTTAGTGCCACAAAGTGATAAATCATGCCAAATCAATAAGCAAAAACATTTATTTATGAAGAATGAAAGGACAAAGCAAAAACTCAATTTTCTTATATTTATGATACCTCGCCATATCCACAAGCAAAATGCAAAGCCGTCCTTCCCTCAGAATCCTCTTCATCTTTATCAGCACCACCAGCTAGAGCACGTTTCAATCCCTAAAAATAACAAGAAATCAAAGCTTAAAAGATCAGATTTCAAGGTTTCAACTTTTTATTTATTTATTTTACAATTACAATTGTTATCCATGCATAAGTCCCATGAGACAAGACCTACCTCCACATCACCTACACTGGCCGTGTGATGAACAATTGACTCCTCATCATTTGCTTCCTCAGCTTCTTCGTCTTCACCGGCAGCATTACCAGCAGAGGCAAAAGTTTCTCCACCAGCAAACCCCATTGCTTCACCTAACTTTTGGAGAACATCTTTATCATTCCAGTACCTGATTAAAAAAGCATATTTTTACTTCAGTACGGCAAAAACCGCAAAGCTTAAACAATGAGTATTTCAAAAGGTGTTTGGACATTCCAAGATCTTTGGTCAAATCGGTAAGAAAAATATAATATTACAACGATTAACAGCAAGAAATAAGAAATAGAAGCTGATGAAGCCTCATATGCTATGAATTAACATGAATTGGATAGGTAAACGAGTGCCATCCAACTTAAGTTTTTTAAAAGATTAAGAATGGCCAATAGAAAATTAAGGTGGTGAAAATTTGCATTAAGATAGTTTTCTTTCTGAAAAAAAAACTCATGATAAAAAAAATCTGAAAGACAAAAGATAAGTGTCCAGGATATCGGACGGATATGATATGAAAATCAACGGTGATAGTTATTGTAAAGAATTCGTAGCTGGATTTATGTGACAGATTAAATATGCCCACTAATCATGGTAATATATCCAAAAAGAGATGTAACAAGACCTCATCATAGCAGCGGGACCACCATTCTCAATTTCTTCTAAAATAGGCTTCAAAGATGGATCATTCTTGATACGCGACATCCGTTCCTCAAGTTGGTCTTTATTAGTCGGGTTTGTCAAATTCTCAATCATGCCAGACATGGCTGGGTCCTGCGGGAAAATAAATTCGATAAATTTTATTTATTGCAGCAGTATACACAAAAACGATATATTTCACCATAAAGGCACAATGAAAAACACCTGCATCAATGCACTGCCCAGTTTCTCGGCCATGTTCATGAACTGTGGGTTTTGCATGACTTGTTGCATGGTCGAATAATATTGTTGCGTGTCAAAGTTGGGAATACCATCTTCAACTGGAGAACCTTGGAAGGTTTTCTGGAGCTGCTCAGCCATCTGAGTAAAAGAAGGGTACTTTGCTATCTGTTCAGCTAAGCCTTTAATGCTGGGGTCCTGAAGATACAAAACATAGTTTTTAAGGGGAAATATAAGACGGACTACTCGGGGGACACTCAAAATACTGCAGCAGAGCGTAATTAATATGTTCTGCCTTGGAAAATGGTATTTTTTTGTTCGGTAACTTGGGGTAATTGAAGATTCAATTGTAAAAACAGCCAAAATTAAAAAAAAATGGTCTTGTATCAAATCGTCAACACCTCAAATTTCTTGACATGCCAACATCTCACCAGTCATAGACTCATAGCCAACATTTCATATTAATAAAATAAAGAATTAAAAACAGACTAAATGTCTAAAATAATACTAGTAAAAGTTATTGGCCCTATATCTAAAAGTGAATACTCAAGGGGGCCTAAATTTTTATACCACTGTCGAATTATACCACCGTAGACAATGACTAATCATTATTTTTCAAGGGGCTGAGCCACCAACTAAAAGCATTTTTCCATTCTTATCCTTTGAGGATAAAGAAATAGAAGGCATTTTTCAAGCAGAACTTCTATTTAGTTGAAAAGAAGACAGGGAATGTACATACGCTAAGCAGCCCCGTCATGGCTGAGAAGTCAAAGGGATTTGGCATCCCATCAACTGGAGCAGGGTTTGCTCTTCCCTGCCCAGACAGTGTCTCTGAAGAAGACGACTGAACAGGAACTTTGCTCCCGCCTGCATCCGACTTCTCCTCTGCCAAATGGAAAAAAAATGAGTAGAATGACAATAGTTAAAAACTAAATAGTCAACTAAACACATGAAACCTATTCAAGTTTGCAAAAAAAAAAAAATAGTTCATACCAAATTACGTCTTGAGATCATATGAATTATAACTAATCAAATGAGAGCTCAACTTATCCATAAACTATTAAAGAGCAAATCTTTATTCGAATAAACAAAAGACAAGAGTATCATCGAAAATATCTAACACTTGATATTATGTTCTTTAACTTAAGAACCGAAACTGAATTTCAATGTTCGCATAAGTAAGGTTTTATATTAGAGCGAAAACACTGAGAATAAATTATAAGCTCACCGTGTTTAGTAGCTGGAGTTTTTACAGCCTGAACAACCAAAAAAGAATCATCAGCAGATCAGCTCAAAAAACACATGACGAAAATACTCCAGTTGATCACAACATTAACCCTAAAAATCAAAACTTTCGAAGCCCAAACAATTCCGGTCGATCAAATCGAAAACAAAAAGCGATCGGTTAATTCCCACAAAAGTTTTTCTAGAAACCGAATCAAATTATTCGATGTGGGATTGGTAAGACTGTAAGAGTACCTCGGACATGATGATTTCCGTAGATCCTGCTGCTAGGACTGATGGAGTAGGAGGAGGTTTTCGAGAGAAGAGAAAAAAACGAAGAGCTGTCCGAGGTGTTGGGAGTACAGTACAAAATTCAATCCTCGTCGCCAAGTTGCCAACTACAATGAATGGCGCAGACGCAGATGATCTCTGAATTTGGGCCGATTATATTTGGGCCTAAAATTGGGCTTCATAACTTGGTTCAGCCGAAATGAAGCGGGCTGAATTTAATTTTGTACTACGATTTTTTCTAAAATAAATAAACAATGTGTTCTCATCGATTAACATTTAGGAGTTTCACGTTTTTCCTATTGAACATTTATAACGTAACATTTCTTAAAATGTCAAAAAATAATTTTAATTTTCCATTAATATTTAATGAATCACATTATACATCAATCCATTTTATTTATAAAGTACTAGTAAAATACAAAAATTAACGTTTTAGAATATCAAGAATTAATCATTTTCAACAACCCCGGCAAAAAGTCATCCGAAAAACGAGAGGGTAAATTAGAAAAGCTCAATTAAAAATATCTATTCTAAAGAAACAATCTTGCGGTTCTTGTAGCTGAATCTGCAAATTTCCTCGAAGAACTCATCTGAACTACTGTGGCAGCTCTTCATCTGAAGAATCTTGATCTTCATCTCCTTTAAATTCTTCGCATACTTTATCAACGAATCCAACGTCCCCATCTTCTGTTCAGCGTTCAAGGGTGATCGTATGGTGATAACAACTTTCTCAAGGCATGGAATCAGAAAATTCGAGTCAACCTGCAATATTTTATATATTAAAAAAAATAGTGAAATCAAGATTTGCAAAGTGCAACTACATCAAATTTTGACGATGAAAGATAAAATTGTAGTAACTCGTTTGGTCTCAGGGACTCACATTTTTTAGGCTTTTCTTTTGACAAAGAGCAGCAAACATGGCACCATGAATGTCAAAGGTTTGAAGTTTGGGGTGTTTGTTAAAGAACTCGACAAAATCAATCTCTGGGAAAGGTAAGAGGTTCTCGGAATCACCAGTGAATTCCACTTTCATGTAGAGTTGCTCGACTTCACTGGCCATTCGAAGCAACCTGCTTATAGCATCCCAGCACCATTGTACTCCTCTAATGGCCAGTGTTTCCAACGCCACTAGTTTTCCAAAGTCGACCGTATACACCCGTCCTAATAGCACGTAATAAACATAGTGTTGGAAGCATAATATACAGAAGTTAAAAAAAAAGGCATATGTATCTGTCGGACAAATACTCATTGAGATGTATTTTCTGACCTATAGTGAGGGTGTACAGTGTACTTAGTAATATAAACAAACATTAAGAAAGTTCCCCAAAACCATTGCCCCAGTCACTCTTCCCCCCAAAACATCACTATAAAGTCTACATTTTCTATTATGTCTGAAATCAAGAAAATAAAATAAATTACATTATATAGGAAACGTATCAGGGTCAAAAAATAAATTACCTCCATTATTGGCGATGGAGAGGTTTTTCAAGTACTGAGTTTCAAGAACCCTGATCAGACTACAACCTTGCACCTCAAGTAACTCGAGCCGCGATGAACTGATAGTAAGCAAACAGTTGCCCATCCCAAAGAAATCAAGCTTGCAATGCTTGAGATGAGGATTTTCAATTGTTATAGATCTCAGTCCTTCACAATTCAGAAGCAAAAAATGCGTCAAATTAGGGCACGCCCTGAGCGCATCTGAAAGTGCACGGTCCTCCATACGAGCACCGACTATTTCAAGATTCTTGAGTCTATCAAAAACGTTCCACTTCGGGGAATGAATCATTAACACACCCCACAGCTTAATGGACTCCAGATTTGGGGCGGCCCTAATGTTATCCAGTTTCGAAGGGATCTCGAAAATGGTGTCAAGTTCGCTTCTGTTATCCAGACGGAGCTCAATGTTTTTCAGGGAGGACCCTGTCATGGATAGCCATTCAGCAAGGCTGTCACTCGAGAACGGACAGTAAATCACAATCTCCTCTAGTTTGACAACCGAGGAAACCATCCGGCTCACAATAGCTTCAGGTGAATCTCCATTGATGAGATTGTCGAAGGCATTTCGGGAAAAGAATAGGCTTGTTACATACGGCGTCGATTCTTTCCATCTCTTGGAGACACAATTGCAGGATGCAACGTCCACGGCATTGCTCATGTAGGATAAGATGGATTGGATTATGGCATCCGGCAGTGACTCCATCGCTCTCTGAGGAATTTAGTCAAACACCTAGCGTTCAATTTCAAAATCATAACAAAAAAAAGGAAAATGGAATTGATTCAACTGTCACGAATAATCTCAGATTTAGCTGAAACAATCATTCAATGAAAATCGGGAACAATTAATGGTCAAAATTCAAGGAATTATTACGGCATCTGAAAGAAAGTAATTCGATCGATAAACTAAATTCCAGAGATTTCAAAACCCAGATTAAATTTGAATTTAAAACTCATATCAATAAAAAAAATGCAGAAAAAAAATTGCTAGCAAGAAATTACCAGCGTCTTCGGCGAGGGCTGGGTCATTTCCGGCCAAGCAAGAAAAGCTTAGATTCAATTTGAAGCTTCAGTTTTCAAAATCTATGAATATGTCGGCATGTCGCGAGTGAAGATGCATACAGAATAGATACAGAATAGATATTTTTATTTCGAGTAAACATCTGAAATTTGCCGGTGGAGAAATTAAACTGAGGGAGAGATTTTCAAATTTTGAATTAGGGGAAAAAGAAAATTGTGAGGATTCATTTATTTATTTATTTATTCCATTTTTTTTAATTTCATTCAAATTTTGAATTAGGGTACAATTAAATATAAATATAAATTAATAAAAAATACTGTAAATTTTGATTATTAATTTATTCACTCAGCGTGTGCGGTCAGATACTTCTGTTTTGGCGGGATAATTATAAAATATTCCAAAATGTTTTTCCAATTACAATATTTTCACACACGCATGAAAAATTTAAAACATGATTAGTTAATGTTTTTTCTGTTTTAATTACTTTATACAATTCCAAAATGTTCATATATGATATGACTGACTATACCAGTATATGATATCACTTGAATTACAAGCTGAGCTGTTCTAAAGACCTTATAAGCTCATCTTCGAAGGCATTCGAGGAAGAGTACAACTACTGTTGAATTTTTTCTTGTTTTACTCTATTCTCAACTTGATTCTTCTGCTCGGGCCCCGACTCATTGTCCTCGAATGGAAGCACGACAACTGGTGCCGCAGGCACAGTGTCCCACCTCTCCTTGAGAAAGCTCATGAATGCTATAACCATTTGTCTCCGGAACTCGAGCTCCCTCGTGAAGAGATCGAATATCCCGAATGCAAGTATGTACTTGAATGGGACCAAAAGAAGAACGGTCGAACCAAACAGTAGCACCAGAGCCACCTCTGTAGTAACCTAGAAAACGATTAACGAGTTCGTTGAAAAATAATTCATCAAAATGTAATCAAGAAAAAGGGAATACACAAATCAAAACATTGAATGAAACATTGTTTCTTCTATATATCCATTCGCAGCCGAAGTATATCATATTTCTAGCAAATTTATTCAAGGAGCTATTGAGACAAAGACACGCACCTGAGGGTGTCCAGCAAGAAGGATTGAACGTATCTTAAGTAGAACAACATTCACATGCTGGAGGTACTTCTCTATTTCACGCATGGCCTCTTTTAGCGCGAGAATTTTCTGGATCGTGTTTGATGATGGTTGATCGTATATTGTGACTTTTCCAAAAAACCTTCCGAGCCGACCTTGTTCCTTGAGCCCCTTCAGTATCAACAAGCCGGCAGCCAAGATCATCATAGTCACCGGAAATATATATGACAGCAAGTTTCTGATGATCAATAACAAGTTACGAGTCTCTGTGAGAAGTGAGAACCAACTAAATAGAAGCTTCTGCTTAAAGTAAAAATATAAAAACTTTACCTGAAGATAAGTGTATATAGGAGTCCAAGAAAAGACGCTGTTACAAGAGGGTCATCCCAGCGCCTTAGTCGTTCAAAATTTTTAGCAGTCACAGTTAAAGGGAGTAGAAGTTCCTGGAAAGGAAAATAAAGAATGACATATTTAAATACTAAATATAATGAGCAGAAAAAAAAGGAAGTATGGTCGTCGGAATTTGATTGATTGAAAAATAATAGGTAAGCATGAGAAATAACCTCTGATGTTTTGGAGTCGAGTAGTGATAAAAGAACCCATGAAAAGGCCCAATTTAAAACAGACACAGACGTAAATTCTAACCTTAAAAAGATCGATATTACTCGGAATCCCCTCAATCATAGCAGCATCAATCGTGGCCTGTGTCTTCTCAGCCACCCTGTACCTATCCCTACACGTCATCGCCGCCTTCTCAATCAAATTCACATCAGCCACCACAAAGCTCTTTCCGAGCACGACTCCCCTCCTTGCGGCCCCCACGCCCTTCCAGAATGCCAGCGAGGCACCCGAGGACCAGGACCCCGACCTCATCCATCTCCTTAAGTAGACGCTCCCATCCACATCAAAGACGTGGTCGGGGGCCTCCCCTGTGGTCCCCGTGTGTGGATAACGATCCTCCGGGAGTTTTCTGACCGTAGGCCCAGCCCAAAAGTTGACGGCAAGGGTTTGTAGGACAACCTCACCATACGGCGCGTTCTGCAAGTACGAGAACTGGACGAGCTTCGTGGGCTCGTCTAGGGTCCTACGCATGAACTTGAGGGCTTGGAGCCGGGCGATTGAATTGGCAGTGTGGGCAATGGCTCGGTCTCTGCCCTTGTGGGCCCCATAGACGTTATGCACGGACTGGTCACCATCTGGGGGGCCATACTCATTGATGAATTTGTGTAAGGAGATGACCTCATGTATGAATGCGAACCAGACGTCCCTTCTCATTTCACCTCCCAAGTCGACGAATTCAAGTACTAATGGATTGGATCTGTCATATTCAATGTTAAGTGGATTATTGATCCAAACAAAAAAAAAACAAAAAACTTTAACTTTATTACATAAGAAGGGCAACAAATGGTGAGCAATTGAACAACTGGCTATAAAGCATTTGCATATTTAATAATAGTAAATAGGGCAAAGAAATTGCATGGGATCAACTATTTTAATCTCAACTTATTGTTTGGATGAATTGAAGAAATGCATAGTGAAAAACTGAACCTATTAAGTGAACAAACACTATCACATATAATTAAGCTGTCAAAGATAGGATGAAGAAGCTTACTCACTCCGGGCCAGAAGAGACTGAGACAGCTGAGTCAAAAATATTTGATCCTAAAGGCCCAACTCTCGTTTTTTCTATTTTCGAGTCTTTAAGGGTAAGATCCAGCCTTGCAGCATCTCTTCCTCCAGCCAAACCAACTCCCTGACAATGTACCAGAGCATATAAATAAATTACAAGATAACTCTATTACAAAAACTCAACCATTATACCTCAAAGTAAAGTGCCTTGTCCGTCAAAGTGAGCTTCCCTGGCCATGCCATGTTCTTTTCCCATTTTATTACAGGCTGTTTTCGGCTAGAACCAAGGCAGAGGATTTTTTCCTTGGAATTATCCAAAAAATCTTGAATTTGATATGATTCCCGACCTTCATGCACTCTACAAGAGAATTTCCAAATAAAAAAACTGAAACAGTGTTCTGAATCCAAAGATAATTTCTAAAAAAGGAAAAGAATGTAAAAAAGTAAACGACTAAATGCAATGCTCACTTGAGAAGTTCATTAACATATGTCGACCATATGGTAAACGAGATTCCTTTATCATCCCCAGCAAGAGCTTTGAAAAGATTATGTGCAGTGGGAAAATCGGCCACACCAGAAATGACAGGGGCAATCCGGACAAAGGCCTCTTCTCCAACAAACTTATTCTGAAAGTTAAAAACTTTAGTTATGACTTGTGACATTCCACAATTCTGTATATTCTAGGATGGTAAAAGAATATTCAGTCCATGCTAATAGACATGGCGCCGTCATATATAATAATAACTACAGAAAAAACAGTGTTTTAAAAAAAATTCAATAGTTTTGATTCTTTAACTTGCCCATTTCATAAGCAAAAAGTGAAAACCATTCCAATCGTCCTATTTAAATTAAGAGTTTTTCCGATTATCCATTTACATATGCACAATTAAACCTTGTAGATAGTTTTTTATTTAGAATTTTTCGGTAATCACCCCAAACCTCAGAGATATTTAGCGTAATTCACCCTACTAAAATATCAAACAGATGAAAACATAAGAATATCCAGGATCAATATTCAATACATAGGATAGGAAGTACCTGGAGAATATTTTTCTCCCACAACTTAGCACGGTTATCCTTTTCTTTTCGACAAGGACTCTCCCATGCAACCATAGTTACAAATATTAATCTCTGAAATGCAGGTTCCTGAAAACAAAAATTAATAATAAAATTCATTATTACTAGAATACGCCATTTCTCCTATTGAACATATCACCATGGACTAATCCTTTAAAAAGGGGAAGCAAGTCTCCACACCTTGAGACCAGGATGAACATCAGAGCTGTTCCTCGACAAGTACCTAAAGCAGCAATACTCGACCAAGTTACGTGGATTGTTATAAACGGATTCGGGGACGAGCGCTTTAAATATCTTTTGCATTTTCTGCCCGGTCAACCCATTCATCCTGCACATCTTAGATAGATAAATATCAAAAAATAATGGACTGTTTTTTTTTTATTTTTGTAATTGAGTCGAAGCTTAAGTAGGAAAATAAATGAGTGGGGGTTTTACCGGCTAAATTGCTCGATAGAAACAATGGCAGCTTCAGAAAGGTATCCTCCGGGTGTTTTAGAGTCAACGGTTTGTTCGGTAATCAACATGTCCTCCTTATCTTCAGCTTCATTCTGAAGGTCAGACCTTCTATCATTACCGGATTTTACGAACGGAGAAGCAATAACTTCGTTGAAAAAGCTTTGGGTCTTTGAAAACCACTGGTTAACCGATTCTTGCATTGCGTCTGTCGATTAAATTAAACTTAGTATTGTAACACCCATGTTATGAACCTAAACAGTTCGAACAAATCATTATGCCAAGAAATTCATACAACTTACCGATTTTCTTCATAATAATCAGAGAATAATAATTATATTTAGCAACAAAATAATAAGGTTTAACAATATAACTCTCACACACACACAAAACCCGTAGAATTACAGTAGTTGAAGTATTGTGAGCTCACTTTTATCAATATCGTTGAGGTTCCACCTTCTGTCAGGCAGAGCCGGCGGGCCCACCATCTTGAACACTGACTTGTGGCCGCTGATGTTCGGGGAATCAGAAGAGGAAACATGCTTTTCGCAGCTGTAAACCTTGAAAACTATTTTCTTCTGGTGGCGCGGGATCGGAGAAAAATTAGGGGTTGGTAATTTCAGTGGGAATTTAGAGAGCATAGTTTTGACTTTTGAGGACGGATCTGTGATCACTTTCCGAAATTCAACTTCACTGTGAGGTTCAGATTTAATTTTAAGATTAAAAAATTGTGAATCCCTTAAACTGTAGAGTAACAAAAATTAGGCAAATCGATTCGAATGAAGACAAAGGCACTTTCGAGAGTAGTAGCTGCTTGGCTGAGCTTGGGATGACAAGTAATTAAGACGACGAAATTGCCAAACCATTTTTTTTTCTTTTTTCTATGAAAATACACGGACACACATGACTAATACTACCTACTCTCTCCTCTTTCTAATATTATACTCGTAGTATTATATTTATAAGAAGTAAATAAAATTGTACTGTATTTAAATTCAAAAAGAAAAATAGTTGAAAATAAAGTATAAACAATAATTGAAAAATGATAGTAATAATTATATTTTAAAATAAAAAATATATATATATATATATATATATATTTTTTAAAGATATATATATGGTGACATAAAAATGTAAAAGTATTAGTGAGACAATAAATACTTTTCACTTCACTTTATTATTCTATTTTATTTATAAAATTCTATTAATTAAATATTATAAGACAACTGTCACACTCTACTATATAAAAATACAATTATTCTTAATTTTCATGCAAAAATAAAATCACTTAACACATTTCTTAATATTTTTGTGAAGTGTAATTATGAGATATAGTGAGTAATTATAATATCCTCTCTATAATATTTTTAGAGTTGAATTAAAAAAAGTTGCTAAATTATATTTTAAAGTAAAAATATAAATTTAAAAATATATATATAAAAAAAGCAAGAGAAAATTTTATTTTAAATTAAATTTTTTTTTTATAAAAATGCAAAGATAATTATTTTATTTTAAAATAAAAAAGTATAGTAATGTAAAAATATAAATATATTTAAAAAAAATATTTATTCTTTCATTAATTTCACGAAACAATGAATACTTTCATTTTTATGTTTTTTTTTTAAATAGCACTGCTAATTTTTTTAAATAACTATCATTTTTTGCAAACCTTACACATTATTATAGTTCACACTTTGTTTCTTAATTTTTTCATATTAAACCTATTACTTATTTTAATTAAAAGTTAACGCTTTTTTCCTTATTTTCTTCATATTTAACCTATTACTATACATGTTTAAAAAACACTATCACACTTAGTTTCTTAATTTTTTCATATTAAACCTATTACTTATTTTAATTAAAAGTTAGCACTTTTTTCCTTATTTTCTTCATATTTAACCTATTACTATACACAGAGGCGGATGATCTCAAGGGCAGCACTAGGCTCTAGCCCAGTGCATTTTTTTTGTTAATACCTATATATATATATATATATATATATATATATATATACTAATATATTTTACTATACATGATATTTATTTTAAATTAGTGCTTGTTTATCTATTCAATATTTGTTACTTATTTTATAAAGCCAACTCCCGAGCACAAGCTGCCCAAATATATATTTTTATTAATAATAAATTATTTATATGTTTGAGAATGGTGGTTTGAGAAAGAGAAAAGGGAGAAGCGGATGAGAACAAAATACGATTTTTCATCTCTTTTTTCATTAACAAATTTCGATCCTTCTAAAAAAATTCTTTTTCCTTCCCTTCTAAAAATTATTTTCACCTTCACGCCATAAAACCTGAAAATCGAAATTTATTTCTCTCTTCTCATATTAATTTTCTAAAATGTGGAATTTTATAAACCCTAAAAATAGGAATTTGGAAATTTTGCTTATTGTGAATCTTGGTGGCCTTCAATTCTCCAAACGTGGGCGCCGTTGTCGACTCCTCGTCCGCCGCCGAAATGTATTTTTCAGCCCACCCCTTCGTTCAATCCTGCATCCGCCCCTGACTATACATGTTTAAAAAACACTGAAGTATTTGATTTTACCGTAAATTTCAGAACTTATTTGGTGGGGTGCGCCAGGCCCGTGCAATAGTGTATATTAAACCTATTACTTATTTTAATTAAAAGTTTTTACACTTTTTTCCTTATTTTCTTCATATTTAACCTATTACTATACATGTTTAAAAAACACTCACACTTAGTTTCTTAATTTTTTCATATTAAACCTATTACTTATTTTAATTAAAAGTTAGCACTTTTTTCCTTATTTTCTTCATATTTAACCTATTACTCTATCTATACATGTTTAAAAAACACTATGAAGTATTTGATTTTACCGTAAATTTCAGAACTTATTTGGTGGGGTGCGCCAGGCCCGTGCAATAGTGCAACGCATGGGCGACGCTCGAAAGCCCAGATAGCAAGCTACCTTGATGGGCTCTCCCCCTAAAAAAATAAATTTAATATCATGTGGGCCTTGGCCCACATATCAGATATTAAACTGATAAGAACAGATACTACACTTGATCTTAGCCAAAAGGCCGAGAAAGGTATGAGCTTTGAGGTGAGTGGCAGCCATATTTTATAATGCAAATAATATGTGGAGTATCGTATTTACTCGATGTGGGACAAAATTGTTGATTTGAAATTTGAAAGGAGTTGGAGAATACCCGGTAGTAAAATAATTGGCTTGAGATGTCATGTGATGTGATGTCGTAAGCAAAACCTATTATTATCAGAAAAAAAGTTTGAATTGAAGAATAATTCTTCTACTACTAATTGCTTTTATGTTTTTCAAAAACAAAAAACATACAGTAATTATTATTGTTAAACAAACATATACTGTATATAGTGTTAAAAAAAATTAAAATTAAGAGTATTTGTTTCGAAGAAGTTTAAATAATATTCTCTCCATCCTCCAAGATTATGCATAGAGAAATTTGAACGTGGATTAAGAAAGAGTGATTGATTAAGAAAAAGTTAGTTTTTGTTTGTTTAATAATATAAAGTACGGGTATAATAGGTATTGATGGGTAAGTAATAAAGTAGTTAGTTGAAAAAGTAGTGGTATAAGGGTAAATAAATGTGTATTGAGAGAATAAAGTTGTGAAAAGACATTCCATTTATGGAATGTGCACTGTTTTAAGAGATGAACTAAAAAGGAAAATATGCATTGTTTTAAAGGATAGAGGAGTATATACGTGGATGAACCAAAAAGTAGGGCCCACAAACTGACAATACTAAAAAGAAAAATACAACTAAAATAATGTTTCCATTTTTTAATCTCAATTTTATACTGTATAAAAAATTTAGTACTACTGAGTATTTTGGTAAAAAACGTTATAATGGCAGGACGAAATCGATCAACAATAGTTGGGAGCACAACCACTAATCCCAATGGCCGCCTTATCCACACTTTCCCCGCCATCTCTTACAAATCACTTCTCCGCCTCCTCCTTCCCCAAGCTCCGTCACCCCACCGCCACCGTCCCTCACCAATCGAACCTCCACACAAATTACTCTTTCTCGGCCGCCGGTCCTCCGCGTCAATGGAGAACACACGTGTCCTTCTTCGGCGGCTTCCTGAGCAACAACAAGGCAAAAATCGCCGAGGGCATCAAAGAGGAGCTTCTAGAAGCCATCGCCCCCCTCGATCGCGGCGCTGAGGCCACCCCTCAAGATCAGGAAAACATCGACAAGGTCAATCAATCTGAAACCTTCATATATTTTTTTGGGATAATATTTAGTGTAATAATTTAATTTAATGGTGATTAGTTGTAGCAAATTATTAGATTGTTTCGTGTTCTACACAAATTGGTGTTGTTGCAGATTAAAAAAAATTAATTAATTGATTTTTTTCCCCTCAAAATCGCATGTCGACTTTTATTATCCTTTTAAGATAGTTCGGAAGCTGGAAGCAGTTAATCCAACAAAAGAGCCACTCAAGTCCAGTCTTCTCAATGGGAAGTGGGAGAACATTTATACGACTTCCGAATCCATTTTGAAGCGCAAGGTACAACTTCCACTCGCGCAAGGTTCAACATTAAACTAGTTATACATTATAGCAAAAAAAAATGATTATAAAAGTTATCTGAGACGGTGTTGTATATGCAACGTGCATAATGTTAAGCTTACGGTTTTTTAGCATTTTGTAACAGAGACCCAAGTTTTTAAGATCTAGGGCGAACTATCAAGCAATTAATCTCGATACCCTTAGAGCTCAAAATATGGAGTCGGCGCCATTCTTCAATCAGGTCAGCGCGATATCTGACGTTTCTCCTTCATTTTTGCTAATGGTTAATTGTACAAAGTACCCTTGAGGTTTGACCTAAAAAGAAAATTCAACATTCAAAGTTATAAAAGTATCCCTGCAATTTTATTTTGTTTTACGTTTAAAACCATCATAATATTCCTCGACATTTATAAAAGTATCTCTCTTAGCTCAGTTTTAACTTTAAATCGAACATCGTTGGTATTTTTGTACGTAATGTTTTTCTTTGTAACTACTTCAAAAGCTCAAGGATAATTTGTAATTATGAGTTTTTCTAATGAGTAATGTGCACAGTGTGCATATACTGCAATACCTTCCGTGTAGATCATCTGTGGCATATGTGAGCTATTAGTGTTTTGACGATTGGCAACACCCTCTGGCTCTGTACTTGAATACCACCATTCTTTTCCACTTTAAGTTAATGATCATAGATGTTGCATAAATTACAAAACTACCATTAAGGTATAGGCTGATTACAAAAAAACTCCAATATAGAGGCTGATATGGAGAGAAGATTTGTATCTTCTTCTATTCTCAAAAGCCTAGTGGTGTGCGTTAACTGCATAAAAGCCCGGAACTTATTGTACACTACCTCATTTATTAGCAAAACCAATTTTCAAACGCCCCCTGTAGATTTGTAAAAATTGTATAGTTATCCCCATAAAATCGACACATAACAAGTCTCGAGGGGTTTTCTTTTGCAAGTATAAAACATATATGGGGTTTTTGTAATTAAATTTAATTCAAACATTAGGTGTGGATTTATAATCATCCTCCATATTAATTTGCACCAAACAACAGGTTACTGCAGATTTAACACCTCTGAATTCAAATAAGGTGGCTGTAAAATTTGACTTTTTCAAGCTTGGTGGCCTGGTAAGTTATGTTTTGGATCATTATATGTAATAATAAGGACACAACATAAGTGTGTTGCTTTTTTTTTTATTAAACTAACATGTTACATATTCTATTCGATTCTCTTACTATAAAGAACCTTTTATGAGCAGATACCTGTTAAAGCCCCCGAAGGAGCTCGTGGCGCTTTGGAAATTACTTACTTAGATGAAGAATTGAGGTTGGATGACTGAACTAGTACACTATAATAAAATGGTTAGTTAAAAAAACCGCAATGTACTAAGTCTAATTTCTAATGGCAGGGTGTCACGAGGCGACAAGGGCAATCTCTTCATCTTGAAAATGGTGGATCCTTCTTACAGAATCCCTTGAGATAATTTTGTTTCATTTTCTGCAAAGCTTTAATACAATTACAATCATCAATTGAGATATTATGAAGCCATATGATTTCTATACAACTAAATAAATTCATATTTTTAGTAAATTCATCATATTTTTAGTAAATTCATATTGTAGTTGCTAACTCCTATACCACAACTAAATAAATTCATATTGCAGTTGCTAACTCTTATACCACAACTAAATAAATTCATATTGCAGTTGCTAACTCTCATTTTTTCTATGTACTGTATTATTTTGTCAAAAATTATTAGAATACTAAAAAAATTCTAAAAAAATAGAAAAAATAATTAAAATTTAAATTCCAAATCTAATAATAAATTAGAAAAAGATAACATTTGAACTTTACTTGGTGGGGTGCGCCAGGCCCTTACAGTAGTGCAACGCATGGGCGACGCTCGAGAGCCCAAGTAGCAAGCTACCTTGATGGGCTCTCCCCCTAAAAAAATAAATTTAATATCGTGTGGGCCTTGACCCACATATCAGATATTAAACTGATAAGAACAGATACTACACTTGATCTTAGCCAAAAGGCCGAGAAAGGTATGAAATAAATCGTGTGTTGATGTGTGTTTTTATATTGCAGGACCTCTACTGAATATGTAATTCCATTCGATGTGGGACACGAATTTCTGATTTGAATATTGTCCAGTAAATTGCACAGTATAATTGATAACTCGGTATAGATGTAATTTCCAAACAGTTGATGTGTGTGTGTCATGAAAATAATGAAATTTTAGTTTTACCTAATAATAATTAAAGTTACAATAAAAAAATCCGATGGATAATTAATTTTCAAGAATGAAAAATCATTTGTTTGACCGTAAATCAATAAATAAAATTACAAATGATAACTTTCAAAGTATAAGATTTCCATTGAGGTTACAACATCCAACAACCTCCACATTTATGATTGTTCATTCTTGTGTAGTCAAATTGCCCTTCTTCTCATTCATATTCTACAATGATTTCCATATACAAAAATATCAAATATTTTAAAGGGAAAAAGAATACGCCACGACATACTAGATTACTTCTCTGTCAGGGAATTTTCGAGACGTGTACTGTCATCTTGAACTATTTTCTCGACGGGGTTTTCCTCCGCCCACACGGCTGCATCTCTATATCCGAACTCAAATAGCCTATCGAGAATATCATCAGCTGCCGGCCCAAGTGCCCAATTAAAAAGCTGCGAGAAAAGAGAAAATTATATAAATTCGATGTTCAGGTTATAAAAATGGATCATGGTGTGACCTGAAATATTACCTCTCGGGGACTAGCCCGGTTTTCTGGGTTGCAATCAGGGCTAATCCCTATCCCTTGCAATCCCAAGCGACTAGCAGGAAAAGCACAAACACGTACCTACAAGATAGAAGCAGTTGATCACATGCTCATTTAAAATTGGCACCAGTGTTCTTGGATATAAGAGTTCAAGAATGTATAAATATGTAAAGACATATATAACACCCAAAATCGACCCTTACAGTTGATAATCTACATTGTTGGAATCTGAGACAAAGAATATACAAGGTCTTACCCATTTTGTAATTTTGTTCTACAATTTACCCTCTTAATATGTCCAGTTCGTAAATAAAAAGCAAATATCACGAGGTAAATGAATTGTTTTGTATTAAGGCAATCCTCAGGTATGTGTTAAGGCATTACTGTAACTTCAATGCATGATGCAACTCAAATTGAAAACAAATAGAACATCATATACCGTCTGAGCAGCAGAAGTGGGAGGCATGAACAAAGTCAAACCCCCGTCAATGCATAATCGGTTGCGGAACATTGTTGCCGGCTTTGGAGCGAGATATCTGCATTAGATATTCAATTAGTTTTAATTTGAGGATATTGTCCAATCAAAGTAAAGTTACCTAAATAACTAGTATATTTTACCCCGGAATGAAAGAGGAAGTGAACACTGCATTAATCAGATCTTCTTTAGAATCAAATTTATCGACCAGTAAACCCCTGGGCCTCCAAAGGATCTCCGTCACAGCAACTGGGCACGAAACCACAAATATTGGTGAAATACTATTTTTCTCAACATTGTAACGACTAAATTGCGTATTGGAAAGCTACGCATAAGTAAAACTATTCCACAAGGAATAAAAATAAGTAATGGGAAACCCAATAAACTATCAACAGTTGCAGACGAGCAGTGTGGAAGGACAAGAATGGCCCTCTCAAATCGATTTTAGTTTGAGATTTCTCCAAATTTTTGAACTTTGATGGAAATTATTTTCTGGACTTCAACCGAATCGCTTTAAAAAGTTACATGCAAAAAACCTACAAAAAGTGCTAGGGGAGAACTATATATATATCTCAAACATACTACGAACTCTTCCATTGGACCTGATATGAACATCATCTGGCAAGAACTGGTCCAGAATATCTCTCAGAACAGCCTGGGCCGATAAAACACATATTGATTAGAGTTCTTTAATTCACATGTACGAAAAAGTAAATCATGATATATAAAAAATAAATAAAACTACTAGTAATCGTATAATAGCTAGTTTTATAATCTTAACCATGAAAAAAATGATAGCGTCGATTATTATCTACTTGTGTTTTTTGCTTCCAAATATTATAAGACACTTAAATTATGGTGTTATTCAAAAGACTTATGCTTTCCTATTAGATTTGAAAGATTAGTCCATGTTTGTACTCTCTTCAATCCAACATTAAAATAATCTCAGACCCATTTAAACTTTTAATAAAATAAAAAATGTAATGCCTTATACCCCGAGGCGAAATGCAGTCCCCCTAAGCCTACAGTCTTCGGCCAACATCTTGGTAGCTTTAAGAGCATCATTCATGCTGACTCCAGAGGCAATCACTGCACAAACAATAGCACCAGCAGATGAACCAGCTAATGGTGTTGTTTCCTGCCACCCAAAAACAAATAGTATAAGATGCATAATTTGAGCTTTGCTTTACATTTCTAATTTTCATTCATTTCTCGTGCCCGCCTAATAAGTTAATGAATCGTAAATCACATAACATACACATATATACACATGATTGTAGATCATTCCCACAAAAAGAAAGCACGAATGCTTCGAACCGAGCATTAACTGAAATTAAACGTAGAATCGGATAAAGTTCAAAGGGACACTAAAAAGAATTCATTTGGAACCTTTTCATTTCATCTTCCAAATTGTGATACTGAGTGTTAAAATTGATTATATATTAGTTGAGTTTATAAATTAACCCTAGCAAATAATTCAGACGATTTCACAAAGCGGGTGATTGGAAATTGAAAGAACAAATGAACCTTGATGTAACCCTTCTCGATGAGAAGCTGAGCAACCCCGAGATGGTAAGGGAACAAAAGCCCGGCGGCTGAGAAACTAAACCCGGGGCTGGTAACGGCCTTGCGCCGCCGCTCCTCCTCCACGTCCTCCACCGTTTGTTCCCACACCACCTCCGGCTGGACTGGGTCCTCCACCACGGCGCCGATTTTCTCCTTCCTCCGCCGCCTCCACCACCACTCACTCTCCCTCTCCTCCTCCGCAAAGATCTCCACCGGCGGCACCTCGCACCCCTCCCCTCCACCACCGGATTTTCCTCTCTTGATCAAAATCCGCGACGCGATCCCGAGGAAGAGCTCTCCGGTGGCCACGGCGAATGACTTCTTTTCCTGCGGCGATGGCGTGACGCTCTCGTTTTTCGGCGGCGTGGCTTTGGTGGAGAAGCTGCCTCTGCGCAGTGGGGCGGCGAGTGTGGTTGCGGGCGGAGGAAAGAGGGAGGAGACGGCGGCCATGGCTGGTTTGTGGAGGAAAACGGTGGCCTGATTCGATGAAGGGATTGTCAAAAATCTTGAATTTAACGAGATTTGCATAATTGAATTTGTAGGATTTGGGAATTTGTTGGATCTTTTTTCTTCTTCATCTTTTCCGTTCTTTTTACTATTTTTGTGTTTAGTTGCGTTTTTGTATTTCTTTAGTGTTGTGTAAAGATTTGATCTTTGATGTGTATAGAGATTTTCATCACATTTTTTCTTTTCATTTCTCAATGAATTCTTAAACTCCAATTTGAATTTTTTTATCTTCAAATATATTAAAAATCAATTTATCTATTTTCTTTTGTAAAATTTGCATTTTAATGAAAATAAATACTAAAAGTTTAGTTATCATGTAAAAGGGGAACACACATTTGAGGAAAAATAGTTTCCTAATAATAAAGAACCAATTCATTCATTAGTCATGGAATATTAATTACATTCATTTCATTTTGAACATATAATTTACATACTAATAACATTTTAGTTGTTAAAAAGATAAATTAGCAAAGGTAGTTTCGATATTAAGACATTATTTCAACTAAAATTGGTGGGGTGCGCCAGGCCCGTGCAATAGTGCAACGCATGGGCGACGCTCGAGAGCCCAGATAGCAAGCTATCTTGATGGGCTCTCCCCCTAAAAAAATAAATTTAATATCGTGTGGGCCTTGGCCCACATATCAGATATTAAACTGATAAGAACAGATACTACACTTGATCTTAGCCAAAAGGCCGAGAAAGGTATGAGATTTTAGGTGCCGTGATGTGTGTTTTTATAGTGCAAGTTCTGAATTGTAAATATGAATCGGTTTCGATGTGGGAATGCTTCAGGATTAATAATACCACTCCAAGAACATTGATTCTTTTTAATCATTACGTTTGTCTCTCCCTTTTGTTCTCTATACAAAATACACTGTAATACACAACTTTTACAAATCAACTTACTTCAGGACAATCTCAACCACAAAATGAGAAAGAAAAATCACCAAACACGTTCGTATAAATGTTGTCTTCTTCATACTCTGGGCTTGCACTTAGGGCAGCATCTCGCCTTCCATCTCGTCTCGCATTTCAATGAGGCGGTCAGGAAGTTCCTTGTATTTGTTAGTATACACATTGATCGCTGTCGCCAAGATCTGCAAAACAGATCAAATGCATTTCACAAAAATGACACTCAGATCAAAGAATGACGCAATCACAACTAGCAGCAACCGTACCTGATCCCAATCTTCGTCGTCTATGGTACCCTTTATGTTACCGAAAAACTCAGTCAGCTGGGGGTCCTTCTTCCGCTCGGCAAGTGACGTGGCAACAGCAGCATATATATCGAAAGCTGGGACCACCACAGTCAGCATAAATACTCACGATCAATCACAGTTGACACGGAGAAAACAAAATTACCTGGCAGATCGAATCCATATATTATCCGGAACGACAAGCCGAAATCTCTCTCGGCAAGAGTTTCGGCGACTTCACATCTCCTCCTGAGTTAAGATCAATTCCGTTAATTGTTAAAAGGCTTTCATCATACGGCATTATACATATCAGTATAGCTAGAACCTGAATGTCTCAGGGTCGTTCGAATCGCCGAAGAGGGAGCGTGTCGCGTGCGGCCCCTCAGCATCGTCGAAGCTTCTCACAACATCCATCTACGAGCAAAAGCCAAGTTGAAATTTAAACGATACAAGACAACTTTTTTCAATTATAAACATACGGCTTACCTGAATGGTAACACGCTCGATAAATTCAAACAATGTTTCTTCGGAAAGTTCCTCGGAAGAGGTTTCCCCTCGAGTACCTTTGGCGGCACGTTCCAACAACCCTTCGTCAAAGTGCATCTGCACGTAATGATGAAGATGAGAATTTTTATACGAACAAGATAATAAAAGTCGATCGATTACCTTAGCGAGTTGCAAGTGCTTTAAAGCTTCCTCTTGAGAAGCAGAGTTCGTAAACAACTGAATACAGCAAAGGCCAGCTGTCACGTGGTCGACCTTCTTCGTCACCTAAATTCGGTCGAGTTCAATCAGTTAGGAATGATTAAAGTCGATCGAGCATATAATTGAGTATTATTACCTTGTCAAATGTTCGGATTGAGCCAAGGAAAATAAGAGCCGTGAGGCCGATGATGAAAATCGTGAGGGTGTAAATCGACCTATACATGGGGTACGTGTATCCCAACCATGCCGAGAACACGAGCAGCAGCACCAGAAAGGTTTGCCACCCTCTGTGTACGTTATATTAATCTTGTAAGAAAATTAATTAAAATCCACAAGATACTTTACACGTTATGGACTTACATGTATCTTGTATCATAAGGTGCAATGAAAAATCTCTTCCGAATGACATTGGTTTCGCCATCAGCTTCACCATCGCTCGAAAATGAAGCCGTTTCATTGCCGTCGATCAAACGTAGCCGCCGGCGGGATCTTCCTTCTGGTGGTGCAGACATCTATCTAAATTTTGTTTGAAAAATCAACAAGAATGATTATTGTGAAATTGTTTCTTGTGTAATTAAGCTGAATTCTTTAAACAAGTGTGGTTCATGAGTAATTAAAGTATACAGTACAAGAGTTGAAGATGGCGAATTGTATATTACTATCAAAGTTCTGACAATTATCACATGATATTTAAAAGCAATATTTGTCTGGCATGTTTCAAGGCTCAAGCTCTCAAAGTCTCACTTAATTGTTTTCATTATTTTAAGTTTGGTATGACTTTTAAAAAAGATTGATAACATGAAGTCATAATTAATTTGAAAATTAAACTTTGTCTAAAAGATTAGTAGTTATTTTTAAAAAATTTAGATAATGAAATTAATCCAAGTTCTCTTTCGATGTGGGATAAAATTGCTCATATTAAAAAAGAAGTTTTTAAAAGTTATTTCGATGTGTAATTAAGCTGAATTCTTTAAACAAGTGTGGTTCATGAGTAATTAAAGTATACAGTACAAGAGTTGAAGATGGCGAATTGTATATTACTATCAAAGTTCTGACAATTATCACATGATATTTAAAAGCAATATTTGTCTGGCATGTTTCAAAGCTCAAGCTCTCAAAGTCTCACTTAATTGTTTTCATTATTTTAAGTTTGGTATGACTTTTAAAAAAGATTGATAACATGAAGTCATAATTAATTTGAAAATTAAACTTTGTCTAAAAGATTAGTAGTTATTTTAAAAAATTTAGATAATGAAATTAATCCAAGTTCTCTTTCGATGTGGGATAAAATTGCTCATATTAAAAAAGAAGTTTTTAAAAGTTATTCCGATGCCGGGAATCGAACCCGGGTCCCCTGGGTGAAAGCCAGATATCCTAACCGCTGGACGACATCGGATTGTTGTTGAGTAATTTCGTTTGTATCAACTTCAGCTATTGTTGACACAAATTTGGTATTCCATCGCCAACGCGCATAAATAGCGCGTGGTATGAACTTCCCCCTTACTGAGTACTTGCCTCAGCTACTGCAGTTTAGTTCGCTGTATTGTCACTCTACATCCTCACCAAATCCTCTCCCTTCGATCTCTCTCTCTCTCTCTCTCTCTCTCTCAACAATCTCGGGGGAAATTATCCCTAACCTTATCTCACATGGGCTTCGCCGGAAGCCTCTTAGATCAACGCGGCGGCGCCATCCTCCTCAAATCATGTTTGCTTTGGATACTTATCTCAGCCGTTGAACTAGCTGAAGCCTCAATTCACATCTACGACCGTGATCCATTCCGAGAGGTTGGCAGTGCTTATCTCGTCTCTGGCGGCAGCGAAGGCATCGCCTCCTCTGGCGACAACCACGGCCGCGCTTATATTCGGTATTACTTTTAATTTCCCCATTTAGTTTTTTTTCTTGCGTGTGTGATTGGAATTAATGATGTTTAATCAGATCTACTCGTAATTATACCTGCATTGATCTTTTCATGGGTGGATTGTGTTGTTTAAGATAGATTATAGAATTATTGTTGTATATCCATAGAATACTCGATGCCCTAAAAATAGCGTGGTATAAAGTAAATGTAAGGTGTAAAATCCGGATCTTGAAAAGTTGAAACAGAATTTGAGTTTATTTTGTTTAGTGTAATTGATAACTTAAGATCACAGTACAGTAAATTCAAGGAGAAAGGTATTATCATATTTTTCTGTGATATCTACTACCAGTACATGCTTTTTGTCAAAGAGAACTATAATGCTTTTCATTTTCATATGAAAAATGTCGGAAAATACGACCATGGTTACGATTATCCAGTTTCTTTGGTTTAACATTTGGGTTATCCAGGTGTCTCTTTCTGTTGGTTGTGTACCTCAAGTATGGTTATGTGATTGGCCAATAGCCATTTCTATATGCATGTCACAGTGGCTACACGAAATCTTTTATTTTTCCGTATTTATTCAGTTGGAGAAGTTGCTGATGCTCTGACCCTTACTCACTAATTTTGACCAACCTATTTATATGAATATTGATGCAACACTACTCATAAGTCATAACTAATTCAATCTAAATGAACTTAGATTCGAGAACATAACTTTCTGGAAGAGTGAAGATGCCAGCCATGGTGGGCTGGTTCAAGTTATCATTTTCGAGGCAGCCGACCGTGACAATATTGGTGGGTCTGCTTATGGAGGTCAGAGATCAATTTGCTGCACACCCGATCTCGCCAAACTGGAAGGCTGCAAACAAGGAGAAGTCATAGTGACGCCATCGACAAGCGATAAGATGTGGCCGGTTGTTATAAACATTTATTTCAAAGGAAAAATGCTATCAACCCATGTGAAAAATAACAAAGAAGTCAGCATAAAAACTACTGGGATGTACAATTTATTCTTTATAACATGCGACCCTAAACTCAAGGACATGAGGGTGACCGGAAGGACCGTCTGGAAAAACCCTAGTGGTTATTTACCCGGTCGGATGTCGCCTCTTATGAAATTCTACGCATTTATGTCTGTCATGTACGTTGTTCTTTGTGCTGTATGGGTTTTCCAGTACGTCAGATATTGGAATGATGTTTTGCTATTACAACATTGCATAACCTCTGTTATTGCTCTCGGATTGCTAGAGATGACTTTCTGGTACTTTGACTATGCCTATTTTAATAGCACGGGGATAAGGCCTGTTGGGATCACATCATGGGTCGTAACAATTGGGTCCATGAGAAGAGCTGTTTCACGGGTTCTAATTCTTTGTGTTTCGATGGGTTATGGTGTTGTTCGACCGACTCTTGGTGGTTTGACAACAAAAGTGCTTCTGATTGGAATCACTTATATGTTGGCCACAGAGATGCTTAATATCGCGGAGAACGTGGGGAGCATAAATGACACAGCGGGACGGGCTAGGGTCTTTTTTGTAATTCCGGTCGCGTTTTTGGATGCCTTTTTGATTTTGTGGATTTTCACTTCTCTTTCGAAAACACTAGAGGAACTGCAGGTAATGAGATTGGGTTATATTGCTGGATTATTGAGTTGCCCCATCTGCTGATAATGTTTTTTTCCCATAGGCTAAGCGGAGTTCTATTAAGTTGGATATGTATAGAAAATTCTCAAATGCACTGGCAGTTGCTGTTATTGCTTCAGTTGTGTGGATAGGATACGAGGTATGTGTTCATTTCAATTTTATTTTTCTTCTCAATTTTATATATGATATGTTGAAAAGTCCCAAAGAACATTGTTTTATTTCATACCATACTCTTACTTATGAAGAAACACATTTGCATTTTTAATCAGAAGGTCGACTCTTGAGCTTGATAATTCAATGATGGATAAGGTTTGCTTATGCCTTCATAAGCTAAAATATACCAAAATTTGTTTCCTGCAGATATATTTCAAAGCAACAGATCCCTTCAATGAAAGGTGGCAGAGTGCCTGGATTATCACAGCCTTCTGGGATATTCTTGCGTTTGCTTTGCTTTGTGTTATCTGCTACATCTGGGCCCCATCCCAAAGCTCCCAGCGGTATGTTATCAATTTTACTTGAAGTTGAAGCGGGACCATTTTATTTACATGAATAATGTATTCCAAACAAAATCTAACCTTATGTTTAGCCTAATTGTGAAATGAAAAAGATTAATGATCTATTATCTTTCAAAACTACAAGAACTCCACAGATATTTGTTTCTCTTTTCAAATTGCACCGTTTCCTAGGCTTTAGCGTTTAGTTCTTTATATAATCAACCCCAAAAAATTGTCTCCTGCCAGGTATGCGTACATGGACAATAAGGGAGAAGAAACAGACGACGAAGAATCTGAATTCTTATTTAGAGAAAGTACTGATGGAGGCAGTATCAGTTTAGTCAAACAAAACGAGAGAAAAGATGGAGACACTTCTGAACTGGACGAGGAGGCAGAAGAAGGTAAGAGAGAGTAATGGCAAACGTTGTTGATGATATTTCATCTAGTTCAAGTGGTGAAAATTGGAAGGCTAAATCACTAATGATAAGTCTGCAGTAAAAAAGTGTTGAGGATTCTGATATACAGTAGATACATCCCTTTTTCTGTTACTGTATTTGTTTGTGTATAGGCAAACAATGAAAGGATATAATGCTTGATTCTTTTGGGGAATTTCTCTTTTTGTATTTGGTGTATTGTAAATTGTAACACTCTGCTTCTGGGATTTTGAATTGGTGAAGAAGACTCTTTCTCCCTCTTAAGAAAAATAAATGTATGTTGCATAAATATACATATACATTTAACAAGCACAAGTTGAAGCAAAAAACCTTTTTATTATGGTCATCGATCAGCAGGGAATGCTAATCAACACAGTTTGCCCTTGAGTTCCGGGGCTCGACCAAACATAACATAAACTTAAAATATTACGAAACGAGCAAGCACAAACATAATTTGACTGTCCTATCAGACTGCGTTGCTGCTGTGAACTTCATCATCCTCAGACTCTGTGTCCATATCATCGTAACTTGTGGTGGCGTGGGGCCCCTCAGGAACATGACGTCCGAATGCGGAAACAGTAAAGCCTCCGGGGCGAGTTGGTGCAGCTGGCTTCCTTCCCATAACAACGTGCATGCCTTGCACAAATGCAGACAGAATCGTGTGTAAAAAATTAGTTCCATTAGGAGGAGGTGTACTGAGGACATCCATCGTCTGCAAGACAGATAGAAGAAGCAGACCATACATAATTAACTGATCTTTAAAAGATGTATCAAGTACAAACATAATTTTTATAACTACAGTTGGAATGAAGGCTTTGAAACTTGAGCCTACCTTAAGTTTATTCTTGGGATCCTTCAGAAACTCAACGTCTTCAACCTGCAGAGCAGTCTCATCCGACATCAGAGATTCATCGATGATACGAGTATATATATAATTATCGACATTGAGATCAAGACTAATTACCTCTTCTTCTTTTCCTCGTCTTCTCTTTGATCCCTTACCTTCTTCCTCAGCAGGGTTTTGGTTTATGAATTCCCTCTTCGGATTTTGCGTATTTTCGCAAGAAACCACATCGACATTAGAAACTTTGGAACCTGAAGGAACGCATAACAAATACTAGTAAGTAGTAAATTTGTTTGCCATATTCGGATTCCATTGTAGTTTATAACATTGTGGGACATTGATATTCTTCTAGTAGTATTTTACAATAGCACAAATTATCAATGCATCATTGGGATGCTTAGGTACCATCGATGACTTCCAACATCTTGTTAGTCGTTGAATTTCCAGATGCATCTGGCAAGGGCTCGGAAGAGGGATTATCTAACATCTTGTTAGTCGTTGGATTTCCAGATGCATCTGGCAAGGGCTCGGAAGAGGGAGTATGTTGTGAACCAACAACATCCACTGGGTTTGCATGAAATGTGGAACTAGGAAGAGAAGCAACATTGGTGAGTTGGCCATCAACCTTAGTACTCTTGCCAATATACTGGATATTATTCTCAGATCTGCATAAAAAAAATCTTTAAAAAACATAAGAAATGATTGAAATATAAATTGTCAAAAATTAACACCAAATGAACCTACCCGGAAGAGGGATCATTCTTATTCGGAACGGAATCGGTTGAGCTCAAACACTTGGACAGAGGCATGATGATGTGATAGTAACACAACAACTGGGATAAATGTTGCAAGAATTTAGCAATTCACTATACATAAACCAAAGTTATATACGTCTAAACAAAATTACACATGTAAATCTTCACAATTTGTATCAATTATAACTTACAGTACAAATTTTTTTAAGAAAACAATCAATCTTTACATCATGATATACAAAAAATAAATTTGAAAAAACAAAAGACAATGATAGATTACTAAACAAGTTCAACCTTAATTGTAGGAATACCATAAAAGATATACAGAAAAGCTTGATACTGTGATAACCTCTAGATTGTATATATAAAAGCGGTGTGGTTTTACTCTACCTTGAAGTGGTTTTTTTTCTTCTTTCTTGAAAACAGTAATAAACATATTATTATATACCAAGATGAAGATAAACATCGGGAATAATTAATTGCACATACATTGCACTGAAAACTATTCTGATATATTTGTCGGAGTGGAAGTTTGAATATATTTTTAATTTTAATTGTTTTGTTAAAATAAATGAATGAGTTGATTATTTTGTGTAGAAAATATAATGAAAAATAACATGGAGCCTTCATAAAACATTTATAAGATTAACGTATTATTTGAATAAACAATTTACAAAATTTTAATAATTGACATTTTAACAAGTTCTCAAATTATTTAAAAAACATAAAATTATTTAAACATAAAATTATTTTATCTTTTCAATTAAAAATATAATTTTATTCTTAATTTATTCACCTATTTTTTAAATTATATTCACAATTATTTTAATTTTTAATTTAAAAACATATTTTCACCAATTATTTTTGTCAAAAAATTACATTTTCTTGGTTAGTTTTCGTGTTCATTAAAGTGTGCAATATACAACTTTTTGAGGGTTTATAAACATACAACTATGACACAATTTTAACTTGTATACAAATAAAAGTTTGAAAATATCCAATATCCCACTTACAAATTACAATAATCAGTCAAATAATCAGAAACTACGCAATAATTACATCAATACATCATACATGCAATATTATACATTAATGAATGCAGCAAACCTATTTCATGTTCAACAAAGACCTATCTCCAGTTCTTGATCGCCGCTACCTACGCCTCCTCCTCCTCCACGAATGTCCTGACATGACTCTCCCCTGTCGATGCATACGACCAGCCAATGTCATATCGTGCACATCCACTTCATCTTCATCGCCATCATCATCAATCGGCCTCACACCTCTGCCTGCAGAACCAAACGCTTGTATAACGCGAACCATAGCCATCAAACTCTCGTCAGTCACCTCCAAGCTCCGATCCCCTCTAGCAGCATTCCAATCGAAAACAGCTTCATCCTCCCAATAGAATTCATTGCCATAAGGACCACTTCCCTCTATCACATAATCGCCTCGGAAAATCGCACCCGGCACAGAGGACCTCACCGTGCTCCTCACGTCCTCCGTCTCTCGCTCGACCTCCAGCCTCCTCCACTCCTGCTCCAGAGCGGGGTCCACTTCGCGAGGCTTCGATGAAGCGTGCTCGGCCCTCACGTGTTTCCTCAGCTCTTTATACGATCCGATAAAAGAGCAATTATCGTGCGTGCAGCTTCTCTTCTTATCGTTGAGGTGCGAGCGTGCGGGGTCCACCACCGTCCATCCTTTCACCCGACCCCTGGAAAACGGAAATCGTTATTTCATGAACAACACAACACATACATTTATCTTAAATAATTCACCTGCAAAGGGGGCATGTAAGCTCAGGGGACTCTGGAATATTCTCCAGAGGCCCAAGGAGAAATGGGCCGACGACTTTTGTATGGGCCTTGTACTGATCGAGGCAGTTGGAAAAGCGGAAGCTGGTCCCACACATGTAGGGACGGCAGCCATTCTCGTGCGAGGAACACAAGAGGAGAACGGCGTTGTGGGGACTTTCCATGCAGACGGAGCACGTGGCATCTTCCCAGTCTTTCTTCTCGGATGCTTTGAGGAGGTTGTTCTCCTCCGGGATACACGTTTCGTTTCCGGTTAGCATGGGGTACGGTGTTAGCCTGCTATGTCGAGAAGCAATACCGCCTCGATTTCCTTTGGAGCTTTTTGTCATTCCTTAATCAACCTGCAAACAAGATCTTGGTGAGGAACAGTTGCATTTGATAAATCAATCATGTGAAATTCTCAATCTCAATCCCAATTTAACCTAAAAACACAGAGAAAAATATCGTCTCCTCCTTCCACCAAAATCCGATCTAAATCGAAAATATCACCTTCCATCTCCACCGAAATCCGATCTAAATCCTTCACAGCTTAAGAAAATAATCGTGACGAAGCAAATTCAACTATATTGAAAAAAATCGATTTCAAATTTCAGATACACAATTACGCGAAAAACATTATACAGGTAAAATCAACGAACAAAAAAATATATATAGACATCAATTAAGAAAAAAAAAAAGAGGTCGAACCAGTAGAAGATTACAGAGATCGATTGTTCATCTGGGAGTCGCAATTTTATAATCGGAAAATCGGGAAAAAATGAATACACTAAAAAAAGGCGAGGATTCGATAGCTCACCGGAGAATATGCCTTGTATGTCTGGATTTTTAATTCGGGGGTACGCAGAGATTCCAGATTTAGCAAAAATTGCTCTTTTAATTAAATTAGGAAAAGACAAAATTACCCTTGTAGCTTGATTACAAAAACATACAGTATATAGAAATCATGGTGTATACGGTGTGGGAATTAAATAATGGAGTACCAATCAGGTAACGATTTAAAATGAAAATTGGAATGAGACATGAACATGATCACTAATACATCTTTGTTTGATCGAGCATTGAAGTAGATTTACGACAAAGTCACATCGATCGATGTATGCGAGTTCAAACAGGCTTTGGATTATCAGTTTCGAAAATGAAAGAAAAAAAAAAAAAACTAATGTACTAGACTTTAAGGGGCTCTCTTGGAGTTGGAGGTAGGTCATCTTCATCATGGTAGATGTTCTCGGCCATTTGCCATATCTGAAGTATATTGTCCTCGGCCACACTAGCCACAACCCAATCGTCACAAGGGTTCCACGAGAAATCCGAGACTTTACTCGTGTGCCCGCCGTGAATAAACAGCAACTCCGGTGGGCCATCCTCTGCTTCCTCTTGAGACTGTTCTTCATCGATCCTATATAGTAGAAATCTCCAAATAAGGGGTGAAATCAACATATAAACAAAAAAATTGTGATGATGAAATTACCTGCTAAGATCCCAGATGAGGAGTCTCCTACCAAGACAACAAGAAGCTAAGATGGTCTCGTTCTTTGGGTTCCATCCGACCTGGAAAACCTCCTCTCTATTCAAAAACGAAAACAAACCTCGAGGTTAGAGATATGTATATTTGTCTACTTTCACTTGAAACCGAAAAGAAGGGGAAAATGCTCACTTGTGACACTGGAAGGTATGAAGGGGAGTATTAATTCTCCGCATGTCAAATAATTTCACAGTCTTGTCAGTGGACCCTGTTGCTATGACCCACTCGTTAAACGGATTGAACGCCAAACAGTTCACCTATCAACAAATTAAATGGTTCTTACAGGAGAATCTTGTGTTATATGATGTATACATGTCGAAGCAAACTATTAACGCAAACCAGAGAAACAGTAATCAACCTTATCCGGTGTTGTTCTTAAGAAGAAACGAATTATATCTTAAGAAGAAGAAGTCTCGAATTCTAAAAGAGGCAAATTCCATCATAAAATACCAATAGGTGTGCTTGATTTTCCTTATTCTTAGGTTACTACTAATACGAGTGATAATAATAATAATCAATTCTTCTATTATAAAAGAATCAAGAAAACCAACCTCACTTTGATGTGCCACTACAGATTGTACAGGCTTGCTGAGTGCAGGACTTCGGAGATCCCATATATGAAGATACTGATCATCTCCAACCGAACCAAACAAGTATTCATGCCTCAGATGCCATGCTACATCTTCAACCACACCTTCATGAATCTGCTCTTACCACATATTAGTTTCTTATCGTAAAACAACAACTGTAACCTCAAGGGTTGTTTTTTGTAACATCCCTCAATAGTTATAAAAGAAAAGAAAATGGCAAATGATACCAACATTCAAAGATAGAATTTTTCAGAGTTCTGATTACTGTAAGAACTAAATAATAGCGCACTACCTCCATCCCAAAATAAAATTGTTGTTTTAGAACAATTGTTTTGTCCCGAAAACAATGTAGTTTTCGTAGTTCAAGATATAATATTCCCCTCACAAGTCATTTCTATAACATACAAGATTGATTTCCATTTATCATACCTTGAATGAGCTCATGGCATCCAGACCCTTATTCTTCGGAGTTGCATTTATGTCCCATACACATATTTGGGCATCATCAGAGCCGCTCAACAAATGACCCTGCTTAAAATGACTCCAGGACAAACCATACCCTTCCGTGGTGTGACCCCTTAACCTCAAATCAGGGTTGCATGAACCATCCAGAGGAGGCTTAGACGGATGCTTGCTATAATCGAAAACATAAACTTCCGCACTAACTGTCTTTGTAGCAATAACAAACTGATTTTGAGGCATGGCACGTGCCCGGTTGACCTCCCCGTCGTGATTTATCTGCTGGATAATTTGTACCTGCAAAGAAACACATAAAAAAAATTAAAGAAAACTGAGTTTGATAATGGAATTGTTTGTGCGAATGGAACATTGGGCGTAAAATGGAAACACGAGAAATCGATTATTTATTTAGTACTGCCTCATAATTCAATTCCCAAACAAACAAGCAAATGATTCCATTCTATTGGCAATGAGTATGAAATAAATTAATTTGCAGATTTTTTTTAACATTTACATACTAATTCATTCTGAGGAGCACAACTAGAACAAACAGTTGTCGTTTTTTCAATTAAAAAATTGGAGTTTTCAGGAAAACAAATTGGGAGATTATATTTTTTCAATTAAAAAATTTTAACCCAGAAACATCAATTCAAACTCAAACCCAGAAAAAAAATTATATAGAACGAAAAAGGAAATACCTTTCCTTTAGCGCACCCAAATCCACCGTATTCAGAGCGTTCGTCCTCGTAATGGCGGGTATCACTCTCGGCATCCACGAGCGGAAGCTCAACCTGGGCAATCATTAGGTAATTGGGCTCGTTCTCCGACGTGTGGGTCCCGAGAATCATCTTTTGGACGGAATAATCCTTGTCCGGCGGCTCTTCCCGGTCCGGCATCCATTCCACGGTGAGCGACGGCCACTCGAGCGCGTGGGTTACAACCAGATCGTACAGAAAAGGGGTGTTCTTTTTCCAAATCTTATATTCCTCGTTCACCAAACGATCCTCTATCTGAACCCTTATTTCCTCGTCGTCTCTTTCCATTTTTTGGGCAGTTTTCGCCTCTGTTGAAAGATTTCTTTGAGGGGTTTTATGGTTGAAGAATGTGTTGGGGAATTTGTGGAGGGTTGGAAGGAAATTGGAGGGAAGGGGTTTTTACTCTGCAGTACACGCCTTTCACAGTGGTGACTATTTTTTTAGTATTGGGCTTTAAATTACATCATCAGTTTGGGCTTGTTGCGTGTGAGCCCAACCCATATACTCGTGGGAGTCGGACTCCCAGCACAACTGGTAGTCTGGTACATCGGACTCGTGTTGGTTCTCGATTTTTATTTTTATTTTAGTTTGAGAGGACTTGGATCGACTCGAAATTGACTGTAGATAGGAGTAACATACATATGGTATCTTTAAAAAGCAATACATACATATACACAAATGTGTCCAAATGTTTGAAACATTAATACAATTGCTTGGATGATAAATTTACAAAACCACTCCCTATCTACACCTGTCCCTACACAGTCAAAACAAAAGCCACAAGAACTAATCAAAAAAGCCACAAACAATTCCATCCTTATTTCTTTTTTTCCCAAAAGTGTTCTATTTCTCTATATATGATATCTGATTTAGGCATTGGGCCAATATCAGATACTTTTTCCCACAAGTGTTCTATTACCCTGAGTGCTACACAAGACGAATCCAACTTACATAGAGTGGATCTTAATCTTCATTCTTTTAGGCAGCAGCAGCAGCACGACTATCCATGCCAAGTTAGGATAAGTCTGTACAGTGCAATGAACTGATCTCAAAACAAAGATAAAAAAAATTGAGGAATTTGAATGAGTTAAAGAAAAACGTATTTCAATGCTTTTGGTATACGGGGTTTACCACTCCATCATCAACCGCTGGATTTTGATGAATACTCTTACAAACGAATGGCCTTATGTGGAGATGCGGGACTCGGAAAAGTAGATGGTACCTTCTTCACAAATGGATGATCCAATAGTTGAGCGGCAGTAGGGCGCTTGTCTGGGTTAACTTGCAAGCATTTGAGGATGAATTCATGAGCATCTTTTGATAAGGTATTTGGTATGGGAGGCAGTTCGCCCTTGCCAATTCGGAATAATGCTTGCATCTATTAACAAAAGCCAAAACAAATGTTCTTACAACACAGTTTCAAGGTTCAGGTACAAAAACTATGAAGATGTAATAAATACGCGTGTCAAAGAATATCTTGTAAATTATTTTGTAATTGAAAAAAAAATCATGAAGATAGCCATTCATTTCAAATGTTAAATAAGAAATTTTATTATTTTTACTACTCCATTTAAGGAAGGAGGGAAATGAGGGATATTCTTGTAGGACAAACAAAAATTGCAAACAAGCCTAATTTTGTGGAAAGGATTGAGTAAATAAATTCAGGAGTTTCTCCAGTGAGTTGCAAATCAATTAACATGTGAAACAATTGCAACCAAATCAGAGACGGAAAATAGGAGCATAAATTCTTGTATAACTAATCAGAGAACATGTCATACCCCTCCTTCCAAGTGAGAGTAAGGAATTTGGCCGGTCAACATTTCCAACACGGTGCATCCAAGACTCCATATATCAGCAGCACGGCCGTAGCCATTGTCCCTTCGTTTCACAACCTGGTAGGACGTATAATGAGTCAAATTTCAGATAATGGGATGATTTAAGGTTAGTTCACGTGCCATAATGTGAATGTACAAGAAAGCTATCAAACATTAAATATGAAGGGAAGTTTAACTAGCGACTATTATCGCATGTTCACAAAAAAATAAAAAAAGGAAGTTAAGGAGCAGAGGAGGTAAAAAAGCTAGTTCATGGATAGAAAAATTACAGTTTTAGTGGATAAACAATCAACGTAAAAATGAATTATCACTAAGGCTCAACAAGAATCAAATTTTATTTGAGCAACAAAGATGAAAGCTAGAAAAATCACCTCTGGGGCCATCCAAAATGGAGTCCCTTTGCAAGATTTGATGTCATTCAATTTACTGGCCTGAGAAAAATATCATAAAAGCCTTTAAAGAATAAAACATTGCATTCAAGTACAGGAGACATTCATATTATTTGCTCGGAAACCCACCTTCGCTAGCCCAAAATCCGCCAGTTTTACAGAACCACTTGCATCCACTAATATATTGGCACATTTTATATCCCTTGAAAAAGAAGACGAATACATGGCTAGGTAAGAGAATGGAAAGTTCTAAAATTATACGTCTCCAATGTTAGTGTTTTAACTAACATTCAGCTTGAGTTACAGGGAAAGTCCCTGAAATGTGGATTTATATTAAACTATCTAACACCAATGTAAAATTTGTGTTAGATTGCTCTAAAAAAACGAGCGCACTAGAAAGAGAGAAGAAACAGTAATATTTTCAAAAGGAAAATCACAAGATGAGTTAAAGGCCACAAGTCAACAACAACAACAAACAATTAAAAATTCAAATCATGATCGCTTCGCAGCCCAGGATAATAAGATGAGTTCAGGCACCTGTGGACAACATCTCGGCAATGAAGATAATTCAACCCACTTAGAATCTGCCTTGTGTACACAGATACCTGGGAGTCCCGAAGCTTATATTGTTGGTAGAGTCTTGCAAGAGAACCTTTTGTCACAAGCTCGAGGAAGATATAAAGTTTGGTATCATCCTGGAAGGATTAATGTTCATGGTAAAGGTTAACGAGAAATGCAAAAAGTCCTCCCATCATCTTTCAGTAGGAACGGGAGGGGGTTGATATATGGAATAATAGATACATTTCCTTTGGAGGCTAATAACATACTCTATCAGTGCCCAGGTACCGAACAATATTCTTGTGTCGAAACTGTCTTAGAAGAGATATCTCCTGTATAGTCCATGTCATGTATGAGGAGAAATATTATGCCAAAAATAATAGTTGTCAAGGTACTTGCACTAATATGGGTTCATTTCCTTAAGCAACAAACAATATAAATTGTTTTACCTGATCAAGCTGATAGAGGCTCTGTTGGCCTTGGCTACCCTGGTCTAGTAAAGATACCTCCTTCACAGCAAAAAAGAGACCATCACTACAGAAATAGGAGAAAATTGTAAGGACCCAAACAAGTATTATGGCAATTTCCAGAATAATATATATCCGAATATACAAAGATGTCACATGCAATTTATGCAGTTATTACATTAAAAACATCTTTAAATGATGTTTTGCTAGATTCCCAGCATAATTAGCTAAACCAAATCTACTCAGTGAATTTGCACCTCGCTTCATTTCTACCTCCTCGTTTCAGATCAGAGTTTTCTTTGTCCTCTTAGGTCACAAGGGGGGAGGGGGGGGGGGGGGGGGGGGGGGGGGGGTCTAACTGTACAAACTTATAAATGTGAAAGGGTTTTTGAAATGTGGTTTTTGAAACCCATCAATTTTAGCATTAATCCTCAAGTGGTTGACTCATTCCTTCATCTCAACTCATGTAATTATGACAAGTAAGCGCTAATAATCTTTCATGAAAACTATACATTCTATGATAGGAAAAGACTTACTCAGTGAACCCCTCGTAGACAGTTCCAAATGACCCGCTTCCAAGGAAATCACCCTTTTGCCAGGACTTGATATGAGAACCGAATGAACCGTTTGGTGAGATAGTGTGATCATTTTCCCTTACCAAGCAACCAGAAATATTGCCATCTTCATCATTTGAAGAGTCCGAACATGACTCCAAACCAGCCTCCCTCGCCTTTTCCACACCACCCCCATTCTCCTCTTGAATCCCACCAACGTACTCCCCTTCCGCTTCCTCATTTTCTTCAACTTCATTAGGATCCTGATCATCTTGAGGACCAAATGCTTTGAGTATATCCCAAGTGGAGCTCTTATCGTCCACAACCAACCGCATCATCACGGGTGGAGGGGCCAATTTTGGGGTCCCGATTCCTTTCACACCCAAATCGCAATTGGTTATGAACTCACTTCTAAGTTCATTTCCGGTCCCCTCATCAACCCAAGCTGCATCACAATCCAAAATTAACACAGGTTTATCTTTCTCTTTAATATTACCCACTGCGGCAATGCCTCTACTTTCACCTGAATCACTCGTAGTGTCCAGGACCAAACCTGTAATCACCGAGGGAGGTGTTAATTTCGACAGCCTAATGCCTTTGAGCCCCCATCCATCATCACTAATTAACTTACAGTTCACCTCATTTTCACTATCCCCATCGGTACAAAGTTGAATATCATACGAATTCACCTCACTTCCACCTTGCACCTCACAAACCCTAGCACCAAATCCGGATGGTGACTCGCCCCCGTCACCACGATCGGCGGCAGGCTTAAAATAAGTCGGGTATGACGAACACTTCCTGGCCTCCCAAGCCGCCAGGGGGATCGAGAAATCCTCCGGCCCAAGACCGAGATGCCGGAAAATCTGATCGACCTCTCCTTCGATTCCTTCCACGCGGAAGCTAGTGCGACGGGAGAGCGGCAGCCGGCCTAGCGACCTCGCTTTGAACACCGATCGGGCGTCCGAAGATGGAGAGCTCGAGGAGGAAGACGGAGAATTCAGCTCGCTGTCACCGGCGTCGTAGTCTACGTCCTTTAGGGCGTTCCGCCGGTCAAGCCTCGGCCGGTGGTTGTGGTGCCTTTTGTGCTTCGAGTTCATCGTCTCGCACTCATTATCCCTGACCGTATATGCGTGAATATGAGAGGGAAAATACGTACAGCGTGGGTGTATGTATAGGTCAGCGTGAAAATTCAGAAGAGACAGCGTTGAAGGTGAGCTGCTTTTGACAATTTTATTTTATTTTATTTTATCTCGAGTGGTGAGGTTGAAAACGGGGACATAGGAGGAATTACTTGGAAAAGAATGACGCGGTGCCAGCTGGCGGGTACGGGGAGGGAGTGAAACGGAGTCTCCGAGAGTCTCCCGCCTAAAAGAACAGAAAAAAAGATGTTATATAAATATTTAAAAAAAAAACTGATAAAATATTAAAATGTCACACTAAAAATATTTACTAAATATTTCTAGAGAATATTGTACGTCCCTTTTCTAATGTTCGGTTTCCATTTTTTGTTATTCATTTCCAAATATTTCACTCCAAAAAAATATACACTTGAGAGAAAATGATAGAAAAAAAATGAATCCAACAAGAGAACTACTTACAAAATCTAAATAAATAATTAATTTAAAATTTTATTTTAAAAACAAGCATAAATAATTCTTTAAACAACACAACTTTTTTTAATTTTATTTTATTTTAATTATTTTACTATTTTTTCTCATGTTATTAGCAATTTATTTAAAAAATAATATATGGAACCGACCCGACCCAAATTTGGGCCCCTAGAAAAGAATTAACAAATCGCAAAAGCGAAAATGATAGGGCTTTAAAAAACAGAGTTTCTCTCCGAAAACACAGACTCGCATAATTCCTCGAGTGCAAAAGGTATATATATATACACACGCATACCTATACATACATACTCTGAAACGACAATACGAAAACACTCGAAGGCGGCGAGTGCAAAAAGGCTAGTTTTTTTTAATATTATTTTATCATCATCCGACTTTTGTGGGTAGAGATTTTCGCCTTTTCTTATAATTTGAATCCAATAAAACCGGCCGAGTTTTATTATTCCAGTAATTGGTATATATATACAAGGAAAGTTTCGGATATTTTTTTGGGGGGATTTCACGAATTCTAGACTCTGCAAACCCTAGAATTTCTGTGGTTTTTTATATTTTCTTCGTTTGAGCAGTTTTGTTTTTGAAGGGTTACTCTGTTTCGGGTTGTATCTGCATGAAGTGGGAGTCTATCGAATTTAATTGGTAGAGGAATATCAGGGTCGTCTGAACTCAGGGTGACGGGGGAGGTTTTGATTCTTGAATCTTGAGCGGAGGTATTGTTGATTAGAGAAAAACCCTAGTTCAGGTTCTTTGATTCCGAATGCGAGTTCGTTGAATGTTCGCGTTTGTTTGGGTGTGGAGACGGAGCAACGAGCCGACATTCGTTAAACATTGATGCGCTTGTCATGTTCTCTTTTGCATATAATGTTTAGAACTAGTTATGGAAAGAAGTGAGCCCGCGCTAGTGCCCGAATGGTTGAAAAATTCTGGAAACCCGAATAGTGCCGCCACTACACGTTCCGGTAATTAAATCATCTTTGTATCGAATACTCAGTGAATCATTTTCGTATGCATCTAGTTTCTAATACTTTGTTTCTTTTTTTTTACAGATGATCTAACATCTTCCAGGCTTGCTAGAAACAATTCGTTTGCGAGTAACAATAGAAGTAATGGTCATGGTCCTGGACAATCTGACAGAGCTACCTCTTCCTATTTCCGGCGTAGTTCTAGTAGTAATGGATCGAATCATCTGAGTTCTCATAGCAGTTTTGGTAGGAATAAACACAATAGAGAGTGGGGGAAGAGTACATATGATTTTCGTGATAAGGAGAAGTCATTTTCGGGAGACCGTAGGCACAGGGACAATGCGGACAGTTCTTTAAATAAGTACGACTATGATGGACCGAGGCATTCTCGTTATAGTGAGCGTGAAGGCACGTGGCATAAGAGAGTTGTAACTGAACCAAGCAGAAATAATTATAATGGTATAGTTACCAAAGTAAGCCCGGTCGAGAAAAACATAACGTTTGAGAATGATTTTCCATCTTTTGGGGCGGAAGAACGTGCCCTAAGTTCTGAGGCTGGAAGAGTCCCTTCTCCTGGCTTAAATTCTGTTACTAGTGGTGAAAAATGGACATCGGCTTTGGCGGAGGTTCCTAATGGGGCTGGCATCTCATCTGGGGGTTTGGGTTCAGTCACCAGTCTCAACATGGCAGAAGCTGTAGCACATGGTCCTAGTCGTGCTCAAAATACTGCTCAGGTAATAGTTTGTTTGTTTTTTTCGTTTTTTATTATCCCAGTGATTATGTACTAAATGCTCATATTGTGTTATAGCCATCTGTTGGAACTCAGAGACGTGAAGAGTTGGCTATTAAACAATCTAAACAATTAATTCCTGTGACGCCATCATTGCCCAAATCTCTGGTAAGCGTGTTACTATCCTTGATTTGGAAATTTGTGAAGCTCATTCCGTGTTTCCTCAAATCGCGATTTCGCTTCCTCTTTTGTTGTCTGTTGTCTTTTATTTTTCTTGGTTTTGTTAGAAACCTTCGATCTTTAATCCAGTAAGTGGACGAATTACAAAAAAAAAACATTTTTGTATAAACCTGTTATGTCAAACATCTCATAAATTTTCCGCAAAAAGTGTCTTCTTATTATTCTTATTATGACATATTGGGTGCATTTGGTGTGATAATATAAAAGACATGAATCATAAGATGCTGTCGGAGATGCATGTTCATTCTGTGCTGCATTCTGTCTGAAAGGCATGTTTATTCTAATGCAAGAGAACATATCAATGTCTGCCTTATTCCTTTCTTTTTCAATAGAAAAATGATCGGTTTTTCTTTAGTTACTTACTACCAACTAAAGAGGAAGAAGAAAATTTACAGGTGGTGATGCACTAAGCCTTGAACTCTTTTTGGTGTTATCCAGTTCACCAAAATCAGTATTTTGGTGAAGAATCGTGTAGGATTTCTTATATCATATTAATTGAATACCAATACTGTCCTATGAACAAGTTGGAAAAGTGTTGCGCCCATTTCTTATTTATGTCGTGTGTTTGTCCCTGAACTCTTTTGCAGATGCCGAATTCTTCAGAGAAACTGAAGAATAAGGTGGGCCAGCAACAGCAGCCCACGTCATCTTTGGTGACTACTAATCATTCTCAACGCAATGGGTCCATGAAGAGTGAGGTTTCAAAACAATCGAACATGGGAAAACTCCAATTTCTGAAGCCGATGCGTGAAAAGAATGGTGCTGCTCCTGCTGTGAGGGACAACTTGATCCCAATGAACTCGACAATTACTCCTCAGCCTGTTTCTAGACCCGCAGCCACTAAGGCCCCGGTAAATAGCCTGATTCCTGACCGTAAGCCCTTACTAACTGCTCCGGAGAAGAAGCCCGCTTCTCAAGTCCGAAGCCGAAATGACTTTTTCAATTCGGTCCGTAAGCAATCCATGGCAAACTCCTCTCCAGTTGCTGTTTCGACTCAGATTGATGACGCCTCATCAGGATTAAGCTCGAGCGAGGCCCGTTTGTCCGAGGCGAAATGTGAATCAACTTTCAATGGTGATTCCCAGAAGCATGTGAACAATGGGAAGCAACATATTAACTCTAATATTTTGTTTTCTGAGGAAAAAGAGGCTGCGTTCTTACGTTCTTTGGGGTGGGAGGAAAATTCTGAAGAGGGTGGCCTTACGGATGAAGAAATACGTGCCTTCTTTAGGGATGTTGATAAGGTACTCTATTTTTGTAATGAACCGTGTGTACGTCTTAGTGTTGTAATTCTTACTGACACCGTTTGTTACTTATTATTGAGCAGTATATCAATTCAAAGCCATTCCTCAAGATCCTGCAAGTACAGTTGTTCCCGACATTCAAAGCACAAATTGGGGGCGTTTCTTCCGTATTGAGTCCTTCCGAAGCGAAGCTGGAGTCTTGATTCACCCGAGCCCTGCGAAGATCTTTATTTTGCGAGCAAAGAGGTTTCTTGTGTAAGGTGCGCGTTTTTGTTTGCTGTTTTTATGGAAAACACGGAATAGAAATAAGTTTTCTGATACGGTGGTGCATCGTGACGATGACTTCTTCTGGTGATGGTTGCTCTTTGCCTGGGTTTTCACAAGGTCAAAAGATTTTTACAAAAAGGAAATAGAAATACAGTGCCATTTTATTTTTTTCTTTCAAAGTCTGCATATATTTGATTAACTAGTTAATAGCTATATTAATTAGAGGTCCAAATTTAAGACAAGTAGTTACTCGAGGGGCGGCTTTAAATTTAGAGGTAACCTCTATGAATTAGCATTAAACATAGATGATCAGCGACGTAAACTGGATGTCCGATTGTTAAAAAGGCTTACGGGAAGGGTGAATACGAGGAAGACGAACAAAGGGCTTTCGTTTTTTCATAAAATGAAAGTTGAAGACTCTAAGGAAGTGCAGAGTGCAGTGCCCTCTTGATGAAGTAAAGAATAAGCATCCAACTGGCAACGTCCTTTTAGTTTTTGTTTCTTCTTCACACTCAAAATCATGAAAAACTTCTCCAAAAGTAAAACAAATGAATCTCGTAGGCATTTTATACACTTTGTTAGGGGCCTCGGCATCATTGTTCTTTGTATTACCGAAAATTGAAGAAACGCGCAAGCGGAAGCTCGCGGTCGATAAGTCGATAAGTTGAAGATCGTAAGCAAAATGCTAGAAGAAGCGGAAGAAATAGTGAGGATCTACGAACAAAGGCATGATCGCATCCTCAAGGAAATATGTCGCTATTACATGATGAATCCGAACCTGGAGGAGGCTTTGGCCGGGGCTCGTGATACCATGAACGAGGCCTTGCAGTTTGCCCTTGGCCTCAGAAAACTACAGATGCAGATCATCAACTCTTTTCATTAAAAAGATTATAGGTGTTGTAAACACTTCTTTATGAAAAATTAACGTGGAAAATTTCATCAAATACGTGAATTATATAAAATTGAAAAAAAATAATGAAAGTGATATTACTAAATTGTTAAAGCTATTGTGACAGGTAAAAAAAAATTCAATTCGAAAATAAATGAATGGAAATCGAAACTAACTCATAGGTACTAAAATGCATAGGTGAAAGAGATGCGGGGTACAAATTGTAATTAAATATTTTCCAACAAAATATAGCACCAACCACACTCAATGTCCTTCCCTTCCTTCACCATCCTCTCTCTCACTTCGTAACCAAGCAACCTTCGATTGAGAAACAGTAATACTGAAGTAACAGATTAGAGAGAGAAAGTACAAAAGGAAAAAATAATCAGAACAGGTGGCCACCGCCGTGGCCGGTGGTGGGCCTCAACCCTTCAAACCCCCCTCCCAATTTCTCACTAAAACACAAAAACAGAGATCGAAAAATTTAATCCCCAATATAAAATAATGGCACCCACCGCCATCCACCGCCACCACCCGCCGCCGTCGTCCTTCGCCTCCTTCCGCGGCTGCTGCTGCTGCCTATTCCTCCTGTTCTCCTTCCTCGTCCTCCTCACCCTCGCCGCCGCCCTAGTCGTCGTCCTCGCCGTGAAGCCCAAAAGGCCCGGTATCGACCTCCAGCAAGTCGACGTCAGCTACGTGGGGGTCACCCCCACCCCCGACGGCACCGCCGCCGTCTCCCTCGACATCCGCATTCTCTTCGCCGTATCCAACGACAATAAGGTGGGGATCAACTACCGCGAGACCAAGTTTACTATCATGTACCGCGGCATACCCCTCGGGCGGGCCACCGTGCCCAAGTTCGATCAGTCCGCCCACACCGTCCATCGGATCCGAATCGCCATCGTCGTGGATCGGGTCAGTTTGTCGCAAGCTCTCGCGGCGAATTTGGTTTCGGATATTTCCTTGTACGATCGGGTCGAGTTGCGGGTCGTTGGGGATATCGGAGCTAATATCCGGATCCTGGGTCTGAACTCACCCGCAGTGCAGGTTAGCAGCGCCCTCTACTAATAAAAAAAATTATTTAAGATTTTGGATTGTGATAAAAATCTAAAAATGATGATGAATTTTTTAACTAATTAATTTATTTTAGAATTTATTTAATTCTAATAATTAAAAATTGTATACTAATTATTCAACATATATATCCATGTCTTACGAATTAAGATTCAAATATTTATAAATTAATTTTTTAAAATAGTGAGTATATAAAATTGGAATATATTCTGCTCCTTTACAGGAAAGAAGACGAATGTAGTGGAGAGAATATACAAATAATGGTCCTTTCTTTTGGACTACGACTACTAACCCCAAATGTTTCGTTTTGTTTTTTGAACTGATTTGTACTCAGATGATTAGTAAATCGAAAATTGATTGTGATTACGTATTTCGTATTTCGTTAATAAATCGATGCGATGGTTTGTTTGTGGCAGGTATCAGTAGGTTGCACAATAGCGATCAGCCCGACCAGACGAGCTCTCATCAATAAGGAATGTTCAATCGGAGGTCTAACCGTCTGACAATAGTTCAATGCTCCGGAGATTCATTATTTTACCTTTTAAGAAAAACAAGTTTTGAAGAGGTCAATTAATCTCTAGTTTTAATTATTAATATATAAAAAGAATAGCTGCTCGTCCTCAATTATACAGTATTATTGATATACTTAATTTGGTGTAAAGATAAGATCGTATTTAAACATGTAATTAAGCATTTTCTAGAATTGTGTTAAAAAAAAAAAAGAATTAATAATTTATAATTCAAGTTTTATAACAATTTTACTGTAATACTCCAAAAAAGAACAAAATCTAGAACCTAAGTCATGTTTAATCACTACAAAAAGAAATTCATAGTGTGGACTGTGGATATGGAAAAAAAGGGAAAATCAATCCCCTAATAATGACCTTACATACACATAATCGTTATGCTCCTGATCGGAGCCTTAAGCCCTTGACCTTTTTGGATGACGATTGACGATCAACGGCTGAGTTTCAGTGTAGATATCAACGATCGGCCTCCACCTTTTCCTTATCCGTCCAGACAACACTTCTTCTTTGGCCGACATCTCATTTTCATGATCAACCACTTCGGACAACGACGAGGAAGTCTCGCCTACGCTCTCTTCTCCCTCGATTTTCACCCAAAATACGTGGAAATCACGGTTGTAATTACGGCCGAGTTGAATCAACTGCAAAACTGCATCCATTTCCAACTGCGTGAGCCTCGCTTTCATTTTTTTTTCACTTCTATACAATATATGTATGGAGAGAGATGCTTATTATATAAACAAGAATGACAGACGACACGAAAGGCGAGCTCAATAAAAGTCGTTCGTTCATGTTCATGTTTGACGAATGAAATGACTGGAGTACCCTTGCCTCCTGCGTGTTTTAAAATGTAAGAAAAATAGAAATTAGTGGGACCCAACTACCCATCTTGGAATAATTTGGGTGGCGTGTTTGGAAAATGTTGGATTAGTTTTAGAAATACAATAACCGGAGCTCAGCAAGTAGCTCATCTTTATCTCAGGAAATTTAGTAATACTCAGTGCCTGAATGGGTATTGTTGTATTATCTGATACTAAAAAAACGAATGGAATACTCGATCCACCATCAGCAAGTTGAAAAAACAATCTCTCGTCGTTGAAAAGGAGGATGATGAAGAAGAAGACAAATGAGAGATTTCGTATAAAACAAAGAAATCTCAAGATTTTGAATCCGAATTCTGTATTTGGAATCGCCTAACAATCAGAACTGCTACGATATTCATAACCTCATAAATTAACGATATGGATGGGAGAAAAGCAACAGCGCTAGCCCGTAAATCTACCTGGTAGAAAGAAAATTGTTCTTTGAAGTAGTCTTAGCTTCATGAATAAACACGTCCCTGCATTTTCCTTTTGGAAGAGAAAGGGGAAATTTGTCACTGATGGGATCCAAAAATGAAAAACCTGTCGACTGATGTATCACATTTCTGTGAGGCCGTATTATAGTGACTTCCAATCCCAGGCAGAACAGGCCCTAATCCATACACAAACTGAGTCATGTCAGTCGCAGTATTGGGAAACACAGAAAACGAAAAGCAAGGAAACTTCCAATTACCTTTCGTGGTTCATCAATGAAATAGACAACCTTCCTTGATTTGAAGCATTTTGTCAGAGTTTTTGATTGCATGGCATGGATGGATCCGCATATGCTTTATAACGGTGGTAGCAAATAAATACAGTTCTAAATTATATCAATAGTAAATATATTGCACACTTTGTTTTTGTTTTTAAAACCCGAATAATATACAATTAAAAAAAGTGTGCGAAGAATATACATCTATGATTCAAAAGGGAATCGTATGAGTTTAAAACCACTATGCAAAAAAGGTTTTTTTTTTTTTGCAAAAACAGAGAAAGCTAACCTTCAACCAACCACACGAGTATTCATTTTCGTTACTAAAGTGTGTGATACATTTTCCTCTATTTCACAAGCTTCGCGTGCCATGCCAGCCTTCCTGAGACACGACACCAAACATTTCACCGTAACATCGTCTGGTCCATAACCCCTCGACAACATTTTGTTATAAATCCCAATAGCTTCAAACATCCTCCCTTTCATGCAGTGACCAAGAATCAGAATAGTAAAAGTCATATTATCATGAACGCACCCTTTTCCCTCCATTTCCGCAACAATCGCATTCGCCTCGTCTACGTTTCCCGACTTACAAAAACCGTCAATCAAGGGGTTGTAAATAAACGGACGAGGAACAATGCCCTTGCACGACCTCAGCTTTCCCAACAAATCGCGAGCCTCGTTCAATCTATTCTCCTTGCAAAGCGCATTAATCACAATGGAAAAAGTAAACGCATTAGGAGACACTTTTTTCGCATTCATTTCATCCCAGAGCTTCATGCACTCGTGTATCTCTCCTAGCCGTGAATGAGCCTCAATGAGAGAGGTGAAAGTCACGATATCAGGAGTGAGACCACCTTTGACCATATTTTTGTACATGTTCAAAGCCGAAGTCAACTCGCCCCTTTTCCCAAACCCATCGATGATAACGTTATAAGTAAACAGGTTCGGTTTTATCCCAGAATCAACCATCTCGTCGAAAAGATCAATGGCCTCCTCCATTCTTTTACCCGCTTTACAATACCCTGAAATGAGTGAAGTGTAAGTGACCACGTTCGGAGAAAACAGGCAATGCGATCGGATTTCTCTCAGTAGATCGTGTGCCCGATCCAAATTGTCAGTCCTACAAAACCCGTTAATAAGAGTATTATACGTAACAACATCGGGAGTGCAATTAAACTTCCTCATGATATCGAAAAACTCGCATGCCTCCTCTGCTTTTCCTGTTAAGCACAAACCTCGCATGACAATGTTAAAGCTGCAGATATCGGGGCAAAAGCATTTGGAACTCAATACACGACTTCGGAAAAATAGAACAGCCTCACTAACCAGATTTCTACTTATTAACAAGCTCAGAAATTTGTTACACAGAGAGGGGCTGACCGTTTCTTCTCTCCGACTGCACGACTCGCCCTTCGCAACCAGGATTCTCTCGGCGAACCCCACATTCCCAGAATCGACGAAGGAGGAAGTCAGAAAATCGGAAAGGGCGTTGTTTGGAGAAATCCCATCGGACTCCATGCAACCAAACACCAACTCGGCATGGCCGTGGAGGTTAGCTCGGCAGAGCGACCTCAGGAGCGAATCGAAAGATGACCGCAAGTGAACGATGTTCAAATCGAGCCGAGAATGACGGAAGAAATCGAATCCTAAAATCGGACGGTTCAGAACATTCGACAAGTGGTGAATCACGCCGAAAGCCGCAAGCGGGTCCAGATGATCTCGGATATAATCGGATTTCGAAACAGAGAGAGATTGCGAACGGCGAATGAAGAGAGTGCACACAACTTTTATGAACCATCGAGTTGACGAAGGAGAAGACCCGGACGGGTCGGAACCGGGCTTACTGTGAAATGACGCAGTGGATAAAATCCTGGAAGCTGAAACCCTCCGACCCCAATATTGCATTATCGCCGATCAATGAAGTTTGACAGAGTATGATTCAGGGTTTAGGGTTTAAGAATGGGGAGACGACCCCAATTCAATACATGTTGAAACCCCAATTCAATACATGTTGAAGCACTACGTATTAAGTAAAATCGTGCTACGTTTATTTTTAATAAATTTCATTAATTTTAATAAGAAATGAAATGAAATATTTCTGTGAGATGAAATGAAAAATGATTTTTTTTTATATATAGTAATATACTGTATATATATATATATGGGCTCCAGCCCAATGATAAGTTGATAACTAAACCGCTAATAATCCCATTTCTTAATTTATTACATTTCAGTCCCTTTACCTGTTTAATTTACTCCTACGTCCTGGACCATCCCTCCACCTTCTGCAGTGCATCTATTATCTATCACTTACTAAAATAAATTAAAATTAAAATAAAATAAATTAAATTAACAATCGACTCCCGTGAAAATCGGCCGGGCAGTTAGAATTCTATGTTTGATGGCGTCGTCGAAGGTGATGGCATCAGGGTCACCGCCCAATCCGGATCTTCCACGTCATCCCTCATCTACCACCTTAAATCTCCACTCCGATCACAGCCGGTCCGTCGTCGACTCCATGAGCATGGATGAGATACTCAGGAACATTTACTCCGATTCGGACGCATTCGGAGGAGGATCGGCCGCCGTCGAAGACAGGAATGCGAGCGGCAACAAGACCGTCGACGAGGTGTGGAGGGAGATTGTGAGCGTCGGCGGCGCCGCGGTGGGCGGCGCGGAGCCGGGGATGACCCTGGAGGATTTCCTGGTCAAGGCCGGGGTGGGGAACGAGGAGGAGGTTAGGGTTCCGGCGATGGCGCCGCCGGGCGTCTACGGATCAATGGAGGCGGTGATGATGAATCCGGCGGTTCAGTTCGCGCCGAATGGTTTCGGCGTGGAGTTTGGGAATGGGACGTCGGGCGTGAACGGGAGGGGGAAGAGGAAGGCGGTGGTGGAGGAGGCGCCGCTCGACAAGGCGACGCAGCAAAAGCAGAGGCGAATGATTAAGAACAGAGAATCTGCTGCTAGGTCCAGAGAGCGAAAGCAGGTTTTCTTGTTACATTTTTGTTTATCTCTTATTTCAGTGAGTGTTTCATAGTTTTTTATTTTTGTTTTGTGTGTTGAAGGCTTACACAGTGGAATTGGAGTCTTTGGTAAATCACTTAGAGGAGGAAAATGCTAAGCTTTTGAAAGAACAGGTATGTGTGTATGTATATATATGTATGTATATGCATGTTGGGAAAGTTAAGTTGAGAATGAACTTGATTTACATGCAGGCTGAGTTGAACAAGAAGAGATACAAACAGGTGCACATCTGAAATTTACATAATTACTTAACGGTGTCGATTCGTTTATAAGTCAATGCTGTATAGCTGAAATTCAGAATAAATTCCGCTTAGTAGTTTTTGAGTTCCTTGGGTAGATTATGATTTTTGAAGTTATCGGCCATCGAAGGATAAATAAGCTGCAAACAAAATTTATCCCCTTTTTCTTGGGTCTACCAATGCCACACACATGACACATTTATGCTAAACAAGGTGTTATAAGTAAGATAAAATAACTTGTAGATCCTTGAGCTCGATTTTATCGTATTATACTAGTCCAATGGCCCTTGCTGATTACTCTTTCTGTCCTTGTTATACTTTCAGTTTTCACATATTTACAAAGCATTGGAAGTTTTACTCTTGTTTGATGAATGTATATCAATTAAGTAGTTTTGTAATATGATAAGATTCGAACAATAATACTCCCCCCTCTTCAGAATACGAGTTATCCTCTGTGTTGATCATGGTTTAGGCAACTAATTTCCATTCTGAAGGAAGCAAATAACTGTGCTCAAGTGAATATATTGTTGGGATTTGGGAAGCATTTCTTTATCCTTCTTTATTTAACAGCACAGAAACTACCCTTGATGTTTGCCTTATTAAAAAGAAATCTCTCAATGTATCTCTCTTAGTCTCTTGTATATTTTTGTTTCTATGATCTTACAATGTTTTTTCTGGCTTGGTTCAAAATACAGCTCATGGAGAACCTAATCCCGGTTGTGGAAAAGCAAAGGCCTCCAAGAGTTTTGCGGAGAGTGAATTCCATGGAATGGTAGGTGCTTAGTTGCTCTTGCTATGGTTGATGAGGGGTAGAAAAGGTAATACAGAAATACTAGTTCGTGGCCAGCCCAAATGGTGGTGGCGGTGGAGCTTTAAAGTAATGTCACCGCCTGAGATTCTGGCGAAGAGATAGACGGATATTTATATCTGATAGTTACTATAACTACAGATGGAAGTAGCTTTTGTTTTGTTTTCTTATATGTTCATGTTGTAAAGGGGGATAGAAGAAAAGGCTGAATGAAGCAGTTTCAAACCTGTAACTAAGAAAACACATACCTTAGATTGATTTGGGCAAATTATATAAATCTTTAGTTAATTGGAACCGATGGATTTTGTCGATTCATACGAAGTTATTTTCTCAGAATAAGAACCTGGAAGTGAACAGTGAACACAATAAGGTGCGACTTGGTTTATTGAAAGATTTCACTTCATTTGTGTCTCTATTGTATTTATCATAAGATAGGAATTAATGTTTTATGAAAAAAAAGAAGATAAAAAATGTGTTTGGTTTAAAAATTGAGTGCAGTCACTGAAACAAATAACAATAAATATTCCAAAAAATATCAAAAAAATGTACTTTAATATAATGCCCTGACATAAGAGTGTTTGTTTTTTTCTAGATTATGTATGTATATAATCTATCTACCTTCTCAGTCACACACAATTTGACCCTAAGTTTTCTTCACTCAGCAAGTTCAGCAATGCACAGGGTACTAGTTACAATACATGCAAACAAATTTTTGTGAATTCATTTCGTCCTTGCCGTGCCAGATAAGAATCTTGAATATTTGTGGCGTGCTTCCTATTTTCTGAGGTCCACAGTTAAAGAAAACCTGCAGAACCAGCTACAATTATTATCAAGCAGTCATACGAACAATCCAAACAAACCCCACACTAAAAAAATAAAAATCTGACAATGAGTTTTTTGTTGAAGACTAAGAAACAGAGTAGTATATAACAAACACAGACTTGTTTTTTCACAAATGCAGAAGTACAAAATCTAACTTAATAAATTTATTACCTTTGCCGATAATCTGCCCCTCATCATCCCTTCAACTCAAACCCTACAGTAAAATAAAAAACACGAAACAATATTTTTCAAGCTTCGGAACCCTTGCCCAAGAACTCAATACCCTCTGCCCGGCAATTCATAACCTTCCTAAACGTCTCCCGTAAGTTACGCTCCAATGGGTCAAGGCCCGTCTTACAAAGCTCACAAACCGACGACAGTTCACTCACGTTATCCCTCACTTCTTCCTTCACTTCCTCTGAAACCGGAAACTCAGCCCTGTCTATCATTTCTGTCATCAAATGCACACACTTTTCGATACAATAAATCTCCCGTAACAATCCACACGAATTACGCCGCTCCCTCTTCTTGGACTCATCCAAAATCCGACTCTGAATCAAAACAAACGGAGCGCTCCAAGAAAACTGCCTTGGGACTGCAAAATGGACCTGCACTCCCCTATCTTGACACGGGACTGCCGCCACTAGGACCCACAAGACGAACGTGAGGACGAAGCTCATGCAAAAGACGAGCATAGCCAACCCGTTAGTCGAAGCTACATCGTTCGCCCTCGGAGGTAATAAATTATACGAGATCATCTGTAACTGCTTGGAAGCTGACCAATTATGAGACACGCTCCACGAAAGCGATCGCGAGTGTCCAGACGAGCCCTTGGCTTTACCTCCGTACGACCTGTTCCTGTTGGAAAAGACTGAGTCTTTTTCATCTATCATTATTAGTGCCAGGTCCATGAGAGCTTTCCGGGCCCGGCGGAATTGGCTCTCGCTGATCGTTCTTTGTTTCGAGGAGTCGAGGGCCGACACGATGATCTCGGAGTGCTTTCGCCATAGGCGGACAGACTCGACCCCATCGCGGGCCGAGTTGAAAATATCCATGGCCTTCATGGCCCGGTCGAAGTACTCAGATGTGATGCGGTCAGCAGGGGGGGTGGAGAGGAGGGCCCGGTTTTCGGACAGCATGAGATGGAAGTCGTCGAGACAGGCGCTGAATGAATCCAGGAGTTTAAGGATCCAGGGGATGGAGAGGAGCTCGTCTGGGTTGGCCGAGGAGAGGTTGTCGAAACGGGTGAAGAGTTTTTGTTGGAAGGAGCTGAAGTTTTGGATGTTGGAGTCGAGGTCGGCTTTGGAATGGATTTGAACGGGTCGGGTAGTTAGGATCGAGCGGCGGAAGGAGGCGAAAGAGCCGTGGCTGGTGTCGGAGGAAGGCATTTTCCGAAAACGGAAACGGATTTTATCAGGAGAATCTGTGAAAAGAAAAAAGAAGCAAATGTGAGAATAATAAATTGGGAATTTCCAAACAAAATCTTGGCATCGTTATTTCAGGTTAATTAATTAGACTTTCAGGTTTGAATGCAAATTACGTTATCTTATTTACGGCAAAACAAAAATAGTTAGAAAAGTAAAGAAATTTCTTGAAGCAAACACAACCCATAAACCATAGAATAAACATCAAATCTCATAAGCAATGAAAACCCATACAAAAGAAGAGGTAAACCCCAGATCAAGAATTACCATTAATGTACAGAAACGGCGTTCTTTAAATAAGAGTAAATAAATAAAAAATGGTACCTTTGGGGGTTGTATGAATTCTTACATGAAGGAGGAAGCGAGGAAATTGAAAAGTGAGTAATGAGAAAGTGAAATTAAATGAAATAGGAATTTGTAACCCTAACGCCAGTACATGTTGCCCTGTGAGAGGAAAAACGCATTTGAATTTTTGTTGCTTGACTCTGAGAGCTGCAAGACGACAAGTGTATCACTCCGTCCGGCTGTCATCTAATTTAATAATCCAAAAAATATTTTAATTCTATTAATTATTTTATTTTTGCCGATAAGAATAAACTATTGTACTTCATCCCTCTCACCAGGAATATCTCATTTTGAGACTAAAATATACTACTCTTCTGTATAAATATACTACCATATATAATCATTTTTTTGGACATTATGATTATGAAAAATCTTATTTTTTTATTTTTTTTAAATAAAGAGTAAAAATTATTTTAAAATTAAAAATTAAAGTAATTGTTAATAAAATTAAAAAAATAATTTGAAAAATAAGGATAAATTATATTTTAAAGTGAACTACAAATATTTGTTTTTTTTTGAAAAAAGTTTTATTAATTGTGTTATAATGTGAAATAGTTTCTTTTTTGTTTGTCTAGGCCATTGCAATGTTACTAACAATGTGAAATAGTTGTTTAACAATTTTTTATTTTTTATTTTTTTATTAAGTACAATTTTACTTGTATCCAGAACATGTTAGCATGTTAACCCAATAGGTAACACGTGCTCATTCAACATACAATAGTACAAGAAATATGTTCCATAAGAATAATCCAAATAAATGGGTTGATATTCGAAATTAATTCATTCAACATAAAGTTATTAACTATGAGATCAATGGTTGATATTTCAATACCATTAGATACCCCTCTTGGTGATAAAGTACATTTTTTTTAACTTGCTAAAAAATAAATTACATTTAACAAAAAATCATCACATAAAATTGAAAAACATTGGTTTTAATAACACAAGGATCATCATTTCGAATACCATGGTCGTATCTTCAAACATTCGTACATAAAACGATGATAAGATAAAATATAAGTGAATTAATTAGTAAAAACAAAATAATACATTCGTTTGTCTTTTATCATGTGCTATGTGATAGGAAAATCTTGTGCTAATCTTTTTCTTTAAAAATAAAATAAAAAATGATACACGTATAATATGATCCAATTTAATAAACAAAGTCAATACCCTCAAAGCGAAGGCGCATAGTATCTTACGCAGCCGGCGCACGTTAATTAAACGCAACAATTCATTTGTGGTCAAAGTAAACCTCTCCGCGTGCTCCAGCAGCTCACACCCCCACCTCCGACCACTGTACCTCTCCCCCGTGACTCAGTCTCATTTTACTATTTCAATTTCTGGATCCGATTTATCATCCTGCAAATCTAGGGTTCCTCTCACGCTATTAATTTCTTGTTTTTTTTGTCTCGCAGGTTATCGCGCTTGATTCTCCACATTTCAATTATGTGAGTATCGATCTGTATTAATCTGTTTTCGTTTATCTGTATCCATCGATTTATAATTCTCATTAGGGTTATACGTGCGAATCCTGCTCACCATATTTTTCATCAGTAAAATTTGAAATTACAGGAGAGAAACGTTCGATTAATCTGCCAATTAGCCCGAACTGTAGAAAAACAATCGGTCTAATTGTCTCAATCATGAACAAGCTGTTGAAATCATAATTTAGCATTTTATTCATGAATATAACTCTGCTGCTTGATTGTAATTCACTTTTATTTTCATCATTTAGGGCTGACGTAGAGCCTGTGGATCCTAAAGCCGAATTCGAAGACAGTTGCAAGGCACCATGCACTCGGCCTTTCAAACATTATGAGGTATTTTTTATTGGATACCAAGTTACCAACCAAATGATTGTTACGTGGTTAAGTATGTTTCCAAATTCCAATGTCTCTTTCTTCACTTGTGAAATGCATATTTTTTTCATGAGATCGTCATTTTTATAGTTTTTTGAGGTTTATGTTTTGATAGTCCAATCGAATGTCTATAGAGTTTTAATTGCATTATAGTGTTGAGTGCCATTATTTAACTTGAATTTACTTGAAGATTCTGATAGTTCACACCATTTCAACTCTCGTTGCAATTATTGCCCTTGTGTGGTCTCTGGTGCTCTTGCCTTTTTGATTTCTTGCTTTTCCCTTTGCTCCATGAGAAGTTTCAAAAAGAGATGTAATTTGCAAATCACTTGAACATCCTTATTATTCTCAAACAAATCTGATATAACTTTTGTGGAGTGAGTGTGGGGGTATATACATGCATGTATGAATAATGATATAGTATAGTGAAAGTCTTGTAAACACGCGGGTGCCTGCTTAATGTATATGGTTATGGGAATTGGGATGTTATGCACAAATACTCTAAATCTGAAGTTTTATTAATCTCTTAACATTGGAAAAAAATCATCACATAGTGTACGCTGCACACTCACTCCACAAAAGTTATCATTGTGTCATAAATATATAGAAATTAGTTATTTTCTCCCAGAGTTATATATGTTCTTGTGTATGTGATTTGTCTAATTGTTTTAGTTATAACTTATAAGTGGTCATATTCATATCCTGAGTGCCATTGGCATTGAGTTATATATATATATATATATATATATATATATATATATATATATATATATATATATATATATATATATATATATATATACTTATAAGTGGTCATATTCATATCCTGAGTGCCATTGGCATTGAGTTATATATATATATATATATATATATATATATATATATATATATATATATATATATATATATATATATATATATATATATATATATGTATATATATATACATATTACCATCGTGTCATGAATATGTAGTTGAAAGATATAATTTAACCATCATATTCTGAATTTCAAAGCAACTATAAAAATTACTTATACCTGCCTAAGTGGTAATGTGGAACAGTAGATTAGTTTTGTTTTGGAATAAAATGACATGTAGTATTACATAATCGTGGCTCGTTAGTTCTGCAATTGCATTTATTGAATTTTCCTCGTATTATTGAGTATTGATTACCTTTATTTGATTGAGGATTATGTACTTTACTATTGCAATGCATATTCAAGTAATTACAATTACAAGTTTTTGTAATGCGTATTATGTAGCCTTGAAGCTCTTGACCCTTGTTTTATTTGTTTTTTATTTTTTAACGGAGTATATTATTTTTTCCGTTTGATGTAATTTTTTATGGAGTGTATTATTTTTTATAATGTATATTATTGTATGTGTAGTATTCTGAAGTTACGGATGATTTTTTTTATATAGTTCAATGTACTATTGTACTTAAATGTGCGCTTCAAAGTGCAACCTTGATTTTTCCATCACGGTTCATATTTGCTAGTTCTCAAAACCATGGAAGAGAAATCTTCAAATATTTGCTTTGTCTAGTACACACAATGTATGCATACTTACATAGATATGAAACAAGAAAACATTTTCCACACAATAATACTATCATGCTCTTGATGATAGGCATGTACTAAAAGAATTCAAGGTGACGAGTCTGGGCAGAAGCACTGCACCGGACAGTACTTTGACTATTGGCGCTGTGTCGACAATTGCGTAAGCCTTTTGATGATATTCCAGTTTGCACCCTTTTTTATTTTGTTTATTGTCATTCTTGAATTCTGAGAGATATATAAATCTGTAGTAATATTATTATTGATTTTTTTTTGTCTCTGTGTGCAGGTCGCGACCAAGTTATTTTCGCATCTTAAATGACAGAATACCTTGTTGCTATTATCAGAGCCCGATAACCCTATTTTGTTTTGGGAAAAAAAGAGCACTATGTTCATTTTGCTTTGCTCTTCAGTTCTTGTTACAAACTGTTTATGCTTTCTTTGCAACTCTTTTGCTACATGGTATTTCCATATATTTTGAGAACTATGAGATGGATAAAATAAATGTGGAATTGAGTTCAATGTGTTTTCCTGCAAATTGAGAGTTTGTAATTTTTTTGGGTGTTTGTTATGTGATACTCTTACATGTCATGACTTTTTTACCCTTGCAACAATCAAAATTAAAAGAATTCTCACATTTCTTTTTACTATACATTTTTTTTCTTTATATTTTTTCAATGCATTGATAATTTAGAAAAATCATACTAATAAATCATACTAGTACTAACATTGAAAATTACAAAAATTGTATTGAAATAAAAATAAAAATAAAAATAAAAATATGAGAATTCAAAAAATGTGTGAAAACTGAAAAAGATGATTCACTCAAAAGACTGCGAATAGATTCTTTATTTATTTGTAGATAAATAATCAAATTCACTCAAAAAATTGATAGATCCCTTTCTTTTGCCTCTTTAAAACCTAAAAAAAGCCCTAGAATTTAGAATTTGGAATTTGAAGATCAGTTTACCATCATCGATGGAACCTTCATGTTCAACTCCTCCCTCTTCCAAAAAGCTACTCATAACCAGTTCGAACCCTAATTCGAGGCCCAAACTTGTCCCGCCCATCGCTGCGACGTACTCCGCTTCATCATCCTCCACCGCTACCGCACCACCGCCGGATAAGAAGACTCGGTACCAGCCCAATCTCTCCGACTGCCACTGCTGCGGCCGCCGGACCAACCCCTCAAATCCTAAGGATCGACTGCTGCTGTTGGACAGCGTTTGGCGCATCGTCCTCCTCTGCAAAAAGTGCCGCAGGAATGTTCGCTCCGGACAAACGTGCCCTTATTGTTTCCAAGCCACGGAGAATTCGTGCGATCTCATGACGTGCGGCATGTGTGAGCGAAAAATCCACAGAGACTGTGTTAGAATCTACGGGAACTGTACGCCTTGGCGCTATTTGGGCGTGGACTCGGGAGGATGTAGGGTTTGCGTGGATTGCTGGGTTCCTGAGTTGCTGAAGAACTCAATTAGGGTTTGTGGGGAGAGTGAGAACACGGGAGGGTTGAGAGAGAAGGGAGAGGGTAAAGATCTGATAGAGAATGTGGTGAACAAGGTGAAGAGCAGGGGGAAGGTAAGGAAGAATGATGCCTTGTATTTGTTGCCGGGTTCAAAAACTGATAATTCAAATTGTGGTGATTCCAATGAAGCCGTGGATGATGCTGAATTGGCTATTCAACTGCACAGAGCCATGAATAGTTCCCCGAGAATGCTGAGGGATAAGTGCTTTGGGAATTCAAGTGATTCGGATGTTTTATCATATAAGAGATTCCGACTAAGGAAAAAATTCCATGAAGATAAGAAGCTTTTGGATGATTCGTGTATTGATTCAACCGGATTGAATTTCAGTATGCAATGTTACAAGCGGGACAAGACAAGGAAGATTTGGCACTTTGTTGAAGACAGCGCTTTGGTCTCGAAACCTAGGCTCAGCCTACCAGAGGCTTCGGTTTGTGTGAATGATGATCAACACAATGCTTATAGATTTCGGGAGCTCCTACGCTACCAGCGCAGTAGGAACAACAAGCGGAAGATATTCCAAGTTAATGGTCCAGTTGGTGGGCCTGAGGGTCGTCAAACAGATGATGCTGAGTTGATTTTTCCAAGTGGGAGTTGTGCTTCAGATTGTGACCGTTATTATCTCAAGTATGTCAAGAGAGCTAAAGGCATCAAGCCAGACTCGTGTTTCGATCGTTTTAGTACTCTCCTGAATCAGAATAAGGATTCGGTAAATGCTTTAAATGACACCAAAACTGGTTTTAAGAAAGATGGGGACCGCTATCTTTTGAAGTATGAGAAGAGAGCTGCTGGAACTAAACATGACTCGAGTTTCCATATTTATAATGCTCTCTTGAGTGAAAATCGGGACTCTGCATCTGCTTTAAATAAATACGAGGTCTGTAATGGTTTATTAGACCCCGACCGCTACTGTTTCAAGTACAGTAAGAGGATAAAGAACTCCAGGTCGGGCCCCATTTGTGAAACTAAAATGATTTCCGGTGGTGATTCTCTGAAAGGGATTGAGCCTACTGCTGCTGCTGGACTAACTACAAATTGCTCTGCGGAGTCTATGACCCTGTCTGATGTTACATTGGCTCCTTGACTTTTGATACGCTGAAGTGAACAGGTAAGAAAACTTAATATGACTTTATGTACTTTTGCAGTGTGCGCAGAATGTGGTGATATTTTTGTTGAACATGTCGTGTCTCCATGTTTTATTGTGGTTATTATGAACATTCAATCATTCATTGCTGCTTCATTGTTAAATAATATGGTTATAAAATAGTGAGAATTTATTTGTTGAGCTGAGAATGATAATTTTTGGGGTGTGAATGGGGGGCATGAAATGAAATTTATTGTCAATTTTTTTTTGTTTTAGTGTTAAAGAATAAAATAATGGTTAGTGGTTGGTATATAAAATTATGCAAGACTTTTGAGTAGGTGCGTAGTAAAAGTTTTGGCAAAAATGTGTATTATAGATTAGTGATTTGATGTTTATTTCATAAAAATGAATTGAAGTGATTGGTGTGAGAAAAAAAAGGCGAAGATGACTTTTAACAGAAATTTTGCCAGAATTTTCAAAACAAAACTCATTTTGGAGATGGAAATTTGAATTGGAATAAGATACAGTATAATTTTTATACACAGGCCTACGCCACCTCAATATTATAAGTTCATAAGGCGATTACCGTACTCTTGCCCCTCACTAAAGTGTTGGTAGGAATGGTTTTAGGTCGACTGTCTTCTTCTATTTGTCCTTATAGTAGCTGATATATGCTACTTTTATTCAGTATACATATTTCTAGATTTTTGTTGGTTTATATAGATTTTGACGCCCACAATCATCATTTCACATTTTTTAGATTTGTTAAATCAATATATAATCATTTGATGATTTGTTTATTTTTAACTATTTAGCTCAAGCATGATAAATGGTAATTTATTTCAAACAAGTTTTCTGCAATTTAAGATGTGTGAGGTTTACTTTCGTAAAAATATTTTTCATACCATATGTCTTTGATAACATCATTTGCTTGTTTGGTAACTCACATGAAAAGACCACTGGAACTCAATTCAGTTATGAAGGTTAATACATATGTGGTCACTGGTCATAACACTGCACTAGTCCTTTTCTATACGAATATATGTGAACCCTAAGTTGTTAATTTACGTGAGTGTGCAAAATAACTCTTGCCTCGTCTGGGTCATAAACAGGCAGAACACATTGTTATTTTTACACCTGTTTTTTGGTGCCAGCATAAACTTGGTGACTGAATATTTTCATCCCTGCGGATGATCATCCTAGACCAAGGGAGAACTTATTTACTATGGACCCTGCCATGGCTGGTAGGTAGCTGCAAAAACGCTTGAGAGGTATTTCAGGTGGTGATAGTGAAACCATTGGCAAGTGCAAGAAAATCGAGTATATCTTCTCATTGTATTAGTATGTTCTGAAAAATACCATGTTCATAGTGCTTTGAGACCGTTATAGTTTGTAGTGATATCTCGTATTATAATATGTAGTGCAAGACGTGAATGATATGGCTGTTTGGTATTGACTAGAGCTCTCTATGTATAGCGCTACTTGAACCATAACAAATACAGTATATGTCATCAGTTCAATAGATAACATTTACCAAGTTCATCAAATACTGTTCTGTTACATTTATTGATATTTTCTTGCTGGAAGGTATTTGTTTCCACTTTCCACATACATTTTGATATCTGCTCTCACTGAACCAGTAACACCATGTACTCTCTCCATTCCCCAATAATTATACAGTATATGCAGAATACACAGGCACACGTGTACATACAATTTAATTTAAAAATACTGTTTTTCCTTTTCAATTATTTAAAATTTTATATCTACACTAAAATAATTTAATATTTTAAAAAGACGAAAGAGAGTAATTAATATAGTAATATGAAAAATGAAATATTTTCAGACATTTTTAGTGAAACAGATCAGTGAAATTTAATTAATAAAATGCAGTAAAAAAACAAATAATATGTGCCGGTTAATAATATATGTGCCGGTTAATAATTACCATGCTGGTTAATAAATATCGTTAATTTCTTTGTTTTAATTAATAAAAAATAAAGATGTAATTTAATAAATTATATTGTGCTTTTCCAAAAATAGTTCAAACAAAAATAAAAAAAAATAAAAAAAATTTTAACCTGTCCACTGAAAGTACAGGTCCAATTGAATTGGCCCAACCCAATTGATAAATGAGGGAAATAGTCTCAGCAGCGGACTGGAAAACTGAGTAGCGCTCAGCTGACCGCCGGAGGCCACCGCCACCGCCACCGCCGTTGTGTGCTGATTTCGAAGCTCTCAAATATATATTTCCGTGTCTCTGTTTGCTGTCGAAAGCGTGAGGAAGATTATTATACGATTCATCTATTAGGTTTCCCCTGTTTAAAAAGGGCATTTCGTTTGGCCAAATGGATGAACTGTTGAAGAATAAGACGGTCGCAGTTCATGCAGCTACCGCTACCGCTTCCGTTGCACTCGGCACTGCTCTCACATACCCGCTCGATACTCTCAAAGTATTAGAACAGGTAAAAACCCTGAGTATATTTTTTTCCCACCGTAATCCGTTTTCCTGTATCTATACATGATATTTTGTGTGGGAAAATTAAAAACAGGTTGGATCCAGCGCTAAAAAATCTTTGAATACTGCTGATGTTCTTCATAGAGTTCGATCTTTATCGGGATATTCGGGTAATTTCTTATTTTATTTCTTCACATTTGTGTATTTTTTGTATCGTATACCTTTACAATAAGAGTTGGGATTGCATACTTTGGGCTTGTTTTTGGATGTGAAATAAAGTATCTAACTGAATAAGAGTAAAAACCATTCGGTCCATCTGTCAAATGGCATATGGGCAATCGAATGCGCCATGAATCTTAGTTTGAGCTCAATTGAATGTCATGATTAATGTTTCGTGTTAGTTGATATGAAATTCGATTTCCTGTTCCCTCAAAACCGATAGGGGTTGGTTGTTTTCTGTTTCCTCATGTGATCAAAATCTTGAGGTTGGGTTGAGTTTTGACCGTCTTTTTTTGTTTCATATTGAATTTCTTCCGCTTCTAGCGATCCCTGTAATATCTTGTCGCTATATTTGAATTCAACTGTGTATAAGCGTAGGCATTCCCTGTGACAGCGTTGTCTTAATTTCTTTTAGGTCTGTATAATGGTGTTGGATGGTTGATTTTGGGAAGAACATTTGGCCTTGGAGCTCGTTTTGGTGTATATGAGATCTTGACTGCATTCTATAGAGGTAAATTCATATTTGTGCCTTTAGCTTTGGCAATAATTTTGCTAATTCTGCTTCCTGGATGAAGTATTGGCATAGTTCTATGGTGGGAGCCTTCGTCTAGTTTACCTTTTATACTCTATATATTCCGTGATTTCTTTTCTTTTCTGTAATTTGTGAAGCCAACAAATTCTAAACGTTGAGCTAGGTTTTGAATATGCAAAACGTTTGGATGGTTAAATTACTTTATATTTTACTATTATCAATCTGGCCTCCCTCCATGAAATTCCACCAGGTTCCGTCACAGCTTAGAAAATTACATGTATTGTACTAGAGAGAAACATTAATAAATTTTGGGAGTTTTAGTTCATTCCTCTTAATTGTGTTCTATTCTTGTAGCCACATTTCACTGAATATTGTACATATTCTCCGATCCTTGCTCACTTATCATATGATTTCAACCAGACGGCCGTGAAGATGATTATACATACCTCTCTGAGGCCCTAATGTCAGGATTTGCAGCTGGCGTGGCTGAATGCCTCGTAACCTCTCCGTTCGAAATGATAAAACTCCGTGCCCAGGTGGCTTCTGCTTCTCTTGTTGTGCATTCTCCAAACACTGCCCAAAAAAATGTTGTTTCTCCTTTAGTCTCTAGATTACTTCCCAGGTATTATTCCCTGGATATGACGGCAATGAATAACTCCGTTGGCCTTCTGTCTACCTTGAACACCACTAGACATGCAAATATGACAGATGCTTTGAGAGGTTATCCATGGATGATGACAGGATCCGTGAGACCGCCAGCTGTGACTAGTGTTAGAATGCCGTCAGATATCCTTTCTTTGGAAGGATGGCCTTCTCTTTGGAGAGGCCTTAGATCAGGTTTGGCCCGGGATTCGATTTTCGGTGGAATATTTTTCTCCAGCTGGCAATTTTTACACCAATCGATGCTGAACTGGAAGGCTGTAGGAATGGACCCTATACCAAGGTTTATATTGATAATTAATTAGTTTGTATATGTCCGTTCACATTTCATACCCAACTAAGTCTGTCCCTATATTTGGACACATATATTTCACAACCAGAGATCTTTACCGACAGTTATATGTTGTTAATGAGAGTCTGCCCCTATATATATTTCACAACCTGAAAAGTGTGCGTGATTTTTGTACTTGTTTTCTTACTCTAAAAGATGTTTTACAGGGATGATAATGAAATTGGTCCATTGTCTCCAATAGCTCTCAGTCTTGCCGCTGGAGTTTCGGGTTCATTTGCTGCTGCGGCTTCCCATGGTTTTGACACAACCAGAAGTCGATCACAGTGCACTGTCCTCCCCAAGGTACGATGCTTGACAAAAACAAGAGTTTTCTTGAATATCAGTTTCCGAAGTAAATTTTACTTATTATAAAAATGCTTTCGATGTTTTTTGAACACATCACATTTCTGAGTTCCTGGTTTTATTTTTACAGTATCTTACGATGGAAAGGAAATTTCTGAAGTGGAAAAGACCAGGGAAGAGATTTGAGAGGCTGACTGGGATCCATCCGTCTGACAGAAATCTACTTCTGAATGGAATATGGTCTCGGATGGCACGTTGTGGGGTTTCATCGTCTATCATCGTTGGATGTTATTATTTCGCTATAAATAACCTGGTGGTATCTAATTAGTCTGATCCCCAGCTATTCATTAATACTTATCGTTCCTTTTCAACCCGGGGCGTAATCGACCCAGGTCCAAACTTGGTCAGATTGATCAATTAGATCACTTTACAAACAACCCATTATTTGGTTTGGCCACCCCATCCTAATGACATGGGTTCTAAAGAAAATAAAAATGTTTTGACATGATAATTGAAAGGAGCTTTGTTCATCCCTTTTATATTTACATTTACATATTCTATCTCTACTTTTGGTTTGGCCAAACATGAAGATAGAACCAAACCAAAGAAGTAGCCGTTAGAAAGTGATAGCTAGGTCGACAGGTGGGAAGAAATATTTCGTCAAGAGTTGGACCTCGGATTATTGAATACATAAGCAATACTAAACTTTGATGATGGTGATGTTTCTTGTGTTTAAGTTATTTGGCTGTTTTATTCATCTTTTTTTAATTATAACTAAAAATGGTTTACCGTGTGATTTTACATTTGTTGGACATTAAATAAAATTCATGTAAAATACGACAATTAATAGTAATTCACATTTTTCATTATATTTCAATGTAATGAAATGCATCACACATTTGTTTTCTCAAAACAAATCCAAATAAGAAACTAAATTCTGTTACAGAAACTTTCACCAAAACACCAAACTTAAAAAACAAGGATTGGAAGAAGTCAGATAAAAGAACGAGGACTCAGCTAGAAGACTAAATGATCAGAAGAGTAATCTTATCATGGTCTCTAATCTAAAACTTCTACATAACGTAGTATATTGTAGGTCCATCTGAAATTATGTTCACTTTCTACCACCCGTTGCAGCTCGTGGTTTTGCTTTGACCTCAGCATCCTGCATGATCCATAGCCAATTTTATGATGCGGTTATAATTAATTTGGAAAAAGGGAAATTGACTCAAAATAAGTTTACATATCTTCAAAATAAAGTACCTGAGGCAGATGCAGGTATATGTGGTTCTTTGGTGCGGCAATATTATGATTTTCGGCACCCTTGCTCCAATCATAACACACCTGAGTATAAAAAAAGTAGATAATCCAGTGAGTATTTCGTTTCCATTTATCATAATCATCGAAACACAGAATAGGGGAGTCGGGAATAACTGGCGTTTCTATGGATGGGGGCAAACTGATAGCTGGTAGGGGTAGCTATACTATCATTCAGAACATAACGTATAAACATTGATGGGATTAAGAAATGGGTTGAGTAAAAAAACCTACCAACGAGGTTTAGCTAATTACAGGAAGAAAAAAACACAGCCATCACATCCGTTCCTATTTGTGAATTGTATCATCAAGAGTGGGGAGGGGGGGTTTGCAACACCTTAAGGGCGTATTTGAATTTTGGAAAGATAAAGAGTTTTTTTTGTATCATCAAGGCAGGGTGGGGTCTTTTGTTAATCTTAGGGCTTTTTACAGAATACAGCAATGTAAATGTACCTACCGCATATGCATAGATGGAGCCATCATTGTTGAAAGCGCTGCAAGGTATTGGTTGACTGCACCGCATCATAGCCTAAATAAACAAAACAAAAAAGACAAAAATAAATGAACGAAAAGTGAGGCCAGACCTTTATTAAAAGCTGAAGTGTTTGCTACCTTAAGCCTCTGTTTGCTATCTTTGTCCCAAAAATTAAAGGCTCCATCAGACCCGGCAGTTGCAAATGTGTGGTGTACCTGATATGTAGGAACAATGTTATAATTAAACACACATAAGGATATGTTCTAGAAAATGTCCTACAAATCAGCCGTCAAAATATAAGCCATGAAGGTATGAAGACATGAAAAAAAATGAGAAACGAATACCATGATGACTGATAACATTAATATGCATGTGAATATAAGATCTTACAGGGTGAAAATTCAGTGAGTTGACGGAATAAATGTCATTGCCATCCCTATGGCATTTAAAAGTAAAGTTCTTATTTGATTGCGCATCATCAAGATGATGTACACCAACTCTTCCTTCAATTGATCCAACCTAAGAAATAAATCCAAAAGTTAGGGGTATTATGGGTTTCACCATTAATACAGAAATCAAGAAATATATTTGATAGTCATTTTCTTTCACTATGCAGCTTTCACAATGATAAAATCTACTGAATAATTAAAGTAAGATGTAAAACTATTCCACATGTTTCATAAGATAGCTTTTATGAAGCATAAAAATGCAAAGACATGGCAACTTACTAAGAAACCCTGCTGATCAGGGAAAGCAGATAAACACCTAGTCTGGTACTTGAGGGGTGACACAATTCTCTTGAACTCAGCCTGCCATTTGCCACAAACAATAAATAATGCTTGCAGTTATTAGTACCTCAAAAATCTCATTGGCCTTTTATAAGGTTCATGTCAATCAAACAAGCAAACTCCAGAATACAAACAAGAACTCAATTACTTTCCATATCAATTAGAAAAGAAGCTACTGCAAGAGGTTATGCATTGTATAGAAAAAAAAAAAAGAAATTCAACTTTAACGAAGTTATATAGAAATCCTTTTGGGCACTATTTCCATAAAAGACTTCCACCTAAACTGGACTTGCTATCAATTACTCTTTCAGTCATTTAAGACAGTTCAATAGCTAATCTATCCGCCAGTCCCACGACAATTAATTTTTTTTAATTATTCTGTCAAAGAATTAATTATCATGTCCAAAAATAATTAAGGTGCATAAAGAGAAACCAACTTAAAAAGAATCATTAACCAATCCAAGACCAAACTGGACTGGACTGACAGATTAAACCATAACAAGGCTTCTATTTGCTTCTTCATTAATAAACTGTAGTAAAGTATACATGGGACTGACATAAGATGAAGAAGAAAACCTGAGGGTTCTGAAGGTTGTAGATTATAACATTTCTATCAGCAGTTCCGACAACCATAAGGGGATGCTTAACAGTAAGTGCATAGCAGCGGTCAGGGAGTTGCACTGATAAAGCTGGAGTTGACTGTCTTAAGTCCCAATACCTGGAAAGAGTAGCCATATCTACTTAAATCAAACATAGACTTAAAAGATAAAATAGTATTTGACAGATAATTGGGAAAAAATGGAGAAGATCAGATAAGCTAAGATCTTCAGATAAATAAAAAGATTTGATACCTACAAGAGTTAAATGAACTCATAAGATAAACTCAATTACTAAACAAATTAGCAAAAATGCGACACATGCCAATATTACTATAAAGTCGAAATAACAAACAAAATGATCAAGTTGATCTAACCATCTCAAGGCAATTTAAATGTCACTATAGAGGCAAATAAATACGAGACAGAATACCAAATAAATAGATAAACATAGAATTTGCCTTCTTAGAGGGGGAATTGTCAAGTATGAATGCTATACACTAAAGTTCTACACTAAAAATAAAAAAGCACAAATGAATTTACTTTAGTGTTTTATCCCAGCTTCCTGTGGCTAACATATTGACTTCTGGGATCCAAGCAAGCTCCTTCACCGGAGCATCGTGCATGGCCACAGTAACAGGCTGAGCACCAGATGCTAATTGCCACATTTTAACTTGCTTGTCACAGCCTCCAGAAAAGACAGTTGTCCCATCATCCTTCCATGCTGAGCACAGCACCTGGAAAGTAGTACAAATTGAATAAACGAGCCAAAAGGAAAAAACGTTAATGATAAAAGAGTCATACAAAATGAAATATTACCGGCTGATCGTGTGACATTGCTGTCTTGGGAGCAGTGTTGATAGTGGTTCCCGATTTCTGTACCTCCCAACATCGTACCTAAGAATAATTTGACATAAGATGCACTAAATTAAATTTCAACAACAAATATAAAGGTTGCTTTCAATGATACTAATTAAGAAAATGCCATATCGGAAATGTAATTGATCGCCAAGACAGGATCCATATGTGCCTCAAACAAAACAAACCTAAAATCGACGGAATGTACTTGGGGAAGAGCATAGCAAGTACAGTACCAAATAATCAAAATGAAAATGCACTACGTGTCACAGCAATCACACACGAAAAAAAAAAAAAAGAGACAGGCAAACATCATCAATTACGGAATCGACTATTACCTGATTGTCCCACGAAGTACCGACCAGTAAATTTGCTTTAGGGCTGAAACATAGACTTGATATTGAATCACCTGGAGGTTGTACAACCTTATGCAATCACCGCGAAAAAAATATGCATAAGCCATGGCAAAACTCAATAAGCTCAAAATTCGAAAAATTCGAGAACAGCAAAAAATCGAGGTAAAAAAACCGTGAATTACAGCGAAAAATTACTCGTATTGAAAGGAGAAAAGTGACGAAATAGAATTACCTCAGTGGAACGGTTGGGGTTTGCGTTGGTCGCAGCAGCGCCGAACGTAGCCATTGCAGAATCTCGATAAGCCCTAAATCTCAAGGTTCGTAGAAAATTGTTCGGAGATTTTTTACTGTGTGGATTTCGGAGGTGAAAAAGGAGAATTAATAGACGCTTAATTACTGTGTGTTTTTATATAACCGTGGTTGGAATTTGGGAGAACACTGCCCGTAGCGTTTGTTAAAAGCTACACCACGGCGTTGGTTAAAAGCTATACTAATTACGCCAACGTGGCTATAATGCGCTGTCCGTCGTATTCAAGGGAAAAAGTGGGAAATTCAAATTGACCCCTATGATATTAACTTATTTATATTTTGATATTCCATATTAATTATAAAATATTTAAAATTATTTACTAGAGTATATTTTTAATATTAAAAATTACAAAAAACTAATGATGTAAATGAAGATAAACTATAAATTAAATGTTAATAAGGGAAAGAAAATGAGTGTATCATAATTTGTTGAATATTTATCAATAGAAAAGTAAAATAAAATTTATTAAAAATGTGTATATAAGGTATTGTATTATGTATAGCATTCATTTTTATTTTTTATTTTTATACTTATCTTAATTAACCATGAAAAGATAAAAAGTTGATTACTTATTTATTAAAATAAATACCATTAGTCCTTCCTATTTCAAGAAAAATAATGAATCAGCCACAAGGTTCCCCAAAAATTTACTCATACAAACATGAAGATATTAGTACAAAAAAACCGAGTCGACTCGGTCATATCTCAATCGCTTCCCATAGCCATCAAGAATTCCCCCTCACATACAACATCACCATCAACATATGCTTTGCCTTCCATCTTTGCTATGCCGAACCTCTTTTGCAGCTTGACCAGGTTCATCCTCATGACTAAAGTGTCCCCTGCAATGACCGGTTTCCGGAATCTCACTTTGTCGACTCCGGCAAAGAAGAACTTGTCACGCGAGCCTCCCACTTCCGGTTGTAGCATAACCAAGCCACCCACCTGGGCCATTGCCTGATTCCGGGATCAACGAGTAAATCAAATCTTGTACAAATAACACAAACTTTGAGGCAAAGGAAAGTCTATATGTCAAGTTTGATAAAGGCCAAAAAAAAAAAGGGTTGCATTTTCCTTAACAATACAAAAGTATCAATGGGAAATTGCATTTTTGAAAGATGTGGTATATTTATCCAACAGAATTAACCCTAAAGGGAGAGGGCTACAATGAGCTACCGCTATGTTCTTTCTTAGTTACAAGTAAGAAGAATTTAACATTCTTATACTTGAAAGCAATAGGTTAAAATTATCTAGAAGAAATTTGGGAAAATGAAATGGCTAATAAATGAGAAGCAAGAGCAGAAATGTGATGATCAATTAGTGTGTAAAGTTTTCTGGAGTCGGATGTAAAGAGTTTGGCGTCATCATGAGTTGCCAAAAAGTAAAAAACAAATCACTTGCTTATGTCAAGCTATGTTTTCTTAATAAATCTATGGATTATATACAAAGGATGATAGCTTTCTTTCAAATTAACTTTTTCTTGACTCGGACTATCTTCTCACTTCTCACCTTGTAGAGTTTACGCAACAAAAAAATTATTTTTTACACCAAGAACATTATTTATCGTTTAGATACATTAGCTCTAAGTAGCCTCATGTACTAAATAACCTCACTATGGGATGGATGACAAAGATCGAGACTATCCGAACTGAACCCAACACAGACGTTTGAATTGGACCTACAAACCTAAATTTTTACTGTAGCAAGACTCACAAGCACAATGCATCAAGTAAAAATTGTTATTGCTAAAGCAAAACATAGCTGATTGTTCAGAATTACGCTACTAGCACGGGTACAGTACTTCTCAATCTCAAATAAAATCATTCAATATCACTAATGTTCAAGTTTTCAGTCGACATATTAGCATTGAAGCACCCACAAGCTTACACTGAAAGAAGAAAATGTGAAGCTTGATTTGATTACCTCAACCATGAGCACACCTGGCATAATCGGCCTTTCTGGAAAATGGCCAGGGAAGAAATGATCGTTTATCGTCACGTTCTTGATTCCCACAGCTGACACTCCCGGGTTATATTCTATCACTCTATCCACTAACAAAAACGGGTATCTAACAATACACAAGACAAAAAACCGTAAACAATTGAAAAATCAGATAATGATGCAATGCATATACATGTAGGAAAAATTCACGCACCGGTGAGGCAAAATCTCTCGAATCTGATTGATGTCCATGACCGTCGGAAATGCAGGGTACTCTGCCAAGAGACAATTCAACAATTTCATAATTGAGAAGAAAAATTAAATCAGTGAGATTCGATTTCGTACTGAGTTCGATTGGGGTTTCTGCGGAGGCGCTGCCGTCGACGGAGTTGGCGACGAAGCTTTTGTGGGTCTTGTTCAGATGGGTCGAAACGACGCCGGATCTGGAATCACCCAGAAACGGCTTGAGTGAGACGGAGAAAGAGATGGTTTCCTTGGAAGTCGGCGACGGCGAAGAACTCTGAGCGGAGAAGAGAGACTGTGAGAGAACGGTGGACGCCATTGTTGAACACGGTAAGTGCAAATGGTGTGTGATTAGAAGGGCGAATACGAGGACGATAGAAACGAGGTGAGTGAGAGTGAGGGAGCAAAGAAGAGTTGGTGAACTACACTATGACTGTATTATGTATGTCCTGATTGGGGTTGGGGGTATAATCGGTATCTTTTGTTATCATATAATTTGAAAAGAGAAATAAAAATATTAAGAGATAGCTCAAATAAGGTATTGAATATATAACATTAAATAGAGTTAATTTAGGTATATTATTTATTTATTAAGAGTTGCATCCAAAACTCTAAAACGGACATGTAAATAAAATAGGAGTGAGTAATATTTAGTTACTACTGTACATCTTTTAATAGCCAGCCCACCTGGAATTATGGAGGGGTGAGGCCTACATTCGAAAATGAAATGCTACAACAAAATTTAATGTGATTCACTGATTGTTCGTTCGTGGCTGGCTAAATGAGTTATCTTTCATATTTTGATTATCATTTGTAACGGTATAATTATAAATATAATTGGAGTACTATACTTTTTCATAATGTGAAGTATGTGAGTAAAAAAAAGTGAATATTTATTATGAGGCCGAATGAGTGTATAAATTTGATGTTTTAATGAGAACAGAAGATCAAACTCTTTATGATCATAAAAACTTCTTACACACTTCCAATATTGACAAAAATCATGAGCAACAATGGATGGTAAAACAGTTTAGCTTACACACCACATACTAACAGTAACAGCAACACCAGCACATAAAACCTCATCCGAACATTAATGGTATCCGATAGGAGCTGGTGCATCCCTTAGCTCTTTCCCCTGAAAATGAATATCCTGCACCACAAAACTCAGACTCAGTAAGAAAATAACAGAAGGCACACAAAAAAAAAAAAAAAAAAAAACTACTCACAGAAGCAAAATGGTTGACATCACGATGGTGAGCTTCGTCGGCACGAATGACAGTGATCACGTCCTTCAGAGTCGCATCGGGAGAGAGCCTCCAGTAGTCGATCGCGATAGCAGGAGCTGGGACATTCTTGATGGCACCACTCTCGATATCTTTCAAGTACTCAGTGTACGAGTGTATGGCCTCCTCTTCCAAATAACCCACGACGCGGTGAGCCAGCTTCGGAGACATCAAGTAGAGCACAAAGAAGGCGTTGAAGAAAACTCCCTGAACGGTGAGCACCAGGAGCCTCTCGTACCACTTGGGCTGCACCAGCTCTACCATGGTCATCAAATGCATCCGCTCGTTTTCAGCTTCCTCGAGCAGTGCCTTGATCCAACCCCCACTCTGCTGGAACTTGCGCAGGGACCTGAGATGCAAAAGCATCCCTCCCACCATGCCGGGGACAGCCGCCACAGTTTCAAGCATCACAGCACGACATCCGTACCTCCTCTGTTGTCACATAATTAACATTCATGATTAGCCCACATCCATTTCCAAATTCCCAACTATCCATAAAAATAGATTCATGTTTCTTTAGAAATATTTTCAATGAATACCATCATTTTCAACTTTTCATTGTCCAATCACTACTCTAACTCACTAATCAATGAAATCATCAGAATTTTGTATGTTACACAACCAACCTCACAGTGAAAATTCATAGCAGGATACCACTAATGCTTTGCATATTTCAGGGCACGGTTCGTTAGTAGAAAATCATCCAACACACGAGTTCCAAAAGCTAAAAGCGGAGTAAGGCAAGACAACAAACCTGGAAAAACACGTCCGTAGGAAATCTAAGAAGTTTCACTGTTCGATATGCCACTTTGTCAATGAATGTCTTGGGAACATGGTGCTTGCCAAGATCAATCGATACATCTGCCCGGTACGTTTCCCATGGCTGCATAACGGAACACATACAAACAACAGATAAGGCTGCCAAAGAACCATGTGATTGATCTGAGAAGTGAACTGACAGTATACCCCCAATTATCAAACAAGTTGAGTTGTGGCTTGTGTAATCTGATAACCATATTTGATTTCTAATACTCTGAATCAAATCTCAATGATCGAATCGGACTATGAAATCCAACAATTTCAGTACTATCTATTTTCACGGTGAAATTTAATTGTAAATCTAATCATAAACAGCAGTTTCAAATTGGACGACGATGTCATTGAAAGCTCACTGAATCTAATTCAGTTCAGATCTATCTAAACATTGATATACACGACGGTCTTACCATGAAACAGTTCCAGGGCCACTCCGTGCCGTCTTCCCTGGTGATTTTGGGCTTCGAAATCCCCCAATAGCTCGAAACCACCATGCCTCCTTTCCCCGCCGCCTCGCTGCTGTTTTCCCCGTCCTTATTCACCTTCAGCGGTGGCGTCGGAGAATGGTCCGCCGCCGTGCTCATCGTCCGCCTCAAGCCGGTCAGCACCATCCTCACCCCCTGCGACTGCGCTCCCGCAGATGACGACATGTGGAGTCCACAGTTACCGCCGGCGATCACGCGCTTCATTGCTAATCTGGATATCAACTGGTTCATTTTCGTAACTTCGCGAAAAATGAAAAAAAAAATAACAGTTTAATTTATTTTTCTTCTGCTAGAGCATTCTGATGACTATTGCGGTGGCGGCTTCAAAATATATTGGAGGAGGAAAGAAGGTGTAGATTCGGTGTTCCTGGACCAGGAAAATTACAACAAGGCGAGAGGGTTTATGAGATGACGTGGTGAGGCGTGATTGGTTGGTCTATGTTCATCGGGGTGTGACTGAGTCTTCGGGATAGCTGATTGGATCCGGTGGGACATTATTGCCCTTCCATATTAACTGGGTGCATTTCTTTTTCTCCAAGTTAACTGGAAAGTTGCCGTGTGTGAGCGGTTGTAGGGGAAGCAACGTGAGGTCTCATTTTGTCCCTGACCCGACCCACTTTAACAAAAAAAGTAAAATTAAAAAATTAAAATTAAGAACTTTAAAATGTTTTTATATAATTTAGGACATTTTTTATTCAAAATTTAACAAATTACAGTAGAAACTCCGTACAGTCATATCGTTGGGACCGAGAAAAAATATTACTATAGAGAGTTATTCTTATATAGAGTTTTACAAAATAAAAATAATTTTTTCTATAAAAAATAATATAAATATAAAAATAATATATATACAATATTATTTATCTTTAAATTCACAAAATAGATTTAATAGTTTTGAATAATAAATTTTTACCATATATGTGTAAAAATTGTGTTTAACATACAAATTGAATAAAATATTAATGAATCTAAGAACTATAAACTTTGATCATATACTATATGTTATTGGTTTTCATAAATATTTCAAGTCATCTTAAACATGTTATTGATTTTAATAAATAAAAACATTATTAATAAATATTTTTATATTATATTAATCATTTATTCTTATATAGAGGTATAAATCCTTAAGACGGCACCTAAAAAATGTATGACTTATGACAATGTAGAGTTTATTCCTATTTATAACTGGTCCCACTTGAATTTTTTATTACTATAGGGAGTTTATTCCTATATAGAGTATTACTATATAGAGTTTCTACTGTAACAACATAATTGTATTTTCTTTATTAAAAAAATCAATAATTTTAATAAATGACATTTTCTTTATAAAAGCATCTCACTCAAAATATTATTTATGTTTTTCCTTTATAAATAATTATAATTCATCACGTGGTACTTTTTTCTAATGCATTTCAATATTCAAATGAAGTCAATGCATTAACTGATACTGTAATTCCTTAATTAAGATGTTTTGTTGTATATTTATTATATATATTTCATACTGTATTTTTGTAGATTTTGACCAAAACATTTTTTTATATTTATAAGCGTGTTAATATCACGAGATTATGTAAAATCATCCTTATTTTACAATATAAAAATTCGAATCCCATTAAATTAAATTCTCTAAAATCTGACAACTATAATCGAGCAAAAACATAAATCCCGAAAAAAATGAAATGAAACTTACCGCTGCAAATCCATATTCACAGACATTTGAAAGGCGTTGTTGACTATTTTCACTGAGCCCTCATCCCCTCCGAGCCTCGTTGCAAAGGTCACCTATGGCCGAAAACGGGTCGTCCAATCTCGTGTCCCGACCGGGTATGGTCTATTCCACCTCTTTCACGGAATATCTTATTTTCAGTTGATTCGTTTTGGTGAAGAAATGTGTTTATTTCCGTCTGAAGATTTAATTTCAATAATTTTTGGTGATTTTATTTGATTTATTTTACATGGATTCCGTGATAATCATGTGTTGGATTACACATTTAGCTGTTGTTTTTTCAGTGTTAATATATCGAATGATGCGGATTGGTTCTGTTTTGATTGTATGCATTTGTTCATCGAGATTATAAACTTTTATTTCTTTTGGGTATGAAAAATGCAGGGATCATGATAGAGTTTTGTGTGTGTGTGTTTTTTTGTCCCTTTTTTTTTGTTTTTTTCATGCATTAATCAGTTGACCACCTCGCACTTACATCATATATATTTATTGCAACTAGGTCAATTTTGATGTTTACTGTGGACTGTGTTGAAATCGTAAAGGTTAGTTGGGAAGCCCGACTAATTTTCTTCGTTCAAAGTGCAGATATTAAGAAGCTGTTATCAGAAGCCAAGAATAGGTGGCTAAGACCTGCTGAAGTTCATGAAATTCTAAGAAACTATGAGATGTTTCATATTCACCCAGAGGCTCCAAGCAAACCAGTTAGTATGTCTTTGTCATTTGGTCAATCTCTGCTATCATAAGTGCATCATTTCTAATGTAATATATGGGGAAAATCCTTGCAAAATCTAATTATTGCCAATGACCATGTTTTTGGTTTCTTTATCTGTTTCCAATCACATTATAATTATTTTTGCAAATTCATAATGGAAGCTTTCGTTAAAAGCAATTTTCTAAAAACATGCACGATTTCCTGGTAGGTGGTTCTGTATTTCTGTTTGATCGTAAGGTGTTAAGGAATTTCCGGAAGGATGGACACAATTGGAAAAAGAAAAAGGACGGGAAGACTATTAAGGAATCCCATGAGAAACTGAAGGTAAGAATAAATTGCATAGTAACTTATGAAGTTTCTTATTCAGATTAAATCGGAATAGTTCAATGGATGAGTGAGTTGGCTATTATATCTTTCCGAGGACAGTTGTTATTATTACTGAGCTATCTGTTAGTCACGAAACAATATTTGGTGTCATCAACTTCGTAATCTGACTAAGAACCTTCATAAGTTACTATGCCTCTAGATTTTTCTTGCATCTGGTCTTGCTACAGCCTACATTTAATATGCTTATTTTTTGTTCGCAGGTTGGAAGTGTTGATATGCTGAATTGTTACTATGCCCATGGAGAGGATAATGAATATCTTCAAAGACGCAGCTACTGGTTGCTTGAGCAGTAAGTGTAATGCCAATTTTCTTGCTGCATCTCAAAATTTGTTGTAATGCTTTATTTCAAATTTCCATAGTTCTCTCAGGGCCCAACTCATTTCCCAATTAGGGCCACAAATCGTAGAGTAATGATTCGAGGTTTAAATCAACCTTGGAAGTTAAGTAATAATGTATCTAATCCATAATATCACTCATTCTGATTTTCCTTAGTTCAATTAAACTACACGTGAGCTTATTATCATGCATGTTATATGCACGTGTTTTTCATTGATTGAAAAGTGAAGTTATGGGATACATGACACATTGCATAACCTTGCATATACATTTATGTTATCTATATACATATATACATTTATTTATTTTTAATTTTTTGGTTATATATTATTGAGTTTTGCACGTTCCTACTTGTTAAATAGAACTTTATAACAAGAAATGAAATCTGTGACAAATTGTGTGCACTTTAATATTAGGAAAGTCTATTTAAGCATTCAAATTACCATATCCTTAAAAGTAACCTGTGAGCTTTAAAAGCTCAAAATAATTAATGATTTTTTAAAGAAGTTTTCTAATATGTGTAGGAATCTCATGCACATAGTGTTTGTCCACTACTTGGAGGTCAAGGTGAGACTCAATTGAAACCGCTGTGTTTTTGGTGGCTGTGCCCTGTGATTAATGACTGCAAATTGATTTTTTTAGTTTTCTTAAAAAGGAAGCACAAGCCCACATTTTGATTCCCAACTAATGTTGAACTTCTCATCTAACTTTTAAACATAAATTTAAGCACATGCCAAATGTAAACTTTTATACAATAACAGTTAATCAGTAAACAGTTGGTTACAAGAAGCTTTTGTTTTGGCTATGCTCGTAGTCGTAGCCCGTAGGTGAAACTTGAATAATCGTATGGAATAAAATTCTGGTTTTTGGTAAGCAATATCGGATATTAATGAATTTATTTTTGTGTTTTCATTCTTCAGGGTAATAAGACAAACCTCAGCTCAATTAGCAGCAGTGGTAGAGTCATATCATGCTCTAAAAACAATAGCCCATTATCTTCCGGTTTCTGTGGAACAAGCCCAACCAGCACCTTATCATCAACATATGAAGATGCCGAGTCTGGTACTGCTCTCTATCTCAATCTGTCACCGCTTCTTCAATTTTATTCAGTGATTACAATTGGATTTGAAATGACTTGTCTATTTATTAATCCCATGGAAAAATGGCAAACATATTCAGAAGGTAATCACCAAGCAAGCTCCAGATTTGGCTCATTTCCAGATTCTCCATTGACTGGAGATAGTCATTCTACCAAATCTAGATCGTGTACACAGTTTCTTAATTCAGGTATCTAATTTCAAATTTCTCATCCTTAATATTTTTGTATGAATGTCATTGACTCACAGTTAACAATTTAGAATCTGTAATATATTTATTTTTATTTTTATGTGTCACTTTCGCAAGAAGTTCTTAGAAGCCCCACTACATGTATTTTTGTGCATCACAGGAATAATTAATATTCATTCGGTAGTGTATTTTCTGATTCTAACTTATCATATGCCTTTTTTCATTTTCCTTTTCTCTGTAAACAGGAGAGGCTGCTTACAAACAGGATGATGGTCATTCTTTGCCTCTCCTTGACAAATTCCAGGTACCCAACAACTTCTCTTCAGGCCAACTGCATAGTGCAAAATCATTTTACGTATATCCTGAGCAGGAAGAGCAGACAGCTACAAGAAACGAAGAATACTCTTTCCCTATCAAAAGGTCTCTCGGTAGCTTGCAATCAGGGGAAAGCTTGAAGAAAGTTGACAGCTTCTCCCGTTGGATTGCTAAAGAACTTGCTGATGACTTAGAAATGCAGGCGAGTAATGGAACCTCATGGAGTATGATGGGAAGTGATTATGACTCCAACATGTCAGCTCAATTGCAAGTGGACACACACACAACAAACCCTTCTATATCATCGGACATGCTTTTTAGTATCATGAATTTTTCGCCTAGATGGGCTTACGCAAAACTGGAGACCAAGGTACATTGGTCTTATTTTCTAATCAAGCAACTATATGTGTTTCCCTTTTAGACACAGAAGTAAACCACTGCGAGTGTTATTGCTAACTAGGATTTCTTGTTGTATAATGATAAAAATCAGGTCCTTATAACAGGAAGATTCCTCAAGAGTGAAGAAGAGATATCTAAATGCAGATGGTCTATTATGTTTGGTGATCTGGAGGTTCCAGCTGAGGTTCTAGCAGACCGGGTTCTTTGTTGTCGGGCTCCACTACACGGGCCTGGAGTTGTCCCTTTCTATGTGACTTGTTCCAACAGGTCGGCTTGCAGTGAACTACGAGAATTTGAATATAGGGTTGGACCGGACTTAAATATTGATGGAAATGGAGGTAGTGCAGTTGTGATGCATCTCTATCAAAGATTTGAAACAATATTGTCCCTGGAGCCTACTGGCAATCGTTTAAGTCCGGCCAGAGACGACTATGAAAAGCAAGGTGTAGTCAATAAAATAATTTCCTTAATAGAGGAGGATACAAATCAGGCAGCTAATCTGATGTCAGAAAGCAGCCCATCATGTGGGAAGGTGACTGGAGAGCTACTCCTTGAAAAGCAGCTAAAAGAGAAATTCTACTCTTGGCTTCTCCACAGAGTATCTTCAGATGGGAATGGCCTTAATATTATCGATAAGCGGGGTCAAAGCGTATTGCACTTGGCAGCTGGGCTTGGTTTTAATTGGGCCTTCCAGCCAATTATTGTATCGGGGGTTAGTATTGATTTCCGGGATGTGAATGGTTGGACAGCACTTCATTTGGCAGCATTTTACGGCAGGTATACTTTGAACTAAGCTCTGGTAATAAGAAACACCTGTAGGGCCAATCTCTAGTTTGGTGTTTGCCAAATAAAGAAACAAAGAATTCTCTGCCTTATTTTGTAACATTTATTCTTGTTTAATAGGGAGGAAACTGTTGCTGCCCTTGTTTCTCTGGGTGCATCTCCTGGAGCACTGACTGACCCATCTGCTGAGTACCCACATGGAAGAACTCCTTCAGAGATGGCTTATTCCAGTGGACATAAGGGCATATCCGGTTTTCTTGGCGAGACTTTCTTAACTACACATCTCTTGACTCTTCGAATAACTGATGGTGGGACCTCAGAAGGAGCAATACAGAATGTCTCGGAACGTTTGGCGGTCCCTACAACAGTAGAGGATGTTCCTGACACACTCTCACTCAAGGATTCAATCACGGCAGTCTGTAATGCCACACAGGCAGCAGCTCGAATTCACCAATTTTTTCGCATTCGGTCATTTCAGAGGAAGCAGCTTCTAATTGAAGAACAAGAATCCGATGAATTGGTGGGTTCAGATCGTGCTATTTCTCTCGTGACTGATAAGGAGTCTCGATTAGGTCATTCCGATGGTGTGGTAAATACTGCCGCGTTACAGATTCAGAAAAATTACCGTGGCTGGAAAAAGTGGAAAGAATTTCTGGAGATACGGCAGAAAATTGTTAGAATCCAGGTGCTTTGCGAGTTAAATAGTTTATTGTCCATGTGGTTTTAAAATTTTAATTCACGTGTCTACATTTTAATTCACTAGAACAAATGTAGTTATGTTTGTGTATGATATTCATCCTTGCTAAATATTCTTTAGACGGTATAAAGCTGACTTTGTTTATTTTGGTTAAAAGGCACATGTAAGGGGTCATCAGGTTAGAAAAAAGTACAAACCTGTAATCTGGTCAGTGGGTATATTGGAGAAGGTGATTTTGCGCTGGAGACGTAAAGGGGTCGGTTTGCGTGGGTTCCGATCAGATGGGGCCCAGAAAGGGCCCGACAGACAAAAAACCTTACCACCACCAGAAGATGAATATGACTATCTGAAGGAAGGAAGGAAGCAAACTGAAGAAAGGCTGAATAAAGCACTTTCTAGGGTGAAGTCCATGGCTCATTATCCCGAAGCACGAGCTCAGTACCGTAGGCTGTTAACTGCTGCTGAAGGATTCCGTGAAAACAAGGTAACTTTGTGTTTTTCAGTAACACCAATGCAAATACTATGCCCGTGCTCGTTAGTAAGTTAAGTAATGTCCTTATAGGAAAACCTCACTATTGCTAGTTCTTCAAGATGTATGGCTAGTGTTTTTTTCTTAGGAGATAATTAACCATCAGGCTTTTCTCTGACTACAAAACACCCAATAATCTTGTAAAACTACAAATACCCCCTGTAATGGTTTCTATATTACTACTACCCTTAACATGAGACATTTGTTAAAATAAGGCAAACAGCAATGGGGGTATGTTAAATATTTTAAGAAGGTATTTGTAATTTTGAATGAATATTTGTTTATATTTGTATTTTGACTAAACCTCAAGGGCGCAGAGTAAATTCTTTCTCACATTCAATATCATCTGATCTTTTTTTAGAGTTGTAGGTGCATACATTCTTAGCTAGTAAACATTAATTTAACTAAACTCTGGTTGCAGGATGCTTCAGATGCAATCCCAGATAATACGGAGGACTTGATTTACACCGGAGATGATCTAATTGATGTTTCGAGTCTTTTAGACGATGATTCTTTCATGTCTCTGACATTTTAACGAGCCTATATGACTTATCTTTCTAAAAACAGACGACTAGCTAGATGGATGCCGAGCTATATATCAGTTATCTTGGTGAATCCTTGATTTTTATTTTTATTTTGTTCTTCCTTTAGTATAAAGGTAAGAGTAATATATTATTCATCATGCACATTAAAATGGTCACGCACACTGTAAGTATGTAACATGTTGTACCTTTTTCCATTTTAATTTCTTATCAATTGAACCATTTTACATCCCCAAGACATAAAATATACAATTTTATATCGTGAGTATTAATAATTTAAGGGTCATTAATGAAAAATCAAACTATAAAACTTTCTTTTAAATTATAAACGAATTATTTAGGTATTAAACTTTTTTTAGAATTCATTCCTTGTGAGGATGATTCAATTAAATTTAATTTATCTCTTTTAAATAAGTATTATAAATTTACCTAATTTATCTCTTTTAAATAAGTATTATAAATTTACCTAAAATAAATAAATTACTCTATTATTTATTCATTTAAAGTAAATAATTATATTTGCTCTTTTGGACTGAAATTGGTTCAATTGAAATGAAGTTTGAACGAAATTAAGTTCAATTAATTTTAATTTTAAAATATTAAAATAATAATAAAAAAATAATAATAACACGAATGCCTAAAAAATAATTAAAAACAAATTTAATTCAAAATAAGATATAGTCATATGGGTATTATAGAATAATAATAAAAAAAGGGTAGCGCTATTCGCACCTCCATTTACTCTAAGTACACCTCCATATTTTTATAATTTTAATTAATTATTATTTTTACTTAATATACCTCTTAATTTACCTAATTTACCCTTACACAATTATTAATACACCGCTTTATCATACACCAACTCTATACAACCGTCCGACACATTCGATGATGCAGATCAATAAGAGGGCGTGTGTTTTGAGGACTTCAAAGGGACATTGAACAATTGATGGACGACAGGGATGTTGTGCTGGCGAATCTCAATTCCGAACTAGCAGAAAACGAGGATGAACCGACCTGGAAAGACTCCGATGGTTATTTTAACATAGTTGACTTTAAAAATAAATCAAAAACCAATTGGCTCAACAGGTTTAGAGACAAGATAAAACAATTTTATCGATCATACCACTTTAAAGACAGGATCCGACGATATCAGTGGATTTCGTGCCCATGTATCTAGGAAAGACACGAAGGAATTATCAACTGCTCACGAGAGTCAAGAATTCCCCACGCATGTAGGTTCCATGAAGTTCTGTTTTGATGGTCGGTATCTTGCTAGTGCTCGGTGGATCGTGTGTGGAAGTGGAAGGTTCTTAAGGATGACGCAATTAATAAATTTGTATCTGCTCGATCATGTTTCTAAGTTGGGACTGTGAAGGTGTGTGGAAGTGGAAGGTTCTTAAGGATGACGCAATTAATAAATTTGTATCTGCTCGATCATGTTTCTAAGTTGGGACTGTGAAGGAGAATAACGGGTTTGATAAAGTGGTGTATTATTAATTGTACAAGGGTAAATTAGGTAAATTAAGAGTAAAAATAATAATTAATTAAAATTATAAAAATATGGAGGTGAACTTAGAGTAAACGGGGGTGCGAATAGCGCTACCCATAAAAAAAAATACTAACAACATTCTTTAAGTTTTACCACGTGGACTTTGGTCACTCAAATCTCAAATCTCATTTTTAGTAACAAGAAAAACGTGTTTTGAGGCATGTAACATACGTCTTTCTTTGCTCCACAGTGGTGCTACATCTTTCTCCACAAAAGCGTTTTTTTTAATTAGCAAGTAATTAAACATAATCAGCAAGTTTTCTAATTAGCACGAACATAACTTAAAGTGGATGAGTACAACCAAATGTTACTATAAAATACATATAATTTTTTAAATATAATTAAAACTATCAAATAAAAAATTATAACATGTACGAACATAATCAGCCTCTTCTTAAAGTGGATGGCTACAACCAAATGTTACTATAAAATACATATAATTTTTTAAATATAATTAAAACTATCAAATAAAAAATTATAACATGTGTCATAAAATACATATAATTTTTTAAATATAATTAAAACTATCAAATAAAAAATTATAACATGTGTGGAGCACTAAAATATTTATATAATCATGGAAGAGGTCGCCGCCCAGGTCACCTTCCTCGTAAAGCATGTTGTTTCTCGACCGCGCCAGTAGCAATCTCGGCTACATCTTTTTTATCTTGCTCGCACCAATGGTCACCAACACATTGATCTCCAGTTCAAGGTTGTACACGATCCATTCATCTTCTGAATCGTATAATACCTTCTCCACATGGTCGACGGGATCTGCTACTGGATCTTCTTCAAAGCACTCACATACACTGTCGAATGCTCTCAGTATCTTCTCCATTAGTATATTCTCCATTGCTTTTTCCACAGCTTCACTGGATGATTTGAGGGCATCGGTATCGATTTTGATGGAATCGAGGGTTTTCTTGGTTCCCGGCCTCGAGTGGATTTCGGAGGAGACGAGCAAATTTAGTGAAAATTATTTCGTTTAATAATGTATTGGTATATTTTGTTTAATTAATTCGTTTAATTAATTTTCCAAAACCGGCAAGTACTTAATCTGAAATTGAGTACTCAACGTGACAAAGGAACCATCTTCTGTTGGGAAAAGAAAGAAAAAAATAACCTATTCCATTTTTCAAATACGCCAAAAAATGATGGAGGTAGTGACAGGGCCGGCCCTGGACATAGGCCTAGGGTGCGACTACCTAAGGCCCCCATTTTTAGGGGCCCATTATTAAAAAAAAATTATATAAATATTTATTTATTTTTAAAATTAATATTAATATATATAATTCAAACACTTATCTTAATTATTTTATATTTTTAACATTAAAAATTATAAACTTTTTTATTTTAATTTATTTGATAAATTTAACAAAATCTTTTAACAATTTTCAAATCTTATTAACTAACATAAAAAGATTTTTTTTTGCAGTTTTTTTTTAATAAAATATTTTAACAATTCTCAAATCTTATTAAGTAACATAAAAAAACTACATGACCTAAATTATCAACAGTCTCTCCAAGCACGTTGAAAATTCGTCCCAGCGTCGCCCCACCGACCGGAACACTTAGAGGAGCTCCCGTATCAATCACTTCTATTCCTCTCATGAGACCATCTGTAGCACTCATAACTACAGCCCTAACTCGATTATTTTCTAATAATTGATGTACTTCACAAGTCACATTAATTGGTTGACCAAGAGTATCTCGGCCTTTAACTACCAGAGCATTATAAATATTAGGCATCTTACCCGGCGGAAAGACTACATCTAGTACCGGACCGATGATTTGGACGACATGCCCCGGGTTTTTTTTTTTCAAGCTTGGAAACCCCAGGACCAGAAGTAGTTAATCTTAATAATTAATTAAAAATAACTGTATTTTATTTTTTTTAATTACTACGTATAAAAATAATTAATTCTCAATTTTTTTTTCTTGTTTTGAGAATTATTTATTCGTTCTAAAATACATAGTAATTAAAAAAATATAACAAACTATTGGAAAAAAATTGAGAATTAACTAGTGAATATTTTTATATTTTTTTTCCAAGTTTTTTCTATAGTTTTACAATTTTTGACAACTTTTATTAATTTTAAGAAAAAAATTTAATTTTTTTTGAATTGTGAATTTTAGTTTTTTTTTTCATATCTATATAGTCATATCCTTGGGACCACAAAAAAATATTCCTAAATGGGAGTTATTCCTAAATAGAGTTAGTATAAGATTTTTTTTAATGCATGTATATTATATAATGGTATAATTAGTAGATAATGTGTTTAACTTAATTGAACTAATTTACTCACGTAATATGAAAAGACAATACTCAAAAGTAATGTGAAGAAACTTCATGTGAAGAAGAATAGCATAGAAGTACAAAAAGTTTCATGTGAAGAAGCTTTAAGCTTACTCGACGAGTTAAAATGTTTTGGGTTCAACAAGAAAATGGTCATGTGGACAAGCTAATGCGCACATGCAAGTTGAAAGATAAGGTTACAACACAAAAGATTAAATCATTGTCACAATCAGTTTTGAACAAGTATTTTAAATAACTTAAATCTATAATTATTATGATTTATTCCTAAATGGAGGTGTATTTCTTTATGTTGGGACTTGAAAAAATATGAATTATGACAATATAGAGTTTATTCCAAATTATAACTGGTTCCTAGTTGGGACCATGAATTTTTATTCCTAAAGAGAGTTTATTTCTTAATAGAGTATTCTTTTTTAGAAGTTTTACTGTACTATACTAAAATTACATTATCTTTTTGATAAATTTGTTCAAAAATATAAAATTTTAAATGAATAATTTTTTTAGGAATTTAATGTGGGGCTCGTTTACTATATTTTGGCTATGCATTCTAAACTCAGGAACGGGGCCTGTATAGTGATTTCCTTACCAAGTGTTTTGAACTTATGTTCATATTTTTTCATGAAATGACTTAGGCTCCAAACTAGAAGAATATAAAAAAAATATATAAAAAAAATCAAATTTTAGTAAGGTATAAAAGTATTATGAAAAAATGAAAAAGAACATAAATAAAATTAAACATTAACCAATTATATATTATTACTTAAGTATATTATTTATTAAAAATATTTTTTTTATAAAAATGAAGTTAAGAATAATAATAAATAATATATATATATATATATATATATATATATATATTGAATTAATGTATTTTTTTGTATTTTTTATAAATTAATTGAATTATTTTTTTGTATACAATTGTTTTCATTAAAAATAGTTATAATGTAAGAATCAATGAAAATCAATATAAATTCTTTAAAAAAAAAATTACAATCCACTCAAATTTATAAAAAAAAATATAAAAATTTATAAATAAAATTCAATGCAAAAAGTTTATGAATTTTTTAAATTCATACATTTTAAAGTTTATAAGAATTCAATAAAAATCCTAATTGTAATTGAATAATTTTATTATTTTATTATTATCATAAAGAAACAACAAAGTCAACAAGGGGTGGCCTAAACCGTTTTTGGCAGCCATTATCATCGCCCGCCTCAACAAAACCAAAACCCCTATTTCCATCTCCTTTGTCTTCAATTGAAATAATATCTCCCAAAAATAATTTTTATTTTTATTGTCAATTTCAAGTTTTTTTGTGCTGTATTTTCGCTAGCGAGGATCGGTAAGTTGAAGTTACTGTGCCCATGTCGTGATTTATTGTTTATTATCATTATTTTATATTATTCTGAATAAAAAAACAACAATCTTTATGTTTGTTTTTATGCGGGTTGGTTCAATTTCGATGATCTGGGTTTTATTTATTTATTTATTGGATTTTATTTTTTTGATTTGAAGGTAGATGTTGATTTAGAGAAGTGACTAAAATGGATAATTTGTGCTGTTTCAATTGTTCACAGGTAATTTTTTTTTTTAAATATGTGTGCTACTTGTGTTGTATTTGTAATTTAAGTATGAATTCGACTTTTAACAAGTTTTTAGTTTGCATTTGAACTAAACGAATCGAAGTTGGATGAGAGGATTTGGGGCAAAAAACAAACAAAAATTATCCCAATAATTACATGAAACTTGGACTAGAATATAACAGCTTCAAATGTGATCGTTGAGTTTAAACTATATCGTGAGCTAGTTACGTTGTTGGTTTATTTAGTTAGAATAATTGATACGAATCACGTCAGTTTGTCTCTTCGAATCCAACATTCCTTTTAGTGTCGGTAATTTGTTTCTTAAATCGCATTATTTTCCTTCTAGGTGTATTCTGATAGTACGTATCAACTTTCTTCCTTTTCTCTGCATTTGTATTTAGTTTTCGGGCGGAAATTCGATTGAATCTGGCAAGGGAAGCAACTCTCGCGGGAACGTAAAATATGGATTCAGTTTAACAAAGGGGAAAGCAAATCATCCGATGGAGGATTACCATGTTGCTAAATTTGTTCAGTCCCAAGGCCATGAGCTCGGCCTGTTCGCTATATACGACGGGCATCTCGGAGATAGTGTGCCGTCTTACTTACAAAAGCATTTATTTTCCAATATTTTAAAGGAGGTTAGTAGTCCCTTTATTTAGGATCTCTTTTTTCTTGGTGTCATTAATTTTTGGTCTGTATTGGTAATTAGTAAAATAGGAAACCTCGTTATGAATATTTCTTCCGAGGTTATGAATGCCATTAATTTTTGCTCTGTATTTGGAATGCATTTTTTGGTATGATGTTGCAAGAAAAAATAAATCTCGGATATTTCTTGTAAATTTGATTTTTTTTATGTTTGTGTCAAATCCCAAGAGTACTTTATGTTATTACGTTGTTAAATCTATATGCATATGTTATCTTATAGGACTTTTGGAATGACCCAAGTGGGGCCATCGCAAAGGCTTACGAGGCCACAGACCAAGCCATCCTCTCGCACAGCCGTGACCTCGGAAGGGGTGGGTCCACTGCTGTAACAGCTATCCTTATAGACGGTCGCCAGCTCTGGGTGGCCAACGTTGGGGACTCAAGAGGGGTGCTTTCCAAAAGGGGGCAGGCCGTACAGATGACCATAGATCACGAGCCCAACATGGAGAGAGGCAGCATCGAAGACAGAGGAGGATTTGTATCAAACTTGCCGGGTAATAAAAATACTACTTCTGAAATCACACATTTTTTTTTACGATTTGAGTACAAAACAATAATGACCTAACTTTGATGTAAGGTTACATCCATCTACATTCAGTACTTATTGGTACTCTCGTTAGCGGTGGTAATAGAAGTTGCTGATGTCATCAAATGTTTTTGCCATTATTTCTTTCAACCTTTTAAAATATTACAAATAAACCCCAATTTTTCTCTTTACACTTTACATTTACATCACTCAGGTTTTTGAGTATTAACGAAAAATTAGGGTGGGGGTATTTTTAATATTTTGGAAAGTTAGGATTGGTATTGTAATAATCCCCTCCATCCTAGGAAGATATGCCACATTACTATTTTGGTGTCCCACAGATTATTCCGGTTCCTTAATTAGAACAAAATATTGAGTTACTTATGTGCCCTTATTTAAATGGCATTTTATAAAAAAAAATCTAGTAAAAAGGTGCAAGTATTATTAACTTAATTGTTATATTAGTAAAAATACCTTTAAGTTTTTCGTTTCCAGAATAATTAAAATATTTGATGATGCCATGTCAAGTAAACGGTTTGGGCAAAATGTAAGTAATCAAACTTCTGGGGCTGTTTTTGTAATTACTCAGTTTTCTTATATGCTAATTATCTAACACGTGGGACGCATCAGTAATAAATCCATAAATCTGTTGAGTCTTATTAACTCGAACCTTTCTGCATCAGGGGATGTCCCTCGTGTGAATGGGCAATTGGCCGTGTCCCGTGCTTTTGGAGACAAGAACCTGAAGACCCACTTATCGTCCGACCCGGATATGACGAGTGCCCAGATAGATTCCGACACTGATCTCCTTATCCTCGCTAGTGATGGTCTATGGAAGGTCTTTTAATTTTCTCTATGCGCTTGAAGGTTGTCTCTTAGACATTTCCGCTTTATGCTTATTGAATTGACCATTATGCCCCTCTCCCCTCTGATGCATACAGGTGATGTCGAATCAAGAGGCTGTGGATGTCGTGAAGAAGATCAGAGATCCACATAAAGCGGCCAAGCAGCTGGTGCTGGAGGCGTTGAGCTTAGAGAGCAAGGACGACATTTCTTGCATTGTGGTCCGTTTCTGAATGTGTACATTGCGGGTGCAGCTGATGCAATGTCGCGGGGTGGATACATTTGAAGTATTTAAAGTTATTGTGCCTGTTTAAATTATGATTCCTTTGTTTCTTCTTTGTGCAGATTTTTCAACATTTGTTTCCTTTTTCTTTTGCTTTGAAGTAAATTTTTTTGTGAAGACACTTTGAAGTGGGGTTTATTTTCAAGAGCAGATTTATTATGTAATAATAAGAATAGGGTAAAAAGTTTGGTGTATAGGAGTAATATTTTTCATAGAAGAATATAATGTTGCTTTGTTTTATCAAATGATGAAGAGTGGGGTTTAAATTTGGATGATTTATTTAGTTTTATTTGGTTGGAAACTAGTGTTTTGTGGTGGTTGCACACTATATTGATGTTGGATTTTGATCAATAAACTTTAATTACAAGTTTCTAAGTTATATAAAAATCAATCTAGTATCAGCAATTCTACGTTAGAGCATCACTTCAAAAAACTATCACTCCAAAAATCAATCATTTATGTCACTTCTCATTTTAATGATTTTTTTTTATAAAAATACTGCATACTTAAAAATTTAAAATCATATGCTTACAGATCATATGAGTAATTCCTTTACTTTTCATTGAAATAGTAAGTGGAGTGTATTTTAGGTTATTTTTAATTGTTAATATTGAAATTATTAAGTAGTAGTACAGTATTATATTTCATCGCGCTCCCCTTAAACCCTTGTCGTGTTCTCACGCGCTCTGTAAAACCCCTCTTTTTCTTGCTTCCCAAGAGAGAAATTTACCCCTTTGTTTCGCCGACTATAAAACAGCTAATCTCCACTTTTCATTTTCGATTCACTCCATTTTCTCCGACTCCGATCGTCCAATGTCCAAGCTATTGAAGTTAACCCCGTCGAATCCGAAGCTATGGGTGGTGATCGGCATCGGCCTCGCTGGAGTTGTAGTCCTCGCCGAGGTACGACGTCGTCGAATCAGGGGCAATACCTCCGTCAAAGAAGACTTTGGAGCTTTCGTCGATCGCTTTGAGCTCTCTCCTTTTCCTCAACCTCCGCCTCCTGCTGCTCGCCTTCCCCTGTCCGACCTCACCTTCGCCATCAATGACAAGTATTTACGATCACTCAGCTTTCGAAGTTTTGTCTTGATTGCTGCTGATTTTCTTATGAACTTAGTGTTAACTATATATATATGCACTGGTAATTTGTTGTTATCTGTTGAAATACCTTAGAGCCTATGGATTTTGTGCGAGGATTATGTTTTGAAGGATCTTTCAATGTTGAACCACTAGAAAAAATGTTGTGTAAATGTATTTCCTGGCAATTTTATCAGTGGTGTTTTAGAGTGTTCGTCTGAGCTTGTAAGCTAATTCAAAACATCGGTTACGTTGATTAGAAGCTTGTAACCTCTGTAAATTTGTCTGCTGTTTTTTTTTTAAAAAGAGCTTATAGATTGCAAAAATAAGCTCCTAATAAAAAGGTAGCCTCAACCACCTTTTTTTGCATCTTAACATATTAGTTACTAGTATTTTTTTTGTAAATACGATGGTGACAACTTATGTTCATTAGCTTTTCTTGTGAGTGATATGTGTGATTTCTTACATTTCTTGAACATTTTTAACCTTATCTTCTCGCTGTTTGAAATAAATTTGATTGTCTAATTCCTGAAAAAAATAAAAAAAAAATCATGTGAAGTGTATGGATGTCGACAGCACTTCTTAATCATTTATATTATATTCTGCAGCATTGATGTGAAGGGGTACGTGACTGGTCATGGAAGTAGAGATTGGAAGAGGACACACGAGGCAGCAGAGAAAACAGCTGTAGTCATAACTATGATGCTGAGAAATGGAGCTACCTGCGTGGGAAAGACTATCATGGATGAGCTTGGTTTTGGGTATTCATTCTATTTCACCTTTTTTTTTATAAGTACAACACCATCTAACTGGACATGCCAAATAGGTTGGCTCAGAAGATTCGTGTGGTGCCATTTTTGGATGTTACTTGAGAAGTACTATTTAATTTCCAAGAAAAAAAAAACATTTGACATAAGTATTTGTTTTTTTTTATAATTAGAATATTTAAATATGAAATTTACAAATACAAATCCAGTATAACCGTACAACATACTGTATCAGCATTTTTGTAGAGAAGGTTGACATCAAGCCATATTTGGAATGTGTGAGAAGTGTTTTGGTATTGTTAGTAATTTAACTCAATAAAAGTACAGTAGTTACATATATGAACTGAACTTGAACTATAATTAGCACTGATTTCGACACAGCAAAGAGATTAATTTAGAAAACTTCTGACTGTTGATAGATAAACGATTTATATGTTTTCTTTTTGGGTAAAGAGGTGAAATTACTAAAATATGCCTACTTTAAAAGCAGGCATTGATCATCATTACTGAAAAATGAAGTCAATGATTGCAGAATTTTAGGGGAAAACAAAAGTTTCGGAACTCCAACAAATCCACTAAAGCCATCCCATGTCCCTGGAGGCTCATGTAGTGGATCAGCTGTGGCAGTTTCAGCCCAACTCGTTGACTTTTCTCTTGGTAAAATTTCCTGAGACCACTTACATTTTTCAGTATTATTACATATCGAAAAATAGTAGTGAGTTAGTCTGTTCTTGTTACGTTTATGTTGAGATTTTCTAGACTCATTTTGAGGTCATTCCCTACAGAAACATGGATATTTTTATATATATTTTTAGTCGCATCTGTATTTTGGACATCCCTGGTGTTTTTGCATATTACTTTTACTAGATTGAGCCCCTATGTATATTGCTTCTAACATATCATGATATTTTACTATTTTAGGTATTGATACAACCGGTTGTATAAGAATGCCAGCTTCATTTTGTGGCATTCTTGGATTTAGAGCTTCTCATGGTATTGTATCTGCAATTGGCGTTTCCCCAAACTCTCAAAGCTTAGATGCTGTTGGTATGCAATCACACACTGCCCTTAATAGCGCTTTATTTATTTATTGATATATCTTCCATCTTGTCTGAAAGCACCTGCATTCATATGGTTTTGGCTTGTAGCATCTTATCATAAGTATTTAATTCACGTTAGTGTTATATAAACAACACGTAGCTAGACATATATGCCATCACAACAGAATATCAGTGTTTTCCACGTAATTGTAATAACTAGTCATTCTAATAAAATAATAAATTTTAATATTACTGTCTCAGGATGCTTGGCATCTGACCCATCTGTTTTGCATCGCGTGGGGCATGCTTTGCTTCAATTACATCACCTGGAACCTAAAAGGCGGAGACAGATTATTATAGCTGATGATCTCTTCCAGCTTTGTAAGATCCCCATGCAGAGGACTGTCCATGTTGTTAGCAAAGCTATAGAGAAGTCAGCTGGCTGTAAGTTTTGGATTTTATCAGCTTTCTTATACCTAACTTATGATCATTGGTTAGTAAAGTTTCAAATAATTATTATCAAAAAATTGTGAAATAATTACATTTTTCTGCTAAATCACATAACTGAAATTTAATTAGAATCATTTTTTAATATGCAGACCAGACAACTAAGCGAATAAATTTTTGGCAGTACGTTGCTTCAAATGTGCCGAGCCTTAAGATATTCCATGCAAAACAGAAAAACCAGCCAAATGGAATATCTACTTTGAAGGCATTGTCTTCTGTAATGCTTTTACTACAAAGGTATTGGACAAATGCGTAACTTCTTGCGATATTATTCTGACTATTGGACTAAAATAAAAATATAAAAAAGGAAATAAATTTATTGCCATGAAAGAATGAGATCATATTTGGTTGCAGCATTGAAATTTTATTTCTTCTTACCAGCTACGAGTTTAAAACAAATCACGAAGAGTGGATTAAATCAGTCAAGCCTAAATTAGATCCGGATGTCTCAACTTGTGTCTGGGAAGCAATAAATGCAACCCAAGAAAATGTAAAGAGTCTATATAAAGTTAGAACGGAAATGCGAGCTGCTTTAAAAGGTCTCTTGAAGGTACTCATCTTTATTTATATCCCAACACATTTTTTTTCTTTGACTTTTTGTTTTTAGAGAAGACATAGACTCTATTAGTAGATCAATCAATAATAGAAATCTTAATACATCCACTTCTATACTTAATTTCCGTTAGCTTGCAAGATCAATGAACAGTTTCATTGTTGAAAGTATACACTAATTTTCTTCTTTATATATTTTGTATCTGCTTACTTTGCTTAGGATGACGGGATACTAGTAATTCCAACAGTAGCCGACCCTCCACCCAAGCTGAACACAAGAAAAAGTATCTCTTCGGAATTCTATGAAAGAATACATTCTCTGTTAAGCATTGCAACTATGTCTGGAGGTTGTCAGGTAGTTAAATTCTTAAAACTAATAACCATGTAAATTCTAGTTTATACATTACTCTTCATCTATTTAAACTCTTTTCTATCATAATAATTACTATATGATATTTTACACTAAAATGTTCAGGTGACCATTCCATTTGGAAGATATGAAGACTTTCCAATTGCTGTGTCATTTATTGCATCTCACGGATGTGATAAATTCCTACTTGATACTGTCTTGGATGTATACCCTTCTCTTCAAGAAGAAGTGAAAATTATTTCAAGTTCCCCACCATTACCATGTACTAATGGTGATATAGATGCAGCTGAGCTTTTAAAAGAAAAGGTTTGTTGGATTTTTATTTTTCATTTTCAAAGATTTCATATGCAAAATTCCAAAGGTATTTATTCATATATATATATATAGCTATACTTATTCCTTAATTTGTACCTTATAAGGGGTGGTTATGATTTCTGGTATGTTTACTGTTATACAAGATGCATCTTATTATGTTAGTACAAATTTTTGCCGACTTCAAAAAAAATGAAAGTGGGTATTTTTTTTATATAGGGGAATGCTTCTTATAAGGCAAAACAGTGGAAGAAGGCTGTAAGTTACTACACAGAGGCCATAAAATTGAAAGAGACAAATGCAACATACTATTGCAATCGGGCAGCTGCTTACTTGGAAATGGGAAGGTATAACATACTATTATATGCTTTATGTAGTCTTTTATTAATCAGTTAAAAAAGAGCTACATTTCTAAATCAAAATTGCTTATTGTGTAGCTTCCAACAAGCCGAGGAGGATTGCACTAAGGCAATATCTCTGGAGAAGAAGGTAATGATTGCTTGCTAGTTCTACTAGTTACCTTGTTTTATTGATGCATTTGCTAAAACATTCCGTTTACTCGAGTGATTTGATTTTTACTTATTGTATGTTTTTTATTTAATAGTGGTTTGGGTCCTTTTTCTTTCTCTCTATGCAGAATGTGAAGGCCTATCTGAGACGAGGAACAGCTAGAGAATCACTTTTGTTCTACAAAGATGCTCTTCAAGGTTGGCAATCTTTATCACAACTTGTTTTTGTCTTATCGTTACATTTTTTACTGCACTTTAGACGTGATGGCTATTTTACATCATTATACTACATTTTTCTTGATATATTATTGCAGATTTCAAGCATGCTCTAGTTTTGGAACCACAGAATAAGGTGGCCAGTGTAGCCGAGAAAAGACTAAGAAAACTAATCAGTTGAGGTTTACTGAGTTGGTTTATCTGATTGATGGTTCCGAAGATGATGACTTGGATTATAGAACTAATGGCTACTACTTAATCAGTTTCGTTTGGAGAAATTCTTGGAGTTGAAATTGATCAAACTTAATGGGTATATATATTAGCTCGGTCTTTCCAATCTCTGAGTGTATATAGCAATCGTTGGCGTTGCTGCTGCTACTTTCTAGTTTCTATTCCGAAGAAAAATGAATTTTGTCGACTTAATTGAACATGTTTTATTTTGATTTCACGGGGGCATTGTTCGCATCGGTTTAAATGTTGCAACTTTAGCTATATTTGATGCATGAAGTTTCTCTGAATGCTGAAAGCAATACATTATTCATCACATGGTCGAGTTTCCTGCGAAGTTGTGAGTGCTGGCAGTGCTTGTAGAATTGATCCTCCAAATTATGACTTTTGAAAACACGAGCATAACACTCCTTGGTGTTCAATTAATTTTTTTACAAAATTCTGGAAATGAAAAAAATTGTGGAAGTGGGAGGAAAATTAGCTAGTACTCTGCATATACATTAAAATTAAATATTGGAAAAAAAAATCCGACCTGCCGGATTCGAACCAGCGACCTAAGGATTTCAGCAAACAACTACAGTTCGAACCAGCGACCTAAGGATTTCAGCAAACAACTACAGTCCTCCGCTCTACCAACTGAGCTAAGGTCGGATTACTGATCAAATAAGAAAGCTAGTAATATATATACACATACACACATAACATCAAGAATAGAAACAAATGTTCAACAAATTGTTACTTAATAGTTAATATCATCATCAATTGTGTTTCAAACACACAAATTAAAACAGTTGTGTTTGTAAGGCCGAGTCAAACACAGAAATGAAAGCAAAACTGTGTTGCTATACTCCTGGAATAAGTTTATCACAGTGCACAGAAAATACAGTCAATTTTATACAACACTTAGCAGCTCAAGAGAAATCGCTCTATCTTTAAAAAAAAAATCACTCCAAACAGATCATTACTACCGGAGGTCTACCTCGAACCCAGTTTAACCGATTTAATTCTGCCGATGAGAGCCTCAGCAACACCACATAAGCTATTTTCCCCAACCAACTTCACCCGAAGCCCACAAGTCAATCTCTCCATCCTCTTCACATCCTCCAAATCACTTATCTCAATAGCCTGCTTCCTTTTAATCAACCCATAAAGGCACGTTGCATCGAACCGCGATTCCCCACTCCCAATCGCAACTCTTAACAAAGCATCCGACTCTATATCCGTGGACCCCGGATCATACAAAACAGAAAACCCGCCAAATGTAAGATCAGGTTTTTCAAACAGCAAGTCCAAATTATTATTTTCATTATTAACGGCATTGTTCCTTTTCGCACCCGGAGCAATTGATCCCCTGGACACCCTCATTATATGAGCAGCCTCTCTCATCCCACTGAGAAAAGCCCCGTGCATTGTGGCCGGATACTGTTTATTAGTAGCCTCACCCGCGAAGAAAACACGACCAGCAACATTTTCAGCAAGAATATCATAATCGTCCCCCGACGAGCCAATGGCAACATAAGAATACGACCCGTACGAAAATGGGTCCTGTCCCCAACGAGTACACACGGCTTGTATCGGATCTGGAACTGCAATCCCTTTAGGGCCAAAAATTCCCTTCAATATATCTAGGACCCTGTTCACAGAATTCACAGGAGACATGTTTTCAAATATCACAGCAGCTTCCCCTGCGACAAGGGCGATGAGGAGGGGTCCTCCAGCCACCGAAGTATAACTGTAGAAGAGAAAGAATTCACCCCTCATGTTAGGGTCGTCGGTCAAATGCCCGAATGTGTCAATTTCCCCACCCCAAAAATCATAGGGGAACAAAATGGCAACTTTATTCAACAACCCGAACCCTAATCTGCTGATTGCGTCTTTTTTCCGCTGGGGCAGGTCGGGCACGAATTCAATCGCCCCCTTCTTGAGAACCCCAAGTGGGACAGTGCAAAGAACCATATCACTCTGATACTCTTGCCCTCCAGAGTATACCATGACCCCATCACTTCCGTAACTCACACGTTCAACCGGTCGGTCGTAGAAAATCGGGAGGTCCTCCGACAGAGCTCGCACAAGCCTTTCGTTCCTCCCGGTATGAAACAGTGGTCACCACCCATCTCGTAAGGGTCGTCTTGATCCCAAAAAACCATGGATAGATTCGACATTAATGTGGCATTTGCGTATTCAAGATTCGCCAAATGCCAATCCAACAACATGCGTTCTAAAGGATCCTCTGCTACTCTGTAAACGCGCCTAAATGCCTCTAAGGCAGTCCCTAAAGAAACATCTACACTCCTAATCTCGTCCATGACCCCTTGCCTAAGCTTACAAACCCTATCTAACAATTTATTAAACGAGGCTTCTACTTTCGAATCAACATCGGAATCGACCATTTTACCATCTGGCAAGTACAAGGGGCAGATATCCCTCACCTTATGAAGGGGAAGCCCGAGCTGCCGTGCTAAAACCCCCAATGGGTTCCCATTGATTCCGGTTAGTACACTCCCACCTAAATCAGCTGCACCCGAAATGCTTTCATCGTTTCCACTCATTTTCTTCGATCGAACTCTACCTCCCGGCCTCGACCGGCCCTCGAGCACAATTACATTGAACCCCAGAAAAATTAACTGACGGGCAGCAACCAGTCCCGACAGGCCTGCCCCTATCACGATCACGCTTCCTTTAGGCATTTTGTCGAACATCTTGCTCTTGGCATCCTTGATTGCTGGGGAAACGCCGAAGTTTATGTAGCCGTGGTGGAGAAGGAAGTTATAGGCGGAGTTCACGAGGTTTTTGTGCTCGGCGCGTATGGACTCCAGGACGTGGTCCTTTGTGAGCCAGAGGGAGACGTTCGAGCGCCACCGGGAGAGAATGTGGTTGCGCACGATGAGGTAGTTGGACTGCTCTGTGCCGCCGACCTGAGAGACGACGTTGGCCTCGATTTCTTCCTCGGTGAGGGAATCGACCGGGAATCCGACGGAGATGGCGATTAAGGCTTCGATGTCGACCTCTTTGGACAGATCGGTTACCCCCTTGCGCCGGCGCTGGTTTCCCGGAGTGGAATCCTCGAGGTCTCCGACGGGGGAGGGTTTGGTGGAGGGCCGCAGGAAGCGGTATCGCGAGAGTGTCGAGGAGATCATGTCGGTGAAGATTTTCTTGCGACGGCGTCGTTTCTTGCGCGGTTGGGGCTCCGTCGGGGTGTGAGGCTCCGTAGGCGGTCCGACGGCCAGATCGTTGGTTTCCATGGGTTCGGTGGTGGAATCGTTGATTTCCATGTGGTCGGAGCTTGATTTGGATGCGGAGTGAGAGGCGGTGGGGTCGGGAGGGGTATTATTATCGGTGGCGTCGAACTCCGGCAGTGGCTCAGAGGTTTCCATCGGTACGATCGAACGGAAGATAATTGAGCTTGATGCTAGGGTTTTAGAGATTATATAATTATTGTTTGAAGTTGGGGATGAATAATTTTGTGAAAAATGAATTGATTAATACCAAATTATTTTTTGGAAGAAAAAAAATCAAAAATATATTTTCAATTCAAAAATAAATTAATTATTCTTTTTTCGTTATAAAAAATTGATAACACTTTTTTAAATGGCATTTACTTTAATTTGATATTACACGTTTCTTCAAACTAATTTTTCTTCAAACTAATTTTTCTTCAAACTAATTTACATATTTTACTCATTATTTTTAATTATAAAATTAAAATTAATGTTTTTATCATGTGATTACTTTTTTTTTTAACTATAATTATAAATTATACTCATTTCTTAAAAAAAATGATCAAATTAAACTATACATTTTTATTAGTAACATTTTATTGTTTGATCAAGAATTAAAAAAATGCTCTTTTCATCTCACAATTTTTATTTATAAATGTATTTCTAAGCTATAAAGTAAAATAATTGTCAATAAAGTTGAAAAAATATCTAGATAAAATAAAAGTAAATTTGTATTTTTAAATAAAAAAAGTAAAAATATTTATTTTTATTAAAAAATGGATGTAATAATTTTTATTTTGTTTTTGTATTTAAAAAATATCATAATAAATGTTAATCCATTTGTTTGAAAAGATGACACATTTTATTTATAAATTAAAAAAAAAAAATGTCAGCTTCTCCAGAGATATTGTGATTTGTACTTTGTACTTGTTTAGAACATCTTCAATGTTAAACCTAACTTAGATATAATTTAATGAAACATCAACCATGATTTGTACATATCCTATCAATTTATACCTCAATATACATACAATTTTATGCCACAAAAAAATGATACTTATTGAAAATGCTCTTATAATTCATTATGTTTCTTTTACTTTGCAAAACTGTTAATGGGTTACTTTTCATTTTATTTGTTAAGATATTCCATATGATATTAGACTCACATATAATTTAGATTATTTTATCATGAGATTTTTTAAAATGTTATTGACCTAATTTTAACATGTTATGAGAGCAAACACAATACGATGCAGGTGCTCTAGCCGTATGGATATGTTACTTTTCATTTTATTTACAAACTACAATATCATTTTTTTAGGTCGATGTAATTCTACTCACTCTCTCATATTAATTATCATACTTTTTTTTTTCCACATTGTGATGTATCAATTATCACATATTATTTAAAAAATATTTATTTATATTTTTTCTTTTTTTGTTAAAGATCCGTTTAATAAAAATAAATAAAAGTATATATCATATTTAAAAAAATATTTATTTATATTTTTTCATTTTTTTTAATTCAATGTAATAAAAAAAAAAGTGTAATAGTATAGTAAAATCTCTATAAATTAATACTCGATACATTAATAATCTCTCTAAATTAATAAAAAAATCTTGTCAGTTTTTAAATAAAAAAATATTTCGATAAATTAATAACCTTTATAAATTAATAAAATTTTACAGTCACGCTATTAATTTATAGAGGTTTTACTGTACAAAACTACGCATAGAAAAAAGTTCCTACTAACAAGTCAGCTCTCCACACAACCAAATCACATATATTTTTTCATTTGAAAAGTCATACGTACCATTACATTTTTACCTATTTTTTAAGACAATAATCTCAACTTGCTTATTTTATTAATTTAAAATACATTTTTGAATCTTAATTTTTTAATTAAAAAATTAATAATTAATACAATATTTTCGTAATATGTGATGATTGTTAAGGGAAGATGAAGTATTTAATTTTCACATTCACAAATACGTGTTCTAAAAGGTGCGGCATTCTTGATTCAGACAGTTGCAATAAAACTACGTGTTCTACAGGGCAATTAACATTTGTTTCATATTATTATTATTATTATTAAAAAATAAATTAGTATCACCACATAAACGATCGAACTACGCATACATCATTATTTTTTATATTTTCTTAGAAAAAAAAATGCTGTGATATTGAATTTAGTATAGACTATATATGTCAGTATTCAAGATTACGTGGTTGTAAGGCAATTGTCAACTTTCATATGAATATCTGTAAGCGATTGATTGTTAAGCTCATATCTTTAATTATTTCCTTATTAAAAAGAAGAAGGGAAAAAACCAAAGGGTTGACAGTTGACTACAAATGTGGCTCAAGAGTTGTACTTTATTTTCTCAATGTTACATTACTCCCCGATAGATCGTCTCCTCCGTCCGTTTATCTGATAAATTCATTTTATTATTATTATTATTATTATTATTATTATTATTGGTTAATGATGAAAAGAGTTGCACATACTTTTTTTGACTCGACCCATTTATCCAAACAAACAAATCAAATTAAGTAGACCAAATTCTTCCGCATTCGCTGGCGTATTCTCCAGTACTTGAATTAGCCGACGTGGTGTGAATATGGACGGGTGTTTGTGTGTTCGGCCGGTATGAATAACCAAATTGATAACAATATTAATAAAATAATAAGGGTGCGCCATTGCAAGTTACGTAATTTGCATTTAATTGCTTCCTTCGCATATTCAAAATCAGCAGCTATAAAAAACCAATATGTGTTTTTTTTATTTAATTTATATATGTAAATAATATTTCTCCTTCTCCCTCCCTACTACTCCTATAAATGCACCAATTCCCAGTTCGATCTCTCTCAAAAACGATAGAAAAAGAAATACAAAATAAAAATAAAAATGGGTTCAATAGCCGCCGGAGTCAACGTAAACGTGGTCAAACCGCACGTGGTATGCGTACCCTATCCCGCGCAGGGGCACATCAACCCCATGCTCATGTTAGCGAAGCTCCTCCACCAAAACGGCTTCCACGTCACCTTCGTCAACTCCGAGTTCAACCACCGCCGCCTCCTCAGGTCCCGTGGGCCCCACGCCCTCGACGGCCTTCCGGACTTCCGATTCTCCACCATCCCCGACGGGCTCCCGCCTTCCGACGCCGACGCCACCCAGGACATCCCGGCCCTGTGCGAATCCACCACGACCACGTGCCTGGAGCCCTTCTGCGACCTGCTGACGGAGCTCAACAGCTCCGACGGACCGCCGGTGACCTGCATCGTCGCCGACGGGGTGATGGCCTTCACGTTGAAGGCGGCGGAGAGGTTCGGGCTGCCGGAGGTGCTGTTCTGGACGACGAGCGCGTGTGGACTTTTGGGGTACACGCAGTATCGCCATCTCGTGGAGAAAGGCTACACTCCTCTACGAGGTAAATTAAATACTGAAGAAAAATTACGCGTCTACTAGCATAATTTAATTAATTTCTTCAATCGTATAATTCCTTTTCAACTTTTTTGACAAAATTTATAGTATAAAAATGTGAGTACTATTACATGTTTTTAGTTGAAAAATAAGATAATCATTGAATAAAATTAATTAATTTAAAAGTAAAACTATACTCCAGATAATTATGAAGACTTATTTATTTTTAAAATATGATTATGGTTATATGATGCACAATTAATTAAACTGTACTTCCCATCTCAAAGAAATAGGTAAATTTCTTTTGTATTTTGTGAAATTAGTCTACATGTATAAATGAAAAGGAGCAGAGTAATTTTTTTTTTAATAAAAAAAATAAAACAGTTAATTTATTTTTAAAAGTATACATACTTGAATTAAATTGAAAACACACAATTCTGAAAAAATGTAGGAGTACATTTTTTTAGAAAGAGGTAGTACTAGTTGTTTTGAAAAAGATGCAAAGTAGTAGTAAGTTTATATTGTAATGATTTTATTTCGATTCACAATATATTCTTACACATATTCCAAAATAATATTACATTTATTTTTTACTTAATTATAATATGAATGCAACTCGTTAAATTTATTTACAATTATAAGTAATTATTTAATTAATTACTCACAACAATACTATACTGTATACGCAGACATGAGTGAAGTAACAAACGGTTATCTAGAAACAATAGTCCCCGACATCCCCGGAGCCCACGACCTCCGCCTCCGCGACTTCCCGTCCTTCATCCGCACCACCGACCCCAACGACTACATGCTCAACTTCGTCATCCAAGAAACCTCCGCCCTCCCACGCGCCGCCGGCCTCATCCTGAACACCTTCTCCGCCCTGGAGCAGTCCTCCCTCTCCGCCCTGGAGCAGTCCTTCCCCTCCCTCCCCATCCTCCCCGTGGGCCCCCTCCACCTCCTCACCAAGACCCACCCCCTCGACCCCCGCCTCGACTCCATCACGTCCAGCCTCTGGGCGGAACACCCCGGCTGCCTCGCCTGGCTGGACGGCAAGCCCCCCGCCTCCGTGGTCTACGTCAACTTCGGCAGCATAACGGTGGTCACGGCGGAGCAGCTGACGGAGTTCGCGTGGGGGCTGGCCGACAGCGGCCGGGACTTCCTGTGGGTCCTCCGGCCGGACTTGGTGGCGGGGAAGTCGGCCATGCTGCCGGCTGAGTTCTTGGAGGAGACGGAGGGGAGGGGGTTGATGGTGGGGTGGTGCCCGCAGGAGGAGGTGGTGGGCCACCCCGCAGTCGGGGGTTTTCTGACCCACAGCGGCTGGAACTCGACGATCGAGAGCGTGACGGCCGGAGTGCCGATGACGTGCTGGCCGTTCTTCGCGGAGCAGCAGACGAACTGCAGGTACAGCTGCGTGGAGTGGGGGGTGGGGCTGGAGATCGACGGCAACGTGAAGAGGGGCGAGGTGGAGAAGTTGGTAAGGAGATGATGGAGGGGGGGAATATGAATAGGATTAGGAGGGAGAGGGCGTTGGAGTGGAAGAAGGAAGCGGAGGCTGCGGCGGAGGTTGGAGGGGCTTCGAGTTTGAATTTGGATAAGTTGATCAAGGATGTGCTTTTGGGTTGATGATTGATTATGATCAACTCAGTTGGGCTTAGCTTTCAATTATTTTCATTTCTTCTATATTTTTTTTATTTTATTTTTGTCTACTCAGCAAATTAAGTTGACACAATTTGTTGAGGAAATAAAAAAATGGTAAAGATATATTTTTAATTTAAAAAATATAGGGATACAAATTTATCAAGTTTTATGAATTTGTGTTTTTTCCAATGTGTTTCTAAAAAAAATGCTTGTTTATTGATCAAAATGTAAGAGTAAAAGAATGTAATTTTAAATTAATCAAATAGTTGTAAGTAAAATTAAAAATTAAAAATAAAAAAATAAGAGCAAAATAATCTTTTATGTACAATGAATAATTAATACATACCTTAATTCATTAAATATCCAATACTTTTGTGGTCAAAAAATTAAGAAAAATGTTAACTTTTTATTTTTTTTATTAAAAAATATAAGGTAAAAATATATTTTTAAGTTGAAAAATAAAATAGTTGTGAGTGAACTTTAAAAATTAAAGTAAAAGAAAAATGTTAATATTTTTACTTTTTAATTAAAAAATAAATGGTAAGCATATATTTTAAGTTGAAAAATAAAATAGTTGTGAATGAAGTTTAAAAATTAAAGTAAGTGTAAACTAGTATTTTAAAGTAAAAAAATTCTTTTTTTGGTTATATCAAGTAGGACAACTCAAAAGAAAAATTGTTGCAACTTTTGCGAGAAAAGAGTAATACGATAATTTTCCACGTCCGTGTGAGGTCCATCGATGTGTACTCTCTCAGCTATAGGAGTTATGGGTGGGAACGAGCCGAGTCGAGCCAGGTTTTGCTTAAATAGGCCTAGGCCTGATATGGAATTTTTGGGCTCAAGCCTGGCCTATATATGACCTATTATAAGTTTTTTTAAGAGGCTAGTCCTGAGCCTTTTTATTAAATAAGCCCGGCCTGAAAGCTTTTTATAAGTCTTTTTCAACACAATTCGAACATCAGCTTGGTTCAATGATAAATTGAAATTTTAATTAAAAATATTAATTTTTTATTTTAAATGTTATTTTTAACTTTTAAGTAATTAAATAATAGAGAGGTGAACAATGTACACTTTATATATACAAAAATTGTTTAAAATATATTCTTCAATAAAAAAAGATAATCATATTTCACTCTTCAACTATAATTTTTTTTCTAAAGATGTAAGATAACATTTGTTAATAAGTACTTACAAAAATTAAAACTAAAAACATTGTATTTTTTCATATAAATTTAAACGAGTCGAGCCTGGACTTATTTATTAAACGAGTCGAGCCGAACCGAGCTTATGTAGGTCGAGTCATAGGCCTCTTGTCGGGTAGTCTGGCTCATTCCCATCCCTAATAGGAGTCGGCATAGCCTCGGTAGCCAAGGCCCGATGCCTTTCGCTTGGGTCAAATTCACCACTTGGAATGGAATGGGCCATCCAAATATAATGGCCACTAATGCGCGCCCAACTAATTACTAATTAGCTAAGTCAATTAAGTCAGTCAGTCAGTGTCCAACTAATATGGGTTCCACATTACGGCGGAAAACGAGTCGAGTTTGATTAAACATTGATCTTATCGAAATACTGTAACATTGAATATTGTTATAATGCTACGAAAAAATTAATACTATAAATATTGTTTGGTGAAAGATACTTTTTTTATCAATTAATAATAGATACACTTCTTGGTAAAAATACAAAAAAAGGAAGGAGTATTACATTTTCTAACCCAAAAAAAAAAGGCTAATGGAAGGCATATTTATCTTGATTATTTTGTCTGAAGTCACGGAAATTATTGGTTTATATAGATTTTGATTTCATATTATTGATTCAAAGAATAAAAGGAATATAGTTTTGTTAATTAGTACTGTAGCACACATTTGTTTTTGTTCACCCGATCGACTTTAACAAGATATCAAATTAATTAAAGTTCGAGATTATAGCGAATAAAAATTAAGAGGAATCGTCATCACTCATCATAAGGTTAATCATCATACATACAAACTTTCTTCTACTGAGAGTGAACCATGGTAAATACGGGTACACTTCAAATTAATAATTATAACGGTCACAATTAAATTATTTTGTTTCATTAAATAATGACAAAATGAGCATTGGAATTGAATATTTCATCATACACTCTTAATAATTGAATCGGTTCATATAGTTTAATATATCACGAAATACAATATTATATTATTATATAGCTAACTTCAACCATTTTGGGCTTTCATGATAGGATGTCTATTTCTGTTACAGTAAACACTAAATTACAGTGAATCAATTGCATGCACTCAATTATTATGGATAAATATTTTTGAACCTGCGCGCGGTCGAATTTCATTCTAAATTTGTGATATATTTACGTATAACCTATTAAATTATGCGCAAACATCGATTATAACGGCGTTTAGTGTCACCGAAATCAATTCATATACTCCATTCCTTCCACTAAACATGCAATATTTATTTGGGCACGGAGATTCATTTTTTTTTTTTACTTTTTGATAAAAAAAAATAATAGATTTAATGTATTTTTAATTTGGTAGAGGTTAAAATGTTGATGAATAAAGTAAGAATAAATTGTATTTTATAATGAAAAAGTAAGAATATTTACTTTTCGTTTTGGGATGTATCAACAATTATGGGATACCTCAGAAATGATAGTAATGCAACTATTATGGGAAAAAGAAAGTACTAAAAAAACCTAATATATATTGGGTTTCTTTAATTGCAACTTTGCAAGGATATAATTGTATTATAAGGATTAAGGACATAACTTATAATAGGTTAATTCATATAGGCATTATTGAGTTTGACTAAATAATTGTATTAATTGTCTATATCAAACTGTTTGGTAAATAGTCGATAGCTACATGTAAGCTAGACTTATCATGTAAATGTAAATTGTCCAATAAAAGCAATTACAAGTTATTTTTTTCAATTAACTATACAATTTTTATATGATACTTTAAAAATAAGAATGACATTTACACGCAAGAGAATATTAACATAATTGTAATTCCCATTTAATTTAGTTGTAGGGCTTTGTTATAATTAATTAGTAATTTAAATATTGAAAACCAAGATATTTCGTGTATTTATCAATGAACAACCTCAACTCCTGACTTACGCATGCCGGGGCGGCGAACAATTGACCATTCCTCGATGATTAATTGTACATTAATTAAATTAATTGATGAATTTAACTTAGAATAAATATCAAATTTAATTATAAGTATTTGTATGTTCAAATTGATGAGCATGGTATACCAAACTAATTAGGCTGTGCAATTGGTCAACATTATGTATGTATTACATGCACCCGATACTATATATAAGTCAACATATACATGCATGTTATATAATTAGTTATTTGAATTCGAAAATAAAGAAATGTGTATTGTCTTTTGTCCTTAATATGAAAACGACACGAGTTCCATAATTCTGGTTGGTGTCACATTTGTTTAGACTAAATAAAACGACACCATGCACGACTTAATTTATACTCCATAAATATAAACATACAGTATCATAAATATATAATCCTGTCTGCTAGTGCCCGTGAACATGAAAATTTTGATATAAATAAAATAATACATCGATCGAATTGAATATTAGAATAACAAATTGACCTTGACATAATTACATTATTAATTATATCATACTACACTAGTTAATTATAAATTATTTTGATCAATATTGTACGTTTTAATTTCTTATACATAATATATACTATAACTAAAAAATATTAATTCCTCAATTTACTTCGTTAGTCACATCACTACAAAAAAAAGGGCTATTTGCGACAGATTTTTTACAAAAGATCGGTCACAATTGACCTCTTTTTTGACAGATCTCTGCCGACGCAAAATATCACGTCGTAAGTTTGTTTTTCCGTCGTAAACATTATGTTCGGTCGCAAAGTAGCTAGTGGGGCCCAACTTCTTATTTTATTGTTAAAAATCATTTTGCGACCCCTTAATGATTCATGTCCGTTACAACTTTGATAACAAACACCCTTGATATATTCTTGAACACTTGCATAGATCTGATTGAACCAAGCTTGCAATTGAAGTCCCTCGTTTTTTCTGCTCCTTGCGGGTGATATTGCACATATAGAACTTGTTGAATTTATTAATGTGTGAAGGCCACTTGTGAGTTGTCCCACATCTAATAATTGTGAGAGGGGAGTCTATGATATAAGCCAAGGAAGTTCTCCTACTTAACACCATATGGTTTTGAGTTAGAATGAGGCTCTCTAGTGCATATTCGAGCTCCCGCTTTCGTGTGTGCGCTAGGCGTGGGACCGCACGTTAGCACCCCCATTGAATTTCGACATGGTATCAGAGCGGGAGCTCGATCCTGTTTGTGAGTTGTGGGTGGTTTGACCACCCGTTGACTAGGACTCACAAGTGGAGGGGGTGTGTTGAATTTGTTAATGTGATCCTGTTTGTGAGTTGGGTGGTAGGCTCCCCCATTGGATTTCGACAGAACTCATTATGCCTACAAAACAAACACCAAACCCAAATAAAAAACTCAATCACAGAAATGACGGACACTGTCTGTTAGAACCTGGAGACGCAACTACGGTACCTGTACTAAATTAAAGCAGCGGAAATTAAAACGACAACGGGGATTAAAAATTTACAAGTTGTTCTTCACTCGAACAACTTGCAACAGCCTCAAGGCCACAAAATTTACTCATAAATGATTACAATATTCGCTCGAAAATACCAAGACTACAATACAGTCGTAGTACTTGAAATAAAATCTCACGAAAATGATAAAGAAAAATATCGAAAACTCTTCACTCGAGCAACTCTATTTTTCTTCTCTCTTTAGCTTCAATCCGGAAAGTGTGTTGGCTCTCAAAAATGATAAGGGAAAAATATCGAAACTCTTCACTCGAGGTATCTCTATTTTTCTTTCAAATATTCCTCAATGTAAGCCGTAAAAAATGAATTCGTTTGATCTTCAATATATAACACTTCATTCCTTAGGTAGTGGGACTTCTTCAACTTCCGTGTTCCATGACTCCATCTGCTGCCACTACTTTATTAACTCCTGCAGCCCACTTCTCTCCTTGGTAACCGCCATTTGTAACCTCCATTCCAGCCCATTAATTCCTAAATAACTGCTCCACTACTTTGACTTGTGATTTGAACTCCCTTAATAATTTTCCTGAAATGTAGAAGCAATTCCACATAAAATAAAAATACTTTTAATTCAATAAGGGTGGCAAAAACCCCAACAAACTCCCCCTTTTTGCCAGCCGTCTTGAAACCGGTGTTCATCCTTTAAAGTTATTCCTGCAAAAAGGAACAAGCAATACGAAACAAAAGACAGACACAATCCAGTCTTAAAACAGCAGCATTCAAAGAGAAGTTCAAGAACATCAAAAGCATCTAAACATAAAGTCAGGATATTTAAAGCAATAACATAGTTCCAAAACATAAGCAACCTTTTGTGTTGTACCAACACTCCCCCTGAAAACGTATTTCCAAGTGAAAAGGAACAACACGTTCAAGTTCTGAAACTCATCAAGCAGTATCTGGTTCTGGGACTCATCAAGCTGTGTTTATGTTCTGGGACTCATCAAACTGCGTTCATGTTATGGAACTGACAAAGCTGCGTCATCCGAACCATAGAATATTCTCCCCCTTTCGGATACGCAGCGTCATATGAACCATAAAACATTCTCCCCCTTTCGGATACGCTGCACAATGAGCTCCCCCTTAGTCTCATAACTGTTACACATCTCAAGGTACACAATAAAAAATATAACAAGTATTGTGTGCACAACATCCGATCAAAAAGTCAATCAGATAACAAGATGAGATAAAATAATCATGTAAGAAGAGAATCAATCGAGAGACAAAAGTGATTATTTAAAAACAGTTAAAGTGAGAGAGAAGTCACAAATCTGAGTAATAGATGAGGAGTCAGCAGACTTCTGAAACGCGATTCTAGTCACAGAACATCAACTGGATTTCTGTTTCTGTTGTGCACTACAGGACTGGAACTTTTTCTGGTTCTGGAACTTTGAGCAACTTCCACACGATCTTTTACGCACCATGCAGTCATGAACCTGGTCAACAATTCAAATCCACTACCATGTCTTCCACCCAACAAAGTTAGTCATCACATCATTGAAATTCAAATTTGGAAGATAAGGAATCACACTTAAAGTATATTTCACATAAACAAGCAAGTGATAATTCCAACACCATGAAGTACAAGAACCCATTCCTTTTCAACCAGTCATGTATCAGGATCTCCACAAATTCACCCCTGTTCGAATCAAGATCTTACCCAAGACTTTCAAACTTTTTCATATCACTAAAAACATATCAAGCAGTCCAACACTGAAAAGTAAGTCAAGTCATCACACTGATACATCAAAACATCATTTTATCCCCTGTTAAAAGCAATCGAGACTTAAACCAACCAAGGTTCATAATCAACGAGGCCCACCTAGTCGCAGTTGGGACCGAACTCATCACGAATCCAAGTCAACAATGCCAAACTACAAAAGGCAGGTGAGAATGAGATCAGTCAAGTTCCCGTATCAACACGTACCCCTAAATATATACACTGATCAGTAGTCGAGACTGAAATCATTCAAGATCCCAAGTCAACGAGTACTCTACTGCTTAGTAGTCGAGACCGAGATCAGCCAAGATCCCAAGTCAACGAGTACTCTAATTTAGTAGTCGAGACCGAGATCAACCAAGTTCCCAAGTCAACGAGTATCTTTTTTTTTTTTTTTTGGTTTTTTTTTTTGGTTTTTTTTTTTTTTTATAAACTACACAGGGGAAATCTAGATGCAGCACAATTCACAAGGTGATGACTATGATGACTCTTTCACATAAGAAAGCATAGACAGTGAGGATCAAAGATAATAAAGTGATAGAAACAACAGATAAGCACAGAAGTCTCAGGACCAGATCCTAACCCGAACAGATATTTCATATGGTACCCAGACAAAGTGAGTTTTTCAGGAATGTGACTCTTTCATAGTTCAAGGGTTTTAAAAATATATCAGCAAGTTGTGTTTCATTATTAGTATACTCAAGTCTAATTACCTAATCCACAAAAAGATTTATTATGAAGTGTTGGGGGTAAGAAGTGGATGACATTCAAGCATTATTAACCATATCTCTATAGTTAAGTTTAGGTTTACCTCTTGTTCGCATCTTGTCATTCATACCTCCTATCACTTGAGATGGTGGATGATTTTTCCGAATGTGTCCTGGTGTATCTCTTCTCACACTTTGTAGAACATCGTCAACCGGATCTGCACCTTCAATTTCTTGACTTTGTTTAGGATTTGGAGTCTCTGTACTGGCAGGTTCAGTAATTGGTTCTGGGACTTCATCATCGGTTGAGTCTGTCTCAGCACCTGTATGGTCAACTGCAAGTTCTTGACTTTGATTTGGATCTGGTTCTAGAACTGCAAGTTCTTGACTCAGTTCTGTGACTGCTTCTGTGACAAGTTCTAGGACACCATCTGTGGAAGTTTCTAAAACTGGTTCTGGAACTTCATCTATGGAAGGTTCTGTGACTGTATTTGCATTGATTGGTTCTGAAACCGTCGAACATGGAGGAGGTTGATCTTGTACATCGTCACTATATGAATCACAAACAACAGATGTTAGAGGAATTAATGTAGAGTAATCATTGTCATACCTTGTCGTATGTCCATCATCTGGATATGTTGCGACTTTTCTACCCAACTTTCTATGGGTGTTGGCACACTCATTTGCAAAGTGTCCGAACCCTTTGCATTCATTGCATTGAATCGTGGAGTAGTCTTTGGACTTTGATCCCTCATAGTATGATCGTTTCCTGTTAGTCTCTGAACTTCTGTTGGATCCTTCAAAATGGTTCTGCAACTTGTCCCAAGCCTCCTTCGCTGACTTTGAGTCCTTGATCAATCTGAACATATAGGTGTCGACTGAACTGTAGATAACGGACTTCGCCTTCTCGTTTGCGCATGCAGCCTCTCTTTCCTCTTTGGTCCATAGACTTGATGGTTTGTGGACTGTAACACCACGATCTTTGTGCATCGGAGGTTCCCATCCATCTTCAACTCTGTCCCATGCTTGCGTGTCAATGGACTTGATTTTGCACCTTGTGTGAACTTTCCAATGTGAGTAATTTGTCCCGTCGAGTACGATAGTACGCAACAAGTAGTTGGTATCCATACCCAGCGATCAACACTCGGTCAGTTGAGTGCACTGCTCTGATACCACTTGTTAGAACCTGGAGACGCAACTACGGTACCTGTACTAAATTAAAGCAGCGGAAATTAAAACGACAACGGGGATTAAAAATTTACAAGTTGTTCTTCACTCGAACAACTTGCAACAGCCTCAAGGCCACAAAATTTACTCATAAATGATTACAATATTCGCTCGAAAATACCAAGACTACAATACAGTCGTAGTACTTGAAATAAAATCTCACGAAAATGATAAAGAAAAATATCGAAAACTCTTCACTCGAGCAACTCTATTTTTCTTCTCTCTTTAGCTTCAATCCGGAAAGTGTGTTGGCTCTCAAAAATGATAAGGGAAAAATATCGAAACTCTTCACTCGAGGTATCTCTATTTTTCTTTCAAATATTCCTTAATGTAAGCCGTAAAAAATGAATTCGTTTGATCTTCAATATATAACACTTCATTCCTTAGGTAGTGGGACTTCTTCAACTTCCGTGTTCCATGACTCCATCTGCTGCCACTACTTCATTAACTCCTGCAGCCCACTTCTCTCCTTGGTAACCGCCATTTGTAACCTCCATTCCAGCCCATTAATTCCTAAATAACTGCTCCACTACTTTGACTTGTGATTTGAACTCCCTTAATAATTTTCTTGAAATGTAGAAGCAATTCCACATAAAATAAAAATACTTTTAATTCAATAAGGGTGGCAAAAACCCCAACACTGTCCCGATCGAAAGAAGAAGAAAAGGAGGTGCAGCTCTATAGGACAGCCTAGCAGCCAGATCCACCGCGGCGTGCCGTAATTCCTCAGCCGTTGCTCCTGTTGAATTCTCCACCGCTGCCCGCCATAAATTGTTAGAAGAAATATTAGGGTTTGTGTGAATAGAGAACAAAGTTGCGCCCCTTTTTATTGTGAACTGAGAAGTCACTTTACAGAAACGACGTAGTTTCATTTTGGGTGGAAACTTGCGACAGTAATTGCATCTCAGTCCGTCCAAATTACAAATTTGAAATAATTTCAGATCCCGCGATTTCATTCGAAATATTTCGTCGCCCGCGGTAAAATTTGGAAAATTTTAAAAAAATAGTATCCTAAAAAAATAATAATAAAATAATATGCTTTCGACGGATTTTGTCTGTCGCAACATCATTTTCGACGGCGGTAGTTAGGCCTGTCGCAAGAAGGTGTTTAAATAACCTTGCGATAGATTTGTTCTTAAAATCCGTCACAATAGCCCGTTTTTCTTGTAGTGATGCATACATGATTTATTACAATTTGCATATTTTAGGATATACAGTATATTTGTAATTATATTCCGTCGACATTAATTGCTCTAAATGCTCTCCCAATAAATCCGAAATGTTATAAGACAAGTAAACATTAATTTTTCAGAACGTACAATCTTAATTATGTGCTTTGTGTCTGGATTCAGCAAACATTAAAACATGCCACCAATATGTATTTATTTTTGTGGGTGTTCTTATTAGGATGATGTTTGACAAATGAAATGTGTTGATTATTTCCATTCAAAGGGTAAATAGTTATTAGCTCAGTTGGTTGACCACTCAAATTGAAAATTAAAGTTTATAAGTTCGAACCCAAGATATTACAATTTACCTAGACAAAAAAAAACTTCTTCGAAAAACAAAATAAGTTTATTTTTCTTATGCAATTCAAAAAACCTAATTCATGACAGAGAAAAATTTGAACATAACAAAATGTCGTTACTCATTTGGAATATACACCCCACTTATGAATTGGAAATAAATATTTTTAAATACAATAATAACTTTAAAAAAACATTTATTTTATACTATTTCAATTTCAGATTAATTTTAAATTACAAAAAAAATACAATAACCCATCCCAAAGGAAAAAATGTTTAATATATATAAATATTAACCACGTCATACCCATAGAATCTACAGCCCTCTACATCCATTCACATCTCTTCACGTGTCGTCATCTGATGTTGACACCTCATTTAAACTGCCCTCCCATTCTCTCTCTTGAGTCTCTTCTAGTATAAATATGGCGACCCTGACTTCTCCAAAATACACACTACAATTCCTCTACTGGATTTTGGGTCTCAAATTCAATAGCAATTTCTCCTTTATCAAATTACAACATGGTCTCAAATGACCATTTTGCCACTGTCCCTTTCTCCTGTCTCCTCTTCATCCTCCTCACCTCAGCTTCCATGGCGGCGCTGGTCCGGCAACAGCCGCTGGTCCTCAAATACCACAACGGCGCTCTTCTCAAGGGCACCGTCACCGTCAATCTAATCTGGTACGGCAAATTCACCCCTGCCCAACGCTCCGTCATCGTCGATTTCCTCCAATCCCTCAGCTCCGCCAAGCCACTGCCGACGCCCTCCGTCTCCTCCTGGTGGAAGACGACGGCCAAGTACAAAATCAACGGCGGCGCGTCCAACATCGCCGTCGGGAAACAGATCCTCGACCCGAGCTACTCCCTCGGCAAAACCCTCAAAAACCCCCAAATCGCCTATTTAGCCGCCAAGGGCGGGAACCCGAAATCTCCCGCCGGTTCGATCAACGTCGTGCTGACGGCTAACGACGTCGCCGTCGAGGGCTTCTGCGTGAACCGCTGCGGCGGCCACGGGTTCGGGTCTGGTCCGACCCGGTCCGCGTTCGCGTGGGTCGGGAACCCGGATGCTCGCTGCCCGGGTTACTGCGCGTGGCCGTTTCACCAGCCGCTGTACGGGCCGCAGTCCCCGCCGCTGGGCGCTCCCAACGGCGACGTCGGGGCGGACGGGATGGTGATAAACCTGGCGACGGTGCTGGCGGGCGCGGTGACGAACCCGTTCCGCGGCGGGTATTTTCAGGGGCCGGCGGAGGCGCCGTTGGAGGCTGTGAGCGCGTGTACGGGCGTTTTCGGGTCGAACGCGTACCCGGGTTACGCGGGTAATGTGCTGACGGATAAGAGCAGCGGGGCGAGCTACAATGCGCACGGGGCGAACGGGAGGAAGTATCTGCTGCCGGCGATGTGGGACCCGCAGACGTCTAAATGCAGAACCCTCGTCTGACGTGTCAAAGGTCAATCAGGTGGTTGCGGATGCACGTATGTAAATATACGGACGCAGATAAAAAAGGGTTTGTGGTACAAGTATGAAATTGTACATTTATGTAAACATTGTCTTGATATTATTTATGGTGTGTGAAAATAATATTAATATAATTAATAATGAATATGATAGTATTGTAAAAGTGAAGCATTGCTTAGATTTTTTAATCAGCTTTTGGTGTTGGTGTAGTAGGAGACAATTATGATGAGATTCGATCTTATTATCCCAAATCACAATTATTTCAACAAATCGAGCGAGTCGAGCAGCAACATGAGCTAGTCGATATTTCTTGTGCAATCACATTAGTACTCACTTTTCCAAACACAAGAATCAACAAAACCCATTATTCAAAGATAAATTAGAAGGCACACGTGACATGACACACCAAGTAGAAAACAAAATAATCCTAAATAAGTGTGACCCAACTGCAAAATATTCTCTCCGCAAAATACACCAAGGAAATGGGGGGAATAACTACAACCATTGCGCAAAGTGATTCTCCTCGTCCAAAGCTTCATCTCCTAGCAATATCATGGCTTCGACCAAAACTCAAGGTCTCAAAAGTAAGGACTATATCGCATCGGTGCTCTAAACCTCGGAACCTTTCTACAATCCACACAACAAACTTCCATCACTATCAAATACCATTAATTTCTTAAATTCATTTTCCAGCATCAGAAACTAGAAATTGAACTTAGGAAGAACATCCCAATGTAGTAAAAAGAATCAAGGACCAGAATCAATACCCGTACGCTCCATAAGGAGAATAAATGTAAGGAGCAGCAGCCATGTAGGGTGTCCTCGACCGGAAACCCATATATGGAATTGCACGCCGAGGGCGGAATTGTTTCAGCCCGGGAACATTGGTCCTCTTGGCTGACACCTGTGGAACAATTCCCGCATTTTAGATAATTAAAACTGCCTTACAAAAACAAAAAAATTGCGTAATTAATCTGATAACAATGCCTGAAGATTAATTTGACCTTCAGTTGGCGGCCGTGGAGTTCAGATTCATTGAGAAGAAGGGCCTGCTCGACAGCTTCGGTCTCAAGAAACTCGACATACGCATATCCCTTGGGTTGCCCGAACTTGTTAGTCCTTATGGTTACCCTATTCACGGTCCCACATGACTGGAAATGCTGCTGCACTTCCTCAGGGGTACACGCATAATCCACCTATAAAGCACAAAATACTTAAGGTACTAAAACATAAGAAAACGTATTTAGTATTTAAGTGGCATGCAAGGTGAAGGATAAATGCCAATAACAAATTATTCCCGGCCCAAAATGAAAAACTGAGAAATGAAGAGAGATGAAAATGGAAACGATAGAAAAAAGAAAGAATATACCATCTTTACGTATACAAGGAAATCGAATTATCAAGGATGTACAATCAATATAAACTGTGCTCAATTAACCAAGCACTTGATATCGAAAACAAATAAATAGAAACTCGAAGGGAACGATCATTATGTATTTCAGGAAGAATATTACTAGACAGTTTTGACAATTTCCCCTTTAATATAGAAGGGAAATTCCGTAATTGCAAATTATAAACAAGAAAGAAACCTTACATTGCCAACAAATACTGACCGAGAATCCACTTCTTCTTTATTTGTCTGACCAGCTGCAGCAGCAGGATCTGTTGGAATAAATGTTCAAGTCATTAAAAACTCTTACAAAGTCATTACAGTAAATGCTAGATGTCAAATTCACTTAGTTTAGTTCACAAAGAGGTGAATATCAAATATAATCTACCAATTTAATGAAGAAAACCCACCTTAAAAAGAGTGCATTCCTATTAGAGGGTACTGCATCTATTTATTACACACTAACATGCACAACGCCCATTCACCTCCATATAATAATCAAATAGAACCAGCACTCAAAGAACACAAAAACATGTCTTGCCAAGGCTTTAGAAACAAACAATCAACTCAAGATACAAATAGGAGTTGCATACTAAAAAAACACAACCTGAAAGAAATACTGAAACAAATTAAAATTTAAAACAAAACCAAACGAGTCATGTTGAAACAAATAAAATAAAACCAAAAAAATTAAAAAAACCAAAGGCTCTAACTTTCTGTAGAAAATGACAAATTTTATGCCCTTCAACTCTCTCTTTCTCACGGCTTCATATGACAAAACAAAACTTCTAACGTAAGGAGGAATCTTGTTTCACCATGACCAAAAGATGCATCCGACGCTTGCCGATCAATCAGCCACGTTGCTAGTATTCGTAGCAAGAGTACAAGCTATAAGTGGTAAAATCACTTTCACTGACATCAATTTTTACTAGAAACTTCCTAATCTAGAATTTCTAATAAAAAACAATTGACACAACTTTCACATGCAAATGACAAATATTACTCCAATATTTATGTATTTTAGAGATTTTTTTTACAAATACAATACACTCAAACCCTAAGATTCCTTATCGAAATCAAACATCCAAGGTAAGAGGCTCGGCATTACAGTAGGGAAAAAGGTATAACCTTGAACGCCACCCATTTCCTGTTCGACTTTCGCCTGCATTTCTCGAAGAGCGGCGGCCTCGTCCTCCATCTCCTTCAGCCTCTTCTTCATGTCGTCCAGTTCCTGCAAAGATGCACAAAAATGTAGATTACGAGAAAACGAAAATTAGGGTTATCGATTATGGGGAAATCAAAATTTAAACTGAAATTAGAGAGCGATAAGGTGTGGCGGGTAGGGATAGAGGAAAAAGAGATGCGTAACAACCCCAGCACCGCCCTCCGCCGCCGCCATCTCGACGTCGCCCTCCATCTATCTAGAACGAAGTATTTTCCTCTGTTGCGAAATTATTAAATAATCATTTTTTCATAAATTACTCGCGGTGGGCGTATTGACAGTTTTAGCCCTGAAAAATTAGGGTGACGGTAATCGCATTCGCATACGTAATTAAATTATTATGAGTATTATTTAATTAAATTATTAAACAATGAATTTACGATTAAACCAGTTCTCGATCATCTCCATTGACCTTACCCCAAATGTTGACTTGAATCCCTAGCTCCAGTTCCACTCGAAACGTCGGAGCAATTTCTGAATCGGAGGATAACGAAGAAGATGTTCACCCTGAAAATCCACACCGTGGACTACCCTCGGCCTCTCCACGACGCCTTCACGTCCACCACATCCTCCGCCGCCGCTAACACGAACAATCATCTGAACCCCGCCGAATTGATGGGCGTCGCCCACCTCTTCCGACAGCTTCCTTCCGCCACCCACCCCGCCGTTACCCTCGCCAATATAAGCGCCCGTACCACCCTCGTCTTCGTGGTGGCTGTCCCCAATTACTTGTCCGAGAACGATTTCCTCGCCTTTTGCGGGAACCAGGTCCCCTATTTCTTAGAAGTTGTCTTCCTCAAGTAAGGTTTCTGAGCTTATTTTATGTGTGCATATTGATTGCTTATTCGCCTTTTATTCTTTTGCTGTTAGATTGTGCATTTAATTTTTCTCATACTGTGTATCAGGAATGAAGGAATGGAAGATAGATACAGTGTTTTGATCAGGTTAGAAAGTCAGTTGGCTGCCGATGGATTCTATTGTAGTTACAATGGCAAACGATTCAAGCCGCCGGAGGTATCATTACGAGCAAGTAGTAGTGATACACACGTCATTGCCACTGGTTCTCTATTCACTGCTTTTTTTTTTCATTGTTTATATACTTTGTAATTTTCAGGTTGAGGTTTGCCATATATATTTTGCTCAATCAGTTCTTTACACCGACTCTGCGGAAATGGCTTGTGTGCCTCCGCCGCATTACACTACATTGCCCTCGTGCCCTGTTTGTCTAGGTCAGTTACATTGATATGCTGTGTGTAATTTAGCTCTCTATGTGCATTTCCTTGTTCTTTCTATTGTTCATCTACACAATTTTCTTTTGTTTCTTCCCCTTATGGCCGTGATGATTTTTTCTCTCCTTTTTTTTTTTGCAATGTTTTTATTAGAAAGATTGGACCCGGATAGTAGTGGAATACAGAGCACGCTGTGTGACCATTCTTTTCAATGTTCCTGCGTGTTGAAATGGACGTACTTGTCTTGCCCGGTCAGTTTTTTCTTAATATTTTCTCATTTCATCTTATAGCTTGTAATATACTTACTATGCCTAGTGACAAGAATTCAATAATAGATACGTATTAGTTGCGAGAATGAGTAATAAGTCATTTTAGAATGGTGATGCTCAATGGATCGTATCCTTTAATATTTCAGTAGTATAATTTGTTTAGGTTTTATATATGTCTGTGTGCGTGTGTGTATTTATATATGTATGCTTCTCTGTCCATTTCTCAGGCTGTTTCTATTTTTGTTTCTTTGTGCTCTTCCATCTGCCATGCAGATTTGTCGACTTTGTCAGCAACCTGATGAAAATCCAGCCTGTGCTGTATGTGGAACTTTCAAGAACCTTTGGATCTGCTTGATTTGTGGTTTTGTAGGATGTGGAAGGTATAACTTTTTAAAGTACAAATTAGATCATGAGCTGAATAATCTTGGTTTTGAGGCCTAAATTTATGTGATAAAATTAATGTTTCCCTACTATCAAATTATTCAATAAAGTTACTTGATACAGATATGAAAAAGGTCACGCTAGTGGACACGGGAGTGATAGACAGCACCATTTTTCCCTTGACCTGGAAAAACAACAAATCTGGGATTATGTCGGAGATAAATATGTTCATCGCCTGAACCAATCGAAAGGTGGCAGGAAAACCGTCACGGTAAAGACACAGTGCAGTTCAGTTGAAGAATGTGGAACATGTGGATATAATGAGGAGGAAGAAGGATTAGATGGGGCCCTCTTTAGCAGCAAAATCGAAGGGGTACTATACATGATCATTTGTCGAAAAAAATGAAATGTTCAAAGATTGTTGTACTCTTATTAGAATGAATTTATCCAAGCTATGATTTATTTTATTTTACCTGACATCATTCCTGTTCTTTGACAATAGATACTGGATGAGTACAACCGTCTTCTTGCTAGTCAGCTCGATATTCAGAGACAAGTAAGAATTTCCTGCATAAACAAGTAGTAAGAGATAAAAGGATCGAGTTTATTATCATTATTATTTACAATGTTGCCTGCTATACTGTGTTAGCATTATGAATCATTGCTTGCTGAGGCGAAAAGTCGAAAAGAGACCTCAACAGAAAAGGCAGTAGAGAAGTCTACATTTTCAAGGATTCGTGAGCTAGAACACGATTTTGAAAAATATTCGGTGGAAAAGAAGGCCGTTGCAGATGTAAAACTTCATGTTCTCTCTGTGTGTGGTTAAGCTTCTGAATTCTTTTCCATATAACTTTTTTTCTTATGTACTTTGTTGTCTCAGAGGAATCAAGAGCTTACGAAGAAACAAGAGTTTTTACAGAATAAGTTCAAGGAAATTGAAGAAAGGTAAAACAAATGACCTGTCCCTGAATGAAAATTTACACGGTGATATCTGGAGTTTTTCTTACTGTGCTATTATTCTCATTTTGTTTTTGGCATTTTACTAGGGAGAGGTCAAGTCTCAAGTCAAGGGATGAGCAAATTGTAGATTTACAAGAACAGGTGCGTTTGTGTCCCCTACAATTCGTAATTTTGTTCGACTTGTTTCAAGCACACTTAAAATTATTAGGTTGTTTTAATTGCAGATAAGAGACATCAAAATTTATGTCGAGGCCCAAAGAACGGTTAGAAACATGGCAGACTCAGATGGAGCGAGGGGAGGGACTGTTTTGCCGGTAGAATCAAACCAGCCGCCTTCTGGCTCCCACAACCCTAAGAGGCGCACCAAGTCCGGTCGGCGAAGAAATTAAAGCTCACTCGACTTGCAAGTTGTGTGTGTTTCAGACATGAAGATATTATTGATTGATCTGCCCTAGCTATTGTAAATTACTAAATTCATTGCAATATTTTGGGGAAACATAAATAGTACTCCGTACTAATATTTGAGATTTGTGGTAAATTCAAAAAAGTTATATGTACGGTTATATTTTATGGTGCTTCTATATATATTTTTTTAGTAAAGTTTATTTGTTGTAATTTAAGATTAAAAAAATATTTTTATTATTTAAAAATTATCAAAATGATGCGAAACTTGTTCCCTGAACCAAAACCAACAAACTAAAGTGTGAATAAAGATCCCCACCGTTGATTAAATAGCGTGTCTGCACCGTCAGATCTAAATAGATTAGCGCGAAAGCTCAGCGGGTGTATAATGCATACAGCATGAACTGTACGTCACTGTAGGAAGTCTCATTGGACCAGATTTGTTTCTGTTTATTCACATTTCATTTTCTCTCTCTCTAATTACCTCCGATTAATGGCATATAAATATATATTCCCCCGACCATCCGGAATATTCTATATATTTTTTCGCCTCTCTAATATGAAGAGTTCTCTTTGGGTGGGGTTGTAGGGATTTGGGGAGGGTTTAGCTCAGAATTTTTAGGGTTTCTATTTTAATTCCATTCCATTCCCTTTTTGTTTCGATTGATTGCCAGCGTTCGAATTCATTTGTTTTTCGGATTGAAGCGAAAGCGAGATCTTTTCGACTGTTCCCTCGAATGGGGCGCGGGAAAATATGCTGAACTCTGTGCTTGACGAGGTACGAAATCATTTGAACATGATTGTGATTCTACTTATTGCTTACTTCTCCGATGTGGATTTTGATTTGAATCCTTGCTGAATTCGTAGGATTTGGCCGAATATGGAGTTTTTTCCGACATTGGTTGTTGATATAATCTCAATCGCATAGGTTGAATTAGTGGAAATAAACAATATTAATCGATTTATTGGTCCTTGGTTAGTAATTCCTTGGAGCATTCAGAAGGAATAAATGGCGGATATTTAGTTTAATCACCCCTTTATCCTTGATTTCTTGAACTCAGGGATACTAGATCACAACTTTAGATCATTCAAATGGAGTGTTTGGGTAAGAAAAGGAAGGGGGCTCAGATCTCGTCAGCTGACGAACAAACTCAATTAGCGATCCTATGGTCACATTTGTCTCTCGGAGATTTCTCAAGAAGGAAAAAGAAATCCAAAGCCTCCAAAATAGCCAATTCATGTAGAAGCATAGTAAACGGTGTTGCGACTGCCCCGACATGTGGGACATCCCGGTTGGAATTCCCGTGCAGAGGACTCAAAAGGAAAATTGGGTGTATTGACGCAGCCACACGTCTGGGTCGGAAGAAGAAAATCAATCAAGACTACGAGTTGGCTAAAACTTTAGGTCAAGGGAAGTTTGGGTCAGTCGTGTTATGCCGGAGCAAGGCAACCGGAGAGGAATTTGCCTGCAAGATTCTGAAGAAAGGGGAGGACATCGTGCACAGAGAAGTGGAGATAATGCAGCACTTATCTGGGCACCCGGGGGTGGTGACCCTGAAGGCGGTGTATGAGGATGGCGAGTCTTTTCATCTGGTGATGGAGCTTTGCTCGGGTGGTAGGTTACTTGATCAGATGGCTAAGGAAGGGCATTACTTGGAGAGTAAGGCTGCGGGCATAATTAAAGAGTTGATGCTTGCTGTTAGGTACTGTCATGAGATGGGTGTTGTTCATAGAGATATAAAGCCAGAGAATATACTTCTGACAGCCTCTGGACAGATGAAGCTTGCGGATTTTGGATTGGCTGTGAGGATTTTAGATGGTAATATACTACTATCAGACTTGGATGGTCTGCTCTTCTCGTTATTTATTCTTATGGAAGTGTTATTTGTTCTTTTTCGAATCTAAGGAAAATCCCTCAACATGTTTCAGCCATGTTTCTGTTTGAATATCTGTTTTCTTAATTATTATATTGAGGATATACGGACATTTTCATTTTTGTTATACCTGTTTTAAAATTGCACGACTATCTCTCTTGGTGGTCTTTACTTGATATATTACTTATTGAAATGTGACTTAATTTTCTTAATGTTTGGTTGATTATGCCATTTTCTCACATCACTCCATTACAAAATGAGAGTATGAGCTAGTTTTGTCAAGTTATTAACTCATTTCAAGCCATCTTTCCTTCTTAGTATCCATCTTGTTATTTATTCGTAATGTGCATGATATAGGGCCAGCTGAGTTTGAATTGATCTTTTATCGATGTTAGTGATTTGAGTTTTCGAATTCTCACTATTTCTGCATTATAGTGGGCAGATAAAAAATGAATAGTATAAAAAAGTTGAAAAAGACAAAGGCATCCATAGTTTGCACAAGTACCCTTAATGCGGATGTGGTTATTTTGACATTCATATTAGAAAAGTGGAGAAGAAATGGTTACAACGCAATAAAAGGGAAAATAATTGGCACATTTCTCAATAATGTTTTGAGTGTGTTTCGAGTCTTTTCACTGATATCATACTCTGAAGGTGGGCTTATCACTTCTTTTTGGAGAGCATGCGACTTATTCCTGCTTATGTAATTGTTTCGAAGTCTTTGATTTTATAATTAAGAGTTTCTGATTATTTTCTGCAATTCTCACTATAGTATTTGTACTATCGATCTGAATGGAACATCTCTTCTATATTTCGACTAATACAATAGTTTATTCATGTTTCAGGTCAAAGCTTGACTGGTATTGTAGGAAGTCCCGCTTATGTCGCTCCTGAAGTTTTGGTGGGTAATTACTCCGAGAAAGTGGATATTTGGAGTGCTGGTGTCCTTCTCCACGCACTTTTGGTTGGTGTTCTTCCATTCCAAGGCGATTCCCTGGAAACCGTGTTTGAGGCAATTAAGAAAGACAAACTAGAGTTTACCGGTGATGACTGGGAATCTGTTTCAAAGCCTGCTCGTGACCTGATCTCTAAAATGCTGACAAGAAATGTCTCGACAAGGTTTACAGCCAATGACGTTTTAAGTAAGTTATACTATATTTATATGTTATTACAAGTATTCCCTTTGTATCTTGCTGATTATGGATAATTTGATCTCAAAGATTGTAGCTGTGGTAATATGCAAAATAAAAAATAAAAATGGAGAGGTTATGTATGGTGGGTTTGTTTTGTGGATATATGTACTATATTTTGACTACAGAAAGTTTGCAGAAATTACATAGGGTTCTACAAAAGAGTTTTTCGTACCCAATTATTTTCCAATAAACTTGTGCATCTATGTGTTGAAATCATGAGAAAGTCTCTTGACCTTGGTGATGGCTTATTGTTGACCTCTACACTATTTTCTTAAATTACCACATTTTCCCTCATTTATACAGTGGTTACTGAAAATATGTAGATCTGCAATTTGTCTTCTGAAGAAACCCAGTTTTTGCCTCCTACTTATTGCTGAGTATTTACTCCTGGATAATATTACCTTTGCATGTTTGGAGGGCCTGCATAATTGTAGGGTCTGATTCTTGTGATGGCCTGATTATCGATATTGATGTTTGGAGGACCTGCTGCGTATTATTATTTTTTACAAATAATATTTCTCATATTCAATATACGTTCTAAAATAATTGTAGAATATTAAAATTAATCATTGGAATCCTTTTTATATGTATTACTGCGCTCTGAGTACCTTATTTTCTAGTTGTTGATTACTACTAAATAATTGAGTTAACAATTAATTTTTGATTTATATATTTCTCTATGAATAATCCGGAGTATATTTTAATGGTTATTTTGTGGTTAAAATTAAACCATTATCAGAGGATTTTGTTGAAGCCTACGTTTCTGTGGACCTTATAAGCTCTTAACGTTTTGCATATTTTTTTTCATCATTTAACAGGACATCCGTGGATTTCTTTCTATACCGAACCCACACTGAAGACAACTCCCAAACCAAACACGAACCCCTTACGATTGTCGACTTGGAATAACAGACCGGAGTCTGAGAGAAAGAGATTCATATCCCGAAGCTGTCTCAGTGACGACTCTAGCTCAACTTCAAATTCCAGCCATTCAATCGCAGCCACCGATGGACAAGACGGTGGTTTGATTGATGTACTAGCTGTAGCTATTTCGCGTGTCAGAATATCCGAGCCGAAAAGAAGCAAGATTTGCAGCCCTTCGAGGCCTCCGAGCCAACAAGAGTGTTCATCTAACTTGAATACTAGCAGCCTCTGTACAGCATTTTGACCCAATGTACAACAAAGATGGATTTCTCAGTTTTTAACTATAGCTGCCATGGTGCCTAACAAGATGGATGGGAACTAACTTTTCGTGTACATAGTGTGCTTCGATTTAGAACTTATAGTAGTAACGTAGTCGCTTGGTGAATGTTGACGTTTACTATTATCTTTAACATGATCTAATGCAATGCTCTTCCCATGTAGTGAGGATCCTTGTGAATAAGCTAAGTTTCTTGGATGATTTTGAGCATTTCTAATAAAAGCATAATCTTTCTTCATGTTTTATGAAAAGGGAGTAGGTCTTGAGATTAGTTTTTGCATATTATATTATCTTTGAATACTTGAGATAGCTGCATAGGTATTGGCATATGACAAACTTGAAATCTTCAAGAGGGACGTGGTTTAAATGGTAAACATAATAACATGACATCGTAGTTGAAAGAGAATTTCCATGCAGAAGATGAAATATGGGTAGGTGCAACGGTAGCATGAACACTGTATTCAACAAGTTCATCAAGAAAAGATCAAGGTTTAATATGATAATATTAATATCCATGACAAACACGAATTCAGTAGTAAAACATTAATACAACCATTATCCAACCAACATCCATAATATCAGATACTGATCATAACTTATTTGGTAGGTGTAATAAGGTAGGTGATCGTCTGATCACACAGCACTGAGAACCTCAATCTCAAAAATGAGGACGGAGTTGGGCCGAATGCCCCATCCCTCAAAACCATTTTCTCCATATGCATAGTCGGGAGTGCACTGCACGAGAGTAGGTAGTATAGTAGTAGTAGTAGTAGTAGTAGTAACTAGTGCGAAGGTTATTTGGATTCTCTATAAGAATTGAGGGCAGTAACTTGTGACAGTAAGAGTATTTGAGAACATCAGCAATTTTAGTTAGCTACATAACGGAAGGCACAAAATGCAAGAGAGTGCTAAACCTCAAGGGTAGTTTTTTGTAATCACCCCAAATATGAATTTCAGATCTTCCTTCTGAGAGCACTGAACCAAATTTTCTTGCTACTAAAATTTCAACAGGATAAAAATAAATGCAAGTTTCTCAAAATTACAGCCAGCATTAAAAACTCGAGAAAATCAAATTATGTTAAAATCCTAGTTTCTAGATCACAATTCACAAAAGCAAAAATATCACAAGATTCTTATATCACACAATATTTTTTTGAACCTCTCCAACACTTACAAGCTGGATGCAATTGTTGTTAATGAAACTGACGAGTAAAACAACCAGTTATATTACGTCACACAAAAATGAATATTACCCGTAACCGAGCAACTTCACCCAATTGCATTCCTAAGACGCCTTCGTCCCATCCTGCAAAAGAGGCAATGTGCACTTCAAATTAACATCCTAAAATAAGCACACAGATTCCTTTGACGATGAACTATGAATCGCAACAGTATACATAACAAGTAACATGGGTTGAACACTACGAGTTTCCTAACAGGCGATTCATTACTAGATGCCAACTTTCAATAGCAATCGATCTCAAGATTTTTTATTAACAGAAATTAGTTTTGCGTCGCTGAAAAAATACCTCTGATAACTTTGCCCTTTCCGATTGGGAACGTGAAAGGCTGCTGACCAGGATCCTTGGTGCTGTTGCCCAGATTTCAAAATTCAATCAGAGAAAACGATGGATTAACACTAATCACTGATATTAACTGATGAATCATGAGGAAAAAACGATGGATGTACCTCCAGAACTTCTGATTGAGATCGCCATTTTTGCCGTAGCCCGTGCAGTGAACGGTGACGTTTTGACCGACGACGGGCTTCGGACCGGAACCAGCTCTCAACACTTCCTTCTCAAATCCCATTGCACTCGATCGGAAATAGCTCGCTTTTTGACTTTGCGGTTTAGGGCTTCGGCTACTGTGATCCCTCTTTATTTATACCCACTCCGTTTTTTCCGCTGGATCAAGTAAAAATAATTTACTCATTGAGCCCGACCCAAAACCCGCACCTCCTAATTTTGACTTTTTTTACTAATATTAATATTATTATTTATTAAAATTTATTTATAATAATTTGTTTTTCTAAATTTATTCGTTGTTTGACTTATTCCCCGCGAAAAAAAAAACCAGAGGCTCTTTCTACTCCTTGATTCTAGTCCTCTGTCGAACCCTGAAGCTGAACAACCACCGCAAAAAAAAAAAAAAAAACAATGGCAGTTGATATAAATATCATAAAATATATATATGCACTATATTATTCACATTTCTCACAATAAAAGAAAAAGAAGAAAATAAACACTTGATAAAAGTTTATTTTTTCCTTTTTCGTTTGTTTTTTATTCTCTGCCACCACACATCGGAATTGTCCCTTTTACCCCTTCCGTTCTGTTGGTGGTGGTTTGAGCTTCTAATTTCTCTCTCGTGGGAATCCCCAAAATCATGTAAAAATCAAAATCGAAAAAAATAATTAAAAAGAAAACAGAGAAAAACGGGATCGATTAAAAGACATGGAATTTTCTAAAACTAGGGATCTGTTTCTCCTCTGGTCGAGAATCCGAAGCAGCCGCGTCGCTCTCGTGGGTGGAAACCACACCGCCTCCCGATTTTGCACTCGCTAAACCTAACCCCAAATTTCCCGCGCTTTTTATGCTTTTTTCTCATTTTGATTTGAATTGAATTTATTTTCTTCTTTGCTTTTGTTTAAAAAAAAAAAAATTCAATCTCTCTCTCTTTCACAATTGATTTTCTTCTGAACATTACTCGATCGGGTTAGCGTTCCTCGATCTCGGATCAATGGATCAGCTGGGCTGCGAAATCCGGCCCAAGAAGACCGGCCCAGATACCAACGAGGTCGGCCCAAAATACTCCCGGGCCCTTCGCCTCCTGTCGAAATCGCTCTTGTTCGCCGTGGCACTTCTCACCTTACCTTGTGTTTACTCCGCCGCCACCAGAGCCGCCGCTTCTCGCGGCTCCGGCGCCAGCGCCAAAATCGTGCCCGCCCTCCTCCGCAACCTGTTGGAGGAAGGCCTCATCAAGAGAGGCCACACGGGCTTCATCTCCGACTCCTCCTCCTCCGACCTCGAGTTCCTCACCGACGCCGGCATCGATCTGCTCACCGGAGCCTCCGATCCGAAGGAGGAGTCCCCCCGGGCTTTCGACTTCGTCTTCGCCGCCGATTTCTCGCGGGTCCCATCCCTCGACCGCATCATCAAGGAAAACGGGCTCATCATCGCCCCGTTGGGCCGGGCCCCGTCGAGCAGCGGGCCTCGCCTCCCGAGCGGGTACAAGATCGTCTACCTGAGGCGATTCGAGAGCACGGTGGTGGCGATGAAGAAGATCGGGGCCACGTCGGAGGAGAAGAAGGCGGCCGCCCTGAGGCGACTGGAGGACGTGTACCTCGAGCCGCCGAGGCGAGAGGCCTCGGAAGCTTCCAGAAAGATCGAGTTCCTTCCGGATTTGTTGGGGGACGATTTGGACGAGTACCCGAGGCGGGTTTTCGTATCGGACGAGTCGAGGGCTGTGGATTGGTTCTACAGGAACTATCCGAGGAAGGGACAAGAGTTCGAGGTGTACGAGGTGGATAGGAACGAGGGGGTTTCGAATTGGGTGGGGGAAAATGTGAGGCGTGAGGACTATGTGGTGATGAAGGTGGAGGCGCAGGTGGTGGAGGAGATGCTGCGGGGGGAGACGCTGTGTCTCGTGGATGAGTTGTTTTTGGAGTGCAAGAACCAGTGGGTGGATGGTGAGGAAGAAGAAGAAGAAGAGGTTAATGGGAGCAAAAGAGCTTATTGGCAGTGCTTGGCATTGTATGGGAAGATCAGAGATCAAGGGATTGCTGTGCACCAGTGGTGGGATTGATTGATTGTGAGGGAGGGAGAGTAAAATCTAATTATTATTGTATTATTATTATTATTAGTATTATTGACATTGCTGTATTTTAATTATTTATTGATTGATTTGGTGTGTTGAAAAATCTTATTTTGCTTGTGCCTCTTTGGATTTTAGGATGTGTGTTTGTGTTGCTGCAAGTAGTCGAACACTGGTACGTCGAATAAAGCTGTCGAACGGTGGTGTTAGAGAGGAAGAGGATGAATCTCTTGTTTTCTTTGGTTTTCAAGTTTGATCAATGATTTTAATTAGAAGAAGAAGAATATGAAACCAACTAAAAACACAAAAAGCAACAATTATATAATTCAGAGGAGTATTAATTAAAGATAACATAACATTGTTCTTATTTCACAATCATTAAAATCACACAATAATCAAATCAGACAAGAAAAAAAAAAGAAAAAACAAGACAATATTGCTTCTGAATCATGAACTTGCTGTCCCCCAGACCCGTTTTGTTGTTTTAGTTTCCGTTTGTTTCTTCAGGACCATCGGTTGGATTTTCTGACTGCATGCCAGGATTATTATTTCCAGTAGCTCCTGGATAAGGATAATTGTTTCCAGGGTAAGTAGTTCCTGGGTAAGGGCCTGGGTAATTGTTTCCTGGGTAAGTAGTTCCTGGATAAGGCCCTGGATAATTGTTTCCAGGGAAATAAGGGCCTGGATAATTATTTCCAGGGAAAGTAGACCCTGGATAATAAGGGAAGAATGGAAATCCCAACTCTGGATACCCTGGAGCTATGGTCCTGGAAGGCATGCCTGGAAATCCAGGGAAACCCGGAGCCAGAAGTTTGCGGTTTGTGCTACCAGCCAGGGCCCTGTTTTCCAGGCCTGGAAATGAAAGGGCGACGAGGAGCACGAAGAGGATGAAAACATTGCGAGAAGGCATGTTGCTTTTAGTAGTGAATTTCTATTTTTCGGAAGAGGAGTTGTTCAGTTTGATGAGAGAAACAGAAGGGGTGAATGGGCTTTTATAACACTGGAGAAATGCAGTGTAGCATTTAAGCTTTGGTACTGGTTTTTTCCGGCGTGGTTGGGTTTAAAAGGCCGTTGATGTGGTTGTTTTGGCAATATGAGTAACAACATGGTGATGCCTGACTTTTTTAATTTATCCAGAGCTGCGATTGTCGTTGGCAAGGTTCGAACAGTAGGCACTCCTGCGAGTGTTTGGTCAAGCAAGTGGTTGAATTATATCAGTATTATTGATGTGCAGTTGATGTGTTGTTGACTATAGATGAGTTATTTTGCATGTCTTTATGCTTATTTTGAGTCTGATATTGTTGTTAGTAATTGCATATTGACCCCTGTACTTTCAACTATTTTTGGATTAATCTCAAAAGTACTTTATATTTGCACATTCAGCCCTACACTTTGAACTAATTTCAGCATCTAGAATACTCAGCGGTATATGAAGACAACATGTACGCATCACTGAACAGATATTTAACCAACCAAATTAACTGCAAGGTGCTACTATCATAGAAAGAATCAAAGAATTATGCATATTCCCAGATCATATAGCAATACATATTCAATATTCGACCACCATTCAATGAAATAAACTTACCAAATCGGGTCAAGTAATCACAGTCAAGATCACATAGTCGGATGATAATTTATTTCCTAACTGCTACTTTTCAGTTCATAGCGGAATTAAAACATAGTAACAATTTACATAGAAAAAGTAGAGAAATTAATCAACAACCCCACTATTTCCTGATCATAACAATAAGCTCCTGAAAATCATCATACAGTACACGTAATCATACGATATTCGACCAACATTCAATGAAACAAGCTTACATTCAATGAAATATTTCCAAATTAACTGCAAGGTGCTTCTATCATAGAAATAATTATGCATATTTCCAAACCATTCAGCAATATTCGACCAACATACAATGAAATAAACTTCCAAAATCGATTCATATTCAATATTCGACCAACATTCAATGAAATAAACTTATAAAATCTGGTCAAGTGATCACAGTCAAGATCAAATAAGACATAGTAACAATTTACATAGAAAAAGTAGAGAAATTAATCAACAACCCCACTATTTCCTGATCGGAACAATAAGTTCCTGAAAATCATCACAGTACACGTAATCATACGATTAAACTTCATCGAAGTCTAACAACATAAATCACCATACGATACACATAATTATACGATTAAACGCATCAGGCCATCCATATGCAAGGGCAGCAAGGCCACAGATTTCCTGCAGCGCACAGCGCATACGGCACACCATCATGTAAAACGGAGGACAACTATAAACTATTCCAAAACATAAATAACCATATATACATAGCTAAACCGTTCAAACGACAAAAATAAAAACCACTGCCAAAAAAATTCAATGTGGGTCTGCTTCAACTAAAAGCAGGGCAAAATTACAAAAGATAAAAGGGTCTTGACAACACTACAATTACAACCCAAAAAGGTCTGTCGAAAATTATTACTACGCCGCCTTGACTACCTTGTCATCACCGACAACATTAAGAATAGGGAGACTGCTCAGAAACTCATCAAGCCCTTCGAAGAAACCAATCCCTTCAATGTTGTTCTCATCCACCCCACGCCCAGGACCATTTTCACGACTCACCTTCGGAGCAGAGTCCTCAGGATCGTTGTTAAACTCCACGTTCAAATCCAATTTCCCAAAATTCTTCACGACCCTTCCGGGTTGCTTCCTGGAGTTAATGGTGCTCCCTTTCTTACTCGACTCCCCCGATGGTATCTGACCAGGCATCTCCTCCACAACCACTTCTTGAGGTACATTCCCATCTTGCACCACACTAACATTCTTACCTTTATTAAGGGCTTGTGCTTTCTTCGTGCTTTTACCCGGGATCCCACTACTGACCCCTTTTCCTTTCACGCTTCTCGCTTTCTTTTTCCTTTTATCAGAAACCTTCTGCCAGTCGGTGTCGTCGGGCTCGCTCGAGTCTGAGATGTCCACGTATACCTCATCTTCATCAATATAGACCCTGGGACCCAAGTTCTTAGGTGGACCCCTTTTAGTAGTAGCATTATTAGCCCCGTTAAAACCCTTCGGGCAAGTGAACATAGGCGAAAATGGAGTCCAGGTTGACGAGGCGGACCTCTCCTTCTGCAAAGTCTCCATAGAGAACCCCAATGGCAAGAGACCCCAGCAGCAAAAGTACCCGTCTTGCCCGTCCACGGTTGGCGGTGGGGATGAAACTGGAACCGCCTGAAACGCCTTCTTACAGTTCTGACACCGCAGGGTACAATCGGTATAAACATCGGGATACTGATACATGTAAAAACAGTAAGGGCAAGCCGTCCACATTGTGGGCTCGTCATGATTTTCCGGTGCCTCCACTCTCTCCCCATCTTCGTTCGGATTTCTTTCTCCTACATTCTCACTCACATTCCCGACATTTGTATTTTTATCACCAGCGTGATTTTGCTGGTGCTGATCATTACTATTTTTGCTATTGTTATTCAATTGCTCCTGAGATTGTTTATTCACCGTTTCATGGATCGGTTTGGATCCAGACCCGACAACGAAATTAGAAGTAGTAGTGAAATTCATGAAATTCTGAGGTACCCGGGTAGACCCGACGGCCACCGGGTCAACCTGAGACTGAGGGTTTTCGTGTACCTGTGCTTGAGAGAAATGAACACCGCCGGCGGCGGCGGCGGTGCCACGCATCTGAGGAGCAGGGGGTTGAGTAACGGCGGCGCCGCTCGGGTTTCCGCCTCCGAAGAACATGAAATTCTGATGCATTGCTGGATTAGGGTTGGTAAACGGGTCGGGGTGTTGCTGTTGCTGCAAATAGAAAGAGAGCTCCTTGTCGTACAGGGATTTCCTCGAGGGGTTGGAGAGTACGGCCCACGCGTCGAGGACGAGGCGGAAGGCTTGTTCGGCGAAGGGGAATTTGTTCTTCTGAGGGTTCAGCAGGAGGGAGAGGCTTCGGTACTGGTTGGCGATGAGATCGGGGTCGCGGCCCTGCGACGGCGAGATGCGGAAGATCGCGTACCAGTCGTGCTGGTTGTTACCGATCCGTCGGTCTCCGGCGAGAAGGGTGTCGGCGACGGCGAGGATTTGATCCGCGTGAGAGAGGGTCGGGTCGGAGTCGCGTGCGCGGCTGGCGAAGGATTTGCTGCCCATCAGGTCACGCGCCGATAGGAGCTTCTCGGCGATGGTGAGCCATCGCAGGGCCTCGGCGCGGGTGGTGGTGGTCGGGAAGAACGGATGCTCCATTTTTATTAGGTTAAATTTTGGGGAATTCAAGTGAGAAATTGAAATGAAATGTAGTTTGGGAGATTGGAAGGAAATTGGGGGAGTGACTAGTGAGATTTAGTGTGTGGCTGGACGAAAAAGGGTATAGGCTTTGCGCGGCGTGGGCTGGGATGGAAAGGGTATGAAGGGAATTTCAGTCGGTGGATTTAATGGTGCATGTGTAGCTGTGCACGTGTCGGATAAAATTGTACAGACTGAGTTTGTGACGTTGGAAAAAGTGTAATAAAAAAAGGGAAAATTCTCATTTTTGTAATAATATTAATCTCCTTTGTATAATTGTTCATACACATTAATTATTAATTCAATTATTAAAAAGATAAAGGATGATTTCACATAATTGAGAATGCAATTTTAAATTACATTAATAAATTTAAATTTAGTTTCGGACAGGGAGCAACAACAACCACAGGCTGAGCGCTAAAGACTCGTTCCTCTGCTAAAAAACAATGCTATAATAGGTACACTTCCGGCTTCATTTATTTATTTTGGAAATAAAATTAAAGTGACAAAACAATTAAATAATTAATAAATAAATTGGATCGGCATGGATGAAGAGTATGACGTGATCGTTCTAGGGACTGGTCTGAAGGAATGCATTCTCAGCGGCCTCCTCTCCGTGGATGGCCTCAAAGTAAGTTCATCAATCGAATCGATTAATCATGTTCGACTGTCCTATTTTGCTTTACATGTGTTTTAACGTACGTACATTCTTCTCGAATCTGATTTGTTCATTGGACTAATGAAGCTACTTGCATGACTCGAGTGTTAAATTTGATGATGGATTTAATTCTATTATAATGTTTGAAACAAACAATTACAATTTACAGGTACTGCACATGGACAAGAATGATTATTACGGAGGAGAATCCTCATCTCTCAATTTGAATCAGGTACTGTAATTATTATTAATCGTTATATTTCTCTTTTCTTTTTGATCGACGTCGTCGATCCACTTAACGACTTCATGCATATTTGTTAGTGTAATATGCTACGCAGTGCACTGCCGCAGCGAGTCGCTAGGCAATGCGATGCAGCAGCATACTTACACGTTTTTCTCTTTCTTCACATTGTGTACTGTTGTGCATCACATATATTATGTGTGATCTATTTAGCATGTGATCTAGTTGATTCATGCGTATATAGCAACCAACACTCGTCGAGCATTGAAGACCTTGGTGCTGCGTTGAGTGCTACTCATGCTGCAGCAAGATGACACTCATGAGAATGTTTGCTGAAGACTCAAGACACAATTGTTGCTGCAAGATCTCCAGAAGATATTGACGCAAGGTGTTGCAGCAGTAGCTGAAGTTTGGCCCTGTGCAAGACGTTGCAGCAGCGGTCAAACCAGAATCCCTATTTTCTAGCAACTGCCTAACAACTCGGTTTTCAAGGGATTTAGTTGAAGACTGAAGACACAGCGTTGCAGCAAGACTCGTTGAAGACGCTGATGCAAGGTGATGCAATGGTTGTCCTGTCTGCGCAAGGCGTTGCAGCATCGATCAAAACAGATTTCCTTGGATATAGGAACCGACTTACCTCTCTCTTTTCAAGGGAGTTGGTTACGGTTTTGAGCCTATAAATTGAAGGAGTCTTCAGCACATTTCCTCACCTCTTCCAAAAAAACACTTTTTCGTCTTTTCTTCTTCGATTATTCTCATTTCATCTAGAGTGATCGAACCTTTCAACTACGAAGCTTTGTATCTGAACATATTCAGTCGTAGTTTGTTTAGTAGTGTTGGTTGGGTCGAGATCTTTGAATACGATATCTAAGGAATACATGTGTATGTCCGAAAGGTAGTCGACCGTATATTAAAGATCACATTTTGTAAAGACATTCGATCTTTATTAATCATTTTTGCCGTAAGGCACATTCGTATGGGTATAATTTAAATACCCATACAAGATTAATTTTGTTGTCTTCTCTTGCTTTTCATTTTTTGTGTGTGTGTGTGTGTTCGTTCGTTTGTTTTTTCACGATTTTCATTATTCCGCTGCACTCTTTTAATATCGTATCAGAATATACATTTATATATTTCTGGTATTATATATAATCCACTCAAACAAAGTAAATCAAATAATAAACGAACGAATTCTTTTTCTGCAACGCGCTGCCGCAACACCCCAGTTGTTGCTGCTGCTGCAGCGCTGCGTAGGGAGTGCTGCGTATTTCTCTATAATACCTAAGCACCTCGTCTTACAAGTGGTATCAGAGCCAACACTAGACTCACTTAGTGTTACGGTTTCTCTGATTTACTCACACACATTTTTTCAGACGCCTCGTATATCATGAGAACACCGGTTGTTCTTGATGGTAGAAATTATGGTTGTTGGAAAACTCGTATTGAAGCGAGGATTAAATCCAATGATCGTAATTCTTGGCTTTCAGTCCTTAAAGGTTGGCCACCACCCGAGGATGACTTACCGAACTGTGGTAAGCTTGAAAAAGCACAAGAAAAATGGTCCACCAATGAGGTTGCTGCAACCCCTGCCTTAGCATGGCAAAATGACTGCCTCACAGATCTTGCAGCCAGGGCAAGGGGTTTCACGTTTTTCGTTGTCTCAACTGATGATGATGCTGCATCGACTGATGTTGTTGTTGCTGCATCACCTGCATACACTAAGATAGGACTTCGACCATCTGAAATCAGAAAATCTTTGTGTATGCGCAGCGTCCCGTAGATGCACGTCTGCAACCGCTGCCGCACTGACATGAAAATTCCAACTTCACTTTGAGTCTTGCCGCATCAGAATGTCATAATAAAGAATGTAAAATCTTCCGAAGGCAGAGAGGATATCCAAAGCTCCGAGGTAACATAGACGAACCCACAAACAAAAAAAAAAATATATATATATATACGAAGGGTTTAGATTCAATGTACTCAGTGCCTAGGATATTCAATACATTCAATTTCTGCATCACGGTAAAATCATTAGAGAAGTATGTAGTTTATTTCATATGCAGCGTGTTGCCGCATTAGGAGACTTTTCACATCTCCTGTTTTTTTTTAGTTAGTTCTTCATTGAATAATTTATCTTAGAAGTCAACACACCGAAAAAAAAGGCAAAAAAAATAAAATAAAAATTCATTGCCGCAAGAAGCTTCGACGATGCCACAGCGTGCTTCCGCATTAGGCCCTGGTACTTCAATATTATGTCTGCGTTGCCGCAAGATGTGTGCCCTGCAGCTGTTCTCAAGAACAATGTGTATGGCCTGTACCTTTCATCACAAAAAGGGGGAGTGAAGTTCAGGAAGAGCAAGTGGATGAGCAAAGGAAGCCATTGCAGATGATGCATCAGCAAGGGGGAGCCACTGCAGATGATGCATCAGCAAGGCAGCCATTGCAGAAGAAAGTTATGCACAAGTGGATGAGCAAAAAGAGCTATTGCAGATGATGCATCAGCAAGGGGGAGCCACTGCAGATGATGCATCAGCAAAGGAGAGCCATTGCAAAAGAAGTTTCATAGATTTAATTATTCCTTTTTTATTGTTTATTTTAAATTGGTGTGATTCTCTTTTTAGATAATCTTTATCTATATTCTTTTTGTTAGGAAATAATCTTAGCTTGGAAGTAATTCACTAAGGGGGAGTCTTTTCTACCTTAGTGATAATGCTTAGATATTATCTTACACTTCTAGGTTAAGAGAGTTTTCATTGAGGGGGAGTTGTTCTTATGCTCTTCCTCATGTTTTGTGAAGAAAGATAAAAAGGGGGAGTTTGTTAGTGTAATATGCTACGCAGTGCACTGCCGCAGCGAGTCGCTAGACAATGCGATGCAGCAGCATACTTACACGTTTTTCTCTTTCTTCACATTGTGTACTGTTGTGCATCACATATATTATGTGTGATCTATTTAGCATGTGATCTAGTTGATTCATGCGTATATAGCAACCAACACTCGTCGAGCATTGAAGACCTTGGTGCTGCGTTGAGTGCTACTCATGCTGCAGCAAGATGACACTCATGAGAATGTTTGCTGAAGACTCAAGACACAATTGTTGCTGCAAGATCTCCAGAAGATATTGACGCAAGGTGTTGCAGCAGTAGCTGAAGTTTGGCCCTGTGCAAGACGTTGCAGCAGCGGTCAAACCAGAATCCCTATTTTCTAGCAACTGCCTAACAACTCGGTTTTCAAGGGATTTAGTTGAAGACTGAAGACACAGCGTTGCAGCAAGACTCGTTGAAGACGCTGATGCAAGGTGGTGCAATGGTTGTCCTGTCTGCGCAAGGCGTTGCAGCATCGATCAAAACAGATTTCCTTGGATATAGGAACCGACTTACCTCTCTCTTTTCAAGGGAGTTGGTTACGGTTTTGAGCCTATAAATTGAAGGAGTCTTCAGCACATTTCCTCACCTCTTCCAAAAAAACACTTTTTCGTCTTTTCTTCTTCGATTATTCTCATTTCATCTAGAGTGATCGAACCTTTCAACTACGAAGCTTTGTATCTGAACATATTCAGTCGTAGTTTGTTTAGTAGTGTTGGTTGGGTCGAGATCTTTGAATACGATATCTAAGGAATACATGTGTATGTCCGAAAGGTAGTCGACCGTATATTAAAGATCACATTTTGTAAAGACATTCGATCTTTATTAATCATTTTTGCCGTAAGGCACATTCGTATGGGTATAATTTAAATACCCATACAAGATTAATTTTGTTGTCTTCTCTTGCTTTTCATTTTTTGTGTGTGTGTGTGTGTTCGTTCGTTTGTTTTTTCACGATTTTCATTATTCCGCTGCACTCTTTTAATATCGTATCAGAATATACATTTATATATTTCTGGTATTATATATAATCCACTCAAACAAAGTAAATCAAATAATAAACGAACGAATTCTTTTTCTGCAACGCGCTGCCGCAACACCCCAGTTGTTGCTGCTGCTGCAGCGCTGCGTAGGGAGTGCTGCGTATTTCTCTATAATACCTAAGCACCTCGTCTTACAATATTGTTTATAATTAAGCTCTGGAAGCGGCTCAGGGGAGATGAGCAGCCTCCTGAGCAATTGGGTGCAAGCAGAGAATATAATGTCGATATGGTCCCCAAGGTACATTAATCTTCTCTTCTATATATTTAGTACTCCATGTTGCTATATATCTAAATCGATTTGTATTTTGTGATCAGTTTATGATGGCGAATGGAACGTTGGTGCGTGTGCTCATTCATACAAATGTTACCAAGTACCTCAACTTCAAGGCTGTAGATGGCAGTTTTGTCTACAATAAAGGAAAGGTACTTATGATCGATGATGCTTCTAAATTATAATTGCACTCTAAGTCTCTGACACGTATACTAAAAGTTTTCGTATTTCCTGTTTAATTAAATTTACGTACAGATCTACAAGGTTCCAGCCACTGATGTTGAAGCGCTCAAGTCCCCATTGATGGGATTATTTGAAAAGCGTCGAGCCCGAAAGTTCTTTGTTTTCGTTCAGGACTACGACGAGACCAACCCCAAGACTCACGGTGGGAAGGATTTGAACACAATGACAGCTAGAGACTTGATTGCGTCAGTTTTTTTCTTCATATTAATCATGCATTATATTTTAATTTTATCACAATGCTAACTTCATTAAAATTGTTTGATGTTCTTGACGCAGAAAATATGAACTGGAAGATAACACGATTGATTTTATCGCCCATGCTCTTGCGCTTCACACTAATGATAGCTACTTGGACCAGCCAGCTATTGATTTTGTTAAGAGAGTCAAGGTAGTGTTTGATCATCATCTTATATAGTATATAATAACCGCAGTCTATATATATATATCGACTTATATAGTAATTAACGACTTTTCTTTTTCTTTTTTGAAAAAAGCTGTATGCAGAATCCTTGGCGCGGTTTCAAGCGGGGTCCCCTTACATCTACCCAATGTATGGACTAGGGGAATTGCCTCAGGCATTTGCTCGTCTAAGTGCGGTTTATGGTGGGACCTACATGTTAAACAAGCCGCAGTGCCAGGTGGAGTTTGATGAAAATGGAAAAGTGATTGGGGTAACGTCTGAAGGAGAGACTGCAAAATGCAAGAAAGTCGTATGTGATCCGTCGTATTTACCTGATAAGGTACGTACGTAGATTCGGAAAGTATATATACTGTAGTTCGATCGAATCTGACATATGTAATTAATGTGATATGCTATTATTATTATTATAATCACAGGTCCAGATTGTGGGGAAGGTTGCCCGTGCGATTTGCATCATGAGTCACCCGATACCCGACACCAAAGAGTCTCACTCGGTCCAAGTCATTCTCCCGCAAAAGCAAATCGGCCGTAAATCGGATATGTAAGTTTACTAAAAATATACAGAGTTGATACTTTAATTACTTTTACCCCTTTTTTGTTAAATATTACAGGTATCTATTTTGCTGTTCGTACGCTCACAACGTGGCTCCGAAGGGAAAATTCATAGCGTTTGTACTTTCGGAGGCCGAGACTGATAACCCTGAGGCTGAGCTGAAGCCTGGGGTGGACCTTCTCGGGCCAGTGGATGAGATCTTTTATGAAACGTACGACAGGTCTCAGCCCACAAACGACACTGATGCTGATCATTGTTATATATCTACGGTATTAATTAGTTAATTTCGAGAGGCTTCTTATATATGTTCGTCTATTAATACAGCTAGTACATCTCAAGGGTGATTTTTTTTATACGGCATTGCAGAGTTATGATGCATCGACACACTTTGAGTCCACGGTAACAGATGTGTTGGACATTTACACAAAGATAACTGGAAAGGTAAGTTTTATCTTAATCACTGTACGAAGATTTTAGTAATTATAAGTTCTTAGATTATCCTTTTGTATGTTGTTGTGTATACTATTCGGTATGTATAGGTTCTTGATCTGTCAGTGGACCTGAGTGCCGCAAGCGCTGGTGGTGAAGGTGAACAATAGGCTCCTGCGTTTCACGGACTCCATTTTCATGAAGCGTTTGACGTTTACTACACGAGATTGAATGCCGGTTTACTACATGAGAAGTTTAATATGTACCAAGTTTCTTGATTTTCTTGGCAGTTCCCAGTCTTGAGTTTTCTTTGTTGTCTGGGAAATAGATAAGTAAATTAAAGTTTTTCAACTTATTAAGCAGTACTTGATTTGATTATCCTTTGTGGTGATTTGATTATCCTTTGTTTATTATACCATTTGCTGTTTAATTGGTTTAATGCTTGTAGATAATTAAACATCTAAGTAGTATTCATTACCAGGAAAATACAATATATACATTAATTATAAAAGATCATAACAGGGCATTTGGTCTAGTGGTATGATTCTCGCTTTGGGTGCGAGAGGTCCCGAGTTCGATTCTCGGAATGCCCCTTTTTGTGTCTGCGCATCTCAACTCTCTAGATATTATACTTGTATCATTCAAAATATTTTTGATTTATTTTTGTCAAATATAAACACATTATTGATTGAATATTACAAGTACATTTTGTTTCAAAGGTGAAAATATTGGCAACATCTTAGAATGGACGTTGACCGATATAATTCCCAGGTGGGTTATAGTTGCACGTAACAAACGTCCATCCATTCTTGCACAAAGCCCTTGCGCAGCCAACGCCAGTCGACTGGGCCCACACGACCTGCGTGTAGTGCAAGCATTCTCCTCCAACACAAATGTTAAGTCCCAAATCGTACAAGCTCTTTTCATCGACCCACATGTCCACAGCTTCCTTGGCAGTCAGGTTCGACGACCCAGCAGCTAGGTTTTCCCCGTACGGCCCTACTGAATGCTGCATCGCACAATCCTGAGATCGTGTGCGGGCGTATTCCTGAGCGTACGCCGCCACCTTGGGGTCCCACACCAGCGGTGGGACCCCAACCTGGGCTCGGGCAATGTTGTGGGCGTTGACAAAGTCTTGGGGTGAGTTTTGGGCACGTGCCAGATGGGTCAAGGTTGTTGTTAGGAAAATGCAGACAGAAATTATGGTTTTCGGAGAAGCCATGATTTGAAGGCTAGATGTGAAGTACGTGTCCTGGTCTTATTGGCAAAACTGGGTATTTGAAATTTGACAGATACTTCGTTTTCTTTTTGAGAAATAACATAAATGTGGGAAGAAACCTTTCTCAAAAAGAAAACAAAGATAGTTTATCTTGAAATTCAGATACTTTGTTTTCTTTGTTTTCTTCGTTTGTGTTTTCTTTTAATGAATTTATACTACCATTTGAATTTCGTTCCAAACCCCCCTATTCTATTTTCATCCATTAATTTTTCTAGTCAATAATAAACCTTTCTCTGTACCTCTTATTTGTTCAACTGACTTTTTCCTATCACCCATTCATCAAATGGTAAGTACTATATATCATTCAAATGGTAGTTTATTTCACAGCCGCTCATACAAAGAATAAGAAATAAAAATAGAGAAATAAAAGTGAACTAGAGAAACAAAATAAGGCAATACACTTTCAATCTGTACAAAAATCTTTTGATGGAGAATTTGCAACCTTGAAAAAACAACTCACGTTCAACTAGTTTTGCCCACATAGCTAGTTACATATGCTTCATCAAACAAAACATCGTTAACAATTTTGCAGCACAACTATATATGAGAGCCGAATAAGAGTGGCTGGCTCCAATTATTATTGGTGCTTTTTTGCAAGCAAGCCATGAATATAACATATCGTTCTGAGAAAAGAAATACTAGGAGTATAAAAGAATACCGATTCCATTGATCCATAAACTCCGATCAAAAGAATGGCCCTAAATATCGACTGTCGGATAAAGGCCTGGCATGGAATTACGACCACCACCGTTGTAATCTCCATAATAAGGCGAGTGCAGCTCACCAGAATGGGAAGACTTGCGAGACCTTGTGTTTTTGGGCGAAGCACTAAATGAGTCGGTCGAACCACTGCTCGTGTTGTACATGGACGAGGTTGGAAGCCCGTGGATCTTTGGCAGGCCCGTTGGATCAGTATTCAAGCTGTAGCCTCTCTCCACTGACTCAGCTTCAAGTGGCAGTTCATCCAGGGTCTGCATATGGCCAGAAACGCACATGCATGATTAGTAATAAAGAATATTTGACCTAGTTATAGAATCAAAATATCATTATCTTTTTAACATTATGGATAACCCTTGTGGATTTATTATCAAGGAAATTAGAACCTCAATAGATTAAATACATGATTAATACTTTGCCTAAATAATACTGTCATTTTTCCGACTTGGCTACAACAGTACAACATGCTTAGTAATCTCGATTATTTAATATCTCATTAAATTAATTATAGTGGTCCCAGGATATAGTTGAAAAGTTATCAACATAAAAAAAAGCTCAGTGTCAGCTCGCAATATATTTAGGAGCACTTACCCGGAATGCTTGCTGCAGGACCCGAAGTGTCTCTCGAGTCCGCTTTCTCTTCATGGCTATCTCATCTGGTTCCTGCAGCATTTCTTCGAACAAGTTGTCTCTGCTCAACACAGGTTACAAGCATCATCATCACCATCATCATCGTCATTATTATTTTTGTTTGATTTTGTACGCAATGTGGAAGAAATCCAATCATATGCAGCTACTTCCATTCAAAGAGAAGTAATGCAAATAGAGAAAGCCCACATAATACAGGGTTTCTACTTGATAACTTGAAGGGGTGAATGAGCAAGGAAATGTGAAGACTCTTAACACGGTTTTTTCTTGTTCTATCTATAGTGCATGGAAACAATATAATTACAAAAGAACATAGATTCCAACTTCAGTAATCAAGCTTCTGTCTCATCTACATTGTTTTCCATTTATCATTTGTAGCTTTATTTGAAACCAAGGCACCCACAAATCCAACTTCATTCATATTATACTTTTGTTTATTATCCAGTATTCTATGAGCTTCAACCTGAAGTAACAAGTTTCTGGAAACAGAACATACCTGTAAAGCTTCTTGATGAAAACATTGTGGAGCTCACGCTTAGTATGGTTTACCTGCAATTTTAAAAATCATGGCAAAAATTCAAATGTCCACGGCTACAATTATAACAGGTCAACTAATAATGAAAGTTCCATCGGTAAACATGTACAACATATCTTAAAACACATTGAGAGATAAATCAGCTAAATAAAAGACTCCCAAGTACATTTTTGAATGCAATGAGAAAAGTTCATTTAAAGAGCTTATACGCTTTTTATGTCCGTTTTGTTTGTTTTTTTAAAAGCTATAAGACAAAAAAAAAAGTTTTTTAGAGCTCAGAAGCAAGCTCCTGTAAGTTAAAACTCACAGACTATTGATCAAATCAAGCAAAAAGTACAGCATAAAACAGTTGATAGAACAAAGGGGTGGACAATTCAAGAAATATGATAAATGATTACCAGAAAATGCATAATTGCTTTTGGTACTGAATCCTCGACATTCTTCCGTACAATATCATAATATGACCGTAACAACAGCTTTGTAACAGCTATCTCAACAGCCTCCTGCTCTGAGTGGGTCTCCGGGGGCCTCAATACGCTAGGGGGCTAGGAAAAATAGTAAACCAACCACTCAGTACGAAGAAAGAGATAGGACCTCTTAAACAATATTGTTTTACACAGGAGATAATAATCTGGATACCTCTCTCAAATGAATAGTTGAGGAACCCTGATCCATGATGTGAATGATAGGTTCACTAAATGGTTTGCTGGTTGAGTTCTCTTTCACAGATGAGCGATTATCATGGCTGCCGAAGATTGAAGATATTCCCCAATTCGAACCAGTATTGCTAGCTGGTAAATAATTCATAATTGTAATTTCAGGATTACCAATTAAGTATGGCTTGTAATATCATTTAGTGTCCTCGGGATTAAACGATCTCCTTATGCGAATGGGAGATTTATGAGTTGCATATTATGTGCTCCATTTATTTCCATTGTTAAGCAGAATAACTTCCCGTGTTCCTGTTAATTAGTTCTTCCAATTTCAAGTAAAATAAAATTTCTCACACACCTGTAAATTTGTGAGTTATGTCTATTATCCCCTCACCATCAGATACTTTTGAAAATGATAATTAATCAGAAGGGATTAGTTATTTAGAAGTGTCAATAAAACACATTCACACATGCCTTAAATACTGATTCATTTCAGTCAATTATTTTGTTGTCCTGTAATAAATGAAGGTGCAAAATTTTGGATTATCCAAGCAAAAAAAGTGTATTTTAACAGAATTACAATGTTTATCCACACAAAATCAAACTGACAAGACACGTACCGGGAGATGCTGTTTTCTCAGCGTCTGCAACAGGCCGAACACTCTTTTTGCCAAAGAAAAGCAGCAAACAATGCAGTAAGTCTTTTTAAAATTTTCAATTTATACATACATAATGTGTGTGTGTGTGTGTGTGTGGAGGTTGGAAAATTCAAATTTTGAATGCACTCAAGGTATTTGCCAGCAGAAAAATTACCTGATCGGGAACAATTCCATTCACTTGGCGGGCAAGAATAGCACGGGATTTTAGGCTTCTCTCTGAATTTGGCGCTTTATCTGAATCTACTGTATCCTGATTCATGAACAAATATGATGCAATGGCAAACAGGTCATGTTAAGAGAAAAGGAAGAGAAACAAATCTATCGGTACAGAAAAGTACCTTCTGCTTTGGCATTGTGGCAGTTCTAGAAGACTTGGTCTGTTGTAATGCAGCTTCTACAGCTTTACTACCACCAATAAAATTTGGATGGGAAGTGTTTATGTAATCCATCTAAGATAAGACATGATTATATTTTAGCAATTTATAATACAGGAATAATATGTGTACAAGAAAACTAAACCACATTCAGTATCCAAAGCTCGTAGGTCACAAAAATGATCAAATTTCACCATTTGATGCAAGTCAAAATTGTTATATCCGACGAGGTAAAAATAATAATGGACATGGTAATGCATACCTCCATCTCAATAATATGACCAATCATTGTCTCTGAAGGATCAAGACCTTCTCGCAAGAAATTCCCTATGACCTCATCCATGCGTTTTCTTAGGACAGGAAACCGTTGCATTTCGTTAGCCATGCAGCGATGGCTCATCTAAAAGAAAAACGGAAAAATTTCCAGATACAATTAAAAAATTTACCAATCTACTAATATTAAGTTTTCAAACATGTACCTTAATTAGCTCATCATATATAAATCTAGCGCATTGAAGGCTCGGATCCAACAAACGGGCTATTTGTCTTCTAATCAGAACTTCAAATGGGACCTACATGTTTGTGATATTGCGCGTCAGAGACTCTTATGAAGCAATTGCACACATTACAAGTAAAAAAAGAAAGTGTTCAGGTAAAACCTACTTCTGGGACAAATAATGCTGACTTGGGACCAGTTGCATTTTGAATGGCGGTACGGATGTCATCATCAGTTAAATCCTCACAAGGATCTACTTCCTGCAGAACGAGAAGAGGGGTTCATCACATCTTACAAAAGTTGATAAAAAAAAATTATACCAACTAATTTGTTGGAAGCAAAAGCAAAATTTCTTTCTTTTTCCTCGTGTTTTCATTCTCTGATTTCCACAATTTAAAAAAAATTGCATGCAGCCTTGACTTGTCTACAAGTAATTTCAACTTGGAAAATGATTGCTTATATATGAGCTTTTCTCAACATGAGAATAACTGAACGAACAACAAAAAAACTATAGCAATGTCCACAATATGCAAATCGAAAGCACAAACCTCCAAGCTCTTGACGAATATATTTTGGAAAATGTAATGAACCCTTGCTCCACCAGATAGTTCAGATGTTGACATTTCTTCATTTTTCCCTTCTACCATCGAGGAAAATGCTATTCCAAAAAAAAACAGAGGCGTGTTAAGTAAGCTGGCACCCAGAAAATATTTTGGGGGCAGTAATCAACGATAAGCTTGCACATATTTTTCATGCTTGACTACATTATTACACAACCCCGTCCCCATTAACTACTGAAATTGCCAGCTAGGGAAAATAATGTGGTCAGTATTCAGGATACAAGGTTAACATAGATAAGATCTGGGAATATGTTCTTCATCAAGTGCACGGTCATGTATATGACACGAGAAATATACAACATTAACAGAATAATGACATTCATTTATAAAATATAAGCAGATGAGCCGTGTGATGCCCAAACACCAAACTGATCATGATTCAAGAGTGGCTAGATTTTTACAGCCCAAGTACAGGAATATATCATGGGCATCTACACGATGATATAAAATAGGAATTTGTGCACAATTGGATCCCTGATTTGGTTTGCAAATATGAACAGACGCGACATACCTTCAGAGTACTTTGAAAGAATGCTTAGCAGCACCGCACCCTGTCCAGACTGTTAACCATAACAAGGTCAAAACTTATGAAGTAAGATAACTGGTTGATAACATCTAGCGATAATGGATAAAATTTCAAAAAAAAAAAATTAAGCCAGTTGCATTCTCCATTGCTAAGATAATCATATTAAGGGGAAAAACTCAGTGGCAGAAAAATCTAAGCCAAAAACCTAAGCATCAGCACAAAACTCAAATCAAACTTAGCTGCAACCAAAAAATCAAGAACAATTCATAATGTTGAAAAAAAACCTTATTTTCAGTAATCTCCCCATAGCTAGCATGCTCCTTTGCAACAGAAACCAGTGCGGCACTAATGCGAGATTTCAACCCTGGAAGAACTGTCTTTATATGTTGTACCAGAATCTGTTATAATAGGGTCAATAAGAAAACTTGTGTTACCATATAGCTCAGAGTATGCAAGAGACTCAAATAGAAACCAAACAGAAATTTGAAGAGTTTGGTTAAGCAGAAACTGATGTTTTGTTTATCGGCAACAATCAAATAGGGTATAAATTTTTCATTTTAACCGAACACCGAGTAAACAAAACCAAATAACTATAAACCTAGGCCCAATGAGAGAATTGACATGATGGCCCAATGCAGGTATAAATGGCCCATTTGTAGCCCATTTGTCAAGATATACATATCTATGATTAGTTGTCATATTGCTGAGACTAAAATGAACGAGCAGAGCTCTCACAAAAAATATGGATTATAATAAGTTTGTGTTGCATACAATCTGACTATCTGAGAGAACTCCCAAACACTGTATACCTGGTTCAACTTCTTGGCCAACTGAGGGACCCCACAACGCTCAGCGAGATCACTGTATACCTGCAAAGAAGATATGCAAGTCATGTTGATAAGAATTGGGAAGGGGGTAGATATCAATCAGCAAATCAAGTAGGTCATGTTCTAACTGGTCGACTGCGAAAGAACTTGTCCTCAGCTATAAGAGCGTCCTTGATGCTTCGGTTCAGCAGAATATCCTGCTCAATTGTGAAAATAACCATCAGCAATATGCAGCACTAAATCAGTAAATTGACATTTGCCAATAGTCTAAACACTGAAAGAGAAGAAATAGAATAAATATATATAAACACACATAAGATCCAGCTCAAGGAAAACTATTGCTCAAACACAGAATCTCGCATAATTCGAGTTAATATTCTAAAGTATACAAAATGATAGCATCTACCACTCACTGAGAAAAATCACAACCCACAAGTTTACAACAATACTTGATATTATTGGCTAGCCGGAAAATAAGTGGTACCTCTTGGCAACGATTAACAACACCAACATAACCCAGCCGAAGAGGAATGGCTTTTCCCAGCAAAAAGTTGCGGGCATCAGTACCCCTGTCCATAATATCCAACTGAAATGGTAAAAAAAAAAAAAAAAAGGTGATATGAGTACATAAGCAAATCGTATCTACAAGTACACCAAAAAAATAAATACAAAGTTGATATAACACCTTAGTAATTACACCTATTGTTCTGTAACCTGCAAGCATAAAGTTTAAAACATGAATTCCATAATCCCAAGTGTGGTAATTGTATGGTGTGGACTAAAGATCAAGCATGGAAAATATATATTAGGTCTACCATCAGGGTCAGCAATTCCAGCCATTTGAAGTGCATCTGAGTTTGCCAGATCTGAATTCGCTGGTGTAACGGCCAGTATCAAGCAACTTGGACGCTTAATATATGACATAATCATTGTCCTAATACGTGCTTCAATGTCAGTTGGTTGATCACCAACAGGGACTTTTGTTAAGCCAGGCAGATCCACAAGAGTAATATCAAGAACATTTGGGGAGAAAATCTTCAAACGTATCTGTTTGTCTGAAACACCTTTATTTCCTCCAGCTTCTCTGTCTGTTTCGGCCTGACAAATTTGAGAAGATAAAGCATTAAAAGACAGTCAATAAGGCATGCCAGCATAAGTGCATCCTTGTATTAATTTGAATTGGAATTAAGCTAAAAAGATGTTTCCATCTTCTAGTATCGGTTTTACTATTTATTTACTCTCTTCTCGTCTCTTGAGACAATATATAATCCCTCTCTCGCTATCTTATAGACATTCCTGCAAAATGCTGCATCCTAATTGATTTTAGAGTTACATAATTCAAGTTATTATCTATGTCTCAATATTCGTATTCATGAATCATAATAGCTCTCTATGTCCTCGACCTAACCCAAAATTACCCACAAGCCAATTGATTCTGGTTTCAAGCACCATAAATGATTTATATCAGTTTTCCGTTTCAAAATTAGCAAGCGGGGAAAGGAAACCTAATTCCTGGAAATAATTACCTGAATTTCAGGCAAGCTCCTGCAATTCAAAAGCCTAATCTGAATTCTAGTCTTTATATCTAGTATCTAAGACATGATAAAACACTACAGTCTAGAATAACAAGAAAGCGAAAATAGCACCTGAATCTCCTTCCTAATATCATTGAATTCGAAGAACTTCTTCCCCGGCAAATGCAAAAACTCTCCCCACTCCTCCTCCGTACCGTCAGCCTTCCTCTTCCTCTGCACGAGCTGCAGCACCAGCGGCCGACGCGTGCAAATATCATTCCCGCGCGGGAGGAAATCTCGCCCAACCAGCGCCTCCAATACACTGGATTTGCCGCTGCTCTGGCTTCCGACCACCGCCACCTGCGGCAGCTCGATCGTCGAATGGCTTCCGAGCTGCGCGAATATGTCCTGTAGCTTGTTCACTATCGGTATCACCGATTGCCCTAGCGCCGCCGCTGCCGAAGACGATGCGGTGTTGTTGGCCGCCGCCGATTGCTCTTCCGCCATATAAATCGATTGTGTTGATAATTGAAGTTCCAAGTTATGTTATCTGAAATGGGAAATTCGGGATGATCTGGTGTTGAAGATCTGGAGTAAGTGTTGAAACCCTAGATAAGGGTTTGTGTGTATCAACGCGTGATTGCAGGTGCTGGATGAGGGAGGGTTTGAGTTTAGTTTTTTCAGGATTCGTTCTCGTTCCGCCAGAGAGAGAGAAGGGGGACGCTAAATAATTATATACGTATATGACTATTAGTTCGGTAGTTTTCGGACATAGCGGTGCATTGGTGTAGCCGTGTAGGTGGACTGATGGTGTTTTGGCTCAAACTGGTGAGCCACTTATGGTCAAAAATCAAAATAGTTTAATGGTGTGGTGTATTGATTTATTTATTTATATTAATTTTCTTATGTTTGTAATTTTTATTTGAGGTAAAAGAATAGTGAATTATATAAAAAAAAAAATCAATTGATATCAAAATTAATGATATAATAAGTTGATAATTATTTGAATTTTAATTTTACAAAAATTAAAATATGAAATGAATAAATAATGAAAAATTGAAAGATAACAATAATTTAAAAATATATTTAATAATTATTTTTAGTGTAATAATTATGTAAAATATATATTATTAGTAGACAAATATTTATATAGTAATTAATATTTGTTATAAAAAGAGTAAGAAATTAAATGGAAATTTTAATAAAATAAATTATTAAAAATATAATATTTGATTGGTCAAACATTGAATAATATTAAAATAATTATTTCCATAATCAAAATTAAATCATAAGATAGATATTTTATTTAGGATAATTTAGAGAAAAAATAAGAATGAATTTTTAATTTTTAAAAAAATTACATAGTTTAGCTTTTTATTAAAAAAGGTAATTAATTTATTTCATTTATATAATTAAATACCATGATCTTTAATATAATCACATTTTAGGTAGTGTAATGAAATTTGAATAGTCTTTTTTAACCTTTGTATTAAATTAATTGTAAATGATTATTATTACATACCTTATATAATTTATTGCATATGAAATTTTAAACGTTTTAGCTCAAGATTTTTCATATCAATCATAGAATCTTTTTTCGGTAAGTAATTTAGGTAATTGAGGTTTGAGATTTGAATTTTTTCCAAATTTTCTTACTAACTAGCCGTGATCTTTCATCTCTAATTCATAGGTAGTGTTTCTCTAGCCGTAGTATTTCTCTCAATCACGGAATTGATCTTGTTCTTGATCGAGGTAGTGTTTCCTCTTTAACCTTCAGACAAATCGTTTTTTTCATTATTTTTGCTTGCTGTGGAATTTTTACTGATCGGGTCTCTCTGATATTTCGATCAATCAAATCAAAAGTGACATGCAATTAAAAATTGTGCAGTGGTTTAAGATTTTCGATTCAAATCTATGACCTGTGTTTTTTTATAGTTGTTTACTTCAATTCGGTCATCAAATGTCAACTGTCATATATGAAACAATTTAGGTCGTCGGTCGTTATTGGTTTCAGGTATTGGGTCGCTATTGAGACATAGTGTATTTGTTAAATTCAACACTATGAGTTCAAGATTTGAGCAACAGACTATTAACTCCCGAAAACCGTGATTGCTTTAAGGGGCGCCGAGTTCAACGAAACCGGCGTGATCTTATCCTGTGGTGCTTCCTTGCTTTTCCAGGAAGGCGAAGTCGCTACTTTCTACTGCTCTTTCATCAGCAACCTAACAATGGAAATCAGCGTCCTTGGGGCCAACGGGTACTTACGGGTACATGATTTCGTAATACCTTTCCGAGAAAACGTGGGACCATTTTACGTGAATGCAAACACAAAATTTGCCGAGCTTTTGATTGGGATCGAGCCTGCACCGATCGAGCACCTTGTTCCTACAGGTCTTCCTCAGGAAGCCCTCATGGTGAAGGAATTTTTGAGTTTAGTGGGGACGATGAAAGAACATAGCTCGGTTACCGAGAAGAAATGGCCGACTATCAGTCGAAAGACGCAGGTGGTGGCCTGTTGAGGTCGCGTATTACTGGCTGAAGATGTCGACCATTCTGGTGGCAAAAGCTTGAAAACATGATCTTGATACAATAATTTATGTGTAATATAATTATCATCAATTTTCTTTTAATTTTCATTTCTAAATTTGTGTAATACAATTATTGTTTTCGTTTTAGTTTCTTAATACACTTAAGAGGTCCTCTTCTAGTTTCGTTCTTACAGTAACTGAAACTTCTTAGGTATATGGTAGATTAGCCGGCCATATGAACTCCTCGACGCACGGGTCCCGGTGAGCGAGGTTAACTATGGAGGCCAAAATATGTTGGCAATAAGAATGTTTACTACCCGTGAACATAAGAATGTTTACTACAAAAAAAGACATCAGCATCTTCGGACGTTGATATTTACTATGTGGTTCCCACAAAGGAACTCGTCTTTCAACAGTCCCTAAACTCATGTTTATCGTTTGGTTATGGATATAATAACAATAGTTATCTTACTCAGAGTTTAAGGTAAAGAAGATTATGAAGTTCCAGCTATCATTAGGTTGTCATACTACTTGACATTGAGCTCATCATTAGATTGTCATTTATTGTTTGAAGACATTGCTAATGGTTTTGTTGGTAGTGTGTGTATTATCTATTCCCACAGAAACATTTACGGCTGAATTCATGTATGATGATTGGCTATGAACATTCATTTATCTATTCCCACAGAAACATTTACGGCTGAATTCATGTATGATAATTGGCTATGAACATTCATTTATCGTTTTGCTCAAAAAGCACGACAATATCAATATCGAGAACAAACGATTGACATGCAAATGAGCATTAGGTTGCTCAGATTAACATATTATTTGTTATGTTAAATGTTCATTGTTGGTTAATTCCACTACTTCTAGTTGTGACATCAAAAAATATGAATTTTACGAGTTCTGATTTTATAGGGCAGTGTATTGAATAGTTCTATATGTATCAGGTGATTTTTAGTTACTTGAGCGTCATGTGTTTAAGCACAAACTATTATTTGTCGGGGTTAACTTTGATAGCATGTCTCAGGTTTACAGTTATAGGTAAATTAACCTGTGACATTTATTTTTCATCTTAACTTACTCTATAGTTTATATGATACATATGTTTTGTTTTGAATTGGCGTATGTTGTTTACAGGATCCAAGCCTCTTACACATTGAACACTGCCATTACAAAGATTCAATGTCAAACTTCAATGACAAAATATCAAAATCATGTGTCAAACATTTCAATGTTAGACTATTACTTTCAAACTCTAAAAGTAAATTTATCTGATAGTGAACTGATAACCCAAATATTCAAGGAAAACTCAAATGCATAGCTACCAAAATGTTGTGACAGTCATTCAAATGACAGAGTATCACTCAAAACTAATGCACATAAATATAAGGTTCTTATTTGAAGCTCCCACAACCTACTTATTATTGTTTTCATAAAATAAAAATAGCTTCAACGATCTTCCTAACGGGTTACCCTCCAGTACTTCGAACTTCTTGCAAATCGGTTGACAAGGTGAACTCTTAAACGCATAGCCTTTGTGTCGTCAAACGCACAACCCACATAATTTTCATGTGGAAGGAAGTCCATGTAGTGCATCACATACACACCGCAATTCAGGCTGTCGTTGAAATACATTGTTAGTATATAAACTGTCAACAATATATGGTACAATTAAATAAGAGTATTATGTAACTTATTCAACTTACGATCCGAAACCTTCTTAGGGACAAGTTTATTCTCATCAAAGAGTTTGAATTCCGACTTGTAGATTTCCTGCACACACTTTATAGTGAGAATCTCTTTCTCTGTCAAAGCATCCCGATCCATCTTCAACGTAACATTCGCGCTCCCCAAATAATCGTACAAAAGCTCAAATATTAAATTGTGCATTGCCACTGTATCCAAATTTTTGCCCGCTACCTGTATACGATTAAACGGTATTAAGATGTAGATCAAAAACATTTTTTCTGGAAAAAAAATTGCATGAACTAGTTTAAACCATCAACAGTTGCACTATGGTTGAAGATAAATTACATTTAACTTTTCAGTAAACTGTGAAACCAATCCAGGACACAATGTATAGTGATGTAGTCAACTAATAATTACAGAGTCTGAGTTAAAATACGAGTTAAAAAATAAACAGTGTAATCAATGTTATGTCCATGAACAAGTGTTCTAATAAAGTGTTATGGCCATGAACAATTTGTAATTAGTGTTTCTATTAATAGTGATCTACTTGTGTGTGAAAAATTAAACACGTGTATGCATCTAAAACTACTAATAACACGATTCAAAAGGTTCAGTGTGTTATAGATTATGAGAGTAATATCTTAATTTGTTCATGAAAAGATTCTGCAGTGTATGTAATAGACTCTGAAGATGGGAGTTAAACCATTACTTATCAGCAACCAATCTCATAATGTAATAAAGGGCAAAATATTGGCAACTATAGGTGTTATGTACACTTATCTACAATTTCTAGCAAACAACTCGTGTGTAAACGATTAAACACCGTTACGCATCTAGACCTTGATTATACACTACCCAAAAAGGTATAATGTTTAAAAGAGATTCTGAAGCTTGACCTATCACACTACTACAATACTTGTTTTTTGAACTAGTCGGAGAAAAGTTTGATTTTTGAACTACCACCTACACTTTACAAACAAATGCAGTGTGTAATAATTTCTCACATGCAGTTAAACCATTTTGAATCATCACACAAGCCAACACTGTTATATAACAGTTCACCAATTAAAGCTTGAATAACATTGTTATAAAGGTTAGTGAATGAAATAGATTATACTCACCCCAAAAAGGTAGCGTTTGAAAGATATTCTGAAATTAACCTATCACACTACTACAATACTTGTTTCTTATAATAGTGGTACAAGTTTTTATTTTTGAACTACCACCTACACTGTACAAGCCGATGCAGTGTATATAATAGTTCCTCTTGCACTACCATATTAGGTATATTGAACTACCAACTACGCTGTGCAGAAACACACAGTGTATGTATTAGATTCATAGACTGAGCTTAGCCATTTGTGAGCATATACCACAAGGCACAAAAAAAAATTGTTGTCACGGACAAAGATTTAGTTTTCTAACTATTAAATAATTTAATAAACTCTTTTTTTGTAAACTATTTCACTACTTTATCCATTTATATCTACCAAAAGAAACATCAGAATAATAGTAACAGTGTATTTATATATTGTAACTAAAATTTGTTATGTCACTGGAGAAATTTGAGTTATTGTACTTGTATGTAAAATAATTAACTACTACACTGTGCAATAGAAGTATCAATGTATATAATAGTTTATGACTCAATCGATGTATAACATGTGTGTGTTAAGTATACGAACATGTCATATATTTTGTATCTTATAGCTTTAAAACCACTTGATGGATTTTGAACTATCATATATATCAAATTATTTTTATAGTCTCTAATGCAGACAATAGAAACAAAAATAAGATTCATAGTGTATAATCTGATTTTAAAAGTTTTAAGACATCATAAACACTATAGGTGGACATCTCAAAAAGTAGGCAAGATTAAATCAGATACCTAGCTTTTTTATATAGATGCCAGATACCTAGCTTTTTTTGAAACTTTGGGGGTGTTTATATCCCTTCCAGCTGCTTCCTCTTTTGCGATTTTAGCAACACCGGCTTAGGCTTATTCTTTGCTGCAGGTTTTGACAACTATTTGAATTTCTAGTTTTCAAATTTTGATTGAAGATGGTTACAGACAATTCGTTAAAGGAAATGTGTAAAATACCTTAATCTCTTTTGCCAGGGGAGACAATGATACAATGTCGTTGCTACGAAGTCATTGCCCAGTTTCCTCTTGGTCGTTCTCGAATACGCCTCGCGGTTTTGGGCTTTCTTTTTCAAAGACTAGGATCTAGTAGTCGGAGACATTGGTTGATATGCCTGTTTCAATTGGCAAACATTATAAAATGTGTGTTCACAAAAAAAACATCAGACTACATGAACAACCCGTTAAGCTTCTTGTTTGGTTCTATTTATTTGAAGCCATACCATCCAACTACTAAAATCTCCAACATCACAGATTTGTAATACTCTTTCAAACTTCAAAGTACTATAGCATGTTGAAGTTATAAATTTGGAAAAAATGAACAAAATTCATAACGGGCTATTCAAGAATCAGATGTCATTCTTCAAACTAAATTACAAACACATTGACAAACAAACCTTAAAACGACATATTAATCCGTATAGAAGACTAACTAAATGTCCCCATATCAAGTAAAATCTTATGACTTACCTTCGTAGCAGGAGCCTGGAGGTCAAAATCCCTTTTCATTCCTCGTGGAAGCAAACCATGCTTGTTTCACTTCTAAGTCATTTTCAATCCCAATGCAAAGTTCAAAGCCAAAAAATTTAGTTCGTAACTCAAGAAAGTAACAAATACTCTGTTAAAGTAGACGGACAAAAAAAAGTTTTTTGATCTCCACATTAAAAGCATGACAATTACACCGTACACTATTTACTACACTGCCAAAACAAACCTACCGCAACCACAAACAATTACACAATACACTATTCGTCTCTCCATCTGGAAGACTACCATAAACCGAAGGACATAGCATTTAGTTTCTTACTACCACAAAATTGAGACCATGGATTCGAACGCAAAAAGGGCCAAGAAATTGCGTGGAATTAAAAAACCCAAAATCTATCACCCTAAATCTTGAAGGCCCTATAAACGCATATAAAGGAACCAAAACTATTTGCACTGGAAATTATGAAAATAAAGAACGGATGAATAACAAATCACTTGTACGGTTTCACAAAATAAAATTCAAGCTAAAAATTACAGATTTGAGTTGATTTAAAAGAACGGTTCAAGAACCATAAATCATACATGCAATGATTTCGAGAAGTACACTATGTCAATTCAAACTCAGAACAAGTAGGCAACGGATGAATCAAATCCCAAATCCAAGAACCCTAAATAAAGTATGCAATTTATTCATCAAAACTTTGCAATTGAGAAATTTAACACAGAAAAATTACCTTAACACGATTACCTTCGAAGGTTTGAGAGGAGGACAAACAACGTCGACGACACTGCCGGAGAAATTTGTGCTAGGATGTGGGTTTTGCGTTTCTGGGGTATTACCGTGTATAAATGTTGTAGTGTACAGTATTTGTTATTATGTTTCAGTTATATAGAAAGATTGTGATTTACTACTAGGATACCTTTTTTTTTTGGTAGTGTCTCTAATATGGTAAGTGTATATTTAAAAGCATCAATTAATATATACTATATAATTTGTCAATAATGAAATATATTTATCATTTTAGTAATTAAAAGGTTTGTTTGGGTAATTCTTATTTTTTTACAAATAGTGTAAAGTTTGTTCTTAATATGTATTTTAGAGTAAGATATTTACCCTTTTTAAAAATCTCCCATTTATAAATAATTTTGAGTAACTACTCAGCTCGTCTTATATCTTATACTCCTAAAATCCTAATTCATACAAAAAAAAAACATTTTTGTCACAATAAGTTAATTTGGGCAAACTAGCTCTTATTCGGTCAATTCAGTTCTGATGAATCTCCCTTTCAGAAAGCCTAAGCAGAGTTGCTTCCATACTTCGGCATCCGGTTCTCCGATTTCCAGCTTTGCCTTCACCTCCTTACTAAAAGATTCCTGTACGTAGTTTAAAAAAAAAATAAACATCTCGTAAAATTATGTACTGGTCAATATATATTCATGAACAACAACACGCATTTATATATTGCACTTCACCTCTATGATATTGCGGTTGAAAAGTCGATCAATTAGGTGCATCAAGATGTCCTTATTGTACTCAGGGTGACCCTGGATTCCCAAAACATGATCACCATAGACGAACATTTCGATCCTGGTCTTGTTAGAGGATGCCAAAATCTCCGCCCCGGAGGAAGCTCGCACACCTAATTATAAAGTGATTGTAGAATGGAATCCAATGTCGAAATAATGATAATTAATTAATAAATACCTCGTCCATGTGGCACTTAACGATTGAAAGGGAAGCTGCAGGAGGCACGTTCAAAGAAGACATGACTTGTGATGCGTGCAGATTAACCTTAGTGATTCCCATGTCCCATCCCGTGGCCGAATGGTCGATTCGCCCGCCCAGCGCTCGACCCAATAACTAATCTCGACACAAAAATTTCAGTTAAAACACTAATTCAGGTTCGTTAATAATTATTACTACAGTAGTAGATTTATTACCTGATGACCAAAGCAAATGCCGAGAATCTTCCGTTTCATGGAAATGAGTTTATGGAGCAGGGCGAGTAGTTGGCAGACCCAAGGGACGTCTCCGTTGGCGTCGGTGCAGCTACCGGTGATGACGAAGCCGTAGTAATCCTCGACAACTTCTTCCGAGGGGAAAACGCCTTTGGCAACCTCGTACACGTTCCAGGTTTCGCCGGCTTCCTTGAGCATCCGTACGTAGACTCCGTAGTAGCCGCCGTACGTCTGTCTCGTGTAGTCGGAATCCTCCGCGCACATCAGGATCGCGAACTTCCGACCTTCCATTCTCGCTCCCTCTATGTATGTATACGGTATTTACGAAGTGATAAGAATAATTAATTATGAAAGCGAGAAGGTAACATATAAATACGTTAAAACTACGTTATATATTATGGTAACGAATTAAATATAGAACGGGGAGTATATATATATTGCAAAACAAATATTGTATTTCTTTAATTTTTGTAGTAGATTATGTGTGAAATATGGAAATTTTCTATTTCAATCACAAATATTCCAAGATGGAAATTTTCTATTTCAATCACAAATATTTCAAGATTTGTTTTCAAATTTATTAACAATATTGTATATTGTCCATCGACTACCGGAATGGTTAACAAATCGAGGACGACAAAGGTGTCACGCGCAGTCGGGTAACTAGTCTCCGTTAAAATTTGTCGGCATCAAACGAAAACACAATAATTGAAGCCACATGAAATTGTACATATTAACAAATACACTCTTAATTGATACACAAAATTATACTATTTCTTAATTTGTATCTCTCTTACAAATTTTCTGACACATTAAGATCAAACAAAAGGCTCATAACAAGAAATCGTCATTAAAATATAATTATTCGTTCAAATTACCAACTTTCAATTAAAAAAAACTGATAATATGTAAGACCAAAAACAAACTGATAATTGGTTCATCTGAATATATCATTCCACTAGGTACGTACATTACTTACATTTCGAATCCGGCCCGATCACTAAAATCGGGTCGATACATTCGTGTGGGTCGGGTTTCCCCAATTCATGAGTTTTCAGCCCTAATTTTAATTTTACAGTCAGTCTCAAAATCCCGTCTCGTCTATGAGGTCAAAATCTCAGCACGAACATCTCGCAGGCGATGAAGAAACTTCGTGGAAACACACCTCCTACATGTCCACTGTTATATCCGTATTCTAATGGCCGATCAACCTGGTTGACCTTCTGTCGTTTCCTCCACTCCTTTTTTTTTTCCATTTCATAAATTTGTTTATAATCGAGTTCTCGATCCCTCTTTTTTCGTGGATTTCCTGAATTTTTTTCTGTAAATTATTTTTCCTCAACTGTGTGAATAAGTCGAAGTTCAGAAATGGAGCTCGATCACGTAGACGACGACACAGACAGAGAATCAGCAGCAGCGCCGAGAAACCACCGGCAGAAGGCCTATATTTTCGACGGCGACGGAAACTACTACAACAAGGAATGGGACCTTCTGGAAGGCACCGGCAAAGAGTTCTGCTGGTACCACGTCGAGCTCCCGAGGGAGAATCAGAAGCTCTCTCGGTCCGCCCAGCACCTGATCTCCGTCCTCTGCCCGCCCCTGAAGCTCCAAGACATCCTCTCCCTCGTCAGCAGCGGCCCCTTCTGCGGCCACGTCGGCGGGGCCCTCGTCTTCCGGATCAACTCGCCGGGGCCCGCCTCCGGGAAATTCACCTTCAGAGTGGCTGCCCGGATCACAGAGAACTCGGTCATCACTGTGTCCCTGGGCCGGATCCCGAGGCTAGGGTTCTCGCCCGTGAACGCATCCCTGCTGTCAGAGGTTCCAGTCGTGGAGGGTCCCGCCGGAGAAAGGAAGGATATGAGGGGTGGGATGGTAATTAGGGAGCACGTGCTCGATTTTTTGCTGACGATGAACCATTCGGAGGAGGCGGATAATCCGGTCCCTAGGTCCGTGCCGAATCTAGTGGTGCACGTCGTTGATACCCACGTGGATCACCTTCAGGACGCGGTGACAAAATTCGAGATCGAACTCGACTCCGTTGAATTCGAGCTGGATAGAGGTATACATATTTTTTTTTTTCTTTATTAAGGAAACAGTGGATTATTGTTTAATGTGTGGATGTAGGTGGTTTTGATTTGAAGAAGCAATTGTTAGATGATAGGAAATTCCCGAAAATGCACCTCGATTTGCAGCGCCTGTTGCAGGTAAATACAACTGTTTTGTGGAATGCGTTAAACGTGACTCTCTAAGTTTGTGTTGTAACTAACACCCTTTTCTAAGCTTTATTCATATACTTCCATTGTTTGGGTCAGATAGTAGTGAAGTTCGGTTGAGAATCTTCATCGAGAATTCAAGATAAAAGCTTGAGCATTTTATTTTTGTTCGACCCAGGCACCGAGCAGAATGACTTGCCAAAGCTATAAATATCGTTATAAGGGATAATAACTACAAAACCCACAAGGTTTTGAGAATTTGTGAAAAATCCTTGAGCTTCGTACGTTGATCCGTTTTGGCTTACTTTGAAAGTGCTATGATAGGAAAAAGGACAATGTTTATTAAAACAAATACTATCAGTCTATCACCTCCTTAGATTTAAGATAGAATCAAATTTCAAGGGGTCTTACCAAAACTTGGGGTATGTTTTTGTTATTACTTATATGTCCCCTTCAAACTGCAGGTGATTGCACATGGTGAACAAGTATTCCCGCGAGTTAAGGAAAAGTGTTCATCAAAGGACTGGTTTACCAACGAAGATATTAACGCCTTGGAAGAGTTAATTGGGCGGTTAAGGAGACTAAAAGAGAATGCCGGGTTTATAGCCAATCGCATCACGGCAATACAGGCTGGGCTCGACAGCTGGCAATCCGAACAGATAAATAGAAAACTATACTATATCTCTTTCCTCTCCATCATATTCCTGCCTTTATCAATAATTACTGGAGGTCAGATTCTACAGTCCGAGTTCTCCTAAATTATTTTATTTCCGTTATTTGCAAACACTATCCATGTGGTTAGGCATAACTATCTAACCAAATCAGTTATCTTAGTTATCTTTATACCTTAATGAGTGTAGCTCAACCTTGAGTAGTTGAAGGAAATGAAAGGTTATCATCGAATTGCCAAAAGAAAAAAAGTTCCAAAAATTCAAAGGTTGTGCATAAAATTTTCAAAAAATATTTTTGGAAGAGAGAAAGGAAAATGTAGTTAATTGCAAATACTAAGTTAATTCTTATGAATTATGACAAGGTGAGAAGAGATTCATTTTTTATTTTATTTTGGTATAATATCTCGACATTGCACGATCTTAGAAATCTGATATAAGCAACGTTTTTTTTCTTGGGATCGCGTTCACAGTATTTGGAATGAATGTCGGAGGAGTTCCATGGACCGCACAAAGGAACCCGGAATTAAAAGACGGGTTTCGAAATGTCATGTATATATGTGTGGCTATGCTATTGGTTATTCTCATTTGCTTCATTTTCCCAGTTCTTTATAGCCGTGTGATGACCTGGCGAAGGAGGCGAGTCTTTAGAAGAAGTGGGTCTCTCAACCAAAAGTCGTTTGTTGGGAGAACCGGGGCAGGTGGAGAAAGAACAGAAAAACGAGGATACCTTCGCATTTAGGCTTCTAATTCATGAAATTCTTGCCCTTATTTTTTGGGATAGTTACAAGTACTCCCCAAAACTGTTACAAACACCACAAGAGGGTCCTATTTGTATAGTATCAAAATACCAATAGCAAAGAACTCTTTGTAATTTTGATTTCTTTTTCTTCCCTTTTTGTAATTAGGCTAAAGTTCGATGACTTTGGTGATATAAATATAAACTTCAGTTCCACTTGTTATTATTGATTTTGTTTTGTGTAATTATTTTAATTTCGTGATATTATGTAAAAAAATATTAAATTTCACTTATAATACACCCTGATTAATTGGCAATATTTTTCATCAAAATATACTCTAATTGTAAATTTAACTTTTATTTTTGGGCATGTGAAACAATAAAAAATACAAATATAATTATAAAATATTGTTAAATAATTACAACTATATAAACTCTTCAAAAAAAGATTTGTGAGAGGACCGGTAAAATATTGTTAAATAATTACAACTATATAAACTCTTCAAAAAAAGATTTGTGAGAGGACCGGGCCGTCCGGACCGGACCTTGCTTTTGCTCTGTCTTTCTCTAATACAAAAAAAGATTTGTGAGAGGACCGGGCCGTCCGGACCGGACCTTGCTTTTGCTCTGTCTTTCTCTAATACAAAGAATATGGAGTATTTATATTAAGCTTATTGTATTACTAAAACCCTTTTCTCCCTAAACCCTAAACTTTAGCTTAGAGACGAGCTTTTTTGTTTTTGTTTTTGTTTTTGTTTTTGTTATTCAATGGCGACAGCCGTCATTCTCCGATCTCTCCGTCGCCGTGAAGCTTCGACAGCTCCCATTTCTGCTTTAAAATTCGTACGTTGTTTTCTGAGTTTCCGTTATGTTCGATTCATTTTCTTTTCCCTACATTTCGTGATTTATCATCTGTGACTGTGCTTCTATATGATGTGTGACTGTGCTTCTATATGATGTGTGACTGTGCTTCTGTATGACGCGTGCCGATGATTTCATATGTTTGTGTTTGTTCTTTTTACGTCTCTGATTTTGCTACGTCGAAATGCCTTTGATTTTTCGAATTGTTGCGTGGCTTGTTTTTTCCACTATATATTTATGGTGTGATTAGCACTTTCTTGTATTGGGCATTGTTGCAACCTCTGAAATTCCGGCAATGACATTTTTAGATCGTTTGAGTTTCCGATTTTATTCTTTTAATGCTGTGTTTTGCATTATTGTTCCAGATACATGGAAACACAAAGCCTTCATGGTCGTTGAGTAACAAATATGCAGGTCTCATTAGGCCGTTCAGGTACGTCTTTTCGCTGTAGTGTTTCTTAATTTCATTGTTTCTCGGTTAGTTATTGGTTGAATATGCCTTGTTGAATTGTTACTTTCAGAATTTCTAAACCTGTTTTTTTTTCTTGATACAGTACAAAACCAGCTGGTAGTGATGTTATCGGTATTGACCTGGGTACCACCAACTCTTGTGTTTCCCTTATGGAGGGAAAGGTATATTTGTTTTGCAGCTGAAGATCATCTTTGCTTTACTCGTTAGGGCGAATTTCTAGAACTACACCTGAGGCTTAAGCTAATTACAAAAAAAATTAAAAAATTGAAGCTTGAGTATTTAAAATATCTCCCTCAGATTTATATCTTAATCATCCCCTTGTCTATTATGAGTAGTTTTTTTTGTAATCATCCCTATTTATTAATAATCCGTTGTCTGATTTAATCGTGAATGTCTCTTTCAGAACCCCAAAGTCATTGAGAATTCTGAGGGTGCTCGGACAACTCCTTCAGTCGTTGCTTTTAGCCAAAAGGGGGAGCTACTGGTCGGCACACCAGCTAAGCGCCAGGCTGTCACGAATCCGACAAACACACTCTTTGGGACCAAACGTCTGATCGGCAGGCGCTTTGATGATCCTCAGACCCAGAAGGAAATGAAGATGGTACCTTATAAAATCGTGCAGGCCCCAAATGGGGATGCTTGGGTCGAAGCTAATGGGCAGCAATACTCCCCAAGCCAAACAGGAGCTTTTGTCCTTACAAAGATGAAGGAGACTGCCGAGGCATACCTTGGGAAATCTGTAAGCAAGGCCGTGGTTACAGTGCCGGCTTATTTTAATGATGCCCAGAGGCAAGCGACAAAGGATGCTGGCAAGATTGCTGGTCTTGATGTGCAGAGGATTATTAACGAGCCGACTGCTGCTGCACTTTCCTATGGTGCGAACAACAAAGAAGGCCTTGTTGCTGTGTTTGACCTCGGAGGTGGGACTTTTGATATTTCTATTTTGGAGATATCCAATGGTGTCTTTGAGGTATGTTGCACACCCAATGTAAAAAGGGCCCTTTCAACTATGTGTTCTTTGCTTGTAGATCTTTAGGTGCAACGAGTTCTTTAACTCTACTTCTCTACCCTCAATTCCATCAGAATATTTTAACAAAATTAACAGGCCTTATGTGTCTGCACTTAACACAACCCATGAAACTGTGTGTAAACAACTCTCCCCTTATTTTATACTCCATTTTAGAATTCTCTTTTGGTAGTTTTATTGAGAGATTACGGATTTTGAATATCTGAGTTTAATAATGAAGTTCTCTTTGAAGAGTTTGATCGTTTAGTTATATTTATTTGTTACTTTATTGTGTACACATCACCTATACGTTATTAGGGGACTCATGGAGGCCAAAATTACAAAATCAATATTTAATAAAAGAAAAAACTCAAAATATCCGTTTTGGGTTCATGTGTTCTCCTCATCTTTTGTTGACTGGCCACATATGCCGATTTTCAGGTTAAAGCCACCAATGGTGACACATTTTTGGGAGGAGAGGACTTTGACAATGCATTATTAGAATTCTTAGTTAGCGAGTTTAAAAATGCTGAGGGCATTGACCTCTCAAACGACAAACTCGCACTCCAGAGGCTCCGTGAGGCAGGTGAGAAGGCAAAAATTGAGCTCTCCTCAACCTCCCAAACTGAAATCAACTTGCCCTTTATAACCGCTGATGCATCCGGGGCAAAGCATCTCAATATAACTTTGACCAGATCCAAATTTGAGGCCTTGGTCAACCACTTGATCGAGAGGACCAAGGCCCCCTGCCGGAGCTGTTTGAAGGATGCTGGGATTTCAGTTAAGGAGGTTGATGAGGTACTCCTGGTTGGAGGGATGTCACGTGTCCCAAAAGTCCAGGAAGTAGTTTCTGAGATATTCGGCAAGTTGCCTAGTAAGGGAGTGAATCCAGATGAGGCCGTTGCTATGGGGGCTGCTATTCAGGGTGGTATATTACGTGGGGATGTGAAGGAGCTGCTTTTGCTCGACGTCACTCCTCTTTCGCTCGGACTTGAGACGCTGGGAGGTATTTTTACGAGATTGATCAATAGGAACACGACTATCCCAACCAAGAAAAGTCAGGTGAGCACACTTTTGCTTTTTTTTTTCTCTGTTTTCTAGCAACGTGTGAAATAGGGTGAATTACGAACCTACCCTCAAGGCTGTTGATGTAATTACAAGAAAATGAAGAAGTTTCAAAATTGCGATCGAAGTTTAATTTGTATTGAATGTACTGATAGAGAGTCAATACTCAATACTAACATTTTTTAGGAACTACCCCTTTTCTAATAGGAAGAAAAATCACACAATATTTTTTTCCAGGTATTCTCAACAGCAGCGGACAACCAGACCCAGGTGGGCATCAAGGTCCTCCAAGGCGAGCGTGAGATGGCCTCTGACAACAAGAGCCTGGGTGAGTTTGAGCTCGTGGGCATCCCCCCTGCGCCACGTGGCATGCCACAGATCGAGGTCACCTTCGACATTGATGCCAACGGCATAGTCACTGTCTCCGCCAAGGACAAGTCAACCGGAAAGGAGCAACAGATCACCATACGGTCATCTGGTGGCCTGTCCGAGGACGAGATCGAGAAGATGGTCAAAGAGGCGGAGCTCCACTCCCAGAAGGATCAAGAAAGGAAAGCTCTGATTGATATCAGGAATAATGCAGATACTAGTATCTACAGTATCGAGAAGAGTTTAAATGAGTATAGGGAGAAGGTTCCAAAGGAGGTGGTGTCCGAGATAGAGACTGCAGTCGCGGATTTGAGGACAGCAATGAGTGGAGAGAGTGCTGATGATATTAAGACGAAACTTGATTTGGCAAATAAGGCAGTGTCGAAGATTGGAGAGCATATGGGAGGCCAGAGCGGTGGTGGCTCGACCGGGGGAGGTGAAGGTGGGAGCGGCGCGGGGGATCAGACGGCTGACGCGGAGTACGAGGAGGTGAAGAAGTAGAGGGTAATTGGATGTGAAGTTTTTTATTGTCCTTCAATTTTTGTCAGTTTTATTTCAACAATTTGGGTTGGAATTGTTACTAGATTAATGCCTTGCAGGATCAAGATTAATTTGTTTTAATAAAATTTATGGAGTTGGTACTTGTTAGAGCATAGATATACTTATAATATACATAATAATTTGTGAAACCTGCAAGATTAATTTGTTTAATTAAAATTTATGGAGTTGGTTTATGGAGTTGGTACTTGTTGAGCATAGACATACTTATAATATACAAAATATATTGTGAATGTCTTAGTTAGTTAGGTAAAGAAATTTTTTGGAAGAAAAGCTTGTTTCACCAAGAACATCTCCTATTCAGACTGTTGTTAAGCTCTGTACAAAGACTTATCATTAGCTAAACACATTTTTTTTCTTCTAGTTCATTAATCTTCTACTTGCATTTTCCAAAGGATGTAACTACCAACGCAACTAACTCATTTGAATAATTCCGGGCCTTGCAATTTAATCCAACTCAACTCCGAAGCTAAATCAGCACAACACAGTATCTGCAAATGTCAAATTCAAATTCTCATAAAATTGGAGCCAAACCTTTCCAACACAAGAAGCAATTGACAAATGAACAAGAAAACCTTACAGTACAATCTATTTATACCTCATCAAATCAAGATTGAGCAAAAACAGTGTACACAGCTCAATCCTCTCGATTCGACAAAACAATGTGTCAAGATTGTGCTTTATCAGCATCAGAGTCACTCCCAGATGAACTCCCGGAATCGGAATCTATAAGGAAAAAGCTCAAAAGGATAATATAATGCCTCTTTTTGATATTTCCTCAAGTCATGGAACAACAAGAAGAGTAATAATAATTACCACTAGATGACGAAGAATCACTACTCGAGCTGCCTGAACTGCTTGAGCTACTTGCTTTGCCCCTTTGACCATGATCATGGACGACACCCCCTCCACCAGTTCCAACATCACCTTCATCCTTCTCAATCTCCACAGGCGGAAAGCTAGTTACAGGCATATCATCATCAATGTCCACATCTTCATCATCATCTTTAACCTTCTTCACCAAGTCGTCATTCTTATCAATCAATGCACCCTATTAAACATTAAACCCACAAAAAAGTTAATCATCTCATGATACCATACAAAAATAACAAATTTGAAATTGTCTAAAGATAACTGAACTCAGGACCATCTATGATTAAAAAATATAGAAGCATTAAAACAAATGCATTAAACATTTACCATGTCAAGCTCGGGATGGGGAGTAGATGGAGCAGCTACACCAGCGCCACCAGATTCATTGTTGACCACCAACGCCTGCGGCATGCTCTTGCTCGTGAACTTCGTCCAACTCCTCACAAACCTATCGAGTTCCCAGAGTGTATCGATATCAAGTGTCTCGATATCCAGCTCGATCTCATCTCCATCTTGTTCCAGCTGCCCTTGCCTCTTCCTTAATATCTGCATCAACTCAGGCATCTTTTCTTGAGGTAAATTCTGCAGCCCAAATCCTAGGTTCTGCTTCTCCTCCATACTCATCTCCCTTTTATTTTCATCCTTCCCCTTTGGCTCTGGCTGATTCATGATTTCTCTGCCAACTTCTTTTAGATCCGTCTGCTGGAAAACAGGAGTCTCCTTCACAGGAAACTGAACTTGCTCTTGCACTGGCTGATGATCTTGACGTGAAGGGGTAGAGGCACTCGAATGATATTGCCTATGCACTTGCAGTTTTTCAATCTTCTTGGGGACATGAGGAGCCTGAACAGGGCTTGCCACTCTCGGCTTCACCGTCTTTCCCCGAGGTGGACTGACCGGATTTTGATCGTGATTATTCCATAAATTCCCTTGCAATTCTTCAGTTCGCTGAAATTGAACTTGGTTATAAGGTCCAAAGTCTTGAAAATTCAATTCCCTCCGCTGATTGGCAAAGCCATCGATTTTCTCCTGGACAGGCCTGAAATAATCCTCAAACCGCCCAAGCAACTGAGACGCATATTCATAGACAATATGGTGTTTCGGGTTATACAGCAGGGCGTTGTTAAATGTCAATCTCACATCAGCTGCAAATTCAACAGGAGAAAGATACACATTCTCGGTGAGTTTCGATTTCACAGTACCCAAATCCATAGGGTGCTTCACAATAGAGTGATAATCAATGAGGCCCATAGCCACGGCATCCACCGGCTCTTTGAACACATATGCACACTTGTTTCTGAGTAATTTTCCCAGAATCGGCTTGCAATCCTTCAACAGAAATCCCAAATCCACAGCATTATCAAATCGGAAGTCGAATGCCCTGTTCGGAGCCAAACCGAATGCAGCAGCGGGCCTCCTGTTCGCGGAATTTTTGCTAACTTTCCCGCTATATCTAGGGTTTCCGGAGGTACTGAATCGGCCAGACTCAATGCGATCCTGCAAATCCCGAATCCGTTGGAGCTCACCTGATAATTTCTTCCGAAGCTCGAGAATCTCTGTTTTAGAGCAGGACGCGAGCTTGAATGTCACATAACCGCCGTAATTGGAAGCGTTGCGGCTTATAGATGCCTGGTTGAGATAATAGGCGTCATTGCAGGTAGTCTGCATGATAACAGGTGAATCAACGTTGTGGAGAAAGCGGCCGGCGACACCATTCCCGTAAGAACTGTGAAAATTCTTTTGCTTCTTATTGGGGTTGGGGTTAGGGTTAGGGTTTGCGTTTAGGTGATGATTAGAGTACGTAATCTTCCCCATGTGTGCTGGCCAGATCGTCTCATTCCGGCTCGCTAAGACAGCGGACCCCATAAATTTCACCGTCGGCGCGGCGGGCCTCCGCTCCGGCGAAAGTTACGGTTAGTTTTTGCCTACGAAAACATGTATTGAATCGATTAGAAAAAAAGTCGAGGTTCAGGTCGAAAACCTCAAAAGTCCTAATTTGATAACCAGACACTTGGAAATGATGGTTGTGGGATTTCAGATTTCCAGGTAGAGGAAAGAGAGGTGACGTTGATGAGCTATTAGGGTTAGATCCCTTGGGCGAGAAACGGGTACGGGGAATGGGTGTTATTTAAGGGCGATGGGATCTGCCCGGTTAGATCTCGGGCAGCTTTTGGACCGTCTATTTCTAAATGAACGATGATCGTAGGGTGTAGGCGAATGTGATTTGACGGGCAGTTAAATGGATGAATAGACGGTGTTGATCGAGTTGTTGGACACGTGGAGGTATGAGTACCGTTGAATTTCGATCAAATGGCGAGTTTAGGGTTTGGGTTGAGTGGCCCACAATAGACGGTGTAGATCGAGTTGTTATTATTATACGCTTTTCTAAATATTTAAAAAAAATTATACATAGCGCAGCTGCCGTGGCCCCGTGGACAGGCCCGCCTCAATCGACGTCGTCCGCCGCTCAGTCTCCGCCAGAGCACCTCCGTCCTCCCTAGAATTCAAACCGCCGCTGCCGCCCCACGCACTTCAGTTAGGGAGACGCTAGACCGCTGTAGCCATCGCCATTGGAGCGCGCCGCCTATGTTGCGACGGCGCCGGGACTACCGCGCCGTGGCTGGAGGAGGAAGGATAAATTGCAATAGGTTGAAATGAGGATTAGGGCTGCAAAATAGTCTCTTATATATCCTCTGATTGTCGCGGAATTGTAATTAAGAAAACTCGAAATCGCATTTGTAATCCTTAAGTTTCCTTAACATCCAAACAGACCATCAGACTTCGAAATGATTTCAGATGTGCCCCCCATATTATTCTTAAATTTCATGTAAGCCCCAATATTTTCTCGGATTTTAATATTTATATTCGATTCAAGAATGAAAATTCAAAAGCATTTAAGTATGTTACATTTAATGACTTGTTTTCTTCATAATTACATTTTATACCTCTTCTATTTCATTCAGAAACCTTAATTTGTTCCTTCCCCCTGCCATGTCGAGGGACAATGATGATGATGAGCACACCACAGGAACATGTTTAGGCCGACGAAAGAGACGAGAGATACTATATATAGAAAATGTATATAAAGCCTTTTTGCATCTTTCTTCCTGAAAATAACTAGACTGAAATTTAAGGTACAAAGCCTTTTCTCTATTTTGTCTTAGATATTAATTTGATGTTACATAAGGGCTCAAAGCGTAATTAAACCACGACGAGTATCTCCCGGCACCATTTTTACCAAGACTGGATCGGGTCCAGGTCGGATATAGTTTTTCTTTGGGCACCGCGAATATAATCGTAAACAAATACTACTAGAATCATTAAATATAAAGGATGTGAATGTAGAAACAATAAAACCTTCGTAGATCATGCAATATTATTAACAGACAAACTTAAATTTTTATATTTGGTAATTCATTCATTTACTAATTTATTTATTAAAAACCCTGCACAAATTGGTTATAACATCTGAGTATTTACAATTTAACAGAATATAATAATCAACGGTGGAGGTTTAGCGTATGAGGTTTCGTGGTGTAGTTGGTTATCACGTCAGTCTAACACACTGAAGGTCTCCGGTTCGAACCCGGGCGAAGCCAAAATTGTTATTTTTTTCACTTGGAATAGTCAAGGAAAAGGTTTCTAATTAATCTACATATGTAAAACTTTATGCAAGATGGTTTCGTTGGAATAGTCAAGGAAAAGGTTTGTAATTAATCTACATATGTAAAACTTTACGCAAGATGGTTTCGTGGTGTAGTTGGTTATCACGTCAGTCTAACACACTGAAGGTCTCCGGTTCGAACCCGGGCGAAGCCAATTTATTTTTTGAACTCCCTTTTAGCCAAAGTTTTTTTGGTGTAAAATTTACTCTTTTTAGCATTTTGGTTTTACTTATTTTTCTACAGCCCCAAAATAACTTCAAATTGTCACCCACATATTTTGCACAAAACTAAGAAAGTATATATATTTGTTTTGCATTGTTTTGTAAACGCTTTTTAGCATCTTAGTTTTACTTATTTTTCTACAGCCTCAGCCCCCAAATGACTTCAAATTGTCAACCACATATTTTGCACAAAACTAAGAAAGTATATATATTTATTTTTCATTATTTTGTAAACGCGATTGTAAAAAAAAATTACAATAAGAACGAGCGGAACTATCCGTGTTAATAAAGATGACCAAATAATCACAAATAGAGTCAAGTATATACGCATTTCGAAATTAGTTGTATGTGAAAGGCATGGCTCAAATTGCATCAAATTCCCAATATGAAAAGTTAGTTATAATTCTATAATGTTGCTCTCAATTAATTGGCGGCTAACAAACTCATTCCCGCGACATTTTTCGTGTTGAAAATTGGGGCCTGGAAAATGTTGGACGGACCTCCATTTAGGACTTATGTGCTCATTCCTCTATACATTCATATCACTCATTATTTTATATCATTGACTTATCGAATATATATTGTTTTCAATTTTTTTTTGTTTGATATTGTAACAATGTGTTGAATCTTTAAAATGTAGAATTCAAAAGCTCACACTATATTAGTAAGTAATTTTGATTTATACAGGTGTCTGGTGTGATTATGTTTTGTTACGATTTAAAATACTACACATTTTAAGATTCAATATAGCTTGTGAGATTTATTTTTCTCTGGCTAGCTCTTTGAATCTGATAAAATTTTATTAAAATCGAGTTTACTTCCGTAGAACATTTACTAATAAACAACGAGTTATTGTTTGAACTTATTTAATTTAAAGAACTTGCGAAATAAATTCGACTTTATGAGAAAACAAATTAATCATTTTTTTATACAATTGATTTATCTCTATAATTAAGCAAAAAAATGAATGTAAAAAACTGATAAAAAGAAAAAAATAATAACTCATGCTTTTCAATAAATACTTTTAAGAACTTGAATAAAAAAAAAATTGATAAAATTATAGTACTCCATATATTTTTGAAATAGTACTCCATATATTTTTGAAATTAATTACGATCATGACTTATGAGACATTTTTTTTTATATAATAATGTTGAACCACGCAATCACACAACTCACACGGTTGACGTGTCTGCAAGCGGACCCGTTAACGCAACACCCATCTATTCACCCTATATAGAGGCGCAGTGTCATCACCAAAACTCCCCCCACACAAAATCAAAAATCCAGTGCTCACAAAATAAGGGTAAAAAGGAGAAGGTAAAAGGCGAGAGAAATCTCGAAACCCCTGTTCGTTCGTCACGGTAAACATGGTGATGATCGATCAGTATGTTTTGGGGGGTTTTGTTGCTTCCGTGCTTGGATTCCTGCTTCTGTTCAATTTGCGGAGGAATGTGAGGAGAACGAAAGGTGCGAAGACTGTGCGCGGAGACGAATGCGTTACGAGATCCATCGGTGCCGCTGATTTACGGGTGGATTCTGGCGGCGGCGACGCCGATGTTATCATCGTCGGCGCTGGCGTGGCTGGGGCTGCTCTGGCCTACACGCTTGGGAAGGTAAACGAACTGTGATGTACGAGACCTGTGATTCGTTCTCCGTTCAATTCGTTTTTCCATCTGATTAATTTTTTTTAACTTCTGGAAAAACGAGATGCGTTTATTAGTCCGTCTGTTTGTTTGCTTGTTTCATTTTTTCCGGCTAGATTTGAGGTTTTTCCAGCATTTTACGGGTTAAAGGCGTGTTTTCATGATATTTTCTGCACATGATTTCTGATTTTTGAATCAACAGCGTGGCGAGTAAAAGAAATTTGAGATTTAGATGTAAATGAAACAGTGACAAATGGAATTATTACTGTAACAACTAACAACAAACCAATTATGCCAGCTACATATTGGAGCCTGATTTATTAACTTCTGTTTTGTGTGTGACTTTTTATAGAGCCAATATACAGTATATATTTCTGATCTGTAAAGTTGCTAGCCTTTTAGGGTCCTGGTCATATAAAAAAAAAAGTCAAGAAAATTGGATTCATTATGGAAAAGTTAAAACTAAGAAATTGTATAGTCAATTGAAGCTTTGAAACTTAAGGGTGCATTGTTATTTCTCTATATAGGAGGGTCGTCGAGTACGTGTGATTGAAAGAGACTTAACGGAGCCTGATCGTATTGTGGGTGAACTTCTACAGCCTGGAGGTTATCTGAAATTAATCGAGTTAGGTCTCGAAGGTAAAATCTACAACTGTTGAATTTAATTTCTCATCTACCGTATTTATATCTAAAAAGTATATGCTGTTGCATTTATGAAGTGGGACAGCACTTGCACACAATAATTATATCCTGCCGAAATTTGAGATATTTGTTGAATTGTGTAGTGGAGTTAGGTGAGCTCTAAAAAGAGTGTATACAAATGTTTGCAGATTGTGTAAAAGATATTGATGCTCAGAGAGTATTTGGATATGCCCTTTATAAGGACGGCAAAAACACAAAGTTAACTTATCCCCTTGAGAAGTTTGACTCGGATGTGTCCGGGAGAAGCTTTCACAACGGCCGATTTATACAGAAGATGAGAGAAAAGGCTTCAACTCTTCCAAAGTACAGTTTCATTTCTTGAATGTTTTCTGTAGATTTCACATTAATCCAGTTTGTGTGATATATGGTTCACGAGTTCACGATTTATATGGTACTCGCACTTTCATGGACACTATTAACTGGTATGGAAATACCTGATCAATTTTATGTGGGAAAACAACTAGTCTATGATGGGAAAATATTTGCCTTGAACTCCAACAAAAAACATCAGTAAGTGATAATTTATTAATTTTGCTCACCTATTTATATTGAAAAGGAGTTGTAGAGTAAAATGACCTTTTAAACCTCACTTGATTATCAAGGTTCATTTTGACTTTTACTATGGCATTTGTACAGATTACAGAGTTGACTATTTGTCCTGAAAAGTCTCACCATGCCATTATTTCCAGAACCCCCTTATTTGTTTCTGTAAATTCAAGTATTGCCCTAAAAACATAGATTTACTGATGACCCTTTTATTCTCTTTGATTCAGTGTAAGACTCGAACAAGGTTCAGTGACGTCCTTGCTTGAAGAAGAGGGAACTGTTAAAGGAGTGCAGTACAAGACCAAGAATGGTGAAGAGATCACTGCTTATGCTCCTCTCACTGTCGTCTGTGATGGCTGTTTTTCAAACTTGAGACGCACTCTGTGTACGCCCAAGGTATAAATATGTTTTGTTTTTTTGAATTATATAGGCTAGAATAATTAACTCCAAAATTTGTGACATCTGTATTCATTCAGGTGGACATCCCATCTTGTTTTGTTGGTCTAATCTTGGAAAACTGCAAACTACCGCATGCTAATCACGGACATGTTATTCTAGGGGACCCGTCACCTATCTTATTATATCCAATCAGCAGCACAGAAATACGTTGTTTGGTCGATGTCCCCGGGCAAAAGGTTCCTTCCATTGGCAATGGAGAAATGGCTAACTATTTGAAGACTGTTGTGGCTCCTCAGGTTCCTACAAGTTTGCTTTTATTTAAGAACTGTTGGATAATATCATAATAACAATAAGCAAAACTCAAAATTACAAAAACACCTCCAAGTTTGATTGAGTGTTAACATTAAGTTACCGATTGTGATATTTTATACTCCAGTATAGGTGAAAAAACTCAAAATTACAAAAACACCTCCAAGTTTGATTGAGTGTTAACATTAAGTTACCGATTGTGATATTTTATACTCCAGTATAGGTGAAAAAAAAAAAGAGACCTTTCAAAATTACATAAATACTCTTGTTTGATTCATTCTTAAAATTAAGGGTTGAAACTTGAAAGGGAGTATTTTAAGTATTTTTTTAGTGGGGGAAGGGGTTCGTTTGCTTTTGAAGGGGTACACATATAAGGAAAAATAAATTTTCAGGGGTATATGCAATTTTCATAGCTGGGTATTATTGTAATTAGCTGAAACCTCATCATAAGGGTGCTTTTTTGTAATTAACCCTTGGAACTCCTCCTTCAATCTTATTTCATTCTATTACCACAAAGTTGCTCATATATAGAAGAAATGTCTTTTCAGATTCCTCCGGAACTGTATGAATCATTTATTGCTGCAGTTGAGAAAGGAAACATAAGAACCATGACCAATAGAAGCATGCCAGCGAATCCTCACCCGACCCCGGGCGCACTTTTAATGGGAGATGCATTCAACATGCGACATCCTTTGACCGGTGGGGGAATGACTGTGGCCTTATCGGATATTGTCGTCCTTCGTGACCTTCTTAGACCGTTGCAAAATTTAAATGATGCTTCCACCCTTTGCGAGTATTTAGAATCCTTCTACACGCTTAGAAAGGTAAGATAGATTTATAAGTGATTGTTAGCTTCTGGCCTCTAAAAAAAATAGTTTTTGTGCTTCTATTCTGGAGCTTTTTTACTTCTGTTACGTTAAATAAGCACAGAAGCTGTTTTGCAAACACAGTTTATTAGAGGTTTGTCATACAAATTCATGTTCATCTTTCTGCAGCCCGTGGCATCTACAATTAACACATTGGCTGGAGCACTTTACAAAGTCTTTTGTGCATCGCCCGATCCAGCAAGGAAGGAGATGCGGCAGGCTTGTTACGACTATTTGAGCCTCGGGGGCGTTTTCTCTAATGGGCCAGTGGCTTTACTCTCTGGCTTAAACCCGCGACCTCTTAGCCTCTTTCTCCATTTCTTTGCTGTGGCTATCTTCGGTGTTGGTCGCTTGTTGCTTCCGTATCCTTCACCTCAGAGGGTTTGGTTGGGTGCCCGATTGCTCTCTGTAAGTGTAGTTCCCATTTGAATACTGTATTAATTATCTGGAAAACATAAATTATTTGTTACTCAAATTTAACAACTGAATATTTCTATATATGGCAGGCTGCATCTGGAATAATATTCCCAATTATAAAAGCAGAGGGAGTTAGGCAAATGTTCTTCCCGGCTACTGTCCCAGCTTACTACAGAGCTCCTCCTCTCATATAGAAACAAATGATCCTTATTCGTTAATTTGTATTTTAAATAAGAAAAGCTCTGTATAATATTACTGTACTGTATGATTTTTCAAATAATGAATCAACCAAAATGGTTGAAATTTACGTTTGGAATCATTTAATCAAATTTTTTTTTCTTAATGTATTCATCAATAACTCGTAGTTAAACAAAGATGGATAACCCATTCAAAGTAAATATAATGAAAATCAAATGTCATGCTCGATCAACTAATCTGGAAAATGATAATCATCAATGTGAATACTTACCATGTGAATGTCACAAATATTTAATTTTTTTTTTTTATCTTGATCACTAAAAATAATAAAATTGAGAATTACTCAAAGAGATTCAGCACATAAGAAAACATTTCTCTTATACCATTGAACGATAGAGATTAAATATCCCTAAAACGAAACAACATTGCTTTATACCATTGAACGATAGGGATTTAAAACCCCTAAAACGAAACCTACTTGGATTGTTTTATACCCTGAAAAGAAATACGACCATAGGGATTTAAGACCCCTAAAACGAAACCTAGTTGGATTGCTTTATACCCTGAAAATTTAAATCAGGCCCTTTCACCCCGGATCCTCCTGGCGAGCTGGATATCCTTAGGCATGATCGTCACCCTCTTGGCGTGGATAGCACAGAGGTTGGTGTCCTCGAACAGACCAACGAGGTACGCCTCCGCTGCCTCCTGAAGCGCCGCCACGGCGGAGCTCTGGAACCTCAGATCAGTCTTGAAGTCCTGAGCAATCTCGCGCACCAGCCTCTGGAAGGGAAGCTTGCGGATCAGCAGCTCGGTCGATTTCTGGTACTTTCGGATCTCGCGGAGAGCGACGGTGCCGGGACGGAATCGGTGGGGCTTCTTCACGCCGCCGGTGGCCGGAGCGGATTTCCTTGCGGCTTTGGTTGCAAGTTGCTTGCGCGGCGCCTTGCCGCCGGTGGACTTGCGAGCTGTCTGCTTAGTGCGGGCCATTTCTAGGGTGTGTTTCCATTTTTATGGAAAGAGTGTTATTTATAAGTAGAATTGGAAAGTGATCGTGGCCGTTGGTTTCTGCTTTTCTCATCGAGGGTTATTATTTGTACCCGTTGTGTGTCTGGATTGTTGACGTGTCTGGTAATGAGTCGTTGATGGGAATTTGATCTGACGGTATGGGATCAGGATTATGCGGATCGATGACGTGTTTGATAATGAGTCGTTGATAAGAATTTGATCTGACGGTATGGGAGGAGGAATGTGCGGATCGATGATGTGAGAAATAAGAATTGTACTAAAGTTTTTTATATTGTTATCCGAACGTGTAATTTTTGTCAAATTAACAATTCAGAAATTAACTTTTTTTTTCTTATTCAGGTATGTAGTTTGCATTGGATTGAGGGGCCGTGCAGTGCACTTTTGCACTGCACCATAACAAGTGTAATCTTATACCGTTCATTTATTTAGACATATTTCTCTACTGTAAGATAGAGTTAAGTATTTATTTGTTCACTTTTTATATCTTCTTAGATTTATCTTAATCTTATTTAAAATAAAAATAATAATTATAATATTTTTTAAAATAAAATAAAATTATATTTTATATGATTATAAAAATTACAACACGTTTAATAAAAAATAATAAAAATTACGTAATAAAATTGCAAAAAAATATTTTTATATTATTATATAGAAATTTATACAAACTAAGTAATTGTAAAAAATTATTTTTATATTATTAAAATTATTTTTGTATATATTACTTAAAAATATTTTTGCTAAGTGTTACTAATATATATATATATATATATATATATTTTGCGTTAAAATATTTTTGGTAATACTAATCATTGAAAAATAATTTTATTTTGCGTTAAAAATATATTTATAATTATTATTTTTGCTAAGAGTCATTGAAAAATAATCTTATTTTGCGTTAAAATATATTTGTTATAATTATTTTTATTTTAAATAAGATGAAAATAAATTTAAAAAGAAATATGAAGTGAACATATAAATGCTTAACTAATCTAACGGTAGAAAAATATATCTAATTAAATATACGGTATAAGATTACACTTGTTATGGTAGAAAAATATATCTAATTAAATATACGGTATAAGATTACACTTGTTATGGTGCAGTGCACTGCACGGCCCCTCAATCCGTTTGCATTGTATATTTTTCATCAAAAAACATGAAGAAAATAGGGTTTATTCTTTATATAATTCTCTCTTTTAAGTCCTATGAATAGGGCATAACTTAATACAGTATAGAATTTGTACTATGACTTTACAATAAATACATTTGAATTAGATAATCTTTCATTTTTTACTCTATAGTATTATTCATTAAATAATTACATTTAATATTTACAACCACACAGGTGGATGGAAAAAGTAATATGACTAATTGAGAGAGATGGAAGGAGTATGTCACGAGTCTTCGCCATGATGATCCGTTTCGTCAAATATCTCTTCCTGCAACAACCAAAGTACCAAACCAATCAACTAACCAAACATTCAAGTAATTTCTTAAGACAACATAATTACTCTGACCTGCAAAAGTTCTTCAATGACATCTTCCATGGTTATTACCCCGACCGCCTCTTCTTCTTCGGGCAGCTTAGGCAGTGGGCTTCCGTCTATTTTCAGAATGTCCGAATACATGTTCTTTGTCCATTTCTTAGTCCTCTGTGAGCCCTTGAAAGAATTGCTCCCACTGTTTGGTAAGCTCTTCCATTTCTGCAGTGGACTTTTGGGCATCCCGCTATTACTCGGCAAAGGCTTTTCACCATCAACAATATCTATCTTAACATCTTTCACTGAATCTAACATCCACAAAGTTAATGCAGCTGAGGGATCATTACTAAAAAAAACTAAAATTGAAGTTTTGATCCAGTTACAAGAAATCTCAATTATTGTTAACACAGTATTAACTTAGTGAATCCCACTAAGAGATTAGATTTCTTGTTGGTTTGCACTTCCTCAACAAAATTTCCCCTATTAACACTTAAGAGTGCAGTTTGCAAAATAGAAGGAAATATCGAAAAGGCATTTACAATTCTGAAAGTTTTCTTCTATTTTTTGTTTTGTTTGGATAATTAGACAATTTCAAAGAAACTAAGGAGTTTTTACTTTTTACCTCCTGTGTTAGTAGCTTGGATCATGGTCTTGTTAGACCGTCTCACAACAACAGCCATGTGACTGTGACCTTTCTGGAATTCATTCAAGATGTCATATAACGGCAAGGTTTCCAGTACCCTAAGAGGGATAACAAGAGAAATAAGTACAACTATCACGAGTAGCCATGCACTGCACTCTATCCTTTCACATTACATGAAATAATCTTTCGTACGCACTGTAGTAGTTCATTCTAGAAACTAACGACTCTGGATGATTATCAATAGGTAAAATAAGGTTTAATAACAAAAAAAACAAGCTCAGGGATTTTAGTCTAATCACAAAATAAAAATGTTCTTTCAAAATACAAATAACCCCTTCACTTTTGTTTCTCTTTTATAAAGAAAGGGAAGCTTGCAACACTTTTTGGGTGTAATTGTAATTTTTAAAGACAACCGGATGTTATTGTCATTAGACTGAACGTTAGAGTTTAGTTTCTGTAACTGGCCCATAGATTTACACTAAACAAGAAAATATTACAAGACCAACAATTATATTTCATATTATAGTGATCACTATCTTATGATGAAAGTCTGCGAGTAGGAAAATGAAATGACAACAATCAATCAAAAAATAAACTTAAAAGTGTGCTTGTTTACTTATCCTATAAGATTTCAAGAAAAAAAAAATTCTGAACTACAAATACTTTCAGACTTGCCATCGACTAAGACAGGGAGAAGGAGAAAACTTCAAGAACCCATAGGCTACTGTATTTGGGCAAGCACATAGACGTAATTCAACAACCACATGAATACAAGAGTGCATTATTACAGATCAATATTCAAGAAATTAACTAATGATACCATCATGTCCCAGAATAGACAGCCAGTCCAGAACTAGGGAAGTTCAAATAGGAAAACGGAAGTGCCCAAATTTTCGAGCATGATATTCTATGTGAATTTCGATTTCAACTTTTACCAGCTACTTATAAACAACTTCCAGTATAACATAATTTAAGTCTCATGATACCTTGGGATTCTGCGAATAGTGAGACTCTTCACTGGGACTTCATCCTCCGGGTGAACGGTTAACAAGTTTTTCACCTACAAGCAATGTAGGGAAGGAAAACAAAATATAGCCCCGATCACTTATTAGACTATTATTAATCAAAACTGGAGGTTATTTTGAACTGCACAAAAGATGAAATTGGTACCAGAACAAGCCCTATAATGTTTGTAGATTGCTCATAGTAGACAGGAACTCTGCTGTGTCCTTTCTCCATAATTAAATTCATCAAGTTCCTAAATCGTAATGGTATTATTGTCAACATAATACAACAGAAAGAAGGCCCAATGTTACTGAATATTAAATCAATATATCACCTATCGAGGTTTGCATTTATGTCGATAGTGAATGTTTCGGATATTGGAGTCATGGCATCACTCGCTGTTTTCTCAGTGAGTTGTAATGCCCCTGCAATAATGGTTGTCTCATCATGTGTTAGTTCTCCACCTTTACCAGCCTGCAAAAAACAGCCATTAGAGAATTTCCTGATGGCAAGGTTTTATTCACAAGGAAAAGGCAACACCAATATAGAAATAAGCAAAAATTGAGTTGACTATTTACAAAAAGTAAACATAGAGCAGGTGAAATGTTTTCACTTACAAATACACAAACTATTTCATGTGACCAGATTTAAACAATCACATACCTCATTGCCATGAAAATCAACAAGGGTTTTCAACTCGGCACGTCGAAATAAGGTTCTGTGCCCATCACCAAGTAGAAAATCCAACAACTGAAATTTAAAGAAACATATGCGACAAAGAGTGTTAAATTGTGGAAACAATTATCATATAGATATGGTGTATGAACAGAAAGTGTACCTTGCTTATTGGATATGCAATTGGAAAACAGATACAGACAAGAACACGAACAACAGGGGTCATAGCCGCACCAATAGCAAGTCCATATCTAGAGCAAATGGACTGTGGGATGATCTGAACCAACCAACCCACAGTCCACAGAGCGATAATTAACAAATTAATTGTATCATCAAAATGAAATACTAAAAATTAGTTGAAATTGTGATATTGGCCTATTCATCCCAAATTTGGCTCCATTGGATTTTCCTGTTGAACCCTCTCCAAATTTTACGCATTACATCATCATACCACCCCTAATTAGCCTTTCTTCCAAATTATGTTATGTAATGTTCCATAACCTCACACTAATGATCAGACCCGATATGCAAAATCGGGTATTATATGCAGGTCACCCTCATGAAATAATACTTCATAACTCACCTCACCAAACAGAAGTATCAATGTCACAGATACCAGGATTGCTCCCCATGCTACAATTAGGCTGTCAAGGAAAATAGGAAGAGCCTGAAAAAAAAGGCGAAAAAAAAGTGGTTCAACTTCTAAAATAATCTCCGAATGGATTGAACAAACCTTCGACACGTGAGGTATGCATACCTCCATAGCAGCAGCATTACATATAAGCAGCGTGCAAAGCAACAAGTGCTGATTCTTGACAACCGGCAATATCTTCGCTGTATTATTATATATGAACTCGAAATTGTTACAGTAGCCTAATCCCATGGATACAATACAAAAAAAATTCTGATAATTTATTTATTTTCTTTATGAAAACAAAATCAATCGAAAACCTAAGTTAAGAGCTCGGAATCCGAAATTGAATCTTCGATTCACATACAAAAAATAAAATAAAAAAATGAGACGAACATACCAGCATGCTGTTTATCCTTGGGAGTGCCGGATTTGGCGAGAACCTCAAGATCAACGAGGCTGAGAGACATGAGGCCCAAAGTGAGCCCGGACATCAGGCCCGCAAACGTCACCAGGAACACAATCACCGCAATGCGGATGAAGAATTGCGGCTCGCAACACGAGTACTCCACCGTCATTCAACTTTTATTTTTTCCAACCAAAATTAATCAAAACTTTCACCTCACTTTTGTTTTTATTTATTGAGCTTCGATATAAATTTTCTGCAGTGGAAGACGACGACGATTGATAATGTTTCACCGAGCAGCTGAGCCGATGAGGGCTTGTTGTGTTGATGCGGTTCTCATCTCTACAGTTCTGTCTGCGCTCTCTATTTGTTTTCTCATTACGTAATGGCTTTTAACGCTTTCTCGCTTCTCAACTTATTTTGTTTTCGGATAATCATTCAAACGTCTAAATAATAAATACAGTATATTGTGTGTGTGTTTTTCAATATTTTTGTTATTCATTTAAGCATAATATTTAAATTTAAGAATAGAAATTAGATTAATTGACTAAATATTTTTGTTATTCATTTAAGCATAATATTTAAATTTAAGAATAGAAATTAGATTAATTGACTATAGTTTTTTTTAGTTTAAAAACTAAATTAAAATCGAATCATTCAATAGCTTAAATCGAAACTCAACTACTTTACAATAAAAATATTTGTTCCACTTTTTATGAATCAAGAATAGAATACAATAGTTAGATTGTTATTTTGTATTGAGATTAATTGATTTGTTTTTAATTGTTGTTTTATTTTACATTTTTAAAATATTTTAAAATTAAATAAATTGAATAGAACTTAATTGAATTAAATTAAATATAATTAAAATTCTATAAATAATAAAGTATCTATAAACGCGTCACAACATTGAATTGAAGTAATAGAAAATGACATAAAGCTCATTACAATAAATAATAAACTTAATGAAATAAATAACCCGCCGCATTCCCAAATAAATCCGAGCTCACAGACCAAGCAAAAAAATAGCAGCAGATCTAGATCCACTTCATCTCCTTCGATTTCCCCATTTTAGGTAAGCTCCTCATTTTCATTTTCTTCTGTTTTTTTCCCGCTAATTATATGGATCCTCGATTCGATATATAATGTTAATGTTTTTGTTTCGGAATGAATTGTTTGTGGTATATATCTATATAAATAATGCGAGAATTTATGGAATTCGAAATGAAAATTCATCTGAACTTGTAAAAATAGAATTGGGGGTGATAGATTTTAGTGTAGTGTGGTTGCTCATTGTTCTTCTTCATTTAGGAAAAATGAACTTCAGTGGTTAGTAGAATGTGAAACTCAAAAACCATACATCACTATTCTAGCTGGGTACCTTTACGGGGGCGATATTTGAACCCCTAGCTGAACTATGCTCGTCCCAAGCATCGAAAATAAAATCATCGGAGAACCTTCGATCACCTCAGTGTAAGGACATATAACTGAGATCTTAAAATGCAAGTAGAGATTACAAAAGATAAATCCATCTCTCGTGTGCCTCGCTCTAATATTTCGAACATAGACAAGACAGGTAAGGTAACACTTGTGTGTAAATCTTGGTAAATTTCTTTGTAGAAGATTTTTCCGATTGAGATGTAGCTTTATTTAGATGTGCTGTGCCTAGATCTTGATGATGCCGAAGCTGCTATATAATAGATCAGGTCCTCCTTGTATGGAAGTAGTCCAAATTAGAGAACACCAAAATAGAGAAGCTTGAGTTGACTAAATTATTATGGTAATCATACTCACGGCATTGATTATGGATAAACGGTCTTGGTGTACTACAGTAGTTACCTATCAGCTACCATGTAACTGTGAAACCCTTTTTCTATAATGTTTATAAATAAAGTTTTTCTGATGGATTCAATCCTTTGTCTGATAGGTTATTTCCAACCGTAAGACGATGTCAAGAAGACCTACTGCTGCTCGTCGGATTGGCGACGGTGGGAGCATTCCTTTTATGGGTGCATTGCATTCGAAATCCCGCCAATCTCCACTGTTATCCATAGGACTTTTGATCATGGTAAATTTGGCTTCTTATACTTCGTCGTCTCTCACAACACGCTTTGCATATTCCTCCATAGTGCACAATCATGGCATTAATTATAGTTACAGTAATTTTTGTAATCATGAAAAATTCTGTTACTTCTGATGATAATTCTGTTGACCCAGAAGAATAGAAGATTATGATGACAATTCCTGGTTATAGTGTATTAATTGGTTGGATATTTTTCTGTTTATGATTTATTTCATTTTGTTATTTTTTTGTTTTTCCTTTTCTAGGGAGCTCTGCTGATTGTCGGTTACGTGTATCATGGTTCAGGTTTGTGCCTTTCATATACAATCATATTATATACTGGGACTTCTGACTCAATAATTCACATGCTCTTCTCTCTTAATTAAATTGGTAGGAAACACTAGCAATTAATATATCGTATTTTCTTGAGTAATTTCCTTCATTTGGGCTAGCCTTACTTTTAAAAAAAATTCGTGGCAGGTGATCAGAGTGGAGGCATAGGTGCTTTAAATAGACTTGATGGTAAGTGCTAACTCTTGATTTGGTTTTTTCATGTCATAATACAAGGATACATATAGTGCTCTATGGACATCAATTTTATATTCAAAACCCTTCAACTTCTGTGCAGGCAGTATTTCATGTACCCAGGAAGTTCAGGTAATTATACCCATTCTAAAGAAAGCGTACGGTGATAGCATGCACAGAGTACTGCACGTGGGTCCCGATACCTGCTCGGTAGTATCTCAGCTATTAAAAGAAGAGGACACAGAAGCTTGGGGTGTGGAGCCGTACGAGCTTGACGATCCTGACATCAGCTGCAGGAGCCTTGTGCAGAAAGGCATCGTTCGTGTGGCCGATATTAAATTCCCTCTACCCTACAGGCCAAAGTCTTTTTCTCTCGTCATAGTCTCCGATGCATTGGATTACTTGTCGCCCAAGTACCTCAACAAGACTGTCCCGGAGCTTGCGAGGGTAGCTGCTGATGGATTGGTTATATTGTCTGGTAATTATACAACCACGACTTATTTATGTGATTTCCATAACCATAATTTCTATAGATGCTATTAACTTAAAAGGTGGATGAATTGAATTTTAAGTCTTGTAATCGCCAAATAACTCTTGATTTCACTAATTTGGTCCCTATAAAATTGAAGAATTTGCAGAGCAAATCCACAGTTTGCATTTATGGGCTTCTGCTCATACCATAAAAACATTTATTTATTTATGTAAGTGTATTTTTCGAACTTGGATGCCCACATAATGAAATTAGTTATGATGGCTTCGCCCATAAATGTGGACAAGTAGATATTTGTGATAAATACTTCAATTTCCGTCAATCAAAAGACTGTAGTCAAGAGTTTCTGGACATTACAGTTTCCTCCCTTCCTACTGGACTATTATTTTTTCAGACCTTGTTGTTTACAGAACTAAAAGTGACAGAGAGTTTTTAAGTGTATTAGGTTAGGACATTTACTTTGTGAAGGAATTTGTAATATGATCGACCCCTGAAGTTTTACCTATGTTAAACTAATTCAGTTTCTTATAAATGCAGGCTATCCAGGCAAGCCAAGAGCTAAAGTGGCCGAGCCATCTAAGCTTGGGCGGCCAGTAAGTGTCGGTTTTCATTTTCACTTTCCTATAATCATTCTTAGTTTATTCAATTTTCTTCATATATTTAATACGATTGTATTGAGAAACATGAGTCGAGTTTAAACATCTATCTATCCATCCTAGAGTCATCTTTCCTATTTTATTAGCTCTTAAAATAAGCCTCTCTTTTTTGTGTTTGATTTTTATCATGTAGGCCAAGTTGCGAAGCTCATCTTGGTGGATAAGGTTTTTCATTCAAAGCAGCTTAGAAGAGAATGAATCTGCTATCAAAAAGTTCGAGCAGGAGGCAGCCAAGAAATCGTACAAGTCGGCCTGCCAAGTTTTCCACCTCAAACCGTTTCATTGATCCGTTACACAGAAAACAGTATGCTCAACTAAAATGCCAATTATGGATAGAAATTTGTATCATTATTTGTTCCATATTCATTTTCATTAATTTACTGTTTTGTAAGGACCAAATCATATTTATAGTACTTCTCAGTTTTATAAGGGAAAAACTAAATTTTGTAAGATTTTAATCAATGTATTTATACCCCGAGATTGCGAGACATATTTATAGTACTTCTCATTTGTAAGATTTTAATCAATGTATAAATTTTGTAATATTTTAATCAATGTATAAATTTTGTAATATTTTAATCAATGTATTTATACCCCGAGACATATTTATAGTACTACTTCTCATTTGTAAGATTTTAATCAATTTATTTATACTCCGAGAGATACAGTTTCCGTATAATAATTACAATACTAGCTCGAAAATTGATCTAGTCATGACTCATGAGGTTACACATGAAATTTCACGTTAAAGATAAATAATTTTTTTTACTTGAATTGGTGGGGTGCGCCAGGCCCGTGCAATAGTGCAACGCATGGGCGACGCTCGAGAGCCCAGATAGCAAGCTACCTTGATGGGCTCTCCCCCTAAAAAAATAAATTTAATATCGTGTGGACCTTGGCCCACATATCAGATATTAAACTGATAAGAACAGATACTACACTTGATCTTAGCCAAAAGGCCGAGAAAGGTATGAGCTTAGATGTGTGTGGCCGCCTCTTTTTATACTGCAAGTTTTATGTAGAGTATCCTAATTACTCGATGTGGGACAAAATACTTGATTTGAAATTTGAATGGAGTCGGTGAATACCCGGTAAATTAATTTGCCTCGGAAGCAAACCTATACGATTACGGGGTATTCTTTTACTGCTAATAATTGCTGTTATGTTTTTCAAAATAAAAATAAAATTCATAGTATTAGTGTTAAACATAACACATTTTTATTAAAACACAGTCGCACACATAATTATTAATGTTAAATAAAACACTTTTTTTTTTATTTCTCCACATAAGATAATGAATGGAACAATAGTTTGGTTATATTTTCGGTTGCGATTCTGTCTTATCAAAAGCTAATGTAAAATTAGTATACAAAACTTGCTTCAATGCGAAGAGATCAATCACCACTTTATGAAGTTTTCGTTGTCTGATATGAAAGATCCTTTAGTTGCTGGGGATCCACATCAGAAGGTGAACGTGTAAGGGCACACTGAGCAGTCGTCGTTTTGGGGAAAGCTATGACATCCCTAATGGAACTTGTCCCTGTCAGCAGCATTGCAAGTCTATCTAGTCCGTAAGCGATCCCTCCTGCACAACAGTATACCGATTATATATGCCCTGTGATAATTGTATTAACAAGCTTACTAAATTTAACATGGCTGAATAAAGTAAACTTTTCTCTGAGGGTAAGAAAATCCCCTACTTCAACCTTAAATGTGATACTTTTTTTTTTTTTGAAACAACTGAACAAATTACAATAGTTGAAAAAAAAACAATTTAACAAAAAGGCTTAGAATATCAGTTCACATTTTGTTCGTGCAGATAATCTATACAAAAATCTGAACAAAAGCCATCCAATAATCATACCATGTGGAGGGGCACCCATGTCCAGAGCCTCCAAAAGATACCCAAACTTTGCTTCAGCCTGCACACAAAAATCAAAACATTGTCGACTTTTTGTATCACCATAGTTCTAACTTCTAAATTATCACTGCGTAAGTATTACCTGTTGTGGGGAAATACCAACTATTTCCAAAACCTTCTCCTGCACCTCTCGCTTGTAAATTCTTAAGCTTCCTCCACCAATCTGAACAAAGTAGACATTAAATCACTGCACAAGTGCGCTCCGAATTCAAAGTAGGTTTACTAAACCAACAAATCAGAATACATTTACCTCTACGCCATTGTAAACCATGTCATAAGCTAATGCACGGGCAGAAGCAAGGTCCATCATATCCTCAGGGTTAGGGGCTGTGAAAGGATGATGCAAGGCCTTCAAAGAGTAATTATGTCGAGCATTACAACAAAGTAAGTTTAAAAACAAACAATTATCTTCATCTACTCTTAGAAACTTGTAAAGGTTGTACAAACCTCAAGCCTTTGCTCAGACTCATTCCACTCGAACATTGGAAAATCAGTAACCCATAGGATTGAGTGCCTTGACTAACAAAACCAGATAAACAGTTTGGAGGTCAGGCAGAAAATTAAATAAAAAAAAAAACACGATAAAGAAAAAGTACTCTGTATTAATTACAGAAGGCCATTGAGATTTAATCAACTTTTTAAAATATAATACAAATAACTTTTCAAATGACAAAAGTGCCCAAGACTTTAATATTTTGTCGTCTTACATTTACACCATCACGAGCAATAAAACATTTAGAAAATATTTCATGTTTAACTTATTTTTAACACTGAATCAAACTTTAGGGGTATTTTTCTAATTTGAAAGTGCTTGGCTTTTTCTGAAACTAACTCAAGTTAAACAATGGCAAAGCCAACACTTACAGGGTCAATCAAGCCCAAATCATGGGCCACATGCAGCCTCAAGCTGTCCAAAGTTTTATTAACCGATGCATTGTTTCCCACCGCAAATAATATTAAATCACCAGAATTAGCAGATAGTATTTGTAGTAAACGATCTTTCTCAGATAAGTCCAAACTTGATACTAGCACAGGAATCCCTTCAAGAGCACCTGCAATAAATATCACATTACACTAAATCAATAGTGACGATTTTAACACCAATATGGTATGCACTTATAATTTCCAGGATGCATCTCTATTACCATCATTTGAGACCTTTAAGAACGGCAAACCCTTTGCCCCAGATTTAATAGCTTTGTTGTAGATATCTCCCTTTTTAAGAGCACTGTTTGAATAGTTCGTGGCTCCTGAAGGAACACGCAGTGCTCTAATCGTACCCCCAGTCGACAAGGCTTCTGCAAAAACCTTGAAGGAAGTGTTCCTGAAAATATCTGATACCTGTGGGTACAAAACAATTTCATTATTAAAAAGAGAAATGTCAATTATTAAAAAAAAAACTGTAAAAAATTACATCTTTGAGTTCGAGATCAAAACGTGTATCTGGTCTATCCGAACCATATCTGCTCATAGCTTCAGCGTATGTTAACCTCGGGAACGGGTTTGGTAATTCAACTCCTTTGATCTCAAGGAAAACCTGCAAGTTTATTTGGAAATGGTGAAAACTCAATATATTCCGGTTAGTTTGTCAGGATGAATATACTAAAACAAATCGGGATATTCAGTAAGAAATTGAGAATATATGATATACTATTCCCAGGATCCTTCTTATGTTCACACTTTATTACGTCAATCTTTCATCAGAGACATCAGTTCTCCAGGACAAAATAGATATTTACAAAATCGATCGGACAAAACCTTTCTAATCAAATCTTCATTGAGCTTAAGCATGTCCTCCAGAGGAGTGAATGCCAATTCCATGTCCAGTTGTGTAAATTCAGGTTGCCTATCTGCTCTTAAATCTTCATCTCTAAAACACCTGGAAAGCAAGGGAGAGAAGACAATGTACTAAAAAAAATTGAACCATAAAAATAGTGTTATTAAGAATTATTAAAAACAGTATTACCTTGCTATTTGATAGTATTTGTCAAAACCAGAGACCATAAGCATCTGCTTGAAGAGCTGTGGACTTTGAGGCAAAGCATAAAATGCTCCCGGCTTTCATATAAGATTAATCAAGTGTCAGAACTTAGTTCAATGAAGAAAAATCACTCAACTTAATAGATAGATGTAAAGACAAAAGTGCATTCTTTGGCTTGGTTCTAAACTATTCTTCATAAATAATCTGATCTTTAGTCGATAAAGCTGATACTTCCATTAAAAATAAAATTAGGAAAATCTTCAGTAAGCACTAAGCAGGCATATAAAAAAATAAATTGATGAAAATAACATAATGTACCTGAATTCTTGACGGCACTAAATAATCCCTTGCGCCTTCTGGCGTAGATCTAGATAGAATTGGAGTCTCAATCTACCTTATAAACATTAAGGTCAGGATCAACACGTGAAACCAGGAATTAACTTGAGCGTTTTCTTAGTACTTTATAAATAAAAAAGGATGAATATACAAAGTCAATACCTCCACAAAACCATGAATGTCTTCAAGGTATCTTCGGACGAGTTTCACCACTCTATGCCGCAACATTATATTTGAATGCATATTTGGACGTCTTAAATCAAGGCATCGGTATCTGATAAGTAAGTGAATAATTTTAGCTAGATAATGGTAAAATTGAATATAACTGGTAGGAAATTCGCAGCCCCTTTAATAAGAGTTTTTTTTTTTGTTATATTTTTTTATATTTTCCACATAGAACTAATTATGAATAAGTAGTGGTCAGTGACAGTTCAAAATAAATGCATTAAAAGAACATTAAAAAAATATCATACAAGAGACAGGTTACAGTAACTAGAATGCTCATTGACACTGAATATAATCAAGCAGCAATAACCATTCACCTCAATCTAATTTCTTCTTTAGTAGAATCTTTTGCGTCGTCTGCAGTAGTAACCAAAAAAGGTAACTTGGATCTCACTGCATTCAACAAGTGGACACTTTCTGCGGCTATCTGCGTGCATAATCATGGCATGCAGATGATTAAGAATCGTAGTATATATCAACTTACACTTGGCTGTTAGGGACTACATCTTCAAGTAAGTACAAATTATCCTCAAATTCAGTTTATCCTATAAGTGTTACTTAGATACTTAGCCCACTAGCTTCATATGTGCATATATAAAATCCCAATTGGAACGAATAATACATGTGTCTAATAATGTAGGGTAAAAAAAAATGAAGGATAATAGAAAGCTCACCTCTATGAGACCAGTCTTCATTTTTTTATTGATGGACTCAGTCGGCCTGGGCCGAACAACACCTTCCACGGCGATTACATACTCAAGCCTCAAATCATTCACAGTTGAATGAGCCTCCGGAAATTCATCCGGAAGCGTAGTAACCTGGTTAATCAACAAATGTACTATCAAACTCAGAACTCGAAAATTGAAGAACACAATAAAAGGTCTAGAAAAAAAGGTGCATAAGAGTAACCTGAACAATTCCGGTATGGTCACGGAGACTGATGAAAGTGAGGCCTCCATGAACGCGGTGAAGCGCCACCCACCCGCAGAGGCGAACTCGCTTCCCGGCGTCCGTTTCGGACAATTCGCCGCAGAAATCGGTTCGGCTCACCCAATCCAGGGCGGTCGGATTGGCGTCGGCGGAGGAAGGAATTGGCTGTTTGGGAGCGGGGACGCTGAGGGTTTCGGAAGCAGAAACGGAGGAAAATGCGCGGTGTTTGAGGAATTTAGCTGGTTTCAATTTGGGGCTGAGGAGGGAGACGAGGAGAGGTACGTGCGGCGGAAAGGATAATCTGGCGCGGTGAGCAAACGCCGGAAGGGAGCGGAGAAGGAGGGACATGGCGGAGGGGAATAGTTAGCTTATCTCTTGCGGGGAGAGTGAATTTAGAAGAGGAGTGAGTGTTGAAATTTTTGGGTTGACCGGGCTGGAATCGACTGAAACGAGGCAATAATTTTACTTATTGTTTTAAATTGGATGAATAAGCATCCAAGCACCAGTGGTCTAGTGGTAGAATAGTACCCTGCCACGGTACAGACCCGGGTTCGATTCCCGGCTGGTGCATATTGCTATGATGATTTATGCGAGGGTATTGGGTTATTTTTTTTTGAAAGGTTACGTTGTTAGATCTTTTAATTTTATTTAATTTCTCTGGAAATAAAGTTTGATTTTAGTTAGTTTAACATGTGGGTATTGGGTTACTCTTATTGGCATCTTCTAGATGGGTATTGGTTTGATTTTAGTTAGTTTAACATGTGGGTATTGGGTTACTCTTATTGGCATCTTCTAGATGGGTATTGGGTTACTCTTATTGGCATCTTCTAGATGAAAATTATAGTTGTTAGATCTTTTAATTTCTCTGGAAATAAAGTTTGATTTTAGTTAGTTTAACATGTGGGTATTGGGTTACTCTTATTGGCATCTTCTAGATGAAAATTATATCTTCTAGGTGAAAATTATAGCACATCTGAGCTCTTAATTTTTTTTTTGAAAAGTTAACGTTGTTAGATCTTTTAATTTCTCTCTGGAAATAAAGTTTGATTTTAGTTAGTTTCTGAATTTGGTTTGCTATGATGATTTATGCGTTAACATGTGGGTATTGGGTTACTCTTATTGGCATCTTCTAGATGAAAATTATAGCGCATCTGAGCTCTTAATTTTTTTGAAAGGTTAACGTTGTTAGATCTTTTAATTTCTCTGGAAATGAAATGAAGTTTGATTTTAGTTAGTTTCTGAATTTGGCTGGTGTATAGGTCGGTTGACTATTTATACAGAAAGGTCAACCTTACATCTGTTTGATTATTTAGTTATAATGATTCTAGCTGTTGTTGGCTTCTGGAACTTTTGAAATTTAGATTTTCTGTGAAAGTTGAAAAATAGCCTATAAAGAAGACTTTGTCATATATTGCCTTTTTTTCGGTTCACATTGAATTTAGTTACGTAGGCCTAATTTTTAGGTTCAAAGCATATCACATTATCACCTGCATATGTAGGTAGGTATCACAGCATGACACATGTGGTTCGTTGTCCCCGTGTTTATATTCGTTTCATTGTTCGTTTCATCGTCCCTCGTATTAAATATCACGCGTGTTTAAGTAATTGTTTTATGAATTCGAAATAATTAAGTACCTAGCTAAATCAACCCAAACCCTAATTGTTTTATCACTTGATATGCATATTTATGAAAACAGTTTATATATATATAAAAAGTGTAGTTAGAGAGTATGGCTGAGGATCGAAGATTCAATAAAAGTTTTATCAAAATTTCTAAACCATAAGAGTTTCTTTCACCATTTATTCCATAAGTTGCAATAATGCATTTTCTCATTTATGAGTATACCAGTATATATATTGAATCTATACCTCAGTTCCTCTGTTCAACTCCAAACCAACCCCATTTCCTAACCACATAAATTCATAATTGTCAACTATATCTCATCCTTTTCTTTTGGATTACATTTGTCCACGGTCTTCTCGGTTTCTAATCGTTCTTACCTTTTTTCGTTATGATAGGCAACTCGAAATTCCCCAAAAAACAATATTTATATATCACTAAAAATATATCGCGAAATGGGAAAACAATAAGAAAATAGCATCATCCACATGTTTTGGATATATTTTTAAAAAATTGATGTCCCTAATTTAATTTGTTTCAATATATATTCCGAGTCAAATTCAACTTTTATATATATGAGCAATAAAGTATAATATTTGAATTTTCTCGATAAGAAACAACCTATCAATGAGCTTGCAGCACTCCATATCATATATACTATGCATGATTGAACTCATTCGAAATGACACTACTACCCTTCATCCTTGAAATCTGCCATCTCCCCCTATAAATACTTCCATTCCGAGGGTGTCCCTTAATTGAATTCAAGTACCCAACATCAAAAACTAATTCATTAGCAACATATATACATGGCCAACCTCAACTCTCTTGCCACCATAACATTCCTCGTCTTTCTAATTACTCTAGTCCATGTCACCGCGAGGCCGAGCCCGACGATTCACGAGTTAGCTCCGATGGAAACTCTTGCCACGGTGAGCCCTTTGTACTAATTGATCAAAAGCATATAATTAGTAGTTCTTCAGTTTTCGAAAATATATAGCTAGTCTACAAATGAAGTGTGCATAATTTATTATGACAGATGTAGTAGAGTTGATTCAGTACGTTAGTTATAATAAAGTGATTGGGAACGTTAATTTTATGTTGAGGATCTAATTGTTTTCATTATGATGAAGCGCAGACGACGAATATACAGACAACCGATGATGGCTGTGGCGGAGTTGGAGAGGATGAGTGCGTGATGAGAAGAACACTTCAAGCCCAACTTGACTATATCTACACGCAGAGTCATAAGAGTCCATAAAAAAATAATTTTCAACATGAAAAATATTCCGAGTATTAAATTATTATATTTCATGTAGAAGAAAATATTAATTGGTCGTTACAAGACTTTACGTTACATATATAGTTACATGTATATATAGATGTATCTGGGTATTATTGGTCTTCATTGAATAAAATTGGTCCCTAAATTTGTTCATTTGATCAAGATTTATTATTGTTACACAATTAATTATGCATAGACACTCTGCACATCATAAATTAATTTAATCTTTAAAAAAAAATGTGGTTAAAATAATTATTTTTAATTATGTCTTTTAATTAATTATATTTTTTGTATTTTTATGAGGTCAAGAATTACAATCTTTTATATTGAATTCTATTTATTATATTTATAGTATTAATGAATATTTTATATAAAATTATAGTACAAATAATATTTTTTTACCAAAAAATATATTTTAATTATTTTACAATATTATTAAATTAAAATGTTCTAATTAATATTAGAAATATTGGTTGGGCTTTGTGACCCAACTTTAAGTTGGATTTTTGATAGCCCATTACCAAGTATTACTATTGAATACCAAAATCTTATATGGACTATTCAATTAATCAAAAATTTTAATTTAAAATATATGTTGTTTATCATTTTGTACTGACTATTTAAAGTACTCATTAAGTTATTTTCATTTCACTCTAAAAATTCACTCTTTTTTAAATGAATTCACTCTCTTTTTTAAATGTCCTTACGTAAAGATTACAAAAATCTTAATGAAAAATAAGTACTATTACTATGTCCTTACGTAAAGATGACAAAAATCTTAATGAAAAATAAGTACTATTACTATTGATTACCAAAATCTTATTGAAAAATAAGTACAATGTGGAGTGTGGACTCAACACCGATCGAGTAATAATTACAATTACAGAAACTCGCTTTGTTACGATATCACTTCATAGTAACAAAGTATTTTTTCGGCGGAAGAGAGAAATTATTTTCTTTTAAAAAGAAAAATCAATAAATAGTTAGAGTATAGGTTTTTTTGGAAAAAAAAAAAGTGAAAAACCAATAAATAGTTTCCCACATACTAGTATGCATTGACCAAAATGCGAATATCTTTGAAGACGTAAAATTGCACGAGTATCTTGATTACGAAGTTTCCGAAACGCGCTTTCTACGCGAATTAAAATACTCCGGAGACTCGCTTACTCATAATACATACGGAATACCCCGTAATTAAATACTCATATATATAAGCCTCCATTCCTCCCCCACTACGCACTCACACGTTTCCTTCGTTCTTCCCCCTTCCTTTTGTAGAGAGAGAGAGAGAGAGAGTAAATATCATCATCATCTCCAGTTTTCTAATTTCTCAGATAAAATTCAAAGAGAATCATGAGTTATTACAATCAGGGTAATCCTCCCGTCGGTGTGCCGCCAACTCAAGGTAAGTCATCTGCTTCCAATTTATTTATTTAATTATATTTAACTGTAGATTTAATTTACGCGAGCCTCGACTTGATTGGCTTGTTTCTGCTCAGATTACCCCAAGGACGCGTATCCGCCGCAGGGTTACCCGCCGCAGGGGTACCCGCCCCAGCAAGGATACCCTCAGCAGGGGTATCCGCCGCCGCAGTACGCCCCTCAGTACGGCCAGCCGCCGCCGCCTCAACAACACCAGTCAAGCAGTAGCGGCGGTATGCTGCAAGGATGGTAAGAAATCTCTGTGATTGCTTTGATTTTTATTTTGTTTTAATTTAATTTACGATTTTTGAGATTCAGATCTGAGAGGATCTATCATTAGTTTATCTTGCGATTTTTTTAGCTTCGATTGCGATTCCTGCTTTTTTTTATTCGAAAATTACATTATAAGCAAAATAAATAATTAAATAAAATATCGATTTGTCTTTTTTTTTCTTCCAGCTTGGCTGCTCTGTGCTGCTGTTGTCTACTGGATGCTTGCTTTTGAAGAAGATAATTTGATTATGCACTTGCTTCTTGATTCTCCGTTGTAATCGACTTCTTTATATTTCTATCTTTTTTTTTTTTTTGAATAAATTGGAAAATTAATGGATTTTGATTGTATAAATTCGAATTATTTGAATTTTTATATAGTATATCTATTTTCAATGCATAGTATTGGGAGATGAAGGGAGTATCTATTTTCAATATTGTGTGTATATCCGTGTTTTGATTGTACATTATTCATCAATGTTGATTTTTATTTCTGTGTGATATTATTGTATTTATTATTTATTTATAATTATATTTTAAATTTGAAATGAGATGAAGTCACGAGGTCTAGGTGCCCATGGAAAGATGCTCACCACCATCAAAGCTGCTTTAGTGGAGAAGTGCGTGTAGTGTACCATACCTCATTGTCTTTGTCCCCTCCACTAGGAATATACAATATGGCCGGTACTACATTAAACTTTCAATTCATGTTTAAATAAAATAAATATATAGGAAATACATCAAACTTTCAATTCATATTAATTAGAAAATAAATTAAATATTCAATTCAATTTAAAAAAAAATCAGGGACGTTTTTAAACATGTCATACATAATTTTACATCAAAATATAAGAGATTGCAATTTTTTTAGTCATTTTAACTACATTAACATATACAAGGAGGAAACTTTTATGTTTTGATGTTCACATATAGAATCTAATTAAATTAGAGTTTTCGAATAAATTAAAATTATGAAAGAGGCAAAAAATGCTTGTGCCTGGTGTAATTAGTTATCCTTTAATTAGGTTAAATTAACTAGGTTTATTAATTAATACTAAAATTAGTATAGATCAATGGACATTTGTATATGTAATATAAATACAAATTTAATTTATAAACTGACACTAGTATCTCTTAATCTCAATGTACATAGAGTAGCATCCAAAATTTAGTGGACCAAAATTTACAGGAATATAAAAGGAAAAAAAGGGAAAAAAATGGTGCTGAAAAAACCAAAATTAAAATTCAATGAAACAGTGAATGAAAATAAATAAATAAATGCTCATGATTCAGCAGCAACACCATTATGGTTATCTGAGTCGGACTCGAGCTGGCTGTAATTCCCCTTCTCTTTGATGAGTTGGAGATGGTGGTGCTTGCAGTAGAGTGTGCCCTCGTGCGCAATGTAGTTTGGCGGGCTTATGTTGCACCCTCCATGGCTGCACTTGAAGCAGCTCTTATGGTACGCGGATCCATTAACCGACACCTATATATATTTATTCATTCGTTCACACAATTATTAGTAATTAAGAAAGTTAAATTCATTTGCAGAAGATTAATTAAGTACACGAGGTTTACATACCTTCTCAATGGGATAAACTGTCTTGTTACAACCCACACATTTGTCCTGGGTACCTCCAAACTTACTTGAGACCTTGTTTGCAATCTGTTTATGACAATAACAAACGCATAATTTCAACGATATCGTTTTTAACTTTGAATGATCATTATTTATATTAAGTTTTTTTTACATTGTTTTGTACATATATAATATAATGCATTACCAACCTCACTTTCCAACTTTTCCGGTTTCACGATTTTAGGTGTCCCTGGAACAATAGAACATGATCATATAAGCCAAAACCGAAAACCAAATAGTAAAAAGAGAATAAATCCCTTTGAATATACACGGTTAATTAATTACCTTCAAAGCTTTTGTCGAGGCTGCCGGTTCTCTTGAACAGCTGATCGTAGTGTGGCATGCAGTACAGAACCCCATCGATAGAGTTGAAGTTCCCTAGCTGAAACATTATATATACGCATCAGGTAACTAACAAAAAAAAAAAAAAAAGTCGTATATTTTCAATAGAGTTGCTCGATCGAGGCACGGACCTTTAGGGTTCCTTTGCAATGGTGGCAACGGAAACAAGCCTTGTGGTAGATTCGGTTGTTGACGGCTAACCGATCAACGAGGTACACGGTACCGCTGCATGCCGTGCATTTCTGGGATGTACCCGCAAATGACATTTTTTTAATATATATTTAATGTATTTATAATTTGTGTTTTATTATAGTAATATATATTCTTCGAGGAAAGAGAGGACATTAATGGAGTTATTCTGGACGTATGTACATGTTACAACCTCGTGGTGTTCTCTTTCCCCTTTAATTATTCATTCTTGTTTTTTTTATTGCTGCATTAATATATTGTTGGTTTCTCTCTATTTTTACCACCTTTGTTTTGGTGGCAGCGCGCTTCTTACACAGAGAAAAGAAAGGTGAGGAAGTTGAGAAAATTATGGAGTGGCGGTAAAAAAAAAAATCACTATATACATATTTAAAAGATCATATAATAACTATTTTAGTTTCATAAACAACAGGGCATTTGGTCTAGTGGTATGATTCTCGCTTCGGGTGCGAGAGGTCCTGAGTTCGATTCTCGGAATGCCCCATTATGTTTTATATGGTGTATTTTATTTTTCTTATTACTTCTCATTTTATTTTGGGTATTTCTGTAATTTAACAAAACGCCCGGGGTGCTTTTGTAATTACTGCTATGTGGACAGGAGAGAAACAAATACAACCAATTAAAGTGAAAAAGCACATCTCACTGGAGTTCATAAATTCTTCATTAGAACTTCAGATAATATTCATGAAAATGGGATTTTACACCCGATATTCTCGAGTTAAATCAAACATGTAAACCGGGCCGACATCATAATAAGCCCAAACAAATTGTTCCAACTCCTTCCCCTCCCTCTTCTCCATCTATTTTCCCTCTTTTTCTCCAGGGAAGACTCATAATCATCATGCATTGAAAAACTTCCAGCACCATATATTAAAAATTAATTTTCTTATTTCCTCTTAAATAAAACACTAGAACAAATTATACACTCTAGATGGGTCATCAAGGCACGCACCTCCTCAAACTCCATATGTAGAAAGCATACTACGCACCAGCTCACGAAAATCCACCTCGTACAGTACAAACCAAAAACCCAGGCAAGATAAAAGCAGATTACTTTTTCAGACATGATTCTCCTGCAAGTGCCTCTTGTGTTCCCTATCCGAATACCCATGTCTCCCAAGTCCGTTTCTGTCTAATGGGCTGGTAGGCTTCCTTTTACGCACGCTCGATCTACCGGGCGATTGATACTCCCCAACATCTTCAAATGGCTCGACTTCCCCTTCTTCAACAGAGTCAAAATCATTAGGTCTCGACCGGTTCAACTTCCTCTCCTGTTTCTCGATGGGGACCTCTACATCCTCAAGTTCCCTCTCTAGCTCATCCATGGGGTCTACTTTGCGAGATATATCCCCAAGAGCTTTCCTCCTTTCAAATGCAGCCTTGAGTTTCTCCCGGTCGAGCTTCTTGTTCGCATCTTGAGGCGAATAATTCTTACCATGATATTTATCCTTCATTTCTACTGTATTATAATTATTATTATTGTCTTCTCGCTCATTGTGCTGAATGTCATTCATCTCACTGTCCTCCCTGTCAGCTGGCATGCTAGTGTTGGTTTCAGAGTCGTTATTTCGTGTTTGGGAGATTTTTGGAAGGCCATTGCTATTGGAAAGGGACTGATCGGGAACAGGTCTGGGTGCTGCGTGCTTTAATGATGATGATGCTTTCGAGGTGGATCCACCATGGGAGGAACTATGGCTGGTAATATGTTCTTCACTGGAAGGGCCTTTTAGAGGAGGCGGTCTTTCGATGGCACCAGCACTCCCTTCGGCTTCACTAGCCTGAGGTTGGGGCACTCGGTTCTGTTCGTATAACTCCAACATCTGATTGCTAACCTCTGCAAGGGACAAAAGAATCTCGTCAAAAAGGGACAAAACTATTATTATCTTTTAAGAGAATCGACATGAAGAAAATTATATTTTACGTAATTGCAATTAGTTGCACCATCCATATCATTCCCCTTTTCTACGGTAATTAGCAACCAGAAATTTAGATCCAATGGATGCGTAAAAATAAATACAAGTGCTATTAAGCCTAATTAAAAAAGACAAACAAGACACCAATTATTTTTCCAAATTATAAATCTTAAAGAATACTACAAACACCCCCTTGAGGTTTGAAATTTACCTAAAATTAGATATTTGATACTACCTTCGTCCCATTGGAAGGGTTACAAAGATTTGGGTGGAGAAAATAAGGAATAATGTATTATAGGTGGGTTTATGTGGATGTGATTAATCAATATAATTGTTAAGGTAACTAAAAAGGGAAGTATAACCCTTTTCACGGGACGCAAAAAGGAGAAGTGTAACCCTTTCAATGAGGCAAAAGAGGTATTTTATACTCCTATCTAATTAAACAAACAAGATTCTATTGGCATTCAAAATTAGTTTTCTTGAAAATTATCATTTCTTCAAAATGGTGCAAACAAATTGTAAAAGATAAAGATGTAAAGGGGCATTCACAGATCTAACAAAAAGTGACTTATTTTGTAATTACTCAACATCAGGGGTATCTTAGTAATTACTCTGACTTATAAGCATATGTATCCTTATATTTGGCAAGCATTTGGGTTTTTTCAATAGAAGTTGGATTTAGTAGTTCATTGTGATATAAAGATGTTGGGTGTATTTATTCAACCAATATCATTGTGTCGACACAATCAAAGCCAACCAAAGGGTCAAAGTAAAGGGAACCAACCTTCCAATTGGCGCGGGTTGACATTAAACTCCTGCCACCAAACCTTCTCACCATCAGCTGGAAGCCTTACTTTTAAAAACTTGGCAGCCAGGAAGATTGCACCTGCCGCAATGTGGTGGGGCTTAAATTGCAAGCACAGAGATGTTCGTAGCCTGCAAATGTCGTGTTTCTATAGGGGTCAACATAAACGGAGAAAAGAGGAAGAAAATCGGGGCAAATTAAATACGATATAGTAGTGCTTCATTATTTGTATCATTACCCATCGTTAACAAAATTCCACGCAACTTGAGCTAAGGCATTTTGAGCAACCTTGAACTTTTTAATTGCCTCAACAAGGGGTTTATATGGATGGTTTACATTGAGGTCGTAACCAAGTGTTCCAAGAACAACCCTCTCTCCGAGCAAAACAAGTTCTTTTTGCTGTTCATACACATCCTGCACAGGAAATAACAGAACATCGAATATCTCGCAAGTTTTTCACCATAAAAAAAGGATCCTTGATTATCTCGCAAGTTTTTCACCTTCTGCTTGATCTTTTGCAAGGCTGTAGGGTCTTTTTTATGGATCATCTCATAAGAAACAAGAATGACGTCTTTTAGAGGACGAGGAGTTTCTTCAACTTTACCCGCAAGAAACATGCACACTGTGGCAATGGTCTATAGAAAAATATAAAGATGAGTCGATCAACCAGTAATAATTTTGAAGTGTAAAAAATGCTAGAACTACTATGAAACTGACAGTGCCATTACCACCCCCCCTTCATCAATAAATCATGTTTAATTTTTTGTCATGTTGCTTATTATTATTATTATTATTATTGATGATATTCCCCAACCTTTTGCCTTTCTAATCCTCAAATTCAGCTTAATAGGTATTAAGCTATATAGCTGACAAATTACACATAGCCACCTTACAATATGAGTTATGGATCAGCTCACCTATTTTGAGTCAATTTTTTAATAAAATAACTTTTTTATCTGAAGAAAGCAATTGTAAGCTAAACCGATGTTTGGTTTTAGAACACTAAACACATAAGAAGTGTTGTTTTTAGTTTTTACAAACTAGGGCAGAATAAATTTTACATAATTTTTGTTCGCTATGGAACTTTTTCCTGTAATTACAAAACCAATGATTCAGTATGCTGACTCAATAAATGACTTTCTTGAGGCATCAACTATCAATATTATACACGCAAACTGATTTACAGAACCAACGTTATAAGCATATGCTACACAGACATTGCCACAGAACCAGTTGTAAGATTTTTCTTGACTACATAAATGTCACCAAGTAGCATAGAGAAACAATATTTAACTCACCCTACGATCATTTTTCAAATGAGACTGGCGCAGGAAGAAGCGGTGAGAGAAAATAATTGCCGTAGCAATTGTTACCTGTGGCCTGGATTATTAAACATTCAGCATTATATTAAGAGAAATTAAAATGCTTAAAGTATTTAATCACAAAAAAGAAGTATCATCAGAAAACAAAGAAACTATAAAGGAATGGTCAATTCAATACAACGATTTTATACAGATGATGATCAGCGGTGAAGCAGGGATTAATGTGTTGTGTAAGCTAAGCTAAGAAGAAATATGTGAGGGCTTGGGGGTGCAGACCGCAAGAAAAAAAAAAAGGATTATAGATAAGTACTTACCAAATGTTTACTTGAAAACAATATAAAAATAACTGTTTTTTTTTTTACCTTGCTAATTATACCCTTAATTTCATACAAAAATCATGTAATGGAATTAGGATCACACACGCATAGTGTGTATTTACATTGAAGTGCATCAGAAACACATATACGAATTAGGATTCTACCCATTGTAAACCAATTTAATAAGGAATGACTTGTATCTTAGCAAGTCTCCATAAAGGAAAGAATTGATGTGATTTCTAGAAATTTAATAATTGAGAAAAAGAACATTATTTAAAAAGTTGACAAAGAAATTACACTGTGACAAAGGAGTAAAAGCGATGTCCTCAGAAGAAATGATTATATAAGAAGACATGTACAAATTCAAGGAAAGCGAAACTTACACTTTTAGTCTCATTCCTAAATCTTGTAAAAATGTGCAATATGATTTACGTATATAAGTCTCTTTCTTCAAATCAATACCATCTCGCCTAGAAGGGGAGTTCTCTTCAATTTCTTTTCTAGAGAAATACCAACGGTCGCCACTTTCTTCTGGATTTTCCTGAAAACCTCTATTGGTCCCTTCGGGAGTTCCATGGTCTCCAGATAACAAGCCAGCCATTCTCAATTATTCCCCCCAACAAAATTATGTAAAGACTACTCCAACAGTATCTTAATCCCAATATATGCTCAGACCACTTTCGCCATCAGCAGCCTCACTACCAGAAGAATACCCTATTCAGATTTTTGTCTGAAGTTGGAATAATATCTGTGAGGATAAGTTTGAGAACCAAATTACTACTGGGCAACCTTATATTTTACACAAAGTCTTGCAATTTCACACAGATTCTGAAATTCATGAATTTAAAGAGAAAAAAAGCAAGACACTAAGTTCATTATTCGAAACGAAAAAAAAAAAGAAAAGAATTTTTCATCTAAAACATACAAGCAGCCAAAATGTGCATCACTTAGTTCTCAATTGACAGTAATTAACAAACCAAATTTACTCAAGGTAAGAATCTACATATGCTCCTTTTATATCATAGGAAACCTTGAAGCTCAAAAGGGGGAAAAAGCTGAACAGCAATTTCTACAAAACAAATTACTAAAGGAAATCTAAATCTTAAAAAAGAAAAAACGAAAATTCAGTTGAATCATGTAAGAGTAAAATCAACAAAAATTAGGTAAACTTTCGCGAAAAATATAAGACCTACCCCCAAAAATACGCATAAACAGAAATAGGGCCAAACTTCTGTTCGAAATGAAAGTGCTTTCAAGAAAAATGGAAGAAGACTTACGAATATGTGGTCGGTAGGCGACGCAATTGGTTAACGGCGCCGGTGACAGAGGCGGTGGGACGGCGGTTCTGTGGCGTGAGGGCTTTGGCGAGGGCTAAAGGGATACAAAAATAATTGCTCGATTTTTTTTATTTACAGAAAATAACAAATTGTTGGTTTTCTATAATTATTACTACTATCTTCAGTGGCCAATTTCTAATTATTATAAGCTGGATCTTGTCTTGATCGGGCCAGCTTTATTATGGGGTGATAAGAGTGTCGGCCCATTTACACAATGAGTTTGGGCCTAATCGTCAAGGGGCTAGTTTCTTATTATCAAAAGTATTATCAAAAAAGGGTGAGTTTATTTACACCTCCAACATTACTAAACTCACCCCTTTTTAATTTTTAATTTTATAAGCCTATGCAAAATCTCTATATTACCCTCGTAATTATCTTAATACTAAATGCACCCCTCCTGATCTGCACCATCTACGAGACTTGAATCCAGTCTCCAAACTCCATCACCAGAAAACAAACTCGATCACCAGAAAACTTGAAAAACATTGAAGGTGCATTACTACCCTATCCAACATGATTAAAAAAATCAGATCATCGAAAACATCATTAAAAAATAGAAAAAAAATGTTTGCATCTTTTCACGGATTTTGATGTATTCAAAAGCCAACCAGTGATTAATTCTACAAAAAAAAAATTGATGTATTCATAAGTCAATCAAAACTCACACAATTAATTCTACAAAAAAAACCCTAATAAATTGAAAAAAAAAAAATCTAATAAGCATAGAGGGTGAACATCAGTTTTATAATTCGTCTCTTCTTCAAAAGTCGCCCAATCAATTCAACAAGCAATGTCAATTTTAGTAAGAAAGAATTTACGTTGTGCCATTATGTTGTAAAATAGTAGTACTGTAGGATTATTGTCCATGGAAATGTAGTACTGTAGGATTATTTGTTTTTAACTAAGAAGGGTATACTTGGTATTTTAAAGAAGGTAAATTAATTTAAGGGTGAGTTTAGTATTATTGGAGGTGTAAATAAACTCACCCTTATCAAAAACACACAATTTTAGAGATATCAAATCAAATCGGGTCAACCCGGCAAATTGGAAATGTGCGTTGCATACACTTCACCATCTACAAACAAATTATCCATGGAGTTAGCCAAAGCTGCTCAAAGCCCCCCGCCATCTTCTTCGTTTCTCCGTCCAATGAAACCCCCAAACACACCACCACTCCCAGCGAGGAAATACACTCTGAATCGAACATCCCGCCACAAATTAAACCTCAGCCGACAAAACCCACGCGTAATCACCGAAATTAACCCTGAAATCTCCGTGCCCACGATGTCCGACATCCTGGACTCGTCAAGAGCGCAGAATCTCGATCTCGAGCTCCGAACGCTCGGGCCGTTTTTCAGGATCACGGCGAAAAGCCTGAAAACCCAGCGGGAATTGGGCCGGGCAGAGGGGGTGATTAGGGTTTGGTTTGGGGGCGGAAAGATCCTGCATCTCGATTCGATGAGGCTGCGGAGAGAGACGATCGGGATGGAGAAATCAATATTCGGGATCGGTCTGTTTATCGGGGCTGCGGCGATTCGGCACGGCTACGAATGCGGCTGCGACCGAGCCGAGCTGCTCGCCATTAACGACACTCCTATTTACCATTCCAAGGTACTAACTAACTATATAAATCAATTTGTAGGTACTTGTCATTCACATTGACTTAAATTTTGTTCGTAAATTGTCGTTTATCCAGCCGATTAATACGATTAATTATGCTTTGGGAATTTTACATTGCGTTGTTCTTTAAGATTGAAACTGTGAGAGGGGGTAACTAGACGAAATGGCGGGCTTGTGTGTTTTCGAGTATGATGGTGTTGTATGTTTCATGTATGCAGCTTGTGAGGTTTTACAAGAGATTAGGGTTCAAGGAAGTGTACGAGGTGACGGGTTCGTCTCTCAGGGATTACAGTCACATGCTGGTGTGGGGAGGCGTCGGCACGAGAATGGATGCCGATCTCGAGGGCCTCATGATAAAATGGTGTGCAAGGTTCAAGCCCAGAAAACCAGCTCAGGATTAATGCAAGTGAAAAATGTATACTTTGTTTTTTATCTTTTCTTCTAAAAAAAATATAAATACAATATGGAATGGATGTTTCTACCATAACAATACACAATTGAAAACACCCGAAAGGCGAGCGAGCCCTTTGGCTCGTTTATTAGTCTTTGTAATTCCTCTGGCTCTTGCTCATGTTCAGGCCCTTATTCATGTCCAGATGATAGGCCTTTGATGGAGGCTGAAAATCAGAGCGGGTCCGGCGGTGGGAAGAACCGCCTTCCTTGGAGTCTCCGGCGAGGAGGAGGTGGTAGCTCCGCCCTGTGACGGAGTTCTCTGAGATGCTGCGGTAGGAGTTTTGCCGCGTCTGTTTCCTCATGGAACGGAGAATGAGTGGGATTAAACCTTCCATTTTCCGGTGGTGGTTTTAGTATATAGGAAGTGAAATTAGAATATCTGAATTTGGATTGTGTTGTTAAATTTTCTGATCTGAATATGGATACTTATAGTGGACCGTGGTGGTTTGAATTGAAAACCGTGTGGATTTTTTGAGGGGTAGTGGAAACAAGGAAATGACATTCATAGCCTTTTAAGGTGTTTGGTTGGTGTGGCTGCTGTTCGGAATGAGATGGGGGTATTTAGGTAAATTAGGCCATGGCAGCTGGTAAACACGAATACATTTGACTTTATTTTAGCGTGCTCATCCGCCACGAAGAAGCGAATGCTTTGATTCGATTTTGACTAATTTTTTGTTTGATTTGACTTTGGGCCAATTGTTTTGATTTGATTTATTTTGAGGCACGGCTCTTTGGATACACATGATTTTATTTAAAATATAGTACTCCGTATTGTTTTTTCAACAGTACTGAAATTTATATTTATAATATATATCCGAAATGTAATTTTGATGTTTAATTGTTGAGTGGAGAAAAGAATGACAACCAAGTGTTAGAAGACCTAATGTAAAAAACTTTGAATTGAAATGATAAACATGCACAAAACAATACACGCAATTTTGTATAAAAACTTTGAATTGAAATGATAAACATGCACAAAACAATACACGCAATCTTGTAGTTGCAAATTTGAAGTCAAATAACATTCGCTTCTCCTATAAGTATTTGAACAATTAACTTCAACAAATAAATAAAATAAGCGTGCATTTATTTAAATTTTATTTTATTATAAATTTTTATGTAATGGTAATTATAATTACCATTACATAAAAATTTATAATAAAATAAAATGTAAATAAATGCACGTTTATTTAATAAAAATTTTATGTAAGGGTAATTATAATTATATCTAACGCTCTTTTTTAGCTTGTATTAATATAATTAAGTTAAAATAATAAACAATTAGCTGGAATAGCTCAGTTGGTTAGAGCGTGTGGCTGTTAACCACAAGGTCGGAGGTTCGACCCCTCCTTCTAGCGTTTTTATTTGATGTTTTTTATATTTGATGTTTTTTATGCCCATGTTAACCACAAGGTTTGTAGGTTCGACCCCTCCTTCTAGCGTTTTTATTTGATGTTTTTTATGCCCATGTTAACCACAAGGTTTGTTTTGTTTTGATGTTTTTATGCCCATGTTAACCACAAGGTCGGTTTCTATAGATACTGCATAGTACCTATATATTTCAAATACTCCGTATAATTTTACTTTACAGTTCACATAGAGAATCTATATACTGTATGATTTTTTTTCTTTCACAAAAGATTACACAAGACGATCCAGTAGTGATATAGTACACAAGCCAGCTCGTTCTCGTGTGGCGTGGGAACTTGATCACTCCATTCCATTTCTTTCACACATCAAGCTCAATTAATGTCATTGCCATGAAAATACAAAGATTTACAAAAGAACAATGTGGAGAATAATTGAATCTTTACCAACACTACAACATATCGATTCTGCTATTGTCTTACAATTGAATCTCTACTACCTTCCTTTTGGTCGGTCGACTACAAAGATGTTGAGATATATATATAACGGGCTACGGCCTTACTGCCTAACGTTGCTCTAGTTCATACCAAGATCAACCACACTTCTCTTTTAAGGTTGATCGTTGTCAGGCAACTCTTCACCCAAATCACGTTGTGCGATTCTGTAGTATAAGATACCCATTGTAGCCATGCAAGCCCTGCAAAAAGGAAAAGGGAAAAAGCTTGCAAATCAGATAGTGAAGAGTGTAGAACTGCTGATTTCCGATAAATGCAAAATTGCAGATGGAATAATTATAATACTGTAGTACAATTATAATGAGAGAGAGAATAATTACATGATGGCCATAACCAATAGTATTTTTCTTGGGTCTATTCTTGAAGTCTTGGGACGTCTTGCATGGCCATCAGTGACATCATCTCCACGGTAGGTATCCTTTTGTGGTGGGGCTGTCACCGGTAGAGTAGGCAATGCGCCCGACCAGAAGGGTAACAATGACCTAAGAAATTTATAGCGCATTGTACCTACAACTCGTATAATTCAGATTTCAGCATTCAGACTTCATCTTTCAGATTAAACAATAGAACCTACATTTTATGTGAAACAAAAACAGCCAGAGTTGGTAAACCGAGGTCTGTCCGACTAACGACTTATTTTCAAAGGATAAGACCCAATGATAAGCTGAGCCTCGTGCAACCGTTATAAAATCGAAATAGCAGAAACAAAACTCAAAACAGTATATAATACATCCAGCATATCATATAATGTATACCTTAGAAAACGCCCAGTAGTAAATAAATAAAAAGTGACGCCCACTAACCTCTCTTTGAGTACTTCCTCTTGGCATCTTCATCATTTGCATAATATGAGGATTCAGAGTTATTTCTTTCCACTTGCATTGTACTCTTTCGTGTGGTTGCACCAGGCTGGGAAACAAGAAATGTCTGAGAAAACAGTATCCAACACAAAAGAATAATGCACCACTCATAGAGTCATAGGAAATAAAGGATACTTACGCCAGCAGGATTAGACGAAGATGATGATTTTGGGCTAGGTCCATCTATCTCTACAATATCCAAACTATCAGGTCTTGAAATAGAATTTTCATTGTTTCCTGCATGTAATTGTATCAATGGCTGTGAGGCAAATGCAAGAGGACTTCGAGACTCTGCTACATGCAATGAGATTGGATGATTCCCAAACAAGTTCTTTTCTAAACCAGTCTGCAAGAAACAAAGAAAAAACTCACGGCCACGTACCATATGTGACAAAAATATTCAATGAGAAAATGGAACTGTCCTATGGATCTTGTAGACATACTACAGAAACAACACTGCCGTCATCCATAGACAATAGGAAAAAATATTTTTTAAAAAGAGAGAAATGAACAGAGAAGGAAACAATGCAAGAAAGATTCGTCAAATAAAAACAAAACTGAACATAGCGGACAATAAATTCCCCTTCAAAACTGTGTTATCAGAGCATGTAATGTGAAAATATAGCAGGCCTAATAGGGGAAGTATAATGTGGAGGTGAGTGAGCAGAGCACAAAGTGGCAACTAGTCCAGGAATTGCCTGATGACATGGATGTGTTACGTTGCCACAAATAAGCAAGTCAAGCACCCTCCTATAATTTATGAATGTAAAGGATTGAGAATGCAACTGAATCCGAGGAAAAATTAATTTTCACAAAACACCAACTAATTGTTAGGAGATATACATGAACCAAGTTAATCCAAAAAGATAAGAAAAATGTTGTTTAGAATAAAATAAAACACCACCTGCATAATTGATTCTTTCAGCTTTGAGTGAAGAAGTGATCCTGAATCTTTGAAACTTTTCGGTGGCCATATCTGCAATAGACAATATTCAAGCATTAAACATGAAACTGATACCAGTAGAGAATTTAAAGTGTTTAATCGAGGAATGCGATCTTGTACAAATAAATCAAAGATTCTCATTCGACTGATTGGTTTAACTATCCTGATCTCCATTTGAAGTCTATTTAAAAGCATTTTCAGATTTTTAAATTCTTGCTAGTAGATGTGGTACTGGTAGCAGGATCGATTGATAAAATTAGCTAGTCTCACAAAGTTTTACATAAAGACATAGGATAGGCTAGCTACGCGTACTCCAGTGTAACTAAAATCCCATGTTTAAGTCAATCCTGAGTCCTGACAAAACAGGACTGCCTTCGAAGATCCCTTAAAGAACTTCTAAGGGTTGAGGAAAAGGATGGATTCCATATGTGCAGAAATGAAACAGACACATTTCATCGAAATTAATCGCGATTCGCGAGTGATGACATTAAAAGCATACAGATATAAACTCAACTCAGTCTCACTTAACTTCTCCATCTCTTCTTTAAAATAACATATACATGTGATCCTTCATGTTTTAATGATAGATATTCACTGCATCATACCGGAGTCGAGCAAGCTGGACAGATGTATCCGTCAGGAGCCGTGTGCACAGCAAAGCTTTTAACATGTGAAACGAAGCAATTTGTGTGTGCATCATCTGCTCAATTCAAGCATTGGTTAGATACATAATCATGTATTCAAAGCAAAAATAAAATAAAAAATCAAACACGTACGCAAACAGCCTAATCGGATTGTTTGAAGATCTGTTCCTTCTGTAAGCACAGCTTGACAGCAGCAGCATTTAGGAGGCCAGTCGTAGTCCCCATCAATTACCCACTCGGAGTATAAGCGCACCTAGACATCCAACATCGTCTCAAATTTTATTTTTATCCTTCTACATATTGTACATTTTCAAGAATCGAGAGGCATGTTGTGGAAAACCTTACCACGCAAATTCGGTGCTCTGGAAAGCATATACAGTCCCCGCAAACGGGCACCTTATGGACGAAGCAATATAACTTAGTCGCCTGAGATGAGCGAATTAAACAAAACTCATCAGACTTCAACAATTTTAATTACCAACTTAGCCACCTATGAAGAACAGATCGAACAGAATTCTGGCGGGCTTCGGGATAGCACGAGGAAATTGAAATGCAAATATATAGAGGCCACAATCAACCCATTGCATATCCCCGATCGAATTACTGAATTCGAGCTACAGTACACGACTAGTGTAAGAAGCAATTAGCAATGCCAGATTATACTTGATCCAAAATCAAATCAATTTCTACGATTATCTAAAAGGAACAGAGATTGAAATTGAAAGATCGGTGAATAAGAGAAAACATACGATCCGATCTACGAGTAACACACGGAGAATCGAACCGATATAACGCAGATTAATTAATCATTTAATTCGAATTTAATTTCATGCGCGTGAAGATGTAAGAGCATTACCTTGCGGCATTTGCAGACCACCATTCCGAGTAAGGGATCGAAGAATCGCGAGATCGAGATTAGATTTATGGCGGGTTTAGGTGTGCTGATGGGAAGAAGAATCTAATGCGAAGTGCATATAATACAATACTCGTAACTTCATAAATACAGTAGCTGTAGAACAGAAGTTCTTTTAATCTTTATATGAGTAAAATCTTTCAATTCAATTTTTTTTTTGTTTTTTAAATCACACTGACTTAATATTAATTAAGTACGAAATACTGTAGTAATTTTCTCTCGATTGTAAGTGTTTTACAAATATTTTATGATTATCACCACACTCACTTTAAAATTCTACTTTTTATATATTTTTTTTCTTCATAAAATACACATAATTTCTCTGTCTTAAACTTATAGACGCAAATTCTTTTTATTTAGAAAGAAAGTGTGTCCGTAACGTTGAAACAAGTATATGTTTAGATAATTAAACAATTGTATTAAATTTATAAATGCAAAACTTTTTTATTTACAAAGAAAGTGTCCGGCATGTAGTCATAACGTTGAAACAAGAGTATATGTTTATATAATAAAAAAAAAATCGCATGACACTACTAATTTTCTAAAATTATTTGAAAAAACTAACTGAGTAAGTTCAGACGTTCAAGTCTAAGTATCAATTCAAAAAAACATAACCTTATAAAATAATTAATAATTTAAACTTATCAAAATTGTTAAGCGTTCAAGTCTAAGTATCAATTCAAAAAAACATAAACCTTATAAAATAATTAATAATTTAAACTTATCAAAATTGTTAAGCGGTGACTTCAATTACTTTAATATAAGTATGTTATATTAGTAATCGATTATAATAAAAAAATACTAGTTACATGTCATTGTGATCGATTAAACCGGTAAAGCTTAATTTCACGTCAAATCTAACATTATTTAATACTATTATAATAAAATTTACAATTAACTAGGGATTTTATCTAAGCCAGGGATTTGTCTTGGTGTTTCACAACCCTAAATTCAAGGGTGTGCAAAATCCGAAATATGGAGATTAGTTACTTCCACCCCAAGGACTTCGTAAATTTTATATACCATAATTAAACCGAATATTAATTAAAGTGTTAAGAGATATGGAAATAATTAAGTTGCGCGTTTCCCCTCTCTCTCTCTCCCCTCCACGTCATCGGTCGATTACTTGATGAACTCAAGTAGAAGTAGGGTTTAATTGCTCCGTACACAAACCACTCCCCCACACCTATATATATCCACACATCGATCACTCGTTACCAGATACTCGCATACTCTTCTTCACTAGGTTTTTAAATTTCAATCCGCTCTCTTTCAAATTTCCCAACATGTCTTCCTCCGACGACGAGAAGTGCGCGGCCAAGAGCCTCATCATCTTCACCGCCATCCTCCCTCAGCCGCCCTCCTCGCCGCCGTCCCACCACCACGACGCCGCCGCGCCGCCCCCCGCCCCCCTAGCCTTTCTGCCCGCACCTCCCAGGTTACCCTACGCCTGCACCCGTTGCCACGCGTCTTTCGACAAGCCACAGGGGCTGGGCGGCCACATGACCCGCCACCGCATCAAGATCGCACCCGCCGGCGCCGGCGCCGGCGCCGGCGACGCTCCCGACCAGGCGCGCGGCCACGCGTGCTCCGATTGCGACAAGCGGTTCCCCACTGGGCAGGCCCTGGGCGGCCACAAGCGGAAGCACTTTAAAGGGAAGATCGAAAGGGGAAGCTCCGGCAAGATCGGGAGGAAGGAGGCGGCGGCGGCGGCGGGCCCCAGCGGAAGCCCGGACGGATACAGCAGCGGCGTCTCGATCGAAGACGGTCGTCGTTGCCCGGAGCAAGAACATGCACGAAGAACGTCCGAGCCGCTGGACATCGACTTGAACAAGCCGTACAAGCTTGATTTCAGAGATTTCTTTAAGTGAAAAAGCGGAGTTCGGGATTATCGATTGCTGTGGGAAATTCATGTTTATTTTTTGTATTGAATTAAACGCTGTTATTGTTTTTAGGGTTGATCGCGTTTTTAGGGTTGAATATATTCGTACTTGTTTGTCTGAAGAAATATACCAATTTTTTTGATCAGGTTCAATTGTAACATAATCGTACGGATGATTAATATGAATTGTTGTTAATTAAATTTGATACAAAATCGAAATCAATTTTTAATCTGTAAAAAAGCTCTAAAAAAATCCTGTGTCGAAGGGTATTATCGTCTTTCACTATTCTCCTTGCTGTTAAAATGAGTCGGTCGTCTATATAATCCCCCTTCTATAAATTCTAGGGTATATAAAGCCCCAATTCCTCTCCCTCCCTTTCTCTCTCTCTAACCACGCGCGACACAAAACCCCCTCTGCGAAATTCTGAATCACCGAGCACTGATCGATCCGCCGAGCGGGTAAATTTGTTTGTGATTTTGTTTAGATGTTTAATCTCTCTGAATTGAGTTTTTTTTTCTTTCGATGTCCAACAATGATTCTGGTCGTGACGATTTGCTTACGGTTTTAAGGATTTCATATCTCTGTTATCGGATCAGAAATGGCGACTTTCGAGCTGTACAGGAGATCGACGATCGGTATGTGCCTGACGGAAACGTTGGATCAGATGGTTTCCAGCGGAGTTCTCACCCCCGAGCTCGCCATTCAAGTTCTGATTCAGTTCGACAAGGTTATCTCTCTCTCTGTCTCTCTCGCTACCGCTCGTCGTATTATTATTATCATCGTGAAAGGAAAAGTGATATGATTGTAATGATTCAAATCCGAAGCAGAAGATTTGTCTATTGATTGTTTGTTGGGAGGTTGGACTGAGACTGAGTATAGATACACATTTTGAACACTAAATTGGATGAAGAAAAGTGGTTTTGAAAGTAAATCGATTCGCCTACTTTTCTTACTTCTAATGACCAATTTCCCCTTTTTTTATGGATGTAATTGAGTGTCGTGAAATTTATCGGATGGAATGCATGAATTGCTAAATAAGTACTACTAACATTTTTTGAGTATGTTTAGTGCTATATGTTAGTTTGGCGGATTGGAGAGCTAGCATGTTAGCTCTGTGATGCGGTAGGGTTTTTCATTCCCTATGCGTTGCACTGTATCTTACTTTTATTTTTCTATGTGATTGACCTTTACCCAAAAAAAAAAACATTTTTTGGGTATGCACTTTTCTTCAAAAAACACACAGCTGAACATTTTCAATAATATTCTCCTCATTCAATATTTGACAGTGGAATGTATGTAGATTGAGAATTGCTCAGCCTGCTGTTTTCGCAAACTTTAATGTTGTTTCCTTGGTTTACAGTCAATGACTGAAGCTTTAGAAACCGAGGTGAAGAGCAAAGTTACCATTAAGGTAAGTGTTATTTCTTTTTTCGTTTTCGCAAATGATATAGTATAGATTTCGGCATGTCATGAAGTCAGATTTATGGACGACTTTGCTTTTAGCTTGTCCGTGTGTATTTTTTTCAGGTTTATGTTGTTACGTTGGTTGTTGTTTGTAGACTTCCTGTCTTTTTCTTTGACTAATTGTATAAAGATCTTGTTGAGAATAAGTATCTGATACTTGTAGAAAATCATATTGGGTTGTGTGAAGATTGAAGAATGTGTAGTCGAGGTAATTGGTATAATGTTGTCACTGGTGTAGAATTTGTAGACACAATTCATCTGTAGACTGTAGGTGACATGGATCTCATTTTGATTATGATCTGTAAGCAAGCAAATGAAACATTTACATGACGATGTTTTGATAAATGAGGCTAAAAACGATGGGATTCATGGAAAGCAGAAATAAAAATTATATGTGCTGTTTTTCTACTTCCAAGAAAGAGAATTCTATTTTAAGTTGTTTAGTTCTTGAATTTGGTTACACGACCTCTTTTATCTAAAACATTATCACTCTCCAAATGAAATAGATTTTGATTTTGAAGTTCTCTATTTGGGTGAATCAGTCATGGGTAAGTTGTTTAATTATGGCCTGTCCCAGGAAATAGCTATAAATAGGGTTTAATTGCACCCTAAATTTATAATATTATTTTAATAATATAAGTATTTTTATATTAAGTTTACAATAACTATCAAAATAATTAAAAATGATGTATGTACAATTTCTTATGTGATTTATCAATGCAAAATTGTTTTCTTAGGGTGTTCCTTGTATGCCAACTCTTGTTTTCATTCTGTTTTATTTTTATTTTATTGTTTTCGCTGATGCAGGGACATCTCCATACCTATCGGTTCTGTGACAATGTGTGGACCTTCATTTTACAAAATGCCCAGCTTAAAAGCGAGGAAGGTCAAGAAATTGTTGAATCTGTCAAGATTGTGGCATGCGACTCGAAGTTACTAACTCAGTGAATAGTTTGGAGTCGGACGGATCCTCCCATTGTGGCTGCTGTGTATTTTGTTTTCTTTGTAATAGTGGAGAAGGGGTGATTTGTTACACTTCCTTATAGCCCGCTTCAACTTACACGCTCTTCTGTAATTTGTTCGTTTTGTCTGATTACGCCGAAGTAATATTTTCCCTTCGAGGCCATGCGGTCCATTTGCTCTGAATTTCTCGTAATTTCTTATTTTTGTAATTTTTTTTTTTGGTAATTGGACATGCTGATTTTGGGATCAAATCTGGTTTCATTGCTTTCTTTTATTTTGTGATGAAATCATACCAACAAATTAATTAAAAATGATTTAAATTTAAATATATTTATTTATGACCTTTAGATTCTTACAGTACATTCATTAATCATTATACACAAGGCTATGCATTTATATTTTTGTAGAGAAAAAATAAAATACACAATATGAGTAATAGTACTTACTGTAATTTTTCCCGAAAATTTCGAAAATTGGACCTCAATATAACGTACCGCCAATATTTTCAATCCCTTTTCTCTCTCCTTCAAACTTTTAATCCAAAAGGCAGTAAAAATTTGGGTGCAGTAACAGTAATTCTTTCTACTGTTAGCCCAAGGCAGTAAAGTTTAATTTTCTCACTAGAACCATTTCATTTCTAAAACGTTTATAAATCAGAGTAGATAAAATCAGCTCTCGTAAAACACACACATATATTGGTCTATACACGAATTTTCTTTCTGCGATCTGGACAAAGCTTCCTCACCATTCTCTCTCTAGCTGCACCAGAAGCTTTTCGGTACTTTGATTTTGTCTTCTTACTCCGACGCTCCGCCGTCTCCACGCGCCGGTAGGTTCCCCTTTCTCCCGATGTCTGTCTTCTCTTTCTAATTTTTTTCCTTTTGAGTTGAATTGAAGTATTTGCATTTAGTTAGTTCGATCGAGCTCAAACTCACGACCTGTGCAATATTTGGGTTGTTAACTCCATGGAGAATTTATGATTTTGCTTGATTAATTGTTCTGTTTGCGTTTCTTTTTCCCTTGATATTGTTCAGCCATTTAGTTTTGTGGTTTTCATTGGAAATTGTAAATTAGGAGCTTTTCCCTTTTCCATGATTTATTTCTTGAGAATTAGGACCGAAAATTTATGAAACGATCCAAGGTTTAACTTGTATTCGACTTATTCCATTTTGTTCTAGTGATTGACTTGAATAGTAACTGAGTTTACCTTCTTTATTCTTACTCTCTATGTGTATGTGTTGCTCATCCTTTTTTGGGTGATGTTATATGTCCAACTGTTGCACCGATTTCGAAATCAACTACTTTTCAATCTGAAGTTAGTGAAGATTTGGGCTCATTTGTAGTTACTCTATGGTGCCCTAGATTTTTTTTTCAGGGCACTACATTGTTTCTATTTTAGCATCCCTTTCTTCCCTGATTTCACAAAAGAGAAGGGGAAAACACTTGAAAAATACTTACTAGTGGTTTGGAGACTCATGTTGACCCATTCCGTCCAAGTTCAATACTTACTCGTGATTTGGAGACTCGTGTTGATCTTGCGTTGAGTGATTAACCCCATATTAAGTGCTATACAGTTTGTGTTTAATTAAGTTGATTAAAATTGGTCATATGTTGTGTAGTGTATGAGTGACCTTGATTTTTATTACATGGCATGATATGTTGGTAATAACTCAGATGAAAGAGACTAAAGGTGGGGCGAGGATGGATAATTCTTCTAAATCGCCATCAACGGACTCCTACCCGCTTCTTCTTGACATTGATGACTTTAAGGTGATGCATCAAGTGTGTGTGTTTTAAGTGTGTTACTACCTTGCTCATCTTAAATTATTTCTATACATGCGGCTAATAATTTCTCTGGCGTGCTTATATCATGCAGGGTGACTTTTCATTCGATGCTCTGTTTGGAAACTTAGTTAATAAGCTTCTGCCTTCTTATTTAGATGAAGAAACAGAAAATTCCGAAGGACATGGTGTTAATGACGGAATGACAAATGGTTATTTGCGAACTGCTTCCGATGGTGGAAAATTGGCACAAGGGTTATCAAGCCCATTGTTTCCGGAAGTAGATTCTCTATTATCATTGTTTAAAAATTCATGTATGCAATTAGTTGATCTTAGGAAGCAGGTAAATGCTTATTGTTTTTGTTGAGTTTCCCAGTTTCATGTTCCTGCTGAATCATCTTACTAATGTTGATGTTTGCTCAAAGATCGATGGAAAACTCGACAATCTCAAAAAGGAAGTTTCTGCCCAAGACTCAAAGCATCGAAAGACACTTTCCGAGGTTAATTTGACTAGGCTATGCAGATAATTTTCTTTTCAGTAGCTTAATGGCAATCTCGTTGATTAAATATGTTTTTTTCTTTTCAAGTTTATGCCACTGACATACTTCTAATATTTTTTGGTTTTATTTTCCTTATTATATGCAGCTGGAAAAAGGCGTTGATGGCTTGTTTGACAGTTTTGCAAGGTTGGATTCACGTATATCAAGTGTTGGTCAAACTGCTGCTAAGATAGGTGACCATCTGCAGGTATAGCTTGTATAAAATTGCTAAATCAATTTTTGTAATACAGGGCTGCATCACTGACCCCTGATACCATATCAAATTATTGCATTGGTGTTATAACCCTGATTCTCTCTTGTAGTTGATTTAATATTTTTCTATTTTTTAGAGTGCTGATGCTCAGCGAGAAACTGCCAGTCAGACTATAGATCTCATTAAGGTTTGTTTTGATAAATGGGTCTTAAAAGTTCCTAATTAGTGTCAGCAGACTATTATTAGTCATGTGTTGTTCTGTCTGAGTACTGCTAAGTAAATTTTATCTCCAGTATTTGATGGAGTTCAATAGCAGCCCGGGTGACTTAATGGAACTTTCACCTCTATTCTCTGATGATAGTCGGGTGGCCGAAGCAGCTTCAATTGCACAAAAATTGAGTAAGATGTCCATTTCCTAAGATTCTTGTTACACGTTTACAGAAATTTGTCGTTGTGAATTGTGATGTTGCGCATTAGAATGTCTTTGGCTGCTAATATGTTATTGCTTTTTTTTTTTTTAATCTTGAAATGGTATATTGTTTCTGGTTTGCAAAATAATGTCTTTATGAAGTTCTTAATCCTGATTGACAGTTTCTTATCCAAAAATCTGACTGGCAGTTCTTGAGACAGTAAGATTCTGTACTGATGTTGCCTAATCCATGTCTTGAGAAGAGTACTCTTATTTTCCAGCTAATTGCTTTCTGAGAAAATTGCTACTGAAGACAAACAAAAGCCCAAAGAGGGAAACAATTCTTGTTTATTATGTTTGCTGCTTGCACATGCTTGTATCCTTATGACCTTTTCAGCCTATCTGGAGCAAAATTGCAAAAGATCTACGAACTTTTAAATACAACCAGTTATGGTCATCCTGACAGATAGGTGTCAGGTGTCTGTATTGGACCTTATCTCATAATTTTTTTGACTATATAATGATTTTATGAAGATTTTATTTAATTAGCATTGCTTAGCTAAGTATATAAACAGCCATAAAGAATGGAAGTGTTTTGTTACAACTATAAGGGCACTCTTCTCCAATTACAGTATTGTGGAAAGAGACTAACACACATGGTTTTAGGAACATTTGCCGAAGAAGATATTGGAAGACAAGGCCTTGCTGTCTCTATTGGGAATGCAACAGCAAGTAGAGGTTTAGAAGTGGCAGTGTCCAATCTCCAAGAATATTGCAATGGTATAATATGTCTCATGTTTTGTTGATTACCGTTCACGAATGTTAATATGTCTCATGTTTTGTTGATTACCGTTCACGAATGTTTTTAACCTGAGGTACTGATTTCTTTCAAACTAGCATGAATAAAATCCATTTTTGCTACATATATATTTGGGGACCCATGTATTTAATATTTTCATGAAAATATATGCTTTCCCTCGAGGGAAAATTTCCAGATTAGAGTGTAGCCAACTTTAACTAGGGTTATATTCTTGATCCAATAATGTGATTCTAGTTGCTATTAAATGCCACGGGGATGTGACTTTAGGTCTTTAGTTGTTCACATTGTGTGGAATATTTGCATGTTATGAGTCTAGGGCATGGTGTCATTTCCCCAGCAAATCGCACCCTCGAATATAAATCGAAGAAATATCTGGGAGGATATTATTCGGACACATTCAAGGGCCATTGGGGATGAAATGACTCTCTTGTTCCATCAAGTTCATCTTATGAGTCTAGTTCATCTGGTTCCTTTTTTTCCCTTCTGGTTTTTAAAGAAAAAAAAAATTCAATTTGAATCATTTGATCATCCTATATATTTATCAAATGATAATTGCTTTTGTTGTCATATTCACATCCAGAACTGGAAAACAGATTGTTGGCCAGATTTGATGTAGCATCGCAAAAACGGGATTTGTCTACGATGGCAGAATGCGCCAAAATTTTGTCACAGGTAATTCTTTTGAGATTTATATGAAGAATTATGTCTAGTGATACTCATGCTGGATAATATAATTATTCAATATTCATCTCCAGAATCAGAACCCTTTTGAAACTATGTTGAGCATTTGCTAGAGATCATAATACATTAACTGATAAACACTAACACAAGGTTAATAACTGATAATCTTTTCTCAAATTTGGAAATTCTTTGTGTGGGTGGCATGGGGGCAATGCATTGCAACATTTTACATGTATCTTTAATTATGCCTCATAAAGGTTCGTGTTTTGTGAAACTTCCCTACCAGAATATATTTAACATATTCGATTAGATTTCCTGTGTTAATAATGAAATGCTTTTATTTTTGCCATAAAGGGAATTTTCTCCCCCTCCAACACCTCACATTAGTTTTGTAATTCAGTTCAACAGGGGTACCAGTGCCATGCAACACTATGTGGGCTTACGGCCAATGTTTGATTTAGAGGTCATGAATGCAGATGCTAGAATGGTTCTTGGTGATCCTGGTTCTCAACCTAGTCCTAGCAATGTTTCTCGTGGACTTTCTTCCTTATATAAAGAACTAACAGGTTTGAGTAACTCCCTTACCCATTCATATTTGCCTTACCCATTCATATTTGTATGTTCGGAGAACTTCATCTGGTTTATTATGACTGGCCTGCAGATACTGTACGGAAAGAAGCAGCAACAATAACAGCAGTGTTTCCTTCACCAAATGATGTCATGTCAATATTAGTCCAGGTATTCCTGCTTGACTCTTATAAGACTTGAGCTTCCTGCTTTCAGGTCTCGCGACGCAGATTTCTGAATAGAAGGGTTTCTATTATCAGGATTTTCCCCGTTGACCAATAACTTTTGCTGCAGAAAACCTGGTGAATGTTGAATGAAAAAAATTAAGATCTGACAAGAATATAATAATCCTAGCATCACATAAATCAATATCGTACCTCAGTTTCACAAGTTAATGTCTCCTAGATTAGGATACTTTATAGAACATAGAAAATAAAGAGTAATGATTGTGGTCACTGGAATGATGCACAATAAATTCACCTATTTAATTTCTAGGGAACCTTGACTGGAATAATCCAACCCATTATCTTGTATCAAGGACATCTTCTGAGGTTTTTATTGGTTCAGTTAATAAAATAAAATATATGAATTTTCTTGGAAAATATCTAAAATCCAACCTCCAAGTCCTTAGGCTTTTTCAACTGTTCATGCAGTTCAAATAGAGTTTAATTCATGGGAGGCTTTTAATGGTATTGTTACATATACTGATTTGATTTATCTTTTTCCACCATGTAGCGAGTTCTGGAAGACCGTGTTCCTAAACTTCTTGAAAAGTTATTAGTGAAACCATCTCTGCTTAATCCACCCTCCATGGAAGAAGGTGGACTTGTTTTAGTAAGTCCCATCTGTACTTTCTAACTGTCGCATGAATTTCGTATATAGATCCGTTAGCTGTTAACCCAGACTTCATTTATTATCAGTATCTTAGAATGCTAGCAGTGGCATATGAAAAGACACAAGATCTTGCTAAAGATTTACACAGTGTGGGGTGCGGCGACTTGGATGTTGAAGGTACAAATTGGGAATTATTGGGAACTAATTTTAGTATTTTCCTACAATTCTACTTCGCCATTTTGCATTTTCAATTCACAAATAAATTGTTATCCCGGTGATGCATGAATCCATTTTATCTGCTTGGTGTTGTCTACTTAATACTGATCTTGTTAAATTCCTTGATATCTCTATTTTTTTGTTAGTCAGAGTTTCAATATAAGAAAGTAAGGGGAAAGATACCATACTCAAAAATGTATGTTAATAAGGAAAATGCATCCTATCACTCCCCATGTTAATTATGGATATTCAGTGTAGTATTTAACGCTTCATTTGTCAAAGTAAACAAGTAAAAACATAAACCCATTCAACAAACCTTCAAACAGTAACTGCTAACAGCTGACTGGAATGTTTCCATTCAAGGTCAGCTCTGACCGTAACATAATTCTTTTTAAATTGGAGCATGTGGTATTATCACGATTTCTAAAGAAATTTTGCATAAATGATGCTTGTATCTGTTGTTCAGGGTTAACGGAGTCTCTGTTTCTTCCGCACAAAGATATATACATAGAGTATGAGCAGGCTTCTCTCAGGCAACTCTATAAATCAAAGGTGTGCTTAAATTGTTGACCACCATTTCACTATCCACTTTTGCATTCTTATCCTAGTAGCTTTGCTGACTTCAATTAGTATTTTGAGTTTTCCTACATGAATTCTTTTTCAAATCAAAGTTGTGCCTACTAATCAGATGGAAGAACTGCGGGCTGAAATTCAACTGTCATCTGAATCTACGGGTAGCATCGGACGTGCGAAAGGAGCTTCCATATCATCTTCTCAACAGCAGATATCCGTAACTGTGGTGACTGAGTTTGTACGCTGGAATGAAGAAGCTATATCTAGGTCCACTTTGTTTTCATCACAGGTATGTGTGTATGTACGCCTTCTTGGGTATGTTGTTTTGATGATTGCTATGACAAAGTCGGGCTCATAAACTGTTAACTTTGAGTCTGTAGAATAATAAATAATTTTGAAACATGTATCGTCTAGACTGAATAATTGGGTGCCTATAAAGCAATGATTAGTGTGATAGAATTTAGTTATGGACTTCCGGTTACTATAGGGAGCCCCTACTATTGTGAATGAGTTGAATTTAATTTATATTTAATTACCACATTGGAAACATTGATATCCAGTAGAAACCTTCATATATCATGACATTGTTCAAAATTTAGGTTTTGTTGCTTCGCTTTAAAAAAAAACATCAAAATTATTTGGATTTTGGTATTACTTGTTAGTTCTAGTAGTTGGTTAGTTTTAATAGCTTCTTAACTAATTAAATATTAATTTTCTCCATTTTCCCAGGCTCCTACGCTTGCTGCCAATGTACGGCCTGTTTTCACTTGCCTTTTGGACCAGGTGAAATTTCAATTTCTTTTCATATATTCCTGAACACCTTTTTTTTTAATAATTATTATTAATTAATATAGTACTATTTCTTTCATCCCTTCACCTACTTCAGGTCAGTCTATATATCACAGAAGGTCTGGAAAGAGCTCGAGATAGCCTGACTGAAGCTGCAGCATTGAGGGAACGATTTGTTTTGGGAACTAGTATGAGTCGAAGAGTTGCAGCTGCGGCTGCTTCGGCTGTAATTACCCAATCACATTTTTTATTATGTCTATTTTACTTGTGCTATTTCTAATTTGTGTAAATTAACGAGTCATGGCCTATTAGCCTTGGGTAATCCTTTGTTATACAATGTAGGCAGAAGCAGCTGCAGCAGCTGGTGAAAGCAGTTTCAGATCTTTTATGGTTGCCGTTCAGCGTTGTGGAAGTAGTGTAGCTATTGTTCAGCAAGTATGCTAATTGTCCCTTTTTTCTTTGTGTGGATGTTGACCATCATAATTGTGATAAAAGTCATTAGCATTATTTCCTCATTTTGTAGTACTTTGCGAACTCTATCTCTCGACTTTTACTACCCGTGGATGGTGCCCATGCTGCTTCCTGTGAAGAAATGGCCACAGCAATGGCCAGTGCAGAAGGCGCTGCTTACAAGGGGCTTCAGCAGTGCATTGAAACAGTGATTGCCGAGGTTTGTAATTTAAGTTTATTTTCCAATGTTTGAGTTTATGTATAAGGTATTTTTCCATTTCACTTGATCTAGAATTCAGGGGGCTGGTTTCACACATGCACTAATGTGATTGAAGTCTTGGCTTCTTTTGCTAACCTCTTTTCAGTTACTAATTAAGCCTCGTCTATTTTCATTTACAAATGTCCATTTCAATTTTTTCCCAACTATCCTAACAAATGAAATCGTGTTTATTATTAAAAAAAAACATAACCAATCAATCACCTCTCATGTTCTAGGATGAGGGACCGACCCACTACCATGTACCTCAAGTTACTACCTTTTAAATTATTTCAATCTAATAGAACTCACCTGCTATAATTCATAGTATTATCTTATAAAGTGGCCTTCCGCCAACATCTTTCAAATTATTTATGTACAGAAGATCATTTCAAATATGACATCATTATAAAAAATTGTAAATTCTCAAAAATCATTCTCTAACACTGGAAATTGGACATATAAACATATACAAGGCCTTAGATCTTGAACTTATTGATCCTTGAAATTATTGAAGGTTGAGCGACTACTATCAGCGGAACAAAAAGCTACAGACTATCGGTCACCTGAAGATGGTTTTACTCCTGATCACCGACCAACAAATGCCTGCACAAGGTGTGAAATCTGTTTAAATATTAAATGTACTAAATTAAACAAGTTAATTTTTTGGTGGCATACTTCATGAAAAATTATCACCTGATTCGCATTTTCATCATGGATCTTCTAAATGGCTTTATCTTCCTATCATTATCATTGTTCAATATCACCACACATGGCCACCTTATCTTTCCTAATATCAGGGTTGTTGCTTATCTTTCGCGGGTGCTTGAGTCTGCTTTCACAGCTCTTGAAGGTCTTAACAAACAAGCATTTCTGACTGAACTGGTATGTATATTTTTCTTTTTAAAGCAGTATAGGTTCTGGTTAGTGTCACAGCTTTCTGTTGCTACATATTATCAGTCCAATCCAATGTCATTGCTTTAAAAAGATTCTTGCTCGACTTGGATACATTGATTTAACTTCTGGATATATTTGTCTGCGATATTGTTTGGCACAAATGTCATTAAAATGGTGGATTTTCAACTTTTACCATATTGCATGTGCGTTCTTCATTTTCTTTTTAAATATGCACTAAATGGGCTTTCAAGCTGGAACACATGTAGTGACATCTACCAATTATTACTACAAAGGTAGGTAATTGGTTTTTCAAACTGGAAAACATGAATGGCTAAGTACAAATTAATTACAAGGGTGTCTAACATTGTTTTTCCATACGACAATGAATTTTCAGGATTTCATTTCATTCATTCCATGATTAAACTTGTACCTGGAATGTTTCTTTCCATTTTCATACTTTTTAAATGCGTACTTTTGTGACAATCAAACTCCACAAGTAAAATAGACTTTGAGCAATTCACCTACGAAGTAAGGAAAGTAAGAATTTATCTGAGAAGTTAAACAAATAGAAAGATATTGGTGCTAACTGAAAAATGGAATGAATGAATATGCCGACTTCAATATGTTTATATATGTAAATATGTTATGTATGTATTTATTTTGAGATAAATTATAATTTAGATTATTAGAACAAAAATCTGATTGAAAACTATGAGATGCTTAGAGCGTATATTCTGAAACTTCTTCTGCCATTTAGACTTTGAGCAATTCACCTACAAACCTAGTTGTGTGCATTTGAAGCTTCATGGACCAATTTGACACTAAAATCAAATGGTTGAAATAGATTTTCTTTTGGGTGTGTCTGGACATTCTGAAGTTTGTAATTCGAGTGGGTTTGAAAATTATACGTTGATGGTTGACCTTTTTCAGGGAAATCGCTTGCATAAGGGGCTGATGAATCATTGGCAGAAGTTCACCTTTAATCCTAGGTAATATACTTGAGGATTGACATAATTAAAAAAACAAAGTACTGGGTTTTTAATTTTATTTTGTAGGACACTTTTTTTTACTCTCTTCACAAGACAATAAAAAAACTATAAAACCACCCTTTCCAAGTCTTTTGAATATAATTACTGCTATTCCCTCGACTTAATACTGAATTAAAATCGGGGATATCTTATGTGAACTTGAAAGTTAGCTATTTTTTTGTAATTGGGTCAAACATCTAGGGTGCCTTTTGAAATTATCCCTAACCAGAAATTCTGGTTATATATATACACACATATATACACCGATTAACTACTGGGCTAATTTCAGCTATATGATCTGTGAACCCTTTCAGTTTGAGAAAAATTAAGTAATTTGCTTTATATTTTCATTATATGTGGGCATCTGAAGTGGAGGGCTGCGACTTAAGCGTGATATAACAGAGTACGGAGAGTTTGTCCGAAGTTTTAATGCTCCAACAGTTGATGAGAAATTTGAACTGCTGAGCATGTAAGTAATAACTTCATTTTGTGTTCAATTATTCTTATCGAAAAAATAAAGACAAACAAGCAGAATTAACTGCCGTTATTTCTCTACAGCATGGCAAATGTATTTATTGTTGCTCCCGAAAGTCTATCCTCTCTATTTGAGGGAACACCGAGCATCCGTAAGGATTCCCAAAGGTACGCCCATTCTCCACTGTATCTGCGCTAAACACAGATTATATATCCTGTCAAAGAAAGGGAAAAGGTCACCCCTATGTTTTAGGAAAATATATGCATGCTCACTTTTATGAGTGTTCGTTATTTACGTTTAGAACATCTCTAGAACGGTCAGTCATTTTTGTGCAATTACAGCAAGAGTTGCCATATCCCTGGAGTACAGCCTATTATAAAAACAGAAAACGAGTTTCTTTGAAAATTATGGAAGTTTTTATGATTTTAGAAACATCTCGAGGAAGGTGGGATTTGTAAAATAAAAACATATATCAAGTTTTTTCTTTCTGCAATTTAACAGAACTTCTATTTGAGTATTTTCTGCAATAAACATTTTGTGCCCTTTAATTCACTGCCACGGCCCAATACAAATAATTCTTTTCATGTGATGCCATTAAAAACATTGGGAACACAGGTTTATTCAGCTCAGGGATGACTACAAGAGTGCAAAGCTGGCAGCTCGGCTCAGCTCTTTGTGGCCCAGCTCCTAGCTGAGCTGATGTACAAATATGTCTTCTATTAGAGACGGGAGCAGTTGGTTTTGTTATTTCGCAGTTCTTTGTTTTTGTCCTGTTTCTCTTCACCTCTGTATAGAATCACCGACTGAGTCCCGAAGTCAGTTGGATCAAAATTCATTTGTTTTTAAGGACGTGAGTTCTCTTTGTCCTACAATTTACTTGTATTAAAGTTGGATAAGTGTACACAATTTGACATTTATTTAAGTTGTATGAGTATACACAAATTTGATAATTGAGGTCTGACTCAGTGAGCAGGTACATGGGGTTGTATTATTGTGTTTTGCTTTGCACACATATGGATGCTATATCTATTTGTCACACCTTACACTTGTTCAAATGAAATAGCTAAACAAGTGTTGATCATCTTGTAAAATAGTCATGGCTCCATAGTACTATATTATCTTTACGAAAACATCAAACATTAAATCTTGAACTACTTTATATCAAACATTAAAGTAGTTACATCAAAGTAGTTACGAAAACATCAAACATTAAAGTAGTTACATCAAACAATGTAACTACTTTATATATTCCTTCTACTAGAAACTAGAATAAAAATAAATAATTGATTCACCTTGATAGTAGATTAAAAAAATATTATACAAATTTACATCATAACAACACAATTGTTTATTTCACAGAAGAGACGAACAAAAAAAAAATGTGCGCATGCACTTGGTCAGGAGAACAAAACAGAGACCATTTTTTGGCGCTGCAAAATCGACCAAACTAGAAGCTAGTCAATGTCCCTATGTCCCCAAGAAGCCTGCCTGTTTTATATGGTGTTAACATCTAGTTAGAGTAGTAGAATTGTATCATTCTATCAGTTGTGATGCGTTAACAGTCAAGGTGATGGTATTGTATTATATGCGTTCGTAGACTAGTGTTGTGAACCTGCAATTCGAAACCGGTAGAGAAGGTTACATGCAATCATTAACCAAGGTTTAACTATCCGAAAACAAAAACAGTTTCTGGTAGTAATATTTTAAAAGTTTACCCCCTCAACGGAAAATGCAATTTGTAAAATATAAAAAATATAAAAAATATGTCGAGGGGTATTTGTAATTATGGAACATAACTGATTTTATTATGTACATCAGAAAGAAAACGGGGGTTGTTAATTGCTACCTGCATGGATGTTAACAAGGAAATAACATTCGTGCATTGTCCGAGTAAAGCTCGTTCCATGACAGCAACTTTTGCGAGTTCAGTAACTAAGGAGTTCACCTCCTCCACCTAAAAAATAGATGAACGTTTGTCTCATTGTTTTTTGAAATGAGACAAAGATGATGGAAAAAGATTAAATGTGTATATAGATTACCCATGGAAAAAGCAAATATATAGACGATGCCATAGCATGCATCACATCAAGAGCTGAGCCGGTAGCATCCTTCAAGCTTTGGACATTGGCCTGTCGAAATTAAAAATATTGCAACTTCATTCAATCACGTAAAAAAAATGTTAGACTAAAAAGTGATACGCTCTATTTACGGTGATGGAAAAACACGTACAATTGCTCCTCCGACAACCGGGAGACGAAGAGTGCTGGCCTTTAAGGCTTCGATAGCTCCAAGCAAAGAAACCGAGTGGTCTTTTTCCATAAAAGCCCAGTCTTCTAACAACCTCGTCTACATGGAAAAATATAACATCACTAAATTGTTTCTAAGGAAACATGTTGAGAATTAAAAGAAAAAATTACATTACAAAAACGGAAACAAAGAATAGAGCTTTACTTGTCCTCTAAGAATGGAAGCTAGTTTCAGCTTTTGCCTCAGCAACTGCAATCTGTGTCTTTTTCTGTTGACGGTATCACGCAGGTCTGAGATTGCTATCCACGCGTTCCATAGATTTTCCTGGTAAAAAATAAAATGAAATTGTGATTTAACTCATAAACTAAATTGAGGCGGGACAAAAATAACACGGTAACCACATACTGTACTTACAGAAGAAAAAAAAAATCACAAGTGTCACGTTTCCACCAAGTACGACTTTATCAACAATCTTCCAAAGTGTCGATTTGTATTTTTGTAAGTATTACATCTTTCCTGACTCGCCTTTTACATTAACTCGGTACTAAGATATACTATATCCAACTCTAAAGTCTAATCACATACTCAGTCTAAAGAAAGATCTGAATATCTCAAAGTATACTTACTACTAGATATTATTAATGAAAAAAAAAGGTAAGTAATCATCACCCGTCAAAATAAATCTCACCTCAGAACTGTGTTCCTGCACACGCAAAACCTCCTCAGCCCTCCCATTCACAAACCGCCACTGCAAGTGCCGATTGTACATTAGTCTCAACAAGTGTGCATCCAAGATTCGACTCTCCCCGACTTTTCCCCTCCTAACATCGACCGCGAAACTAAGAACCGAGGGCGTCTCAAGAAAACTGTTAGAAATCGTGCTGACTACATTTCTAATCCGCGACGGGCTGTGTGACCTCAAAGGAGGCGACTCCATAAGCTTCCCAGGTGATGTGGACCTAATAGGTCCTCGGACGGGGGATGGCATTCTCCTTGGGGATGATAGTAATGGGCCCTCCCCTGAATATCTCTTCGATTTCGGCGGCACAATGAGTTTTGAGCCTGGGCTCTTTGATAGAGGTGGGCCCGTATCCTGCAGCAACCTGAGGCGGCCATTCGTCTCGTGCCAAAGCCTACCTGAACCAGCAAGCCCAGGAAGTACGGGCCCATTCGGGCTGCATTCTTGAGCTCCAGAAGTGCTGTCGGAGGAAACACTGTCGGAATCAGATGGGACTAGATCGTTAACAACCGAATTTCCCGGATCAAGATTCGGTAATCCGTTATTGGATCCGAATATCTTAAAGCTCTTATCCGCAACGTTATCTGGCAACGGGGTAGAAATGACTGCCCGATTTCTGGCAGGCCATCGGTGGTGTTGATCGGACAGCTTAGCATTTTCGACATGGTTTCCTCCTCTCGACGGAGTGATATTCCTCCGCCTCTCGGGCGACCCTTTTCTCAGGGCACTCAAATTAGGGGAAGGTGGGGTCACCTTCGTTTTACTAACGGGCAGAGAAAAAGTCCCTCCCTGAAAGGAAACCGATAAGCTCCGCGTGGAAGTGACGAGAAGCTTCGTGGCAGCTGAGGTTTCGGTGGTGGTGTTGTCGCCGGTTTTGGGGACGAGATCAGGTAGAAAGGGCCTCGTCGAACGGCGGCGGTCGGCGGAGACGGATCTTTTAGGGGCTAAATCCGGCGTATTCTGTGGAGGGTTCAAGCTCCTTGAAACCGAAGGGGATGGGAACCTTCTAGAAGCGGAAAAGGAAGAAGAAGAAGAAATTGAAGATGAATTCGAAGGGGTCGGCGACATGTATCTCGAAGAGACGACTCGCGATTTGGGTTTTCTCTGACTATTGCTGTTACCCTTCTCAGAGGGCAACAATGGCGACCTCGTAGATTGTTCTTCGGCGGCCACCATTGCTGAAAGCTCAAGAACACTAAACAAAAAATTAAACGAAAGAGAGAAATCGAAAATTCCGCGTCTCACATTGTCAAATTTCGCGGAGAAAATAAAATCCCGATTTCCGCAGAAGCCCTTCCGGTGTGGAGGTTTGGTAATCCGACAGTAGCTCAAAAACCCATCACAGATCTGTTCCTGGGATTGCTCTGTGTGCACTCAATGAACACCGGTAAAGGTATGAATCTGCGCCTTTTATTTTTTCCCGGCAAAGAGAGTGTGATTTTGGTGTGGGTGGAGATGTTCGCTAATCTTAATTAATGTTTAGTAATTTGATAATCATGTTTAGGTAAACTAAACAGCTTTTGAAAGCGCTTTACCTAAAAAAATACAATATAATATGGTTAAATCTGTTAAAAGCTATTTACTACTATGTGTCAAGAATATTTTTTTAATCTTAGTATTTTTTTATTTTTTTATTTTTCTTGAAATATAATTTTTTAAAAATTGATTAATAATTTAACCGCAAATACGTATTACTTATTTCGTTATTATTAATTTTTTTTATGGATCAATTATAATTATATCTCAACAATATTGAAACACTGTTGAACAAGCATTTTTAGCGAGGAAATGTGAAAACAAAAGGCCATTAATGTAAGGGTAGGTTCACAAAACATTTCCACTTTATTTTATATTGCCAACAAAAGAAATTAATGAAACATAATTAAATATATTCTTGACTAATTGCCTCTTTTCAAGTGGGGGTGTCTTCTAATTCTACCTTATAGAATTAATGAAATACGTAGTATAATAAAAATATTCAACTCTAATTTTACTTTTTTTTTATTCGAATGGAATCAACTCACAAATTTGAGTTGAATTGAACGGGTTCCAAAACTGTCATTTTTCCACAACAAAAGAAACAAAGCATTTCATGAGTTAATAAAATCAATGAATTAATTGTTGTTGGCCATTCAAGAGTCGCCAAAAGCCCACCAACACTCTCTCCTAAAAACGCGAGTTTTTTATTTTTTATTTTTTAGATCATCCATGGCGAACTACGCTTCTCCGTCTTCCTCTCTCCAAATCATCGGAGAAGACGACGTACTGATGTGCGACGGGTCCGTATCGGGCTGGGTCGAGGCCCGAACACACTGCGATCATCTCGCCTCCTTGTCGCCGGACCTGGTTCACATTCCACCGCCCAACACGCCTTGCCACAGGTCCCACATTTAAACCCTAATTGCATCAATTTTATTTTTTAATTCCGATCTGAATCCTTCTTACGAAGAACCCTTAGTTTTGATTTAAATCCAATTTCATAACATTGGAAGACTATTTAATAGTTATTCTATAAACCCTAAACCCCCAATTATTCTTCATATTCCCCGTCACTTTTTTTTTTGGATTTTCCCTTTGCTGATACTTTATATTTAGTCATTGCCACTGTTTTTAAGCTAACAATAGTATATGTAAGATGGGGGTTGAAGTTTACTGACTGTAATCGGTCGATTTTCAGGTGCGAGCATCCGGACGAAAACTGGGTGTGCTTGTGTTGTAAAGAGGTTCTGTGTAGCCGGTTTGTGAACAAGCACATGCTAGAGCATTACCAACACAAACAACACAATTTGGCTCTAAGCTACAGGTTCTTATTTTTATCTTATTTCCTCGTTCCTTGAACAGAAACAAACACCATAGCTTAACCGATCTTACATTGTTGCATCTTGTGTTGAAACAGTGATCTCTCGGTGTGGTGTTTCTCGTGTGATGCTTATCTAGACGCCCAAGTCATGCTACCCTTGCGCTCCGCGTACGAGACTGCATACATATTGAAATTTGGAAATGCCCCACCATTCCGTAAGATCCAAGAAACATCAGATTAGACCTGTAAATGGTTATGGATGGATTTCGTTTTTTATTTTGGTTTAGTAGCTAATGTTCTTTGGTGAGTAATATTTGTTTAAACAGCTAAATATTATTCTTATTTTGCAAAATTTAATCTTGAAATGAATGTTATCCTTATGGATTGGTTTGTTTTGGTAATCAATCAATTTTTTATTCTATTTTCAAACATTTTACATAGACTTGATATTTTTCTTGTACTTACTAGTTTTGTAATTATTCCAAAACATGCTACCCGACAACACGGTTTTGAATCTTCAACTAGCAGCATTAACATTTCCAATGACTTGAATAAGCAATTTAATTGAAGTTTTTCAAAGAGTGCTCTCTAATTAGGCAAAAAAAAAAATGGCTACTTTTTGTAATTATTAACTAATCCTTTGATTTTATATTTTTGTTAAATAATCATGAAAAAGAAAAAGTCAACTTCATCTGTTCTTCAGAGTCTAATTTTGTTGTATCTGCAAACATTTGATTTAGCCTTTTATCTAAACAAACACAACAGTTTCAACAAAATAAAATTATTTCAATATCAAGCAAGCTACTTCATACTTACAGGAGCCCCACTATTATTTTCATCCCCACCCCCAACAAAACAGTATAAGTTTAGGTAGGAAATGAGCCATCAAAATTAATCTCATCTCAACTTGATGAGTAATGACAAATTTTCTAGTAACAGATTTAAAACTGCTAAAATAAATCAAGCCCTATGCTACTACCATCACTCCTAACTCTGTGTTAGCAAACAATACACTAGGCCTAACCATATGAACACCTCTGTCACATGTTCACTTCACTTGGCCACACCCGATTCGATCCGAGACCCATAATCGACTTCCCTACATCCTCTCTTGAAAAAAACTCGCAAGCTACACTTGTTGGATTCTCGGCCAAATCCCTCGGAGGGATAAAACAATCCACCAACAGACCAGGGACGTTAAACGCAGCCTCCTCTATCGTCCAATTCTCCTCTATCCGAGTCTTCGTGTGGCTCATAGCAGTATCCCCAAATCTATACAGAGTCACAATCGTATGGCCCGAATGGGCCACCATGATCCCTTCCACGGGCCGATAGTCGTCTAAAAACGAGGTGGTGGTGGTCTCCCAGTAGACAGCATCCCCACCGTCCGACTGTGTCCGGGTTAAATGGGAATCCTCCAACTGAACGAGAAGGCCCGTTCTTTGGCTGAAGTACCCGAGGAGTGAGTGACGGATGATCTCTGTGGGGCCCTCGCTACACGCCTTGAGTGTTTCTTGGTGGGCCGATAGCTTCAGGATGAAGCAGCCCGTTCCGTTGATGGGCTTTTCACCGATGCAGGTCGAGCCCGCGAACATGGTGGTGGTGATTCTCGGGTCGAGTCCCTGAAGGGCTCGTCTCAAAGGTCGAACCGGGCCCTTTGCGATGTGCGGGCCGAGCCAAGGCGTGTGCCTCCAGACGAACTTCCCGTTGCACCCGGCGTGAGCCTTGCATCCGCCGACTGCTAACTCCACGTACCACATGTCAGGGTTCATTTGCCACAGGACGAAACCACCGGGCTCGGGGGCCCGGCTGCCCCCGTTCCTGATTTTTAGGGCCTTCGTCGTCGAGGTTTCGAATTCAGAAGCCACCATCTTCAGCTTTCCCATGGCGTATGTGTTCTTGACAGAGCTCAGAGCCTTTTGCCCTCCGGAAGCTGCGATGTATTGCTGGAGTATGTACTGGGCCGAAGAAGTTTCCTGCGGAAATTACGATTATAACCCGCGATTTGAGCAAACGATTAACAAACATTGTTAGGGCAAAATTGAAATTGGGAGTGAATTTTTTTATACCATCGCCGTGTTCTTGATGCTGAGGTGAGGCAGGGGGTCGGCGGTGCTAACGTGCACCGGAGCGAGCGGCGCGCCCAGCACGCCGATCAGCATTCTCAGAGCGTAGCTCCTGTTTCCGCCGCCCCCGTCGTCGTCGACGGCCGTAGGGGGGCAGCCGATTAGCTGCCCGCAGAGCCACGACCCGGCGCGCTTCGAGCCGCGGATTTCGCCTCCGTACGAGTCGGGGCCCTCCATCAGCGGCGCCAGCGCCTCCCCCGTCGGGATGAAGCTGCCCGGGTCAGGATCGCCCGCGCCAGCGTTTCTCCTCCGACCCGGGCTCTTGGCGCGTGAGCTTGACAGGGTTAACCCGCGCACAACCTCCTCTTTCAATGCCGTGAGAAACTTCTCCATCGAATAAAATAAAAAAGGAAATCGGTACTTTCGATTGTATATATCGGCTGATGCCGTCTTTTCGATCATGGTGGTATATCTGAAATCGCCCTGATATATATACGCAGAGAGAATCGCGGGGTTCAGTTAAGAGGAGAGAGGAAGGAGGCGTTAATCATCGCGAGTGAGTTCACGCTCCAGGGTCAATAAAGCAATAGGAATATAAATAAAATTAAGAGTAAAATTTTACGTTTTGGTCCTTACCTCAGCAAAATTCAAAATTAGCCCCAAAACTAAACTATACCATAAATAACTCGAGTCCTTTTATTATAAATAAATATATACCACTATTAAATAATTAATTATTGTTACAATTTGTAATTTCAACTAAACATGAATTTTGCAATAATTTTGTTGCGTAGCACATGTATTTTTCAAGGTTGACCGTGGCATGACTTCTGTTAATTAAGTAACTTGTGTTTGTGATTTGTGAGGTATATATCTTTAATCACAAGATAGCATTACGTACGTAGAATTAATCGTATAAGTGAAAAAAAACGTACTGGTAATGAATCTAATGATCTAATAATGTATTGACTTTAATTAATTTCAAAATCAATGTTTGAAGTAAAATAGTAAAGCTTGTTATTTAAATTAAGTAAAATGATTTATTCGTGCATTGGCTTCAATGATTTTTTTTTTTGTTTGTTTTATTCGTGCATTCGCTTTAACGATCACACCATTGAATTCGTATCGTCGCAACACTATTCCAATCAATTTTTCAACTTAATTAATTGAGATTCATTTGATCATTTGACAATCTAAATGTAGAAATCCAAAATTGAAAAATTATCATCCCCAGCTAATATTTTGAAAATTTTGGCCAAATCATGAAGTTCCATCTGAATGATTGGGCATGCTAGCGAAAGCAACCTCGTTCAACAGCAGTTGCCCTTATTTTACTATTGATTTGATCGACGGCCAAAAATTACAATTTCCAATTTTAAAATTAACTAATGGCAGATGGAGTGTGTATACATTGCATCTTTGATGATAAAACTATTGATATTAATTTTTATAATATGCATGTTTAGAAGATGTTTGAGCTAATTGCTAAACAAATTCATTACCCACTTACAATAATATACTTATAAATTCTTTTGTTTCATCGGAATAATTGGGCATGTTAGCGAAAACAACCTCTTTCAGAAGCATTTGCCCTTATATATGTTACTATTGATTTGATCGATGAATCAAAATTACAATTTTCAATTTCAAGATTAACTTATGATGGACCGAACGTGTATACATTATATATTTGGTGAGAAAAATATTGATATTTGTATAATTTTATTAAAATAATAATGAGAGAAAGGATGGATGTACCCAATTTTAATCATGCATGTTTAGAAGATGTTTGAGCTATTTGCTAAACAAATTCATTACCACCTAAAATAATATACTTATAAATTCTTTTGTTTCACCTTAATAAATCAGTTAGAATAAATCAGTAGAGCAGTTATACGAGTGAGATCCAAAAAATATATATATTATTCCATACAATCATATATTATGTTTAGTTATGAGTTGTGTGTACATGAATGAAGTCATTAAAGACTAAAGTATGAAACTCTACAGCTCAAAATCTTATACTATGTCATAATATTAATCAGTACTATATTGAATTAATTTGTATTGTCTAAATCTTAATAATAAACAAACAACAAAACATAACTACCCAAACCCTACTCCACAATGAAATAAGTAGAAAATAAATGTTATTGGATTGAAAACTAACCTTACAAATGGAAAGAATATGATCGGATAATAGATCTACGGATCGAAACCAAGTGACCGGATGCACATAGGCGGCAAGAAGAGGCAACCTTATTCGACCGATCGAGATCCGCCTCTAAGCAGAAAATATTATTTCATCAAAATAATTTAAGCTTATATAAGAATATTCAATACAAATATAAAATCCCTCTTAATTACAGGACTGCATGGGAAAATTTTATTTTTTAATTGAAACCCACAAACGGCGACGCTTCCGTCTTCACTATACACGAAAGAGGCAAATAAGAATGTTTCCATTTTGGGATAGTAAGCAAGTACATCACGAGCTGAGAGTTTGCAGTTTAGTCCTGTAACTATAGTGGAATGCCAATCATAACCCTAGAAAAATCATTAATTAAACGCGGCGGGGGACTATTATTGACATTTTCCAATAGTTACGGGGCCAAATTATTTGCAAATTAGCCCCTCTGTATAACTAGAGCGTGAGATTCAAGTCGACCGCTGCGTTCATCTTATTCATCGTCTTCTTCCGTTGGTGCGGATCGATCCGGAAACTTCCAGGCCACATGAAATTATTACTCTTATTGATCATATTAATGTTATCTTCAGATTCGAGGCGACTCGGATTCGCAATATCGTTCATTATCGCCGCCATGGAAGCTCCTCTGTCTCCGCCGTAAGGTTTATGGATGAGCGCGTGCGCCTTCACGCCGAGCGATCTCGCCGCGGAGGTATTTCCGATCTGAGCGCCCGAGATCTGATGGTAGTGCCTCGCCGCGGCGCCCCTTTCTCTCTTGTGAGCATTCTGATGTCCTCCGAGCGCCTGCGAGCTGTAGAATTTCCGCATGCAGAAATTGCACGAGAAGATTTTGGGGGAAATTGCAGGTAACGATTCTGATCTCGGCTCCGTGATTTTGAATCCGAGGCTCAGGTTTAGCCACTCGGTTGAATTTTGTTGCTCTTCGTGGTACTGGTGGCTAGTTTTTTTATTTTCCATTTTATTAACACTGAAACTGAATTGGATGATGGTAGAAATATGAGTCTGGTAAATCTGGAATTGAATGATAGAGAGTGGGAATTAAGATGAAGAAGATACTACATATAAGAAGACATGTATTATGAGGGTCTATCATATTCATGATATCTATCAAGGTGTTTGTATAATGTCCCCACTGAATGATGCTCTCGATCGGTTGCTTTTAGTTTGTTTTGTTGCATCGGTAAAGTTAAGAGATCGATACCCACCCAAATGATTTCTTACTGACCGGCTTGTGGGAAACACATCAGCTTATTATTATAAGTTTTTTTCTAGTGGGGATGATGAAACTGAGGTCGGCAATTCCATTTATGCCGTCAGATCATCACATTCGTCATACACTCTTTGTTACTACGACGACCCCTAAAAAATGTAAGGAGATATTAATTTGTAGCGTAGTATATTAAAAAAAAGTTTGCTTAGTTATAAAATTAAGATAGTAGAGAATGTTTTCTCTTTAATTATTGTAATTGTGATAAGGTGAGGTATCCCTAGTGCTAATTTAGGAATAAATTAAACAATTATTGCAACTTGTTTAATCGTAGTATCAATCTCTTAGACTGAGATGGTGACATGTGAAATCATTCATTCAAGCCAGGTAGGTATGAAATTGAATGAAGATGAAGCCATTATAAAATTTGTTGTCCCCTATATATAGTTAAATAATGGAGAAGCTGGTATATAATAATAATTCTTGTAATAATACTAATTAATAAGCTTTTGATTGAGAATACAGATTTTGGAGCTAGTGGGGTTGATTGAGAATATATATTATATACTCATGATATCATATTGGTGGGTATGGTTTGATTTTGATACAAGACAAAAGTCTTTTGGAGAGGTGTATTTTTGTGGGGTTTCTTGGACAGTTCTCTTTATGTTGTTTGTGAGAACATGAGGATCTAAGTATGAATTCATGTTGGGACTTCGACCTTGGCAAGTAATGGAGCTGTAAATTCTCCCACACTTTTTCATCTGAATTAGAGTTTTCCCAGTATGCTAAGATAAAGATTAATGGGATCTGTCTAGTTTTCCACTATTTATATATGTATGGGTTTATCTCATCTCCACCACACCAACTGATTAACAGCTTTATTTCTATGTGGTGTGATCATTAGTGACGAAAACCCTCAAGGGATTTTTCGCCACGATTTAAGCATGATGTTATCTGTAGAAGTACGATAAGGATAATATTGATGCATGAAACTTGCAAGTGGCTCTTATTCTTATATATAGCGAGCATAGTCGCTTTCGGGACCAAACTCAATTTGTTTTGACTCTTTTTAGAACAGAAAGAGTACGTTTAGAACTACTTCTCATTGGAGAATGGAAAGTAGAGAGGGCCAAGATAACAAGAATCTATCTCCAATAGAAAACAAGAAAATTGGTTGGCAACTCTCTTTTAGAACACGATTCGGGCCGGTTTGAGAATAATATTATCTAGAGACGTATTGCTTTATAGAATCATAATTACGTTGTTAGGAGTTTGGTTCTACATCATATGTATATAGTTTGAGTTATATTGGCAGGGCGAATAATTTGAAGTTTATGCTTTGACGTGATTTATTGTTATACCTTTTTGAAGGAATGTATTTTTTTTATTAAACATTTAATTTAAACTGATTTCCATGACAATATTTTCATCACTTGTGTATACTAGCATTGTGTATTGACTCTTGATATATAAATAGTTGGAGCTAATTGGAAGAGGGGTGTTTTAATGTCTCTGATGGTTTTCATCTCATCAGAAACAATTGACTAATTAAACTACTCGATTCGATACGTTTGCACTTTGTCCCTCAACATCTTTATAATTAAGAGTCAATATTTTTGCTTATATGAACAATTGACTAATTATTGATTAGTGATGCACTTTGTCCCTTGGCATTGGAGCCACTGCTAATTATCTGTAGGACCATATTGTATGACTAAGATAATAGTATTTCATTTCCTTCAAAGAATATTCATTAGAACTTGAAGAACTACAACATGATGACTCTAGGGCATTGGGGGCAAGACAACGCGCTACTTTATTTTCTTTCTATTTGATAATATCAGGTTGCTCTCAAGTCGGATGCAAAATTCTGTAGGAGATCATGATGCACGTCGTCGATGAGACAGGCCAGGTTGAAGCAATCCAAAATTTGTGTCTGTTGCAAAACCCAAATGAATATTGTTACAGGCGGTCCGTCTCCAATGCTTACAGGCAGTCCGTCTCCATTACGAGTGATCCTGTGTTGTAGTGCATTACAATTTACGGGTTCTTTGGATTTATAATGGTGAGTAATTCTGTCTTGCCGGATAACTCAACCAAATTAGGTCCATTAATTTTAATTCCTTCCTTTTGAATTCCAGAATATACAAACCCGGCCCCTAGCAACGTCGTTTATCTTAACAACCACGATTTCCCACAGATGCCGAATGCAATTTACTGGAAGTTCTTTGGATTTCATCTCATTATCTTAATCAGGTAACAAGGTTCTCGTTAAACTGCCCAGGGAATGATAATAAAATTGAAATTTACAAATTTGCACTCAGGTTTAAACTACTACACCACACTATATACTCTCTTTGTTTTAAACCTATAGACACTTTTTTTTTTAAATACAAAAAAATTGTATCTATTAAGTTTTGGGACGGAGAGAGTAGAGAGTATATGTATATTGTTAAATTAAAATAAATTATTTTTTAATTTAAATTCACACCAATTTTACTTTACATGAGTAGTGTTATTTAAGTGAGATGTTTTTTATCTTTTAAAGTGGAATAGAAGATTTTTATCTACAGGATATGATAGGATTGTTGAATTTGAATTTGACTGTGTTTACATCAAATTGAAAACTTATACGGTAGTACTAAATGATTTTACGTTGTTTTTTGTTATTAAAAAATGGTGGTCAAATAGGAATAGCATTGGAAGTCGTAGAGAAGTGTGTAAATTGTGTTTGTGTGCGCTTTGGAGAAATACAAAGGCAGCACAGCACATGGGGAAGCGCACCAAATTAAGATGTCTGCTAATCCAATAAATTTTCAAATATTTTAAAAATCTCTCTCTCTTCCACGTGTCCATTTACATTAGGAAGTGACTGCCATGCATGCATGACGGATGGTCCACATTCACTGGAATAGCTAGCGGTGCTATCCATTTCTAAACGGGTCGGGCTCGGATTCACGGGCCGGTCAATTATTATTTTTATTTTTTCCTTGCGTTGGATGAATAAAGCACGGTTTCCTCGGGCGTCTTTGACTCCTGCAGAGACCCGACGAGGACGACGACAATACCAATGTCCCAACTTTCTCTCTCTCTTTTATTTTGTGTTTCTTTCATATATGCAGCAGGATTTAAAAGAGAGAGAAAGTGAATTAGTAGATGTCTGTCCGCATCAGTTGAAAAACACAACACATACATATATAGCCACCCCTACTTATTTAGCCCAGCAGCATCTGTCTTTTCGTTTCTTTTTATTTTCTTTAATTACTCCCTTTTCCCTTTCTCAGAAGAAAAAAAAAAGATAAATAAAGGGAACATCTGAAAAAAAGTAAAAAAAAGAAGCTTCCCATTTTTTCACTCTCTAGTTCCAATGGCGGGTAATGCGGGCGGGTTTGAGGACGACCCTTTGGCTACCGAGTCATATTCGCAGCTTCTGTTCGGGGATCATGATCAGATCTCGGATGATGGGGCTTTCGGTTTTACCATATCTTCATTTTCAAGTCATAATAACAATACCCAGAAAATGCTGTGTTTCGGTGATTACGAAAAGCAGCCCATTGTCAAAACGGGTCATAATTCCGAACCCGCATGCAAGGATTTTACTTCATTGCCCATTTCCAATGTTAGTGCATTCATTTACTTTACATTTACCCAATTTTTTTAATTTTTTTGTTATGTGTATTCTTATAATTATGTTTTAATACGGTGCAGAAGAAGAAGAAAAGAAAGGGTCCGGGTATTCAGAAAGCCGGGTCTCATCCCGGAGCCCCGAATGGAACCCAGAGGAACTTGAAGAATCCAAACTCCGATGAAACATCTACGGTCGGACTCGGTGGGCGTGCAAAGGTCAGCTCACTTCCTGGGTTTATTATCTCTTTCATTTATAACACTAGTAAAAAGATAATTAATTTTTTCATAGTAAATTTTGCATTAAGTTAAAATTAAAATCTTTATTTGGTTAGGGTGTTAGGAAGGAGAAACTTGGAGACAGAATCACAGCGTTGCAACAACTCGTGTCTCCTTTCGGCAAGGTTCTATTTAATTATTGCTAGTATTTTTTTACTAATCACCAACTAAATATGTAATTTCATTATTTTTTATAAATGTATTGTTAAATATCACACATTCTTTTGGTCAAATCTTTAATACTACGAATTTACATAGAGTCTGCCTTTATAGACCATACGTTGGGATTCACCGAATTTAATTTGTATATATTTGATTATTGGATCAATGTCTGTACACATGGCGTAGACGGACACGGCATCTGTGCTTCACGAAGCGTTAGGCTACATCGGATTCTTGCAGGATCAGGTGCACGTGTTGTGCTCTCCGTATTTGCAGCGCTGCCCGACCTCCTCTGTGGAGCCTCGCCAACATCCTGTATGGAATGTTACTTAAATTGATAGTTAGAATTTAATCTCTATGAATGAATCTGATGGTTGGTCCAACTTGCTATGTGGACCATGATACAAATAATTTAACTAGTATACGTCTTTAATAGGTTGTTGATGATGATGGAGAGAACAAGAAAAGAAAGAATGATGATTTGAGAAGCCGAGGCTTGTGCCTTGTCCCCATGGAGCTAACCCTTCACGTGGCTGACTCTAATGGAGCTGATTTGTGGTCGTCCGTGGCCATGGTCGATCGATGAATCCCTCCCTACTTTGTAAGCTTTAATTGCTCGTCCAGCTCGGGGAGTCTCTCCCAAGTTTGTAAACTTCCCATCCAGCCCGTCCAGTCATTGGGACATTTTGGTTTAACTTGGTTGGTATGAAGTTTTAATTACTTGTTTGAATTGATGAAATCGAAGTGGTAAATATTGGATGCATCATTCAGTAGGAGATGGCTATGGATTGCACAACTTGTGTAATTTTTCTGCAGTAAAATTAAGTTTTGACATAAATAGTTTTTGCAAATGTGTGATGGAACACTGTAGTTATAGTCAACACTGTATTTTTGTTCTGATAGTTCATGAATTAACTAACATTAAGTTTACTCAATTATAATTTATCTAGATTTAATGTATGTCAAAATAGTAATTTATAATTTATAATTTAAGAAAAAAATGAATAATTTATCAAATTGTTAATGATTTAAAAATATTTTAAAATATATTAAAAATAATTTGAAAATATTTCTGAATATTAATTATATGAATAATTTAAAATTTTTTATATACTTACATTTTAAGCATCTTTAATTAAACTAGTAAACACTGCCCGTGATGCACGGAACAAAATTATATATTTTTTAATAAGTTAGAAATAATATTTAATTTATATTTTTTTATTAAGTTAGAAATAATATTTAATTTTTTTTTCGATTTTTAGTGATGACAAAATTAACACAAAAATTGGCATTGATTCTTGTTAGTGGCCATAAGATATCATCAATGAGAATTGATGACTTTGAAATCAAAACAAAATTTTCGAATCAAATGGACTAAAGATTGAAATCGAAACAAAATTTTTGAATCAAACGGACTAAAGATTTGTTCTTTTGGACGGACTAAACTTAGTTGAACTGATCTAAAATAAACTGAATTAAATAAATCTGAACTGAACTATATTAAGTTCAATATAATTAAATTTTTAAACAATGAAAAATTAATCAAATATTTCAATATTTATTGTAATATAAATATTCTTATAAAAAAATTTAATGTTAATATAATAATAATAATAATAATTATTATTATTATTATTATTATTATTATTATTATTATTATTATTATTGAGGACTTTATGTGAAATTAATTGAATTGATTGATTCTGAACGGAACTGAAATTAAGTTTAATATAATTAAATTTTAAAATAATGAAAGATTAATCAAATATTTCAATATTTATTGTAATATAAATATTTTTATAAAAAATTTAATATTTATATAATAATAATAATAATAATAACAATAATAATAATAATAATAATAATAATAATAAATGAATGAATGAATGAATGAGTTGAACTCAATTAGTCTTAAATGAACTTAATTAGTCTGAAGTGAACCTAACCAAATAAGTATAAATTAAACTAAACTGGAAATAAGTTCAAAAAAATAGATAGTCATTTTTAAAGAAAGATTTATGTCTTGAGAATATTTTCCTCCTAAAACTTTAGTCTTAATAACCTAATTTACAAATCGAGTTTCGTTACATAAAATCGACTGCGTGGTCGATATATTAAAGTGTTTTTCAATAATATGTTTTAGCATTTATAGTAGTTATTGAATCATATAACACGAACGAATGGTTATATAATTAATAAAAATAAATTATTAAATAATTATTTCGTTTGTGTTTCAATTGTTTTTTTTTCTCATTCCTTTTGTTAATTTATTTTTATTATTTTGTGAAAAAGAAAATAAATAAATTGCGTTGAAATTGTTTTCCAAAAGTATTTATCATCGTTTTCATTGATCTTTTTTAACATATAACCCGTGTAAATTATAAAATGTAAATTACGTTGAAATTGTTAATTATCATCGTTTTTATTGATTCTTTTGAAACATATAACCCGTGTAAATTATAAAATGTGAATAATTGTGTAGCTTATAAAATTAAATTGTTGTATAATTTATTTATTTTTGTCAATTAAAGAGTTTTTCAAATATAACTATCATAGATTTAATTGATTTTTTTGTAACATATAACCCCGACTAGTGAATTGTAAAAATTTTAGAGCTAATAAAACTTAATTATTGAGTAATTGTTTTATTTGAGTTTCAATTATATCTTTTCTCAATTTTTATTATTATTTAATTGATCATTAATATTAGAAAATTAAAAAATTGTGTTAGAAGGTATTTTTTAAAAATAATTATGATTATTTGTATTAATCTCTTGTAACATATAACTCATTTAGTATATAACTAACAAAATTAATGTTCAATAAATCGGATTAATTGACTATTAGTATATGACTTGAAAATTTGACTACGGAAATTAATATGTGATTTGGAAAATTGACTACTAAAATAAATAATACTAAAATTAATATGTAACTTGTAATCTTTTAATTGACTATTAATATGTGACTTGAAAAGACTACTGAAATTAAGATTTTTGTTTTAAAATTTGTTTTAAATAGTATTAAATTTATTAATTATTTGTGTCCAAAGAAATTATTATAAAGTGTGAATTATAATTTAACATATAAATAGTATTAAATTTACCATATATAATTTGTTTTGAATTTTTTTAACTTAATATTAAATTTACTATATATAAATTGTTTTAAATAGAATTAAACTTACCATATCTATTTAATTAAATAAATCACATTTGGAAATTAGAATTTGATATCGTGTTTATTGTTTAATTAAATAGTTATAATTAAATAAATCACATTTGGAAATTAGAATTTGATATCGTGTTTATTGTTTAATTAAATAGTTAGCCATTAACGTTAATGGAAAAAACAAAAAAAAAATGTAACATTTAAACACAATATGAATGGAAGAAACTACATTAACAACAGGTGTAGAGATCACTCTCTACACTGCAAATAAAAATTTGACATATGGGAATATTAATTAAAGTATTTATTATTAGTTTTGATATGATATCCATAAATTTGGTAATAAAAATTAAATTAAATTTTGTTTGATTTCATTTTCATTATTTAATTAAGTAAGAATATTTTAGTTACTAAAAATTTAATAGTAAATTAATTATTTTAATTGATTAATTAAAAATAAAATTTAAAAAAATTTATCAATTTGATTAATAAGCAGATTTAATTAATGAAGTTGTACATATCAATTCAATTCAATTGATTAATTAAAATTATAGTTTAAATTAAACTAATTAATTAAAAATTAAAAACTTAACTATATTTATTAATTAGATTGGTAAAAAGGAATTTTATTTATATAGTAAATTAATTTATGATTTTTTTTAATATTTAAAAAAACTATTTTAACAACAAGAGTTTTTCAATTTTTTATTATTTATTATACACAAATTTTTAATATTTGAAAAAAAAATTAAAACAAGTAGTTTTTTCTAATTTGTATTTATTTATTATATTATACGAACATAATTAATGTTATAATTATCTTTCACACTTAATTCAAAAAATAATTTGTAAGTATATAAAAAAAAATTAAATGTAATTTTAAAAAATTAATTATATGTAAAATAATTATTACTTAAAATATACTTGCAGTATTTTTTATTATTAAATTTATTATACGTAAAATTTTCTTACTAGTTTAATTAAAATTTTTAATTTACTTTAAAATTTCAGTTTATCAATTGAATGTAAAGTATTGACTTCATTCATTTTATTAACAATATACTGTAATTAATAAATTTACTAAACTAATTAATAAGTTTAATTTAATTTAAAATTAAATCAATTAATTTATTTTCAAATTTATAGTAACTAAAATATTCTTACTAAATTTAACAATGAAAGGAAAATAACTAAAATTTGATTTGATTTATACTACCAAATTTATAGATATTATATCAAAATTAATAATAAATATTTTATTTAATAATACCATGTGTCAAAATTTTATTGGCGGTGTTAATGTAGCCTTTTCCAAGAGAATCTTCTCTATACCTGGTGTTAATGTAGTCTTTTCCAATATGAAGGAAATCATAACACACGAAATATAATTAATTCGTCAATAAATCACAATTAATGATCATCTTTATTAAAAATACATCATGAATATATTTTTTAATGAGTAAAAATATATTTGATGTGTTATAAATTTTATAATTATTAATTTAATTTTTGCATATAAATATAAATATATAATACAATAATCAAGACTTATCTAATAAAAAAAAGATTAACAAAACTTATACATTACATATAATAAAATGTTTAAACATGAGATATACAAATAAATACAAAGAACTTGAAATTATAATAAAGCATAAAGAGAATAAAGTAGTATTATATTAAAACACTTGTATCAAATTTGCATTATAATTAAATACGTGTATAAATATGGATAATTGGAGTTGCCGTAGAAGTAATTCATAAAATTGTCCATGTACTGCTATCGAGGTCTAAGGCGAGAAATGGAGATCGTCGTCAAATAACAAAATTGCATTATAATAATAAAAAAAATAATAGTAATGAATACTAAAATATACAATAGTAAAATTGTGAAAATAAAATACTTAAAAAAAATCAAAAAACAAAAATTATAAAAAAATATATTTTATTTTATACTTTGACCTGCAAAAAATGCTTGACCTGCAAAAAATAAAACAATAATTAAAAAATAATTATATTTTATTATAATAAAATAGATATAAAATTGTTTGCCTCAAAAATTACAAAAAATTGATATTAAACAATAACAAAATTGATAAAAAAGACAATATATAATTATGCGAAATTGAGAAAAAATACAATATATAATACTTATAGAGTCCTAAAAATTGTAAACATCATTAGTGAATATATTAATATTCATAAATTAAATTCGAAAAAGAAATAAATAATTACTAACAAAATAAATTTGAATAGAAATGTTAGAAGTAATGAATGAGGGAAAATGATGAACCTTTTATAGCATAAATTTTGAGTTAGGCAAGTTTGTTAATCTTTTAAATAAAAATATTAATATAAAATTCTACATAAATGCTAATATGTTCTTAAAAATTGGACCAGCCGAATATAAAATACGGTAATTAATTTAAAATTATGCATAATTATAAAAATACTATTAAGAAATAATATCAATTATTTTCTTTGCTTAAATTAAGTGAATAATTTATATTATATGATAATTCATTAATATAAACAATCGGCCGATTCTTATATACATGTTCTTTATCATTAGTTATGCGTAGACTTGCCCGAATTAAGGAACATTTTTTGTTAAATTATTTAAATCGGCTGATTAAATCGTTATTATTATGGAAATCAGCATAAACTAAGTAATTAAGCAATTGTTAATATATGGAAATAATCAATCACTACGAAATTAATTTTCCATATTAACGGATGCATATTTCATATTAACTGTTGCAATAAAAGTATGTATTGTAATTAATAAAATTGAATTTCAAATATTTAATAAAATTAAATAAATTTTGAAATGTAGTAAATAAATTTAAATTTTTCTTCATTCAAACTTATATAAAAATATTAATTATAAATACATTTACGTAATACAAAATATTTAACACATACATAATGTAAATTATGAATGATCTAATTATTAAAATGATAAGAATGAGTCCACATTTAAATATTCAACTCCTTTTCTTTTTTTTTCGTGATCCCGCATTAATCGCATCTTGAAAAAAAAAAGAATGAGTCACAAACAAATTAAATAATCTAAATCGTTTGCAAATGAATCAATAAACACAAAAACAAATAATCTTAATTAAGAGAAAATGGTAAGAGAATGAATGATCTTAATTAACAAATGACCATATATATATACTACTTATCATATATGGAATGAGAAGATGATAAGAGAATGAATGAAAGTAATTAATTATACACGAATTTTGAAAAGATGAAATTTATTATTATGCAATTTATATAATTATTTTTTAATTAAAATTAGTTTCTAAAATCCACGTAGTGTGAACATGCTATTTTTTTGTCATCCTATCGTTACACCAACCTGAAAAAACCTGAATTTATATATTGATAGATAATATGAAATATATTTAAACTGTTTAAAAATATATTTTGAAATGTAATAAAACAATAATTTTATTTCAAAATAAGTTTACATAATTAAAATGGTAATTAATTGAAATTTGGTAATTAAGTTTTAATATATACTATAAAATACACATAAATGATGCAGGTGTAAGTAAATATATTCTCCTATATATTCTCCATAGTATATAGCACAATGTGCACCATATAAGGCACATGAGATTCTCATCGCTTCCTAAAGAACACCAAAACAAAGTATATTTCTTTGACCAAATATCCCTATATAATCAATCCTCACCAAAACAAATCAACCCACACTCTCAAAACAAAACAAAAACAAAATGAAGCAATTCCACCTTATGGTTTCACTCTCACTACTTTTTGTAGTACTTGTCCACACCACAATGGCCGCATACAGAATCGTGAACGAGGTCCCGAACAGCCCCGGCGGCCAACTCTTCGAAAAGGAAATCGGGCGCGACTTCACTCTGAACCTCATGGCAACGGCCAACGAATTCATCTGGAAAGTCTTCGAGCAGTTAAGGCCTATCGTCAGAAAAAACGTCCCTCTCGTGACCTTGTACATATCCGAGTTCCCTGGAACAGCCTACACGAAAGGGCCCGACATCCACGTCAGCGCTTCGGGCCTCCAGAAGTTCAACAACCCGAGCGGGGCCCGATTCCAATTCACCTCGATCGTGTACCACGAGTTGGCCCACGTGTTCCAGTTCAACGGAAACTCGACGGCCCCACGAGGGTTGACCGATGGGATCGCGGACTACGTGATGGTGAAATCTGGGTTTTACGTGAAGGAAAAGTACACGAAGCCTGGGGAAGGGAGAAGGTGGGATCAAGGGTTCGGAGTGACGGAGAGGTTCTTGGAGTATTGTGATGGGTTTAGAGAGGGTTTTACGGCGAAGCTGAACAATAGGATGAGATTCTATAGCTACAGTGATGTGTATTTTTTGGATTTGCTGGGGAAATCTGTGGACAAACTTTGGAATGATTACAAAGAAAAGTATGGGCAAAAGGGTTGATTCGTTGCCAGACTCGAATATTACCAGTGCAATATTGCCTGGGGTGGAGTATTGATTGATGTTCATGAATTCACAGTCTAATAATTATATATTTTTAATGAGATAAAGGTTATAATTAAGAATTGTTTTTTTAATTATAGTAATATTGAATTGGATAAAATAGTTTATTTTAAAATACATAATACAGATTTAAAAATGGTAATTTATTTAAATTTGGTAATTAAGTTTTAAAACATACTATAAATACACTTAAATATGCACATTATTTAGGAATACGCTACATTAACACCAAGCATTAAAGTATTTATTATTAGTTTGAATATGATATCTATAAATTTGGTAATAAAAATCAAATTAAATTTTGTTTAATTTTTTTCCATTATTTAATTTAGTAAAATTATTTTAGTTACTAAAAATTTAAAAATAAATTAATTATTTTAATTGATTAATTAAAAAATAAAATTTATCAATTTTATTAACAAGCAAATTTAATTAATAAAGTTTGTACATATTAATTAAATTCAATTGATTAATTAAAATTATAATTTAAATTAAACCAATTAATTAAAAATTATAATTTTATTTATATTTATAATCCAAGTTAATTATAAGACTTTCATATAATATGAGTTACTAAGTTAAAATATTATTTTTAAATTGAATCTAAATTATCTAAATTATATATTAATTATTAAGATTTTAAAGTTTTACATAAAAATAAATAAATCAAATTATACAATTTGCATATTCCAACTAAAGTATTAATTCAGATAAAAATATTTTTTTGATTCAAATTTTTAAAAAATGATTATTTAATTCTACTCAATATTATTATATTAAAATGTCAAATTAAAAATTAAAATTAATTATTTTATGATCATTACTCGTCATTAATGCATTTTATATAACCATAATCTCATTACACTCCATTAAATTAATTTATTTGAATAATTTATTTTAAAATTAAATCAAGTAATTATTTTTAATATTATTGTATTAATTTTCACATTATTTAATTAAATTATAGGATATACCCACACCGTATAAACCAAAAATTATAGTAAATATGCAATTCACATCATTTTAATATTGTAGAAATTAATTACCATGAATATTAATACACACAGAAATCATGATCGAGAATACACCAACTTCACACTACAAATTCAGTTCAATTATTTAATTTACTTATGTATAAAGAATTTTAAATAAATAATTGATGTCATATCTGATCAGCTCTCTTGTTTCACAGTGAATAAGAGGGGGCAATCAATTTATGTCAATTAATTTCATTATACAAAATTTAATATAATTAATTTTAATAAATAAATTATATTTTATGTCAAATTCATTATAAGAAATTAATTTTAAGTAAAATATTGATTTATTATAAGAAATTAAATTTTAAGTAAAATATTAATTTATTAAAATATGTAGTATGAAGTTTATTTTTTATTATTGTTTTTTGTACACCATTTATATTGTACAATTCATTATATTTATAATAATTATTTCTTTAAATGTAATTTTAAAAAATTAATTATACATAAAATATAAATGAAGTATTTTCTATTATACAATTTATTATACTTCAATTTTTTTACTAATCTAATTAAATTTTATAATTTAATTTAAAATTTTAATTTATCAATTGAATGTAAGTACTTATTCATTAGTTTTATTAGCAATATAATTAATAAATTTACTAAACTAATTAGTAAATTTAATTTAAAATTAAATAAATTAATTTACTTTCAAATTTACAGTAACTAAAATATTCTTGCTAAATTTAACAATAAAAGAAAATTAAACAAAATTTGATTTTGTAGCTTTTTCCCGTTATTTCTCCTACACAGAGAGTTGATGAATCTTGTGAATCTCCATATATAAGTATGTCATGTACATATATCGCAATGTGCACCATATAAGGCACATGAGATTCTCATCACTTCCTAAAGAGAATACCAAAATATATTTTTTTGACCACATTTATAAAAGAAAATCAATCCATATATTCTTGAATATAGTATTTGATCATTACCCTTGTACAAACACACAAAAATGGAGAAACACCACCTTTTTCTTGCACTCGCAGAGTCGCAACACTAACCTTCTTTTCTCACACCACATTAATAGCCGCATCACCCAACTACAGAATCGTGAACAACGTCCCGAACAGCCCCGGCGCAGGCAGCACTTCGAACGTGAAATCGGGCGCGACTTCACTTTGAAAGTCTTGGCCACGGCCAACGAATTCATCTGGAAAGTCTACTTCGCAACGTGCCCCTCGTGATATTGTACATATCCGAGTTCCCGGGCTTCACATTCAATTCAAGAACTGGCCCGACATCAACGTGGCTCGATTCTACTTCACCTCGCTCATGTACGTACCAGGAGCTGGCCCACGTGCTCCCGGGGGGTTGACCGAGGGGATCGCGGATTACGAGAAGGAAAAGTACGAGGGGTACGGGGTGACAAAGAGGTTTTTGGAGTATTGTGACGGGTTGACAGAGGGGTTACGGCCAAGTTGAACAAGAAGATCGAGTTATGGAATTTAAAAAGTTATGGAATTTAATTTAGAAAATTCACATAGTCTATACAGTAGTATACGTAGAGTTTAACTGATTTTCTATGTTAATTTATATGGATTTTCATATAGTGACTTTTTTTTATTAATTTATATGAATTTTCATATTTTGTAAATAATTTTGAAATACATATTTTTATTAGTCGATAGATTCAAAATTCTATGTACCTATAAATAAATTAGTTAAATTTTAAATTTGTTTTCAGTTTAAGAAAAATTAAAATTTTAATTTTCATCTGATTTCAATTTTGAACTAGTAAATTCTTATATAGACAACGAGGCAAAGAGAGTAATAATTTTTGTAAGTTGTTAAATATTTATAAAAAATATTAATAATATTATAAGTATTAACTAAATTATATAATTAAAATTATTGATTCGAAATATTTATTTATTTATTTTATATTAATTTATTTTGAATCGAATTTAATTGAGGTTAAGTAAACTGAAATTATCTAATTGAATTGAATTGAAATCAACTCAAATTAAGTCCAAAATAAGTCTATTTTTAGAGTCAACAAAATAAGGATATGAAATTTAGTAGGGACTAATTCAACAAGAGAGAGAATAGTTTATTTTAAAATACATAATTTAGAGCGGTAAGTAATTTAAAATGGTAATTATTTTTTAATATATATAAATATGGTGCAGGTGTAAGTGTGTAACTATATATATATACTCCTTATATAGTTTTTAATCTTGTGAATTTTCTTAGTATGTTATGTACATATAGCACATTGTACACCATATAAGGTACATGAGATTCTCATTACTTCCTAAAGAATACAGTACCAATTATATTTCTTTGACCACATTTATATAAAAAAAAATTCTTGAATATATATTGCCCTATATATATACATCCTCAACAAAACACACTCACAAAACAAAACAAACAATTAAAAAAAACCTTTTGGTTTCACTCTCATTTCTTGTACTTGTTGCAACATCATCAAGCCTTTCCCATGCATACAAATACAAAATCGTGAACAACGTCCCGAACACACCCGGCGGCCGGCTCTTCGACAAGCAAATCGGGCGCTACTTCACGATGAACCTCCTCTCAACCGCCAACCAATTCATCTGGAAAGTCCTCAACCAAAACAAGCCTTCCCTTCGACGAAACCTCCCCCTCGTGACCTTGTACATATCCGACTTCGACGGGTACGCATACAAGAACGGGCCTGACGTCAACGTTAGTGGGCCCGCCCTAGACAAGTACTACTACCCTCGCAACATGTCTCGTTTCTACTTCACCTCGCTCATGTACCACGAGTTGACTCACGTGTTCCAATGGCACGGGAACTTCACGGCCCCCGGGGGGTTGACCGAGGGGATAGCGGACTATGTGATGGTGAAGTCGAACATTTACGAGAAGGAAAAGTACACGAAGCCTGGGGTGGGGAAGAGGTGGGATGAAGGGTACGGTGTGACTGCAGAGAGGTTTTTGGAGTATTGCGACGGGTTGAGACTAGGGTTTACGGCGGAGTTGAATAAGAAGATGAGGTATAGGTATAGTGATGGTTATTTTGTGGATTTGCTGGGGAAAAGTGTGGATCAGCTTTGGAGGGAGTATAAAGCTAAGTATGGGAATAGGGTTGATTCCTTGGAGGACACAAATATTAGTGTGTTTCATGGGGTGGAGTATTGATTCATGAATTTAATTTATAATAAATTTATATATTGTCTAAGTTATTTTTAATTGTGAGGGTATTGTTCCGTACATATAATTCAGATAGGCTATCGTTGTTTTGGTGTGCACGTATGACTATTGACTACCGAATGTAATTATTTATTATTTTGTTTGGTCGGATTTTAGTTACTATAAAAAAAATTGCGTTAGGGCTCCGATCAAAATGTCTGGGCAAGAAGACGATCAGAAAAATAGTCTGGACGAGTAGTCTATGTGAAATATGGCACCGTCTAACAAATGCTCAAGTAATCAAGTTATTCAACATCGTCCGACTAGTGTCGTCCAAGAAGACACTTTTTAGATAATTTTGGATATTTTGTCACTTTTTAATGTAAAAAAAAAATGTTTTTTTTGTTAACGATCAATATCATGTAAAAGAAAAAACAAAAGAGTACAATGCATAGGGAGAACATACCGCTTCAACGAGCTAACAGGCTAGCTCTCAGAATCTCCAAAAATAAAAGTGCAAAACAACAACCACCCCTACCAAGCGATATGTCACACTCGCCTCAAAGCCCCCGCCTGAATGGAGTCTGGTAGTCGTAGCGCAACTATCTGATCCCGCATAATGGATATAGCCGTGATAGCCACCCTCTCTGCCGACTCCGATTGCGCTTCCCGTATACGTGTGTTCCTCTCCTGCCATATAAAGTAAATCAGGGCAGCTAGAAGACCACGATAGGTACATGAAATTCAGTGTTTCTCACGTCAGCGTTTAGCAGCACGGAGGACAGCACACTCCCAATTGCCAGCCACGTGGCCATAGGAATCCAGTAAACCTCCCTCCCAACTTTTCTCAAATAGTCCTGCGAAAACGTGCACTCAAAGAATAAATGGGAATGCATCTCTATACTCTCTCCTCCACACAGAACACGCGAATCATCCTCCGACCAATCCACGGCTTGTCACATGAAATAAGTATTTTTTTGTTGTTATTTAAAAAAATGCACATTTATAAATAAAATATTTTTTCAAAATTTTATCTTATCAATAAAACATTTATTTATTACTTTTTCAACTAAATATTTTATTACTTACGTATCAATACTTATTATACTTTTATTTTATATTATAAAACACACAAAAAAAAATCAATACTTATTATACTTTTATTTTATATTATAAAACACACAAAAAAATAATTTTTAGTCCACGGCAATTTTTTATGCATAATAGTATTAATGAATAGATAGAGTTGTAGTTTATTTGCTATAGTACGTAGCTGTGTATTTTTAAAGTAGTTAATTGTGACTTATGAGTGAAATTATAAATTTAAATTAAAAAGTAGTGATATATTTGTATTTTAAATTAAAATAAAAAAGTACTGTAAAATTCTTTTTTGGGAAAATACATGTTATTGTGAGACATCACTAAAAAAATCAATATCTTGTTATTAAGGTTATTATGATTTATGAGATTGAGGGAGTATAAATTATGTTATAATTTTGCTAATATTTTTTCTCCCTAAAAATAATATTTACCTAATTATAATCATTAAAATTATTAATTGACATATCAATTGATTTGTTCAGATTTTGTTTAAGATTTTTTCTACCTAATAAGTTAATATATTTATTAATATAAAATATTACAAATTAAACTCGTGGTATAATAATTACATACTTTATAAATATAACTTGCAAACACAAAAAAAAAAAAAAAAAAAAATTATTTATCAATACTTTCATTTATAATACATTTAACTAATATTCATTGATGAAAATAAAAGGATCTTAGACTATGTTTATCAACAACCTCTCACAACCTAACTTTTTAATAAAAAAATATTTTCACTCTCTTCCACCTCATCAACCTAACATTTAATTCAGCTTTTCATTTTTTCATACTTTATCCACAACCTACAACTCAATTCAATTTATCATTTTTTTATTATTAAATAAGTATATAATGTTTTTTATTTTAATTTATATTTTAAATATATAAAATATATACATTAAATTGTTAAAATATTTCAATAAAAAATTGTTAAATAAAATAAAAAATAAAAAATTATATTTAATTGTTAGTAAAACTATATTAATATAGATCTCGTTTTATAAAAAATAAAAAATTATGAATTTTGATATAATTATATATATAATTATAAATATATAACATTATATATAGCATTATATAAATAAAAAAATTTAGCATATATAAATTAAATATATTTACCAATGTTTTGATGACATGTGGCAACAAAAAAAAGAAAAACGTGATAGAGACTGGATTGTGAAGAGGGCGTAAACTTTTTATTATTATATTATTATTTTTTTTGTTTTTTTGTGAAGGGAGGGCGTCCCGATAAACATGGTCTTATTAGGCGGACCTATGCCTAGTGGCAACTGGCAAGCACCTTTTTGAACATTTGGTCCTATTCAGTTTACGAATCTCTTGAATACCCTATAGTATGCTATGTACATATATGATCAATGTGCACCATATTAGGTAACGTGCGTGAGTATTTCTCTCTATATTTTGTAAACAAAATAAATTTTGAATACTACCTCTGTCCTACAATAATTGACATACTTTTCTTTTTAAGATAGTATTCAACAATAGTTTACACTAAAAAAAAACAATTATTCCAATATTTTTCAATTTAAAATATAATTTTATTTTATTTTATTCATATACTTTTTAAATTTTAGTTACAATTACTTTACTTTTCACTTTAAAGGTACATTTTTAACATTTAATTTTGGACTGAGAGAGAGTAGATATACTTTCTCCATTTTAATTAATTATACACACTTTCATTTTATAGATTTCACAATTACTTATACACACTTTTAAAATATAATTTTTATTTTATTTTTTCATTTAAAATGGAGTACAATTTTATTCGTATTTTGTCTACGTACTTTTTAAATATAATTTCTACGTATTTTTTATTTAAAAAGTAATAGTATTTTCTTAATCTACTTTTATAACATACAGTACTTTTTAAACTGTATCCTCAATTACTTTAACTTTGTAACTTGAAAATAAATTTTTATACTGTAGTATTTTTTTAATGTGGGTAAATAAATAGTTGGAAAAGAAATAAACAGTATTTGATTGTGTCCTATATATATATTCGCACCCAAAACATATTAGCAAACACACTACTCCCAAAACAAAAAGAAAAAGATCGATATATAAAAAACGATGAAATTCCTTTTAATTGTAGTTGCAACAGCAAGCTTTTGTGTGATTTCTGCATGCAAATACAACATCGTGAACAACGTCCCCAACACCCCCGGCGGCCGGCTCTTCGACATGCGAATCGGTCGCGACTACACGGTCAATCTCTTGGCTGCGGTCAACCAATTCATCTGGCAAGTCTTCAATCAAGACAGGCCTTCTCTGAGAAAAGACGTCCCGATCGTGACCGTCTACATATCTAACTTCTCCGACGACTACGCCTATGCGATCGGGCCCGAAGTCAACGTGAGCGGGCCCGCCATGGTCAACTACTACTTCCCGCGCAACATGTCGAGATTCTACTTCACCTCGCTCATGTACCACGAGATAACTCACGTGTTCCAATGGTTAGGGGGCAATAAGGCCCCCGTCGGTTTGATCGAAGGGATCGCGCATTACGTGATGGTGAAGTCGACATTTTACGACAAGGAAAAGTTCGCGGAGCCCGGGACGGGTGACAGCTGGGACCAAGGGTACGACGTGACGGAGCTGTTCTTGGAGTACTGCGACGGGTTGAGACCAGGGTTTACGGCGGCGTTGAACAATAAAATGAGGTATAGCTACAGTGAAAACTATTTTGTGGAGTTGCTGGGGAAACCTGTGAAACAACTTTGGAAGGAATATAAAGCAAAGTATGGGAACATAAAACGCACGAATATTACTACTATGTTTTCTGGGCTAAAGTATTAATGATTATTAATTACTCGTAAAGGTAACTAAGGTGTGTACTGGTAAGAGACTTATAAAAAATTGCATGTTGTGATAAATGAAAGACTAATAATTCTCCTTATAGGAGGATTCATCTCTATGATTTATATATTTAAAATGGACCAAATGGAAACAGAGTTAATGATTCATTGCAAGACACAAATATACTGTGTTTCATATATATTGATTAATCCTTCTATTTCAATGTCTCAATCTGGGAACGAGAAAGTATTAGTAATTTTATATATTACTGCATATTAGTTACTCCCTCTTGTTTCAAAGTGCAAAGTTGGTCAACGTTTGATTTTTTTCGTTCATTCAATACATATGATAAATAGTATACAAAAAATATTAAAAAATTATTAAAATAAAATTTAATAGTTAAATTTTATTAAAATAAAATTTAATAGTTAAATTTTATTTTAGTTAAATTTTATTAAAATAAAATTTAATAGTTAAATTTTATTTTAGTTATTTTTTCGTAATTTTTGTATACTGTTTATATATGTATTGAATGAATAAAAAAAGTCAACGTTGATCACCTGTTCCTATAGCTCTGAAACAGAAGGAGTATTTATTTTTGGTACTTTTTATCTAATATTTGTATACTTAATAAACACCTTCTTAATTTGCTTTTAAACTAATTTTAAATATAAACAAATACTTAATATTAAATTAATAATTAATAATTACGATTCCTCCTAAAAACTTATATTTTCCTAATCATAATCATTAATATTTTTAATTGACATCTCAACAGATTTTTGTTTAGATTTTGTTAAAAAATATTCTCCTTAATATATTATATTTATTTCTTAATTCAAAATATTGCACGTGTTTTGATCAAGTAGAGCTGAACTATTCTGAATAAGTTCTAGATTGTTATAAAAAAATCATCTTTAAATCTCGTTTATCGTTTTATTTTTACTATTTAATTTAATTCTCATGTGTTTTAAACAATGTGTTTTAAACATTTTTGGTTCTTAATTTGATTTTGTTAAAAGCGGTGACAACTTCTATTTATATTCTCAATAAATTTTAATGAAACAAAAAACGACTTTTCATTGTGAGCAACCTCCCCAACACCCCCTGCGGCCAACTCCTGGACAACCAAATCGGGTGCTACTTCACCGCGAACGTCTCGGCGACCGCCAACCAATTCATCTGGAAAGTCTTGAAGCAATTACACTACCCGCGTAGTGTGTCCAGATTCTATTATGAATGAAATGAGTTAATATTTTAACCAAATGCATAACAGTTAACTCCCACACAAATGTGTACACAATGAATCAGCTCAAACCATAAAATTTCGTCATAAGAGAATTAAACGATGGACGAAGGCTGTTGCGTGTTACTTTATTCATAAAAATTATCAAGTCTAGAGATACTTGAGCATATCTGTACGTAATTTGTCGAGTTGCTCGATAGCAGAAACAACTTCAGCAATGCTGTGGAATTTTCTCCTCTCATTCAAAAATTTCTTAGCACAGTTGAAATCCTTGCGTTCGCATTCTGCACGTTTAGCGACCCTCCTTTATTGATTCGAGATCTTCGACATGAGCTACACCTACTATTCTCCTGAAAATTTTACCAAGAAATTCACGTCATAAACGATGATACGATTACTACATTTTAGAAAGTATAGGCTAATTAATTACAAACAAAAAAATTGAAAATAATTGGATAATTAGGTTAAGTATCAAGGGTCGTATTTTTATTGCACCCAATAAAAAAGCACCGCATTTTGCATTATGTATCTCGTCCGTCACAGGCTCTAAGATACTAACTCCTTACGTTGAGAATATCAATGTAAAGTCCTACCTAGAAAAACTACAGGTCTACAGGCATTTATCGCCACAATAAGAATAAATTTAAACTTATAATTAATTAGAAATAAATGAATTAACTTGTTGAGCATTTTCATAGCAAAGCAATGAAAAAATAGTGAAAAAATCAAAACAAGTACTGAATAAAAACAGCATAGATTATAGCTGTAGTAATCGTTATTGTGACTGAGAGGGGGGAGGCATCGTAACCTTATCATTTTGGCAGCTCCAAATCCAAGAGTATCATGGAGAAGATCTTCCATGTATTTTTGTTTTAATTACCAGCAAATAGAGTTCAGGATTATTATAAATTTCTGGAAGATAAGCCTCGCCTGGACCATCCTTGTGTTCATCCCAGAGATCAGTAAACTTTTTTTCAATGAGGTTCCAAGTATCTGATATTGTCTTCAAGATCCACTCTTTATATATACAGCTGATCATAAAAATGTACGTAAACCTCGTGTTAGAAAAAAACAAAATCTATTAATATATTTACGCATTATTGTAAGGATATATATGTACTCGCAACACTAACATTCTTTTCTAACACCACATTAATAGCCGCATCACCCAACTACAGAATCGTCCCGAACAGCTCTTCGAAAAAGAAACCAACGGCCAACGAATTCACCTGGAAAGTCTTGGAGCAGTACAGGCCTATAGTAAGACGCAACGTCCCCCTCGTCATGACCTTGTACATATCCAAGTTGACTCACGTGTTCCAATGGCACGGGAACTTCACGGCCCCCGGGGGGTTGACCGAGGGGATAGCGGACTATGTGATGGTGAAGTCGAACATTTACGAGAAGGAAAAGTACACGAAGCCTGGGGTGGGGAAGAGGTGGGATGAAGGGTACGGTGTGACTGCAGAGAGGTTTTTGGAGTATTGCGACGGGTTGAGACTAGGGTTTACGGCGGAGTTGAATAAGAAGATGAGGTATAGGTATAGTGATGGTTATTTTGTGGATTTGCTGGGGAAAAGTGTGGATCAGCTTTGGAGGGAGTATAAAGCTAAGTATGGGAATAGGGTTGATTCCTTGGAGGACACAAATATTAGTGTGTTTCATGGGGTGGAGTATTGATTCATGAATTTACATTCTAATAATTATATATATGGTATTCGATCTCTCTATTAATGAAACGATTTACTGTATTTTTTTAATTATATATGTATTCTCAATTAATTAATTGAAATGGCACTGATTTTTACTCAATAATAATAAGTATGGGAATAGGGTTGATTCTTTAGAAGACACAAATAGTGTGTTTCATGAATTTACATTCTAATAATTATGTACATGTATTCTCAATTACTGAAATGATTTTCTTTTTTTTTTAAGGATGAGTTTTTATATACTCCATTAATTTAGGCAACGATTAATTATTTATTATTATTAATTATATGAAGCATGCGTTATTACACCTAACTATAATTATGATCATCTTAAAATACATTAATTAAAAAAAATCTAAAAAAATTAGAACATTAAATCGTAAGGAAAAATTTATTGAGTATAATTTACAATATTAAAAATTATACCACACTTTTTCGAAAATAACTCTTTTTGTAATTATACTTATACTGTATACATATTGATTTGGATTTAATTTCAGACAGTTGTTCTCACTTGTAAATTTATAAATATAATGTTTATTTCATAATTTTAAACTATGTTTTTCTAATATTTATTTATTTAGATTAATATCATTATTTTTTCACGAATTGTTTCATTATTGTACTTACCAGCTAGTAGACAACAATACATACACATTATATTCATACTTATAGTAGTAGCAGTATCCATACTTATATATATAGGAGTAGTATTTAACACGGTTAAAGCACTTAACACGGTTAAAGCACGTGAAATTTTCTCAAATCATACTTAATTTTAGTTCATTTCAGTTTAGTTTTGATCGTTTCAGTTCTGTTTAGCTTATTAAATTTGTTTCAAAATAAATTTAAAAAAAAATAAAAAATAATTTAAATCAATAATTTTAGATATACAATTTAGCTAATAATAATATATTATTAATATTTTTTAAAAAATATTTAACAATTTATACAATTTATTACTATTTTATAAAAAAAACAATTCAATTTATTTCAAATTCATTAAATTCAGTTCAACCTATTTCAATAAAAAAACATGTCCTAATATTCTTATTAGTCATTAATGTCAAACTTATGATCACGTAGATACACATGGATGGTGAAATAATATACTTTAGATTTTTTTCAATTTTTTATATTTTCTATGTCCCAATTAATTGTGTATATTTCTTATTTTTTTATATATTCCAATTTAATATTTTTTCTGTCCATCAATAATAAACATAATTTTTTTTTGTAAAATTACAAAGAACTGTGTCTATTACTGGTAGATAGAGAGTATGTAAATTCTTGAAAATAATTTTTTTATCTTAAAATATAATTTTATCTCTACTATATTCACTTAATTTTATTGGTCATGCTACTCCAGGTGTAATACACTTGTCTAGGAGATGCTACTCCAGGTGCAATACACTTGTGTCATATTAACTGTGGATGCATACATAATACACGTCGGGTGTGTGTAACTGTTGACATATTAACTGTGGATGAATACATAATACACAATACACGGTGTGTGTAACTGTGTGTATTGAATATAATAATATTAAATCAACGATTAAAATCTATATATTGTACTCCACAGAGTAGCAAAGTAGCATAGATAAAACCTAATTTTACTTTTTGCTTCCTATTTTTCAGTGAAAAATCAAATAATAATATTTTTTTTAATTTACATACGCAAGGCTTGCGCACGCATATATAATTAGGCGGGCCTACGCCTAGTACATAATTAGGTAACATGTGATATTCTTAGGACTTTAAATAATAGCAAAATATATTTCTACCTTTTATAGAAAAAAATAATTCTTGAATACTACAGTACATAATTGATTCTTGGCTATATATATACGTAGTATATATTCGCAACCAAAAAAATTAGTACACTCAGAGCATGTACAACGGTTAAAAAAACCGAAGGACGAAGAGATAATAATCCGATGTGGCTCTGCAAAGGGTGGGTCCCATAGAAAAAGAAAGTGGAGGCCTTCGTGTTTTCGATTCTGACATCGAAGGAAGGGGTGAGTGTAGGGCCCATGTGCAAAGAATATTTTCCTCTCTCAACCCATATTTACGGTCTATATAATTATATATACAATTATATTTTAATTAAGTTAGTTTTAATGAAATTAATATGTAATATTTTATTTTAAAAAAATAAAAATTATAGTAAATAAAATGTTTACTTAATATATTGTATTTGAAAAAAAACATTTTTTCTTAAAAAAATAATATTATTATTTATTAATTGTTAAAAAATATTTAATTTGTTTTTAAATGTAAAATATAATAAGAAAGTAAAAAGAGAGTAGATGGATGACCCATTGATGTGAGTTGATTATTTTGATAAAAGATGAGTGAGTTGAATATGAATAAGAGATAAATATGATGTGGAGGAGAGAGATATGAAGATGAGAGAAGAAATGAATACCCATTGTTGTATATGATCTCACAAAACAAAAATGATGAAATAACTTTTGATTTCACTCTCTCTTTTTGTACTTGCAACAAGCTTTTCTCACACTTCCATGGCTGCATACATATACAACGTTGTGAACAACGTCCCCAACACCCCCGGCGGCCGACTCTTCGACAACCGAATCGGGAGTTGCTTCACCATCAACGTCTCGGCAACTGCCAACCAATTCATCTGGAAAATATTCGAGCAACTACACAGGCCTTCTCTCAGAAACGACGTCCCTATCGTGACCGTGTACATATCCGACTTCCAAGACTCCTACGCCTATAAGAACGGCCCAACATCAACGTGAGTGGGCCCGCCCTCGACAAATACTACTTCCCGCGCAACATGTCCAGATTCTACTTCACCTCGCTATTGTACCACGAGTTGACTCACGTGTTCCAATGGCACGGAAACTTCACCGCCCCCGGCGGTTTGACCGAGGGAATTGCGGATTATGTGATGGTGAAGTCAAACTTTTACGACAAAGAAAAGTACACGAACCCTGGGGAGGGTACAACATGGGACCAAGGGTACGGTGTGACAGAACGGTTCCTGGAGTACTGCGACGGGTTGAGACGGGGCTTTACGGCGGCACTGAACAAGAAGATGAGGTATAGCTACAATGATACATATTTTGTGGAGTTACTGGGAAAACCTGTGGGTCAACTTTGGGGGGAATATAAAGCAAAGTATGGGAACATAGTTGATTCATTGCAACACAAAAATATTACTACTATGTTTCCTAGGGTGGAGTAATGAGTATTAGAGCATCCTTACACCCTTCTCGAGTACTTATACCATTGGGGAGAGAGATACAAATTACTGAATTAAGAAAGAGAAAAATGAGTATGATCTTTGATCCAAAAAAACGAATGTTCTATTCTGTGGATCCCACTTCTATAAAAATGAATAATTACCGAGGCAAAGTTTGCTTGACATGAGGGAATATACATCATACCATTGACCTGACAAAGTAGAAATTGATAAGTACAAATTATTTGTGATTTGTGAGAATGATGTGTCACTAAATTGTAGGTCTCGCAGTTTTGAATGGAACGAGTTAATGTTTTTACCAAATGCACAACAGTTAACTCCCACACAAATGTGTACACAATGATTCAGCTCAAACCATAAAATTTTGTCACAAGAGTATTTCAGAAAACGGTGGACGAAGGCTGTTGCGTGTTACTTTATTCATAAAAAATTAACAAGCTTAGAGATACTCGAGCGTATCTGTATGTATCATTTGTCGAGTTGCTCGATAGCAGAAACAACCTCAGCAATGCTGTGGAATTTTCTCCTCTCCTTTAAAAATTTCTTAGCACAGTTGAAAGCCTTGCGTTCGCATTCTGCGCGTTTAGCGACCTCCTTTATTGATTCAAGATCTTCGACATGGGCTACACCTACTATTCTCCTGAAAATTTGACCAAGAAATTCACGTCATAAACGATAATATGCATACTATATTTTTAGATAGTATAGCTAATTAATTACAAACAAAAAATTGAAAATAATTGGGTAATTAGGTTAAGTATCAAGGGTCTATTTTTATTGCACCCAATAAATAAGCACCGCATTTCGCATTATGTATCTCGTCCGTCACATGCTCTAAGATACTAACTCCTTACGTTGAGAATATCAATGTAAAGTCCTACCTAGAAAAACTACAGGTCTGCAATACATCCTGATTCCAATTACACAAATAGATAAGCAAAGCACACTCTTGAATTTCGGGGACATTTATCGCCACAATAAGAATAAATTTAAACTTATAATTAGTTAGAAATAAATAAACTTGTTGAGCATTTTCATAGCAAAAGCAAGGAGAAAATAGTGAAAAAATCAAAACAAGTACTGAATAAAAGCAGCATAGATTATAGCTGTAGTAATCGTTATTGTGACTGAGAGGGGGGAGGCATCGTAACCTTATCATTTTGGCAGCTCCAAATCCAAGAGTATCATGAAGAAGATCTTCCATGTATTTTTGTTTTACCAGCAAATAGAGTTCAGGATTATTATAAATTTCTGGAAGATAAGCCTCGCCTGGACCATCCTTGTGTTCATCCCAGAGATCAGTAAACTTTTTTTCAAAGAGGGTCCAAGTATCTGATATTGTCTTCAAGATCCACTCTTTATACAGCTGATCAAGAATATGTAAACCTCGTGTCAGAGAAAAAAAATCTATTAATATATTTACGCATTATTGTAAGGATATATGTAATATTACTTTACGATCAGACCCCTCACGTGCGTGTCCATCTTGAGAAAAATAAGCTAAAATCAGATTTCCAATATAAGCTCCGATATCAAACCCCATTGGCCCATAGAAAGCAAATTCAGGATCTATCACTTGGGTTGAGTCTTTAGTGACCATGACCGAACCTGTATGAAGATCACCGTGTAGAAGAGCTTGAGCTCTCTCACAGAATCTGAGTTAAGAAAGAATGTTAAACAGCTGTAAGAAAAAAATGCATTTAAATCATAAAACAGAAGGCATAATTTTTTTGAAAAAAATACAAAAAGCAGCTCATTAATATTACGAATACCCCTTCACAGTTGTTTATAATTTACAAATCACAAGCTCAGCATAGTGATTTATTAGATAAATAACTTAAATACACAACTCAAGGGGTATGGGTAATTTTGAAAGAGCAACTCAAGGGGTATGTGTAATTTTGAAAGAGGAGAAAACAAGTGCATTATACTTGGATTTTAGCTCAGCGACTTCGAGTTTCAAAATGTTGTCCTCTTGAATTGACTTAGCATCATCATCAAGGTAAGGAGTTGTCCAACGGTTATATTCAGATACTTTGTACGGGTCCGAGAAGACAACCTGCTCAGTTAGTCTGCACATCTCCACATTCCCACAATATTTAGCAACTGCCCAAATAACGAGATATCAATTAGGGTGTGAACTCAGATTTCTTACAAGTACGAAGTAACCTGATAAACTGAATGCAACATTAATAAAAGAAACTATCCTTGGAATTTAGCCTTATCATAGAGAAAATAAATACAGAAAATAAATATGCACACACAAAATAGTATTATTACTTGCACTCTTATGATCTGTAGTGGTCAGATAAAGTAGTGAAGTATAGAACAGTGTCCTGGCCATATATTGCGACATATGCTCCGCGAGCAACGGATACTCAGTCCCGGAAATGAACCCTTTCCTTAGTATTATATGAGGCGGTTCGATATAGCGCATTCCGATCAAACACATTGTCCGGTCAAAATGGTAAACCTCGGGAACGTGATCTGGGCACAATCGAGCGTGCTCTTGCAGGGTCGTCGATTCGAAGTAGGCACGCTCTTTCGTCATCGGCCACGACTCCCCTATACAACGAATGTAGGGCAGAGCCTACAGATATTAAAAATCAATTACTTGTTTCTTTTTATCTAGCAAAATAAAATTATAAATTGAAGTAATCAATTAGTTAAATCACATTATCTGTTAGGGGAAATTGAGTAGGTACCTGTTTGATGACGAAAGAGCCCGACGGGCTAGTAACGATGTAAACGAAGTTGAGATTTCCATCGCCAACCTCTCTGATTTCTAGATCATCGAAACGATTGCCGAGTTTCTCGGAGAGAGACGGCGTCGCCTTCAGGTACTCCACCAGTGATTTCTCGTCCAGCGGCCGGAAACCGTCGGAGGCCATTTCGTCGGCGGCGGAGAGGGGTTTGAGTAGTAGCTGTGGGAGTTGAGAAAACGAATTTGGGTGTAATTTTTTTAATTTTCCTTATATATTTTCTTTGCTTTTCATAGGAAGTTGGGAGATTTTTCTTTGGCTTTTGAGCAGCATAATTTGATGTCAGGTTCATTGAATGTGGTCATATTTTTAATGTTAGAGCATCCCAATGGTAGGTACAAATCCAATGTGACAACAATTTATACCTAGGTACACCATTGGGGATGGAGGTACAAATTAGGAGAGATAAAATTGAGTATCAAATATTTGATACTAGGTACAAATTGGTTTGTGTCTTATATTGTGGGTCCCACATTGAAAAAGAAGAAGAATTGTACCTCAAACCATTGGAATGTTTAGGTACAAATTGATAGGTACAAATAATTTTATGATGTGGCAACTAAATTGTACCTATATTGAGGTATACAAATGGAAATGCTCTTAATGTACCGAATATATTTTGCATTGATTTAAAACAAAAAAACAAGGTTTTTGAGAAAAATAATATACTCCCTCCCCTCTCCTCTTTCTGGCAATATTTATCAAAGGATTTGTAGCGTAAGAAAAAATATATTTTTTTTAAATATAAAGTAGTATAAATGTATGGTTATTGATTTGTAATTAAATAAAAAAAAATGATTGAAAAATAGTACTCTTTCTTTCTCTTAAAACAGTGCACACTTTCCTTTTTGGTTTATCCCTTAAGACAATGCACATTCCATAAATGGAATTACTTTTCACAACTTTATCCTCCAATACACATTTATTTACCCTTATACCACCACTTTTTCAACTAACTACTTTATTACTTACACATCAATACCTATTATACCCCTACTTTATATTATTAAACACATAAAAAATCACTTTTTCTTAATCTACGTGACATTTTCTCTATGCACTATACTAAGGGATGGAAGGAGTAATATACTTATGTGTATAAATAAAAGTGTATTGTTAAGATAAAATTAAGAAAAAAAATTGTTTATTTTAAAACATATAAACAAATGTGAAAACAAAAAAAAATAGTGCGCAAAAACAATTGTAATATTGAGCGAGTATAAAATAGTTTAATTTTTAAAATAGTTTCAAAATTTATATTTTTCTAACAAAACTTTCAAACCAAATCAACTACTCCCTCCGACCCTGATTAATGGTCACATGTGGTAAATGGTGATTTTTTTTATCCTTCCAATACATATGAATACAAAAATTAAGAAAAAATAACTAAAATAAAATTTATTTATTAAATTTTATTTTAGTATTTTTTTCATAATTTTTGTATATTGTTTATCATATGTATTAAATGCACAAAAAAAAATCAATGTTAACCACATATAACCATTTCTTAGGATCGGAGGAAGTATATATGTAAAAAAACAACTTTAAAACCAAATCAACTACTCCTATATATGTAAAAAACCAGAATTGTTAACTTACTCTATATTAGAATTTTCATGAATATATACTCCATTGGTTTAAGAAGAAAAAAAATCACATTTTGCTTTTAATGTATTTCAAATCAATAGTCACGTCTTCCCTCAATTACACATATTTTATATATCAAGGCAGTGCTAAAACCGACTCGACGGCACCCTAGTCCCTAGCTCATGAGATGATCTGCCAAAGTATCTCTATATTCAAACCTCTTGCCTTATTGTTCCATTTCTTCTCAATATATCTTGTTGCTAGATTAATGGCATCCACCATTGATACAGCTAGAGTATCAAAATCAAATGCATGGTGATCATACGAATTAAATAAAAAAGTATTTGATCCAACTATAATTCTCTTAATTTATGTTTGCGTGCCTAATTGTGTATAGCTAATTAACAAGTAATCTCTTACTATAATAGGGATTACTAAATGTAATAATAATCATTACGTACATACGTACCATGTCAAAAATATTACTACAACACTTTGTGTTTACATGCCAAACTTTGTTAGGCGGCGCCAATGATTTGTAATTAACGAAAACAACTTAAATTTAAAATTTAAAATTAATAAAGGATTAAACATGATATATATGCGCAATGAATGAATTAATTTATAGACGAATGAAAGTATAGTGTATATATTTTATTTTATTTTTATATTTTTGTTCTCTTCGCTTGACTTTCTGTCATTCTATTCATATATATATATATAATATATTAATATTGTTCAACATATATATGTCGAAAATGACGTTCATAATAATATATGCGTTATGCCTGCAAAACACTATACACCTTATTGTATTTTTTTCCCATTTCCACGTTGATAGACTCATTTTCCGAACACCAAATCTTTTACTTAACCGCACACGAAAATAGAAAATATAATGCCGAGCCTTTTGCAATACAAATTTGTAAGGATTTGACGTACCCTTAAATATGATAATTACATGTTTCAATCATAATTATGCTAACCACATTATTATAATTATTTGTCATCAAAATTGAATCCGACTTCGTTACGACACGATCTTTAATTGATCGACGATGCATAACCCGATACGTTAACACGTCTACATCGATCCAAGAGTGCTTGTTGGATGGCGGCATTTGGAACAAAATTCCACCCTTCAAAAATGTGTAATTGTCACGTGTTATATGATCTAGCTATAGCTACATATGTTGCTTCTTAGAACTTGTAATTATATATATCATTATTTGGTTGTCAACGTCCAAGCACTAACATTTTACTTCTTGAAAATGTATCGATACGATGCATGTCATGTAGATGATGTTTAAGTTTTTATAAATATAAATATAATTTCACTATAATTGATATTTGAAAAAAAATGGATGGTTCAATTTTGTTTGACCTTGAATATATACATATATATAGCCGTCAACAATACTACTATTGCAAGGCAAAATAGCTCAACAAAATTGAATATATATCGATTTCCATTTATACATAGTCAAACCATCCACGTCACCAACAAGCATCTATTTGTCCTATAAATTCATGCAAACAACCTCAAGATCCCATTAATCACATCTCATCCAGGCAAAATTAAACCCGCCATATCCTTACACAAGCATGGCAAAGTACTCGTGTACATATTATTTCATCGTCATCCTTCTATTTATCAATATCATAAACCCCCGTTTTCATGTCACCAAAGCCCGATCACTATTCAGATCGAGCGAATCCAACTTGTCGTCGGTGTCCAAAAGACTTGAAAATTCCAATTATGAGCAAAGTTCTGGAATTGAGAATGGATCAAAAACTTTCGATTCTGTTGATGCCGTTGTGGTGTTGAAATCGGGTCCGAGTCCCGGGGATGGCCATAAGAGGCCATAGAAGTGTGAAGCGTATATATATAGCCGCCCGCCCCTTTGGTGAAAAAAAAAAGTCAGATAGACCTGTATTTGTTGAGCAATTGAAGGTTATATATAATTAGTTAGGGTTTCAATTGGGGCATGCATTGTTTGATTAATAATTAATTTAATATATTACTCTCTCCCAATCAAACTAAATTGACTAATAGTCACACATTGTATTTTGTGAAGAAAGTGTGAATATTAGTTTGGGAGAGAAAAAGTATATATATTATACAATGTGCTCACCATATGCATTTATTATTACTATGTATTTTTCACTGTTATATTATTAATCCTATATATTTTATTGCATATTTAGGAACAACAACTTTATATAATCATATATAAAAGTTTGAAATGATTATAGTTGTGCATTTTTTCATTGTTGTTTATTCCATACAAAAATGTAATCACTTTTTTCAAGAAAAATATTTTTTTAAAATAAAAGAAAATAGCATATATATTTCTATGAGAGTATATAATTTTTTTTACCATAATCATTAATTTATATTTTATAATCTTTACATCTCAACTATTTATACACATGGACATGTAAATTAAAAAAAATATTATTTTTAATTGTTTTTCAAAAAATTATGGTAAAAATATATTTTAAAGTTAAAAAATAGAGCAATTGTTAGTAAATTGTAAAAGTATATGAATAAAATAAATATAAAATTATATTTTAAAATAAAAAACAATTTTTTTAATAATATGCTCAATAAATTGAAATATCTAAAAAAAATATTCATAATTAATTGAGACATAAAAGTAAGAATATATATAAATACTCGTATTTTTTATTCTCACAGATATTTTTCACTTGCTACGAAAATATTCCGGGAGTATCATTTACATTTTCAATTTTAAAAGCGGCTATTTCTGCAAATATTCAAACCCAAATTCAGAGCCCTAACTTATGGCGGGCCGACTTATCGTCCGGCAATTCCTCCGCCAGTGGCAACCATGTGCCACCGCGTCAGCAACCTCCGCACAACAATGTTACCACGCCACCGCCGCAGTTTCCAAACAGATAAATTGTGAAAAAGAAAAGAATCACAATCAGTGGTTGATTCTGCCTCCATTTACCCCCGCGGCCGACGGCTCTTCCATCGGAAAGCAGCTCCACGGACAGACAGTCGAATCGAACATGACGGCGATCAAGTGGATTCTTCAGTGCTGCCCTCATCTCCCGAGGTCTCTTGTTCAGAAACTCTTCCGATTAAGACAGGTCCATTTTTTCTCAGCTACACACTACACTTGTACAGCTGTCAATCACGAGTCCGGAATAAGATTGTTTTACTGAAACGAGAATTTAGTTTCATTCTCAGAATTACCAAATTACTATTCTGCTAGTGTTTTAGAAGGCACGATCACTCGTTACACACGATTATGGTTTTTGAAGGAATAAACATGATTACGATGTAGATTAGTTTGATTTGGTGCAATTTTATTGTATATGTATGTATGTGTTGCAAGCAATAAACATCTTTATTTTGCATGATTATTGTTTTAAATGTGTTGTTGGTAAGTAGCTCACATGCTCTGTAGTCGGAAAAAGGAACGCAAATGAATTAAATTTTGTGAAGGTAGGTATTTCGATTTGTAATTTTTACAAGTAATGTGCACTCTGCATCATTATTTTTTGACAAATGCATGTAAAGTAACTGGTGTTGTTCAATAGCTCGTACAATAGTTAGGCCTGTTTACTGCCTGAGAACTTTCTTACGTAAGCAGATTAATGATTGTTAGTTCACGTCTTTCAATTTTTTGCATCCCTCCCTTGATTTCATCAGATTCGGAAAGAAGGCTCGAGTACTCAAAGTAATGAGCAACGTCCAAAAAGGGTAAAATAGTTGTTTACATTTTTTTTTAAATTGACATTTTTCTTTTTATTTATTTTTTACTTGTTCGTTTAGGCTACTACCACGGAGTTTTATGTTATATCTAATGGTTTCTAAAGGTTGGAGCTAAAGATCCCATGGGCATTGGTGAAAAGATATTCCTTCCTAAATCTGTTGATGAGAAGTCCCCTTCAAAAACAGTGGAGAATCAGAGTTTTTTCAATGAAGAAGAATCAGAATATGTCCGTAGCCTTGAGTTGTATAAGGTAGTATCATGGTTTATAACTTGTAATTGGCATTTTAAGTATACCGCCATTTCTTATTTTGTTATATTATTCTCGAAGGAAACTCTTAATCTTCATGTTACATAATCTTAGGACCCAGCTATAATTGTGATCAATAAACCACCCGGAATGCCTGTACAGGTATATTTAGTTTATTACAGCCTTTTCTGATTGCACTAAATTATGCTTTTGCTTCTCACATCATACAAAATTGTTTTTTCAGGGAGGCCTTGGGATAAAGAGAAGCTTAGATGAATTGGCTATCAAGTATTTGAAGTATGACCATTCAGAGTCTCCTCGCCTGGTGAGTTCTAAAAGTTCAGTTTCTGTGGCCTTGTCCTTACATGTATTAACTCGTAATGTGCCTGTAAGCTATGAATGTCTATCAAACTTTCCATTGAGTTTGCTTTTTCAAGAATTGTACAGGTTTAAGTTTGTTTTTACTTGCTTATCTCAGTTCTCACAACCAATCACACTCCCAAATTCATTCTTACCCTTTTAAAATGATTTTTTTATACTACTCTCTAACAACAATGCTATAAAAATAAAACCACATTCAATCATTCCATTATAATGTGGGTTTAATATGTTACATGCACAAGAGGAACATATCTTGTTCTCTTTTAGCCCTCCTCATTTGTCATATGTTTATCTGTTCTAGAAAGTAATCATTTTCTATGTGTAATTGTGTATAACTGTAGCTGACAAGGTAGTTTGTAGGTCCACAGACTTGATAGAGACAGCAGTGGCATCTTAGTGATGGGAAGGACACAATTGAGCGCCACTATCCTTCATTCCATTTTTCGTGAGAAGACATTTGAGGCATCAAATGATGTGTGTAATTTTATTACACCAGATAATTCTTGTAGAGTTGTTTAGTAGTTCATGAACTTATAGAAGCTCCACACTTACTAGTTATATCTTGTCCTTTTAGGTTCCTGGCAGTGATAGAAGAACACTGCAGAAGAAGTATTATGCTCTGGTTATTGGATCTCCAAGACGTCTAGAAGGGTTAGTTTCTGTGCCTTTGATGAAGGTATTTTCTCTATCTTTATCTTTGAGAGTATTGTTCTTTTCAAAATAGTATGTTCTCCTTATTTTCTTTGTTATTTTAGTGTGATTAATAAATATTTCAACTGTTTGAATAATTAGTTGCTCGATTTGTCATTTGTAAAAGCTTTCTAGTTTTCGTGATAAGGACAGTCTATTATTTAATGTCAGGTCTTTTTTATATACAACAATGACTTCGCTATGGCTGAAAACACGTCATTAAAAAATAAGAGTGAATGAAAGTCGTTATTTGTTGGCCTCATTTTATGCATAAGCTGGTTGGTTTTGAATAGTGTCTGATATGAAGCGGAAACGGGTTTGAGCCCACTATTCGTGGGCTGGAGATTAATATTCTACTTCTTTTTATTATTTAGTTTTTTATTATATTTATATTTTATTAAGGTTTTCTTTTTCTATCTGGACTCTATATAAGTCCTCACTTAGGGTTTCATTGAATCATTCATTAATATTATTGAGAACAGCCGGTTGGCTTTGGGCAGTGGAACTTTCCGCTGATTTTCATATTTTGGTTTCTAACAATTGGTCCGACCTGCCGGATCCCGTTTCCGCCGGAATGATGAATACGAGAGCGACCATCGAGCAGCGTATGGATAAGATGGAGGCCGATCAGGCCGAGGTGAAAGAGAAATTGAACGCGCAGGGAGCACAATTGAGCACGCAAGGAGCACAATTGGCAGAGATCGTGGCGTCCTTGGCAGCGTTATCAAAGGTAATTATGAAGCCGTCGGAGGAGAGGCACTCGACACCAGAGAAGCCCGCGGGCGATGACTCGATTAAGAGCGATCAAACGAGTAAGAGCGATACCTTGGCGCTTCTACCATCGTTTGAGGGGGAAGATCCGATCGGGTGGATAGCGAGGGCTGAACAGCAATTTGAATTGCATAACACTCCACCGGAGAAGAAAGTGGCAGCGGCTGGAGTTGCCATGGATGGAGCAGCCTTGCACTGGTTGGCATGGATGGGGCGCGAAAACCTGAAATGTCGTGGGACGAGTTCACACAAGCGTTGGTGGCGCGTTTTGACACGCGATTTAAAGGCAACAGATACGAGCGGCTGTCCGGAGTCGAGCAATCTGGTACAGTGGATGATTATATTTCGATTTTTGTCCAATTGGCAGGTCAGGTTCCCGGACTTGCTGAAGCGCATTATTTAGGTTATTTCATGAATGGATTGAAAGGACCGATTCGGGGTTCATTACGACTTCTTCGACCAACTGATTTGGAGACGGCAATGGAACTAGCTAGGGATATTGAATATAATTTGTCTTTTTCGAATGGAGGACGAGGGAGCCAAACTGTTAGCGCTTCGGGGATGCATCCCAACAATATTTTGAGGCTGTCCGGGGGAAGGAATACAGCAGCAGAGGGCGGCGGTGTGCTGGGGTCGATCGGCGGGTTTTCTAAAGGAGAGAGGCAGTCTCCGGGATCAAACTCGAGGCTGTCCGGGCGACCTTCAGGAGCATATTCAGGGCTGTCCGGACAATCCTCTGCTCGTTCTAGATTTACCCGACTTCCGCCAAAAGTATTAGCGGAATTGCGAGCGAAGGGCCTGTGCTTTAAATGTAAAAAACCATTTACAGTTGGGCACAAATGTCCTTTCAAAGAACTCCGAGTGATGGTAGCTGAAGAAGAGGAGGAGTTTGACCTCCACCAGTATGAGTACTATAATGTGACTGGGCAGGAGGAATTTGGGGGACACGAGATGGGTGTGGACTAGGGCTGGAAACGAACCGAGCAGTTCGCGAGCGCTCGCGAGCTGCTCGAGTCAACGCTCGACTCGAGTTCGGTCAAACTCGAGCTCGAGCCGAGCTCGAGTCGAGCATTATTTGATACGAGCCGAGCTCGAGCTCAAACCATGAAGAATCGAGCTCCTCGCGAGCCGCTCGAGTATATATATTTTTTATTAAATATATTTTATATGCGTATATATATCGAGTCGAGTCGAGCTTTTCGAGCCATTCAAGTCGAGTCGAACTCGAGCAATAGGAGTCGGACCACTTGAACAAGCTTAATTTGAACTAATCGAAGGAGCAAAACCCGAGCAACTCGATCGAGCCGAGCTCGAGCTGCTAAATCGAGTCGAGCCCGAGCATAAAATAAAATTTGCGAGCCGAGCTCGAGCACTCTCTCGAGCAGCTCGTCGAGCTCGAGCTCGAGCCAGCTAATTTTTTTTTCGAGCCGGCTCGATAAGCTCCAAGCTCGACTCGGCTCGGCTCGTTTCCAGCCCTAGTGTGGACGAAGAAAATGAAAATTTTGCAGTTTATTCCATGGCTAAATTTCAACCTTGAGGATAAGGTTGTTTCGAAGGAGGATGGAGTTGATATGAAGCGGAAACGGGTTTGAGCCCACTATTCGTGGGCTGGAGATTAATATTCTACTTCTTTTTATTATTTAGTTTTTTATTATATTTATATTTTATTAAGGTTTTCTTTTTCTATCTGGACTCTATATAAGTCTTCACTTAGGGTTTCATTGAATCATTCATTAATATTATTGAGAACAGCCGGTTGGCTTTGGGCAGTGGAACTTTCCGCTGATTTTCATATTTTGGTTTCTAACAGTGTCTCAGTATGTACGGGCGCATAAAAAGAATTGTTGCTAAAATGAAGTATATATTCTAAAATACTAGTAATATTTATTTAATGGATGTGCTTTCCCATTTCATTTTATGACTGTTAATTCTGTGTTCCCCTGTTTGGAGCATGCTCGGTATATAGATTTTATTTATTCCTATTATGAAATTAAAGCAAAGAAGTATGGAAAGAAATATGTTGGCACATGTTATTGCTGCTGTTGAGACTTATTACTAGTATTTTAAGTATTTGATATATCGGCTAATAAAAACATTGTAATAATACAATTGGAAGTTTTAGTTTCTGAGTTTTTCATTTTGTTTTCTACCCATTCAATTATTTATTGTTTTCCTATTATTCAGGTGGTGGTTGACGATGGAAAATCTGAGAGAATTACAGTAGTCGACAATAACCACGCATTATCAGTGCAGCATTCGGTGACTGAATATCGAGTGATTGCATCTTCATCCTGTGGTTCGTTTCTTATATTTGCTTCAGAAACTTGTACTAGTTCATCCCAAAAATTGTACATTCCACTTTTTTTTATCTTCTTATTCATCCTTTTTTTTTGTCGTCTTCACATGCCACTGACGCTTGTTCAGTCGAGCTTGCAAGATAACTTACTCTAATTCTGTGCCATAATAAACAAGTCACATTGATTTTATATAAGAAAAAGAAAAAGAAAAAGAAAAAAAAAAAGAAAACACGAGTCAAGAGGGCTTAGGAAGCCTTACATTAGATAATTAGATTTTTTTTTTCAAACTATTACGAGCATATTATGGCTGAAAAGAAGAAAATGATGTCTACCGTTAATCCTTTTAACTTTGGTATTATATTTGTACATGTCAATTATGAGTTATATTTGTGTGATATGTAAAAGGAACAAGATTTACTATGTTCATTTTACTGTTGCTGTGTTGCAGTGAGGTTTGATTGCATTTGAGAATATTAAGTATCCTTTTTTCTCTTCTAAAAATTTGAAAATTGCAGGTTACACATGGTTAGAGTTGTCACCACTTACTGGAAGAAAGCACCAGGTCTGGTAACATCCATCTGTGCATCAAATTCCATTTTAGTTTGGGGTTATTTACAAACTCACCATTGCGTTTTGTATTTATTTACAAATAATTCCTATTCAGGGTGTAATTTTTAGAAGTACAAATTATCAAACAGTATATATTGTAAATAACCCTTACTTTTTTTTTTGGATAGCTTCGTGTCCACTGTGCTGAAGTATTGGGGACACCAATAGTCGGGGACTATAAATACGGCTGGCAAGCCCACAAGAAACCAGGACAATTAATGGACTCTAGTTCAGATCTCAAACGGCCTAACAAATGTAAACCCGATACTTTTGGCCTTGAGTTGGAGAGTGGAAGCATATCTGATAAACGACCTCTCCTTCATCTTCACTGTAAGGAAATGATTTTACCTGATATTTCAATGATCTTGCAAAGTGGCGGCTTAATTTCAAATCTGGATATTGCACGGAGGGAAAGTATTAAGTTAGATGCTCCCTTGCCGGCACACATGCAAAGAAGTTGGGACTTGCTGAAATAGTATTGTAGTTCTATGCAGGAGGAAGTCATTGTTAGAGTAGTTAAGAACTAAATTTCTTGATCAAGCTCACCGACTCTGAGATTCAATGATTAAATTGTAACTCTAAATTACATTTACTAGAAGATGGTCATGGCTTTGTTTCCCAGTTTTATATGATAAGGAGTTGCGAAATATCATCAATCTCATAACAATAATAATAACTCCTCAGCTGTTGAGCCATTTAAATGGAAAATGGAAGCAAGAATGAATATTTAAACGCAACAAATATAATTAACTCACCCAAAAAAATACAAGGTAACATCTATTATGAACATTAACTATGCATGCCCTACTTGAATGAACTGTTGAGTTTTAGTGTAAGAAAATCCATGAAACAAAAAATCCGTACACGGTTGCTAACGCTAATTCTCTATCATTTAGGAGACAACCACTAATAGCCCCAATGCCCCGGTTTAAATTTCACTAAGCAACATCTCAAAGAGCCACACTATACCAAAAGGTGCCTCCACAAGGTAATACCAACTTTCCTCAACAACTCAAAACAAAAACCAGTATCAACTACTGTATTTGTTTTCACAGGATCTTCTTGGGTTTTCGGTTGCTGATCGATGTGGTGATAGCCGTGTCTATAGCAATTGACCAAAATACATGTTCATGACATGTCTCGATGGGTTGAAGCCACTCAGAGTTACTGCAAACAAGGATAAAAATTTCAACCATCTTTTTCTGAAATTGAAATAAACACAATTGTTGCAGCATTGTGTTGAAATACTTACATATAGGGGAAAGAACAAACACCAAACCAATTGGATACAGGAATAATGTGGTCCTCTCCAGGAAGGGTAATACTGCATCACAGGAGCAAGACGGGATAGCCGATTAGGGTACATGATAATATTTTTTTCTAAACATTACAATGTGTCGAATTTCTAAGGGTGCAAATATAAAATTAGTTGTGAGCTGCTAAGGAGTTTCACATGTCTAATAAGACTAATATATCTAATTTTTTGTCACTTGACTTCCTTATCCCACACTCAGACCAACAGTGCAATACTGGAAAGTATATTGCCTTTTTAAAAGCCACTGATTTTTCAAAATTTTATTTTGAAAACAAAATAAGAGGACATTTTTAAAAATGGGGCACATAGATACCTACATTAGTATCTATCACGGTATCTAAAATTAGTGTCCTTTTCTATAATATCGAAAACCAAATTGCCCATTATCCTAATAACCATAATTTGATCTCTATGATGTGCAATATCTAGTTTACTGATATAAAAACATCGAATAAAACTTAACTCACCGTCATAACCTAAGTAATTTAGGTAGTGATAGTAGGAACCAGCAGCCATGAACAACAAATTTGATAGTAGTACAGGTACAAAACCATGGGCCACGAGCAGAGGTGATAAGAAAAAATGAACCACTGCCAGAAATTAAAACAAATATATTAGCAACTATCAATAATATTTTTGGAATGGGGTAGATAATTACCCATTAAGACACATTTTCAATTTTGCTTACCATAAAGCAACACGAACACAGGGAAGAAAGAGTTGCAGTGTACGTCAAATGCATACAACCTTCAAAAGGGATTAAAGGTGCAAAAAACGCCATCAAAATTTTGCTTTTAATATAAACAAACTTGCAAATTTGCAATGAATATCAATATGAATCAAAAGGATAAAAACACACCATTCGACCCGTTGCTCCACCACATGACTGTTTAGAGCTTCTTCACGAAGATAATTGTTAGTGAAGAACCTAGAAAAAAAATTGCATGAATAATTTTCAACCATACAACTACACGAGCACATTGAGCAATTTTCATAATATTGTTTGTCATTACCAGCAGCAAGTAGCCAAAATTGCACCCGTTACAAGGAAATGAAATAACAATACCGATATAAGAACGTAAACTGCGTGCCCTACACTATGATCGTACCTGAAAAGAAAAACAATACAAATAAGAAAATAGTAAAAGGTAGAGGAAAAAAGTCAGATGTATAATGAAATAAATTGGAATGTTAGATTCCTACATATCGTTACATGTTAGATTCCTATATATCATCACATCTATTATGAGATCAATGCCAAGATCCTGAAAAGACCACAAAGTGCAGAAGTTTCTTACGTTGCACAATAAGCCATTGTAGAGACTGACAAAAGAAGACTAAAAATGACAACAAACGCAGGATCATCACGCGCCCATTGGTTCTTTGTTTCTGCAGAATTAGCACAGAAAAACAAATTTTTTTATTTTTACGATATACAAAGACAGAATGCTGATTTACTAAATCTGCATAAGGTGAATTATGATGATGTTTCCATGATACAGATCATTTGGATAACAAGTCATTGGCATTTTAGTAATGTAAGAAGGATCCTTTCATATGAAAAACATTAATTTCAGACGTTATGTGAAATAGACTCTTAAATTCTGAATAAATGGAGTAATATACAATACATAAAACAGTAAAGCATGATTAACTAAAAAATTAGATTCAGTATTCCACGAAACATATGTAGAGCCAAAAAGAGTAGACTTACGCTTGTGATACTTGGTTTGCTGATATCTGCATGCATCGTTCAGTTTGACATGTAAGATATGGAAACAACATCATCAAAACAAAATGATAGATTATATTTCCTTAGTGGAAGGGTGACATGGTAATTCTTAGAAAATCCCTACTTATTGCAACAAGTCTTAAATTCACATATATCTATATTGCAACTCATTAAATTCCTCAGGACACAAATGAAAAAAAACCAATTATAGGTGTGCAACCAGGACCGAGGAAGAAAATGCCTCCAAAGAATTTTGTAAGAAAAACATTGAAGGGCAAATGTAACTGAGAATATTATAGTAAGGAAAAAAAATAATAGTGTACAAGAAAAAACATTTATCATATGAATGATTATGAACACCATGAGGTAATCTGCAAAGGCTGGATACCCACACTACTTTTGGCGACGTGCATAGGTTGAGCATTTGCCAGAAAGTATATTCAATGTCCATTTGTTGCCACTGCATTGAACCCCACCCAAAAAAAATGTGTCACTTACAGACCATTAAAATAAAAACAAAGACACAGATGAATTTATTTAAGGAGAAAAGGAATTTCAGCAACAGTTGCAAATTTATATAACTCAAAAATAAAAAGATCAAAAGCAACAGTTGGAGATTGAAATATTATCATTACAAGGGTTGATAGTTGATCGAACTTGCACATAAGGAAATTTAACCGTAGGTAGGAATTGAATCATTAAAACCAAGATCAATTATCAGTTCACGATTATCAACCCAATACTCCAATAATCACCAGTGGGTTATAACTGTTGTTATTGCTCGAGTTCGAAACAATGTATCTCATGTTATCCCTACTGTTCGTTCACATCCAATCAAAATACAAATTTCTGGAAACAATAGCTAGCTTCAGCTCGAGTATTCAGAAAGAAAAAGAGCCTAATTCAATCAACAAAAATTCCGCATCACAGGTGAATGAATCAACGAATGGGATGTATCGATTACAGATTCATCATAACCAAGGATCAATATCAGATCTGCAATTCGAAACAGTAATTCGAACAGCATTACATGTGCTTGATACATCAAATCAAAAGGAGGATCATAATTGATGACAATACCTTGACTATCCTTCTGAGGTACTGGGGGAGGAAAGAATTGGGCCGGGCGTGGGGGCCGGAACGGGCCTTAACTGATGAAGACGTAGGAAGCATTTTCTTCTTCTTCGTCTTCTTCCTATTCGAATTTTCTGTTGATCGATTTTTTCAGTGCACTTTATTTCTTATTTTTGTTTGGCAGTGATTCGATTTGAAGATATTTTTTTTCCATTTTTTTAATTAATATTTTCGTGTTCCCTCCTCTGGGACTGGTAGTGCCGTAGTGGTAGTCTGGTAGACACTGTTGGTGGGTTTCTATTCGTGGGCTATATTATATGGCCCAATAAATGAAGTTGGGCTATTGTGCATTGGACCAATACTATCTAATTTCAAATTATGTTCAAATCAATTAAAGTTTAATTTATATATCAAAATCTAAAAATATATTACTAAAATTAATGAAAATTTTGATAAATAATTTTAAATTATCATTTTAACTAATAAAAAATTATTTATATTTAAAAAAAAAAGTTAATACATAAATTAATCTTCAAAAGAACAAATTAGTGTACTTAGTTCAAATTTCTCTCCGATTTTCCTTTGTTGATCTTTCAATTTTGCGAATTCAAATTCGAGTCATATTATATTAAAATATACTATATAATTAAGTATTTTTGTTTATGATTATATTGAATCAACAAATACGGAGTTTGTACTACTTTTCGTTAATCATTTTGAATTTATTAGACGAATTGAACGAAACATACTGTATCATTTTATAGCCCCTTGTATTTCTCCGTCCCTTTCTCATCAAATTCCCCCTTTAGATTCTGAAAAACCCTAATCGCCATGGGAGAATCTCCTCGATTTCCAGTTCATCTCGCGGAAGGCGGTGGTGCAGGTACAATCATACTAACTCGTGATTCGAAAATTTTCAATTAAACATGCAGCGATTTTATTTAAACTCATTCGAACACCAGGATCGTTCTGTTAATCTCTCTCTCTCTCTCTCTCTCTCTCTCTCTCTAGACGCAGTTGCTGATATTTTATTGTGGAGGGACTGGCGCCGGAGCGTGACTTTTCTTGTGGGTTCAACCGCCATGTGGTTTCTGTTCGAAGTGGCCGGATACAGCTTACTATCATTTGTATCCAACGTTTTGTTGCTGCTCGTCTCGATCTTGTTTTTCTGGGCTAAATCTGCATCACTTCTCAATAGGTAAAATGCTATATATATATATATATATATATATATCTGGATTTATAATTATTCATTTTCTACTACAGTAGTTTATTGCATTTGCCTCTAGATTATAATATGTCTTGATTTGGAATCTGCTTAATTAGTATATGAATCGATACGATATTTGATTGCTTGAGTTGTTTGTATATGATTCCTAGACCTCTGCCACCTCTCCCCAATCTCGAAGTTTCTGAAGAGACTCTTGTCAAGACGGCTGACGAAATGCGAGTCTGGGTTAACTGTGTATTGTCGATTGCCCACGATATTGCAATTGGTGGGAACATGAGACTATTTTGTCAGGTTTTGTTTTCTTCCGCTCTTGGTTTGTGTTTCTTCTTCTTCTTATATATATATATATATATATATATATATATATATATATATATATATATATATATATATATATATAAAGATCTGTTGTTTCATGTGGTTTCTGGTAATTAGGTTGCTACAGGATTGTGGATAATATCTTACATAGGCAGTTTCTTCCACTTTCTTACACTGGTCTACATTGGTAAGCTTTACTATCTCGATTTCCGTGTGTATAAATGTATAAACATAATGTGGTTTCTTTTCATTGTTAATACAAATTTACAACAGGAATTCTCCTGAGTTTGTCACTGCCTGTGTTGTACGAAAAGTACCAAGATCCAATTGATGAGAAGCTTAGTGTTGCATATAATATAGCTCAAGCACAATACCGCAAGATTGATAATAAGATACTTCAAAAGATTCCATTTCTACTAAGCAAAGAGAAGAAGACCAAGTAGATTCACGGTATATTTGTTTTTAATTTTATATATCATTAATATACATATCTCTCTTCCCCATATTGTTTCTTGGCGAACACCCTACACATTATTGCTTGTGATGCATGCATTATGTGAAGTTTCATATTGTTAGATGCACTTCAACTGTTTCATCTCCTTTATGTTACCTCTATAGAACAAGAAATATAAGATTTATGTGAAAGTACCTCAAATGTTTCTTTGATTTTTCTGGTTCCTTTTTTTTTTTGCTCGAATCACTCTTGTATGTTGCTAAAAATATTTTAATCCAAAAGCCCAGTCCAGAATTACTGTTCTATAAAATAATAAAATTCATAATTTTATGTCTGCTGCAGTTTTTTGTCCATCAAGGGGCCCAAGTGTGTTATAAAAATTATAAAAAGAAACCAAAATATGCTAGAGTGATAATTCTGGAAACCAATTTCAGAGAGATAATTTTTTTGTTAACATATGAACAGAATGTGTGTACAATAAATTCAAGTCCTGTTGAATGTGGAGAAAATATTGCATGGTCTTTATTTGTACAGTGACCTTAATAGGGATAAAACTGCTTATGTAAGTTGTTTATCTATATTGCTTCATACATGTACTACAACATAATAATTGGAACTTCTTGCTTAAAGGTGAAATTTTGATGCAGAAAATACATTTTTGGCATCTTCACAAAAAAACGCATTTGTCTAGTGGAAAGTGTTTGTTTAATTTTTGTTGAGTTGTTTTTTTTTTGTCAAAAGCGTCATATGTATTCACTATTTGTTTCACCTGAAAAACAAATTGTCACTGTTATTTGCAGGTGGGCTTTGATGGTTGATTATTATCCAACTTTTTTGCCCTTTGAAGATCATCTTTGAGGAAAAATCATCTAGGAAATTTGACACTCAGTCAGTATAGCTGCTTATGGTAATTGGATATGTTTCAATGTAATTTGCTTGGCTTCCTCTTTAGCTTTATATACTAAAATTCTTGGGAATTCTTAGTATTGTTTTTGGAGCTTTGTGTATGATTTGGAACGTGCAGTTTCTGTATCAATTAAGGTTGTCTTACTATGAAGGTTGTCTCCTCGTGTTAACTTTTAGTCGGTCGGTCACCAAATTAAACATCACCTACAATTTGTTGTAGACTGTTGAGAATTTAGACCCCAACGTGCAATATTTCCTTAAGTGGATTTCATCAATTTTAGAATATGTTGGGAGTTTTTTCTTGATGTTGGGTGCACGGAATTTATCTTATTTTGGGTACAACATACATGAAAACAAATTTTGTTCATAGGAAAATTTTGACAGTACACAATAATTATATTAAAAAATATAAAATACTCCATATGCATATTTTTTAAGCAAATAGATCAATGAATGTGCATATTTAATTTTCAGAAATGTATAGGGAAGTTAATAAAACAAAATCTTGTGAATTACAAGATATTATGTATGTTTAGCTTTTATAAACCAAAAGCCCGTCTAGCTCAGTTGGTAGAGCGCAAGGCTCTTAACCTTGTGGTCATGGGTTCGAGCCCCATGGTGGGCGTTTTTTTCATTGTTATTTTTCATTTTTCTAAATATTAATGTATCCAAGGAATTTGTACTACCAAGGTATCCAAATAATTTTTTATGTTTTTTTACATTTTTCTAAATATTTTTACTATCAAGATATCTTGCAAGGAATTGTTATTTTTCATTTTTCTAAATATTTTTACTATCAAGGTATCCAATGAATTTGTATTTTTTTTATTGTTATTTTTCTAAATATTTTTAATTTTTTACTATCAAGGTATCCATGGAATTTTTTAATGTTTTTTATTGTTATTTTAAAATTTTCTAAATATTTTTACTATCAAAAGATATCTTGCAAGGAATCTAATTGGTCAGAATATTTTAGGGTGTAATTTCACCACTACAGAAGAAGTTAGCAACATATAAGAACCACAAATGGTGACAAAAGTTTCACAAGATAGTATCAACTTACACAGCAAAACCATCTCAACAATTCTTTACATTTGCATCTCACTAACCAAAATACCATCCAAAATTCTCGTCAACAAAACACAATAAAAAAGAGTTATAAAAAAACCAACTTCAACCACAAAACGGTACAACCGTACAAGAACCTCGGTTAAACTAAAAGATCAAGCATATGAAGAAATCGCCTTAACCAAGGAATTAAATCTCCATTGACTGCAAGCTCTTGGACTTCTTCTTCTTTGTCTTGTTTTTTTTATCCTTTCGCTTGGGCTTGTCATCCACGGGAGGCTGTGTATGCTGCAAGTGTTGAAAAATGGCACCTAAAGGATCTAACTGAAAAACCGGATGGTTGATAACCGTCTTCATCTGATTACCCTCTTTTAGCCTGACAAGTAAGTTATAAAAGCTCATAGACGAGTCAATACTCAAGAGCATGTACATATACGGACTTCCATATACACTTTTGCTTAGTTTTGTACTCACAGCAACTTATTTCTTGTTTTACTGTTGAGTTTGAATTCAACGGGGGCTGGCTCGGGGGGCGAACTTAATTCAGGGAGTTGATGCGAGAGGGAAGTCAGATCGTACGCCAATAATTTCTTTCGCCTACTTCGTTTCTTCTGCTGCTTTTCCTGATTGTACATACAGGTTTTTGTACACATAGGAAAATACATAAACAACCATATAGTTTATCTGAAGTGGATTATCATGCGAATTGGAACGCAGAAAACTATTCATCCATGTTTACATCCAAGAATCATACCTTGGATATAGCTTTTTCCACAACTGAACCCCTCACCGCTACAAATCAAAACCCTCAGAATCACTAAATTCAGAAAAATAAATAAAACAAAATAAATATGCTCACACTCGTAAAACTTCAGCTTCTTCTCGAATTTTCGGTCGGAATTAGTGTTCCCATCCGAACTGAAAATTGGGAATTAATGACAGTATCATATACGGTATCACCGAAAAAAAAAGGCAGAATCCCATTAAAATAAACGAATAAATACATAAAAATTAGGGGTTTCGTTTTAATTATTACCGAGAGCTTGTTTTCCCCATCAGCTGAATCGATCCTGTTTCAGTCCTCTGCTATTCACTGGGAAGTCAAAATTTACTGTGATTAGGGTTTCGGGAGATGGGGAAGCAAGTGAGGTTTTGCTTTTGCTTGGTAATTGGCTGGACTTTCGAAATTGGGTTGTGATTTTTGGTATATGAGCCTGGGCCCTGTTTAATTTAAGTGGGCTTCGATAAAGAAATGGCCCAATTGAAATCAGGCACAGTACAATAAAACTCACGCACTGCAGCACTCAATATTTACTCGAGACAGAGAGAGAGAGAGAGGGGAGAAGAAATCGAAAATGGAGGGGGCTTCTTCGTACCAGAGGTTTCCGAAGATCAAAATACGAACAGTTAGAGACGACTACATGAAGTTCGAGATGCGCGAAACCGACGCCAGCATCGCCAACGCCCTCCGCCGCGTGATGATCGCCGAGGTCCCGACAATCGCCATCGATTTGGTGGAGATAGAGGTGAACTCGTCGGTCCTGAACGACGAGTTCCTCGCGCATCGCCTCGGTCTAATTCCCCTCATCAGCGAGCGCGCCATGGCCATGCGGTTCTCGCGCGACTGCGACGCCTGCGACGGCGACGGCCAGTGCGAGTACTGCTCCGTCGAGTTCCATCTGCGCGCCAAGTGCATCAACGACCAGACGCTCGACGTCACTTCCAAGGACCTCTACAGCTCGGACCACACTGTTGTTCCGGTTGATTTCTCCGATTCGTCATCTGGGGTAGATAATACAGAGAATAGGTACCTGCTTCTTCTTTATTTTTCTCTTTTAGGGTTTATGTGTTTTGTGAGTTTGTGCTGTTAGTACATTTGTCTTGAACTGTATTGTGGAGGTGAGTAGGTTTCCGGAGACGAATTTCAAGCTTTGTAAATTGATGTGCTTAAAATCTGGGAACTGATTGTTTAAGAAAATCTGTCACACAAGCAAATGATCTGATTAAATTTTGATACCGTGTAGGGGAGTCATTATTGTGAAGCTACGTCGGGGCCAAGAGCTCAATTTACGAGCCATAGCTCGGAAGGGGATCGGCAAAGACCACGCTAAATGGTCACCTGCAGCAACTGTGACTTTCATGTACGAGCCGGAGATTTATATCAATGAAGAATTGATGGAGACCTTAACCCTTGAGGAGAAAAAAGAATTCATTGAAAGCAGCCCCACCAGAGTGTTTGAAATTAATCCCAACACCCATCAGGTTGTTCATGTTTCTGAATCTAATATTTTCTTCTCTGTATTTCTCCTCTTGAAATTATTAGTGCTTATAGCTTGTTACACTAATATTTTTCGATATAATCACTCCTAGATGTCTTTTGCTGCTCGGTATATCCTGAATGAAAGGGTTCTTACAACCTTTTCTCCATCCAAGTATCATGTTGGTTGGATATGTGAATCTTTATTTTCTGTGATGAATTATGAACATTCATGTTTTAAGCTATCGTTTCATGTACTTGTGATTCACCCCTGAGTTCAGTCTCTCTTTCGCAAAATGGCCTCTTAAAAGTTTGTCTGGATATCGCGGGTCCTAATTAATGCAGTAGTGATTTCTCATAGAACTGAGGCGTTGTATTTGTATTTTTTATGACCTGGTCCAATCCAACTCCGAAAAATAATGGCCAAAGCAATTTGTCCCAGCACGTTCATTTTGCCAGCTCTTATTTCTATGATCCTATTGTGATTCATGAGACATAGTTTGATGTACTATATTTGTTTTTAGTTTTATGTCAGATTTGTTGTTTCATATATCAGAATAGAGTTCTATTTGCCTCCTTGGGGATAATGGTAATGTGAAAAAGACTATTGATTTAACGCATAATCTTCCCATTCCAACGCTAATGTTATTTCCCTTTTTTGCCCCCCTTTCAGGTCTATGTTCACGATGCTGAGGCATATGCGTACGATGAAGAGTTGCTCAAGAAAGCTGATGCAATGGGAAAGCCAGGTCTGGTTGAAATCAACGCCAAGGAAGACAGTTTCATTTTCACGATTGAGACAACTGGCGCGGTAAAAGCATCACAACTGTTTCTCAATGCCATTGATGTTTTGAAGCAGAAATTGGATGCTGTTCGTTTGTCATCGGACACGGTTGAAGCTGACGAGCAGTTTGGGGAGTTGGGTGCGCACATGCGTGGCGGTTGATGACTTTTGGGTTCCTGACAGTGACGGGTTTTATTATTGAGCTCACATGCAGCATTTTGTCGTCGTTCACTCAGTCAGTTTAGTTTGAATAATCGTCTTTTTAAGTTCTGTAGCAACTGGTTTGGCATGTAGTAGAATAGCTAATCCGCCTAATCTTGTTGTTTGTGAGACTGCTTGATGGATAAAAACATGATTTGGGGTTTGAACATATCAAATGTATTAGATTCTGTTGTATGATGGAACTTCTTCATTAACATCCACATCACATATATTTGTTTTGCCAAAATTAAAAATTATGATAATTGTAGAATATAGACAAGAATAAATCTCAATACATTATAACTGTACATTCTAACTCCAGTAAAAACAGCAATGCTTGACCCCAAAATCCACAGGTAAAAGCCGCACAAGAATGAAGCGCTCTGTCAATACCTTGGATAGAAAATCATGCAGATATTTGAGTGGTCACATCTATTTAGATGCCTGCTGCTTTATCTGAAGAGCGCCTCTGACGATGTCGCCCCTCGTAATAATACCAATCTATCATACAGCAAATGCAAAAACCGTACATAGTATTATTACATTCTGCTGCTAAATGTACCATATATGACTGCAGAAAAGAGAAATTTGGAATCATATTACCAGCTTCCCTTCGCCATCCACAACAGGTAGACGTCGGTAATTTGTTTTGAGCAACAACCTACATCAGCATATATATACAAGGCGTGTCAGTATTGAGTAAACATTTTAAGTTTAACAATTTTTTATTTTATTTTTTTTATCAATTTTAGTTTATCATTGAATGGTTTGAAAAAGAACTAGTTGTATCAAATATATCCCACTTCTATAAAGGTAAAAGATGAATAAAACTAGCGTCATTTACAGTATATTTTCTTTTACAAAGAAACAAATGATGAAAAATATAAATAATTACCTGACAGCATCCTCAAGATTGGTGTTTTCCCGTACAACAAGGGGAGAAGGAGTCATAAGATCACCTACAACCTTCCCATTGGTTTTGCTGAGTAATTTTTGAATTTCATTAAATGTCTGCAAGAATAAAAAGTATAAGAGACTGATAGAAGTAATACAATGAGGATATCATCCTTTATTCATCTGAAATTTAGAGAATAACACTGTTAGCTCGTCAACTAGTAAATACACAGACTTCTAACATAGGAGAAGGGCATGTACTTACTTTCCAAGTACTATCTACAACGGGGAACATATTTGTATCTTGTTCAGCCCCACCTGTGTAAGCACAGGTTAAAATAAAGTGACCTAATTACAAAAATTCAACAACAAAACATATTTTGCAAGGACCTTGTCGTCTCATATAGCTAGTTTGAACAAGCAAGACAAGGTATTGAACCGTCTAATGTAATCACCAAAAGTAGAAAAAGTCTGTCCCATAAGTTTTCTCCAGCAAAAATCATAAAAATTAAGCATGTTCGGCATTTATAATAATCTTTAATAGGATGATATAATAAATTAAGCAAACGAAACATTACCATTAACTAATATGATTTAATAACTAAAATATGTATTATGACTGCTTGCTGGTTGGTCTTGATCAACTCTATATCTTTCTTCCACCTCCATTTTCCAACATATATGTAAAATTTATCTAAAAATTTGGGGAACAAATTATAATTTTAGAACTTATAATTAGTTATAATACCTGAGATGGAGTCGAGTGCCAGCAAATCGTAGTCAGAAATAACACCAACCTGCATCATCATCAAGAGTATTTATAAAGAAAAATGTTCATACCTCTTTACTAGACAGGAATTGTAACATTACCAACTTCCCGTCATCATCAACCACGGGAAACCCAGTGACTCTTTTCTCAACAAGAGTCTCCAGAGCTGCACATGCAATAAATGGATACCCAGAAGAGTGACCAAAATAGATATATTTTCAACAGATAAAAAATAGGTGTCACTTGTCAGCATTACCTTCATCAACAGTAGTAGCGGGTCCTACGACATGCAGTAGTTCTCTTCTCGTCATAAAATCACCTACGGTGTAGATCCCGTCTTGTGTCTGTGTAGTGAAAAACATTCATAACATGTTTCTTGGCACAGTTACAATGTCATCGACTCGAGTTATATCCTCCTCATAAACGGCACATGGTTTAACGGTAGGTGCAAACATCAATTAGTTAAATTATATTAAAAGATCTGAAAATTGAGTGAATAATTGTGATTTCATTTTTTCGGTTTGTAAAAGTTCAGTACAGCCATTTACATCGACGAGGTGGATCGCACGCTATATAACAACTTTCGTAACGCCTGCCAAACTCTCTAACTGGCTAACAGAATATGCTAACTGCCATATGAACTAACTAAGGAGATAACTAATGTTAAGCTTAACAAACTAAAGTTTAACAAGTTCAAAATAATGAATAATCTGAACACAGTCAGTAAGAATTTGTATAGTAAATATCCGAGCAATCGAATAGTTTCCGTCTCCCGGTTGATTTCAATGGATAATTTCACTCCTAAATTACAGCTCCAGAGAATTCCACAAAAAGGGCTAAATCTTTCTATTCGGAGAAAAGGGGGAATTAAATTTAAGATTATGTAATTCATAATCGGATGTGATTACTTACGGGAGCTGAACTGGCGGTGCCGTTCGCGGCGAATGGGGTAGCATACGGCTGCCGGGATACACAAAATCGACGTCGCCGGCGCGGACCAGCGGAGCCGCAGCCCCTGACAACCGTAGGGAGGCTACAGTGCGTGAGGATGCAGGGTAAGCTGCGACCACGAACGGTGGAGATCGTTCCGGCAAGTGGAAGTACGGCGACGGAGTACATCGGGCTCGGACGTGGACGTGGGATAATGTACGTTTCGCGGTAGAATTTTGTGAGGGAAGTGTACTGTGGACGTTATGTTATACTGTAGTGGTAGAATTACGCAATGAACATGGATATTAAAAAAAATTTGATTTGTCTATTTTTTAACTAAAATATTAAGAATAAAAATACTTTATCAATATGAATCATGAACAAAGACATTGTTTTGAATTTAATAAATTTAAAGTTAATTAAATTAAATAAATTTAAACTAAAGTGAATTAAATTAATTTTTTTTATAAAAATAATATTAATATTTTAATAAATTATTAAATATTTTTAAAAAAAGATTAATAATATTTTAGATTGTATATAGAAATTATTATTTCAAATTATTTATTTATTTATTTTAATTTAATTTATTTTGAAATCAAATTAATTAAAGTTTGAATTAAATTGATTGAATTTTTAAAAAGCTAAATAGTAATATGAGATAAGTAATAAAATAAAAAAATATTATAAAATATAAAGGATATGTTTATTATTTTCAATATAATGGATATAAAATATTATAAGTAATTTATTTTGTATATAAAGGATATGTTTGTAATATTAATAAGATCAACATCTCATTAAAGAAAATAAACACTAATGTTGACCACCGCAAGAGAATTAATTCTACCAAAAGTCTAGTAATTTGACAGCGAATCAGGGCCCACAATTTCTTAATCCAACGGCCCACATTCAGTATCACAAGATCTAATGGGAATGAATGCACAATACTCTATATAAGAATACTTGTCCTAAATCACCAAAACTTACGGTGCGCAGTTTTTAAACCTGCACTCCTTTTTCTTCTTTATCAGCCGTCCTCCGCCGGTGATCGGTCTCCACCCTCCCCCGATCTCCGACCTATGAAATCTTCCCTCTCCTCTATTTATTAAAAAACCCAAAAAAAAGTAAAAGAAAAAAAATCTCTATAATTTAGCAGTCTGATTTCCGTGGTCAAAATAGTTGAAATTTGTTGAATTCAGTTTTGTTTTTTGGATCGTTTGATATCGATAATAAAAGAGGAGAGGGAAGTAATTATCAGAAAAACCCAAAAAAAATACAAAACCAGAAAAAAAATTCGGTGTTTTAGGTTTTACCTTTTTCTCCCTCTTCGTTTGATTTGAGATGGCTCAGGTTCAGATTCAGCCTCAGGTGCAGGCAGGGAATGCGGCGGCGGCCGGCGGTGCTCCGATCGTGACCTCGTTGTACGTGGGAGACCTCGACGTGAACATCACCGACTCCCAGCTCTACGATCTGTTCGTCCAGGTGGGGGATTTGGTCTCGGTTAGGGTTTGTAGGGATTTGACTACTCGGCGTTCGCTCGGATATGGCTACGTCAACTTCGGCAACCCGCAAGATGGTTCGGATTCTTTTCTTCTGTTTTAAGTTATTTACTTAGGTTTTGAAAGATTGGATTTTTATAGTTAATTGATTATATGAGCCTTCTTTTTCATGGCAAGTATAGTATGCTGTAAAATGTGTCAATTCTATTACACTGATTGTAGTCCGTTTGGACGCTGTATGCATACTGCATACAGAAAGCGGAAATTGTAATGTTGTATATGGATTAAGTTTATGGCTGAGCCCAACAAAACAAGAAATATATATTGATAGAGAAATATAAGCGTTTACGTAGAGTTTATATTTGTACATCCCCTGTTGTGGAAATCTGTTGACTGTTTTGTGTTTTTAGAGTGATTCTGTTGATACTACTACTATATCAGAAAATGGAAATAAAACGTTGACCAATGTTAATGTAAGAAATTTGATACTGGTGTTGGTTTTAATGTTTTATGCAATATCAAGTTCTGATTTGAGATTTACCTGGATTCGGGCATTTGTTTGTTTTAACGATTCCCTGTTAATCACGTTTCTAAATATTTCCCTTTTTTGGTTCATTGAAGCTGAGAGAGCATTGATGGAACTGAACTTCACTCCTCTCAATGGAAAACCCATCAGGGTAATGTATTCGCACCGAGATCCCAGCGTACGCAGAAGTGGTAATGGAAATATATTTATTAAGGTACCGTTTTCTAATTTATATGCTCTTTGCTTGCTATTCGTGTCACTGTTTTCCTGTTTGTAAGATAACAACTTCCGTAAAGCGTTGTATTTACTGTGCTATTTATTTGTGTAGGATTTGGACAAGGAAATCGACCACAAAGCTCTACACGAGACATTTTCGTCCTTCGGCACCATTCTTTCATGCAAAGTAGCGACAGATTCTTCTGGTGAATCCCTGGGATATGGCTTTGTGCAATATGCTACCGAGGAATCTGCTCAGAAAGCTATTGAGAAGCTTAATGGCATGCTACTCAACGAAAAGAAAGTTTATGTGGGACCCTTCCTCCGCAAGCAAGAAAGAGAGGCGGCGGCTGGAAAGACTATATTTACTAACATCTTTGTGAAGAATATCTCTGAATCAACTACTGAAGAAGATCTCCAGAAGACGTTTGGTGAATTTGGACCAATCACAAGTACAATTGTGATGAGAAATGAAGATGGAACATCAAAATGCTTTGGATTTGTCAATTTTGAGAATGCAGGTGATGCTGCAAGAGCAGTCGAATCTCTAAATGGTGCAACCCTTGATGGCAAGGAATTGTTTGTTGGGAGAGCCCAGAAGAAATCTGAGAGGGAGTTTGAATTGAAACACAAGTTTGAGCAGAGTGTGAAGGAAGCGGTGGACAAATCACAGGGATCAAACCTGTATGTCAAAAATCTAGATGATAGTGTTGGTGATGATAATCTGAAGGAATTGTTTTCCCCTTTTGGTTCAATAACATCATGCAAGGTCGGTGCATTTCTTTCTTTCGTTTTGATTTAACTACCCCTTAACCCCATTAAGCTGCTTTAACATGTATAGCTTACAAATTTAATATCTTATCTGCTCCATTCTCTGTATAGGTGATGCGGGACCCAAAGGGAACTAGCAGAGGATCAGGATTTGTTGCGTTCGCATCACCTGAAGAGGCCTCTAGAGCTGTGAGTTTACGTCTGTAACATTTTATTTTTGTAAGCTTGTTTATTTTATTTTATTTTAAGAAGGTTACTTTTATTAATTTTTGTCCTTAAGCTTTCTGAGATGAACGGAAAGATGATCGCTAGCAAACCTCTTTATGTTGCTCTTGCTCAAAGGAAAGAAGACAGAAGGGCTCGACTACAGGTATTTTTATGGTCACAGACAGGATTTTAACGTATATAATCTAGATTAATTAAGAGGAATGAAGAATTAGGTGGCTAAGAAGGACATTGTTAGGTTATGTAGTGGATGATTGCGTTTCACTTTCCTCTTCATTGGAAAAGACTTTGTTGCAAGTGCTTCAATTTGAAGTTGAATGAACAATCCTATACTCATCATTGTTATAGTGAATTGCAAACAATTTACATTAAAAAAATGTTGATTTCGCAGGCTCAATTTTCTCAAGTGAGGCCAATGACAATGGCGCCTACTGTCACTCCTCGTATGCCAATGTATGCGCCTGGCGGTCTTGGTATAGGGCAACATATGTTCTATGGACAACCTCCACCCACCATTATTCCTCCTCAAGTATGTTCCAGACATGCTCCCTTTATGACTCTATTGTCAATTTTTGGTGTTTAAGTGTTGAAATGAAATTATTGTGTAATATGAACCTTAGTCCTTTAATGTTCTGGTGCTAATCACTTATTGTTCTTTGAGGGAGGGAAAAGGTGTTAACTTGGATTGAAAAAATAAAAAATCTTATGCTCTTTTCTAAATCTTGTCCCACCAAGTTTCTGAGCATGACTTGAAGTTTTGAAATGTTCAAATCTTGTAATAAATTATATGCTTTCAAAAAACCTCAACCTCTAAATAACATTGCAGAAACCAAATATTCTAGAAAATGTCGGTAGTATTAAAAAAAATGGGCTAAAAAATTATTTTGTGATGTTAATGTACAGTGATTTGTATTTTGCCATCAACTTAATCATGCTACTAAAGACTGGTACTGACGAGTTCAGGTTTAACATCCTTTCTTCGTTTCTTTTCAGCATGGATTTGGGTACCAACAACAGCTTGTTCCTGGTATGAGGCCTGGTGGGCCACTCATGTCGAATATGTATATGCCCATGGTCCAGCAAGGCCCACGTCCTGGTGGGAGGAGAGGTAATGCTGTCCCAATGCAACAGGGCCCACCTGTAATGCAGCATCAGGTTCGTGTCTTATTGACCCGTGTCTTGCTCTCTTCAACCTTTCTTATGTAGTAATTTCTTATGTTGTTTATTTTTCTCGAGTGCAGATGGTCCCGAGGGGACGTGGTTATCGTTATCCTCCTGGGCGTGGGATGCCTGATGCCTCCTTCCAAGGTGTCCCTGGTGGAATGCTTCCTGTCCCATATGAAATGGGTGGCTTGCCAATGCGTGACGTTGGAGTTTCTCAGCCAATCCCTATTGGAGCTCTGGCATCTGCTCTTGCAAATGCTTCTCCGAATGAACAGAGGACGGTGAGGATTTACTTTTATGCCCCTCTTATAAGACATGTATTTATAAGTAGTGTTACTTGTTGTAATGGAAAACCTGTCCTTTTTATGCAGATGTTGGGTGAAAATCTGTACCCACTGGTCGAACAATTGGAGCCTGAAATGGCTGCTAAGGTGACGGGCATGCTTCTGGAAATGGATCAGACCGAGGTCTTGCACTTGCTCGAGTCACCGGAATCTCTCAAAGCTAAGGTTTCGGAGGCTATGGATGTCCTGAGGTATGTGTCTCAGCAGCAGCAGACTGGGGCTGCTCCGTCCGAGCAGTTGGGAGCACTCTCTTTGAACGAATGATCTAACTTCGTTTTTATGTCATTATAACAATAACATTGGCTTGAAAATGGTACTACTATCACCTAAATTTGAACTATTTAAGTTATGTCTGGTTTCGGTACTCTTGTTCTTGTGTTGGATTTGGATGTTTTTGAACCTGTGTTGGTGTTCGGTTTTGTTCTATTTAATGTGAACCTGCTTGCGACTTATATTCTTGTTTTTTTTGTTTTTTATATTATCGTTATTACTATTATTATTCTTGTTATATATTTTGAGTGTGCCCTTATATCCTAGCTGCAATTTTCTAAATTCTGATGCAATTTTAAAAGATTTAATTCTTCCTAGTTCATCTTCATTTTTTTAATTTATATATACTGAAGAAACAAGAGCACTTCTGAAATAAAATTACCATATGTGATCTTTTTTTTTTTTATATTGGCTTTTCAAGAAGTGTTCATGTAAAGAATCGTTTTTAATTTGTCTTGAGTTTTCTAAGCACGCTGAAACGAGAATAGTATTTTTCAATGATTTGTTATGTAAGAAATTGCATCTGGGTGTGTATTTAGATTATGCTTTAGGAACTTGATACACACTTTTTTTCTGGTGATTTTACTGGCAATTTCTCTTCATTTCAAGCAAGGCATCTTCAAAACACTTGGCTAAAACTTGTGGGTCCGGGATTATTTCCTTGGCAGCAAGAATTTGTAAATCTGCATTTCCCGCGTAACTCACCATATGCATTGTGATCGCCTGCACACCCAAAACAGAAATAACTTTGTTGGGATTGTATTCTTAAAAAAAAAATCGGACAACAATTGCCAGATGTTTGAAGCCTTTACATGTGGTAGACTGCTCGACGAAACCCTTATGTGCTTCACAGGATTCCCAGCCAAAGTGATCTCTTCCCGGGGACCGACGAAACCCTTATGTGCTTCACAGGATTCCCAGCCAAAGTGATCTCTTCCCGGGGACCGACAACATTAGATATAGTGAAGGTTGTATTACAAACAATCCTGTAATTGAGGCTGCAGGCAAACTACATATACGCAAAGACAGAGACGGGTTAATCGTAAATCTAAAACTGAAAGCACATGTAAATCCTCATTTTTCACCTTTGCTCCGAAAAGAGACATGATCAAGTTCCCGATTTTGTAGGAGAAGGGAGCCTCGAGTGAAAGCTTCTTCTTGTCAATCATGGCCTTTGCTCTCTTCACAAACTGGATTGGATCCGATACATCTCCATGATAATAAACAGGTAACATTAGCATTCCGATTTTGTTGCCCCATCGAATTCCTGATTTACTATCCTTAAGCTTTGACACATCCTGAAATTAATTCATACACAGCAGCAATCCACATTATCTTTCAGAATTACAAAAACACCCGACGACATTTACTGGATGGATATTTAACCTGCAATCCTACTTGTGGTCTCAGATTCACCATGGCAACGCCAGTGATCCGAAGGCCTTCAGGCGGAGCTAGACGGAGATAAATAAATACTGTAATTCATTATATACCGATTATAATAAAGAAAAAGTTTGGCGATATTTATAATTTACCTTTGGGTGACCTGATGTCTAAGTACCTGGAAAGTCCACACGCAATTATCCCAAAAAGAACGTCATTTATCGTCTGCAAATTTGGATGGAGAACAAATATACAACTCTGTTTATTTCTCAATTCAAATTCTGAGGAACGCAGAATAAATGCATAAATCTTACTGTATTTCCTTTGTCCACATCTATTTGCACTATGTTTTTTTAATTAAATACTCCACTACTTACTTCTAGGGGTGTCAATGGGTCGTGTTGGGTCGGGTTCGTGTCGTGTCAAAGGTATTCGCAGGTGACAAAACATAAACCCAAACCCAACCCATTTAATAATCGTGTCGAAAAATTAAACTCAAACCCAACCTATTTATAAACGGGTTACCCATTTACAACCCGTTTCCAACCCATTTAACCCATTTAATTTTAAAATTAAAATTTTATAATTTTTAATAAATAAAAATATTAAAAAATAATTTAATTTCTAAAATAATGACATATATAATGTAAACCTAATTGTAAGAAAAAAGAATTAATCGATCTTTCTAAACAAATAATATATTAATATTATTTATTTAATAAATAATGTATTATTATAATATAATAATTAAAATTAATTTAATAAATGGGTTAAACGGGTTAATTTCGAGTTCGCAGGTCGACTCGCGGTTGACCCATTTAATAAATGGGTCATGGCGGGTTGACCCACCGTTGACCCGTTTTTTAATCGTGCGGGTTCAACCCGCTTTATTTCGTGCGGGTTTCGAGTCGTGTTATCGGGTCGTGTCCAAATTGACAGGCCTACTTACTTCTTTGAAAAAATACAAATTGCTTATGGAGAGAGTACATTTATTGTCACTATATGTTTGCATTTTTTGTAATTTAAATATAAAAAAAAATGTGCACTTTTTTGTAATTAAATAAATTTCTTTAGAAAATTTAGTTTCAATTGCCACATGCAATAAAAGCAAGAATTAATATTCCCATGTGTGCATATTATTATTATTATTTTATTCCATTTATAATTATGTTTACATGTCAATATTTTTATGCAAATTACTTATTTCTCCCTGATCCAAATTAAATTCCATGGGTTGAGAAAACTCACCGCGCCATCAACAGCCCCCTTCACACTCTTCATATCGTCCAGCCGGAACCTCGCCGTCGCCAATCTCCGCGGCCACAGCTCCACCCCATCGCCGCCGCTCACGGCGGTGGTCTTATCCCCAAAAAACAAAGTCAGCGTTAGTCCCACGCAATAGATCAGAGTAAACCAAATCAGCTTCACCACATCCCACGCGCTCCACCTCCTCCCCCCCGACCCGGCGATCGCCGTCGCATCCGGAGGCCGCTCCGGATCGTCGGCTCTCCGGCAGAGCGACATGAGCACCGACATCAGCGAGATCCCGTCCCCGAGCGCGTGGTGCAGGCGGAAGACGACGGTCCTGTGCGCCGGCAGCAGGTGAACCTCCCACAGCGGCTTGTCGGCGGGCAGGGGGGACGAGACGGACAGATCGGCGACGAAATCGTTGACGTCGGAGGAGATCGGGCGGTGGTGGTGGACGATGACGTGGCGGTCGAGGTCGACCTGGGTTTTGCGCCAGTGCTCGCGGCCGCACGAGTCCCTTACCATGAGGCTGCGGAAACGGGGGTGGTCGAGCACCCCTGAGCCCCGGACGGCGGCTTTGACGGCGGCTTCGTCGATCGGGGAATCGAGGCCGACGGCGGCGTGGATGACTTGGTACATTCTCGGCTGGAGGAAGAGGCGGCCGCCGGGGGTTAGTGGTTGGTCAGCCTCCGCCTCTGGAATCGCCGCCATTTAGAGAGAAAAGAGTAGCTGCGCTGAACAGAGGGTCCTTTGTCAGTCTCAAGGTCTTATCATTTGACATGTAAACTAATTAAAAATATATATATAAAAGGGTCAAATATTAAAGTATTGAGATGTGACTTGTGAGAGAGTTTTAAGAAAATGAATCTAATCGAGAAAGTATATGTCTCATCCAGAAATATAATGACCGGTCAAATAAAGTGGTCGATGTGTGGGCTTGATTAATGGGCTTGATTTATGAGTCGGTCCCTACTACGGGGAGAGGGACTAATAGTAATGGACTTATGGACTATAGTAATTGAAAAAGGGGCAATTATGTAAATTAATATATAAAACTAAATACATGGACGGTTTCTTATTTAAAACGAATGAACAAATATAATTTGTCTTAATTTTTGGTGACCAAATCAAAACTCTTGATAATGTGGACATGTACATTGAGAATTATGTGACTTGTTTAGCTTCGACCGTGATAATAGAAACTAGGTAGAAGAGCAAATTATTTAAGGGAAAATGTGCAATACCGATTTCGTGGCTTAATGGTTCGACGATTGGGCAAAGATCTTGAGGATGGGTGGACGAACATTTCGACTTCACGAGGTGGTTGCGTTTCCGTTACGGTGGCCGTCTGACTGATGCAACTAATTGATTAAACAATCTGCGTTCTTAATTAGAAATAAATAAATAATTAAAAAAAAAACGTTTCTTGAAAGAGAGAGACAATAATGTAGGTTTAAAAAGAAGTGTGTACTTGAGATTCAAATTCAGAAATGCTAAAAAACGAAAAGAAATTGGGACCGCTGGCATAGGATAGGGGTTACGTTTGGTTAAACCATGAATTCAGCGCGCGCGTCAATTCAGTCTCCAATCATTGCGAGCCGCTCCACGTTTCTAACCATATTTGGTGACTTCATTATTATCATTATTTAAATAAAAATGAGCAATTATCAAAAATGTTAAATTTTATTTTTTTTAAATAAAAAATGAGGAGGTAAAAATATTTTTTTTAATTAACAAATAAAATAATCAAAATAAAAAATGACAATAATTTAAAAGGTGAGGGTCAAACTTTTATTTTTTAGTAAAGAAGTATTTCGTTTTTCCTCGTAGAACGACACTTATTATTTCAAATTAAAATTATTATTTTTTGTTTGCACTGGTTTCATTTACATTTTATAATTTTCATTTTTTTTTAATAGTGACACTTTATTTGTAAATTAAAAAGAATATGTAACCATTAAAAGATGGTGAAAATGGGTATAAATGATTATTATTTATTACATGCAAAAGATTATTTAAATAAGGAGTATAATTGTTATTTTTAAAAGTTGTATTAATTTTATTGCCATTTTGTTAGAATTTTTTAATTAAAAAAAACCCATAGTCTTTGTGCTTGAGTTTGAATGTTTTTTTTATTAATTTAAGTGAATTGTGATGATATATATTTAGAGAATTTTAAAATCATTTTTTTAGAATTTTTCTGTTTTGGATCGATTAATAATTTTTTTTATCTTAATTAATTATTCACACTTTTTTTTATGTATCAACTTAATATACAAACTGTATAAGATATAATTTTTTAATTTTTTTACTTTAAAATATAATTTTATCTCTATTTTATTCACTTACTACATTTTAAATTTCTCAATTTTTTTTTTTACTTTAAAATATAATTTTATCTATTTTTTATTCACTCCCTACATTTTAAACTTTTCTCTGCCCTCAGTGGCTCAGTCTCAACTCCTTTTATTTTTAAATTAATTTTTATAAATTTGAGTAGTGGGCCCAGTGATGAATATATGTGTGCCACGTAAGTCGATCTTTCTTGTTAGGGTTGGAAAAAGAGACAAAGCAAAACCATAAAAATGGACTGAAGTAATAATGTAATGATTACTGAAACTCAACCACCGCAAAACAGCCAAACAAATGAACCACCGCTAATTTCTTATTATTCCACACACGACAAACCTCACAGTCCAAACACAGACAAAACCTAGGAAATGGAAATTAAAATTTACAGAAAAAGATTACTAATATGCATTAATTATTATTAAAATGCTCCTACATTTCAAAAGGGCGTAAAAAGTGTTAACCCTGCAACTAAAAGTTGAGTAAAGAGCACGATAAGCGTTTGTTAGCAGCAAGAAAACGAAAATAAGTAGTAATCACGTTTTGCGTAATGCTACTATGTATACGTAAAACGCTATTCTCGTTCGCAGTTTCTAACAGCAATCGATATTGTTGGTAAAGCAATGGCGCGAGATAATAATTAATTGATCTCAATGTGGATATATAGAATGCTGTCAAACACAGTGTTCAGTGTACATCTTCTCTGAACATATATATACACCAAATCAACAATGAAGTTACAAATATGCAAATATAGTAAGTACTAGCACTACAAGAAATTAGAGAATTCGCGACGATTTTTTTGGTCATAAAAACGTCAATTTTCGTCACGAAATGGTTTTGGTGACAATTTTTTTTCGTCGCAGTCATTGTCACCGTATGTGCGTCACAATAGATAAATGTGACTATTATTTGTTTCGTCATCAAAAGTAATCCTATGATGACAATAAACGACAATGTCACTATATATTTTCATCTATTGTGACGTATTACTCGTCATGTATCACCTCCACTTTTTGTCACTTAAAATTATATTTCGTCATCAAATATACAATTTTTTATGACATTTTATTTTATTGTCATTAAATCTATATTTTTTTGCGACGAATATTTAAAATGATGAAGTTTTAATGATGTCTTTATGTCACAATATAATTATTTTTTGTAGTATTTTTTATATTTCATCACGAAATAATTATTTTTCATGACAAAATACTATTTATTGTTATTTGTATGTTAAATGTAGTGACCTCAAAATATCATTGATGAGTACGTAAATTTGACAACAAAGAAAAAAAATTAAAATGAACCAATTGATATTAAAATTATTCAACATTCATATTACATTGAAAAAATTAAAATGAACCAATTTATATTAAAATTATACAACATTCTTATTACATCAATATGTACAGCTCCTACTCTCTGAATTAAATATTTCAATCATGCTCACTTCTGAGCCTGGACCACGGGATTACCACCGAGTATCGCAAACCTCACGCTAGCGCCCCCGTCGACCATGAGGACCGGCAGGCCGTTGCCCTTCTCCTCGAGGAATCCGCGGACCATCACGTTGTCCTCAAACACCTTGAGGGTCAAGATGGGGCCGGAGAAGACATGGCGCTGACCGTAGATTTGGAAGATCAGCGGTAGGGCCCGTTTCGGCAACACATCTGAATCTCTGAATTCGTAATCTCTCTTCCATTGTATCCTGCAACAAGGAATTGAAATAAATAAAAATTACAAAGGCAGCAACCTATAATATTCAAACAACATCCATTCAAATTAAAATTAACTCTTTTATATTCTATTACACTACGTGTATGTTTTTGTTTTTGATTTTTTTTGTCAATGTCTTAAATTCGAAATGCTTTTGAACCCAATAAAGATTGTAAAAATAAGTACCTGTTGGATGTACGTAGCTAAATTAATGGGTGTTGGGCGTCGATTTGATGGAGGTTGAAGACATCCGAGGAGAAGTAGCGGCCTCCGCTGCAAGATGATACGTGGAGACGACCAAAGAGATGAGGTGGTAAGTAGTTGCAGAAGGTGATATGCGGTTGTGGCTGTAGAGTAGTGGATCGTGGTGGGCGAATTGAGAAGGAGATCGGCGGTAATGGCTGGAGAGTAGTGGGTTGTGGTGGGCGAATAAAATTAGGGTTTTGATTTTTATGCTTATTTATAAATACCTCACTTATACTTGGCCCACTAACTTAATTACTTGTGGTATATATATTGTATTTTTTACAATATATTAAATGTATAGAATTACTATCAGACAATTTTTATTTTAAAATTTATTTTTTCTTATGTTAAAGTGAGTATGTCGTCTACATAAATGGTGGTAAATTAATTATATTATTTAATTATGAAACATACCATAGCCATGAAAAAATTATATCAGTGACAAATAAATGTTATTATAATTAATTATAAATTATTATCATTCTAAATAATTGTATTTTTTTCAAAATAATTATGTCACTTATAATTTTAAATAATTAATAAAAAATAATATTTCGGCATAAAAATAATATTTTTCATAACCTTAAATATCCTTTCTAATTATTAAAAATATCGCCACCAAATATTTATTTGACGAAATATATATTTTCGTCATGATATATTTAAAATAATAACAAAATGATATATTTTTATTCACGAAATATAATTTTTATAAAAAATAATATTTTAAGTGACAAAAACAAAAATTGTCATTTTTAAGTGATAAGTTGTGACGAAATAATTATGTCATTAATAATTTTAAATAATTAATGACGAATATAATTGTGTCACAAAAATGTTTTTTTTTCATGACTTTTTTTTATAGTCACTAATTACAATAAATATTGTCACAAAAGATTTATGTGACGAATTTTTTATTTTTATCACGATAGTTGTTAAATAATGACGAAAAGAAATATTTTTATTGACGAAATAATTTTTTGTCATGAAAAACAACAAGTATGGTGACAAAATAAAATTTTGTCAGTAATTTGATATATTTAGTGACGAAAGTTAAGTTTGTCACTTTAAATTGACAATTCATGACGAATTTGGTGTCGTCAAAAAATTTTTCGTCGCGAAAAGAGTAATTTTTTGTAGTGTAGTAAAGTGTATCATAAATTAATTCTGGAATTAATATAATGTTTTAATTAGAACAATGCACTAGGGACATTTAATGCATGAACATAAATATAATTAACACCTTAATTATAAATTTTTGTTTTCCTGAGAAAACAAATACAGTACTGTATGAATTTGAGAATGTGGGCCCCCTCAAGTGTGAAATTATATGTGTAATGTGGTTTTGGATAATGATTGTATTTTGGTTTTTTGTTAGCTAACCTTTGCATTTGCCTTTGTCATCTCTGTGTCCAACAAGAACTATGCAACATTAATTAGTAGTACTGGTGTATAGTATATATATAAATACTACAAGCAATTCTCATCAACATACACATATATACACAAATTAGTAGTTAGCTAAATATGGCAGAAGGAATAGTCGACACCATACTTTGGGAGGACGATGATTCTTGGGCATTTCCGATTCTTACTGCTGATCTAGAGAAGGGGAAGGAGGTCGAGGCGGAACCAGGGAAGGGGAAGAAGAGAAGGGCTGTTGTTGCAGGCGGCATCGGAGAGCAGCATATATTGATAGAGAGAGAAAGGAGAAAGAAGATGAGAGACTTGTTCACCACCCTTCATTCCTTGATCCCCCATCTCCCTCCCAGGGTAAATTAATTTATTTATTAATTTGTTTTTTCATTCATTAATAAAACATAGTAATTAATTTAAATAATGTAGACAGACAAAGCCACCATAGTTGATGAAGCAGTGGAATACATACAAAAACTAGAGAACACTCTCCAAATCCTAAACAAACAAAAGGAACAAATATTGTTGGTCGGAGGAGGAAAAACTAGTTGTGTCCCGGCCGCCGCCACGTCATCGATCCGGTCGAGGGAAGTGATTGTAGCCGAGCATATTTCTGTAGCTGCTCCAGCAAACCCTAACCGGGCCCCAATATTGCCGACAGCTTTCAAGACTTGGACTTCACCGAATGTGATCATCAACGTGTTTGGGAGGGATGCACACATCAACGTGTGCTGCCCTAAAAAGCTTGGCCTGCTGACCGGCATTTGCTTCGTGTTGGAGAAACACGTGCTAGAGGCTGTTTCTGCCGAGGTCTCGTCCGACGGAGGTGGATTCACGTGCATGATTCACGCCCGAGTAAGACCCACCGACCGAACCATCTGTTTTTCGTTAACTTTCTTATAGTACTATTTATTTGTTACTATGGTATTTGATGATGTTATGTATGTATGTATATATATATCTTGCAGGCAAATGGAGGTGTAATTGATTTGGCAGGATCAGATTTTATGGTGGAAGAGATATTCAAGCAAGCTGCTTCTGAGATAATGGTGTTTATTCAAAACCATTGTTTTTAATACTTCTATTACAATGAATATTTATTGGAGTACTAATTAGTGAGTGTTTAATTTCAAAATCAATACTCATATATCCTTTAATTTCTGATTTGGTCTTAAAACCAAGTGATTGATTATGCAGCAAATTCATGGTTTGGGTTTTCATTATAATTTAACATTACTTGCAGCTTTCATTAATTTTCAATTTTAAAAAGTAAATTTTCATTACTCTTTGCACTGTTGAATTGAAAAGTAAATTATTCAATGGTACGTGATCATAATTATGTAAAATAGCCCACCCCAAATATACAAAATTCTATTTTTTTATTAATCAATACAATAAATTATAAAAATGATGTATTTAATATTTGCATAAAATTTGTTAAAATTAGAACATTAATAAGATATTCCTTCATTATATTGAAAATGATCGAACAATAGGCATATTAATTGAAGATAGCATCCGAATTTGTTGATAGTGGGTTGGCAAGGAGATATCACCTAATAATTATCAAAACTAGGACCACATTCTTCGAATCATCAAAACTAGCTATTACATCACCAATATTTATTTTCATCATTGGTGTATTAACGATTAATTAATTAATTACATAGAGCTCTTAAAAATGTTGACCTATTTCCCCCTTTTAATATTTTCACCGACAAAACAAGAAATTAATTAAACAGATGCCTACTACTAGAGTATTAGATTATACTATTACTAATTAAAAAATTCAAAAGAGAAGAACGTCGCTTCTTCCCGCAAATCCATCCGATGATTTGACCACGGACGAATCATATTCAACGGGCCACGCTTTCCGCAGCAATTTCAGCAGCACCTGCGCCTTCCGCCTGGCCCTCTCCGTCCCCCCGCCCTGCACCACCACCACCACCTGCCCCAGCACCCCCGCCGCCACCGCGTCCCTCTGCGCCCTCTCCGACGCCGAGCACAGCGACACCAGCGCCCCCGCCGCGTACTCCGTCGCCCTCTCCGACACCTTCAGCATCATCCTCACCAGCGCCGGCACCGTCTCCACCTGCGCCTCGAACGCCTCGCACCCCGCCGCCGCCCGGCACAGCAGCTCCACCGTCGCCAGCGCCCTCTCCGCGTCTCCCTTCTCCAGCTCCCCCAGCCTCCCCACCACCGCCTCCGCCGCCCCCGCCGCCACCGCCCTCTCCCGGTGCTCCTTCCCCAGGCAGAGCGCGAACAGCGCCTTGATCCCGGTCTTCGTCGCCCTCGGGTAAGCGAACGGGCAGTTCAAAATCCCGACCACCCCGTCGAATATTCCGTCAGCGCCGCTGACCTCCGCTCGGAGCTCCGGCGACCGGATTCCGGCAACCACCGCCTCGATCACCGCCGCCGAGCTGACCCGGACGTCCATCGAATTATGGAACAGGAGCGCAATCAGGTACCCGACCCGACCCGGGTCGCGGGCCACCCGGTTGCACTCCGGTTCGGGTAACGCGAACATCGAAAGAACCGCGAGCGCCTCGTGACTCAAGTCAGCCGACGTCTCCTCGGCGAAGGCGACCGACAGGAGCACCTCACGCGCGTCACTCGCGGCGATGACGGATCGGTTTTTATCCGAGTCGCGTGCGAGCCCTCGGAGCCTTCTCAGGGCCGAGAGCCTCAGGGCGGGCGGGCCCGACCCGGACGAGGCTCGGGTCAGCAGGGTCCGGACCAGGGCAGGGTCGGCGGGCAGCTTCGGAGTGGGTATCCGCTCGACCCCGAGGGAGCGGTTGGCGACGCACCAGTCCTGGATGAGGCGGCGGAGGGTGTGGTTGGGGATGAAGGTGAAATCGGAGAGCGGGAGGCGGGTGACCGGGCACGTGGTGTTGCCGGTTGCTACCCAGGATTCGATGCTGTGGCGGTCGAAGGTTTGACCGGTGGAGACGGTCACCGGGTCGGACATGAGTTCTAGGGAAATCGGGCAGCGGAAATAGTGAGGGATTTGGACGCCCACGATATCCAGGGGTTCCAGGCTTGAAGGCATGTTATTTTGAATATTGGTTGAGAAAATAATGGCAAGTTTCAACAAACTGTTACTGTTAGTTACTACTCCATCGGCATTATATACAATTTCTATTTGAGTATTATTAATTTATTATTATAAAATTTTCAGCCAGTGTCCACACGTGTGGGTACCAACATGGTTAGTGTATTAACCATGGTCAAATTGAATTAAGTTTGAGGGGCACACTGATCCAACGAGTTTTATTTTATGAATTGAGCTCGATTATTATTAATTAAAACTCGATTAAGTCAGTGTTTATGGTTGTTTCGCAGATATTCAACAAACGTTGGAATATGAAGACTTGGTATTTAAGCATATTTAAAAGGAGTGCATTGATTAAAACAGGCAGTGTGCAGTGTAGGTCGGTCGATAAATATAATGCTGCTCTATACAATGTACGAAGATTCCGGACAACAGCATAGAAACATGAGTTCGGATAACCTTTTTGTTTCACACCCGTATACAGTATATTGTAGTGCTATATTTATTTTTTCATTTCCCCAGAGCTTCGTACTATAATTAATCTGGGCAAATTTAAAAGACAATATATATCTTTAACAGTAGTAGTAATTGGAGCACTATTTTAGAACTGTGCATTAATTTAAATTTAATTTATTTTAAGACGAGTTGAGTGTATTAAAATTTAAAACCGAATATGAAAAAATATATAAGGACGATTTTTACGCTATTGACCGGTCAAATAATTAACTACTAATTTCCAAAATTAAATATTGTCAGATACTGTGCTATGATTAAAATTAAAATCAAAATTAATAAGAATTGTAAATGGGGAATCTGGGACTCTGGTGTTGACCGCTGGGGAAGGGGGTGAAGGATGGTCAAACGGTCAAACCTAAATACAGGAATGTGCGTGCGAGCGACAGCTTGTAAGATATGTAGTAACTCGTGAAAATTTCATTGACCTTCCCTCTACTTTTTAGTATTTACAAAACACCCCCTTACAGAAAATACACTACTCAATTCTAACACTATTATATTATTACTCGAGCGCAACAATCAGTAGTATAGTATAGTATGAAAATGAGCTTAATTAATTTTAAAATCCATTAAAGAATGAATCAAAATTCATATGCATGCATGCACTTGGCTTGTCAGTTGTCACCCGTGCATATTATATATTTATATCCTCTTTAGTTGTAAGCTTATTATATTTCATAATAACATACCCATATTCAACTTTCAATTCGTATAAATTAAAGAGATTTGTTCGTTCGATTATAAGTTGAACATCGAGAAATCGAGAATCATTTTGTTGAAGTCGAGACACACTATGTTACTATAATTGAAGTTAGAGTGTTCGAGCATCTGAGTTCCGTTTCTTCGGGTTATGGCAAACACGCACAAAATGAAAGTCTTTTTACGCATTTGAAGTATATGAATACATTTCTAGCTAGATTTTTATTTGCATGTACGAAAATTATACAAAGAAAACAATATTGTAAAAACGCAAACGAACAAAATCAAAGTAGCCCAAGCAATCTTTTTGCAGATTTTGAATTGAAAAAGAAGAGAAGAAAACAATTCTAAAACAGAGAAAGAAACAAATTAGCCGAAAGAAGGAAATCTTTTTGCAGATTTAAGTAGCCAAAAAACATGACTGGCTCACTCACTCCTCTATCTGTGGTCAAACAAAACATTGGGTGCACGTGACCAACAACTATTCGCACGTGTTCCCCAGCTAAGACCCAGCCAAATTCTATTAATGTTCTCCTTCTGCGAAACACACACAAGCGTCTTGTCATTCCATCTTTAATTTTCCATCGTTTTTATTTACTGTTGTATTAGATTAATACCCAATATATATATTTTTGGGTTATTGCGGATTCCATTCACACATTTCAAATGATCTAATTAATGTTTTAATATAACCCATTCATGCAAACGAACATGATTTATAAATCACAAATTATGTTTAATAACTATATTTGCTAAGATACAAAAATATTTAGCTAAAGCTTCCTTTTCTTCTTCAGTGATCATATTATAGTAAAACATGCACCAACTAATTGAAAAATCATGATTAAGTGTCATTGAGATTTAGGACCTATAAAATGAAATTAAAAGGATTAAATCATGATTAAATGTCATTAGGATTTAGGAGAAATATAAAAGGAAATCAAAAAAAGATTCTAATTAATGTTTTAATATAACCCATTCATGCAAACGAACATGATTTATAAATCAAAAATTATGTTTAATAACTATATTTGCTAAGATACAAAAATATTTAGCTAAAGCTTCATTTTCTTCTTCAGTGATCATATTATAGTAAAACATGCACCAACTAATTGAAAAATCATGATTAAATAAGTTAGGAGAAATATAAAAGGAAATCAAAAAAAGATTAAAATGAAAGCACGCCCGGTGGGACTCGAACCCACAATCGCCTGATTAGAAGTCAGACGCCTTATCCATTAGGCCACGGGCGCTTTTTAATTTCTTTAGCAACAACACTTTATTTTATTTAATTATTTGAAAATTTTGAAAATTAAGATTGTCAGTTAAGCTACGAAGTACCCAAAAATTCCCAAATAATAGTACTGTATACGCTTTATTTAAAAAGGAGAAGATGACGACGATGTTCCTGTCGACTCACTTCCCGGTGCCGGCTTCCAAAACTCCTGCCGCCATTTTCAGGTCCTCTACTTTCTCTGTAAGCGCAGCAACTCATAACGCTACTGTACAGGACAAACCCGCTTCCAAAAAACGTTCCACAAAGCGCCCCAAAAATCTCACCCCGACTCCTATCCTCACACCGCCATCTTCAGTTCCTCAGAAACAGGTCGATTTCTAGCTCTATAATTTCAATGAGTTAATACTGTTTGTTTCTCAGGTGATTTGTATTTAATTCAATTTTCTCAGAAATCGGGGTTTGTAAATTGTAATTGTGGGAATTTTATCAAGTTTTTTTTTATTACATATATTTCCCTATCATTCATTTTATGGGGTTTTCCGAGATTTTGAAGATTAGCTGTTTCTATTTTGGCATTTTATAAAAGGTTCTGGTTCCAATTGGGTATGGGACAGAAGAAATGGAAGCTGTGATAATGATCGATGTCTTGAGAAGAGCCGGTGCAAAAGTGACGGTGGCTTCGGTGGAGGAGAAATTGGAGGTCGAGGCGTCCGGAGGCACTATGCTTGTGGCAGACGAGTTTATCTCCGATTGTTCGGATCAAACTTTTGATCTCGTCGCTTTACCGGTTAGTTAGGCGTAAAAAATGTTTGTGCAAATATCACTATTACGAAAGAGAGGAGACCCTCAAAAAAAAAAAAATCGCGATGATCTAAGGATTGATGTTGAGTCTTTTTGTGATAAATTAATAATGGGCCATTTTGGCTGCAGTGTCTTAGACTCTTAGTATGGCAAATAGGTCCTTCAAGTTAGTTCGTTTTAAAGGAGACTTGGCCATGTTTTTTTCAAAAACAAGTGCTACTGATTTTGACCTAAAAGTGTACAAGGTAAACCCTTCTTGCGTATTTAGTCAGTTACCTGTTTTTGTTAAAGAAAAAAATCCATAGTGTTATAAGCGAAAGAAATGGGCGAAATGGACCAGTGAACTCATAATAGATGGCTAAAAACGTGTTTGTTTGAATTTTATTGGTTAGCAAGCCTTCTTGATTTCTGCAGGGTGTGTTATTTGCCAATACACTCACCGTTGTACTGAAACTGCATTTCATTACTTCCCCATTGTTGTGTAAATTGTTGTTCATTTGGTTTTTAAGGCTGATTTATTTGATGCAATCATTTTACGTAAACAGGGTGGAATGCCGGGGTCCGCGCGTTTAAGGCAAAGCCTAATCCTTCAGAATATCACGCAAAAGCAAGCCGAGGCTAATAGGTTGTATGCTGCAATTTGTGCTGCCCCTGCAGTTACACTTTTGCCGTGGGGCCTAGTTAAAAGAAAAAAGGTAGAAAAAAACCCTGTTTGGTTTGATTAATATTTACTAATTTACAGTGGGGGAGATTTACTAATTTGGTCATAGTTTGTTCTTTTAGACGACTTGCCACCCGGCATTCATGGACAAGCTTCCGAGTTTCTGGGCTGTCAAGACAAATTTACAAGTCTCGGGACAGCTCACAACTAGTCGGGGGCCTGGGACATCTTTTCAGTTTTCGGTGTCTCTGGTGGAACAGCTCTATGGCGAGTCCGTGGCCAAAGGAATTTGTGAGTCGATGGTAAGAAAACGAGAATTGCATGAGCAGCACCCAGCACCCTTGGGTTTAAGAAAAAAAACTGCCCCCAACTTTGAAATTAACAAATTACGCCCTTGAGGTTATAATGTTCATTTGAAAAGCTGCCCGAGCTGTTAGCTTACGTAAATTGTTGACGTCTCATGTTGCCAAACAATTTGGTATCACCTTCACATCCTCGCCCTCTTGAAACATCATAGTAAAACCTAGCTATTTGTCTTGCATTTTGAATTTACATCCCTCAGTTTTTATATATTATTACTCCTACAACCAATTGAATAGGTAGCAGATGAAACATTTGGGCTGTTTGTGATATTTATAAAAGTTGAGGGCATAACTGTAATATATTTGATTGCAGAAGCAACTCTGTCGCAGGTGTGGCAAAATGTAAGCAGCGTGATCAAACCCAATGGTGGTTTTTGTTATTTTCAAAAGTCAGTTGTTTAAAAAAAAATAATACAAGTATACAACAAACCTCAGGGGCATTTTTTTTTAATTATCTATATTTTTATTTATTTTGAGGAAAGAGATGAAAACACTCAGCCAAGTGAATGAAGGAGATAATAAAATGTGTGTTTGTGAAATGTAGTAAGAGTAAAGTGGGAGGTTATATTTTTTAGTTCAATTAGTAAGAGAGAATTCTTGAGTAAATTTTAAAACGAGATATTTTAAGTATTTATTGTTTTAATAATACTGTAATTGCTTTAAAACTACATATACTGCATGTTTTTTTCCCTCTTTCGTGTATTCAACCATGCAATTTGCATTAATTGGTTTATATTATTTGCTAATTTTTTCTCATTTATGCAGCTATTAAATCTAGGTGATGACATTTCTAGGAAGAAAGAATTTGATGAAGTTTCATGGTTGCTTGATCATGCCCCACAGGTAATTAATTTCATTCTTTTTAATGAGCATACATAGTATTCATTTAACCGTTGCTTAGATCACTCAAGTTATGTCCCACATTTCTTTCTACTAATCATCATAATTCAGCTATCATAATCCCGCCCTTGCCTAACTATCCGGATAATTGAAAAAAAAATGCTCCTGGCAAAATGTTACACAGATTCTTATTCCAGTTGCCAATGGTTGTGAAGAAATAGAAGTGGTGACCACTGTAGATATTCTAAGACGGGCAAAAGCAAATGTTGTAATTGCTTCCGTGGGGAAATCAGTCAAGATTTTGGGATCAAGTGGCACGAAAATAATTGCAGACAAAATTATTAGCGATGCTGCTGATTCGGTGTATGATCTAATTATCCTGCCTGTAAGTGCCATCAAACATGCCTTACCCTTATTTAATTTCTTGTAAAAACTTTAAATTCCAGTAAACAAGTTGATCATGTTTTGATAACTGGATGTTTAGTAAATGGAAATTGGGAGGTGTGATTTTTTCTCGTTTATTACAGGGGGGGAAGTTGGGGGCTGAGAGGCTGCACAAGTCACGGGTTCTGAAGAAGCTGCTCAAAGAACAACAGTCGTCCGGGAGGTTCATTGGTGCAATATGTTCTTCACCCGTAACCCTTCACAAGCAAGGGTTGCTGAAGGTAGTACTCGGTCAACTCATTTATTTATCAGGGGCAGTAATGAAAAATTCCTATCGATATACAACAATCTGAACTACTAATCCTTAAAATAAGCACTTGCTCTGATTGAAAACAGGATAAACGAGCAACAGCTCATCCTTCGGTCATAAGCATGCTCGATGGGGCAGTGAGCGAGGCCCGAGTAGTTATCGACGGGAAACTGATCACTGGCAAGGGACTTTCGACTTCGACAGATTTCGCACTTGCTATCGTAAGCAAGCTTTTTGGTCAAGCAAGAGCGAGGAGTGTGGCCGAGGGTCTTGTTTTCGAGTACCCTCGATCATGATCATAGTAACACTAGTTCAATTTTGTATAGCCATAGAAATTAGGCCTGGTTGAACGTTTGGTTCTGTTTCTATACAAGTTGTAGGCATTGAAATTTGACATTCTAATAGTTTTGGGGTAGAACAGCAATTTTCCGAAAGATGGGGGGCCTAAAAAGAAAAAAAGAAAAGCTCGAGAATATTCGCGTACCTAATATACAAGGCGGCACACCACGGTACAGCTGTCGCCACGTAGGACAACTCGGGCCCACTTACTCTGTAAACTTACTCGGCCAGCTCGTCCCCTGCGTATTAAGAAAGAAGAACCTCATTTTCATATATATTCCATATCCCACTATTCCCGCTGCTTGACCTAAATAATTCATATTTCCTTCTCCCCTCATGTCGGGATCGGAACCGCGTCTCCGCCGCGGAGGAGGCCCTCCGCCTCTGTACAAGCAGCACTCGTGGTCGCCGGACATACTCCGCGACGAGGCGTGGACGAATCGCCGGAGAAACCACCGCCTGCGGCGCGGCCGCAGCGTCACCGACGACGACTTCGAAGAGCTCCGCGCCTGCTTCGAATTGGGGTTCAGCTTCGACTCGCCCGATTTGGATCCGAAGCTGTCTTCTACTTTCCCGGCGCTGGAAATCTACCAAGCCGTGAACCGGCCGCATAGCTTGTCCAGATCTTCGTCATCGAATTTTTCCGATTCGGATACGGCGGCGAATTCCGTCGGCAGTCCGAGGTCTATTGTCGATCCAGGTAAGATCAGTCAGATCGAGATTAATTATTCACTATTTAATTTTCTACCTTTTTTAAAAACGAATTAAATGTTTTCATTGTTGAATCACAATTAAATACTTTACTAAAACTAATTCGGAATTTAAATTTGAAAGGTGAAGATCCAGCCATCGCGAAGACGAGATTGAAGCAGTGGGCGCAGGTGGTGGCGTGTTCGGTGCGTCGATCTTCGCCGAATTTGTTGTGATTCGACCTATGATTTGAGAAACATAAGAAAACAAGAAGAAAAAAATAGAAAAATGTGAACATCCAATTTTGTATATTTTCATTTTTCATTTTTTTTCTTCCTAATTTGACCGTTTGTGGTTTATTTTTTATTGATTGATTATTGGTTAGAGATGTTAGAACTTTTTGCCCTAATTGTTGGGGTTTGTAATTACATTTATCTTTCTTATTTGTTTTTTAGACTTCATAACTATTGATGAAACATTGCACCATAAACAAGTTTGGATTTTATTCATTTGAATTCGACTAAATGTCAAAATATATCAAAGTTTTCATTTTGTCCAAACCTTCAATTTTAAAATCCTTGTTTATTTCATTATATTTTAAAATATGTATACCTTTAATAAATGTTAAATTGGCCTATCAATTATTTTATACAATTGGAGTAATTTTCTTTTATTTATTATGTCGAGCTGCTGCATTTTCCTATTGGTTTTGACCGTATTGAATTCATGGAGTAAAGTTATGAGAAGCTGCGCCGCAATAAGACCATTAATAAAATTTTGTGTTTTCAAACTTTAAAAGCGTGTCTCAAAATTTAATGAAATCACGGGAATAGATTATTGCCCAATTGACCTACAATATTAAATAAAAAAGAACGTTACAAACTTACAAACCATGAAAATATACAAGAATATGTTAATCAAATGAGTTCATAAAAATAAAAATAAAAAGACAAACGTGCCAATTTCTAAAAATGATTTTAGAACTTAACAATCAATTCATCAAAATTAGAAAAAAAGTGCCCAATGATACTACCAAGAGTTGTTAATCGGTTCAATCAATTTTGACCCCATCTTATGTGTGGTTATATATTGATCTATCTGATTTGGTTATATCAAGGATTAGTAGTTAATAATGTCACTAACCCTTACAAATGTTTGATAATTTGAATCAATAATTAATGTTGAAATCGGTTGCGGGTGATTAATGTTGAAATCGAATTGAAGGCGTGGGCATGTGACTCACGCTTAGCGCACAAAAACGAAAAATGTTACCCGAATCACGGGAGGAATTTACATCATAAAACACATTGTGATAAGAATGATTTTCTAAACTTGTATTTTTCATACAAATTAAAAGTGAGATAACTTATCGGCAACTTATCAACTTCTTTCTTGATTCCAATGTCATTCATTATTTGACTTATATATTTTGTTGTTGATGTATTTGATTGAAGTGTATATTATCCGTTATGGGATAAACGAAAATTCTATTATTTTAAACTTAATTATAATTCGATTATGTTATATTATGTAAAATTAGTTCAATTCAATTAAATTCAATATGATTCAAAATATTAAAAAATAAAATAATTAAAATTAATGAATTTAGTTAATATATAATATTAAGGTAAACAATTTAGTTAATAAACTACTACTATAATATTATTCATAATTTTTTAATTTTATTTTAAAATGTATAAAAATTAGTATTATTCTATTATTATAAAACTTAAGTTCAATTGAAATTGAAACACAACCAAAATTTAATTCGATATTTCAAATGAATTTATAATAAATAAATTCCACATCTTCCCATGATTTATTGCATCTTTGCATGTTGCACCTAATTTCACGAAATAAATGATTTTCTTAAATATTTTTTTCATTATTTCGGCATGATTAAATTTTTTTTCATTATTTCGGTATGAAATAAATGAATTTATAATAACTATTTAATGTTAACTGAATTTTTTATACATCACATACTATATTCTTTTATTTTTTTCATCGATTACATACAAAAAAGTTTAATTGAAAAACTAAACGAGGCGTTCGAGTAAATGACAATTATCCCTGAATTGTTTAATGCACCTTGTAAAGAACATCATATATATACACTTAAACAGCAACCTACCCTTTTCAATCCACCCTCCATAGTCCATACTCCCTAAATTCTCTTTCTCCGTTTTTCTCTCTCCTCATTTTGTGGGAATTTGATTCTCATTTTTTCTTTCTCGCTCCGAATGCGTGAAAATCCCGCTTGGGTTTGGCCGTCTTCGATTGATCGTCACGCACTGAAAAATATCTCGATCGAATCGGATACCTTGTTTTGATTGATGCGCTGTCGTTTCGTCGCCTGAATGGAATCGATCTGGACGGACAATGCCGTCCCCAGCGTCTCGCATTTCGTCGCCGCGCTCTACTTCGCCTTCGCCTTCGTAGCTGCTAGGTTCATCCTCGACAAATTCATCTTCCGCGTAAGTTTTTTGTTGTTGTTTTCTTCATGTTTTTCCGAACGTTTTTACTTGAAATTGGATGATGTACGGTGACGTTCGAAATGCGTTTAGGGGATGCACATTTTGATTTATATTTTAATTTGATGTTTCTAGAATCGAGCTGTAGTTGGTGAGTTTATATTGATGAATCTAATGATTGGAGTGATTATACATAATATTGCAAAAGGTGATGGAACGATGAGCTGGATTTTTATGATCGAATAGTTTCTGTCTTAGTTGAGCAATGATTGTGAGCTTCTGAAATTAAAATTGAACGAAAAATAATTAGCTACTCGGTTGGTAAGTTATTTAGCCGATCGTATTGGTTTTGCTGAAGCTGTGTATGCTTTGTCCTATTAAAACTTATTTGTTCAAGCAAGTTAAGCAATCATTTTTGGCTATTGAGATTGTGGAAAATTGCATGTGTCGAATCACATATTATTGGTGGTGAATGGTGTTAGTCAACAATCGGGGTATCTCTTGGTATTGAATTGAAATTTTGAATATCGTTGATGAAATATGCTGAATCTCTGTGCTTACTTCCGCCTACATGCTCCATGTTTTGATTAACAATAGGTAGTAAATAGCTAGTAGCAATTAGGTGATATTTCATATTGTATTTAAATAATTGGTTGCTTGAGGGCCTGCTGTAGACATGGGCAGATTTAGGGCGGGACTCGGCTGAGCTCAGCCCACGAGCTGTATTTTATTTAAAAAATAATAAAGTCCATCTGTCCATAATCGACATGTACGTGTATTATGGTATCTTGCTATCCACTAAATCATTCAATAGCTTGTAATGAACAAAGAGTGGTGGATTGGAGGTTATAGGTGAAAAAACATTATAATAGGGGTGCTTTGATGAAGTTAATAAGTTTGTTAAAATGTTGTAACCATGATTGATTGGGTTATATTCACTCTGTCTTCACTGATTAAGTATCCAGTGCTGCCAGTTTGTTGGATTCACTATGCAGAGATAAATGTTCAGGTTTATATATGAAATAATCTAAAAAAAAAATCATTTCTCACAATGATTTCTTCTATGCCAGAGTCTAGCAACCTGGTTGTTGAGAAGAGGCAACACTAAGCTGAAACTAAATGAGGAGACGAGGTCTAAAATAGTGAAGTGCTCAGAGTCCATGTGGAAGTTCACATACTATGGTGCTGTCGAGTTCTGTACTTTGGCAGCTATTTACCAGGAACCATGGTTCACTGATATAAAGGAGTACTTTACAGGATGGCCTGATCAAGAATTGAAGTAAGATTTATATCTGTAGATGCTCCATCTCCTAGCAATAATCATGTAATATTCTTGTGCGTTAATTGAGTGACGACAGATTATTGTCTATTGATCAATCAACCTCAATTCTTATCATATGGTTATGTGCATTTTGATGTTTAGCATATGGTACATATGCAATTCCCTTGTCTAAATTTGTCTTTGTATTGTGCAGTTGGTCATCTTGTTTCACATTTAGGATAGTTATATTGGCCACATATGATGAAACAATTCCTCCCTTATGGTAGTGAATTTCTTATTAATTGATTATGGGCATCTAGGCTAAAATAACAAAATGTACTATTTGTAAGATATTAAGCTATTTGTCTTTCCATCCTCTGTGATTTTTTTCAATCCATTTTAGGTATCAATTTATCATCTTACGACCATCTAATGTTTACGATTTTATATTGCATACCTAAAAAAACTTGCATTAAGTACTCAACTGATTCTACCTACTCTTCACTTGATTATAAATGAAAAAAAACGTGCCGCACATAAGCGTAATCAGGTGAGAACAAGAGTGCCATTGACACAGCAGGAGAATAATCATTTGAGGATTAAGTATAACCCGGTGAGGATCAAGGGGTATTTCGGTCAGAACTTAGGGTTGTCTTATGATTTGGAATATTTGAGGCAATAATTATTTTGTAGGAGTGGACTAAATGGCAGTTTGCCACTTTAATTAGTTTGAAAGATTGCTTATGGTGCAATTTGTCCTAATTTGATGGATGCTACAGTGACTATGCGCAAAATCTCACTCTTCTGGCTTAATTAGTTTAGTGCAAATTTTTTGATATTTATATGAACCTCACCATTTTGTATGCGTTGTTACACAGTATATGTTTGTGGGTGTGATGTAACTAATGGGTTGATTGTTTTCAGGCTTCCCGTTAAACTTGTGTACATGTGTGAATGTGGTTTTTACACTTATAGCATTGTTGCTCTGCTTTTGTGGGAGACGCGAAGGAAGGATTTCGCTGTGATGATGTCTCATCATATCATCACTGTGTTCCTGATTGCTTTTTCATACATGACAAGGTATCGTCCTTTTGTTTCATCCACTTATTGTTTATCATCTAATTTGAGATGGATCTTACAACATGTTTTTCGGTTGATTTGTGAAGAAAGTGTACCAAATGAATAGCAGAACTCCTTGAAAACATGGTTTATGAATGTACTGTTCTTCAAATATTTTTTATTGAATTAGTTGTCGGAATGTTAAGTCATCACTTGTTATCCAATATTCCAATTTTTATAATGTCTTTACTCTGATTTATAGATATCTAAGAATTGAACATGCTTATATTTAGTAAGGTGGTGAATATAATCGAACATATTGTTCAATTTATACATATTAAGTTTTCCAGCCATCTCAAAAGTATGTTTTCTGTAAATATATTATAGAGGAGAACAATTGGTGCTGATTCTTGTGCATATAGTCCTAACTGTTCTTAAACATGTGGCTGTATCAATGTTGTCACACATTGAGTGTCTATCTGTCATTCTGTCATATATATATTATATCCTGTGTTACACTGTTATGTAGTCAAAAGGCAAAAACAACCTCAATCTTCACATCAACTAACTAATGTGGTTACGCATAATACACACACACATACAATATCTATACATACTCTGTACTAAAGATAAGTTGCTGATGGAGTCTTCTGGTATGAAATTCTCGCATAGGTTCTTCCGGGTAGGGACAGTAATTCTTGCACTCCATGATGCTAGTGATGTTTTCCTTGAAGCCGCTAAGGTCTTCAAGTACTCGGGTAGCGAGCTTGGAGCCAGCGTGTGCTTTGGCTTGTTTGCAGTCTCATGGGTTATACTAAGGCTTATATTCTTTCCATTCTGGGTCATAAGGTCTACAAGGTTGGTTGTTTTTTACAATTCATTCATTCTCAATTGAATGTGTTTAGATTTACAATTGGCCTCTTTATTTTATTCTAATAACATATTTTTCTTTCTCAGCTACTACTTATGTGAAGTATTGGTCCTGTCAAAGCCGTACTCTGCGACTTTGTACTATTTCTTCAATACGCTGTTGTTGACGCTGCTTGTTTTTCACATTTATTGGTGGATACTCATATGTTCAATGATTACAAGACAGCTGAAGAATAGAGGGCAAGTTGGAGAAGATATACGATCAGGTTTGCAGCTATCTTGCTTAAAGATATATGGATGATTACTAAAGTATCCGATTTTGACCGAATATGAAAATGGTTATCAGTTAACTTTTGAAATAACAAAAATACCCCTGAGGGTTGATTCGGTGTGTTTACATTTATATAAACTTGGAGGTTTTCTGAAAATGCTTTCTAATTATGAATTGTTTTTCATGTAATTTTGGAAAATGCCTTTTTTTGTAAGTATATCAAACCTCAGGGATACACAATTTTGGTATTCAAACCCTTCTCTTCTGTAATCTTCTAACTGAATAAAAAAACACGAAACCATCAGACAAATTCTAGTTGAGTTTAATTCATCTGATGCGGGTAATATGTTGAATTGTGAGTCTGTGACACAAGTAATGATTGATTTTGTAATAAAAATCCTTTTTCTGAGATGTTTTAACTATAATATAAAAGATCAAGTTCTTAACCTTTATTTTCCTTAAGTAATAAAATTTTCACCCAATTTGTTGTTACTAATACTTTGTTTTCTTGACAACAGATTCCGATGATGATGACGACTAGCTGGAAGCCATGCTTCTCTATGAGAAGTTAGCTTGCTCGAGGGGAAATAGGTGATTTGTTTTTTGGATGTTGTAAAAGGAGAAAATAGGATCTTCTAGCATAAAACAGAAAGTGTGTCCATTTTTGCATTGTTGGGGTGTACGAACTTCCAGGTTCTTGTATAGAGTTTTTCTAGCCATAGGCATTGGCCTGCCTCCACGCTCTATCGAAATGAATGGTCTTTCTATCCAGATTTCTATCAAAATGAATTGTGTTTCTATCCAGATTTTATTTTTGTTATCAACATAATTTTTTACCATTATGACTAAAATAGACATCCGTTCCATATCTATATATCCACGTGCCACCTCATCACTGGCACTGAGTCCACCTTGATCACCGGCGAGAAATCCATCCCCTTCTGACAGAGAAGTTGAGGATTTGCTCGGTTCAAATGTCAAAAGTTGTGATTTTTTGTGATAACAGGAGAGATTGCTATTTACTACTATTAACAAAATAAAAAAACGCAACTATCTTTCAATTTTCAAATGACATTCATATTCTGATATTCAGCACATAACTTATCAGTCAAGAGTAAAAAAAATATCATAGTACAATAAACCAAATGTTAAGCCGTGGCCATTTCTTCTCTCATTACAACGTATCTCGTGCGGCGATACGACATGCCACAGCATCCGACACCGAAGATATCCCTAATTCCACCGCCGGTATCTTGTAATGCTTGAGCATGCAAAAACACATCATTAGTTACAGTTCCTAGTTACCACACAAAAAATATAATCATTCCTTCACAATCAGGGACACCTACTTCAGCTATTAAATGATTTTTCATATGAGGATGCAATTTGTAAATAGAAATGAATATTTAAGGGCATTCGAAAAAACTGTAAAGAAAAACACCTTCTGTATCTGGGCTCGGTTAGCCCGCCCTTCCAATTCCTCCAAACCGATTTCTGTCCCCTTGATTACTCCTTTTATAAACATCATCTGTTAAATAACAATGGCAGTTATTTGCTATCTTTCCTTTCAATACATAATTCATGAAATGGAACGGTCTTACCTCATCAGTCGAAGCACCAAAACGTGCCACAAGGACGTATCTTGTGCTGTCAGATATCCCACACCTTTTTAAGGATTCCGAGATCTGTTTTTATTTTATTTTAAATTACGAAGCTATAATATTATGTACAAAGTTTAAAGCACTATGGGTTGATGCGAAGTCTTTCTTACTCACATGTTTAGAACCTGAGTAATTGTATACGAGTTCAGAGTGAAGACTGCGTGTAGTCAATGACTCGCGCGATTTAGCCACAAGCGTCTTATGTGCAGCAGCAAGAACAGGGAAAACATCCGGTATCTGTCTCAATTGCAAAGAATAAAAGTATCATCAATACACCAGAAAAAAAAACCTCTACATCCCAAAATTACAAAATCACTGGTATACCCTCATTCGAAGTACTCCGTATTATTTATTCCCCAGAGTAATTTTGACGATATTGAATCATTGAGCTTATAAACAATCAACAAGGGCAACTTCGGCAATTATTTTGTGACAAGGAAACGAAAGGATAAAAACAACAATTATATATGTTGGGAAGCACATGGTTCTTAGTTCTTACGAGTAAAGCATTTAGAAAAGCAACTTCAGGTTCCAGAGTTCCTGCTTGCATCAGATTCAGAAGCTCTCTGCATTTAAATAGCAAGCGATTTGAATAGTGCAATGTGCTCGTCTATATCGACAAACAAGTAATCCCGATTTCCCGCTATACGACACGCGGGGTAACCGGAACACGATCAGAATACAGCCCCAATCATTTCTACATTTTGTCATCTTAACAATTCCTTAATCCGGCATTTTATATCTCGTTTCACAGTCTTGTTAAATCAATACAAACTGCAGTATTCCCAAAAGCTGTACAGTAAGAGAAAACGCAATTAGCAATAAATGGAGAAAATCGTGGTGACGTCAGCGAAGAGAGCAAGACAGAGAGTGACGCCACCGACCTCGAATGCCTTCATTTCTGCATTCACCCGAAAATTATACTGTAAATATATACCAAACTAATTATAGATAAAATAAAATAAAATGATGAAGACATCCAAAAATTACATGATTAATATTAATAATAAACAAATACTGTACGACCGATTGAGATTAGGGCAAATAAGTTTCGAGCTTCTTGCAGCCGAGTTCGCTGTGCAGAGTTTGTGGGAAATAAAACTCAAAAAAGCAGGGACAAAATAGTAATTTCCAACAGTACACTGTAAAATAAAAATAATATTCGCGCCAGGTAGGGATCGAACCTACGACTTTCTGCTTAGGAAACAGACGCTCTATCCGCTGAGCTACAGGCGCTACTTGGTAAAACATATCTATTTATTGATTAAATTCACATAATTATGTGTTGGGTACGGAAACTAAATAAATTTTGAACATTAGCTAATCTATACATTATATTAATCTACATCAGTGATACTGATAAAATTCGACACTTCCATTGTATATGGCCAAAATACCTTAATACCATACCTATCACATACAAAAAACATGTAGATAGGAATACTTCACTTGAAAAAACTGTAATTCAAATATTTTTTTACTGCCTAAGCTTAAGATTACCTTAATACCCTTCGCGGCTCAAACACAACAAAGATTCACAAAACTGATCCTCGCGAATGAAAGAAAACCAAAAATACAGCGAATGAATAAAACCAAAAACAGTCGTCGTACGTATGAACAAGCCACATCTTGGTTTTCACCAGGGCTCACTCGCCATCTGCGTAAACAGGTCCTCCTTACGATTCTTCAAAAGCTCACCAATATCGTCGTCAAGCTTCATCTTCAACCTCTCAACAGCCGCAAGTCTCACCTTGAGTCCTGTAATTAATTCCACCGCTTCATTTCTCTCATTTTTCTTCGACTCAAGTTTCTCTTCCAACTTCTGAGAAAGGCTCGACAGCTTATTTATACGGGCCCGCAAGAACCCGACCACCATACCTAATTCCTCGAAAGCCTTTAAGGTTTTATCGTACCTCTCCAACTCATCAAGGCCCATGCTGAGCTTAGCAGCCTGAATAGCATCAGATATGGTGATCGTCTCGGAGATCACTCCGGAAGCTAAGTTACCATTAAGCCCCTTCACGAGATTCTCGTGAAGGAATCTCTTCTGACTACAGCAAAGCTGGTAGTACTTCTGCCTTAGATGGGTCGAGATCTCAGAATGGAGGATCGTACCGTTGACTTGGATCTTGAAGTCTTCGAAGGTTTTCACGTCTTTGAAATCGAGAGGAGATTCGGGGAAGCTAGGGGCATGCGAGGTTGTTTCTGGCACGAATTGCTCGTCGCTGTCGGAGCTATTATCGAGTATTATTATTTTTCTCTTCTTTGGTTTGTGATTTGGTTCGGACGGCTTTCGAGACTGCAACGGAGTTATATCTAAAACTACTCCATTTCCCTTCGGCAGCTCTTCATGATCTTCATCCAATTCAACTAAAATAAAAATAAAAATTGTATACCTCAGGTTTTGCTCGTAAAAATAATAATCACAATAACAAATAAAGGGTAAGTTTCGGAATTTACCCAAACATAAGAATGAGATGAAAGATTCGAAATCATATATATATATATATATATATATATATATATATATATATATATATATATATATATATATATATACCTGTCTCGATGGGGTCGTCATGGAGATTAATAAGGCTCCTGGCTGCAGTGACTTCTGGTAGTAAGCTGGCATTATAGTCTTCTGCGAATGGGCACGTACTGGCTACTTCAGTCAACGCGCTTTCTCTCACAATGTGTACCTTAAGAAAATGAAATCGTAGGCAAAAAAAAACTTGTAAAAATCAAATTTGCATAATTTGATCACTTCTATGTTTCTTTTCTACTTTCAGTTTGATAGACTCTGTACAGAACACCTTTACAACTTACTCAACAAAACACACGATAAATAGCAACATCTATAAGAATTATTTCTTCTCACAACTACACAAACTCAACAAATTGAAACAAAATAAGAGGGCAAAAGGTACAGTGATGAGAGTCATTACCTTAAACTTGCACGGTTCAATAAGTTGAAAAACACAGACGTCTCCCTCGGCCAATTTGTGTGAAATGGAGAAACCCCTCCACCCAGCACTAAGCCCACGTTTCTCTGCCAAATAATTTGTCTTGTGCTCGTATTCTTCATTCTCAACCACCAAAATTACCGTCTCATCATGCTCCGGCAGATGCTCATCACAGAATTTCTTCGGTAGACCCTACGATTAAAAAGTATTCAAAACAATTTTTTCGTTGTTCATTAGAAAAAGGAAAAAGAAAGAAACCCACCAGCCAGAATCCTAGAGTAACGTGTGATCTAAGCATATTCTTTACGAAACTAGGGGAATTTAGTGGCAGATTATCTTTGATTTCTTGTGCTCGATCCATAGCGGAAGAGAGCGATGCGTCATTACAACTGTGAAGATCATTAGTTGATCTCTCCTTGGGTTGACAACTGTTAAAAAAATTAACTCAAATGCAAGTTATAAAGAAGAAACACTTCTATGCTCACTTTTCGACCTTTTGTATTCACAAGAATTTAGAGATCATCACACTAACCAGATGACGCGCTTATCAACAAACCCTTCCTGCATGATCAAACCGCAATTCAAAAGTGAACAAAATATGCAAAAGTAAAAAATACACGAAATTTCACTACACCACATATATAACAAACAAACAGGTAATTTTTTTTTATAGGAAACATACATTCTCTATGTCATACTGTACAACTTAATTTTGGTCGTCACAAATAAAACTCTTCACCCTCACAATATAAACTTATTAACACTCGGTGTCATTACTTTTCCAACAACCCTAAAATTCTCCACCTATATTTTTTTTTGCGAAGGAAGTCGTACTTATACAACAAACATAGGTACGAGCCATCTCTATGTTGATATAATAGAGTAGAAAATAGTCCGTTTCTAGCAAAAACCGAAATATAATTGCCCCGAAAAGCATTTTGCCTAATGGAACAACTAAGACACATTAAAACTAGAACTACATCAAAGCAAAGCTCGTGCCCAATCGCCCGCCTAGACCCACCCAACTGCCGACTGCCCTAGATCGCGCCGCCTAGGGTGAAATCGGGACGGCGGTTAGTGTCTATTCCATTTTTTCGAACACTGACCACCACCCTTAACTTCACCTTCACGAAAATAACATGCTATAGTTTGAAAGATGAGATTTAACAAACATAAACAAAAAATGTATGATACTTACATCGCTATCGTCCTCAAAAAATTCCTCCATCATATTTCCTATAAGAATCTATATCTAGGGTTTTGATTAAAAAAAAAATATATACAATTGCACAACTTAGATAATATTTAAAAATTATGATTCTTACATTATTCAATTAAAAAATAAATTAATTAATGTTATTAGACAAAAATATTGTTCACGAAAATTAAATGATTAAACAATTAATATTGAAACAATCTAATTTATTTTGAAAAAATTAATACTGTATATTTCTTGCCGAAGTACAGCTAATTAATAAGAATATTTTGAATGGTGAATTTCGAACAGATACGGAGATACCGTAGTACCTAAATAAGGACATTTTAGACATTTTATCTAGATATAAAGAAACTAACCTTAATTTTTTTGTTGTTGGTGGTTTTACTGTCGGAGAGATCCATTAACCTCTTCTTCACCAGCTCACTCTTAATCTTCCAAATCCTCTGCTTCAGCTGCTGCTGCAAAAAAAAAATCATACCACAAAATACGGAGTAATATTTTGAACGACATTTTCACAGCAGTTTTTAGAGAGAGAGAAACCTTAGTCTGGGTGGAAGCAGAAACAGGGCTTCGGTTAGGGTCCTTCTTCATCGGAGAGATCGCCCTACAACTTTTTACCTCTGCTTTTCTCTCTGTACTTTTTTTACTCAAATGAGTTGTAATTTGTAATTTTGATTTGAAGGGGATTACAGATAAAATGGTAAGAGTATTTCGATTTTTACTTTTTTTTTTAAAATTGTTTGATTTGACACGTTGCTGTACCTAATTTATTGTTTCAATAATTATCACCGCTAAACTCTTCGTATAAAACAACAACTTGAACGGTCTTTCGTTTTGGTTAAAAAGATATTCACTTTTTATTTAAAAATCTTTCAAAACAAATTATACTAGTACGGAGTATTATATTGTAATTATTAAAAGGGGAAAATGGCAATAAGGCCATTTTTCAACCTTTTTTCGGCAATAAGGCTTTCGAGAAATTACGCGTGCCAATTAGGCCGCCTAAAATGTGCAAAGACATCGTTGCCCTCGCATATATACACATTTGAACAAACGGTTTCAGCATTTATTTCATTTCCCGCACACGAAGCCCACGAAACCCCACGCCTTCTCTCTTTCTTTTCTCTCGGCTCCCGCTAGAACACACAGAAACCAAAAAAACCACCACGAAGAGAACCGCCGGGAAGAAAATCCTCTCGCTTTTCCTTCTCATCTCTGCTACCTGTTCGATTATCAGATGGCTCCGTCGAAGAAAACCGCCGCCGCGAAGAGAACCGCCGGGAAGAAATCGACTCCAACCGCCGCTGCTGCTGCTTCAGAAAACACTGAACGGAGGCTTGTTCAGTACACTCCGTCGAGTGAAGAGCAGGCGAGCCCTATCCCTCAGCCTGCCGCCGGCGAGAAGAAGGAGAGGAAGTAAGTATTTCTAACCCTAATTCAACCGATTTTCAATTTCAATCTGTTAATTTCCATTGCATGAATGAATTTTGTGTGTTTTGATGGAGGTTCGGTGTGATTATGTGTTCATCAGTGTTGATTGTGTGTGTTGGTGGCCGTTCAGTGTTAATATGTTCTGTTCAGTGTTAAATTTTCCTGTTCAGTGTTTGTTTATGCCTGCTCAGTGTTTATTTATGCCACCCAGTGCAATTGCATGGCCGCTCAGTGTTGATTGTGTGTGTTGGTGGCCGTTCAGTGTTAAATTGTTCTGTTCAGTGTTAAATTGTCCTGCTCAGTGTGAAATTATGCCTGCTCAGTGTCTCTGCATGCCACCCAGTGCCCTGTGTGTGCCACTCAGTGTTGATTGTGTGTGTTGGGTGTATGTTCAGTGTTAAAATGTTCTGTTCAGTGCCTCATCATGCCTGTTCAGTGCCTCTTCAGTGCCACTCAGTGCAATTACATGGCCACTCAGTGTTGTATACGCCTGTTCAGTGTTGTATATGCCCTGATCATTGCTTTGTACTCACATCGGTGTGTGTTTTTTTTGGTGTTCGTTCCAGGTCCTATAAACAGATGAGGTCCAACTTGCTGACCATCATCCGGACGATTGATGAGATCAAGGACAAGCTGAAGCCGGGGCACGACGAGTATCTGAAGATGACCCCCTTCTACCATCTCTTCAAGAGCATTAAGGATCAGAGGCTGACCATCCTCCACACCCGAAAGAGCGACGCTGCGATAGCTGCCGTGCTGGAGCAGATGGATGCCGGCGCTCGTACTATTAAGCTCGGCAGCAAAGATGTCAGGATCACTCCCGAGGATGTCGATCTTATATTTGGAATCGTAGGCGGGAGTAGGAAGCTCGATATCAGTTCGAGGTCCAAGTGCGATAACAAAAGATTCAGGGAGAGGATGTTCCCGGGGGAGAAGACGCTGAACCCGAAGCTGCTGAATGAAAAGCTCGATATGTTAGTGAAGCGTCGGAGTCGCAAGCCTCAGGCTCTTGCTGATGTAGCTCGGCTCCTCTCTTTGATAGTGATCGGCACTGTCTTCTTCTCCACTTCCTCCGTCACGATCCAATGGAAGTGGTTGGATTATGTTGTGGATCTGGAGTCGATGCAGAGCTACAACTGGGGCGAGGCGATTCTCAAGGCCCTTTGCGACTCGGCAGCTGCGAACAGGGGCAACCCGCAGAATACACAAGGCTGCACGATACTGCTTCTGGTATGTGCTTCTACTTGCTGTTCTTCACAATCGTCTTGCCGTCTTTTTTATTTTTTCATTCCTTGATATTTACCTCGGGTTTTTTTGTTTGGTTTTTGTGCAGTTCTGGCTTTGTGAGCACACAAAGCTGGCAAAAAGGCTGGAGAACGAGCACCTCCCCCGGGTCCTGAACTGGCATCTCAATGACCTTTCGAATGTGACCAAGGAGACCCTGGCGGGTCTCGCGGACGAGGCGGTAAATATCTTCTCTCTTTCTTCTGCTTCTTCTTTTAATTCTGTTTTTGTTTTATGATTCAGTGTCCGTCGACAGTGTTTATTGAGGTTCAGTGTTTATTGCTTGCTGTTCAGTGTGAAATATTGAGGTTCAGTGTGAAATATTGAGGTTCAGTGTTTATTGCTTGTTGTTCAGTGTGATATTCAAGCACACAGTGCCTGTGGGTGGACAGTGTGAATGATGTTCTGGTTCAGTGCTTTTTTATGCTGTTCAGTGTCAAAGTAGGATAACTGCGATGTTCAGTGCTTATTAATGCTGTTCAGTGTCACTCACTTGAGGGGGTGATGATGTTTTTTTGAGTTCTAACGCGTGATGTCCGTGTCTGACAGGTGGATGCTCGTCTTCTGAAACACGGAAAGACGGTGGCGGAGATCCACGCGTACAAGGGCTACCTTTCCTACAAAGCAATCGTGAACACTCCGCGTGCGGCGGAGAGCGAGGACGAAGGGCGGTCTGATGACGATGATGATGACGATGACGAGCATCCGGGCTCTGATTCGTCGAGCCCTGAGGAGGAAGAGGAACAAAAAAGAAAAGGCCCCGGGGGCGGGCCTTCTGGAGACGAGCAGTCATCAGATGGGGGGGAAGACGACGACGACGACGACGACAGTTCTTCCGGGCGGCATCAGGAGATGGCCTGCATAGTCCCGGAGCCGGAGGACGAGGGTGGGCCTTCCGAACAGCAGCAGCCCGATGAGGAACGCCCCGCTGTTTCTGCTGCTGAAGCCGAGAGGTTGCTCAACAACCTCCTGTCGGAGAATCAAGATCTCTCCAGCGCTGTGAGGGATCTCCAATCCAAGCTCGATAGCACGACTTCTCGGCTGAACGAAGCGACAAGTGCTAATGTCGAGCTGGAAGGCGAAAACCAGCGTCTGAAGAGGAGGAGCTCCGAGGAGGAGGAGGAGCTGAAAAATCTGAGGGCCCGAGTGAAAGAGCTCGAGGAAGAATTGATTAAGAAGGCGAATGATCAGAATAATCCGGTGACCGAGGCGGGAGAGGCTCGAAGCTCCGGTGAGGAGGAGGAGGAAGTGCGGCTTCTGAGGGCTAGAGTGAAAGAGCTCGAGGACGAAGTGGATGTTTTGAAGAACGCGTTGGCTGACCTTCAGATGTCGTCGGTCATGAACGTCTACGAAAAAGTCCAGCTCGAGTCTCTGGAGGCGGACATGAAAGCGCAAGAACTTGTCCACAGATCCCAGATCGAGGCTCTGCAGAAAATTGTCAAGGAACGGGAAGATGAAGTCTTGAGTCTCCAGGCGGAGTTGTGCGTCTACGAGATTGACCGCAACAAGGACGATGAAGAAGAAGGGAGCCCGTTGAGACCGGAAGCTGAAAAGATAGAGCCTTCGAGCAAGGCGAAGACCAGGTCGATGGTGCGACGGGTCAAGGGCAGGAAAAGGAAGCCGGCCAACGGCGACGACGACGATTTTCAGTACGATCCCCCTGCCCCTGCCGCAAAGAAGAAGGCGATCAAGAAGGGTAAGAAGGTGGTGCAGGAGGCGAGCCAGAAACCGATCCGCAGTGATTACAGTGAGGATCATCTCAACTTCTTGATGAGCGTGAACAAGAAATTTGATGTGAACTGCGGGTTGGAATTGGAGCCGGAAATCCTCGACAAAATCATCCTCCACAACAGCGACCCGAAAACGTGAGTGAAGCTTCTTTTATTTTCCTTCTTTCACATTCTGTCTTTCCCTTCTTTCTTTCTTTCTTTCGTTTTTTTTTTTTTTGTGCGCTATGAATGTGTTTTTATTTTTATTTTTTTCCCTTTTTTTTTGACAATCAGGTGGACGATGAAGTTCTTTCCCCGTATAAACACGGTCGTGACGGTGGGTGACATTACCGACATGATGAAGTGCACCTTCATCAGCAATCATGTGGTCGACGCCTTTGCTGAGTCGCTGCATCGAGACCACAACAAGAAGCTGGAGGCTCTGATACTCCCCGCGCACTGTTGGGTGAGTCTTTACTGCCCTTGACTGTTCAGTGTTTTTAATGGTTGTACAGTGTGTTGGTGTCTGTTCAGTGTTTTTATGTGCTGTTCAGTGTCATTGCTGTTGATCAGTGCTTATGTGTGCTGCTCAGTGTTTCTAATGAGCTGCTCAGTGTGTGTGTTTTCTGTTCAGTGTTATTGAAGGTTGATCAGTGTTTATCATCAACATTCAGTGTTAATATGTGATGTTCAGTGTTATAATGCCCTGTTCAGTGCTCATTGAGTTCATCCTTTCTTAATAAAAAATCTGTTTTTTTTTTTTTCTTTCTCGCAGACTTCCATCGTCACGGGACGTCATGACAACCAGAAAATGTACCAAACAATCACAGATATGATCCCGTGCGTGCGAGAAGGGATTATAATGTTCCCGATTTTGTCTCCTGGGATGAAAAAGACTGCAACTCCCAACCATTTCACGCTGCTCGTCTGCGACTTCGTCAAAGAGAAATGGCTGTTCTACAACTCGATTCAACCCAGGGGGTCGAAATCGAAGGACCATTACATGGCGAACGCAGCGGAATTGGTACGTCTACTGTATTTTAGTCGATTTTTAAAAACGGTTCCCTTTCTAACGATAACTGACAAACTGTATTGTTTCGTACGTTTCAGAAAGAAAAGGTGGAGACCAACGTGGGACAAATGCTGGAGAAAGCGGGGAAGTGTGGTTTCCCGATACTTGGAATCGAGGCCGTGAAGCCTCTCCCACAGCAAGCCCCAACTCTGTAAGTATCTCAGTGTTGTGTTTTCTGAAAGATTCATTTTTATGCCTGTTCAGTGTTATTTTTATGCATTCAGTGTCAGTGTTTCTTTTTTTTTCCGTCTGACTCCTCCACGTCTGTCACTGTCCAGGAATGAATGTGCCTTGTACGTATGCTACTACATGGAGAAGATTCTGAAGAAAGAGCCCATTCCGGACAAGGTCAGGACGGAAGAGTTCCAAGAATTCAAGGGTCACGTGATACAAACCATCCTGACCATGAAGGAGAAGTAGTGATCTTTGGGGCTGTGCGCGTTTTTTGTTTAGTTCTGTTTGAAAAAAAAACCATGAAGTGTTTTTTCTGTAAATGTACGAACATGATTGTGTTTGGGTTTAGTTTCTGTAAAAACAAAAAATTGTGTTTTTTGTTCATATTTCTGGGCAGTTTTTAGTTGAACACAGTTGTGATGATATTGCTTGTTATTCAGTGTTAATTCTGTCTGTTCAGTGTTGGCAGTGTTTATTCTTCCAATTCAGTGCCATCAGTGTTAATCTTGTCCACTCAGTGTCAGCAACTAAGGCTTATTGAATTGAAACATTGAAAAACAAGCAAATGCAAAAATTACAAGATACAAGAACAAATTAAACACACTCCAAGACCATAACTGAACAAGAAACAAATCACATAATGTTAAAATCCCGTGTTTTTTTTGAGACGACAGTCAGTCAGTGTGTTTATGAGCCGAACAGTGCCTGTCACTGACAGTCAGTGTTTTTTCACCCCATTCAGTGTCACTGATCACAGAAATCATGTCGAAAAAACACAACGAAGATCCAAAATAAGAAAAAAAGCCTACTAACTAACTAACTAGGGTACAGGCTCCGTGCACGTTTTCTTGTTGTGATTGCCGACACGTCCGCACCTCCCGCACTTCATGGCTCTCGGGATGTGCTCACCCCTGGACGGAATCCTCTTCTTCTTAGGTCTTCCAGGGGGCCTCTTCGATGTTGGCGGCTCGATCATGACGTTCTCTGGCACGTTCGAAGGTTGATCAAACATGGAAACCGGCTGAAGCGGATCGGCATAAGACCTTGCGTAGCTCTCTGCGTGGTAAAACTTGTCCACGAACGACTCCATCGGCTTCCCGGACCGCAGAATGCACGCAGCTGCGTGGGAACACGGAACCCCTGTAATCTGCCACTGGCAGCAGGTGCACGTCTGATCAGCGATATTGACCACGACGGTCGGAAAGCACTGCACTTCGAAAACCGTTTCGGACGACCCCACAACCACCCATTTCCTGCCTTCGTTGATGGCTTCACCCAGCTTCTTCTCAACGGACGGGCAGAAAGCCGTGGTCCACTTCCTGCTCCTGGCCCCCCTGTCTGATTCAGTGTTAAACAAGGCCAGTCAGTGCTTGAACAAGGCCAACAGTGTTAAAAGAGTGCAATCAGTGTTTGAGATTGATAAACCCTCATCATACCGTGGAAAAAGGTCATCAGCTTCAGCCTGATTGTGTTGACCAACGCCGTGATCGGAAGATGCCGGGCTTCCATGATCCATTTGTTGAACGACTCCGCGGCGTTGGACGACATCTCGCCGTACCTCTTCCCCGAGAAGTACACGTTGGCCCAATTCTTTGGATCCATGTTCTCGAAAAACACTTTCGCTGTCTGGCCTCCCTCCTTCAACAGCTCGTCCATGCTCAGTTGGTAGGCTTCGACGGTGGTTGCGTACGCGCATTTCAGGAAACTCCACACCACGCCTTTTCGTAACATCTTGGTCGCCCATCTGCCTCTGAATTTGTCTTTCAGGTTCAGCTTCAAGTGATTGATGCAGTAGCCGTGCGGGGACCCTGGGAACACCCTGCTCATCGCCTCGAGCAGCCCGAGATTCCTGTCCGACACGAACGTAACGGTGCGAGAAGTAGGCAGGATGTGCTTCAGGTTGTCCAGAAACCACTTCCAGTTAGCATAGTTCTCGGAATCGACAACGGCGTAAGCCAGCGGGTACAACCCTGCATTCACGAGACACGAACAAAAAAAAAATAAAAAAACACTTCAGTCAGTGTGAATAGCACCCATTCAGTGTTGAAAATACATATTCAGTGCTGGAAGCAACAGGGGTCAGTTTCAGTGTGCATTTCAGACCATTCAGTGTTAAAAAGTTGGATTCAGTGTGCATTTCAAACCGTCAGTGTTCCACATACCTCCGTCGCCGTCCTTGCCCGTAGCAGCGAGCAAATGGCCCTTGAACCTCCCCTTCAGGAACGTGCCGTCCAGAAACAGCAAAGGGCGACAGTGGTTCATCCCGTCGATGCAAGCCTTCATCGAGATGAAGACCCTGCGAAACTTCCTGGACGCCTCGTTGAATTCGAGCAGCAGGTGCGACCCAGGGTTGGAGTCCGATATTGCCTGCAGGTGCTTGGTCAGTGCGGCAAAGGAATCTTTATCGTCGCCGTGAATCAGCTTCCTGGCCTTCTCGAGCGCATCCAGAGCGAGGCCAGGCGAGATCTCCAGGCCGTAGTGATGCTGGAAGTTTCTCACGACTTGGACCGGACGAGTCAGCGTGCTTTTCCGTACCTCCTCGACTATCAAACTGGAAACCAGGTCCGAGCAGACGCGCCTGTGCTTCAGGGATCGAAAGCACGCGCCGCAGCTGTGCTCGTTACTCAGCTGCTTGACGTAGAAGAAGCCGTTGCTTCGATCCATCACGGCGCACACGGACCAGTTGCATCCCGTGCTGCTTTTCTTCGAGCACACGGCAGAAACCTTTTCGGGTCTGTTCTTCACGTACTCGAAATCGAATCCCACTCCGACTGCCACCTTACAGAGCGCGTTTCGAAAGTCCGGGGCGCCTCCTTGGAACATCTGACCGACACCAGAAATCTCTTTGTCCCAGCCATCGGTCAACAGCACTTTAGAACTCGACGGACCAAACAGGCGGAACATATCCTCTGCTTCGAATCCCTCGTTGTTTTCTGCTCCAGTCGCACTGACAGCGCTGCTGTTGGACACCGTCGAGAACACAGAACTAGAGGTGCGGTCTTCAGTCGCGACGGAAATGTCGATGCTCACCCGAGGCAGCTTGTGAAGCGCAGCTAGGGATACCATGTTCGACATGTCCGCATCGGTTGAGAGCACACAGTTTGGGAAATCGGGTACAGAGTAATGCATGCCGTACGCGACGTCTCGGAGCTCAGGCCACTGAAGCTCGACTGTTTCCTTCAGCTGGTGAAGGGCGGCAGCACGGGAGGAATCGATTCTGGACAACAAATTCTCACCGCCGAATGCACAGAATGCGAAAACATCGGCCCCTGCTGCTGAAAAAAAAAAACACAAAAAAATAACGACTCACAGTCAGCGCACGATTTTTTTAAGGAATGCGTGAAACGAAAACACTGAACATTTAAAACAGTGTGATTCAATGTGTGTCATTGTCTGTTCAGTGCTAAAAAACGGTGTTCAGTGCTATTAAAGTGTGTTCAGTGCTGTTCAGTGCTATTGGAGTGTGTTCAGTGCCATAAAAGTGTGCTCAGTGTTTGTTTGATTGTGTGGTTCAGTGTGTGTTGCCTCAGACTAGACAGTGTTTTTAAGACCTGTTCAGTGTTACATGAATCACAGTCAAAGGAACAGTGCTTTTGAGGCATGTTCAGTGTCAAAGTCAGACTAGACAGTGTTGTGTTTTTTTTTTTTTTTTTTAACTCAAAGAGTCTTATTAAGCAAGCAGCAAGTAATTCAATCACGAGCAGTACAACGAAGACAAGTCGTCGTAAAAAATCACAGGAAACAGAAAAAACGACAAAAAAACAAGATTTAACAACAATAATAATGAGACGGAGGAAGTCTTGGGTCACGACGAGGGGGGTCCCTGACCGGGCGCACCATCGACTGACCATTTTGATCGAATACGCCAACCGAGAATCTTCTTCCTCCGGTCCAGGTAACCCTGATGTTCCAGCCTTCCTGCACTCCAAACTCTCGAACGAGGCGTTCCCAGTTGAATCCGTGGATGGCAGTTTGATTCCGATGAGTGGTGAGAGGGACGTGCCATTTCTGGTCCAGGGAGTCCGTCAGAACGATGAAATCCCCCATTTCTTCCTTGATCGGACGAACAAAGACAGCCGGGAGGGGAAACTTTTCTTTATGCCAACGGCCATTGAATCTTTGCTCGGTCCAGTGAGAACCATTCAAAGATTCAACCCCCCGACTTCTTGCCGTCTGCCCTGGCTCCCGATCCAGTGCGCCCGGTCGCCTAGGCATCATTGGTGGCCCCCGACGGAATCTTTGTTCGGGCGAGGGAGGAGGACTGTTATCGAAAAATTCTGCCTCGCTTGGTGTCGGTCCTGGCTCTCGATCGAGTGTTCCCCTTCTTCTCGGCATCGTTGCTGGCTGCTCAACCCCCGATCGAACAGAAACGAGATGAGGAAACCAGAGAAATGACGAGCTATTTATAACCGTAATCACCACACTAACAAGGCAGTAAATGCCTCAACCCTCAACTAACATGGCAGGCATTTATTCAAAGGGAGACAGGTCAATGCCTCAAAGGAAACAAAGTCAACACACACTGATTCCTGTGACACATTGCATTTCCAACGAGATAATAACAGGTACCATAGTATCCTAGGGATGGATTCAGTGTGCAACAAGGTGGGTACAGTGTGTAAGTCCAATTAGCCAAGCTCAATGAATGCACACTGTTATTATCTGACACTGAATGAATCAATTAAACACTGAACAAAGCCATCAAACACTGAATGACTCAAATCAACACTGAATCCATACCATATTCATTCTGACACTGAATGAATCAAACAAACACTGAATGAATCCACATGGTTGAATATGGATTCAGTGTGCAACAGGTGTCTACAGTGTGGAAGAGCAATTAGTCCGGCTCAATGCACACTGAATCAAGCAATTAGACACTGACTGAAAACAAGCTCAGTCAATCCACACAATGTGTTACAGGAATTAGACACTGACTGAGCCAATTTAGCACTGAATAGCAAGCTCAGTCAATCCACACAATGTGTTACAGGAATTAGACACTGACTGAACAAAATAAGCACTGAATGGCAAGCTCGATGCAGGAACACTGAATGCATGCACACTGAACACTGAGGGCATGGTGAATTACACACTGAATGCAACGAAAAAACACTGAACATGCATAACAAAAAACAATCAACACTGAATGCATGAACAACGCACACTGAATCAATCGACACACACACTGTGCATGCATGCTGAATGAAGCTTTTAAGCACTGAACGGGTACGTGGATTCGAAATCGCGTACCTGGATTCGAAATCGACGGCAAGGAGGGCGGCGGCGCATCTGACATATGAACTGAGACAGGAACGGCGGCGGCGGCGATGAAATCGATCGATCGAGCGATGCCAAGGGAGACGGACTGCATGGAATCGCGGCTGAGAATTGGAGCTGCTAACCGGCGGCGACCTTCCCCCTCTCCTTGGCTTGAACGCGGCGGCGACGGAGATGAAATCCTTCGGCTCGATTGTGAATAGCAGCAGCGGCGGCGGAGCTGAGAGAGAGAGAGAGAGAGAGAAAGAGAGAATTGAATGTGCCCGATTTGTTTTTCCCCCAGCTCGATTGTGAAGTTAATATGGAAGGGTAATTTCGTCTTTCCGGATACATTTTTTTGGCCTAATCGGAACATTTTGGCCTAATTGACACCAAAATTACAAATTGGCCTTATTGGACAAAAAATGCTGAAAAATGGCCTAAATGCCATTTTTCCCTTATTAAAATTGAAAAAAAAAAGAATATAAAAATATTAATTGTATTTTAAAATTAAATATAATTTCTTTTAATATGAAGATATAAATGGGAGATCATTTAAATTAACAAGTTGCGTTATTTGATAATTTATCAACCTGTTAAATGTTAATCAGTTACACAAGAACTCAAGAAGTGATTCCAAAAGGCTAAATGCGAGAGATACTAAATCAAGAACTCAACAACGCTTTTTCCTCCTCTTCGAGCCTGTTTAACCACTTCAATCCAAGATCACACCCAGCATTAGCAGCAATTTCAAACTGCTCTCTTGCCCTCTCAACTGGATTGAGCTCAGAACTTCCAGCTTTCTTCATCAACCTTCTGTTCGTGGATGCTTTCTTCACGAATCTGGTGAGTGATTCAGGAAGTTCAACACCTAAAAGATTTTTAATGATATTGTTAACCGCTACTGGAAAAGTGGTAAACACACTCAAAACAGGATCATGAGCCACACACACACACAGGCATGGTAACCTTTTTCGAATCCCAAATACTGGAAGTAAAGAAGTACAAATATCAGGAATATGCTGAAAAGGATACTGGCAAATTTTGATTAACTGGATGATCTACTATAAAGATATTACTAACAATTAATGAGTCTAGATTATTGTAGTAGCTTATATAAATATTTGCAATATCTAAAAGGATATGCTACACCCCCACATATAGAGTTCTTAATCAGGGTATCTAAAATCTCATCACAAATTTCTAGGAGTACCAAACTACCAATCAGAAAATTGAACGAGGAGACTTGGAGTGGTGGGGGAGACAACAAGAGGAGTTGCAGAAATGTTTTTTTGTTTTGTTTTGCAGGTCCATGGAGAAAATTGCGCTAATCTAAATCTCAACCAACAATACGAGTAATTGCCCACTATGGAAAAAAGCTAACCTCTAAGGAGAAGGGATCCACAAGCTATGGCAGCACCAGCATGTCCCTACAAGAAATCAAGCGGAAAAGGTCATTTTCTGCAATGTTGACTTTCGCAGATGGTAATATGAGTATCATATAAGTTTAAATTAACAACACATTTCCTGAAAAATGATAGTAGTTGCCGATGGCATCTCAACAAGAACAGACTAGGACTACCTTCTCAGATGCTTTGTGGAAGCACCATATGGCAGAAGAAACATCTTGGTTGACACAATCCCCAGTCAAATATACAGTTCCTAATAGGTAGAGAGCACCAGGATGCATCTAGAACTGACAAGTTTTAGTAACATTTCAAACACCACATGTTCCGATATCACATAAAAAACATTCATTATTCTCGTGATGCAGAAAATACCTGGTCAACTGCCTTTTCCAGATAATAGAAAGCTTGTTGATCAGATTGCACATAAGGATTCTGCCAAAATATTAAAAATAATAAAAACAATCTATGAATCCAGAAGAGGAATTTAATTTTTGCAAACAAGATGCAAAATGGCTGGAGTATGGTTATCATGTTATATTTTCTCTGGATTAACTTTTGAGCTCGGGTAGCTAAATAGTTTATATTTTCATCAACAAATGAAGGCCTATTATGTTTTAAAGAGGGGTAAGACTTCCTTGGAAATTTATTTGAACGGACTTGAAATTCTGTCCATGAACACACTAAACCATTCCATGCAACTTAGGGCAAGCAACTCCTTCCAATGTGATTGAATATGAATTGAACTGAGCTCAAGTACAAGTGGATAACATGTCTCTAGTCAAGGCAAACTATCTATCTTTTGATAAACTTCTGAACTTGGATGCCATGTAAATCGTTTAATTTCAAACCATACAAACAAAACCCATAAAGTTGCAACTGCGTGAATCGGAGATAGAGGTTCGCAATAATAACTGCAAAGTAAAAAATCTAACCTCAGCTCTTAAGCGGCAACCAAGTTCATACTGTGCATCTGGGTCGCCCATCTCAGCAGCTTCCACTAGCAACGCAGCTCCTCTGTTAAGATGATTGGTGAATCAAGGTAGATAAATGTAAAGAATTTGAAAAAGGAACACAAAACGTGGAATTTTTAACGAGTATAATGTTCAAATAACTACTCCTATATTGTAATAGATGATGAAGAAGCCAAGAAGAAAGTAGCCTCACCCTCACCCCCACTCCCTCCAGTCAAGATTGAGAGAGAGAGTTCAAATGTACGAAAAAAACATATGCCCACACACACAAACACACATGTAAGAAGAAGTTGTCAATACTTTCTTGACTCATGGCCAAATATGAAAAATGTAGGAATATGCTCCAAAGAATAATCTGTGACAGGAAGGTAAGGTATTTCTTACACGGCTTTATTTGCACCAGGAAAGTGATGGTATTTGAGATGCAATTTGGCTAACCAATATCTCGCATGAGTATTCAAGTTGTCAGCTTCAAGAGCTAATTCAAATTGTTCCTTCGCAGTCTGGAAACAGTAACAAGAAAAATGAAATCTCAACAAACTGGCTTCATCTAGAAATCTATTTTTAAACAACAAAACAAATAAAAATCAAAGCACACATTCCATTAACCAAAACACCTAAATGGCTACAACATAGTTGCTCGATGATCATAAGAATACAGTATATACAGTACATATATATCGATTTCAGAAAATGGTAGGATGCAGTGCAATGAAAATGCTGCAACAGAAAAAAGAATATAAGTTTTGATTGTATTTTGTATTCAAACACGAAAAATGACCTTAAGATAAGGAATAAGACGCTTGTCGTAGAGCTCACAATAATCAATCACTCTATCAACTTCCTGCACAGCACTAAACCCTTTGGCTATGAACTCCATTGCCTGCTTATTCCTATTGTGCATTCCTCTCTGTACTCGAAAAAAAAAAGATGAGTAAATACAGTTAATGAAAAACGAACATTGTCGCGAAAGGCACAGAGGCATATAACATCAGTATTGTTACAAGAGAACTCACCCAAAAACTGTACCGAGACGAAACAGCTGCTGTAACACCAGGCTTTCGAATAATAGCTCTAAACATTTCACCCCAAACTTTCAAACCAATCACAAGCACCAAAAACAGCTGCAGCTACATAACATGATATAATTAACTGTTTCGAGTAACAGAACATACCCGATTTTCTACGCGATGATACTTAGATTTCCTATGATCAATAAGTCATAACTACAACTCACTCGATGCAGAGATTACAAAAATCAGTTCATGCTATTTTCCCAAACTAATTCGGGAAAAACCCCTAATTTTATGTCGAAATCACACATATACTAGTGAAGAAGAAATGCGCAGAGCTCACCTGGTTAGGGCGCCAGCAGCGGAGTCAGTTATCGGAATGTAAACAGGGGTGCAATTGTCTTTTAATTTACATGTTTTCAGAAAATGAAGAGCAGAATTCAGAAAAGTAAACCTCATAAACCCTAGAGATTAGGAACCAAACACACACATATGAAATTACCTCGGGTAGGAATAGCTATAATCCAGATTTTGCTATTTCGGAAGTGAATCGATACATAAACGAGCTTTACCGGGGAAGGAATCGATTCATTGCCGCCGCCGATTCATGTGGTTGAAATGGGCCGCTGAATTGTAAGTCCGGCCCAATCATTTATTGGATATAGATACTCGGCCCATTTAGTGCATCACAAAAAAATGTCTTTTTTTTTGTCTAAATCAATTCCAATGTCATTTATTTAACTAACATTAGTTACTACCTCTCTCGAAAGTTTATATGCACCCATATTAATAAGTACGTATATTAAAAAATAAATTACTTTTGATTTTTTACAAAATAATAAAGTGTAAAAATATATTTTTAAATTAAAAAATAAAATAATTATGTGTAAAAATTAAAAAAATAATTAACAAAAACAAATAAAAGTAAATTTGTATTTTAAAATTTACAAATTAATTTTTTTGTTTCTTTTTTAAGGAGTATGTATAATTAGTTGAGAAATACATTGTGTTAACTGTTAATAGTTGAACATCAATTCACTTTAAGAACATTCATTCGATTGATTGATTGACGGTGTAATTTGGAATTATTAATTTCGATGCTTTGTTATTTTAACTAGAAATTTCAAATATACGATAAACAATAATTTGAAACATTAGTGAAAAGTGAAATAAAATAAAATAAAATATGGAATTATCACTTATTTAGAAAAAAAAATCTTGAACCAAAATATGGAAACCAAAACGAGTAATACACTTTTCATTAAACTCTACCTCAAAATCATGGTCAGATCTAAAACTGGCAAGTAGGGCCCACTCCGCAGGACCAAATTAACGGCCGTAATCGAACGCTACGATATCAACGGTCAGGATGAAAGTAGAAGCGCCACACGATATGTATACACCCTAGATCCGATCCCCCTTCTGTATCATCTATCTCATCACCCCAACCCTCAACTCTCTCTACCTAGCCTGGTTTCTCGGACCAGGTACTTCCCCCTGTCCCCTGACTCGCGCGAAAAAAGAAAAAAAAAAATGAACGGCGGAGATTTGCAGCAGCAGCAGCAATGGGCGGCGATGCAGCAGTACCAGCAGCACTGGATGGCGATGCAGCAGTACCCGGCGGCGATCGTGATGCCCCAGCACCCGCCGCCGCACATGATGTACAACCAGCATTACGCGCCGTACTACCACCAGTTCCAGCCGCAACCGCAATCTCCGGCGCCGAGGCAGATTCAGAGCTCCGGTGAGGATAACAAGACCATCTGGATTGGAGATCTCCTGCCGTGGATGGACGAAGGTTATCTCCAGTCATGCTTTTCTCAAGCTGAAGAGGTTATTTTTATTTCACTTGATTCCAATTTTTTTGTTGGGCGATTTTTTTTACTTGTTTAGCATTGCAGATTTACTTTTTCTTTTGCAAATTAATTCAATATATATATTGGTTCTCGTTGAGATTCGGAAAGTGAGAAATCTGATTTATATATTGATGGTGTGTATTGGGTAATGTGCTGCTAGCTACACGTGTTGTGTTGTTTTCATGGGCAAGTTTGAAGCTCTGTATTTCGCTTCTTGAATTGTTTTCAGTTTTTTTTTTTAATCAATTGCTGATATTCCAGATCTTCGAGCTAAATATTAGTAGTAAATACTGCCGGATTTTTTTTCCGGTTTTAAACATGCAGGTTGTCTCTGTCAAGATAATACGCAACAGACACACAGGTCAATCAGAAAGATACGGATTTATCGAGTTCAGCTCTCACTCATCAGCAGAGAATATTCTTCAAACCTACAACGGCACCACGATGCCTAATGCCGAGCAGCCCTTTCGCTTGAACTGGGCATCCTTTAGTGCTGGCGATAGGCGCCCTGAGGCTGGTCAAGACTCCTCGATTTTTGTTGGGGACTTAGCTATGGATGTTACTGATGCTGTGTTGCTCGATACCTTTTCCAGTAGGTATCCGTCTGTGAGAGGTGCGAAAGTGGTGATCGATTCCGGTACAGGTCGGTCAAAGGGCTATGGCTTTGTTAGGTTTGGTGATGAGAGTGAGAAGTCGAAAGCTTTGACGGAAATGAATGGTGAGCTTTGTTCGAGTAGGCCTATGAGGATTAGTGTTGCCACTCCCAAAAAACCTTCACCACAGCAGCAATATCCTCCTCAAGGTATTATAATTGTTTCGTTTCTTTTTCAACTGTTCACTCTGTGGCATGAGCGTGCTAGTGATGCCTCAATATTTGGATGAATTATCGAATCACTTTATATTTTTTTTCCTTTTATGTTTTATTGTGTGTGCGCTCGATTGCTAATATATAGTTTTTTTATTTCTCCTAACTTGTTTGCCTGTTTATGTTTTATGTAAACATCTGAAATGAATTTTCTAATTCTTTACGGCATGTTATTCCGAAATTGGCCGAATTTAGTATTGTCACCATTCTCTCATTGTTCTGATTAAAAATCATCAAGATTTCTCTTTATTCAACAATTCTGACTTATTCATTTAGCTGTAACATTGTCCCGTGGGTATGGATCAAATGGTGTTGTTCCCCTAGGTCAGTCAGAGAACGATTCATCTAACACGACAGTGAGTCATGCTCCCATTTACAATATCAGAAATCTATACCATGACTAAATACTAATCCAAGTTCAACCATTTTTGTGTTAGATATTTGTGGGGGGACTTGACTCTGATATCACTGATGAAGAGCTCAGAGAGTCTTTTATTGCATTTGGCGAGGTTGTTTCTGTGAAGATACCACCTGGAAAGGGATGTGGTTTCGTACAATTTGTGAACAGGTTAGTTTTGAGGGTTTGTTTGCAAAGTATAACTTGTTCTTGCACTGCAATTTAAATGATAATAATATAATAATAAAGACAGGTCTTGAAACTTGCTGGTGCACACCTATTTTACATAGTACAACTTTTCTTTCTCTCTCACAAATCGTATGATTATTGTGTACAACATAGTTTAAGTGAATATCGATGTCAATACTTTTCAAATTTTCCATATCAACAGAAGCAGCGCAGAGGATTCAATCCAGAGATTAAACGGGACAGTTATTGGCAAGCAGACAGTTCGTCTTTCTTGGGGTAGAAGCCCTGGGAACAAGCAGGTACACACACCTTCCTTGTCTTTTCCTTTTTCGTTTGTACTAACACGGGTATAATCAAATTACAAAACTATGTTTATTTAATTTCTCAACATTATAAACACCCGAGTTACATGTTTATTTATGAATCACAGTGGAATGGGTCTCACTATGGAAGGCAAAATTACAATGCTGGACATGGATACGCTGGTGCTGGTGCAACCTATGGTGCATCATCAAATGGTAACGTGAACCAACAGCAGTCCGTAAGCTGATCTCCTGATCCCACCCATACGAGTGATTTTGCCATCAGATGAACTTGAGCCTCAAAGTCTGCCATAACATGATGGTGAATGTGATGTAGCTGGACGAGACATTTTTTTTAAATATATATTGGTGGGAGGAAATGAACTCTTTATTTTGACTATGAGAAGAGCTTGCTAGAACAGTTCTAGTCTTGCTAATTTATCGATTCTTTTTAGGTTTCACGACATTTAATTCATCAGACTGTGTGATAATAAATAGTTAGTGTCCTCCCAAACACATCAGTGTTATATTTATACACGATGGAAATTGCTACACGTATTTTCTTTATCTGAATTCATAGACTATAGTATATACTATATAGTATGACTGGTTCAGGGGATGATTAGATTATGATAAAAACACTCGTTTTAATTACATTTTTCCGAATTTGTTTAGTCAGATTTTTTAGTACAAATTCAGAGATTTTTACATAATTCTGAAACTTCCTCCCAGGACCTACTGTCCAACCTAGAGTAACAAGCACAAAAATTATGAACACAACATCAACGTAGAATTTGTTTCCCTATTGAAAAATGTTCAGCATGCCCAGCTGCTAGGTGACGACATTTTTAAGTAGATGCATCATGTTTCTATAATTTTCCCGATGCTGCGATTGAGCTTAATACATGAAATCTGACAAGAAAATCAGAGTTACCTACTAGGGAAAAAATGTTACAGACAAAAAAAAAACAAAATTACCTGGTGCAGTTCAGCAATACCCCCACCACCACTGATCTGGATTCTGGACATGTCATTCCATTTTTAAACCAACTTTTTGCCCAAAGAATTCAATCCCTAAATGTGTTAACCACTTCTTACTTCATTTGGAAGAAGGCCATCCTTTGCCATCTCATTCAAAACATTAAATACAGCATCCATGTTCCCTTGTTTATAATTGACTTCCACAAGGACTTTGGCAAGGTCCCCATCAACGACTTTACAGCTTCTTAACGTATCCTGTAAAACCTGACCAAGATCTTCCGTCAAACCCACTTTGTGAAGTTCCTTAGCCATAGAAATAAAAGTTATCGCATTAGGAATTAATCCACGGTCCACCATTTCTTTATACAGATCAAAGGCTCTCTTCACATTCCCGTCTCTACAATGACCGTGTACAAGAACATTATAAACCGCCTCACTGGGTTCATGGTTTTTCTCGAGCATAGCCCGAAAAACCCGATCGGCTTCGCTCATCAAACCCTTCATGCAAAATCCCTTTATAAGGTCTAGCACGCTCCGAAACTCATTATTACTACAGCTTTCTATAAGGAAATCATATGTGACATCATGAGGTATAGATTGATCATATAACAACTTGAAAAGAAGACGCTTAGCCTCCTTACTCCGGGCCTGCTTGTTCAGCCCATTTATCAGCACGCTGTAGGAAACGACATCAGGAAAGAAACCCTTACTAATCATTTCACTATGGAGACGAATTGCACTCTCAATATCATCTTCCCCACAATACGCGTTAATTAGAGAAGTGTATGTGCACTTATCGGGCTTCAAACCTAGTCTCCACATGTCTTTAAATATTTCGCAAGCTTCGTTCAATCTCCTCTGTCCACATAGACCTTCAATCAAGGAAGAATAAGTAATGGCATCCGGAATGATTCCCTTCTCAATCATCTCATCTTTTATTCTGAATGCCTTATCTAAATCTAGATTTCTACAGAACCCGGAAATGATTGTACTGTAACTCACGACATCCGGACAAACCCCTTTGGCGGCCATATTTTCAATCAGTTCTAAACCGTCTTGGAGCCTACCCGACACACAAAGTCCGTTGATCAACGCATTGTAAGTTATTATAGAGGGTGACATGTCCTTACTAGTCATTTCATTAAGAAGTTTGTATGCTTCATCCATGAACCCCTGTTGGGAGAAACCGTCTATCAAAGTCGTGTATGTTTTCTCGTTAGGGCCAAGTCCCCTGACCTGCATCTGTTCAAAGAACTCCATGGCCCGGGGTATATTTCTAGATTTACACATACTATTGATCAGAGAGGTATAAGTCACGACATTGGGGGACAACCCATTTCTCAACATCTCTGAATGTAAAACCAGAGCCTGATGGAAATTTCCATCTTTACAGTAACCATTGACAAGTGTATTATAAGTGATTTCATCCGGAACCAAACCTCTACCTTTCATCTCCTCAAAAACCCTGTTGGTCTCCTTCATCCTCCCTTCTCTACACAGCCCGTTGATGATCACATTGTATGTAATCACGTTCGGCTCCAGATTCTTCTCCCACATCAAATTAAATAATGTGTAAGCCTTGTTGATGCTTCCCATTTTGCAATAAGCGTCTATCAAGGTATTGAAAGTGACCACGTTCGGTAAACAACCGTTTTTCTCCATTTCGTTGAAGAAGACTAACCCTCGGTCCATTTCTTTGTTTGCACACAAACCCCTAATCAATATGTTGTACGTGAAGACATTTGGGGAAACGCCTTTATCGATCATGTCATGATAAACATTCCGAGCTAAATCGACAAACCCCTGATTTGATCTGCGAATTATCGCCTCTAGAACGGAATTATAGGACAACACAGTAAGCATGAAGCCATGGTATCTCGCTAACTCCATGACATTCAAAGCTCTATCTATCATTTTCAAATTGGAAAACGCTTTTACCAGCAGATCGAAAACCGCGGAGCTCGAGCTGCACGCCTGGTAGGTGTCTCTGAGGCACGAAAAGACTGAATCGCCCTTGCCGTCGTCGGCGGGAAATATCAGCGCGGCTTCCTCGGCGAGGGACTGTGCTGGTTTGTAGTGCTTGAAACGAGTGAGGATGTGAATGGAGAGGCAGTGGCATTGGAGCTGGTTACTGAAGAAGGGCAATTTGCGGGCCCAACTGACGAAATTTAGGGTTAGGGTTGGATTGTTTTGGCACTGGAGGAGCAAATAGGAGGCGGATTGAGGGGTAAATTCGGAAACGAGAAGATCGAGCTGAGAGGGGCGGCGGTAGTGCTTGAGAATCGAAATGGCTCTGTTGACGAGGAGTGTGTCCGGCGGAGATGAGAAAAGTGGCGGCGGAGGATGAGGCGAATACGGTGAGTTTGGTCGCGTGTGGAGGGCGCGGCGTGGAATCTTGCGGAGGGGCATTTCGGGGAAAACGAATTAGAGAATTGAGAGCAGAGTAGTAAAAAGGCTATGCACAAAAAAGCTAGCAGAAAATTGTTGGCGGACGGGTATATTAAAACCAACCCTCCGGAATTTAAATCGATAGCTTGATTTAAAACAACTTAGTAGTAAAATAATGATGTGTATGAGATGATGCACGACAAAGTAAAATGTGACTAAAGGAAAAAATATGTAAGTATTTTTTTTTTTTAAATATATTTGACCTATTAATATAAATATTAAGTTGTCTAATTTTTCTAATAAATTGAATTGAACTTTTAGATGAAATATCATAGCTATTTACTTGTTGGATTTTTTCAAATAGGTTGAAATCAGCTCCGAGTAGTTAAAAGGCTATGCTGGATTTGAGTCTATGCACAAAAAAGTAGCAGGAAATTAGAAAATTGTTGGCGGACCGGTACATTAAAACTGACCCTTAAATCGATAGCTTGATTTAAATTTGTATTAGTAATTATCAGAGTATTTGATTCCTTTATTAAAAAAGAAAATTGATTGATTCATTAACGAATCAATTTTTCGATTCATTCTCGCTTAAAAGGATGAATTATAACCGAATACTAATCGATTGAAAAAAAAACAATCTTATTATTTTGTATCAAACTCGCTTAAAAGTGGCGGAATCAAATTAAATTAAATTAAATCTATTTATGTTGATTCAAACCCGCTTAAAATTGACAGAAAATATAATAGGATACTAATCGAATCAAATTAAATTCAATCTATTAGATTATTTGAAAGTCTTAAAGAAAGGGATCGACTCAATCTTTGTTTTTTTTTTACTATTTTTTTTTTTTATTTTGCAAATAATATTTCAACAAATATGTACTTAATTGGTTTTATCTATGCTACTTAATTAATGTGGAAAAAATTAAATATAATATCTTATCCCTATATTTTCACAATTTTCCTTGTTATAAAATTATCATATAGAAAAATTATATTCTTATCTTAAATTTCTTTAAATCTAAAAAGGTTATAAAATCCAAATCATTAGATTATTTGATCGAATTCAATTTTTGATAATTCAATTAAGACTATAAAAGACCTATATACTTAGAATTCCAGAAAAGTTGTTTTGATTAATTTTAGCACAAAAACAAACAAACAAACAAAAAACAAAAAAAAAAAACACAAGCGTGCATTTAAAATATACTAATCAAAGTGATTTATTTATTAGTCAATATATTGTCAAGTATGTCAGGTGCAAATATCACAACATGCATGATTATAATCTGGTACTATAAATCATAAATAAATTAACAAATTAATAAGATGTTTGCAAAAATAAAATAATCATTAATTTACGAGGTGAACATATTTAGAAGAAATATATTTAATCATCATGAATTAGTAAAAAACATTCAAATAAAATTTTATTTAGATTAATTATCACAAGAAAACAAACTTCATTATCAAACCAAAGTTCTCAACGAGACATTAATTTTTCAACCGCAAACCACCACCGGCAGACGGACCCCATTAGTAAGGCTAGCCAGATGATGGGAAACCATTGGAGAAGCTTAATTAGCCTAACTTGGTTAATTATATTTATAGTGTGTTTTAATTTTTATTATGACCTAAGCCTAACTTGGTTATATTTATATTGCATTTTGACCTTCTTAATAGGCCGGTTCTTATTAATCTCACAATAGAATTATTTATTATATAATTTTATTTTATTTTGATGAATATGACTGTAGACTGTAGGGAGTTTTTACTGTATTTAAGTATGCATATATACTCCGTATTATGCATATTATTCATTAGTACAACGGCCATTGATTCACGTCTTCGGATCGATGATCAGTCGGTTAACTTGACGAAGAATTTCATTTTTCCCTCGTTGCAGTGGTAGCCGTTTCCCTCGCCGCAGGCAAAGTAATAAAACTGCTCATATTCGGCGCTCTTCGTTCCCAGCTGGAACTTGAATCCGCCGTGGGCCCCACCGTCGTACTCGTTCCCTACCCTCACGGACCCACTCATGTTACAGCTGTCGAAGCTCTCGTAATCCAGGAACAAATGTACGCTGTGATTGAGGGACTTCTTCTGTCCCTTGACCCCGGGAAACGGGTAATCAAACTCTGCAAACGCATGCATTAATTCGACCATAATTAATTAATTAATCATTGATCGATTATCTTACGATTAACAAATTAATTAATGAGTGCAGTACATATATACCCAAAATATCGTTCTCATAAATTGGTTTCTCCTTCTTAACCCAATCCATGTAATTGATCCCGAACCTCCATTTATCTTTGCCTCCGACCACGATCACTCTCTGAGGTCGAGGCGGAGGTGGAACTTCAGGAGAACTACAAGGACAACAAACACGGCCAGGTCGTGGGCCCCAACCGTAATCGAGCGAACGTCCATGCAAGCCTGCAGGCCGAATTCCCGGAGAGGCTGAAATAGTCGTCACAAAGAAGAAGAAAAGGGATAATAATAATATTATTGCACCTGAGATAATTAATCTCACATCCATTTTTAATTACTCCTTGTTTTTACTGCGTTTATTGTATGTATCTATTGCCTCGATCACTTGGTTATATTTATACTACCAATTTATCTGCGTACGAACTCAGTGACCACATGTACTTTAACTGATATTCTCTCCGATTCATAATAACATGGTCACTTTCCTCAAACGACACAATAATTAATTCTTTATTTTTTTTTTTACTTTTTCACTTTAAAATACAAATTTGCCCCTATTTTATCAATTTTATTTTTTAACAATTCATTTTCACAACTACTTTTATTTTTTAACTTAAAAAATACATTTATACCCTTTATTTTGTGATAAAAAATCAAAAAATACTTTCTTTTTAAAGGTGTCCAACAATAGTTGACACACCCCAAAAAAGAAATAATTATTCTAACTTTTTCATTTTAATATACAATTTAAAAAACTTTACCCCACCTACTTTTTAACCTTTATTCACACCTACTTTACTTTTCACTTTTAAAATATATTATTACTCTTTATTTTTTAATTAAAAAATTAAAAAATAACATTTTTTTTAAACTTCGTGTCCATCAAATTATGACATTTATTAATGGCAAAGAGTATTTATTAATAGGAGAAAGTACAATTATTTACTTTATGAAAAACATATAGTACTCACTCCTTAATAACATGACCACTTTTTTTAAAATAGACATATCACAATAAATAGGACTTTTCTAAAAAAGAAAAATAAATATTATTATTTTTTTATTTTAAAATATAATTTTACTTCTACTTTATATCAACTTACTTTTTCAACTCTACTCACAACTCCCTTACTTTTTAACTTAAAATTTTATTTATACCCTTCATTTTTTTGTTAAAAAGACAAAAAATAATATTTTTCTTCATCTACGTGCCCGGAAAAAAGGTCATATTATTACTAATCGAATGGAGTATTTTTTTCTAAAATATTCATAAAATATTATCAATATTCTAACCTAGCTAACTATTTTATTTTATTTTTCATTTTTTGAGATTTGTTATTTTTGTTTGTTGTGTTATGACTGTACTTCGAACTTATATTTTATTTAATTACACACTTAAAAGTTTGATAATATTAATATATATATCTCTTATAGCCGTTGTCACAATTTCTTGTTTATATGTATACAACGGGTCGGGTATCTTATAAAAAAAAGTATATTTTCACAAATTTCCTTGTTATGAAAATCCACAATTTCTTAAAATCTAAAAATGTTATCAAATCTATTGAATTCGGACAATAAAATACATATATATGCTTAGAATTCAATAAAAGTTACTTTAATTTTGACATAAAAAAAAAAACGTGCATAAATATATATATATATTAATCAACCCGATTTTATTAGTCAATACAGTGTCAAGTATGTCATGACAAGTATGTCAAGTATGTCATGATATGAATTCGCCCATCATATCGATGAATCGGCGATAGCAGTCCGTCACGCCACCAGCGAATAACTCTAGTTTCTCCTCTTCGGAGAAGCCGACTACGGGAGCTTGGTCGTCCCCAGACGAAGACGAGGCAGAGGTCCCAGAATCAGATGATTCATCGAAAGCGAGGATATCAGAGAGGGTGGCAGAACTATCGTGATCGCTCATTCTCACTCGTTAAAGGAATAATAACGCAAAAATTATATCCTGAACCTACCGCTAAACACCCCCAAACAACTGTAAAGAGAATAGCAAGAGAAACCTACGTGGTCGGACGAGGTCGAGCACTCTTGGTAACGGCCGAGCAAATGATTCGGGATGTCCGGAAATCAGCGATTCGAAGGAGAAAAGTGTAAAATGAAGAGGGTCAGGAACTATTTATAGCATGAAGAGGCGGCAAATTTCGAATTTTGAATTCGAAAAGACAGTTGACGGAAATCGAGGCGTCACGTCAAAAAGGAGCCAATGGGGAAACGACAAGTGGCAGTAACTGCCGCCTAACATTAAGTGAATCGGCGTAACCGTCGAGGCAGAAATTTATGCTCGGATTAAAGACCGACCTCTTCGTCCGAACAGAACGGTCTCGGGGGGCATTTGTTATGCGGAGAAAATCCAATTAAACCCCGAGCATAAGGGACCCCAACTTTATGAAGCGAAGAGAGAAATGAAGTTGTGCTCGTCCTCAGGAAGTAAGACCGAACAGGACGAACACTGAGAATCCCAGACAAATGGCGTACAACGACGCTCACTCCGAGCATAGAGCGAAGTGAATGGCCGCTCTATATATGCTCGGTCCCCCGAGAAACGAGTTGTATGCTCCTGGGCCATAAAAAAGGGGATGGGCTTAATGAGGGATTTATCTGGTGGGCCTGGCCCATTAACTAACTTTGGAAACCCTAATTTGTGTTCTCTATAAATAGAATGTGTAATTTTTTATTAGGGCTATCTACACATTTCTCCAAAAATTCCTAGAGAGCACTATTGTCTTGTTCACTACTCAATCTCCTAAATCTCTATTTTTAGTTGGTAATTGGAGAGCACGATTTTCTGACTATCAACACTTATAATTAATGGAAAGGTTTTTTTTTTACTTTTATCTTTCAAATACTCATTTATTTACACAAATACAATTACTTTTTATTTATTCATTACTTACATAATAATATTCATTATACTCCTTCTTTATATATTACTACTATTAATTTAACAAATACTCATTCCTCTAGACAAACATTTGAAGGAGTATTCATTAATAAAAATTCGAAAATATATCCAAATTAAGAAAAAAAATGATCGATCAATATTCATGAGTTTGCTCAACTGACGGCGAATATAATTTCACTTTTCCGTTGCTGCAGTTTTAATTACCACCAGATCGAGCTCGAGCTGCACGCTTGGCAAGTGTCACTGAGGCACGAAAAGACTAAATTCCCTTGTCGTCGTTAGGATATATCAACGCGGCTTCCTCAATCGGCCAGGATCGGAACGATTCATTCAAAATACGAAAATCCAAAGAAAAAACCGATCGATCAATATTCATAACTTGCACAACTCTTTTTTTATTAATTCATCATTTATTGATCCGTACATTATTACTCTACTATTATTATTATTGTTATTATTTATTTTGATTAAGTTTAGTCATTGATTCACTAATGCAGTACCGGCATAATGGCGAATTTCATGTTTCCCTTATCGCAGTGGTCCCCGTTTCCCTCGCCACACGCAAAGTAATAAAAAGGGTCGGAAGAAGGAGGTTTCATTTCCAGCAGGAACTTGAATCCGCCGGGGGTCCCACCGGCGTACTCATTGGCGATCTTCAGGGACCCACTCAGGTCACACCTCTCGAAGCTCTTGCGATCCTTCAGCAGAACAACGCTGTGATTGAAAGACCTTCTTGCCACCGGAAGAGGGAAATCGAACTCTGCAAACGCGCATTACATAATTAATTATATAAAAATACATTTTTATATTAAAATGGATGCAAGCTGTGAAGTTGAAGTAGAGAAGAGAGAGAGCTGGTGGCGCGCGTTTTATATTGTTTCAAATATAAATCGCTTTTCTTTTATTTTGTTTTAATAGTAAGTAGCACTTTATGTTGTAAAAGTGCTAGTATAAATAAGGCTTGTACTCTTTACGTTTTCTAAGTTGAAGGGAAAATCATTTTCATTGTTTTGGTCTTCCCGCTTCAGTAATTTGAGTTTTCCCCAAATTCTTTTTTGATCCATAATTCTGGATCTCAGTTTTCATATGGTATCAGAGCTCATTTTCGGTTGATTTATTGAGCTGTTTATCATTTTTTTTGAAGTTTTATCTTCATCTTCTTGGTAGTCATGGTGAGAGGAAATACCAGTCGAGAGGTTATGCAGTATCCCGATGAAAACACAAATCCTTTTTATATTCATCCGAGTGATAATCCAGGAATGTGTATTGTTCCTCAACCATTGAATGCATCGAATTACAATATTTGGAGCAGAGCGATGATTACAGCACTGATGGCGAAAAGCAAGGTCGGATTCGTGGATGGCTCGATTGTGAAGCCGGAGATAAACGATCTGTTATATGCTGCTTGGGTCAAGTGCAATAGCATGGTGGTTTCGTGGTTGCGAAGTGCTGCCACACCAGAGATCAGCTCGAGTCTCATGTACTTTGAAGATGCCGCTGCTATTTGGGCTGATTTGCGTGAACGTTTTGCTCAAGGTAATATTGCTAGGTTTTACCAGCTCAGACAACAATTCATGACTCTACATCAAGGTTCGCTTGATGTTAATAGTTATTATACAAAATTACGTGCTGTATGGGATGAATTTAAGCATTTGCAGCCTATTAGTTGGTGTAATTGTCCTGAGAGTGGCAGGAAATGGCATGAATATCAGATGCAGGAGTGTGCTATTCAATTTTTGCTTGGTTTAAATGCTAGTTATTCACAACTACGTTCAAATGTTATGAGCATGGTTCCTTTTCCATCTTTGTCAAGGATTTTTTCTCTGGTTATTCAAGAAGAAAGGCAGAGAGGTATTGAGGGGAGTATGCAGCAGAATTATGGTGGATCTGTGAGTGAATTGCCTGGTAATATGGTTAATGCCTCTGTGGGTATGAATAGAGGAAAAGAGAAGTATCATTGTACTCATTGTGGTAAACCAGGGCACACAATTGATAGGTGTTTCTCTATTCATGGTTTCCCTCCTGGTTATGGTAGAGGAAAGGGAAGAGGTGAAGTGAAAACTGGTCAAGCTAATTCTGTCCAAGGTGGTGTCACACCTGTGGAAAATGTTGATCAATCAAATGTAGGTGTCAATGTTCAACCAGCAGCTTCAAATGCTCTCTCTAATCTCACTTTGTCCAGTGATCAATGTATGCAAATTATACAGTTACTTCAAACTCAGTTGTCAACTGCTACTACTGCTGCCACCCCACAATCCCATGCTGGTCAACCTGCTTCTACAAGTTCTGTTTTCCCATCTAACTCCACTCCAGCTGCAAATTTCAGTGGTACAGTTACCCTTAATCTCATTCCCTTTACTGCTTCTGTGATTCATTCACCTTTTCAGTGGCTTATTGATACTGGTGCTACTCATCATGTATGCTGTGATGAGACATCTTTCTTGGATTCTCATTTGGTTTCTAATACTCATGTTACTCTTCCAAATGGTGCCACAGTTGAAGTGATTAAAATGGGTTCTATACAAATCAATGAGCATATTATTTTGAGATCTGTTCTATTTGTTCCATCCTTTAACTATAACCTTCTTTCTATCAGCGCCTTGACCCTTCATTCTCAATGCAGTGTTTCCTTTACACATGATCATTGTTTTATCCAGGAAACTTCAAAGGGGACACAGATTGGGATGAGTAAGAGAGTTGGAAATCTATATGTTTTGAATGCCACAGGTTCTGTTTCTTCCACATCCATTTCAGTTTCTTCTGTTGTTAATTCTAGTCTTTGGCATTCAAGATTGGGTCATTTGTCTCATGGTAAACTCAGTTTGTTGTCTGATGTTTTGCATACCACATGTAATAAAAATTTCCTTTGTGAAATCTGCCCTTTGGCCAAACAGAAGAAGCTAAAATTCCCTAAATCAATGTCCAATTCTAAATATCCTTTTGATATTATACATTGTGATGTATGGGGTCCTTTTCATACTATCACCACTGATGGATTTGCCTACTTTCTGACTGTGGTTGATGATCACAGCAGATTTGTATGGACTTTTTTGATGAAGCATAAGTCTGATGTAGGTTCTGTTCTTACCCAGTTTTTCCATACTGTACATACTCAATTTGGTACTCATATCAAGTGTATGAGAAGTGATAATGCTCCAGAGTTCAATCTAACATCCTTGTTTGCTCAAACTGGTACACTTTATCAAAGATCTTGTGTTGGAACTCCTCAGCAAAATGCTAGAGTTGAGAGGAAGCATCAACACTTGCTAAATGTTGCTAGAAGTCTTCTTTTTCAATCCCATTTACCTCTTGAATACTGGGGAGATTGTATCCTTACTGCCTCTTATTTGATAAACAGAATGCCTTCATCTGTTCTTCCTCACTCAAATACCCCTTTTCATGCTCTGTTTCATAAACCAGCCAACTATTCACATCTCAAAGTTTTTGGTTGTTTGTGTTTTGCTTCAACCCTTGATAGACATAGAGACAAATTCTCACCAAGAGCCTCCAAATGTGTTTTTCTTGGTTACCCCACTGGTTATAAAGGCTATAAATTGTTAAACCTTGCCACCAACACAATTTTCATTTCCAGAGATGTTGTCTTTCATGAGACAATTTTTCCTTTCTCTCACCTTCCAGCACAAGATTGTTTTCCACATATTAATCCTACTGATATTTCTCACACAAATCCTACTGAGACTTCTAATATTTTCCCTACTGACACCTCTCCTACCCATCATACTACCATTCCTGATTCTCATACTACCCAACATCAGCCTCCTTTTTGCACACCTTCTCTTCCCATTCCTGATTCTTCTACTTCTCATGGCAGACTAATCAGAAGACCTTCCCATCTCAATGATTATATTTGTAATAATCTTGAAAGCTCTTCTGTACATCCTATTTCTTCTTTTATTTCTGCTGCTAAGCTCACTCCCTCATACTCTCATTATATTAATTCCATCACCTCTGTCCCTGAACCTCATTCTTATGCTCAAGCTGTTCTCTACCCTCAATGGTGTGAAGCTATGAATACTGAGCTTACTGCCCTTGAAAACAACAGAACTTGGGTAATCACTAATCTCCCAGCTCACAAAACACCAATTGGTTGTAAATGGGTGTATAGGGTTAAATTTTTGGCTGATGGTACAGTGGATAAATACAAAGCCAGGCTAGTTGCCAAGGGATACACTCAACAGGCAGGATTGGATTTTCTTGACACCTACTCTCCTGTTGCCAAACTTGCTTCTGTGAAGATGTTACTTGCTCTTGCTGCAGCTCAGAACTGGTCTATTGGACACCTTGATATCAATAATGCCTTTCTCTATGGCACACTAAATGAGGAAATTTACATGGTTTTGCCTTCTGGCTTGCTCAATCAGGGGGTGTCATATCCTCCTGGCTCAGTTTGCAAGCTCTTAAAGTCTCTATATGGCCTCAAGCAAGCATCAAGACAATGGTATATTACCTTTTCTAGAGCGCTGTCCAACTTTGGTCTGAAACAATCAGCATATGATCATTCTTTCTTTTATAAGAAAACAGGGAATACATTTCTGGGATTAGTTGTTTATGTTGATGATATTTTGATGGCTGGGAATGATGATGATTTGATTGAGAAATTTAAGCTATTTCTTGGCACAAAGTTCAAATACAAGGATCTTGGAGTTTCAAAATATTTTCTAGGCATTGAGATTGCTAGAAATCAGAAAGGGATCTTTTTATGTCAAAGAAAGTATGCTTTGGATCTTATACAAGATGCAGGATTGCTTGGTTGCAAGCCATCAAACACTCCCATGGATTCTGCACATCATCTGAGTGCTTCTGATGGCATTCCACTTACAGATATCACAGTTTACAGGAGATTGATAGGAAGGCTGTTATATCTATGTATTACAAGAGTTGATATTACATATGCTGTCCACACTCTTAGTCAGTTTCTTTCCAGTCCCACTGACATCCATATGCAGGCAGCAGAAAGGGTGGTGAAGTACTTGAAGGGTTCACCTGGACATGGTCTTTTCTTTTCCAGCTCAAGTGATTTTGTCCTTAGCATGTTTGCTGACTCAGATTGGGCAGGATGCCCAGATTCCAGAAAATCAGTTACAGGTTTTTGTGTTTTCCTTGGCTGCTCTCTGGTTTCTTGGAAATCAAAGAAACAACACACCATCTCCAGATCATCTGCTGAATCTGAATATAGAGCAATGGCCCTAGCAACATGTGAGGCAGTTTGGACAAAGGGATTGCTATCTGAAATGGGGATTGAGCAAGTCAGGCCTATCCCCTTGTATTGTGATAATCAAGCTGCAGTTCATATCTCTTCTAACCCTGTTTTTCATGAAAGGACTAAGCACATCGAGATTGATTGTCACACTGTGAGGGAAAAGTACATTGCTGGGATCATCAAGCCACTGCACATCAAGAATCATTTACAGTTAGCTGATATCCTTACTAAACCATTAGCAGCTGCAGAGATGTCAGGGATTTTGATCAAGATGGGATTTGGTAGTATCCATACTCCATCTTGAGGGGGTGTATTAAAATGGATGCAAGCTGTGAAGTTGAAGTAGAGAAGAGAGAGAGCTGGTGGCGCGCGTTTTATATTGTTTCAAATATAAATCGCTTTTCTTTTATTTTGTTTTAATAGTAAGTAGCACTTTATGTTGTAAAAGTGCTAGTATAAATAAGGCTTGTACTCTTTACGTTTTCTAAGTTGAAGGGAAAATCATTTTCATTGTTTTGGTCTTCCCGCTTCAGTAATTTGAGTTTTCCCCAAATTCTTTTTTGATCCATAATTCTGGATCTCAGTTTTCATATTTTACTAGCTAATTAAAAAAAAAAAAAAAAAAAAGTCGAGTCACCGAGCACGTCTTCCACATAAAATGGTGATGATCGGGCGGCCTTGATAGCCCAATCCGTGTAATTGGTCCCGAAACTCCAATATTTATCTTTTCCACCAACGACGATCACTTTGGGAGAAGAAGGCGGAGGCGGATGAGAACCCCAGCTGTAAGGAAAGTCCGGCGGCGGCGGCGGCGGCGGCGGAGGACTACACGAACACCCACGGCCACCCGATGAAGGCTGAAACCGCGGTCGGCCAGTACTAGCATCGGGATGGGGACCCCAGAAATTTGACAACCTGTCGATTGCGCAAACTGAAATCATCATCGTCGCAAAGAAGAAATGGGATGATATTATTATTATTATTGCATCTGAGAATCTCATTCTCACAACCGTTTATTATTTTTTTTACTGTGTTTTTTGTGTTCTTGCCTAGCTAGCTCGCCTCACGGCCTTATAGTATTTAGAATTCTAGAAAAGGTGCTTTAATTTTGTCATAAAAAAAGATTTTTTGCAGGAATTCTAGAAGTTGCTTTAAATTTTTATTTAAAAAATGCAAAAATTATAATTTTTATTTAAAAAAATTGTTATTTTTTATTTTTTGACCAAAATATAAATAGTAAAAATTTATTTTTAAGTTAAAAATTAAAATAGTAATTAAAAGTTTAAAAGTAGATGAAAAAAGTATAGATAAAGTTGTATTTTAAAAATAAAAATAACAAATTTAAAAAATGTGCAGAAATATTTGGAAAGGAAATATAATTCTACAGACTCATGATATTTACACATCTACAATTGCTGTCTACACCCCTCTTTTTATTTTTATTATTATTAATATATACAAAATATCTATAATGCCCTTGTGATTAACTCAAACACCCATTCTCTTTTGCGTTTTCAATTGACTTCTTTCAAATCCATTATCAACAAATAACCTGTGTAAAAAAAATTGCGAGCAGCAGAATTTATTAGTCGAATAATTGAACAAATATCAGAGAAAAAATTAATTCATCGGCATGATGAAAACTTATTGATGAATATCGCAGGAAGAAAATTGAAGAACCATAATTTTGAAGAATTATTATTTTGATTACTTCCATCTAGACTAACCCAACAAAAGGCTGAGGGGAGGAGAATATATTTTCAATGTAAACACTTTAATTGAAAATTTATTCTGAAAATTTGTTTGTTTGTTTTTTTGCTTATTTACCGTGCGCGTAATTATGTTGTTTTTTTTCTAAATTATATAATTGGGGTTTTTCCTTAGGGTGTGGACTGTGAGGGAAGTAGATAAGTTAATTGAGAACTATAAGTGTGCGTAACTATCTTCAATATTAATATTTTTTCTGATATGTGTTCAAAGTGTTCAAAGAAGTTAATTGAGAACGTATATGGACGACAGGTGTTTGAAGTAATTATAAATAGCATTATAGATATTTTGTATTTAATAATAATATAAAAAATAAAAATAAGGGTGTGTAAAGTAATTATGGAAGTGTAAATATCATGAGTCAATTCTATATCTTGGCCTTATATCTACTTCAGTTGGTAGCACAGGCAGGCCCATTAAAAAGAAGCGGCCTAAATCTTGTATTTGTCTCGCTGGCCATTAATGTACGGCCCATTAATCATGAAGCCGTGGACCGTGGTTTCTCGCCAACTCCGTTGAATAATTTTGAATTAATACTTTTATCATAAAGTAGATTTCTTAATAATTTCTAAAAATGTTTAACAAAACAAAATCATTAGAATATTTGAATTCAATTATTGGATGATTCAATTGAGACAGTAAAAAAACCCTGTGCTAGAAGTAGAAGAAGTTTCTATAATTTGATAGTATTCATCCGGAGTAACCAAACCACCTTTACCTTATTTCATCGATCTCCTTGATCAAAATCCTGCTCGATTATTATCTTTCATCGATCTCTTCGATCAAAATCCTCCTCGATTATTATTCGATTTATCGGTAACTAATTAATTCAAACTACAAAAATCGAAAGAAAGAAGTGAGCAATATACTCATCTATTTATTCATCATATATCGTACTTTGTATCTCCTTAATTATTATGTACATATATTTATTCGTTAATCACTACTCCCTCCATCCCTTAATATAGTGCATAGAGAAAATGTCACGTGGATTAAGAAAAAGTGATTTTTTATGTGTTTAATAATATAAAGTAGGGGTATAATAGGTATTGATGTGTATATAATAAAGTAGTTAGTTGAAAAAGTAGTGGCATAAGGGTAAATAAATGTGTATTGGGAGGATAAAATTGTGAAAAGTAATTCTATTTATGGAATGTGCATTGTCTTAAGGGATGAACCAAAAAGGAAAGTGTGCACTGTTTTAAGGGAAAGAGAGAGTATTTAATTATTACTATAGTAAGTACTTTGTGACACAATTATTTATTAATTATTACTACAAGTACTATATACTCGTATAGCGATTAATTTCATGATTTTATAATTTTAAGTTAAAAAGTAAGAGAGTGAAAAAATGAGGTGAAATTGTACTAGTATTTTAAAATGAAAAAATAAAATATTTTTTTCTGTCCCAACTATATATGCACTGTGATTGATCAATACGTAGATTAAAAAAAATTACTTTTGATTTTTTGATAAAAAATAAAAGATAAAAATGTATTTTTAAGTTAAAAATTAAAGTACTTGTATAAAAAATTTAAAAGGTATGTTGCAAAATTAAGGTGAAATTGTATTTTAGAGAGAAAAGTATATAAAATTTAAAAGGTATGTTGCAAAATTAAGGTGAAATTGTATTTTAGAGAGGAAATGTAATGTTTTTTTAGGTGTGTACATAATTAGGTGTAAGTAGTATTTTATGTGGTGCGAAATGACATTTAGGTCCAATCAAATCTTGTATTTCTCTCTCAGGCCATCCATGTACGGCCCATTAATCATGGAGCCGTGGACCGTGGTATCTCGTCAACTCCGTTAAATAATTTCGAATTAATAAAAGTTGTCATAAAGTAAAATTCTTAATAATTTCTAAAAATGTTAACAAAACAAAATAATTAGAAATATTTGAATTCAGTTATTTGATAATTCAATCAAGACCTTATGCTATAGAGAACTAGAAGAAGTTTCTTTAATTTGATATCATCCGGATTAACTAAACCAGCTTTACCTTTCATCGATCTCCTCGATGAAAAACCCACTAGCTATCCATGATTATTGTTCGCTGGGTCGGTAAATAATTAATTGATTCAAACTACGTAAATTGAAAGAAAGAAAGTGCTCAACACTCATCAATTTTATTTCATCATATATCATATATAGTATCTTCTTAATTATTCAGTACACACACATATTTATTTATTCGTTAATGACTACTACTTAATTACTCCATATATATATTTGTGACACGGTTAACTTTAATATATAATAACTAGTGAGGGTTGTTGTCCCGCTGTATTGGCTTGAGGGCGAATTTCATCATTCCGTTGTTGCAGTGGTCGCCGTTTCCCTCGCCGCAAGCAAAGTAATGAAACGGGTCGGACCCAGTGGGCTTCATTCCGAGCAGTAACCTGAATCCGCCGGGGCCCGAACCAGCCAACTCATTCCCGAGCATGATGGAGTCACTCAGGTTACATGTCTTGAAGCTCCAGTAATTATTCAACGAATAAACCGTGTGTTTACGTTTTTGTTTATTGGGAGCAGCGTAATCGAACTCTGCAAACCCCGCAAAATATTAATTAATTAATTAATTACTAGTAATCAATTAAGTTAATGAATTAATTAATTACCCAGCACGTCGCCGACGAAAATGTCTCCGGCGTTGTTAAGCCAATCCGTGTAATTGACCCCGTATTGCCATTTCTTGTCGCCTCCGACGATGATCACATTAAGAGGTGGAGGCGGAGGCGGAGGGCCGCTAGAAAAACTACACGAGCAACTACAACTACCGCCACCACCACCACCACCTGAAGGCGGCGCCGGAGGATCCTCGCCAGGTGGCACGTCGTCACCGTCAGGCGCCGGCGGAATATTCCACCACGGAGGGGAGTCGTCCACAGGCGGAACAAAGGGTGGGGCCCGGAAGGGCGGGGGCCGGAAGAAGGGCGGCAGAGGCGGGATGCGAAGAGGAGGGAAGCTCCACTTTGGAGGTGCAGCAGCAATACCGCAAATTAGTGAAGTTAAGAAAAGGGAGATTAATCTCACTGCCATTTCTCTCTCTCTCTCTATCTCTTTTTCTTTTTTAATTTTCTCTTTGTGTAATTTGTATTACTAGTATCTTAGTTTATTTATAGTGATGAATTTGTTTTTAGAGTTGAGATGTGTTCTTCTAAAGGTTAATTAGGTAATCCTACATTAATATTAAAGTATTTGTAATTTGTTGATTTAATATTATTTTAATAAAGTACACGTAATCAATACTCTTCGAATATACGTCACACATTAAACTTGAAACCAAACCCAAATTAACTTACTAGCTATATATATATATATAAGCCTTTCGCTTTCATAATTAATTAATCCAAACTAGGAATATTTAACAGATGATATCACGGCGTCCTATTATCGTTATATGGGGCTAACGGCGCACTATCACCGTAGATTATATTAAATTGTATTGTAGTTTTATTATTATTATTATTTAAAAGCGCACTTGTTTTTTAAATTACATTTTCAGTTGGTTTATACTTCATTTATTAAAAAACGGTGATATTGTACACTTTTCTTAACCAATGACCCACACAACTTATACTTTAATTAATCCAAACTACGAATATTTAACAAATGATATCACGGCGTCCTATTATCGTTATATGGGGCTAACGGCGCACTATCAGTAGATTGTATTAAATTGTATTGAAGTTTTTTTATTATTATTATTTAAAAGCACACTTGTTTTTTAAATTACATTTTCAATTGATTTATACTTCATTTATTAAAAACAGTGATATTGTACACTTTTCTTAACCAATGACTCATAAAACTTATACTTTTATGGACAAAATCTTATAACTTATTTATTTTATTGTTTGGTCCTGATCCGCTATTCCCACAAAAATAATCAACCAACTTATACAAGATGAGACATAAAGAGTCTATATATACACACACAACAGTTTTTCAAATATTAATAATTTCAAATTAATACTAAGTTATAAAATGATCATAAAGATAAAGTAGAATTAGTAATTCTTAATTTCTAAAAATGTTTAATATAAAACAAAATCATTAGAGTATTTGAATTCAATTAGTTGATAATTCAACCAAGACAATAAAAAAACCCTATGCTAGAACTAGAAGAAGTTTCTTCAATTATATATCATCCGGATTACCAAACAAGCTTTACCTTTCATATTCTTGATTATTAATTATGAGAAATTATTCTGTGTACCCGGAATACACACTTGGCCAAATAATATGGTGATACCAACCCTATTAGAGGGCAACATGTGTTACTTAATAAATTAAAAAATTGTTGAGAAATCCTTATTGTTTTTTACGTTTTTAATTATTTTCTTCAAAAATAAAAAACTAAATCACATAACATAGAAGAGAAAAAAACCTGACTAAAATTGTCTAAATTTTATGGTAAATCGACCATGGTGAGAGACACTGATTTGGAGAGTGATTATGAGAAAAACAACTTGGTTAAGAAACTGTCAATGAAGACGATTTATCTGAAAAAATTTGTATCTAGTGAAGGCGAAGCTTATGAATTGTACAATAATCACGCTATAAGAAAAGAATTTATACAAATCAATGTCGCGATTTTATTCCAAGAGGTTTTTTTTCTCTTCTCTGTTCTCTCAATTTTAAGTGACACGATCGCCTCTTATAGGGTCGGGTGGTTCTATTATATATTCGCTCCATCCATCTGTCGGTAAATAATGAATTCAAAATTACGAAAATTGAAAGAAAAAGAAGTGATGATCAACACTCGATCGTCATTTTATTTCATCATATATATAGTATATAGTAGCATCTTCTTAATTATATATTATAATATATTTATTGGTACGTTAATTACTACTAGAGCTAGCGGATGATTCACCGATGGTTGTTGTCCCTCGTCTTTGGCTTGACGGCGAACTTCATGTTTCCTTTGATGCAGTGGTCCCCATTTCCTTGGCCGCAGGCAAAGTAATGAGCCTGGTCCTCCCAAGGCTGCTTCAAACCCAGCTGGATCTTGTACCCTCCGGGCCCCGCAACCCCCGCCTCATTCCCGACCTGTACGGACCCACTCATGTTACATGTCTTGAAGCTCCAGTAGTCATTCATCACAACCACAGTGTGTTTCTTTCCTTTGGGAGAATCGAACTCTGCATGCAGTGAATTTATTTTATTTTATTTAATTCAATTCATCCAACAAATAAATAATAATTAAAATAATAAAGTTTAGCCTAGTGACCGAGGAAGTCTCCGGCGTAAATGTCTCCGGCGACGTTGTTAATCCAATCCGTGTAATTGAAGCCGTATCGCCATTTCTGGTCGCCTCCGACCATGATCACGTTCGGAGTCGGAGGTGGAGGTGGAGGGCCGCTAGAAAAACTACACGAACAACTACAACCACCACCACCACCACCACCACCGCCTGGAGAAGGCGGGCCCTCGCCAGGTGGCCCTTCGTCGTCGTAGTCTGACGGCGGGGAATATTCCACCACTGATCAGGGGGAGTCGGAAAAAAGGGCATAGGAGGGATTTTGGGAAGCCACGAATTAGGAGGAGGGAGGCGCTTAGGACTAGGAGCTGCAGCAATAGCGCAAAGTGAATAAGTCGTCGTCATCGCGACCAACAATAATCTCACTGCCATTTTTCTTTTTTCTTTTTTCTTTTTTCTTTTTAATTTTCTCTTTGTCCTCGCAGCCTCGTATTCGGGGGTGTATTAATACTACCAATTCATCTGCATGCGTACGCACACAATGACGATCCATGGAGTGTAAAAAAAAATTATGATATTCGCGTATTAGTTAAATTATCTTATAAGTTTTTTTGGTATTAATTTCAGTCTAGTTCAGTTCAAATCATTTAGTTAAATTATCTTATAAGTTTTTTTGGTATTAATTTCAGTCTAATTCAGTTCAAATCATTTAAGTTCAACTCGATTAAGTTTGTTGCAAAATAAATTAAAATAAAATAAATAAATAATAATTTAAATAATAATATTATTAAGCATATTTAAATTATATATAAATTTTAAATAATAATTTGAAATTATATATTTTTAATAATAATAATTGATCATCATCTTAAATATATACGTTTTTATTTATTTCATTAATATTAATTTAATTACAAGTAATTGTATCTCATAAAAATCGATCTTCTCGTATTCCCTAATTCGTTTTTATTTATTTTCTCAAAATTCTTATTTATTTCATTAATATTAATTTAATATTAATATCTCATAAAAATCGATCTCCTCCGGTCAATTCCCTAATCATTTGAGTTAAAAAAAAATTGATCAAACTTTTTAGTTATATTATTTTCTCTTCTTATAATCTGGCATTGTAATGTACTTTTTTATTTTTCTGAACATTAAATCGTTACATGTATACGTTCTCCTATTCATTTTTTTTCCTCGGTTTTTTTTTAATTTTATGTATTAATTATAATTTTTTCGCAAATTTCAGAATCAAATTGTCGAAGTATTAATTATGTTCGACTAGATTTTTTTTAATTTTTAGTTTATCTCTAATTCAGTTATGTTAAATTTGTTTTGCAGGTTAACATAAGTTATATTAATATAATTGCATATCTGTCATCTCATCTCTTTCATGTTCACCAAGTAAATTCAATTTTTTTATATTTCTATTTATTTTTCAGCTTTATAATTTTTATTTTCCATTTATTTTGATTTTCCTCAACGGTTTTAGATATTTGTTGGATGCGTTTGACACCCGAAAAATGCAGAGACGAGAAACTTCTCTTCCACCTGATCAGGGGCTCCTCGATCGGGTAGGATGTAAATCGAGGGATGTGCCCGAGTAGCAAACACATGTGTGAGAGAGCCAATATGTCTCATCCAAGGACTAACTTCATAATATTTCAATGAAAATTTGTCATATACCAGATTCGAACTCTGGAGAATTACACCTACATCACCACAGACATTTCAACGAAAATTTGTCATATACCAGATTCGAACTTTGGAGAATTACACCTACATCACCACAGACATTACCACTCGGCTATGCCCCAAAAAGCTTACATACTATAAATTACATCAAACAGGCAAATAATAAAATTTTCATAATTGAGATAACGGTTAATAATAAGATTAATACGAATTTACAAATTTAAGTGAGAGTTCGATTATTAAATAAAATAATTTGTTAGTCCAATAATAAATTTTTGGGCAAAATACGTTGGAGATTAAATAAAATTTTAGATTATTTCAAACAAATAGATCACGTGCATCGCACGGGCAGTGGTACTAATTTAAACAATTATGCGGACCATTACGAAAAATAAAATGTTTAAGTAGAAAACTAATATTGTGGTACATGGAAGGAACTATATCGATTAAATGATATAAAATCGCTATGACTCGATTTAGTATATACTTAATTATGAAATTATGAATATACCAATAAAATTAATGATTTAAGATGTGCACATCATGATTTAAATCATGTATGTATATTTTTCCAGTCGACCAAGTGGGAGAATGTAAGATATTTATATATATAAAAATATAAATAACATATATAAATAAATATATAATGACCTTTATATATATATATATATATATATATATATATATATATTAAATATATTATGATTTAAATTATAAATATTATTTAATATGAAACAGTGCGGCGTTTCAATTAATCAGATTAAGAATTTGATATTTGAAACGGTGCAAAACAAAACGTTTCACTGTTTTATTAAATTATGAATCGGTCCTCTCTCCCCTTATAAAAGCCTCAACGATTTTTTTTCTATCAAAATCAAGATTAATTAGTAAAATTATAATAAATCTAAGGGATTACCGAAAGGTCGGATTCTTCAAGAAAGAAATACAAGAATATGGCTGCGCAATGTAAGTATCCTAATCTATCTATTTGCAATAATGGTGTATGTAAGTGAAATTCATGAAGTTTAATATCTATGCTATTATTATGTGAAATTCTTACACAATAACCATTTTAGGTTATTTTGATATATAAAAAAAATATTACGTGAATATATATGTAAAAAATATGACATTTTATCCTCAAAACTTATTTAAACGACTTCTTCTTATAAAATTATCTTTTATAGAAGAATTCTTATCTCTTATAATTTTAATTTCTAAAAAATATTGTTATCAAACCCAAAATCATTAGATTATTTGAAATCAACTTTTGATCATTCATTTAAGATAATAAAAAACCTACAGTATATCAGTATATGTGCTTAGAATTCTAGAGTTTACTTTGAATTTTGCATAAAAACAAAAAGAAAGGAGAAAAAAACACAAGCGTGCTCTTAAAATATATTTATAATCAAGGTGATTTTATTAGTCAATTTAGTTTTATGACAAATATTAGTCAATTTAGTGTCAAGTATGTTATGTATATACAATTATAATTTATAAGTATGTAATGCTTTTGACTTATCAGTTCTCTTAAAACATTGACATATCACGTGATTTGTGGTCATTTTTGTGCCACCAATCCCAAAAACTTCAGGATTTGTGGTTGAAGTTGCAACCAGAAGAAATAGGGCAACAACTGCAAATTTCACAGCCATAAATTATTGTACACTTAATTAAACAAACGAGTGATTTTTTACTTGGATTTTCTCATGTTATACTAATTTACTCAGGACTCGGCCATGTTTTTCTTTTTCCTTTCATCAATTACTACTTAGTACTTACATTGCGTCCTGATAAATTATTGTACTTAATTAAACAAACGAGTGATTTTTTACTTGGATTTTCTCATGTTATACTAATTTACTCAGGACTCAGCCATGTTTTCCTTTTTCCTTTCATCAATTACTACTTAGTAGTTAGTACTTACATTGCGTCCTGATGAGATTTATTAGGCCTAATGATAAAGTTTATTTCTATTTCATTTTGTGGCAGGCCCATTAAAAACGAGTGGCCCGAATTTTGTTCTCTTGCAGCCCGTACACGGCCCATTAAGCATGAAGCTGTGGTGGTATCACTGGTATGAGGTATCTCGCTATAGTAGTAATATTAGGTACTTCGCAATTCACTTGAAAATACAGTACCAACTGTTTAATTATACATATCTATATATCATATATATATTCTCCGATTTTATTCATTCATTAGTAGTACAGTATTAGTAGTAGTAGCTCTTGATTAATTATGCCGGTCATTTAATTATCAATCTAATGGCCGTCACCCTGACCGCAGTATCGGCAAGACGGCGAATTTCATGCCCCCCTTGTCACAGTGGATCCCGTTTTTCTCGCCGCACGAAATGTAAAATTTCTGGTCCAAATAAGGAGGCTTCATTCCCAGGAGGAACTTGAATCCGCCGAGGGTCTCACCGGCGTACTCATTCGCGATCTTCACGGACCCACTCAAGTCACACCTCTCGAAGCTCTCTTCATCCTTGAGCAGAACCACGCTGTGATTGAAAGGCCTTCCGCTGACCGGGAGAAGGTAATCGAACTCTGCAAACAAACACAATTCATCATTCCTAGCTATCACAAAAAAATTTAATACAAAAGAAATGTGACTATAAATTAATATGAGACACAAAAAGAGTACAATGTTTCGATCATCTAATTAATCAGGTACGCATAGGTACCTAGCACGTCGCCCACGTAAAATGGTCCAGCCTTGATAGCCCAATTCGTGTAATTGTTCCCGTAATTCCATTTATTTTTGTCTCCAACGACTATCGTTCTGGAAGCTGGATGTGAAGGCGAAGGCGGAGGAGGAACATTAGAAGAACTACTACTACACCAACAACCACCACCACCACCACCACCACCACCTGATGGCGGCCCCCAACTTGGCTCGCCAGGTATTACAGGAATACCTGGCCAGCCAGGTATTCCAGGAGTACCTGGCGTACCCGACCAGCCAGGTATTCCAGGAGTACCTGGCCACCAAGGTATTCCTGGAGTACCCGGCAAGCCAGGTATATTTGGCATACCTGGCCAGCCAGGTATTTCAGGATTACTTGACCAGCTTGGCGGCTTACGACCTTGGACGCCCGGAGAGGCGCACCTACAGTTAGGGGTAGAGCAAAGTGAAGCCATCAAGAGGAGCAGAAAGGATGAAGCAGAGACTCTCATGACAGTCATTTCTTGTTTTATATTTACCTAAGCCTAAGTTGCTTATATTTATACTACCAGTTCCACTGCCCGATTTATCTACGGTCACATATATGTATTGTATGGGTCAGGTTGTGATCATCATATGTTTGTTGACAATTGAAAAATAAATTTAATATATAACAGTATATAACACAAATTCTCACGAGTAAACTTAATTTTGTAAGCTCTACTCGTGAACATGTGTCATCTTTGAGCAGTGATTTGATTGGTTTGTGTCTCATTCTAATACCATATTCAAGTTGGGTTGATTATAATTAAATAGTATCCATATTTAATTACTACTTCTAAGTATCATTAGATTAATTTGAACTATATATATAATGTAATGTTTTCCTATAACAATTGTGAGTTAATATTATGTTATAAAATTAATATCATACACTAAAAATATTAAAATCCATAGCTTAGAATTCTTAATTTCTAAAAATGTTAACAAAACAAAATTATTAGATTATTTGAGTTCAATTTTTGATAATTCAATTAAGACAATAAAAGATCTATGAATACGCGCTAGGTTCTTAGAAGTTGATTTAGTTTAATTTTGGAAAATTATAAAAAAGAAATTAAAACATCATGCTTTTAAAATATAATAATAAATTAATCAATTAAGATAGAAGTCTATAGAAATCTCACGTATTTAGGAGAGATTTCAAATGATGGAATTCTTTTGTATTTTGGACATGAAATCAATTAAAATTCATTGACTTTTAAAATCCATTAACTTTTGAATACCGTAGATTTGTAAAGACTTTTTAAAATCCGTATTGAATACCTCAAGATTTTAATGGACTTTTAAAAATCCGGATTGAATACCCGTAGACTTTAAAAGTCCATAAAAATCCTATAGAGTCTTGATTGAATACACCTTCAGACATATGTAAGACGATTTGAAAGGTGATTTTATTGGTATATTATATCCTATATATTAAGATTATTTTGATGAATAATTAATGTTTTTTAATGATAATTTATGTTTTATACAATAATAATTTTAATTTTGATGAATAAAAATTTATTTTTGTATTTATGTTATGTTTATATATTTTTATTATTCAATGATAATTATTCATATTTTAATAAATATTGTAATTGATTTTTGTAAAATGTGTACAATGTATCATACACATTCATGATAGATGCATTAAATTTTATTAGTCAATAAAGTAAATTAAATTTGTATTTTAAAATAAAACATTAAAAAAATTGATTAATTTTACGTGTGTCAACTATTTTTGATTAACTAGAAAAATCCGTGACAACTATTAAGAAAAATCAAATATTAATTTTGTTCATTTATTTATTCACAATTATATTATTTTTCATTTAAAATATCATTTTTATCAAAAATAACATTATTTTTATTTAAAGTTTCTATTAGTTCAACAAATCATCATTGCGTGTGTGAAGTCAACGAGTCAACTGAAATAGTCACTGATCAAAGGGGGGCATGACGTCACTGATATTCCGATAAACATTATAGACCCATGCTGTCATTACTTGATGGGCTTGTGACGTAATAAACTGTAATTTCTTAACTTCATAAACAAGTAATTACATGCAAAATGCAAACGTGAAAAAAGTTTTTACTTTATCTCTCTTTTATTTTAAATTATTCAGAATAATATTCATATAAAAAATAATTATAATTTTAAAATAATAATTTTGCTGATACTCTTTAACTAATTCTTTAATTTACCGTCGTAATCAATTTCCTTTTTACCAATTTTATAAAAATAAATTTACGATAAATTTTAGTTTTGCTTAATTATTAGTAAAAAAACACTCTTCCCAAATATAATCATATTGAAGATTGAGAAAAAAAAAAGCTCTAGATCTTCCCATAAATACAATCATACATTCAATGTTTTTAGAGGAAAAAACACTCTTGGTAGATACATATATAGAACAATCATACATTGTTCAATGTAGACAAGCATAGATACAATCATACATTGTTCGGCCAATACATTACTGTTGGCACTTAGCAGCCCCATCATTTTCTTCCGTAGTAACCAGAGTAGATCTTTTTGTATCTAGTTCGATAACTGAATCCCCCAAAGAACAAAAAAAAGGGCCTGAACAAAATTGATCGGAATCACTAATTAAGAAGGATACAACCAAATGGAGGACGAGAAGTATCAGAGCACGGATCTGAAACTAACCATATCATTTGGTTCTCAACAGCAGCATCAATATACTTTAGAGCTACGTGTACCTAGTCATATATATAACTCGGCAATGAACACTTATTCACATTACTTGTAAAGAAACGGACATGAGAAAAAGAAAATAACTATATCGACCTAAGCAGTCTAGCTACCCTTCAAACTCATTAATTTCATAATTCAACAACACTTGCAATTAATGCATCGATCAATCAAATTAAGAAGTTCAGGTGTACAAATCATGCGTACAAACTGATATTATGGGGTGTTCATAAATCATGCGTACAAACTGATATTATGGTTTGAAGAGAAAATAAAGAAAAAGAAAAGACAACCTGGCCCTGTCGGAACAATGTCTTCGCTATAAGACTAAACAAAATAAAGTTCAAAATATATCATACTTAATTTCATACCAAAAAAAAGTACTGGAAACAAAGTAAAATAAAATTTGTTTCGGGAAATCAATCTTTTTAAAACATTATTTTTCAAAAGCTAAAAGAGTCGAAATAATATAGACCATTTTTTTGTCGAAAATAAAAAGACTCAAGTCTGGTTTTTGTTTAAATCAATACCAAAAAAGTTCACGAAGCTAAGGAAAGATACATGTGTTTGAGAGATCAAACCTCAGACTTTATATTTAATTATAGTAATATTTTTAATTAAAAGAGTTCAAAGAATAATAAAACATTATAATGATATATATATGAACTTTAAACCATCAACAAAGTTCAGGAAACTAAAGAAAAATCAAATATGATTAAAAATAAAACTTTATAATGATTATATGAATTCTGAAAAATCAAATATGATTGAAAAACCAAAAACAAAACGAGTTCTATAAAAAATGATATTCTTTACGAAATCAATTTTTATTTTAAAAAAACCAGGGAACTAAGGAAAACTGATACAATATGTTTATGAAATATAATTTTATAAATTAACTTTCATAAAATATATTTTTTTAAATGTAAATTTCAAAGAAAACAGAACCTTTTTTTTTCTAAACCAAGGAAATAGACTTACAAAAATCAGGTCAGGCTCAAAAAAATAGTTACAAAATATAACAGTTTTATTTTATTCAAAAATAGAGCAGGCTAGCTTGAATTCAACTTTAAAGTCTAGTAAATTAATTTTCAAAAAAAAAAAATATTTATGTCAATTTTGACATAATTTTTTGTTGTTGTTGTTAAAGTGTTATATTAGCTACTAGTTAATACGGAGTACTAATTTTCATAAAAAAAATAATTTGATTTTCTGAAATTATAAAAAAGGGTACACACATGTTTGGATATTGTAGTATTCGTTACTACAACTACTGCATAAGTATGCAGGTAACTATGAGTATGACTGTAAGATTATGTAGGTAACTATGTATGCCATTTTAAAAAAAACTCATAAAATAGTTAAAAAAACTACAAGAAAAATAAATATAAAAAATAAACATAAAAATATCATAATTTATTTTAATTTCACATAAAAATGGAACCCACCCGTAATTTCTGGGTCAATGCCCGAAAAGCCCAACCCGTTATCGGTTGAATTTGTTGGGCTTGAAAGTCGTACCAAGTACCAAGCCAGAAATTGTTGGGCTTAAAAGTCGTACCAAGTACGGATTGAGGGGGCGTGCAGTGCGTTTTTACACTGCACCATAAGCAGTGCAATCTTACGCCATTGAATAATATCAAACTAAAATCTAACGGTGATTATATTATTTAAATAAATAATAATATATTTGATCTGCCCGGTGTTTATAATCATTTTTTTTTAAATTTTTTTTATTGTTATTATTAATAATTTATTTTTCTTCATATATAAAAATTAAATCACTCAAAATAAAAATATAAAATATTATACGAAGTATAGTATTATTTTAAAAATATAAGAATGTTTAATTATTTTATATAATTATTAATATTTTAAAATTAAATATAAATTTCTTATATTTATTTATATAAAATTTTAAAATATTATTATTATTAACTGATAAACTATATAATATTCATATTAATTATATAATTCAATTTTAGAATATATAAAAATTAAATAAAATAATTAATAGAAGAAAAACAATAAATTATTAATAATTACTCTAAAAAAAGTTATTAAAAATATAATTGAGTTAAAATTTTTTGATATAAAAATTATAAAAAATATAATAGCGTTAAAATTTTGTGATATTAAAGTTATTAAAATATATTTGCGTTAAGATTTTGTGATATAAATATTATTAAAATTGTGATATTAAAGTTATTAAAATATAACTTGGTTAAGATTTTGTGATATAAATATTGTTAAAAATATAATAATATTAAAATTTTGTGATATTAAAGTTATTAGAAATATAATAATTTTAAAATAAAAAGTTATTAAAAATATAATCGCGTTAAGATTTTGTGATATAAAAGTTATTAAAAAATTTATGATATAAAAATTATTAAAAATATAATAACCTTAATATATAATTATGAATTAATTATGAAAGTAATATTAATAGTAATGAATAATAGTGGTAATTTTTTAAGAGTTAAATGAACACAAATAATAAATAAACGGGCAAATATTAAATAAACGGACAGATGTTATATTTATTTGGGCAGTATAATAACCGTTAGATTTGTGTTGTGATATTGAACGGCCAAAGATTGCACTGCTTATGGTGCAGTGTAAAAATGCACTGCACGCCCCCTCAATCGGATTGAGGGGTCGTGCAGTGCACTTTTGCACTGCACAATAACAAGTGCAATATCTCACCGTTAATTTATTAGATCTATTTATGTACCGTTAGATGTTAAAGTTAAAATACTATACACTTAAAACTTATTTTCTGTTCAATTAAAATTTACAATTATAATTATATTTTAAGGCAAATTAAAAAGCGATTATATTTTAACGCAAATTAAAATTATTTTTTAAATTTAAAATAAACTTATCTTTTTCTCATTTAAAATTAAGTAATTATAATTTAACACAAATTAAAATCATTTTTTAAATATAAAAATTACAGAGCAACACTTACATAAAATAATATAAATATATTTTTAATATTTTATATTATTATTTTAGAAATTAGTATTTTTTTAAATTATGGAATAACATTTAAATAAGATCAAATATAATTTTTTTAATGATTTATATATTAACGTAATAAATCAATAAAATAAAAAATTGTACTTAAAATATACTGTATATAGATTTCTCTAAATTAATAATATAAAATATTAAAAATATTTTTATATTATTTTATTTAAGTATTATTTCATAATTTTTATATTTAGAAAATAATTTTAATTTGCTTTAAATTATACTTATAAAATAATTTTAGTTTGCGTTAAAGTGTAATTTTAGTTGAGAAGAAAATAAGTGTATAGTACTTTGAAATCTAACGGTACAAAAATAGATCTAATAAATTAACGGAGAGATATTGCACTTGTTATTGTGCAGTGGAAGCTGATATGGTTATTGGTTACACACGGTGTATTGACTTTTCAATACACTTCTAATTAATTTTGGACACTTAGAATTTATTTGTTTAGTTATTTTTCATTTTCATTTTTCATTTTTTCGCAAGTGCACGAAGGTAATGGAACAGTTAGAGATTTAATCTTTTTGTTTACGAAAAAAATTTTATATTTTGAATTTTTTTAAAATAATTTAATTAAATATATATATGAATATAATTTATTCCTTATTTTTTGCGATAAGAGTTTTATATTTTGAAAAAAATAAATTAATAATTTAATTAAATATATATGAATATAATCTTAAATTTTTGTTTTTTCGGAAAAATATAATTTTTTTTGCGTAAACATTTTATTATTTAAAAAAAATTGTTTTTAAATAATTTAAATAAATATATATAGTGAATATAATTTTTTAAACAATACACAATTATAAATAAATAGTTATAAATAATTTTTTTAATTAAATTAAATATTAATACTAATAATATTAATTTTAAATATTTTGATTTATTGTTAAACAAGTCCTTATATATTGATAAACCCAAAAATAATTTATTATAAATATCGTATATAAATAATTAGTTTAAAAAATATGATTAGTCTAATTTTTTCAAATAAAATTTTGATTATTTGTCCAAAAACTATTTCAATACTGTGCACTACGAAAAAAAATTATGGAGCACTACGAAAAAAAATTAGAAAAACAAATCCATAGAAATTAGATGTTAAAATAAAAATAATTATTATTATAAAGTAACACATGTCTTATTTTGATTGGAAAGTGTATAAAAGATTTATTTCCAATAATATTATTACAACGTGTCACCTTGTGTCACCTTTTTAATCGAAAGTGTATTGACTTTTTGTTAGTGTATATATAGCCTTTTCCACTCAAAAATAGATGTATAGTTTATTTTTATTTTTATTTATATTTACTACAGTACAATTTCAAAATTTATTTATGATTTACTACTTAAAAAAATCAATTTTATCATGGGCTAAGTAATTAATTAACCGTCATACTAATAATCGACACGTAATTCCTAAGCAAAACCCAAATCAGCTTAATAGGAAAGTCGAATGGATGGCGAAAATCTCTATATAAATCTCCAAAATTTCCCCCAATTTTTTTTTTCCCCTAAATTAACAGCGGCACTGAATCAATTAATTTCGAGCAAAAATCAACCCTCAGTTTTGTTGTAAGTATTACGCAGTACTGTATTTGTTCTTCGGCGATTTACAATCATTATTTATTCCGAGCGGAGAGAGACAAGTCAATAACAGTGTCGAGGGGCGGCTCAAATTTGTGAAAAAGGGGATTTCTTATTTTCATGACCACCATGTTTTCGTGTTCAGTTTTCCGTTGATTTTCTGAGCTACCGAGGGGCTCCTTTCATGGCCGGCAATCCCCAATCTCAACAGCGCTGCGTTTTCGGTAACTAATTCTCAACATTGATATTTTTTTTGGGCCCTAAATTGTTTGAATTTGTTCATCACGCTCGATTCTTAAAATTGATTGAAAAAAAAAACTTTCTTTGTAACTGATTGAAAGATTGTGTTTTGTTGTGTTAGTCGGGAATATACCCTATGATGTCACCGAGGAACAGCTTGTTCAAATCTGCGAGGAGGTCGGCCCCGTTGTTTCCTTCAGGTGAGTTCAATTCAATTCGATTCCAAAAAAAAAAAAAAAAAATTGTGTTTTTCGATTGTTCGTAAACCGCCATTACTTGCTATCACAGATTAGTTATCGATAGAGATACTGGAAAACCAAAGGGATATGGATTTTGCGAGTACAAGGACGAAGAGACTGCTCTGAGCGCCCGTCGTAACCTTCAGGGCTACGAGATTAACGGTCGGCAACTAAGAGTCGACTTTGCCGAGAACGACAAGAATAATGACAAGACTCGTGAACAGGGTAGAGGGGGTCCTGGCGTTCCTTCTAATGCTGGTTAGTGAAATATTCGAAACCTCTTTATTTATTCTATTCGGTTTGTAAGTATTCGGGTCATTTATACGACATCACGATGCATTGTTGCAGATGCTTTAAAACAATCGGGGGGTCCAGCTGGCACTGGGCATCCGAGTCTTCAACAGCCAATAGGGGATTCGGTTGCTATGGCTGCTGCAACTGTCATGGCAGGAGTTCTTGGATCCGCCCAAACTTCCGGCACATTAAATCAGATTGGATTCCAAAACCAATCCTTATTGGGAACTGACCCACTGACCCTTCATTTGGCCAAAATGTCTAGGAGTCAGTTGATAGAGGTTATGGCTCAGTTGAAGGTTAGCATATACCCAACACTTCAACTTCATTAGTGGGTAAAATAATCAGTTTTTTTAAGAAAGCCATATTTAAACACAGACGAATCTAACAAATTATATGATTGTTGACAGGCAATGGCTACACAGAATAAAGAACAGGCCCAGCAACTCTTACTTGCCTTCCCAAGCTTGCCTAAAGCTCTTTTTCAGGTTCCTATCAGACTCTGAGAAATCCTTTAAATATTATACGAGTTATATATCAATACTAAACAATATACTTTGATCTACTTTGAATGCAGGCCCAAATTATGCTTGGGATGGTATCCCCTCAAATGGTTTGTTCTTTTTTTTTTAATTCTTTTTTTTCCACCCTTCATAGTTATAATCTATGTAATAATCTTGTTCACTTGTTGTACTATGCAGTTGCAGATGCCCAATATTAGGCAAGCTTCTGCTCAACCTCTCGTCCAAAATGCTCAGTCTCTATCAGGACTGCCCCCACTTCCCCAGAACAAGATGCAGTCGGGCTTGCTTCCTTATGCACAAGAATCTCAACAACCGTCGGCCGTTTTACCGAACCAGTATGCTGCAATCCAGCCATTTCCTACACAGCCTCAAACTCAACGCACACAGCTGGTGCAGAATCAAGTCCTGCATCCAATGATTCCTCAAAATGCTGCCCCACGCCCTTCATTTCAGGTACCAATCCTTACTAAAATTTGAAATTAAAGGTTTTAGTGATTCAACACATGTTTTTACCTATGTTTATTGAACGCTCAATTTCTCATGGAACATGTTATTCAAATCAAAGCAATTATGACCCTCGTTGCACCCCTCCATGACCCACATCATTCATTGTTGTTTTTGGGGAGTTGATAGATTGGATTAAGATGAGTTTAAATTGTGATGGATGCAGGATTTAACAGTTTTTTTGACCAAGATCGATAGTGTTACTGATTTAATGATTTTTTCTGGAATCCTTTAAATAGAAATTATGATTTTTTGTAGGGATATATTCCATTTAGTCAATCTCTCACTTTTTTTTACCATGAGTTCAAACAAAAGAGTTTCCTCAGTAAATAATCATTTTCCTCACTTGATTATAACCGGATCCTAAATTTATGACTAAAATACCATTAATCGTGCCCTCATTATATCTGATTCTCATGGGATTTATTTAATCCTCACCGTACTAATCATTCAAATTAGATTATTTCACCTCAGGAATGTTTGTCTTATAAAACCTAAAATTTGGTCTTCTTACCACAAACCCCCTGTTAGTATTGATGTGTTATGAATGTCCTCGTGATCATATTTATATAATATTATCTTTATTTTCTGGCAACAGCCTAGTTCTTCAACACCCTCACACATGCCGGTAAATATGGATTCGAAAGGGCGTGCTTCAAGCGTCATTGGGCAGATACGAGTTGCTAGTAATACCACGGAGCAACTAAACAGATCATCAAAATTAGTGAAACTGAATGGTGGCCAGACTTTCCCCTCGTCACAAGCTGTGAACGTAGCCACACCCCTGTCTACACCTTTCACGACTTCCAATTTTCCAGGAAGACAAATTACAAGAGCCGAAGAGAATCTAAACTCTGCGACGCAAGCTACTCAGGTAGTTAAATATTCTTTTCAGTCACTTTTGGGGGATTGTGGCTCATAGGCAGTAGAGGCATGTGCATTATAGAATGTAGAATAATTATTCAAAGAACTTGGATATTGATGGATTATATCTCGATAGACGAGAAATGATTGGAAGATTTTCTTTTGGGTCAACATGACTGTCAATTTAATGACTTCAAGAAGGAAAAATGTTGTTCGCATGAATATGCCTGGATTGAATATTTTGTGATTGAAACTTAAATGAATTTTTCTTCATTGTCTACAGATGCAGCTTTAAATGATTTTTTCTTCATTGTCTACAGATGCAGCTTCCTGCTGACGTAGATTCAACCTTGCTTCAGCAAGTGCTCAGCCTAACACCCGAGCAGCTGAGTTCCCTGCCACCAGATCAGCAGCAGGAAGTCATCCAACTCCAGCAGATGCTCCGGCAGGCGGCATAGTTTTCGATGCTTTATAGAGTCATTAGTAATTCCTTGTTTAATTAACGCATTCACGAGAAAGAAAGAGCTGTAACCATTATTAAGACAAATTTTCGTTGTAATTAAGATTTTTTATAGGTCTTTAGATGCACACGCCGATTTACGCTGTGTTCATGTAACATTGTAAGATGAGTGGAAGATTCAATTGAAATTTTGGCTTATGATGAATATCAATCTTCTCGGTTTCGAATGCCCTTTTTCGTTTTCTGTCACATTATGCTGTTAGATTTCTGATAGTAAAACACATAATAAAGGTCTGCTTCAATTTATTTGGCAAATCATATTGTTATTACACACTTGTTTTCATATTTATTAGCAGCAGCTCTTGATGACTTCTTCCTCTCCTTCCTTGCTCTTGTGCTAGTTTACAAAAGCACACCTCTTTCTAATCTCTCCTTCTCCTCCTCCTCCTCCCGCGGTGATAACCCCTATATTCCCCATCTTCACCATCGAGTCAGCAAAATCTTTCGAGAAGAGAAATGGATTCGAGCTGTAACCCCTGACCCCATCAACAGTCCTAGAGTCGGACCCCAGGGCCTGATCAGACTGCAAAACTCCCGCCCTGTTCATGATGCCTTTATAGTACGAGCTGTCGAACTTGAACGTGCTGGGAGTGTCCAAAGAGACTAGGTTGGTGTTTGAACTCGGGGCATTCGGACACTGCTTTTGCAGAGTCGAGAGCAAAGCAGGGTTTATCGAAGGGTCCGACCTGGAGGTGGTGTTGAAGCTGTAGAGCCTGTACTTGAAGGTGAAGCACTGAGCGAAACCCAACGTGTGGGCCCCTGTGTCGTATACGGTATACGTTAATACAAACACAAACGAAAACAACAATCAAAAGTCGAGAGTCAAATCGAACGTATATACCCGATAGAACCACGACGTCTTTCATGTTGAGACCGTTTGCTGCAAACTTGTCGGCGATGGTGTCGACGGAATCGAGAGGCGAAGGCAACCTGTCGTTTGCTGACTGCTTGCTCGCGGTTAAACCGTCCAGCCGGCCCAACGGCACTCTCCAGGATGGCCCGCCAGACTACACACAAATAAAATCCGATGATCGAGACGAGAGTTATAATTTATTTGGAAATGTGGAGATAATATCACAAAACATAATTAATTAGCTCGATCTATTCCACATTTAATCCTTTCACTTTATCATGAATAATAATCAAATTTTGTCATATTTGACGATTTTTAGTAGATTATAAAAAATTGAATGTATTTTGTTTTTTTTAAATTAGTCATGGTCGTTTCTGTGACACTCACTCAATTGAATTAACTCCACGAGAAACAAAACCGCTAGAGTGAGCTATCAAATGTCAAATTCCAAATGGGGGTGTTCAAGTGCGGTCCCACGCCTAGCGCACACACGAGAGCGAGAGCTTGAATATGCACTAGAGAGCCTCAATCTATCTCAAAACCATATGGTACTAAGTAGGATAACTCCTAGGCTTATATCATAGACTCCCCTCTCACAATTATTCGATGTGAGACAACTCACAAGTGGCCTTCAACACACCCCCTCCACTTGTGAGTCCTAGTCAAAGGGTGGTTATAACCACTCACAAACAGGATCGAGCTCCCTCTCTGATACCATGTCAAATTCCAAATTGGGGTGTTCAAGTGCGGTCCCACGCCTAGCGCACACACGAGAGCGAGAGCTTGAATATGCACTAGAGAGCCTCAATCTATCTCAAAACCATATGGTACTAAGTAGGAGAACTCCCTAGGCTTATATCATAGACTCCCCTCTCACAATTATTCGATGTGAGACAACTCACAAGTGGCCTTCAACATCAAATACACTTTCTATACTACCAACGTTTGAAATTCCACTAAAAAATGTTAAATACGACGAGATTTGAATTTTCATAAGACTGCTAAATGTGAAATCAGACTATGTTATGTGTTACGATACGTTTTATATATATAATCTCTTTGGATTATAGAGTGAAATTATGAACCTGAATAACAGCCTCACTAGCCGCAAGAGCCAATATGTCGGCGCACGACACGGTGGAGGGGCAGTACCTCTCGGCGTCCTCCTTGATGAGGTCGATTGTGTCGAACCCACGGATCGAGTTTAGGTTCGGGGCCGCGGTTTGCTCTCCAATGAAAATATCCGTGTCGTTTAGAAGCACAGAACCATCACATCCCTGCATCCATCCAATCACATACATTTGAATATATATACAAAAAGAGATTACTAAAAAGAAAGAACAAGTATATATAGCTATATATATATATATATATATATATATATATACGTTTACGAAACAGTCGTGGAAATGTAGACGGAGTAAGGAAGCAGCCACTCTGCGGTCGTTCTGCATTGCCTGCCAGACGCCCCATCGGACCATGCTCTGGATGCGAGGGCATGAGGCGGAGTAGTAGTCGGGGCTAAGGCTGCTGCTGAGGATGGAAGGAGTAGAGCATAGGAGGATGATTAATATGCATGAAAAAACAATAGTATTCATTTTCTTGCTACTTAATTTTAGTATTTTTCTTTTGAGTTGGTGAATGTTAGGGAGTGAAAGTGCTTGTATTTATAAGCTGAATACGTTGGTGGGATTTGATTTGGGGAGTGATTTCTTGCCTTTTAATTCCCACTACGCGAAATGTGATATTACTTAATTATTAACGTTTGCAAAACAAGTTGATGCATGTTATGATCGATTAAGTTAAGCAATATTGTGTCGTGTTAGAATTGTAATTTTTTTATGATTGAGTTGTTTATTTATTGTTTTGGAAAAAAATGAAGTGGAAATACACGTGTTAAAATGAGAGTAGCTAAATTCAAAGACTTTTAGGTAGTCATGTTGTCGTGAAAAACCATCAACTTACTTACATGGGCCGTACCACTTTCAAAATTTTGTTATAATTACTCATATCCTTAACTTAAGTGCCTACGATTAGGATTAGCATTTAGATTAAGAAAACATGTGTAGGTTGACATCAGGGATCACTAAAGTCTACGTACAAAAGTCAACTAAATATAATCTAAATAAAAGGGGCGGCTAGCGAACTGCACGAGTCGAGCTCAATCAACTCGTTATCATAAAACGAGTCGAGTCTAAGTAAAATAGACTCGACTCGATTAATTTTACGTCGATCATGACTAGTAGTTCAGTTTGTGTTCAATTGGGATTTTTGGTTTGGTTAAGAAGAAAACATCAGGGTAAGAAAACCAAAACTCAGGGTACATTTTGTAATTTTAAAATTTAGTTGTTCTTTTAATTACCCAAAACTTAAGGGTTCATTTTGTAATTAAACCTAACAAAGAAATTGAATAAAAATGCAGGCCTACACTGACTGAGATCATGAAAAAAGACTAAAACAGAAGGGAAATATATTTTTTCCATTTCAATGAAAAACTGAACACATTACATAATCCATAATCCAAGAGAAAAAAAAACAAGGGAGTTCGTTACCCTTTCTTATAAATAAATAAACAAAAAAAAAACTTTTATAATGTTTAAAACTCCCTAAGCTAATCGACAACACGAACCACATTCGTGATTCGTCCGGATGAATTTTACAGCAAGAAATACGATAAGAGCAACAAGCGACTAATCAACCGATATAAGATACAATCATAATAAGACCCATCTCAATATATCCCAAGCTAATTTAACTTCAAATAATTAGTCTGTTCTGCTTTTAGACTGATATAACCGGTGGCTTTCCCCGGCCCATAGTGAAGCCTCTAGTACCGTCGGGCATTCTCGGGCCCTTCACGGGCTGCTGGCCCGGGCAGGAGCCCGTCGAGTGTGATAGTGGAGTAGGCAGGCTTAGTGTGCTTTGGAGCTGTGGACGAAGCTTGGGCTTCCCTCGGCTTCTCGACCAGCTTTTCTTCACAGAATTATCATCCGACTGCAATTAAAATTAATCATTTTGAGAATACGAGCTGATTAATGCGAATTAAGAGAACGAGTTACTTTTATGCCCTTACCTCGGCTTCTGAGGTGTTGTGGCGAGAAGCATCTTCGGATACGTGATGGGTCGACCCTTCTTCTTCTAAACAAGCATCGAATTCCGACTTTCGGTTCTTAAGCACAGACTTAGGCTGCACAATTTTTTTTTTCAGTTTAAAGAAGAATAAAAAAACGAAAAAAATGAGTGGATAAATATAATTTTGTATAGAGCCTCAGAATCGAGCTTTTCCCCTACCGAGCGTTTGAGCATAAGCCTCACTCGCATGCCCTTTCTCCAGTTCCCTTCGTCATTCAACTTCTCAGCCTGATTAATGAATTAGTTCGTTAAGTTATTTATTTATACGAAAGAAACGTTCACACAAAAAGGAGTAGAGAATGAGTCATACTGCTCTCTCTGCTGTTTCAGAGTTCTCAAACTCCACCAGTGCATGGAGCTTCAAAGAAGGAAAATCGATTAATCCACACACAAAACAAAAATAGAAATTTGTGGATTCTTGAAATGTAATGCGAAAATAATGGTACCTTATGACTGACGACTAAATCACTCTTATTAGAGCGCGAAGCATTGTGTTCTTGCGGTTGACATATTCTGATCGACTTGATACTGCGTAAGACAATGTAATCGGTAAGTATGAACATATTGGAAACATGGAAGTTCTTGAGAAATAACAAAATGTCGAGACCCCACACCTTCCGACCACGTGGAACATTTTCTCGATTTTCTGATGAGAGTGATCGTCAGGTAGATTCTCAGCTATAACAGTTCGCAACTGCATGAAACAATAACAACTCAAAAACTTTTGAAATTACAAAAAATATCCCTTTACCCCTCAAAGCACAATATTTAAAACAACACTAATCACCAGGGTTATTTTGGTAAATATGTACATATAATCTTCATAACTCAAGAATCAATTTGTATATTAGATGTGTTTACGGTTTACCTGCAGCTCCTCTTTTTCTTTCTCCGTGAAGGGTATTTTCCGTCTCACCTTCTTGCCATCGCTACTTACGATCTACACATTTCCAACCAAACAAATTAATTAAACACTTATCAATATATTAATGCTTCATCAAACCACACGATGACTAATCAATCGATTAATATATATATTCTCACCAGCTTTGAAGACGCCCGAAGGGCCTGTGCCACCATCTGGTTGCTAACGTTGAGGGACTTGAGTTTCTTCAGAGTCGAGACAAAGTTAATCGGCACTTCACACAAATTAATAACGCAACACACATTATTATACATATAAATGCTATATAAACATCGTACATCAATTATTATCACGAGCTGAAAATTACCATATCCTTCGGGATCCTTGTTCACGTGTTTGACGAGCGTTTCGTTCGCGAGCATGCTCATGTCACTGAACATGTACTCTGCCTGTAAATTATAATTATATTTTAGAGTGAAAAAGTAACATTAATTATTTCTTTATATAAATGTGACAATATTAATGACATTTTTGTTATTTTGACCTGTTTGATGATCTTGTGCTTGACCTCGTCGGTGACAACGACCTCCTTAGCCTGCTGCAGTTGGTTTCGCGACGATCCGGATTCGTCGGTCGGCTTGGGAGACAGGACGGCGGGGGCGGCGGGCTCCTGATCGCCGCCGGCGACGTAAATCCAACTGCCGCCGCTCCCGTCGACGGGCTGAAAGCAGGGGTAGAAAAGTCCGGTGATGGGCATCTGGGCCGCCGGCAGCGTGGGAACGAACTCCGGGGCGGCGACGTTGAACTTGAAGGAGCCGCTGCTGCGGTTGCTGTCGCTCCTCTTGAGGGATTTTTGTTCCCTAACCATTTGTGCCATTTTGATTTTGTTGTTGGAATTGAAAAATTAAAAATATAAAAAAAAATACTAACAAACGAACTGATTTTTATTTATACTTATTTTTAATTCATTTTATTTATCGGAGTGTATTGTTTCTGGTGATCGAAGCTTATATGTTTGGTTCCTCCTTGATTGCAGCGGAGAATTTTGTGGGCTTCTCGTTCCCAACCCGGAATTCGTGGCGTTTGACCACATCAAAATTGAATTGCTTCAAAATTCACACCGTGAGTTTTTTTTACTGACATTCTTTTACTTTTACTTAAAAAATTAAAGGTATAGATTATTTTGAGAATGAAACAATACAAAGTAAAAAAATACTCTCAATGATGAATTTTTCTTTTGGTAAAAGTCAATAAACATAAAAAAAAAATTGTACAAACATTGAGTTTACTGCCTCCCAAAGAGCTATGAGTATTCTATAAATTTGGAATAAATTTATATATATATATATATATATATATATCTTAATTTACATTTGAGTTATTCTATAATTATAAAGAATTGATTTTTTTTTAGATATTAATCTCTACACAAATCTATAAAAAAAAATTAATCACTTAATAATATGAATCGCCTTTTTTATATACTCCGTATTTTATAATTTCATTAAAAAAAACATGTTCTAAACAAAGTACTCCTACTAACCTAGTACTCCTATTCAAATTGTACCGGCAAGCCCACGTATAAGACATTGTTATTCTTGTACACAAGCCCACAAGATTTAGGGCTTTCCTATTTGGGCCAAACCTTCTTAATAACTTCAATCATCGGAAGTTCACAACCGCTTACCGGGAAATTCCTCAGCTCAACCACACCGTAAAACCCCGACGGCGACGCCCCCACCGCCTCTTAGGGCTCTCTAGCGCCTGAACTTTACTTCCCCCAAATAATATCCAATTTATATCGATATTTTCTGGAGGATTAATTTATTCGAAAAATCTCGACGTTTATTAATTTCGCCCTTCATCGACTTATAACAAGTGGGCAATGGCGGAAACAACTCCTCCTCCGTCTGGGTCTGGTAATTTATTTACATTTATTAGTCTGATCGAGTTCCTTGTAATACGAAGAATTGCTAGTTTTGTTTTCGAAAATATTTTTTTCTAATTTATCAAATTGAATCAAGATGGGAATGCCGATAAGTTCAACGTGGAAGCTGCTGAGATTCTGGCTAATGAGACTCTGGTAATAGTGGTTCCGTTTAGGTTTAGGTTTATGTTTAGTTGTTTTTAAGCTATGAAGTTCTGATGCATGAATAGCTTTTTTCTTTCAGCGGCTGCCGATCTTGGAAGCAGTTCCGATATACGAGAAACTTCTGACTACATCCCCTACTTCGGTAACGTTTACTCGAAAAAAGTTCTAAAAAAAGAGAAATAAAAACAGAGCTAACTACGTTTTGATGGGTTTTCCCCTTTGTAGGCAAAATACTGGAAGCAATATGTCGAGGCAGTGATGACATGAAGGGAATAGAGGGTCAGGAAGAGACCAAAAAAGCTTATGAATTCATGCTTAACATTACAAGATTTAAAAAAAAAAAAAAACTTATTCAGCGGTGATATGTATCAGTAGTTTACAGATTCATTACTTATCGAGTTCCAATGTTGATGGAACTGACTCTGAGTGTGAAAGCCTTGGGTGGAGTAGATTGCAAGATTACGATCCTACCCAAAGAACATGGAAATATCTTGATGCATTAGCTGAAGAAGGGTCCGTGCCTGATGAAGATTTTCCTTACGAGGAACTAGGAGATGAAGATTACTATCCGAGTTTGCCTTTCGCTTCACTGTTTTCCTGCTTTAAGGTGAAGTAAATTTTGCCCTCTCAGTTTCCAATTGTTTTTCTAGCACGTAAAAGATCTTCTTGTTTGGAATTACACACACCATGTATTTATATTCACTGAGGACTGAGGAGATCATTGGAAAGTTGAAATGTTGAATAATAAATTACTTGATTTCATAGGACACAAGTGCTGATTTTTGTTTTCTCCTTATTACTTCAGATTAATTTTATTATTTTTTGGATAGGCCAAAGGTTTAAAAGTTACTTGCTTACTGTGTTACTGCTCTGAGGGAGACAACATACCTGATGCTTTCGATATGGCTGAGGCAACAAGCAGACTTATTGGATTGAGTGATAATGTGATCCAGGGTGAGTCTTCTTCCATTCATATTATTCTAGTTGCCCACTACTGTGTAAAATTTCAAAATCTTGCAGGAACAAAAAAAAACACCTCTATATACACATATAGTGTATGCACAAGACAGTCAAGACTCGGACGAATAATACAATTTCTTTGTATTTTCTAATATCTTCCAAATGTTTCCTTTTTTATAACACTTCATATAGTTATTCTTAATTATACAAGTATTCCGTTTACATGCGTATACGGTCCCCCAGCAGATATGACTCTTTTCTAGGGAAGCTGTTGATCGTTTTGACAGATAGGAGGTTGATTTCGTATTATTATTATTATTACTATTATTTTCTTTTCTTCTTGGTCTACTCTAGGTATCTAAGAACTCTGTACTTTTGGTTTGGTAAGAACTTGAGAATTGTGTATTAGCCGCTATTGATTTTTGGGACTGGGAAAATTAACTGCCGAAAAAAAATAAATTTATGGGTAAAAAGTATTTAATCCTCTCGTAAATATTGTACTTAACCATTTGAAGAAAAATTTTAAACAATCAAACTTTTTATAAAAGTGGTATTTTACACAATTTTTATTATTTTAATATCTAAAATATTAAATGTTTTAGTAAAATTTTTACTTTCAAAAAAGTTATAAATAAATAAAATTTTATTTAAAATATTATATTATTTTATTTAGTTTAATTATATAAATTAAAATAATATTTAAAAAAAAATAAAAATTAAATAAAAATGACAATATTATTTATTAATACAAATTTAAATTTAAATTAAATATTTTCAAATTTAAAGTAATTTTTTTTAAATAATATTTAATTTGAAATTTAAAATTTAAAATTAATAGTCATAATATCTTATCATCATTTTTACTTTTTAAAATTATAATTTTTTTTTTAATTTTGTTTTAAAATTTCTTTTTTTTATTCAGGACTTTTTTTTGAAGTAAAATATATTTTTTTACTAAAGAATTAAACATTTAAGATATTAAAATAATAAAAATTGTCTAAATTGCAACTTTTATCAAAAATTTAAGTATTTAATGTATTTTATTAAAGTTTTTGAAGATTAAGTGCAATTTTTATGAAAGCTTTTTAGCCTAAATTTATTACCTATCCTACAGTACAAAGCATCTTAAATAGATCTCATCCCACTGTAAAAATAATACAGTAAATAATAGTAGTAAATGCAGTCCTTGATGAAAAGCTATGTTCAAATTATGAGCGGGGTAAACCTTAATTAGTTGACATTGACACTAGTAGTGCCTTGACATGTAGCTAAATGCAAATGCTCAAATCTCAAAGTAGTCGCTGAAACAAAATTTTCGATTAAATTGCAAAGTACAAAAACACTTATTAAACTTAGAATAGCAAAGTATAGTTCATTTATTCCTTTCATTTATTTCACAAAACTTAGAATAGTTCACTACCAACCATAAATTTTGCTGTGTTCCATGGTAGCCATTTTCTTTACATAGTACAAGCCATCACCTCTTATCGACCAATAGCACAATCTGCTATCACCACAATTATGGTCGTTGGACGCGTGACTTTTGTAAACATTGAACTTTAGATCTTTTCCGTTCCACCAGAAATGACAAAAGTACAATGTTCTAAAACTAGAGCAAAATTCAAATTGAAAATCTTGACCCGCGACGAGATCATGGTACTCGAGATCTCTATCTCCCGACGCGCAATGCACCTTTACCGCTGTAGCATTCGGAGGAAGTTGATTTATTATATAAACCGTAACTCTGGTCCACATAAAACAAGACCGTGCCTCCTCGATGAATGTCGTCGCATGAAGAACGATGACTGACGTGATGAAAAGTTGTAACAAGAATTTACCCATTCTATAGGAGAAATGTATAATTTAGTTAATGTGAACGATATTAATGAAAATCATCGAATATATATATATATATATATATATATATATATATATATTTATATATATATCAAGATAAAGTGCACATATGACTTTTTATACACTGTTCAATTACTATAATTGAAGGACATAATTTTCTATACACTCATTAGTTTTACCTACTTAAAAGTATAAATTTGTGTCACGCTATTTGCTACATAAAAAAATAATTTATACTTATTAATTTATAACTATATTCTTCAAAATGCTCTAAATGTATTATTTTTCAAATATATATTGATATTGTTATTGGAGAATATATTCACCACTATAAATGTCTTTTGTAATGTACTTGTTATTGGAGAATATATTCAACCATTATAAATGTCTAATCGTTAACTTCTTTAATAGTTCGAATTGGTGAATGAAGTCGTTTCTAACATAGTATCAGAACCTAACTTATTAACTAAAGAGTAATTTTTTCACTTCTTATATTTCTCTAATTATAATTATTAAAAGTAACGTCTCAAAATTAACTTTGTTATTATAAAAAATAAATTTGCCAATAATTTGGGTAGAAAATAAAGAAACCGAATCCTCCCACATCTTTCAGAAAATAAAATACTAATTTTCTCACCAATTCGGGCATCCATAAATGACATCAGGCGATGTGCAATCTTGTGCATTAATAAAGCGAAGCGTGATTTTTATTTGAGGGAAACTTTCGGTGATTATTAATAATTAAATTTCTTACTTTTCTCTAATTATAATTTTTTGGAAGTCATGTCTCAATTAAGCTTTTTTATTATAAAAAATAATTTTGTCAATAATTTGGGTAGAAAATAAAGGAACCGAATCCTATCTTAATTTCATAATGGGAAAATAAAATACTTCTTAACTAAAGAGTGATTTTTATGTCTACATAAATTAAGACATACTCCCTCTATCTTGTAACAATGGTCACCGGTCAATGTTGACTTTTTTTGTGCTTCAAATAAATATGATAAATAGTATACAAAAATTATGAAAAAATAACTAAAATAAAATTGAATATTTATCATATGTATTTAAAACACAAAAAAAGTCAATAACCAGACATGACCATTTGTACGGGACAGATGAGTATCTAATACTCGTTTTTATTTGGACTCAAATTTTAGTTTTAGGACCTGTTCTTTTGGACTATCGCTTCAGTTCAGTTCAGTTCAGTTCAGTTCAGATCGCTTCAGTTCAGTTCAGTTCGCTTCAAAATAAATTAAAATAAAATAAATAAAAAATAATTTAAATCTATAATTTTCAATATACAATCTAGTTATTGTCATAATATTATTAATATTTTAAAAAAAATATTTAATAATTTATAAAAGGTATTATTGTTTTTATAAAAAAATCAATTCAGTTCAGTTGCTTAAGTTCAGTTCAGTTCAGTTGCTTAAGTTCAGTTCAGTTCAGCCGGTTTCAGTCCAAAAGAACATGTCCTTAGTCCAAGACAACTTCCAATGATTTTGGTTTTGAACTCAAATTTAAACTCAAATCGAGTATTTTGAATAGTAAAACTCAAATTTGCATCCAACTCATATATATTGAAACACCTATACTTGCATTTTTTTTTATAAATTATTAAAATTTAATTAATTTAACATTAGAATATTTCTCAAAATTATATATAAAAAATATCATTGACGTAATTTTTAAATTTATAATTATTTTATAAATTTTAGCTATATTTCTAAATATATAAAAATTTTGCATTTTCAATGGTATACATACTTTAAAAATACAATTTTTTGTTACTTCAAAAAATAATTTGTATATTTATCAATATATACATAAACTTTCCAACAATGCAAGACCTCGTGCAATTTATATTTTTATAAATTTATATATATATATATATATATATATATATATATATATATATATATATATATATCTTAATTTACATTTGAGTTATTTATAATTATAAAGAATTGAATTTTTTTTACATATTAATCTCTACACAAATCTATAAAAAAAAATTAATCACTTAATAATATGAATCACCTTTTTTATATAGTATTTTATAATTTTATTAAAAAAAACATGTTCTAAACAAAGTACTCCTACTAATCTAGCACTCCTATTCAAATTGTACCGGCAAGCCCACATATAAGACATTGTTATTCTTGTACACAAGCCCACAAGATTTAGGGCTTTCTTATTTGGGCCAAACCTTCTTAATAACTTCAATCATCGGAAGTTCGCAACCGCTTACCGGGAAATTCCTCAGCTCAACCACACCGTAAAACCCCGACGGCGACGCCCCCACCGCCTCTCAGGGCTCTCTAGCGCCTGAACTTCACTTCCCCTAAAGAATATCCAATTTATATCGATATTTTCTGGAGGATAAATTTATTCGAAAAATCTCGACGTTTATTAATTTCGCCCTTCATCGACTTATAACAAGTAGGCAATGGCGGAAACAACTCCTCCTCCGTCTGGGTCTGGTAATTTATTTACATTTATTAGTCTGATCGAGTTCCTTGTAATACGAAGAATTGCTAGTTTTGTTTTCGGATTTTTTTTTCTAATTTATCGAATTGAATCAAGATGGGAATGCCGATAAGTTCAACGTGGAAGCTGCTGAGATTCTGGCTAATGAGACTCTGGTAATAGTGGTTCCGTTTAGGTTTAGGTTTATGTTTAGTTGTTTTTAAGCTATGAAGTTCTGATGCATGAATAGCTTTTTTCTTTCAGCGGCTGCCGATCTCGGAAGCAGTTCCGATATACGAGAAACTTCTGACTACATTCCCTACTTCGGTAACGTTTACTCAAAAAAAGTTCTAAAAAATGAGAAATAAAAACGAGTTACTACGTTTTGATGGGTTTTCCCCCTTTGTAGGCAAAATACTGGAAGCAATATGTCGAGGCAGTGATGGCTACAAACAACGATGAAGCGACGAGACACGTGTTTAGTCGGTGTCTCTTGAACTGCTTGCAAGTTCCTCTTTGGTATATATATTTTTTTTTTTTTTCCGAGTCTTATTGTTTTTAGACCCAGCACACATTTTAGTTTATGCTGAATTTGACTACCCTCTTTTTCCAGGCGAAGTTATATCCGCTTCATAAGGAAGATTAATGACATGAAGGGAATAGAGGGTCAGGAAGAGACCAAGAAAGCTTATGAATTCATGCTTAACCATGTTGGTGAGTTAAAAATTATAATAGTATTAACATGCTTATAGTTATTGAAGAGAGGATGCTATTTGATTGATGTGACCCAATGGTTTGTATTATGTGTTATGTTGAGAATTCCGGGGTCTGTGCTTTTGATTTTTCATTGAAGGAAAAAGTTGAGAGAAAGCTCAATTTCAGTGTTTGGTTTTTGATTGAAGGAAAAACCAAGAAAAATGTTTGCTTCAACTTTGTAATGATTTGGATTTTTTCTAGGTCACTTATATGAATTTTACTTCTAAGTTATGCAAATGGGGTTGAATTTCGTTTCATTATAAGTATTTATTAATGGTTCTGACAGGAGCTGATATTGCGTCTGGGCCCGTGTGGATGGAGTACATTGCCTATTTAAAATCCTTACCGGTTTGTCTTACAGACTTTATTTCCTACCCAAAACTAACTGATGACCAAGATCATGGTCAACTGTTTTGTTGATGTCCTAAACCTAAATAACGGAACAGGCTCAAACATCACAAGCAGAGTCATTACGGATGACTGCCTTACGCAAGACTTATCAAAGAGCAATTGTTATGCCCACTCATCATATTGAACAGCTTTGGAGGGACTACGAGAATTTCGAGAATTCAGTTAGCCGGGCCCTGGTAATTTTTTGCTTTACATTTGTGTGTATTTTTGTATAAATAAATAATGATGCAGCTAATCATTTAGGTAGTTTCAATCTGATAGGATATTTATCTTGTAGGCAAAAGGGTTGGTAGCTGAATATCAACCGAAATATAACAGTGCAAGGGCTGTTTACAGAGAGCGTAAGAAGTATGTTGATGAAATCGACTGGAATACACTTGCTATTCCCCCTTCCGGTTCTCCTAAGGTATTTTTATTTCAAAACAAATATTACTGTAGGTTGATTTTTGTAACATTCCGATTGATCGTTTAACCAAAAGTTCAGATATTTCGGTGAAGTTATTATTTGTTTCTGACTATATTGAATACTTGGTAGGAGGAAATTCAATGGATAGCTTGGAAGAAGTTATTAAGCTTTGAGAAGTAGGTGTCCTCCATCACTGTCATGTTTATATTTTTTCCGAGTAAAAGTTGTCGCAATTCGGATAGTTTTATCTGAGTGCTTAGGTAACAATTTTTGTTAACAACTTTCTTGCAGGGGCAACCCCCAGAGAATTGACAATCCTTCTTCCATCAAACGAATTACATTTGCTTACGAGCAGGTACTGAAGGTTATTATGTAACATGTTTTTTTAGCATTTTACGATAAAACAATCGATCTAGATGGCACGTGCATAAGTTGTGTGAAGATTCTATCAGGATGGGCAGAAAAATCAGCCAATCAGGCTGGCCTGGATAAAACCGTTGTTTTTTGGGCTTGTAAAATATGAACTTTTTTCAGACTGGGTTTATTTTTGCCACATCTAACCTTTTTTTCTTGTTTCCATGCTAGTGCCTCATGTATTTATATCATTACCCTGATATATGGTATGACTTTGCCACATGGCATGCGAAAGTTAGTGGCTGTAGAGACTCTGCAATCAAAGTTTTCCAGCGGGCTTTGAAGGCTCTTCCCGGTATTTGTTTCTCTGCTGAAATACTATGTGTTCTTTCATTTTGCCCGTGAAAAATGAAAAATACATTCACTCGATTATCAATGTGTGTTGTATATTTATGTTAAAATCGTATAAAATCCTTCAGTATGGCTGTCCATTTCTTGCTTTGTTCATTATTTTATCTGCCTTTTTCTTGTAAAATGTTTTAACTTTTAATTGGTTTCAATTTCATCTTAGATTCCGAAATGCTAAAGTATGCTTATGCTGAGCTGGAGGAATCTCATGGAGCAGCTGCAGTGAGTCATGAGTTATTTGTTTTTACTTATTAAAAATTATAGTAGTATATCTTTTGATACCCATTGTCTGTGCAGGCAGCTAAAAAAGTGTATGAAAGTCTTGTTGGGGATGGTGTGAATGCCTCTTCTCTATCACACATCCAGGTATCAGAATACCTTAAAATAAAATAGGGAAATTTGGTTTTTGGCCCACTTCACTCTTAAAATTATTTTTTACCTAAACTCCAACAAAATGTTTTTTTTTGGTAAACATTACTTTCCCTCATCTCATTATACTCTTATCATCATTTTACTAGACAACTTATCTAGAAAGTTTTATGTTGGTTAAATTCTTAGATTGTTTTATGTTGTATTCTGTGTAGTTCTTACGATTTTTAAGGAGGACAGAAGGATTTGAAGCTGCTCGAAAATACTTTGTGGAAGCACTCAAATCTCCAAACTGCACTTACCATGTTTATGTTGCATATGCAACGATGGCTTTTTGTCTAGATAAAGACGCAAAGGTCCGTTGTGTTTGTTTTATTTGGCAAAAAGGAAAAAATATCTGGAAGGATTCATCAATTTATATATTTTATTACCAATTGATTTCTTGGTAAAATCTTATACTCATATATATTTTATTGGGCTATCTATTTTTTTCAGCTTGCGCACAATATATTTGAAGTGGGCCTCAAACGTTTTATGCATGAGCCTAGCTATATTCTCGAGTAAATTCTTTCCCCACAACCAACACACACATTTTACGTAGAGTCTTAGACCTAGTTTCTTGAATGAATGAAGTTACCGTATGATAATATGTGCAGATATGCTGATTTCTTGTGCCGGTTGAATGATGATAGAAATATCCGTGCTTTGTTTGAAAGAGCACTGAGCTCCCTTCCACCTGATGAATCTGTTGAGGTACGTACATCAACATTGAGTGTTTGGTCTTCCTCTATGTGAATTATTATTTTAACAAAAAAATGATTTATGGTAATAGAATCTTGAAACCATGAATGTGAATTGAAGAATAATGTTCACGCCCCAGAAGTCATCAATTTGCAGAGTTCACCATATCTTCCACAATTTTTCTTCTTCTTCTGTATTTTTTGCGCTCTTTTTCTATGAAATGCCTTTGGATGCCAATAGTAAGGTCCTCATTGTTTTTTTTCCCTAACTGTAGGTGTGGAATAGATTCGCTCGATTTGAGCAGACCTATGGAGATCTTTCCAGCATGTTAAAGGTATATTCAATTATTCATCAAGATTCATACGTGTTTATTATTGTGTGGTATATTCTTCAATCATTTTTTCTTCAATTTATGCCTGTAGCCTCTAATTAAGTGTTCGTATATTCTGGGATGGAGTCTTATATATTCTACAAAACACATTTGTCGTGATCCCTTTTCATTTTTGGTTGCACATTATTGTGATAGGTTGAGCAAAGGAGGAAAGAAGCTTTATGCCGAACAGCCGATAATGGGGAGGCAGCCCTAGAAAACTCTTTGCAAGATGTTATATCGCGGTATAGTTTTATGGACCTGTGGCCTTGTTCGTCTATGGACTTGGATCATTTAGCTCGGCAAGAGGTACTTATACTCAGTCCTCTCTATAATCTTAACTATTCAGTAGAATGCCTTTTTTATTTTTAGGTACATAACGATTCATTTATATTCTGAATTATTTGTGGGGGCCTTCTCTTGTAGTGGCTCTCTAGAAATGCGAATAAGAAGATAGAGAATGCTGCTCCTGCTAATGGGCCAACTTCTGCAGGTAACAAATCTAGTTTATAGGGATGATTACCAAACAAACAAAATACTGGAGGTTTGTCCAAATTACCAAAATAAAATAGCCAAAGAAAAACTTGTGGCAATTTATAAAATTTGGAAAAGTTAGATTATGCCGGAATACCCCGTTAGATTAACTAGTTAGACCAAAATGTAAGATGAAACCAAACCTCAAAGGTGTTAATTTTTATAAGTTTCAAAGCTAGTTTTTATATATTTATTGCAAGTACTCCAAAACTTCTGGTAGTTTTTGCAATTAATAAGTACCCCTACATTAAATTATACCCACTATCTAAGTGCTGCTGTGAATGCAGATCGGAGCGTCTCGGGTGCTCCAAATACCTCTGGCAAGATTGTTTATCCAGATGTATCCAGAATGGTGATCTATGGACCGAGACCACAACCCGGTATTATTATTGTATATATTTTTTTCTTATTCTATTTTGTGCAAAACCGTTTTAGATACTTTAGTCAGTATAGTATGTCGAATAAGCTCCTGGGGAGAATTTCTTTTTTCAAAAGTCTTGGAATAATGAACTTTGTTTGTAGGTCCTCTTGCCCCTGTAATCTCCAGTGTCCCGAGCACGTTGCCCAACGGCGTAACTGTTAATAGTGGAGGAATAACTGCAATCAACGATATTTTGAAAGTCTTAACACCATCATTAGCAAGCTTCGTGGTGAATCTGCCACCTGTTGAAGGTATTTTTTTATCATTCATTTTCATTTTATTTTTTGATGGGTAAGATGTTACATGAAATGACCTCAAAAATGTAATTGTGAGGTCTTTTGCGAATGTTTTAGGTCCATCGCCCGATGTTGATTTTGTGATATCCATATGCTTGCAAAGCAACATAGCCTCATCAAGTGGGCCACCTCAACAGTTGCAAGCGGGCCCCGCTCCGAGCACGAGTGACATGTCTGGTTCTAGCAAATTCAAACAAACAAGAGACGGACCAGGAAAAAGGAAAGTCTCTCAGAGTACGTTGCTTATCTAACCTGATTTTTGTATTCACTACAGTGTTGCATATGTATTACAGTACTACTATTTCATATTAAATAGTAGGGTATATAGAAAATTTCAGTTCAGATGGGGTGTTGGCTTATTTTTTTTAATAATATATATTTTATTCTTTTTTTGAAGGGCAAGACGACGATGACACATCTACCGTCCAAAGCCAACCTCTACCCAGAGATGCTTTCAAGATGCGCCAATTGCAAAAAGCTCGTGCGACTAGTTCACGTACTGGTGCTGGCTCTGCATCGTATGGAAGTGGATTTTCGGGCGATCTCTCTGGTAGCTCTAGTTAATGATTGAATGATTGATCATGTTGTAATATAACATTATATGTGGATCTCATTTTCTGTAGAGCAAATTAAACTGTCACTTCAACCATCATATACATATATATAACAATTTTATAAAGGTATTGACAAACCAGTTCGTTCCTTTAAAGAAATGTACTGACATTATAATGATACTAAATAAAAATGCTTAATTGCAAATTGGTCTAAATTGCTATTCTCTTTCTAACATTTTCTTCATAAAATACAAATGACATGTTTTGTTGGAGGACTGAAGGAGTATAAAATATAAAGCCAAACTCCCACAAAGTAAAGGGACTAAAATTGCAATTTAGCCAAAACAACAAAAATGATACTCTACTCATCATGTATCTTACAAATAATGAAATAAACCCCAAATGGTTTCATTTTACGTTACATCAATTTATAACATATTTCGAAAAGGTAGTTAAGTTAGTTGTTCCCCCTTTTTTTTTTGTAAATACCACAAACCTTGGGGGTATTTTCGTAAAAAAACCTTTTCATATACAGGAGATGATTCCATTTCCAAAGCAGAGTGTTTCAAGTCTCAACACACCAGCATTCAGCAACAGCAATACCAGAGTTACCGAAACGAAACGAGCTGAATGAAATTGTCAGATGTGTTGTAGAGCTGTAGGCTTGTTCCTAATATGCGTATTTATTTAGAATAAACTTTTCAAAAATGATTTTAATTATATTAATCATTAAATATAATATGTGTATTCTAATGAATTTTGAATAACTAACTATTTAGCGCGCCAAATGAATCAAAAATCAATTCATTAATAATTTTTGAAACTGTCTGAAGTCACATGTTAACACCGGTAAATAACACACACAAGAGATGGAAAATATGGCACTCCTTAACTAATAGCCCGGAATCGCCGGTGGTGGTGGAGATGCGTACTGGGCCCCCAAGATTGGTGGGAATACGGTTGGTGGGAACACGTAAGGTCTGGGTGATGGTGGTGGTGGCGGAGATCGGGTTGGTGGTGGTGGTGAGTGGACGGGAGGTGGTGGTGGGGAGAACACAGGTGGTGGCGGAGAGTGGACGCGCGGTGGTGGTGGCGGTGGTGAGAAGACAGGTGGCGGCGGAGAGTGCACGCGCGGTGGTGGCGGTGGTGGCGAGAAGACAGGTGGCGGTGGAGAGTTGACCCGCGGTGGTGGCGGTGGTGGTGAGTGGACCCGTGGTGGTGGAGGCGGTGAGAAGACTGGTGGTGGTGGAGAGTTGACCCGCGGTGGTGGTGGTGGTGGTGAGTGGACACGCGGTGGTGGAGGCGGTGAGAAGACAGGGGGTGGGGGTGAGTGCACGCGCGGTGGTGGTGGTGGTGAGAAGACTGGGGGTGGGGGTGAGTGGACACGTGGAGGTGGAGAATTGACACGTGGTGGTGGTGGAGGGGGTGATTGTGGGCTAGAAGCGTGGGGTCCATTTGGAGTTTGTGGCTTATTATTATTATTATTATTATTTACGTAAGGTGGAACCAATGCCCTTGGAGGGACGCCTCCTTTTGGTGTTTCAACGGAAGCCTTGGGCGCTTGTACCTTGGGAACATTATAAGGAGGACTCAAAACCAGCTTCGGTGTAGGTACACTCGCCTTAGGAGGAGTTTGTACCTTTGGAGTTGGAGGCACTTCAACCTTAGGAGGCGAAGATCCATTTTCCTTTGGAGCTGATGGAGTGAGTGGTACATCGCCCTTAGAAGGTTGTTCCTTGTTTGGTGTAGAAGGCACGTTGTCGTCGTCATCAGCCTTAGGAGGTTGTACCTTTGGAGTCGCAGGTGCATCCACCTTCGGAGGTTGTACCTTTGGAGTTTGCACCTTGGGAGTGGATGGAATATTATCCCCTTTGGGAACATCCGGCTTGGGAGAGGTGCCTGCATCAGGACGCCTGCACCCAGTCGCAGTACAATTCACCTTCTCCTTCAATTCCAATCGGCACTCCTTCTCCGACCTCTGCTCCTTCTCCGCAGCAATACAATTCTCCTCATCCTCAATAACAACCCCATCCAACGCCTTCGGATTGCACTCCTCATCCATCGCCTCAAAGTAATTAAACGAGAACGTCAAGTTGGTCAAATTCGGCAACGTGCAAACAGTCGCAGGGACTTTGCTCCTGAATTTATTGTTCGCAATGTTGAACACCTCCACGTCCTGAAGGTACTCCAACCCCACCGGCAAATCGCCCAACAGCTTATTCCCGCTCACGTCAAACACCGTCGTCGTGTTCAGCAGCGTGATCTCCTCCGGCAAGCAGCCGGAGAGCATGTTCCCGGAAAACACCATCTCGTCCAAGCTCCCGGCCATGTCGCCGATGCTGCTCGGGATGCAACCGGTGATCCCGTTGTTGGCAATCACCACCACCGACGCCGGCGAGTTGCCTAAATTCTCAGGGATGGTCGATCGGAAACGGTTGTCGTTGAGGAAAATCGCGTCCAGCGGCCGGTCGAAGAGCTTTCCGGGGAGCTTCCCTTCAAACTCGTTGAACCTGAGGTCGAGGTACTTCAGCTCCGGGAGCTCCAGGACGGGTTCCGGGAAGGGCCCGACGAAGCGGTTGTTGCTCACGTCGAGCTCGTAGAGGATCTTCAGCTTCTTGATGGAATCCGGAATGATGCCGCAGAACCTGTTGGAATTCAGGTGGAGGAGGCTGAGGTCGGTCAGGTACCCGATCTCCGACGGGAGGTGGCCGGCGATGTCGCCGTGGTTCAGGTCGATTCCGGCGACCACGGTGATTTTATCGTCGTCTAGGGCATTCGCGCAGAAGACGCCGTTGTAGGCGCACACGTCGGGTCCGACCCAATTGGTGGTGAAATTAAACGGGTCGGAATAGACAGCTTCTTTCCAGGCTTGGAGTGCCACGTAGGCGGATTCCAGCCTGGGGTTGGGGAACGCGGTGTTTGCGCCGCTTATTGATGAAAGAGAGGAGAGAGAGAGGAGAGAGAGGAAGAGGAAAACCTTCATTTTATTATTTTGTGTGTGGATGACTCGGTATATACGGTGGGACAAGCCCGGGTTGGCGCTTATACCACGAGAGTCATTCACACGGGAAGAACAAAACGAATTTCGTTTATTATTATTATTGTTATTATTATGAACGATGATGAATGAAGGATGTTGAGGCTCGTACTTAAAGGGTGAGATGACTCTGTTATGACCGTTGGAATTCTTATGTCGATGTCGGAGGTGAAGCTTGAATTTCGACGAATATAGGTAATGGCTTGGTCTTGGAGTATGCTATTATTTCGTTCCATTCATTAATTATGGGCCCAAGTGAAAGCCCAATTAGTCAGAAAACGTTGGCCCAATTAAAAGCCCTTTTTACTCTTTCTTCTCGCTCAAGAATCTCACTGAAGTTCTCATTTCTTCAGTGAAAGCTTCCGGTGCAGTAATCAGGAATTGCGTCATCACAAAATAACCGCGATGGAGTTTTATCTCGAAGAAGGAAAACAGTTAAACCCTAATTGCTCGACTTTGATTCTGGTTCGTTTTTTAGGGTTTCGTGATTTTGTCGTCTTTTCCTAATCTCTGCCTGTTGTGTTTTAATTTCGTTCTGATTTGAACGTTTCAGCCGGCGATATCGATCGGAAACGTAGGCCAGCTCGCCGTGGATCTGTTAATCTCGTCGCTGAAAGCCGACAAAATCGGATCCCTGGACGACCCGAATGTGCTTCCTTGTGTCGGCAACGACGCTTATTCTCCTTCGCCTGTCGGAAAACTAGCTCTCCCCCTCGAAGGTCCTCTTTCTCCATGTTTTTCTGGCGTGTTGATTTCATGTGATTTGAGTTGTTTGAATTTGTTTAAATCTGGCAGCTTATGAATCATCTTTTGCGGCATTGACACTTGTGCAACAGAGATCTCCGGTTATTATGGTGGGATTGTGTTTTACTTAGTTTAGTCGTAAAGATACTCAATAGCCTATATTATGCTTATGATGAACTCCACAGAAACTGAACTCGTAATGCTTGTGTAAAACAGGGTATGACTATTGATTATGCCAAGAGCATGGCGAATTTTGCAGCTGCTAATGGGATGAAGCACGTTGTCATACTCTCCAGCTTGGATTTTGGGCGATGGAAGAACATAAGTATGTCGAGGTATTGACCCCAGTGAAGATTTAGCTTAGATATAAAATACTCGAGGGGTTTGCTCTCCCCTATAGCTTATGATATCAAACCGAACTCGTAGTAGTACTTGTGAGGATTGACATAATCACCAAAAAATATTGCCCGCTTCATATTCAAAAAATATTCCAAAACCCTCCTAAGAATCACATTTTAAAAACATACAGGTAACTTCAGGGGTGCCTTTTGTAATTTTGAAAGTTGTTTTTTTTATTTAATCATATGTTGTGTTTTTACTTTTTAAAAAAAAAAGCTTATTCAGTGGTGATATGTATCAGTGGTTTGCAGATTCATTACTTATCGAGTTCCAATGTGGATGGAACTGACTCTGAGTGTGAAAGCCTTGGGTGGAGTAGATTGCAAGATTACGATCCTACCCAAAGAACATGGAAATATCTTGATGCATTAGCTGAAGAAGGGTCCGTGCCTGATGAAGATTTTCCTTATGAGGAACTAGGAGATGAAGATTACTATCCGAGTTTGCCTTTCGCTTCACTGTTTTCCTGCTTTAAGGTGAAGTAAATTTTGCCCTCTCAGTTTCCAATTGTTTTCTAGCACGTAAAAGATCTTCTTGTTTGGGATTATACACACCATGTATTTATATTCACTGAGGAGATCATTGGAAAGTTGAATAATAAATTACTTGATTTCATAGGACACAAGTGCTATTTTTGTTTTCTCCTTATTACTTCAACTTAATTTTATTATTTTTTGGATAGGCCAAAGGTTTAAAAGTTACTTGCTTACTGTGTTACTGCTCTGAGGGAGACAACATACCCGACGCTTTCGAAATGGCTGAGGCAACAAGCAGACTTATTGGATTGAGTGATAATGTGATCCAGGGTGAGTCTTCCTTTCATATTATTCTAGTTGTCCACTACTGTGTAAAATTTCCAAATCTTGCACGAACAAAAAAACACCTCTATATACACATATAGTCAGACTCAGACGAATAATACTATTTCTTTTTATTTTCCAATATCTTCCAATGTTCCCTTTTTTATAACACTTCATATAGTTATTCTTAATTATATAGTTATTCCCGTTTACATGTGATACTTTTAGTTTGATCAGAATCTAATTTAAATCCAACTATTTTTTTTTTTCTGCCATAATCTGTGTTCAGGCAACGGTGCTGATAAATGGATCACGCCATTCTCATGGCAGAGTGTATACGGTCCCCCAGCAGATATGACTCTTTTCTAGGGAAGATGTTGATCGTTTTGACAGATAGGAGGTTGATTTCGTATTATTATTACTATAATTTTATTTTCGTCTTGGTTTACCTACTCTAGGTATCTAAGAACTCTGTACTTTTGGGGTTTGGTAAGAACTTGAGAATTGTGTATTAGCCGCTATTGATTTTTGGGGCAGGAAAATTTAACCGCCAAAAAAATATAAATTTATGGGTAAAAAGCATTTAATCCCCAAAGCTTTCTCAAATATCTTGAGCTTTGATAAAATGCATTAAACATTCAAAATATTTTGAGCTTTGATAAAATGCATTAAACATTCTAACTTTTGATAAAAGTGGTAGTTTACACAATTTTTATTATTTTAATATCTAAAATGTTAAATGTTTTAGTAAAAAATATATTTACTTCCAAAAAAGTTATAAATAAATATAAATTTATTTAAATATTATATTATTTATTTATTTTAATAATATGAGTTAAAATAATATTTTAAAAAATTAAAAAATTAAATAAAAATGACAATATCGTTTATTAATACAAATTTATATTAAAATTAAATATTTTTAAATTTAAAGTAATTTTTTAAATAATATTTAATTTAAATTTTGAAATTAATAGTCATAATATCATCATTTTTATTTTTTAAAATTATAATTTTATTTTTATTTTTTAAAAGTTTTGTTTTAAAATTTGTTTTTGTTTTAGTTTTTTATGACTTTTTATGAAGTAAAATATATTTTTTAACATTTAATATATTAAAATAATAAAAATTCTCTAAAGTGCACTTTTTTTTATCAAAAGTTTAAATATTTAATGCATTTTATTAAAGTTTTGGAGGTTGAGTCCAATTTTTACAAAAGCTTTGGTAGTTAAATGTTTTTTAACCTAAAATTATTACCAATCCTACAGTACAATTTATACAAAGCATCTTACATAGTATCTCATCCCACTGTAAAAATAATACGGAAAATAATAATTGTAGTCCTTGATGAAAAGATATGTTCAAATTATGAGCGGGGTAAACCCTAATTAGTTGACATTGAATAATAATTGTAGTCCTTGATGAAAGGATACGTTCAAATTATGAGCGGGGTAAACCCTAATTAGTTGAGATTGACTTCTCCAGAATCCAAACAAATTAAATAACCCATCCACAGTAAGTGTTCAATAAGATTGAGGTGATCATTTCACAAATCGGGCATGACACTAGTAGTGCCTTGACACTGACAGGTAGCTAAATGCAAATACTCAAATCTCAAGTAGTCGCTGAAACAAAATTTTCAATTAAATTGCAAAGTACAAAAATACTTATTAAACTTAGAATAGCAAAGTATAGTTCATTTATTCCTTTCATTTATTTCACAAAACTTAGAATAGTTCACTACCAACCATAAATTTTGCTGTGTTCCATGGTAGCCATTTTCTTTACATAGTACAAGCCATCACCTCTTATCGACCAATAGCACAATCTGCTATCACCACAATTATGGTCGTTGGACGCGTGACTTTCGTAAACTTTGAACGCTAGATCTTTTTCGTTCCACCAGAAACGACAAAAGTACAGTGTTTTAAAACTAGAGCAAAAATCAAATTTAAAATCTTGACCCGCAACGAGATCATGGTACCCGAGTTCGTTATTTCCCGACGCGCAATGCACCTTCACCGCTGTAGCATTCGGAGGAAGTTGATTTATTATATAAACCGTAACTCTGGTCCACATAAAACAAGACCGTGCCTCCTCGATGAATGTCGTCGCATGAAGAACGATGACTGACGTGATGAAAAGTTGTAACAAGAATTTACCCATTCTATAGGAGAAATGTATAATTTAGTGAATGTGAACGATATTAATGAAAATCATCGAATATATATATATATATATATATATCAAGATAAAGTTTACATATGACTTTTTATACATTTTTCAATTACTATAATTGAAGGACATAATTTTCTATACACTCATTAGTTTACCTACTTAAAAGTATAAATTTGTGTCACACTATTTGTTACATAAAAATTAATTTATGCTTATCAATTTATAACTATATTTTTCAAAATGCTCTAAATGTATCGTTTTCTAAATATATGATATTGTTATTGGAAAATATATTCGGTCACTATAAATATCTTGTCGTCAAATTTCACTAACAGTTTGAACTGTTGAATGAAATAATTTTTTTGCAGGTCCTCAGTTAAACTCCACCCGAATTAATTAGGTCTTCTCTCACCAAGTCGGGCATCCATAAATGACATCAGTTGTATTTTTATTTGAGGGAAACTTTCGGTGATTAATGATTATTAATAATTATATTTCTTATTTTTATGTAATTATAATTATTAAAAGTCACGTCTCAAAATTAACTTTTTATAAAAGTAACTTTTTTATTAAAATAAATAAATTTGTCAATAATTTGGGTAGAAAATAAAGCAACCGAATCCTCCCACATCTTTCATAATGAGAAAATAAAATACTTCTTAACTAAAGAGTGATTTTCTCACTTCTTATTTTTCTCTAATTATAATTATTAGAAGTCACGTCTCAAAATTAATCTTTTATTATAAAAAATAAATTTGTCAATAATTTGGGTAGAATATAAAGGAACCGAATCCTCCCACATCTTTCATAATGAAAAAATAAGATACTATGTCTACATAAATTAAGACATCTCCAATAGTTTTTATTTGGACTCAAATTTTAGTTTTAGTCCAAAATCACTTCCAATGATTTTGGTTTTGAACTCAAATTTAAAATCAAATGAAGTATTGTGAATAGTAATACCCAAATTTGCATCCAACTCATATTATATTCAAACACTATACTTGCATATTTTTTTAAAAAAATTATAAATTATTAAAATTTAATTAATTAAACATTAAAATATTTCTTAAAAATTATATAAAAAATTATTATTGTTAAAATTTTAAATTTATGATTATTTTGTAAATTTTAGCTATATTTCTGAAAATAATAATTTTAGAATTTTCAACTGTATACATACTTTAAAAATAAAATTTTTTTTAACAAAAAAATATTTGTATATTTATCAATATTACTTTAAAAATACAATTTCTTGTTACTTCAAAAAATTATTTGTATATTTATCAATATATACATAAATTTTCCAACAATGCAAGACCTCGTACAATTTATATTTTTGTAAGTCTAACTAATTTATATATTTTTATTTTATTTACATATGACATATGAAGTACTACTACAATATTAAAAAAAAAAACATGATAAGAGTACATACATAGTACTGCTATACACTGACTAGATGGAAAAATGAGTCCACGATCGTACCTACTACGGAGTACAATTTATCTACTGCTATACATACCTTGTACCTAGTACTATTTTTAAATCACTACTATACAGACATTGTACCTATGATGGACAATGCTAAGTTTAATTTTGTGTATCATTATGGTCGGTTAGGTTTATATCTAAAACAATTATTCTAAACTTTTTGTTTTGGTTTTGTTATTTGCAAGGGGCATACTATTAATCATAATATTATGATTATGTTATAAACTCAAAGATTATTTGAGAGAGGATAATAGAATGTAAAGAGAGACAATTAGAGGAGAATAGAATTTGTATGAATTGTTGTATTCATTCATATGGGGAGACCCCTTTATATATGATACAATTTAGGGTTTCTGACTTAGCCAACAAGTCATTCATGAAAAAGAGGTCGACTCGCAGTCCACGTGCTGAAAACAGAAAGGTCAGTCACTGTAACGAATTTAAGTTCTGCTGTCCAGAGAACAACAGATTGAGTACTGCTGTCACAGAACAGCAGATTGAGTTATGCAGCGGAAATAGAAAAAGGTACAGCAACTGGAAAACGTAGAGAAGAAGGATATAATCTTCGTAAGTTGTATTAATCAATACAACCTACCAAGCTGCTTCAAAAGCAATAAAATTTCACTATAATCGTGAATACAAAATAATCCGAGAAAAAATAAATAAAGACTAAACAATCACGAGATTGAATAGTTAATACTCGAATAAATATCTAAAAAATAAAACGTGAGCTGAAAATATTTTTCTCTCTAAAAATATGGCGCTCCAGCTTCTTAATCTTCAATCCACGTGAGTCTTCTATTTATAAGATACAAGTCTTCTCCTCCAAGTAATAAGTCTTCTATGGTAAAAAGACTTCTTCCATAATTAAAAGATCTTGTACCTTATCTTGTAGATCTTGAATATCTTTTCCTCTTTATCTTGGATTCTACTCCAATAATAAATATTCCCAAAATAAATATTCCACCAAAGAAAGTCAAAATTAGTCAAAGTCAAAATTAATTAAATAAATTAATTTCGACTCCAACAAACTCCCCCTTTTTGTCTTTCTGAAGGTGTCGTCAATTCTTCGATGTAAATTCTCCTCTTGGAGTACCGTCGAGACGACTCCCCCTACAAATATGAACTCTCTTGGCAAATGTAATCAACTCTGCTCCCCCTACGAAAATAAACTTCATGTGAAGTCGTAAAACTCCCCCTGCAAAGCTGGCGTCGTACTAAGTACTGGTACTCGGAACTGGGAACTCTTGCAGCAGGTCTTGAACTGGGAACTGAGTACTGGAACTGGAACTCTGTACGAACTGCGGTCTCTGTACTCAACGGGAAATATACACAAAGTGTACTAAACAGGAACAGAGCTCTCATCAGGTGAGTCAGAACAGGAACTGGTGGCAGACCAGTCGCACAACACATGAAAAACAGGAACTGGTCGAAACCAGTCACAAAACTCATGAAAAATTGACTCCCCCTTGATGTGAGACTGGTCGAACACGTACAAGAAACACACTCCACAAAACATGGGTTAGGAGATAATGAAGAGAAATCGAATAATCAAATATCAAATATACCAAACAGAAATAAAACTGAAGACAACTAACGTGACAATCAAGAAGATCAAGAGTTTTAAACACTTAGAGAGAACTCAGTTATCAGTGCACACACAACTCACCACATTCCATGTCGAGTCAACAATGGCCGAAAACCAAATGATACTAGTTCAGCAACTAAACAATAGTTATGCCGAGTTCAGCATATTGAATGGTGAATAGTCCAATAAGCGAGAAAATCAAATCCGATGCTCATCAATACATAAATTTAATTCTACACTCGGTTTTTCAGAGACATTTTTTTTTTTTTGATTTTTTTTTTTGGATTTTTTTTTTTTTTTGTCTCTGGTACCGAACGATGTAGAAATATGATATGCAAGCAAGTTATACATCAAGAGTGAAATAATAACACTTTCATCTCTTTGCGAAATTTTTAAGACCTCGAATTCTCAACTGAACTGAACATAAAAATTGATTAGTCACTAGACCAGAATATATACCAGTCAGTACTCATGTTGACTCAACCTCCTCGATCACTTCATGCGGTGCAAAGATAAAGAGATTTCCTTAGTGTCGAAAACCTCTCAAAACTTAAAGGTTTTGTTAGAATATCAGCAAGTTGTTTTTCTGTATTGACATATTCTAATTTGATTACCTTTTTCTCAACAAGATCCCTAATGAAGTGATGGCGGATGTCGATGTGTTGAGTACGCTGGTGCTGAACTGGATTGTGACTGATGCTGATAGCACTGTTGTTGTCACAGTACATGATGAGAGGTTCTGATTTCAAGCCATAGTCCTGTAACATCTGTTTCAACCAAAGCAGCTGAGTACAAGTACTTCCTGCAGCAACATACTCGGACTCGGCTGTGGACAACGCAATGCAGTTCTGCTTCTTACTGTGCCAAGACACAATGTTGTTGCCCAAGAAGCAACATCCTCCACTTGTACTCTTACGGTCGTCTGTGTCTCCAGCCCAATCAGCGTCACTGTACCCAAAAAGATTTGAATTTGTATCCTTGGTGTACCAGATTCCAAAGTCAGCCGTCGAGTTGACGTACTTGATTATTCTCTTCACAGCAGTGAGATGAACTTCCTTGGGTCTGGACTGGTACCTAGCACAAGTACAGACACTAAACATAATGTCAGGACGGGTTGAAGTTAAGTATAGTAAACTACCAATCATTGATCTGTATGTAGTTGGGTCAACATCAACTCCAGTCTCCTGACTAGACAGTTTTTCAGTAGTACTCATGGGCGTTGTGGTAGTCTTTGCACCTTCAAGACCAAATCTTTTGACCAGATTTTTGGCGTACTTGCTTTGACATATGAAAATGCCATTATCCTTTTGTTTGACCTGCAAGCCTAAGAAATTTGAAAGTTCTCCAACCATACTCATTTGAAAGTTAGTAGACATGGCTTTTGCAAAGTCATCAAGCATGATAGAATTTGTAGAACCAAACACAATGTCATCAACATAAATCTGTGCAATCAACAAGTCAGTCTTACTCCTTTTCAAAAACAAAGTGTTATCAGACGTACCTCGAGTAAATCCAAACGACAACAAGAAGTCAGTTAAGCAGTTGTACCAAGCACGTGGAGCCTGTTTCAAACCGTACAGTGCTTTGTGTAGGTAGTACACATAATCAGGATGTTCTGGGTCCTCGAACCCTTTTGGTTGTTCAACAAACGCTTCCTCTTCGATGACTCCATTTAGAAAGGCAGCTTTGACGTCCATTTGATGAAGTCGAATGTTGAGTAAACATGCAATGGCAATCAAAAGTCGGATTGACTCCAGTCTCGCGACTGGTGCAAACGTTTCGTCGAAATCGATGCCTTCAACCTGTGTGTATCCCTGTGCAACAAGACGAGCTTTGTTTCGAACTATTTGTCCGAATTCATCAGTTTTATTCTTAAAAATCCACTTCGTACCTATAACATTTACGTTGGGGGGTCTGGGGACTAAAGTCCAAACTTTGTTTCGAACAAACTCATTTAGTTCTTCTTGCATGGCATTTACCCAAAACTCATCATCAAGTGCAACTTTAAAATTTTTGGGTTCAATTTCAGACAAGAAAGAAACTATTCTAATATTGTTGAAAGTGGAGGACATACATGCTGCATTAATCATATCTCTATAATTAAGTTTAGGTTTACCTCGCGTTCTGAGCTTATCATGCATACCTCCAATGACTTGAGATGATGGATGACTTTTCCGAATATGTCCAGGTGCATCTCTTCTTGTGGTTCGTTGAACATCATCAATCTCAGTCTCAGTACTGACTCGTTCTGAGGACTCATCATCAGATGACTCTGACTCATCTGCATGTTCCTGGACTGGTTCTGTAACTGGTTCTGAACCTGGTTCTGTGACTGGTTCTGAACCTGGTTCTGTGATGTGTACTGGAACTGCATCTGAATCAGTGGGTTGTGGAACATGTTTGATTTGCACAAGTCCTTGTAGGTCATCTTCCATTTGTTTTCCAGTGGCATCTTTCAGGTCATCAAACTTCACATTGACTGTCTCTTGGACAGTTTTAGTACGTAGATTGTACACCCTGTATGCTTTACTGTTTGTTGAGTATCCAACAAAAATCCCCTTGTCAGATTTTGAGTCGAACTTCGAGAGAGTGTCCCTGTCATTCAAAACAAAACACAAACAACCAAAAACATGAAAGTATTTAACGTTAGGTTTTCTTCCATTTAGAATCTCATAGGATGTCATCGAAGTCCCTGGTCTCAGATTCACTCTGTTGGTTATGTGACAGGCTGTGTTGAGAGCTTCAGCCCAAAACCCTTTCGACAATTGTTTGGAACTAAGCAGTACTCGTGCCATTTCCTGTAGAGTGCGATTCTTCCGTTCTGCCACACCATTCTGTTGAGGTGTCTTTGGTGCTGAGTACTCATGGTGTATCCCTCTCTTGGTACAAAAATCTGCAAACAAAGAATTCTCGAACTCCTTTCCATGATCAGTCCGTATTCTTCTTACTTTTCCTTGAAAAAGTGTACGAATACGAGTATATACTTCTTTGAAAGCATCAAAAGTTTCAGTCTTAGTACTTAAAAATTTTATCCATGTGTACCTAGAGAAATCATCTACAATAACCAAAGAGTACCTTTTACCACCGAGACTTGCTGCTTCGATTGGACCCATAAGATCCATATGAAGCAATTCAAACGATTCAGTAGTGTTCATGTAAGTTGAGTCACCTCCAGTGTGTGAAGCACGTACTTGTTTTCCTTTGAAGCACTCACCACAGACTCTCTTGTCAATATTGCTTATCTTTGGCAGTCCAACAACAGCATCATACATCTGAAGTTTTTGAAGATTCCTGAAGTTTGTGTGTCCAAGCTTGTTATGCCACAGAGTTTTGTCGTCAACATGTACAAAATTACAAGCAACATTTTCCGTCGAATAACAATTGTTACGAGACCTATCACCTTTCATGACACACTTTGAATTATTGTCAAACACTTCACAAGATTCTTTGTTAAACTTCACATGCAAATTATCATCACAAAGTTGACTAATGCTAATTAAATTGGCCTTTAATCCTTCAACATGCAACACGTTTGTTAATTTAGGTAGACCATCAACATTTAAAGTACCTTTTCCGACGATTTTACCTTGAGTACCACTGCCATAAGTAACACTAACTCCAGTGAAAGGAATGTAGTTAACTAAGTAGTTTTTGTTACCTGTCATGTGACTGGAACAACCACTGTCAAAGTACCATGCACCTGCAAACTTTGATTTAGAGACAGTGAGAACAACATTACACAGTATTTGGGACTTTGGTACCCAAACAGTTTTTGGTCTCTGAACAGAACTTGAGGTTATGTTGTCATGTCCTGTACTAATCTCAGTCTTAGTACCTGAACCAGAATTGTTCAAAATTCCTTTTCTACTGTCTCTCATCCTTATCCTGCAAAAAGGCTTAATATGTCCTGGTACAAAACAATAATGACAAATATACTTCTTTTTCTTTATGGTTTGTTTAGTACCAACTTGTTGTTTTTCAGTAACAACTTGAAGTTCAGTAACAAGTTTCGAAGTACTGGAACTAGTTATGTCAGTCAAAGTACTAGTACCAGATTTTTCAAGAGATTTTTCATTTGCTGAGACAACAGTAACAACTTGATGTTCAATGACAAGTTCAGAAGTACTAAGACTAGTTATGCCAGATGAAGTACTAGTACCAGATTTTACAAAAGATTTTCCATTTGCTGAAATAACTTTTGAGAAAACAGCATTTGAGTTTTTCTGGTCTTGTACTTCATCATCATTATTTTGAAAACCTAAACCACATTTATCATTATGTCCCATAACTAACAATTCATCAAGAGTAATTTTACCTTGGTTCATCTTCTTGAATGTTGCGTTTGCTTCCTCCAACTTGTTTTTAGTCTTGTTCAGTTCAACGTCCTTCTTAGTCAGCATTCTTTCAAGTCGTGTCAAATCAGCTTTATGAGACTTGTTCTCAATCTGCAGTTGTTGTACTATACTGCACTGGTCTTTGTACTTGACATTAAGGATGTCATACAACGATTTGAGTTGAAAGAATAGCTTCATGGGATCTTCCTCAGATGCATACTCGTGTTCACCATCTGAATCATACGCAACAGAGTTTAGACAAAATAATGTAGAGTACTCAGTGTCATACCTTGTTTTCATAACATCAGAATCTGTTGAGTTATCGAACTCATAGTCTGAAAGGGTCTCCTCATCAATGTCTGCGAACAAGGCACTTTGATCATGTGTTGGGGTACTCATGTCACCTTCGTCTTCACTCAAGTTGTCATCATCTAAAGCAACATAGGTGACTTTTCTTCCCAATCTCCGTAGCGTGTTTGCACACTCATTGGCAATGTGTCCGAACCCCTTACATTCGTGACATTGAATAGTTGACAGATTCTTCGATCTCGTGTTTTCAGAATAAGCACGTCTTTGGCTAGTCGGAGGACTATCAGTATGTCTTCCAGGTCTTTGTGGAGTGTTCAGCTGGTTGCTGTTACTCCCAGTATTGGTACCTTGCTGAAACTGTCCTTCAGAGTTTTTGTTCCTGGTCTCCTGACTAAAACGCCTCTTGTACAGATGCTTCATTTGTCTGGTCAACAGGGCTACCTTGTCCTCAGTACTAGCATTCAGGAGTTCCATCAGATCAGCCTCTTCATCATCATCTTCAGTCTGTTGACTGGACAGAGGTCTGGAACTGCTAGATTGTGGTGTACCGCCTGTTTGGTCTCCTTTTGACCAGAGTGTTGTGACGTTCAGAGTACTGGAAACACGCAGATCTCGCTCAAGCATCGTCATCTCATACGTCTTGATATCGTTCATTAATTCTGAAAATTCGATGTCACCTGCAACTTTTGCCGTTTCAATAGCCGTTACCTTGATGAGAAATTTAGAGGACAGTGTTCTCAAGGCTTTGGATACGAGTGTTTTGTTGAGCATGGGCTCTCCAAGTTCTGCACATTCGTTGGCAATGTCATACAACGCATTGAAGTAGCTTGTTGCGGTTTCATCTTCTCTCATCCTCATGTTCTCGAACTTAGTTGCGAGAACCCTCAGTAGAGACTCCCTCACGGACTTGTTTCCTTCACAGTGGATCTGCAACGTGTCCCAAGCCTCCTTTGCTGATTTTGAGTTCTTGATTAGTCTGAACATATTTGTGTCGACAGAACCGTAGAGTTCCGTCAACGCCTTTTCGTTTGCGGAAGCAGCTTCTCGTTCATCCTTCGTCCATAGCTTCGAGGGCTTGTGAACTAGATCTCCACGGTCATCATGCATCGGATGTTCCCATCCGTCTTCAACTGCATCCCACGCACGTGTGTCAATAGATTTAATTTTGGAACGAGTACGTACCTTCCAGTGGGAGTAGTTGGTTCCATCAAGCACAATAGTACGAATCAAGTAGCTTGAATCCATGTTGAGTCGACTGGACGGATCTCACTTCGTATGTCAAGTCACCTGCTCTGATACCAAATGAAAAAGAGGTCGACTCGCAGTCCACGTGCTGAAAACAGAAAGGTCAGTCACTGTAACGAATTTAAGTTCTGCTGTCCAGAGAACAACAGATTGAGTACTGCTGTCACAGAACAGCAGATTGAGTTATGCAGCGGAAATAGAAAAAGGTACAGCAACTGGAAAACGTAGAGAAGAAGGATATAATCTTCGTAAGTTGTATTAATCAATACAACCTACCAAGCTGCTTCAAAAGCAATAAAATTTCACTATAATCGTGAATACAAAATAATCCGAGAAAAAATAAATAAAGACTAAACAATCACGAGATTGAATAGTTAATACTCGAATAAATATCTAAAAAATAAAACGTGAGCTGAAAATATTTTTCTCTCTAAAAATATGGCGCTCCAGCTTCTTAATCTTCAATCCACGTGAGTCTTCTATTTATAAGATACAAGTCTTCTCCTCCAAGTAATAAGTCTTCTATGGTAAAAAGACTTCTTCCATAATTAAAAGATCTTGTACCTTATCTTGTAGATCTTGAATATCTTTTCCTCTTTATCTTGGATTCTACTCCAATAATAAATATTCCCAAAATAAATATTCCACCAAAGAAAGTCAAAATTAGTCAAAGTCAAAATTAATTAAATAAATTAATTTCGACTCCAACAATTCACTATAATATAATAATATTCATAACACTCCCCCTTGAATGACTATGTACAGAATTGCTGCCTCGTTAAAACCTTGCCAGGAAAACCCAGTGGGACAAAACCTGAACGAAGGAAAAAGAGTACAGCTTGCTCCCCCTGATTGTAATCACCGAACATCTTTGACTTCTTGAAAATTATTGGTGATCAATCAATCTCATTAAGACCTGTATATAACTAATAAAACCATATAGGAAAAACTTAGTTATTCAAATATTAATTTTGGTCTTCAGGACCCAACCTTCGAGTTGTCGAGTTTCATATTCATTTGTATCATTGTATATTTTTCGTCCTTCTGGGACATGCCTTTACCAGACATCTATTGACTAGAGCATTCGCAATTGCTATAACCGGTCGGTAACTCTTCAGGAGTATATTAAATGCGTCTAATGTCGAATATACAATCCTTGACAAATGAATAATGTGAACTTTAATTCACAATCATCTAGAAGATTATATTTTTCTTTTGAAAACTTCAGGTTCAATATGTCAGTTTATTTCGAAAACAAACTCATATCGAGTGATGTACATGTCTCGTTAAAAACCTCGTTATAAAACCTTGTAGGAAAAAATATTCGAGGAAAAGAGTACACGACATTCACATTTATATTGTGGTGATTGCCTCGTTAAAAACCTTTAACTAAGAAAACCCCGTGGGAAAAATTTAGTAGAGGGAAAAAGAGTGCAATCACTGGTCTTCGGGACCAATCACTGGTCTTCGGGACCTTATATTCAATATCATTTTTGTCCATAATGACATATGTAATATGATACTATACATGTTCTGATTTTCATTTCCTTTCATATCAAGAATCATAAAATCCATCCAGGATTTTCATGTATGTATATTTCGAATGATTTCTACATGGTCATATCATACATTTATGTTCTTCAGTAACATTTAAAATTTATTGCTACTACGAGAGCAATTTAATTTGATATTTTCAAACTTATTTGCTACTACGAGATCAATTTAATTTGATATTTCCAAACTTATTGCTACTACGGGAACAATTTAATTTGATATTTATCGAATAATATCAAATCATGATGTTCTTCCAGAACTATCAATATAATATTTAAACCAGAGTTTATGTTATTCAGGAACATTCAATTTAATTGATATATTAAGAATAATTGATTTGATAATACTTCAAGAATATCAAATTTTCATGGGAATTCAAACTCATTGTGTCTATCCCAATATTCAAGTAAATAACCATCGGCTATTCAACAATGTTTGGATTAACTTTTCCTAAAGTTTCACCCACTTTGGAATTCAGGAAGTACCTCAATTGATTCATGAGTCGAGTTCGCATATACATGACTAGACCACGAAAGACTCGCACGATCTTCTCCAGAAACATTTAATTTTGATATTTCTTCAGAAATATCATATCATGTTCTTCATATCACAATTTTCTTCAGAAACATTTAGTTTTGATATTTTTCAAGATTATCATATTACAATGTTCTTCAAGAACATTAAAATTTTAATTAATTTACTAAGCATAATTAATATGATATCAATATCATGTTCTTCAGGAACATTTAATTTTGATATTTCTTCACGATATCATATTATGTTTTTCAGGAATATTTTCTTTTGATATTTCTTCAGGAATATCATATCACAACAGGAACATTAAAATTTTAATTAATTTACTAGGCATAATTAATTTGATATTACTTCAAAATATCATATTATAATGTTCTTCAGATAATAATGTTTTTCGGAAACATATGATATCATATCAAGAATATCAAATTATAATGTTCTTCGAGAACATATGATATTACTTCAGGAATATAAGATTATAATGTTCTTCGGGAACATATGATATTTCTTCAGAAATATCAGATTATAATGTTCTTCGAGAACATTTGAATTTAAGAAGAAGGGAGGATAAGTAGATATATTTATAATTATTAATAAATATAAATATAAATTCTTACTTGATTGAAACTTCAGATCAAAACGTAGTTGAAATCTTCGGATCTTGGATAGTAGAACTTCGATGAAAAACGCGGTTGAGCTTTCGTGCTGATAACGTGTTATAAACTCAAAGATTATTTGAGAGAGGATAATAGAATGTAAAGAGAGACAATTAGAGGAGAATAGAATTGGTATGAATTGTTGTGAATTGTTGTATTCATTTATATGGGGAGACCCCTTTATATAGGATACAATTTAGGGTTTCTGACTTAGTCAACAAGTCATTCAATATAATATAATAATATTCATAACAGATTAAAAGTATTTCTTAAGTTATTTCTTTCCAGAATTATTACATTGTATAAGATTATATTATTCAATCTCTCAAAAATTATAAAATTGGCCCATTAGCTCAGTTGGTTAGAGCGTCGTGCTAATAACGCGAAGGTCGCAGGTTCGAAACCTGCATGGGCCATTCTTGTTTTTATCATCAAACAGTTTTCCAGCCCAATATAAAACAACGGCCCAAACAAATTATTTTTTTCCACGATAACATGGGCCTACATAACTTCTCCAGCCCAAACTTCTAAAAAACAAATTAGGGTTTCGGATCAATCCTTCTGCAAGACGATTCTTGTTTTTATCATCAAACAGTTTTCCAGCCCAATATAAAACAACGGCCCAAATAATTTATTTTTTTCCACGATAACATGGGCCTACATAACTTCTCCAGCCCAAACTTCTAAAAAACAAATTAGGGTTTCGGATCAATCTTCTTCTGCAAGACGATTCAAGGTAGAGAGAGAGAGCTGCGGAAATGTTTCCCGGGATGTTTATGCGGAAGCCGGACAAAGCGGCGGCGCTGAAACAGCTGAAGAGCCACGTGGCTATGTTCGGAGTTTGGGTCGCCGTCGTGCGCGTCACCCCGTACATCCTCCATTTCTTCTCGGACGAGAAAGAACAACTAAAGCTCGAGCTCTAATTTCTCCCCATTTCTATTTTTTCAGCCGAATTTGTTTTCTCTTCGTTTGATGAAATTTCATTAATAAACAAAACTGTGGAGGTTGTTAGGTTTTAATTTGATTTCTCTTTTAATCAATACAGTTCAATTAATTTTTCAATTGCTCTTGGTCTATTCTTATGTTGGTTAATATTTTCTCACAAGGCGCTTGATTTTCATGTTGACAATGCTCTCTTTAAAGGATCGAATTTCGACTTCGATTATCGATTTAGATTGATGGATTGATCACTTTCTCTTGGGGTGTACTTAGAAGTTTAGGTTTGCTAGGATATTTTTTGATGAATTATATTGCTTCATTCGATCTTTATTCCACGGATCTTCGACCTTATGCTTATTTGCAGTGTTATTAAATCTTATCCTTGTAGACAGGTAGAGTCTTGATTCACACTTTAGAAGCTTGGTTTCGTCGAGTGAGCGGGCCAAATGGTAGGTTGGTTATGTCTTGTGTTTTGAGTAATACATGAAAACGACGTAACAGCTAACTGAAGAATGACTGGAATTCCCTTGTCGTTTTCGCTTTACCAGACCACAAGCTTAAGTTTCGGCTCATAGACTTGATTGATCACAATAAATTATGCTGGACATCCCCTGTTTTTTTTTTTCCTATTCTAAGATTTCCCTTATTCTATATATACATTGTATGCATATGGCAAACCTCCTAGTTAGGTAGTGAACGGAAATAGCTTCGGTTTTGAGAGAAGAACCGATGAATGCTGAATTCTTGAATAGATGAAAATATGTTGAGAAAAGCCCTCTTGAACTGCATTTTTGTGTAATACCTTAAAATTTCCCAAAAAAAAGTAGTAATATTTTTTTACGTAATAATTGGAAAAATTATAGTATATCCAAATATTGTGTGACTGTAGTTTCAAGTTAAATATGTCGGCAGAGAATGAAATAATGAAGTGGATATATCAAACTCTGATAGCTATGGAACATGAACAAGGAAAGTGATATGTCAAATCAAATTCAAACACACACTGCCCACAAACATCAACAACACTATTAATGAATTGATTAATCACACTTTGATACTTGTTATAGGAAAAATCTCAACCCTTCATATAAAACTCGATTCTTGATCATTTTTTAATATCCCTCTAATCATCGCCAAAAAACAATGGAAAATGTCGACGGTAGATGAGTAGATAGCGATGAAAAATGTTGTAGGCTCTGTAGGAACCGGTGGTGGTCTTGCTTTGAGATTCGGCCAGGCGCTCTTTTCTTCTTCGTCTATTTTCTTCATGTCTTTAGGAGCTGGATTCTACAGTTACACAGCTTTCTGGTAATTTTGTTTGATGGCACGATTTTTTTAAATGTTTCCAGGTGAGTGTAACTTATTAATTCTCATTTAAAATGTTGATGATCTTCACAGCTTTTTGGTGACAGTCATGGGCTTAGTCATCCCATGGAGTTTCACTTTGGCCATACTCGATGGATGTTCGATTCTCGCTAAGTTCCCCGTGTCTCAACCGGGAGTATTGCACATCATCATTATAGGAGACTTGGTAAGTCCTATACTATTCTTCAATCAAAGTGAACACCCTCAACGTTTATTTTAATTACATAAAACACCAGTATCTTTCAAAATATGCAAAATACACCCTTGTTTTGTTTTTGTTTCTAGCTTACATACAAATAAAGGAAGCTAATTGCAGTATTTCATTTATTCCGAAAATGCGACAAAAGTTGTTATAGTTGTTGAGGGACAAAACTAATTTCACATGACTAACAAAGTTAGGTTGATGACTGTTCATAGGTGTTATCGGTGCTCACACTAGCAGCATCGAGCTCGACCGCGAGTATAGTTGATCTTCTGCTCAAAGCCGATGCCGCCTTTTGTCCCCACGAAATCTGCCGTAATTTTCAGATCTCAGCTGCAATGGGTTTTTCGTCCTGGTTTCTTTTGCTGACATCATCGCTCTCCAATCTATGGCTTCTTCCCTCGATCCTCATTAGAGGGTGATCAAGTTTTATAATGGCTAGTTTCAAAATTTACTCGAATGCCCAATTATTTTTTTTAAATCGCATATACACACTTAATATTAGTTACTACTACAAATTAAAGAATTTTAATTTACCATAATTCGTTTGATGAAACATATAAAAAAACTTGTTTAGTTAAACAAGCTTACATTATTAATTAATATGGTTATCAAACAAACAATAATATTGATTAAAACACAAATGAAATTATTTAACTCTTTTTAACTCAAGACGAGCGCTTTGTATTATTTAGAGAAAGAGGGGTACAAATAGCATCACCCTTAACCAGCATGAACTCATTACCAGTTATAAATCTTTTCCGGTTCCTTCGGAGGCCGATATCCATAATACATGCCATCGCTTTTTACTTCCCAATAGCACGCTGCTTGTTTACAACTATGTTTGTTTTGAGCTTTCTTTTCGTAAACGTTAAAATTTAGTTCTTTCCCGTTCCACCAGAAATGACAAAAGTACACCGCTCTAAACGTAGAGCAAAAACTGTCAAAGTTGGGCCAGTATGCACCTTAAAAGGCCTTGTTAAGGTGATAAGGTTGTCCAACTTATATGTGAGCCCGAGGTTCTTTATCCAACCGATGTGGGATATTCTAACACTCCCCCTCACGAGTAAGCCGGAAATTCCATCGGAATTACTCGTGGCCGGAAATTTCATCGGCAGGGGTGCCCACAGTCGGAAATTCCATCGACCGGGGCCCCACATCGTGTTGGGCCTGCTCTGATACCATGTATTCGAGAATATATTCGGCCCATTAATATAAGTGTAAAGAAGTCCAACTTCTCTACCAGTTCGAGCTGTTGGATGATGCGGCATCTAACATGGCTATAGAGCCTTGGGATAACCCGAGGTCATGGGTTCGACTCCCGCCAGTGGCGACTCCACTCGATTTAATTAACCACTTGTTGGGCCTCCCCAAAGAGGTCGGAATCGGCCCACAAGTGAGGGGGAGTATTGGAGAATATATTCGGCCCATTAATATAAGTGTAAAGAAGTCCAACTTCTCTACCAGTTCGAGCTTTTAGATGAAGCGGTTTCTAACAAAAACTATATTCAAAATCTTGACCTGCGACGAGATCATGGTATTTGACTCTTTTATCTTTCGCGCGCGCGCATTGCAGTCTCAATGCTGGAGAATCGGGAGGGAGTTTATTAAAGATAAAAACACTAATTGTCCTCCGTAGAAAACAAAATGGTGTACGTGTCGCGGAGGCCGTCTGAAGAACGAGGGCGGATAAGATGAAAAGTTGTAACAAGAATTTACCCATTGTACAGGAGAAATGGCTTTGCTGTATATATGTGTGCATTAGTTTATTTATAAGCAAAATTAATGGAACGTAAAATTGTAGTTACATTAGAATCAGTTTCTATACATGGTCGATTAATTAGAATTTGATTCGTGGTATTATTTTTATATTATAGACATTATGAAAATTGTATGTAGTTATCATTTGCAATCATTTGTAAAATTTTACAAATGTATGGTAATTAAATTCTATCTACCTAATTTATATATTTGTTATAATTATGTAAAAGGTGATTTTATTTGACCCCAAAAATTGATAAGTTCACCTCATTACTTTATTCACCCCACTATTAAAATTTGAAATCTTTATTTTTACTGTACAAACCCCTCAATGTACTTAAATATACCTTTTTATTATAAAAAAAAACTAAAATTACACATTTAAACCCCTCAATGTACCAAATATACCCTTTTATTATAAAAAAAACTAAAATTACACATTTCAAAACAATAAACAACTAAATTAATAATAAAATCGTAAGAATAAAAAAAAAAAAACACCAAATAAAAATAAGAACGAAAAAAATTTGAAAATTTTTATATTATATATACACATATAGCAGAATTTTATTAAGAAAAATAAAAAAATAAAAAATGATTTCAAAATAGTACAATTATTTATAAAAATTAATAATAAAATAGTAAAAAAAAATCACCGATAATAATAAGAATGAAAAAAAAATTTGACAAAATTTATATTATATATAGCAAAATTTTATTAAGAAAAATAAAAAACAAAAACTGTTAAAAAAATTCAAAATAAATAAAGATTAAAAAAATGAAAAACGGAAAGAAAAAAAAATACAATTAAAAAAACCTAAAAAATTAATATAAATAAATAATATACATTGTTTTATAAAAAATAAATAATACATACAGTAATTTATATTGAATACAATATGAATTAATATTTTAAATTGATACTCGTATTATTTATTAACATAAAATAATAAATAATTAATAAAATAAGAGCAATTTATTAACTACATTATTTAATATATTAATTATAAATAATTTTATTTAATTATAAATTATATTTAGTTTTGCGGTAGATTTACTAATTGAATAAATAAATATAATATTAAGGATATTTTAAACTTTTAAGTTAATGATTTAAATATAAATATAAATATGGGGTGTACTTGGAAAAATTTGGGGTAGATTTACTATTTGAATAAATAAATATTATATTAAAGATATTTTAGTGATTTAAATATAAATATAAATATGGGGTGTACTTGGAAAATTTTGGGGTGCAAATAAAATCACCCTTATGTAAATTTTCAATGCGGTTTTTGTTGGGTTGGGCTGGGCTGAAATCATGCCAAACCCAACCGGGCCGGGCTGGGCCAATTGAGAAATATAAGAAGGTGTATTGGTTTAGGATTTTATTGGATTCTTTTAGACTTTTAAAGTCCGGAGTTATTCAATTAAAATTTTAAAAAGTTCATTAAAATCTTGGGGTATTTAACCTGGATTTTAAAAATTCAATTAAAATATATAGGTATTCAATAATTTATGAATTTTAAAAGATTTTAAAAGTTCATGAATTTTAAAAGATTTTCTTTATAAAATAGAAAAGAATCCATTCTTCAAAATCTCTCATACTTAACAAATTTATTATTTTTAAAAAATAATAAAAACTTAAAAAAAAAATTATATAAAATTAAATAAAAAACAAAATAGAAAAAATATGTTTTTGTAAAAAAAATACTTTAAAGAAGAAAAAAAATTAATATTTTAAATAACAAATGTGTTTTACCTATCAATAAAATTTAAAAAATTTTAAAAAAAATTAGGGTGAATCATGGACCGGGGCATCTCTAAGAGTAGAATTATAATCAGTACCTATATTTTTTCCTAATTTTGATATGGGGCATTGTTCCATTATTAACCTTTTCAAGTATATTAGTAATTAATATAACTACATATCTAATATCATCCGCTGAGATTTTAAACAACTACGCTAGACACCTAGTATTATAACATATCTAAACATGAAATATATATCTAAACATGAAATATTAACAAGTCCATATTTGCATATTTGTTAGAATTATCATCCGCTGAGATTTTAAACAACTACGCTAGACACCTAGTATTATAACATATCTAAACATGAAATATATATCTAAACATGAAATATTAACAAGTCCATATTTGCATATTTGTTAGAATTAGGTATGTTAAATATCTAAACATGAAATACATATCTAAACATGAAATATTAACAGGTCCATATAAACATGAAATATTAACAGGTCCATATTTGCATATTTGTTAGAATTAAGTGTGTTAAATTTCTAGATTTTTTATTTCACATTTTTCATTTTAATCAATTTGGGAAAATTTTAGTTGAATTTGAATTTAGACTATTTAAAAAGGTTGCTCATATCTATTTATATGACATATCTATATCTATGATAGATATGTATACATCTATGATAGATATCTATACATATGACATATTTATGACATATCTATAATAGATATTAGTGTATGTGGTAAATCTATAATAGATATCTATTCATATATATATATATATAAAAATAATGTTGCGCAAATATATTTTACGCGCAAATATATTTATATAAAATAAGTTTATGCAAATATATTTATATATATAATTTACTGATTCTTGCGCAAATATATTTATATTCTTACGCAAATATATTTATATATGTATATAGTAAATAAATTAATATGAATATTTTTATGCAAATATATTTATATATATAATTTACTGATTCTTGCGCAAATATATTTATATTCTTACGCAAATATATTTATATATGTATATAGTAAATAAATTAATATGTTAAGGCGTAGGGATATTTACGACTTTATACATTTTAAAAAATGCCCCTACTTAGTATTTAAAAAATACAAATTCCTTAATAAATAAAAAAGTTAAAAATATACGACCCCTAAAAATGAGGTGAAAAAAATATAGGTGTTCGAAATAATATTAAAAAGCAATCTGCCCCATAGCCTAATATTACCAAAAAATTATGGTAAAAAATATTAAAGATATTTTTTAAAAAATAGTGATGTTAATAAAAGATAAAAATAATTCTATAGTAATATTTTTTTGAATAATTTGAATAATTTTTTTTATATGAAAATGTGTTTATATAATGGTTGTATCAATAATTTATTCGAAAAGTTTATAAAAAATTATGTAAATGAAAAAAAAACCGTATATTTCAAAATCTTTTAAAGTCTATGCTTGTATCAATAATTAATATCCATAAGTTTATAAAAATTTATATAAATGAATAAAAATTTATATTTTGAAATTTTTTAAAGTCTATAAAAATCTGTATAAATTAATAACAAAAGTTAATCAAACACTGCAAATACTCCGTGAATTTTCAAAATTTACTTACTTTCTAAAATTCATAAAAATCCAATAAAATACGAATTGAATACACCCTCCATAGTACATTTTTTCAAGTGAGTGTTTTTCAAATTTTACACTTATTGCTTGTTTGGTAGTATACTAGTATGTAGGATAAATTATTATTAGATAAATCAAACTAACCATTGTTCAGTTAGAATACTATAGTACAGTTTATTTACGCCTCTCTTATTACTATTCTCACCTTCTTTAAATTTTATTTTTTTGAAGTACTTGTAAATGTCCTACATTACCCTTGTCTAAATAGTAATCCTAATTACACCCCGCGTCCCTTTTCTAAAATCCAACAGATGCAGGAAATCCCCTGTCTAATGTACCCGCACCGACCGGGTGGCGGTGCAGGACGTATGAGTCCCGTACCCATCATAGTCGCGTGGTGATTCGGATTCGTTCGAATTGCAGTAGTGCTCGAACCTGGGTGCGTACTTCAATTTTCACTTAACTCTTTCAATCTAAGCCATGAAAATACAAAACTTGAAGTCGGCCAGCAATATAGAACAACTACTACATCTCAACCGAATGAAGAGCCGAAAGAGGTAGTTGTGGTTCTTCATTCGGTTGAGATGTAGTAGTTGATCTATATTGCTGGCCGACTTCAAGTTTTGTATTTACATGGCTGAGATTGAAATTGTTAATTGAAAATTGTAGACTCTAGGGAAAAATTGAACCGATCGATCTGGAGAGAATTGGGTGTAGGAGTAAATTGAATTTTTTAATTGTGAAGGGTATTATAGATAATTTAGGGGTGGTCTGTTTATCAAAACAATAAAATAAAAGGGGTAAATTAATATATGTAGGTGTATATAATTTGAGCATACTATATCTCTTTCACTTGGGGAGATAAAGAATGTGAAGGATTGTAGCGGGCCTTTTAATCTAGCCCCAACAACTCAAATCAAACAAAAGATATCAAAGTTAACACAACTATTTGTTTGTTATCTATACCATCAAACGGGCCCTTAAGGGCCTAATTACACGAAAGCCCAATAATTTTTTCAAAATCGCATATACACCCTTAATATTAGTTACTACAAATTAATACTATTAAGTTTTCATAATTTTTTTGTTTCATTAATTTGCTGAAGAAAAAATGGTTTAGTCCAAGTACATGAGTAAAGATTTATGAATAATATTGGAAGAAGCCATGGATCAATTTATAAGATGTGTATTATTAAACGTAGTACACTTATTCAAGACGAGGGGTGCATACGATTTGTATTATTTACGGAAAGAGGGGTGCAAATAGCGTCACAACCCCCGAACGAACAAACGAGCTCATTACCAGTTATAAATTTTTGTTGGTGTCTTCGGAGGGTCTGCATAATACATGCCATCACTTCTTACAGTCCAAGCGCACACTCCATGGTTACAATTATGGTTGTTGTGAGCTTGCCTTTCGTAAACTTTAAACGCTATATCTTTCTCGTTCCACCAAAAACGACAAAAAGTACAATGCTTTATAAGTAGCGCAAAAACGATGATGAAAATCTTGACCTACTGTGAGATCATCTCCAGCCGCGCAATGCAATCTCAATGGTGGAGAATCAGGAGGAAGTTCATTTACGATATAAAACGTAATTTCGGGCCGAATAAAACACATCTCAGCCGTATGAAGAACGACGGCTGACATGCTGATCATGAGAAGTTGTAGCAAGAATTTGCCCATTGTATAGAGGAAATGGCCAGAAAATTATTGAGTATACATAATTATATATGCAAAAAAAATTACATTTACGTCACAACTTTTTATATAATTTTATTTCAAATATATATTATGAAAATCTTATATGATTATCGAAATTTAAGTAAGAAAATTCTAATAAATAAACTTTACTTATATTTCAAAATAATGATAACTTTGATAAATTCAATTTCTTGATTTTGTAATAAATATTTATTTATTTTTTGTTTATTACAAAATCATAATATCAACAAAAAATATATATTTATTACAAAATCAACAAAAGATAATAAAAATTAAAATTTCACATTACTAAAATTATATTGCAACTTGACAACTATAGAAAATCTAACAAAGTTACGTTTATATTAATAAATCGAATATATATTCTTCAATACTCACATTTATATTAATGAATCGAATATATTTTCTAATACATCGAATATATTTTCAAATACTCACATTTATATTAATGAATCGAATATATTCTACAATACTCTCTGAGCCGATTTCAACTTTTTGGAGAGGTTCAACAAATGAATAATTGCCGATTTCAACTTTTTGGAGAGGTTCAACAAATGAATAATTAATTCGGGTTGAATCGCCTATGACGAGAGTCGAACCCCAATATCTCAAGTTATCTCAAAGCTCTATTACCATGTTAGATATCGCATGATTATCTAATGAACAGTTCGAACTGGTAGAGAAGTTGGTCAAGTTGATCACATTTATATTAATGGATCGAATACATTCTTCAATAACTGACATCGTCGTCGGTGTCCGATCTATGGCTTCTTCCCTCTCAATCGTTCGATCCTCATTAGAGGCTGATCAAGTTTTATAATACAGTATCTAGTTTCTAATTTTACACTTGAGGCCTAAATTAATTACAAGAAAGCCAAAAATATTTTTCAATATCACATATACTACTACTGTAGTACATGTTACACCCTTAATATTATTAAGTTACAAATTAATTAATACTATTAACATTTCAGAATTATTTGTTGTTTAATTTACCCTTAATATTATTAAGTTACAAATTAATACTATTAACATTTCAGAATTTTTTGTTGTTTAATTTGCTGAACAAAAAATTATTTAGTCCATGTACATAAGATTTATTGATCAATTTATATATAAGATGAAACTTATTAAACTCAAGACGAGGGGTACATTCGATCTGTATTATAAGGAAAGAGGGGTGCAAATAGTGTGACCCCCGAACGAACTCACTCACTCACTCATTACCAATTATAAATTTTTGTTGGGTTCCTCGGAAGGTATGCATAATACATGCCATCACTTCTTACCGTCCAACCGCAAACTGCTTTGTTACAATTATGGTTGTTGCGAGCTTGCCTTTCGTAAATTTTAAACGCTAAATCTTTCCCGTTCCACCAGAAATGACAAAAGTACAATGCTTTAAAAGTAGCGCAAAAATTATGATGAAAATTTTCACCTACGGTGAGAGTATGGTATCCGAGTTCTTCATCTCCCGATGCGCAATGCAATCTCAATGGTGGAGAACCGGGAGGAAGATCATTTATGATAAAGAACATAATTGAGGGCCCTAGAAAACACATCCCAGGTTTCCCAGCTGCCGTCTGAAGATCGATCCCAGGTTTCCCAGCTGCCGTCTGAAGAACGACGGCTGACATGATGATGAAAAGTTGTAAAAAGAATTTACCTTCACCCATCTTGTAATGGCTGTATATTGAAAGGTTGTGCATGGATGATATTTATATACTATAGTTTATTATTTATAAACAAAATTATCCAATGTAAAAAAGTTACATTAGATCACTTTCTATTCATGGGCGATTTCATCGTATTATTTTTATATTATAGACATTATGGAAATTGCATGTGGTTTTCATTTGTAATCCATTTGTAAAATTTTACAAAGGTAGCGTAATTAATTGATTTTTACCAAATTTATATTTATGATAATTATGTAAAATTTTCATAATATTTAGAATCTAAAAATAGAGTCGCATATATATAGAGATATAGTAATATGGATTTAATTGTGTTTAGTCAATGTTAATTAGTCTCGTTTTAATTAATATACATTTTTGTGTATGAGTTTTCAAAAATAATTAATATAATGTACTCCCTCTATCCCTTAAAACAATGCATACTTTCTTTTTTAGTTCATCCCTTAAAACAGTGCACATTCCATAAATGGAATGTCTTTTCACAACTTTATCCTCTCAATACACATTTATTTACCTTTATACCACTACTTTTTCAACTAAGTACTTTATTACTTACCCATCAATACCTATTATACCCCTACTTTATATTATTAAACACACAAAAACTCACTTTTTCTTAATCTACGTGCAAATTTCTCTATGCATAGTCTTGGGGGATGGAGGGAGTACTCTCTAAAAAACGTAAATAATTTTTTTTTTTAATTTTATTTATTTTTAAATTCTATTAATAACTATTTTACTTTTAAATTTAAAAATATATTTTAATTTTTATTTGAAAGAGAATAATTTATTTTTTTTACTTAATTACATGTCAAAACAAAACATCTTTTTATGAAAATTGGAGGAGTAATAATTTGTGGGTCACAAATCACAATTATTTACACATCTATACATATATAATTTCAGATCTATTAATGCCACTGAACCAATAGGAAAGCAATAATAATGTTGTGTTCACACTATAAATTATAAATAAAAAAATTATAAATTATAATTAGTAATATTATTAATCATATTTAAATTATTATATATAAATTTTAAATAGTAATTAGATATTATATATTTTGGTAATAATAATTAATTATTATCTTAAATATATATATCTTTTTATTTTTTTTCTCAAAATTCTTTTTTATTTCATTAATATTAATTTAATTTTAATTCATCATATCTCATAAAAATCAATCTCTTCCTATTCATTAATCAATTTGAGTTAAAAAAAATTAATCAAACTTTTTAATTATATTATTTTCTCTTGATATAATCTGGCTTCTTATGTCCTTTTTTATTTTTTTAATTATGCTCGACTAGATTTTTTTTAGTTTATCCCTAATTCAATTATATTAAATTTGTTTTGCAGGTTAACATACGTTATATTAATATAATTGCATTTCTACCATCTTATCTCTTTCATGTTCACCAAGTAAATTCGAATTTTTTTATATTTCTATTTATTTTCCAACATTATAATTTTTATTTTTCCATTTATTTGGATTTTCCCCAACAGTTTTAGGTATTTGTTGGATGGGTTTGACACTCGAGAAATGCAGAGAAAAGAAACTTCTCTTCCACCAGATCAATGCAGAGAAGAGAAACTCTTCTTCCACCATATCAGAGGCTTCTCGATCGGGTAGGATGACACGAGAAACTCCTCTTCCATCAGATCAGAAGCTCCTTGATCGGGTAGGATGTAAGATCAATGCAGAGAAGAGAAACTCCTCTTCTACCAGATCAGAGTCTTCTCGATTGGGTAGGATGAGACGAGAAACTCCTCTTCCACCAGATCAGAGACTATTCGATCGGGTAGGATTTAGAGAAGAGAAACTCCTCTTCCACCAGATCAGAGGCTTCTCGATCGGCTAGGATGAGACGAGAAACTCTTCTTCCACCAGATCAGAGACTATTCGATCGGGTAGGATGTAAATCGAGGGATGCGCCCGAGTAGCAAACACATGTGGGAGAGAGTCAATATGTCTCATCAAAGGACTAACTTCATAATATTTCAATGAAAATTAGTCATAGTTAATAGGTCTCATCCAAGGACTAACTTCATAATATTTCAATGAAATTTGTCAAATCCGAGATTTGAACTCTGCGTCGGAGAATTACACCAACATCACCACAGACCTTACCACTCGGCTATGCCCAAGAAGCTTACATACTATAAATTACATCAAACATGCGTAGTCTTTGAAAATAATAAAATTTTCATAATTGAGATAACGGTTAATAATGAGATTAATACAAATTTATAAATTTAAGTGAGAGTTCGATTATTAAATAAAACAATTTGTTAGTCCATTAATAAATTTTTGGCCGAAATAATTAGAAATTAAATAAAATTTTAGATTATTTCAAACTAATAAATCACGTGCATCGCACGGGCAGTGATACTAATTGATTTAATTATTAACACACAATTATTTACACATTGATTTAATGATAAAATTACATACTATAAATTACATCAAACATGCGTAGTCTTTGAAAATAATAAAATTTTCATAATTGAGATAACGGTTAATAATGAGATTAATACAAATTTATAAATTTAAGTGAGAGTTCGATTATTAAATAAAACAATTTGTTAGTCCATTAATAAATTTTTGGCCGAAATAATTAGAAATTAAATAAAATTTTAGATTATTTCAAACTAATAAATCACGTGCATCGCACGGGCAGTGATACTAATTGATTTAATTATTAACACACAATTATTTACACATTGATTTAATGACCAACACTGATGCCATTATTTTTCAACTAATATTTTAATTTTCTTGCACTTGAATATTTATACTAATATTTATCATTATATGGACGAACTTATGCTCGGTTGGGAAGAACAAAATATATATAAATATAAGATAATTCTAAGGTACATTTTACATTTTAAAATGTATCATACTTAATTTTTTAGCAGAAGTGACGGCATGTATTATGCAAAAGACAATTTTTTTAGCAAGTCACTTTATGATAAATTAAGTATGATAAATGTAATATAAATTTATATTAATAAGTCGAATATATCAATTTAAAATACTCTCCTTCACTTGTGAACTGATTTCAACCTTTTTGAAAATACTCAACAAGTGAATAATTAATTTGGATGAAATCGCTTATGACGAGAGTCGAATCTCAAGACCTCATGTTATCTCAAAGCTCTCTATTAATTACCATGTTAGATGTCGCATAATTTAATTAACAGTTCAAACTTGTAGAAAAGTTGGTCAACTTCATATTTATATTAATGAATTTAATATATTCTCCAATAACTCGATGTCCAATCTACGGCTTCTTCCCTCATGAATCCTCAATAATCAATATTAGAGGCTGATCAAGTTTTATAATTATATATAGTATCATATCTAATTTCAAATTTTACACTTGAGGCCTAATTATACGAAAGCTAAAAAAAATTTCAATATCACATACTATATATTACACCCTTAATATTTTAAGTTACAAATTCATACTATTAGATTTTCAAATTTTTTTGTTGTTTAATTTGCCCAATCGAACAAAAAATAATTTAGTCCAAGTACATAAGATTTATGAATATTGGAAGAGGCGTCTCATCGCAACTGATGGATCAATTTATATATAAGATGAAACGTATTACACTCAAGACGAGGGGCACTACATACGATTTGTATTATTTAGGAGAAGAGGGTGCAAATAGCGTGACCCCTTAACAAACGAACTATTACCAGCCCCAGGTATGAATTTTTGTTGGATCCTTCAAAGGATCTGTATAATAAATGCCATCACTTCTTACCTTCCATGTGCACACTCCTTCTTTACAATTATAGTTGTTGGCGTTGTGACCAACTTGCCTTTCGTAAACTTTAAACGCTTTATCTTTCCTATTCCACCATAAATGACAAAAGTACAATGCATTAAAATTAGCACAAAAACGATGATGAAAATCTTGACCTATTGTGAGATTATGGTATCCAAGTTCATCATCTCCAGCCGCGCAATGCAATCTCAATGGTGGAGAACCGGCAGGAAGATCATTTACGATATGGAAAGTAATTTCGGGCCTTAAAAAGCACATCTCAGCCGTCTGAAGAACGACGACTGACATGATGATCGTGAAAAGTTGTAACGAGAATTTACCCATCTTGTAATGGCTTGTATATGTATATGTGCATGGATGATATTTATATACCATAGTTTATTTATAAACAAAATTATCTAATGTAAAAAAGTTACATTAGATACGTTTCTATTCATTGGCGATTAGAATTTGATTCGACATATTATTTTTATATTATAGACATTATGAAAATTGTATGTAGTTTTTATTTGCAATCCATTAGTAAAATTATACAAAGGTAGGGTAATTAATTTATTTTTATCAGATTTATATTTATGATAATTATGTAAAATTTTCATAATATTTAGAATCTAAAAATAGAGTCGCATATATATATAGAGATATAGTAATATGGATTTAATTGTGTTTAGTCAATGTTAATTAGTCTCGTTTTAATTAATAAGCATTTTTGTATATGAGTTTTCAAAAATAATTCATATAATGTACTCTCTAAAAAAAAGTAAATAATTTTTTTTAAATTTTATTTATTTTTAAATTCTATTAATAACTAATTTACTATTAAATTTAAAAATATTTTTTAATTTTTTATTTTTTATATGAAAGAGAATAATATTTTTTTTAATTAATTACATGTCAAACAAAACATCTTTTTATGAAAAATGGGATAAGTAATAATTTGTGGGTAGCGGTACAAATTGTGTATCATGTATACTAATTTGCCTAAATAGTGTCACATAATATTATTACCAATCATAAATTTTGGTTAGTCCATTGGGAGGGTTGTCTTTTGCATAATACATACCGTCACTTTTTATCGACCAATAACACACTCTGCTCTTACAATTATGATTGTTGTGAGCGTGACTTTCGTAAACTTTGAACGCTAGATCTTTTCCGTTCCACCAGAAACGACAAAAGTACAATGTTTTAAAACTAGAGCAAAAATCAAATTGAAAATCTTGACCCGCGACGAGATTATGGTATCCGAGTTCTCTATCTCCCGACGCGCAATGCAATCTCAACGCAGGAGAATCGGGGGGAAGTTGATTTATGATATAAACATTAATTCCGCTCCACATAAAACAAGTACGTTTCTCGGTGAATGCCGCGGTATGGAGAATGATGGCTGACATGATGAAAAGTTGTAACAAGAATTTGTCCATTGTAAAGGGGAAATGGTTTTTTTTGTATGTTTGGATTATATTAATAGTCTATTTATAAAGAAAATTAATTACATATGGAAAAAAATGCCACAAAATGTATATAATATTTTTATATAATAACATTGTAATTAAGGATTATTACAAGAAACCTGCCTAGCTAGGGTTTCGATTTTTTGACACTAACCTACCCGACCTGAAAACTGTGACACCCGCTTATCTAAACTTTTCTCCGATTTACATTAACCTACTATTTTTTGACAAAACAGAATATACTGTAGAATATTCCGTTAACTCTATTTTAACTCTATTTATTTATTTATTATTTTTGTTGGTTGATTTACACTAAAATAGTATGTTTTTGTCCAACGGTGCAAAGATGAGGTCAGCGGGTGTTACGGTTTTCCGTTCGGTTAGTTAGTGCCCAAAACTCGAAACCCTGTGCAAATTTCTGTAATAAACTTGTAATTATTATGAAAATTGTATATAATTATCATAAATTTAGTTTAAAAAATCTAATTAAATTTTATATAATTATGATATGTACATTCAATTTTCTGTGATTCTGTAATAAATATATATTTAATTTTTGTTGATTTTATGCTTACTAATCAACAAAAATTAAATATATATTTATTGCAAAATCAACAAATATAATAAAAATTCTTCCTATCAAATTAATTAAAATTAGATTTTAAACATGTACGTTGCAAGATATAATTTTATTTACATTTATATTTTGTTTTATATATTTATACTATTTTTTTATAATAAGTATAAATTGAAGTTTAATAAGTTACTCAATAACAAGTCAATGAGTCAATGACAACTCAATTTATATGATTTTTTACTCCATATGATTCGAATTAATAGTCATATTTTTTTCTGTTTTAAATCAATGCTTAAACACAGTTATACTGTAGTATATGATTATTTGCAAAATCAGTGCCCCTCTCGAGAGGGCATCGGCCTCATATCCGCCTCGAGTCACTTGATATCTATCACATTTTCGCAAACTATTCTCAAGACCCTCGATCACTCATTTTTTTAAAAAAAAATTGTAACTTAATTTAATCGAAGTGAATGTAATGAAATTGAAGTAAATTGAAATTAAGTTTAAAAAACTCAACATAAATTCGAAAATTAATCATTTTGACCTTTTAGTCTTAGCCGGAACCTATCTCGGCAAATACACGTCCCGAATCTTGGGCTCGATTGTTTGGTCCAGCTAACGATGCGGGCCGTCTGTGAATTCAGAAAGGCCCACGTACGTGATCTCTCAGGCCCATTAAAGATAAATTAGGGTTTCAGACTTTATAAATAGAACCAAATGATCTACGTTTTTTCATCGCCTACTATTTCCTCAGCTGAATAACTCAAGTTCTTTCAATTTTTTTATGAATTTAATTATGTTGTGAGTTTGAAATTTCTCAGAATTTCGAAAGCCTTCATAATCCCAGATAAGCTGAAATTGGTTCTTATCTGATTCATGGGAGGCTCAAAACAATCTATGGAAGTTTCGCTGATAACGCCGTCGTTTTATTCTTATTGCTAGACCGCGTTTAATAGTAGCTTTCCCATACATCATACATACATCTCTCTTTTCTTTCTTTTCTTTTTCTATTCGAATTTCACATTGTTTGAAGATCAAATTCTCTTTTTATTTTGAAAAAAAAAATCATTTTTCGAAAACAATTTTTTGCTCTGATTGAAGTTTTTAAAATTAAGTAGAAAATAAGCTTCTTATTTTTCGAAATTTCCAATGATTTGAATTTCAAAATTTTATAATAAAATGTTAAAGAGTCAAAATTTGATCAATGTAGTATATTTTTATCTTATTTAAAAATCAAATTAAAAATAAACTAAATTTATCCATAAACCTGGATTTTTTGTTTTTTATTATGATTTCTTGTATAAGAATTTAAATTTTTTATAATTTTTACAATTATCACCATTCACCAACATTTTTTAATAAACATTTAAAAAAAGCTCACATTAAATATACTAATTGAAAATTTTCAATTGTTTTTTAATAGTTTTTCAATCAAATTTTGCAAGAGAAATTAACAGGACAAATGAAATTAGAGAAATTAACAGAACAATTGAACTTTTTACATTAGTTTTAAATTTAGGTCCACAAGGATATTTTAAAATTTAGGTCCACAAGGATATTTTAATTTTTGAGAGTTTTGGAAGGGTGATTGAGAACTGAGAAGATAGAAATAAAAAGGTCGAAACAGTAATGGATACGTATTTTTATTTGCGATGATTTAATTTTTATTTTTATAAATTAACTGGTACAAATTCAGATTCCGAAAATTTTCAGTAGACAATATATTAAAACCTCAAATATGACTTAATAAAGAACACTTCTTTTCGAAGGCATAACTTGGCTTGGTTGGATACATGAGCTTCATAACCTTAGTTTGATCCCAGAGGGCCAGAAATATAGTCATCCCTGCCCCCATACATACTTTTGAATAAGATTGTAGAGAGCCTCTAAAAATGCATAGTTAGATTTCTTAAATAACTCTGGAATTCGATCATCAACAATTAAAAAAGGATTTCCGTTTGGTTTAACTTCGATTATAACTTTGATTCGCAGAAGACAATTTTTGCTTGCAAGTAAACCTTTCTTGCATCATCTGTGCAAAAAGAAAAACATTTAATCAGACTATCTTTGTCCTGAACAAAAAATGTAGGAGGTATATATGTAATTTTGAAGATAAGAAGGATCAACACACAAAATACACCTTCCAAATAAAATAAAAAGGGAAAAGAAAGGAAAGTGAGAATAATACCTGCAATTCTTGGCAACTCATATTCCTGGGGGACATTGCTTTCACTTTCGACGGCCCCTTTCGCTGCTGCTATACCAACTGCCACACTCTGCATTAAATCCAACCCCGCGCAAAGTGCCGCCATCATGCCACCAACTAAGCAATCACCGCTGCCGGTCAGCCTAACCACTGATGCAGTGAGAGCCGGAAAATGAATAGCCATATTATTATTATTATTATAGCTTCTCTTCAGCTCAGGCTCGCCCAAAATACCATTCGCAGGGCAACTTACATTTATGGCTTCGTATAATTTCCTAAGGGAGGAAAAGGGGCCGTTTTTATTGAAATCGCGTTTCTTGATCCTGTTTATTGCTTTGAAGCATAGGAATACTCCGTCTGCTCCAAGGGTGACAATAACTACTTTGATTCCTTTCTCAAGCAAAACCCACGTCGGGGGTTTTAGAATTTGGAACAATAAATCGATGGAGAAGTTGATATTGTTCAAGTCCCTTTGAACCGGGGCAAATTTAGCTCCAGAGGAAAGGGTGTTTGCCATGGCTACTAGCTCATCCTCGTTGGGTGAAGTGTAAGTTATCTGTGAATATAAATAATTATATTAGTGATGATTACAATAGTTATCCTTAATCCTTATGGTTTGACCTAATTACAAACGGAGTTAATTAATCGATAATTTTCATTTTTCACAATTCTAGCCCCACATTTCAACATTTGAAATTAAATACCCAGCCCTATATTTGTAAAAAGAAGATAAAAGTTAGAAATCTCTAGATAGAACGAGAATACACAATCATTTGATCTTGATCTTAGAGAATTGTGAAAAGTGCAGCAATTGGTTACTTTTTTGGTGATCAAGTGTACAAAAAATTATTCTTTTTTTTTTTATATTTAAAAATATTGCCTATAGGTATTACAAACTCTGAATTAACTATTGCATTCTCTTAAGAAATACCCCCATCAAAGGTTATTTTTTGTACTTAAGCATGAAAAAATATATGAATCGGGAATCTAAAAATCATCTTGAATCAATGACGTAAAAAAAACAGGAGATTTAAACACTCACATGTTTCACAATGGAAGCAATCCTTTTCGATTTCGTGACAGAGACTGGCTCAAACCATACAGCAGTCTCACATTCTGCAGCCACTGAAGATAAATAGTGAAGAGAAAATATTTGTACAAAAAAATTAATTAGCATAGTTTATTTTACCAACTCCACATGAGATATTACTAAAATATTTCTTATTTTTTCTCAAACACTAAATCTCACATATGTAAAGGGAAGATGGAGAAGAAAGAATAATGACCAGGCATTTTAACGTACATAGACACGAAGCTAAAAGAGCTGGAGGATTTAAATTTGCATCAACCATTAATACAGGGGCAGAAGAGATGTTGAACTTGAATTTCTGTATCCATTCAGGAGTAAGAAACTTTTCCTGTTATCATGTCATTAAACAGAGGCATAAATGAGATTCTGTTGATACGAATACATACAGACATATATATATATATATATATATATATATATATATATATATATATATATATATATATATATAAAGTATAATTTTTTTATGAAATGAACTTACAATTGATTCCACACTAGCTACAGCAGCAGCCAATTCTCCTTTGCCATCAAATATGTTGCAGACCACAGCAGTCTGAATATCTTGGCTTCTATTAATGCCTAATTAGGGAACAGTTGCGAAAACCTGATAAAAATTTAGTTGCAGCATATATTGTCCAACAAAACGAGATTGGAAATATTTGTATCACTAGTAAAGAGAGGCTGTAAGGAATTGCTATCGTTTTTTAGTAATTAGGTTAAACCATACAAAAAAACTTCCAGATTAAACACTATCATATCTAACTTAATCCCGTTTGCCTCAATTGACCCCCTTATCAACAATCGTTGAAAGAAAGGAATACAGTGGAAGAGGATAATAATTTAGTGATTTGAAGTAAAATCAAGCTGGCTCTTTACCTTCTACAGATAATCCAGCAGATTTCCAGTGCTCCAACAGTAAGCTTCCTAGTCCATAAGACAAGAGAGAAAGGAATAAATTAGCACACACAAGAGATGCAAGTGAACGGACCACAATCCAAGAATAAATCTTGGTTAATTAATTATTTTAGTCTTGGCAGTGAGAAGAATAAGCTAACTCGTATTATGACGACACATAACAACAAAATGTTGAATATTAGATTTAAGTGAAAATTATTAGATTTAAGATCAAATCAAAACTAGGGGATTATATTTTCAAACATAGCATTGGGCGGGGGATTCGTCTAAATACTCATAAAATCCGTGGCAACTTTGTAATAATCCTATTGAATAATGAGCATTACTTGTGCTACCTATTGTGATAGACCTAGTACAATACCTGCCATGTCAAATCCTAAAGCACTTATCATGTTCGGCTTCGATCCAAGTTTCGACATGCACTCTGCCACATTTCTTGCTACACCACCCAATACATAGATAACCTAAAATATGCAAATATCCATTGATGAGTGTAATTGAAAATAATTATAAGAACATAGACTACTACTTCAGTTACAGTGTAAAATATAAATCGTACCCTTTATAAAGGGTGTGAACAAGCTTTAAGAATAAAAATAAAAAGTGATTTTCTCAGTTTCCAGCAGAAATGCTCAAATCAACATTCTAGGGATTTGATACTATAATTTTGGGCATAATCTACAAAACACACAGTATACCTTTCCAGGAGTAGTGGTTCTGGGATTAGCAGCAATGGAAGGGGTTGCATTTATGTCGAGCACCATTCCACCTATCAATACTGCTTCACTCTCTGAAACCGAACCCATTTTTCTTTTTTTGCTTTCTTTGGAATTATAATTCTCTACATGAAATTAGTTAATCAATTAATTAGATTTAAAAAAAAAAAAAACAGCAAATTAAAACTAAACTTACCAGTTGCAGGTTTTCTCTTCCCAGAAAGTGAATGGAATTTGGGTTTTGCGAAAAATAATTACGACTTTCGTTTTCTTTCTTTTGCCAATGGGATTTTCCACTGTTCTGTCTATGTTGGGCCTCCAAGGATCATACAATGGGCTCAAAACATTGGAGCCCAATATGACCAATATCCGTATAATTAGCCCATTTGAAGTGTTTTATCATTGAAAATTGCGTGAAACTTTCGTTCTTATTTACGTCCAGGTTCATGATTATTGAGATAATACAAATATGATCAATATCAGTAAAATTAGCTATTCAGCTCCACCCAAAGGAAAAAACATATGAACTGAGAATGACATGTTCGATTTTTCGTTAATTAAATCTCTCTGTTGAATTGAATACGTTATAAATATGATCAACGGAGTTAATTAAATCAAACCAGCAATTAATTAAAAGTAAATAAAAGCAAATTCACATATTATGTAATTAAATCCAAGTCATCAAACCCTAGCTAAGCCAGATCCTGATTCTCAAACGTACTTAATTAATACCAGAAACATCAACCTTCAAACCCACCCCAGATTACCCCCAAATCACCATCAATGCGGAACGTACAACCATGCATATCCCCAATCCCCAAACCCTAGCCACCATGCAAAAACAAAAACACAGAAACAGAAACGGATTAATTATTAATTAATAAATAAATTAATTAAGCGTAGACGTCAAAGGGCCCGCTGGGGTCGAGCTGCTTGCAGAGGGCGAGGTAAGCGAGGTATAGCACGCGGTCCTTAGCGCCGGTGCGGTGGTTCTTCGTGTGCTTGCAGAAGTACTTGAGCTGATCGAGTGTGCAGAAGCCCACCATCTGCCCCAGCAGCAAAAACAGCCAGTTGATCGACCTCTTCTTCTCCGATATCACCGGCTTCACGCTGTTCTCCTGCTCGCAGAACCGGCACCGGAGCATCCGCGGGCTCGTCCACGCTTTCGGCGCGCGCTGCCGCATCACCGCCTTCTCCGCCGCGATGAACCCCCAAACCTCCGACACCTTCTCCCGGAGGTCGAAATCCACCGAGTACTTCCGCTCGCACCGCTTGCACTCCACGTCGCCGCGGATCGACGAGATCTGGTGAGCCACCAGGTGCGACAGGCTGTGCACGGTGGCGCGCCGGTTCGTCGCCCACGGGTACGGCGGATCGATGATCGGAGACTTCCCGACCGAGTGAGATCTGGACGGCCTGCGACGCTCGCGGCGGGGGACGGCTGCCGGAGTCGGGACGTCGGAGGCGGGAGGAGGCGGAGGGGGGATCGCGGCGGAGGGGACGGTGGAGAGGGTGAGTGCGAGGAAGGATTCGTCGCTTTCCATGTTTTCCGTGCTGCGTGTGTGTGTGAGAGAGAGTGTGTGTTTTTTCGCGCAAGGACTGTGCAGAGAAATGAGAGAGACCAATATAAGTATAGAGAGAGAGAAAGAGAGAATGGCCAGAGTTTGTTAGAGACTGGGAGGCCGAATAAATGTCTATTCAAATTCTTTTTTATTATTATCATTATATTTTGATAATGATACATGGGTGTGTACTAATTAATACATGCGGAACGCAATACATAACTATTTTTTAGACATTTAGTAATGATAATCATAATAATAATTCGATGAAGAACATAAATTAATATCGGACTTATTTATTAAATTGGGAGTGTATTAATATTCCGTTGAGAAAAACACGAAAAGGTTTCGTTAATAGGAGTGATCCTTATCCCAGAAATAGATTTTATTTTATTCCGTGCTACAATAAGTATTAATCTAGTCAATACATTGCACCTCATTAATTCTCACATATTTTAAAAGCCATTTAATATTAATCATTTAAAGAAAAAAGTGACAAATAAAAACACTTGCGGCAAGGTACAACCGTGCAATGCACACACCACCTGACGTCTGACGCTGCTTGTGCGACGGTTGTACTACGTGCCACTCTCTAGTGCTGGTGGTAGTGGTAAAATGGTAATACTACAAAATAATGGATGGTACATATTAATAGATTTTTTATTTCTGTAAATTATAAATGTAAACATTAATTGGACAGATTTAATTTATTTAACTACGAAATCATGTCCATTTAGTTCCTCTTTTCAATTCAATGAATATGCAAAAAATAATACGTATAGATTCAATTAATTGATTAGGGATAGCATGCGTTGTAATAGGAAAGAATCATTTTTTTCCTTAAATATAAAGCAGTTGAATTGCATCAGCTATAGTTTTACTTACAAGTTACAATTAATTCATATTTGAGGATATTTTTGGCAGAACGTACTACTGGGAGAAAAAGAAAACACAGAGACAAGCGTCGAAAGCAAATAGCAAATAGTTCATGTAAAAATTCACAATGCTTGCAAAATAATATGCATATGCAACTTTGTCAAATTCAAGTGTACAGAAAACAATGAAGAGAAAACCAAGCCAACATAATTCAAATAATAGGAGACAACATTTGCTGATTCAAACACTACTTAGTATACAGCAGTAACAGACTTGGAAGGCCACACAACACGAGAACACTCTCCGTGGCTTTTTGTCAATTTCTTGAAAAATCTCTGTTCAACACTCGCATCCAGTTGATCTCTGCTGACTGCTGCTGCCAACGTCGATTGTGTCGGGCAGGTATCTTCATTAGCATCGAAGAATATTTCCAATTAGAGAATGAAAAAAAAACAAGAAACAAGAGATCAGTATTATGTGGTTGAACAACAAAAACTTCCAATTAAACTGGATTGTTATTCAACAAAAGAGTTGATCACAATTCCTTTTAGAAAGAAAAAACTCCCATCTATGCAATCCCAATCAATTTATTTCTTAGGCAAATACAAACCTTAAGAGGTGTAGTTGTAATTCTGAAAGATAACTAGGTCCTTTATTGTAATCAACTTTCAAAAAACAAAGTGTGTCAATACTATGAGCAACTAGGGCATGAGATGATATTTGGCGCTAATATATTCACATAACTATTAGATTGGAAACCGTTTTTTTTTTTTTTCAACTTACATGTCTTCCTCTTCACCACTCTTCAGGGCATTCTTTGCGATAACCTGAAAGGCTTCTTCAACATTGATGCCTTCTTTGGCAGAGGTCTCAAAGTAGGGAATATTCCCTTTTGAGGCACACCAAGCCCGTGCCTTTTTCTCGGACACCTGTGGCAATTCATGCAAATTAACAGCTTTGCCACTCAAGGAAAATATTCAGGAACAAAAAATAATATTTCAGCCAGCCCCTAAATGACACCTCACTCTTTACGTGCACATATTAAAATGAAATCCAAATGAAAAGTATACAAACTACACACCAATATTATTTGTGTATAGATTGAAAATAATACTATATAGCAAGAAAAGAAAAGAAAAAAATATTAGCAAGGCAAAATGGAATCAGAAGTCACACGCACGCACGCACGCACGCACGCAGCGAGAGAGAGAGAGAGAGAGAGAGAGAGAGAGAGAGAGAGAGAGAGAGAGAGAGAGAGAGAGAGAGAGAGAGAGAGTATTACCACTCTACTGTTTCCACCATCCACATCAACCTTGTTGCCAATCACAACAAATGGGAAATTTTCAGGATCTGATGGACTAGCCTGCAGCGAAGTCTCTGTTTTTTTAGTTTTTGTTCGCCATTTATATGATATAAAAAAGAGATCAAAAGTATTTCCCCAACAAATATGGTAACACTGCAGCTGTAGAATTCCATGAAGTATTAAGAAACATGACACAATTGTTTATTAAAAGTTTGTTTCTGCTGACACAGCCAAAAAAATGACGAATCTTGTCTCCAACTTGAAAAGCTCAGTTTTATAAAACCCATCATTAAAAAGTGCAATGTCTCAACCATCTCCCTTGTTCAGGAATATAAAGAGCATCTTTGTTTTTCAATTACCGAACGAAGGTGTATGTCAATATTTATCCATCAGAAGCCACATATTTATGTATGAGCAGATATAACAATAAAGGCATCATGAAAAGACGAATAACATACCTGAATTAAGAACTCTTCCCTCCAGTTGTTCAGATTGTCAAATGATTTCATCACATTAACATCATAGACAAGCACACAGCAATCGGCACCTCGGTAAAAGGCAACACCAAGACTTTGAAATCTTTCTTGGCCAGCAGTGTCCCATATCTGTTTAAGAGAGAATTAATTGCAGTGCATAATTACATTCGTCATAAAATAAAATGAGCTAAAAAAATCTTGATACGATATCAAAGTCAACCTGCAGCAATATATTAGTTCACAACACTCCAGTAATATATCGATCATCACAGTCGAAAAAAAGTAACCACTTCACAAACTAACAACACATATTCCATCTTCGATCCTTCTCAGTACAGTAAACTAACAACACATATTCCAATTTTCTTAATCACAATGAAACAAATATAATCCACACTGACCTGCAACGTGAAAAGCCGATCCTCAAACTGCACTTCCTTTGTCAGGAAATCTGCCCCGATTGTAGCCTTGTACTGGTTGCTAAACTTCTTGTTCACATATCTTTAATAACAAGGTCAAGGGTACACAACCAAATCTCAAAACAGTATAATTCGTAAATCGCCTAATGCATCAGCAATAATCGACACAAAATTAATCATTTGTTACTAAGGATACTGATTCATCAGTGAAGTCTTCCCAACCCTGCAATTACAAAAAAAAAACACATTTACCAAACATCCAAATCTAAGATATAATGCAAGAAGTTTAACACCCTGAAACTAATTTCTCTTTTTCGTCTTTCAATTCAAACAGGCGTTCCAGAATTCAGATAAATCTAAGCTCGATCAACCCTCAAAACACTGATTCAATCTAAAGATCCAAATACAAAATTGCGAAAACCTAAGACCCGAACGACCATACTATTTCGCATAACATCGATTATACTCCATTAATAATCAATAAAACACAGGAAAAACTGACCCGCTATCGCCGAGGATGATGACCTTGAGGAGAGCTCTTCTGCGGGACGGCATCTTTTCGGGTTGACCCGGTCTGAGAATCTCGGATCGAAAAACAAGCAATATAAATCCCCGGCCGACTCTATCTCTCTCGATTCAGTTGGGATTCTGATTCAATTCGGGGCTATGATTTATCTCTCCTCTTTTTTTATTTCTTTCAAATGTTTCTCTCTACAGAAGCGAACAGTTGGCAACGGATGAGCTGGCGACCTGCGGGAATTTCTGTTCACATATATGCCCCTTTTCTTGCTGGAATATTCTCCAGTTTTTTATTGTATTTTTTTTTATTTACAAAGTTTTTCAAAGAATAATATTTATAAATATGTTATTACAGTACTATTTAATAAGAGTCCTCAGTTATTCTGCCAATGATTTAATCTATTTCTAAATATTTTATACTGAAATTTTATTTCAATCAATAAAATTGTTCGGTTGATAATCAATATATGTAAGTACTTTTTAATATTTAAAATTGATAAATAAATTTTAAATTATTCAAACAATCAAATATATATATCAATTTCAATTTGGCATATATATTTTAATTATTATTAAACAAAATTTTTATTCATTTTAATTATTTATTTAATGTAGTTTTTTTTTTTTTACATATTTTACTTATTTTACATTTATTAAGGATTATGATCCAAAAATAATTGGTTGTATTTATTGAAGTAATGTTTTACAGTTAAATTAATTATTATTATTACTTTATCTTTAAAAAAAACTTGATTATTCTTAATTAATGCAAAGCATTGTGTTTTAATTTTAATTTTTATATATGACGGAGTATTTTTTAATATATATATATATATATTTAATTATTAATTTAAAATTTTTATCCATTACTTTACCATATTTTGGTTTGGATTCTATTCAATTTTGATTTGGCATGATTCAACTTTAATTGATTTAATACTAAAACATAAGTTTTTTTTCTTAACCTAAATTAAATTACTACAAAAACAATATGGATTTAACAATGTGTCATAGTATTCAATTGAAATTAATTCCCATTTTAAATAATCTATTAACAATTCTAGGCAAAATTTTGATAAAAATTGTTCTAAAATTATGGCATGTTGTGAACAAATAAAAAACTAAATAAGTTATAACAATATGAAACCAACTAAGTTATTAGTTCTTAAAACAACTTTATAAAACATAACATTTTATAAATTATTTTAAATATATTCGTCCAAACGGACACAAATCTACTTAATCATCGTATTAAGTGAGTCAAATTTCACTTATTTTGTAAAAATTAAAGAATTCAACTTGAAATGATATATTTTACTAAATATTTTGTAACGCTGTTTCAAATATTTTGTAATATTTTACTAAAAAAAATAAAAAAATTATTCTAATTTTTATAATTTTTATTTTAATCACAAAATAATTTATTATTAATATCATGTATAAATAATTATCTCAAATAAAAAATTTAATAGAGTGATTTGTGTAACTCTTGTTAAATGATTAACAATTATTTTATTTGTATTTTTTTAATATTTGAGTTTTTTTTGTAAAGAAAGTCAATTGAAATTTCTTTATAAGAAATTTCAAAAAGTCAAATTTAGTTACAATTATTGGAAAGAGAATTCATCAAAAATCAATTAACTTATAAAATCCATTATAATCTCTAAACTTTTGAATACCTACGAATTTTTTAAGACTTTTTAAAATTTTAATTGAATACCTCCCGATTTTAATTAGTTTTTAAAATTATATAAACTCTTAATTGAATACATCTTGTATGCATGTAGTTAATATTTAATATATTAATATTTTTTTGATTTGTGTACATTTAAAGATAAAAAAAATACTCAATTCCTCCCACTTGCAAATTCTACGTATTACAGTTTGAATGTTGCACCACAAAATTTACATTATCCACAATAATAATAAAATTATATTTATTTTTCATTATACTTCTTATTGAGTTTTACCATAAATTTGTTTACTTTATTTTTAAATATTAAATAAAAATAAAAATATTAAAATAACTTTCATTATACTTCAATAGTCACATCAAAAATATTTTTTCTTAATTTTCGTAAATAAAATTTTTATATTTACAAAACATAAAAAGTATGTATTAATTATTTAATACTATGCTGTATATGAATGCTTGAATAATACGAGTATACTTTAATATTTTGGTCGAGCCTAAAAATTTCAAAGCTCGGTCCAAATTCCGTTCTTGCGGTCCGAGTCGAGTTGGGTTATTTTTGGAGTTAAGACTTGACTTAGGACCGAGCTCGCGGTTCGAGTCGAGTTTTTGAGTTTTTTGGACCCAGGCTCGGATCGACTTTTAAATTTCGGTATGAACTTTTGACGAGCCGATCCAAAAAGAAATTCAGCTCGACTTGTGACGAGATTTTTTTGCGGGTTTTTGGTCCGAGCCCGATTTTTCGAGTTCAAACGCCCACTTTTATTTTTATTCTATTTCGATCCTTAAATTGAATTTAGGAATTTTGATATTTGAATACTCAATAAAATACAAATAATTAAATATAGAAATTCGATTTTGAATGATCTTAGAGATAATCTTTTTTGTAATAGTTGTTAACTTAGTTAGTTGAGTAAGTGAATTAAGGACATTAAAATCCAAGCAAAACGAAATATATGTATGTATGAGTATTTAAAATTTTAGGATTGACTTAAAAAAAAAAGAATTTTACGTAGTTAAAAAATAAATAGATCCCGGTCATACGGGCTATTTCGACAACCTCACTTCTCAAATCAGCTCAATTTACTAATTTACCCTCCGCGCCACTTGACCGCTCACTCGCCCGAACAACTCCCATTAAGTAACTGCGTTGTTACTCCTCCAGCTGCATCTCGAGAAATCACAGAGACAAAGAGAAGCGGTGAGAGATCTACACCCCATTCCACTCGCCCTTGCCCGGTAGAAGGAAATCTCAGATCTGCTGATTCTCTCGTTGTTTTTTCTCTCTGTTTTTCCGTAAAATTCTAGTAGAAATCAAACAGATCTCTGTACAATGGCGCAGCCGCTCGTGAAGAAAGACGATGATCGCGACGAGGAAGGTGTGTTTCTGTAATTAGATCATTTTTTTGTGATGAATTTACTTTTTAAACCGTCTGATTGGTTTGATCGCGCGGCCCGTTTGCATTTCGATTTGAATTCGGGATCTGCAGCTTTAATTAGGAATCACGCGAAGGAATGATGTGTGATTAATCGGAATGGTAGTGTAGAGAATCCTTCTACAGTTGAATCATTATCGAATAAGGCTTGAATCGTAATTAGGTCGCATCAGGGCTAGAAATCATAGGAGCTGGGTGATTCACCACTGTTGAAATTGGAACGATTGATTTGACAGCTTGTCCGATCAAATCAATAAATTTTAGATCTGCAAATTCAGAATTACAGTGAATAATCCTTAAATGTACAGCCTTTATGACGATGCAGATCAATTGGAGCGTGATGTGAAATGAGCAGCATGTTTGTGTGAGATATTTGTGTGCGTGAACCGAGAGATTGTAACTGTATAGTGTAAGAAGTAGAAAGATGATTTTGAAATGATATCTCAAGAAGGAAATCTAATCCCCAAACAATGAATTAAAATTGGGTAGTAATTTGAAACCTTCTGTTTATGTTTTTTAGCCAAACATATGTTGAAAATTTTGAGGAAGAATATCAAATCATCATATTTAAATAGAGCCTAGTTTTGTTTCAATTATATATGTAATTGGTCCTAGTTGGTTTAAGCTGGGTCGTTTTAATGCTAGTTACATATGCAAGTATAGATTGCATTATGACTCCTATAGAGCTTTGCCATTATAGATAAGCCATTGCTTTGAGTTTGTAATGATTACTTTTGTAATGTGAAATGTGTCAATTTTGCAGCTGATTACTCTCCATTTCTGGGGATTGAGAAGGGTGCTGTACTACAGGAAGCTAGGGTTTTTAATGACCCTCAGTTGGATGCAAGAAGATGTTCACAGGTAATCTTATTTGGCGTTGTTTCTATCTGACAGTTTTATACATGTTTTCCCTCAAGAGTTGTTGACATTTTGGTTAATTTGATCATTTCTAGGTCATCACGAAGCTTCTGTATCTTCTGAATCAAGGTGAAATTTTCACAAAGGTAAAACTGCGAAGCTACTTTTTCTGTCTCTCTAACCCTTATGGATTTCCTCAACCCAAATGCAATGACCAATTGTAATTACCAGGTTGAAGCTACAGAAGTGTTTTTTTCTGTTACAAAGCTGTTTCAGTCCAAAGACATGGGTTTGAGAAGGATGGTTTATCTAATAATTAAGGAGCTTTCACCCTCTTCGGATGAGGTTACTTTGGGGAATATTTCCTCCCTCTTTTGTTCATATGATGATTCCTACGTTCTTCTCAAGTAATTATTGAACGAACTATCTTATTCATGTCATAAAGGTTATTATTGTCACAAGCTCCCTCATGAAGGACATGAATAGCCGGACTGATATGTATCGAGCAAATGCTATCCGTGTCCTTTGCCGGATTATTGACGGGACTCTTTTGACACAAATTGAGAGATACCTGAAGCAGGCAATAGTGGACAAAAATCCAGTAGTTGCAAGTGCTGCTCTCGTGAGTGGTATTCATCTGCTACAGGTACTATTGGATGTTTTAGGCTTTTGTTTAGTTGATTTTCTTTCAGCTTGAATATATACTTGATAATGATTTTGCAGACTACTCCAGAGATAGTCAAAAGATGGAGTAATGAAGTACAAGAAGCTGTTCAATCACGGGCTGCACTTGTACAATTTCATGCACTTGGGCTTCTCCATCAGGTAACAAGTTTGTTTCTGATAGGATTGTTCCCCAGCCCCCACCCCCACCCCACCTTCTAGCTTTCAAATTTTATTTGTGTGACATTGAAACGGGGTGCAATCTTCTTCATGTTTCCTTCAGTAGATGGATTTATGATTAGCATACTATCTCTCCATATTTATTTTCATGGGATTATAAAAGCATTTCAGCCCCTTTTAAAGAGCAGAGTTCGAATGCTTGGTGTTTCTCATGGTTCTTATGTCTATTTCCTAACAAAATCCCTGAAGATACTTACCATGGCTAATTGCTTATTCACTATATTTTAAAATTTTCTTGACCTTTTATCTCACCATCCCTCCTTTTTTTGTTGTCAATTTTTGGAATGTAAGAACTGTTTCATGTAATTTCATGCTTTATGTATACAATCTTGATATTATAATTGCCATCTATTTGAAATATTTTTTTACATGTGAACAATCTCGGTCTGTTTTAATTGGATTGGCTTTCTAAATGTATGGTTTCGCAGATACGACAAAATGATCGGTTGGCTGTTAGCAAGTTGGTTAGCAGCTTGACAAAGGGGACTGTTCGTTCTCCTTTAGCTCAATGCCTTTTGATTCGCTACACAAGCCAGGTGTTGTATTTATTGATGTGAAGTTGTTGTAAATTGTTTTTTAATATTCTTCTAGGACTACTAAGAAAGCATCTGCTTGTTGAGCTGTATAGGTTATCCGAGAGTCAGGGGTTAATCCCCAAACTGGAGACCGTCCATTCTATGACTATCTTGAGAGTTGTCTCCGTCACAAAGCTGAAATGGTTATCTTCGAAGCAGCTAAGGCAATCACTGAATTAAGCAACGTCTCTACCAGGGAGTTGACTCCTGCCATAACTGTTCTACAGCTTTTCTTAAGTTCTTCTAAGCCTGTGCTGAGGTTCGCTGCTGTTCGAACTTTGAATAAGGTTGGTTTCTGAATTTTTAATATGTAATCTATTGGATGCATGATGTTTTAAAGTTTTTTTAGTGCAATTAGTTGATGCTTTATTTTTATCGCATTGAAGTTTATGGACTTGCTTCAGTAGGTTAGTTTTTATGAATATTCAGTATGTTATCTTAGATTGTATAGTGGTAACTGGTAAGGATAGTTGTTAGGTGACGCTGAGATATTGTTTGAACATTTCGTAGATGATTTTTCTTTTAAATTTCACTTCCATAGTCCTATAATCTGTTTGCATGCATGCGGATTGCGGTCTATCTTTTTTTTTTAATAAATATATCTGCTGACTTATTTATGTTCATGTATTTCACGCTTTATGCTTGCAGGTGGCTATGACACAACCCATGGCTGTGACAAATTGTAATATAGACATGGAAAGCTTGATTTCAGATCAGAATAGAAGCATCGCAACTCTGGCCATTACCACTCTGCTGAAAACAGGGAATGAATCTAGTGTTGATCGGTTGATGAAACAGATTACAAATTTCATGTCTGATATTGCTGATGAATTCAAGATTGTTGTGGTAGAAGCTATACGATCACTGTGTCTGAAGTTCCCCCTGAAGTACAGATCTCTGTGAGTGATTACAGAGCGTTGAATGATCATCAGTAGATTGTTTTTTTTTTTTTTTTGGTAAATGGCAACTAATTATCTTTAGTAAATTGCTCCTGGTTGTTCAGTCATTAACCAGAGCATTTTTTGATAAATTATCACTGAGTCAGACTCAAATAGAATTTGATCAACTCTTTTCTCTGCTGTTAAGGCGGAGAACTGAACCAAGAAGTCTAATTTCTTCACCAATCACCATCAATCGAATCACTGTTCGCGACCCAGGATTCTATCTTATCATCAATCCTATCCTCATTCACGTTATTTTTTTTTATTATTTTTTTTTTATTATCAATGAATACATCTCTTTTACTTGTATGACTTAGATATCTCGTATTTCTCGAAATCTTTACACCCTTTAATAAATGTGTAGTAATGGTTCTATTGTGTTTCCTGCAGAATGAATTTCTTAAGCAATATTTTGAGAGAAGAGGGTGGGTTCGAGTACAAAAAGGCAATTGTTGATTCAATTGTGATTTTAATTCGAGACATTCCTGATGCCAAAGAAAGTGGACTACTGCACTTGTGTGAATTTATTGAGGATTGTGAATTCACATATCTTTCCACGCAGGTTGGCCTTTATATATCTAGAACCATTCATACTCCCGTAGTCCTTCTCAGTTGGTTATTAATTTTGGCATGTTATTTTTACTTTTGTTTCTTCCTTGTTTTTAGATACTTCACTTTCTTGGAAATGAGGGGCCCAAGACCTCAGATCCCAGTAAATATATCCGTTATATTTACAACCGGGTGATACTTGAGAATGCTACTGTCCGAGCCAGCGCTGTTAGCACACTCGCGAAATTTGGTGCCGTGGTTGATTCTTTGAAAGTAAGGCTGCATCTTTGATCTTTCTTTGTTACACGTATGATTAAGAACTCTTGAATTACTAACAAGAATGAATTAAATTTTGTATTATTTTTCTACAGCCTCGCGTGTTCATTTTGTTGAGGCGTTGCCTTTTCGATAATGATGATGAGGTCAGTTTTATTCTGCAATGAGATTTGTAACTAGCTGTCAGTGCTCATTTTAATAAGTTATTTCAATATTTTATCTCAATATTCACACACACACACAAACACATTGCCTTTTGTCTTGAAATATTGTAATAAATAGAGATTTTAATATTTAATCAGAATATTTTTTAATAAGCTACACGAAGTGATATAGTAGCTTGTTGAAAGACTGATCTTGTTGTTTTCCTCCCATGTTATAGGCAGGTTTCTGCCATTGGTGCTTCTTGCACATAAATTATTTAAGGATATTATCATTTTCTTTATGAGGCTTAAATGATTCCAATTTCTGTCCTATTCTATAGGTTCGAGATAGAGCTACACTGTATTTGAACACTCTTGGAGATGGTTCAGTTTCTGAAACTGACAAAGATGTCAAAGAATTTTTGTTTGGTCCGCTTGATATACCACTGACAAATATGGAGACTAGTTTAAAAAATTATGTAAGTACTGCTGATTTTTTTATTATATGTTTTTTTTTCCTTATTTAAATGTTTATAATTTAAGACAGCTTGAAAGAAATTATGATCTCTCACCTTTTCTTTTGCAACAGGTACAAAATCCCACAGAAGAGCCTTTTGATATTAGTTCTGTTCCTAGAGATGTTAAGTCTAAATCTCATGCTGAAAAGAAGGCTCCAGGCAAAAAGCAGACTGGTTTGGGTGCTCCACCTCCTGCCCCCATTTCTGCACCCGATGCTTATGAAAGAATTCTATCTGCCATCCCTGAATTCGCAAGCTACGGAAAGCTTTTCAAGGTTTGTGGCTGAAATTTTTTCAAAAGAGCTAATTATATAAACTATCCCCAAATTAGCACTGATTCCAAAAAAGCTCTCAAGTTATGTGTTAATTGCAGATACCACTTAAAATGTTACTGACACCTCTACTTGGTGCAATTTGTAAAAGAGCAGCAAATGTCAATGTGTTTTTTCAATTTTTTATCTGTCTTGTCATAAGGCTAAATATCACGGGTAGTGTTTGTAACTAATCCTTTTCAAAATATCAACTACCACCATGTTTCATTCTGGTAATTACTGGGTAAAGTATTAACTATATTTTTCCGTGGTTTCTTTTATCAGTCATCAGCACCTGTGGAGCTTACAGAAGCAGAAACCGAGTATGCAGTTAATGTTGTCAAACACATATTTGACAGCCACGTGGTGTTTCAGTACAACTGCACTAATACTATACCAGAACAACTACTGGAAAATGTAAAACATCGTGGTTTTTTGGAAATCTTATTTGTTCTTTTTATAGAAGTACCAGGGTTATTTTTCTTAGTGCTGGCTTCCTGTGGCTAGGTTACTGTCATTGTGGATGCCTCTGAGGCCGAGGAACTCTCTGAAATAGGAACAAAACCTTTGAAGTCTCTTCCTTATGATACACCAGGCCAAACTTTTGTGGCATTTGAGAAACCTGGAGGAGTCCCTGCAGTTGGGAAATTCTCGAACGTGTTAAAATTTACTGTTAAAGAGGTATGTTTTCCTTAAACTGGTTTGATGTTATTGGAACTTGTTGCAGTTACACCATGATCTTAGAGGAGTACCTGCATCACATGCATTATGTAGTTGCTTCATTGTTAGGAAATCTTAGATTTATGAAGAGTTTTTATTACAAAAAAGTATTCTTGAAGTTAAAGTTCATTCTGTTTTGAAAAACAAAACCAGGTATTCAACATCACAAATATCCACAAAATATTTATTTCTAATTTCATACACAACCCTCTTGAGTGCGAGTATTTGTTGAGAAAATACAAGCCTCTACGGGATATTCATAATTTTGATAGAATGCTTTTGTCAATAAAAATGGCAATATCTCAAAGGTGATTTTTGCACGTATTGATATAATATGCTTCCCCATTTTAGTGGTGTCTCTTCTTTTACTGTTTAGTCCCTTCTTAACTTTGATTAGGTTGATACCACCACTGGTGAGGCTGAAGATGAAGGTGTGGAAGATGAATACCAGCTTGAGGACTTCGAAATTGTTGCTGCAGATTATATTCTGAAAGTTGGGGTGTCCAACTTCAAGAACGCCTGGGAAAGCTTGGACCCGGCCTCTGAGCGCGTAGATGAGTATGGTCTTGGGCATAGGGAAAGCCTGACTGAAGCTGTGAATGCTGTTATCAATCTTCTTGGCATGCAACCTTGTGAGGTTAGTGCTAATTCCCTAATACACTTGCTAAATACATTAGACTCTGTTGTTGTAGCTGGGGACAATGGGCTGTTACATTTTTTTCACAGTAAGAGAATGAATAAAATGGGATCAGATATTAGTTTTGGGAGCAAGGCTTTAAAAACTAACTATTAATCATTTTCTTTATTAATTTTGTTAAACAAGGGACGGGCCGGCCACCACCGCCCGTTTCTATATATAGGGCCAATTACTAAAATTAGGCTCAAGGTCTTGCAAACAAATACCAGCCACCCAATTGGAAATATCTTCTTGATATTTCCCTCAATTTTATGAATTACACTCAGTAGGAGCTATAAATTATAATTGAAGAAAATAAAATCACCAGGGGCTTTTTTTTGGGTAAAATGAAATATGATCTAACATCTAGGATATTTTTTTGAAATTATTACTTCAGTTATTTGGTATTTAACTAAAAACACCAACATACAATCAAATTGTTTGGACTCCCTCTTCTGATTATCCAGGGTACTGAGGTGGTCCCCAGCAACTCAAGATCTCATGCGTGTTTGTTATCGGGTGTGTACATCGGGAATGTGAAAGTGCTTGTTCGATTGTCGTTCGGGATTGCTCCAACGAAAGATGTGGCTATGATGTTAGCTGTGAGATCCGAAGATGAGAATGTGAGTGATGCCATCCACGAAATAGTTGCTAGTGGGTAAATTTTGTGCTTGTTTATTTAGGGGAGAAAAATATTTTTTCGATAGATTTAATTCTGTCCAACGAATTATACATAATGCACTACCCGTTTGATTATGTAATTGAGAAAGTGGGTTTGTTGTGTATGGTTATAGATTGTGCGCAACTCTGCCGCAATGTTACCTTCCTGGTTTGCCCTGTGAGACATTAAAACTTGTCTTGCTGTGGATATCTATTTATTCTTTTTAGCATTTTGAACATGTAACACTATTTTTTGTTACAAACGTATAAAATTTCCTTATGTCATTTTCCTTATTGGCTATTTAGCTGTTGAAAATGTTAATTGAATCACAGCATTTGTTGGTTTGTAGTACTATAATTTGCAAAAGCTAAATGGTGATTACCAAATGCAACTGTATTTTTCAACTGTTTACGAAACAAGGTTTTAGATATATTTCTTCATTTACTAAACTGATGGAATTTTCAAGTTAAGTACAGTTCCGAACATTTTTAGAATATACTGATGGAATTTTCAAGTAAAATAAAATTAAGAAAAAAAAACTAGAATATACTGATGGAATTTTCAAGTAAAGTAAAATTAAGAGAAAAATGAATTTCCGATGCCGGGAATCGAACCCGGGTCCCCTGGGTGAAAGCCAGATATCCTAACCGCTGGACGACATCGGAATTGTTGAAGATAATGTTTGTTTGATAAATATAATACGTTTCCTGTAGTATGATAATTTTAAAGACATTTCCTTTGTGCAATACAAATTAAAATCGTGCATCGTTTTTTGTTTACTTTCAAAACCGGACTCGCTCTACCAGGCCACAATACGTTTACGGGTCGGGGAAAAAAAAAACTTTTCGGAATTTGTCAACATATCAGCGAACACGATGATTCGAGGAGTGATGATAATGAACGATCAAGGCAAACCTCGCCTCATCAAATTCTACCAGTTTCAGGTTATTCGATTTCCTCAAGTAGCTCCCGAAATCATTCTATGAGCTCAGCATCGCTATATATCCGATTTGATTGAATTTTTTTTAATCATAATTCTGATCTGCGATTAGCCTGCGGAGAAGCAGCAGGAGCTGGTTCGAAGCATTTACAGAAGTGCGTTCTAGTTTCTCACCTTCGCGAATTCTTGTTTGTTTCTGATTTGTTTTAGTAATTTCTGGAATCGAGTTTAACTGTGTTTTGATATGTTCCTGCAGTTCTGTGCAGTAGGGCTGAGAATGTCAGTAATTTCGTTAAAGTGGACTCGCTTTTCGGGCCGGTAATTTGATTTATAAATTTACTCATTTTCTGCAAAATGTGTATGTGAACAGCTATTAGTATTCCTTTCTTACTGTGTGTATGATCTTGTAGGGTGTGCGGATTGTGTATAAAACCTTTGCAACCCTATATTTTGTTTTCGTATTCGACGATGCTGAAAATGAGCTTGCGATGCTAGACTTTATGCAAGGTATGTAATGTAGGTTATGTGTTGGCCCGAGTCTTAGGTTTTGAATGATTGTGGTTGTTTTTCTGATTTTTTGTTAATTTCGCATAATCTGTGCTGCGTCTGTGGGAAACAATTGTATATCTATTATAGGGAGTGATGAATTTGCCATTTTCATTCAAACTCTTCTCCATCTATTAATGCTTTGGAATGGAATGACTGTCCCTTCGGTTAATGGATGGCATTCAGTTATATATATAGTTATGTTTGTCGGCTGAAATCTATTATGTGACAGTTTTCGTGGAGACATTGGACAAGTGCTTCAGTAATGTATGTGAGCTCGACATAATTTTCAACTTTAAAAAGGTAAGTTTGTCCTCCTCATCCATACAAAAGTATTTACTTGAATGATTTCCTTACTGAGAGCAAGTTCACTTAATCTTTATATATAATTTGTTATCTGTGTGACTCTCTCAACTATATTGAATTATTGATATGCATCAAAAATTTACCGTGCTAATGTAAAACAATGACTTAGTAGTTTACCATGTACTCCGTATATGCTAGTGGATTAACTGCCACAATTTGGTCAAAATGGCTAAAACTCAGTTTTTTTAAATGGGTGTAATATATTCCAATGGGATAAATAAATGTGGGAAAAAGAATGACCAATTTATCATATCAAAACTAATCAGCAATGCAATTTCATGATTTTTGGGTTTTTGCTCCACATGAGAAACATGCAAGTGTGTATATCATTGTTCATGTTGAGGTACTGCAGAAGAAAAAATAGCAAATTATGATCCAAATTTTTTCTCTATAAATTATTGATAATAGAAAAGAATTCATTGGAGCCACCAGGATATGTAGGTGTGGTTACTTTACTACCGATTTGTTCGATATCTATGTGTATCATATGCCGTTTGACTCATTTTCTATTTTTGCTAAGCTCAATTTCGAGCTAACCATATAAAGCCTCCAATTGCTGGTTTTGACCCTATATGGCTCTATCACTTCTATGACTTCACTTTACTTTCATTGTAAAAACCTTTGTGATCCTTTTACGACTTATAAACACTCTAGTTAGTGATTGTGATTTGTGGGGATTCATTTATAGCATTGCCTGTTTTGCAGGTGCATACAATTTTAGATGAGATCATATTGGGTGGCCAAGTGCTTGAAACCAGCTCTTCGGAAATCGTGAAGGCAGTTGAAGAAATCTCGAGGTTCTCTCTCTCTTAAAAATGACCCAAAGGTTTTAGTTTAATTACAAATGGAGAATCTATCTAGTTAAATCAGCCTAAAAGAAAAAATGAAAGATTTCTTTACATACATTATAATAATAAATATTGACCCATTTGTATTTTTTCCGCAGGATGGAGAGCAATTCAAATTCAATTATGTCATCGATACCCGGTTGGCAGGGTCGATAGCTAAGCTGTAACCCCATTTTATTTATTTGGTTTCACAAAGCTTATGTCTAGCTACTACAATGATATATCCCACCAGAATTGTCCGGAATTTGAACAAGACTATTGGAGATATCTATACAAGGATCTACCTTGTTTATCCTGATTTGAGATTATTGTTTTTTCTTGATAAGGAAAGTTATTGTTATGGCATAAGTGGGGCAATTGATGCCCACATTTGTTATTTTAGTTCGTTTTCCTCGGAAACTAACATGGATGGATAACTAATTGGAAATGTACTTCTAATTTTAGAGTCTATGAATTGTGAGCGGGTTTATCGTGGATATTTGAGTGACATCTATGCAATCACAGGTTGAGCCAGCTTTTCTGTATAAATTGAATGGAGGTGATGAACATTCAATGTCAAGTTGGAGTTACTTTGGTGGCGATTGGGGAGGAATAAATGTTGTTTTTCTCTTTTAAATATGTGATTTTTTTTATTTTTTTGCATTCAGGTGTAATATCCCATAAAATAAATGATTTTTTTATATTTATTTTTTTCTATTTATGTAACTGAATTGATGAAAATTGTTTTTTTTTAATGTAAATCATCATCATAATGTGTAATTTTATTATTATTTTCATTGATTTTATAAATTGTTAATTTCAGTTGGATATTCATATAATTATTGCCTTGATCAAACACGTAATTAAGTGGCATTAAGGTCAGAATACATCACGAATATATAAACTGCAGTTCGTTTCAACTTTCAACAGGTCCCATGGTCTAGTGGTCAGGACATTGGACTCTGAATCCAGTAACCCGAGTTCAAGTCTCGGTGGGACCTTTCTTTCTTTTTTCCTTTTTTATTTTTAAAATGTTCATAAATACAGAATTAATAATTATATTTATATTTCATACAAATTAATTAGAAAATAACAAACTTATAAAAGAGTAAATGATATTTTTTCTCTGTAGCTTTGTCTTGATAACAAAAACAAAGCCTTTTAACCAAAAAAAAAAAAGCAAGAGAAAGCAAAGAACACCCAATACTGTATTTAACCCTTTGTTTTCCAAAAAGAAAAGAAAATGGTCTCTTGCAATCAATCTGCTGCAACTGTTTCTTGCAAACAAACACACCCTGAAATTCCAGGCTCCATGTTTTCATCCAAGAAGCAGACCAAAAACTGGATTAGCCCTATTCCCCGGTATCATTAACCAGAGGAGAATGTACAAGGCAAACCTTACCAGCAAAAAATAAATTCCAAATCCCACCCGCCTACTCCCCGCCTTCTCTTTCTACATCTTGCTCATCCAACGGCTCCGGAAAAATATCTTTGGAGTACCGTCCCATCGAACCCGAGCGACCATTACTATTCCCATCACCAATCCCACCATCCGTTTTCCGTCCTGAGCCCGCTGACCTGGCACCCACATCTGACGAGCTACGTTTCCAGCTTCCAAACATAGCGGTGTTCCAGGACCAGCTTGTCCTAGTCCTGGCGGGGGGCGCCTGCTCTTCTCTCACGACCATGACTGGATTTTCCAGAGCTTTGAGAACATTAAGCATCACCGGACGTCTCTGGGGCTTCGGGTTGAGACATGTCTTGGCAACGATGGCCACGGCCCACACTTCTTCTAGAAGGTCGTCATCTATGATCAGTGATGGGTCGATTATGCTTGTGACTAGTTCCTTGTCCTGTATGCTTATATGAGGAAGAATGGAGTCTAACCACTCCTTGGTGGAGGCATCGTTGGATGAGCTGATTTCGAGATTACCGGTTACGAGCTCAAGGAGCACTTTCCCAAAGCAATATACGTCGTAAGTGCATGTGGCGTTGATGGGACTACCTGGTAAATGAGATTTGAGGGGATTTTTGGAATATTATTAGTCTAGGCAAGCATTGCAACAGTTTGAAGTATACCTTGATGTATATATTACTCCTTATTGCAAGTGCAATTTGCAAAACATAAAACATTAACTAATTATGTTAACCATACATGTATATATTACTCCTTATTGCGAGTGCAATTTCAGAATGGAATATTAACATTTCAGGGGAAATAAAACATGATTCAATATTGTAGCAGCCGCTAGTCAAAAGCAAAAAAATAATTGCTTTTAGGTTGCATCTTATTCTATAGTTCTCTACCAACTACTGTCAATTCTGTAAATCAACTTTATTATTACAAAGTCGCATGCTTGAAAGATGATAATTTACTGTAAAATATATGTAACTGCGTATCACGTTTCTTATGCTTATAAACATTTAGCAACACACTTTGAATGTGTACTCAAGGACTCAGACAATAGCAACTTGCTTGATCTGGTAATTTTACATGCGCTGAATCTAAGTATATATTTATATGTACTGCCATACTGGTTTCATGCTCAATTACTACAAATTATCCTTACATTCTTTCAGAGAGCTAAAGGATAATATATAGACAAAGGAAAGGTTATAACACTGAGGAATTGCAATGAAAGGAACTAGGTGTACCTGAAGCACTTTGATCCGATGTCCTGAATAAAAGGAACAAAAAAAATCACTATCTCGATAAAGAATTGTAAGTTGGCGCACAAATCATATGTTTGCATAAATCATTTCAGAAAAAATTCAATTTCTGAAGGTAATAATTCTACATTCAAATCTTACTTAATGATGTAAAATCAGAGGATTAAATTTGGAATGATATTGAACAGCGAAATGCAACTTTTAGAAATATAAAAAACATGAGAAATAGGAAAGGGTCACGTTCAATTTTTTTACCATAAACGACTTCAGTACGGTCGGAGACTCAATAATTGCTAATTCTAGATTCAGCGTTTTAGCTGAACAAACAATATAAAATAAATTGAAGTATATTCACTAATCAATAGTCAGGTTACAAAGGGAAATACTTACTGTGGCGACTTCAGCAACCTTGTGATCCTATTTTGGTGAATGCCACCTTCTTGAGGACAAACCTCACTCAAGCTCCCTAAACGGACGTCATATTTATCATCGAGAAGTATGCTACTAGCTTTAACGTCCCTTCAATAATTCAAACAAATATAGTTAGTATTGATCTTTCACATTAAAAGCTAATACTTCATACAATTACAACTTCATTCCCATATTTTGTTTTCCAGCATATATGTTTCATCTTTACAAATCGTCCTTGTTTAGCCTACATCTTACACAGCACGATAATCTCATAGTCCAACTTCATGGATAATGTAAATTTAGCTTAGAGTAAGGATAAATGGATAAGCATCATCTAAATTTAAAAGGACAGGAGCAAGGTTTCGAATTGGAAATAAATCACTTATAAAAAAACATTGCGCAAGAGTGATAAAAATATTACAAGTTTGGTAAAAAAAAGTCAAAAGTTAGCCATTAAGCAAGTTAAAAATTCTGTCATGATATGGTAAACACTTGACCTTCAATTAGTACCTGTGAACTAGTGGCGGATTACATTCGTGGTGCAAATATGACAAGCCCTCGGCAGCTCCAGTCGCAATTTTAAGTCTTGTTATCCAATCCAGCGACTGTAAGCTATCGTCATCAGACTTTGTTTTCTTGAATAGAGAAGTCAACAGGTCTCCATTTGGCATGTGTTTATAAACAAGAAACTTCTCGTTCTCATTCTCCAAGCAATGCCCCAATAGAGGGACCAATCTAGGATGGGAAGCCTTGCTAAACGTATCCAACTCCATCGTGCATGTTTCAATTTTCTCAGATAAACTCAAATTTATCCTTTTGATAATTACAGGTATTCCGCCTTCGAGCTTTCCATAGAAAATCTCGCCTGAATGACCACGCCTGATTAGATTAGCATCATTAAATTCGCTCGTGGCTTGAAGAATCTGCTGATAAGTGAATTCAAGTCCGGGGTTTGAAAAGTTCAGCACTGGTCCAGCGGGCGGGCGATTCTCAGTGTCGGGAACAGGAGCCACATTAGTAGTTCTTATCTCGTCTGATGTGCCTCTCTTGCGCTTCTTGCGCACAATCACCACTACAATGATAATTATCAAAAGCGCAATAATCGCAACACCTCCAATAACAGAAGCTACAAATCTGAATGACTTATGGCTCCTCATATTGTCAAAATCTGTCGGAGATAGTGTGCCATTAGGATTTCCAGAATTATCGAATTGAAGATTCCTATCTGCATAGAATGATTCACAATCTGTATCATCCCTTTGGTTCCTGGCATTCCGGAGGCAATTTCCATCTAGTGATTTATTGCCATGCGCATAAATCGGAACCGGGCCTTCAAAATAATTACCTGACAGGTCAATGAAACCGAATCTCCTAATTACAGGCGTCAGATGTCCATAAAACAAGTTATGGGAGACGTTAAATACTGGATCAGTAGCATTGCTGGTGTTACTGAAGTCGCGCAACTGACCAGTGAAGTTATTTACAGACACATCAAGGAATTGCAATGAGGGGGCCGACCACAGCACATTTGGAAAGTCACCACTAAATGCGTTATGACTCAAAACCACTACCCGCAAACGAGTTAGAGGAGAAAACAGATTACGAGACAATGACCCTGATAGTGTATTAAAGCCAAGATCAAGTTCGACAAGACTTGAAAGTGTAGCGAGCTGGTCGGGTATCGTAGACGAAAAACTATTCCCTGAAAGATTCAAGAACTGCAAACTAGACAAATTGCCCAAACCAGGAGGAATAGCTCCAAACATGAAATTCGAAGACATGTCTAACAAAGTAAGATTCCTGAGAGCTGCAAATGTCGTCGGGATGAACCCTGTGAGCATATTCCGGGAAAGATCCAGCGCAGTAAGCCCAACCATCTGGCCTAAACTAGACGGAACCTCCCCTGTGAGATTGTTTCCAGACAAATAGAGTTCAGCTAAGCTACTCAAATTGCCAAGAGTGGGTGGAACTGAGCCACTAATCAAACAACACCTGAGATCGAGAACTCGGAGCGCTGTAAGCTGCAATCCGAACCAGTCGGGGATCGGCCCCTGCAACGGGAAATTCGATGCATTGAATGATGCTAAAACGGTCAAATTCTGAATTGCATCCACCGAGAATCTAGGGTTTTCGTTCGCCTTCTTTCTTCTCCTCAACCCCGAGACATTGATCCCTGTGACCCTGCCATTGGTGCACTGAATGCCAGACCACGAAGTGCAGGGGTTGGATTTTACAGGCCAGTCTTTAGCCCTCAGCCCTAATGAAGATCTTAACTGGAGCAAGGATACTCGCTCTTGCACAGCTACCGGAAACGGCTGCCCTGACGTATGATGAAGGAGGAAAAAAACCGAAGCCACACAGAGAAAAACCGTTCCGCACCACCGATCCACCATTTCTGCTGCAACTTCACTGAGCTTCAAAATCATCGTCACTCTACTACTCGAATATCAATAAACAGGTGTGTTCGTACAGCTCGGAATTTAGTGATTGTTGGTGTGGGCATTTAAAATCCGTTGGGAATTGAAGAAATGTAATTAACACAGAAAAAGGACAAATGTAATTTCACCTGAATCATTTCTTCAACCTCTCTCTATCGTTAGATTAAATCAAATTTAACCGAAATAAATAAAAAAATCTATCCGCTCTCGGTGTGCTTCAGTTGACGACGGATGTATAAGGTCGAAAATTCAGGATTTCAGGTGAGCGAGAAAGTAAATGTGGTGACCGAAAAAAAGAAAAGCAGTTCAAATCTATCTCTCTAAAAATGAACTCACTGGTATGTATCGCCGATTTTTGTTTTATCTGAATGTGTCCGGCGACGCGGCGACGGCCGCCGCGGGAACGGAGTAGGTAGGGTCAAAGGAACGAGATTGGCATTGATGGAGAGCGGACGTCGGGTCGGGTCGGACTGAAAGTGAAATTTGTATGACCGCCGGAAATCCCGCTCTGTACAGCTCACTAGAAATCAAATCGTTATTAATAATAATAAAAATATAGATTTTGATTATCTTTTTATAATCCATTTTCGTCTAACTATAAATAGTTGGAAATTGTTTTCACTTTCATATTAAGTGGATCTAACTAAATAGTTGAAAATTGTTTTCACTTTCATATTAAGTGGACTGAATTAAATTGAATCAAATTAAATCAAAATAAATAGCTTCGGTGGAAACTTCATTTTTAATTGAGTGAATGATTCAACCCAATTACTAGTATTTCTTTAAGCCATAATAATTAGAAATGTGAATTTGGATCTTGAAACATAGTACAATTTTTTTGACTTCAAATGTAGGGAATCAATTGTAATCAGTGAAATTGAACTCGTTAAAATCAACTGCAAAACGAATAATTAACGGAAGAAAATATAATTTTGAATTGGCCCGAAGACTATAAGAAACGTGTTATACATTGGCCAATAATTTGTATCATCCTCCTAGGGTACATAATTTGGGTAGTAAAATTGTCGTACAAAAAAATATGACAAAACTACCAGTTACAATAAATTGGGTAAATTGAGTTTCGGGGTGACGACCGATTGACTGACCCCGATGGTGGACGAATGAGCCCCGGCGAAGAGGATGTCAACCGCCTCAAAACATTGGCCTCCTCATTATGCTACTTTTCGCTGACATGAAACAACATGATTGCGGAAGTCATTTAGGCACGAAAAATAATCACTATGTAAACCATTGTAAAAAGCTCTACCATGAATTATGTCTAACTCAACAAAGTCTCAAAAAACAAGTGATGCCACATGTAGGAATTAGGATGTATACCTATCTAAATTAATTTAGATTTAATTTCAGTTCATTTTAATTAGATTAAATTTGTTTAAAAATAAATTAAAATAAATAAATAAAAAATATTTTGAATATAATCTAGTTAATAATAGTTAATAATAGAATATTATTAACATTTAAAAAAAAAATACTTGCAAATTATAAATTTTATTGTTATTTTTATAAAAAAAAAATCAATTTACTTTATTTCAATTGAGTTCAAATTGTTTCACTTCAGTTCAATTAAGATTTCGTCACACGCCCTAAAAGTTTTTAACTAAAAATTTCTAATTTAATAACTCTAAGAGCATCTCCAACCGATACCAAAAACTTATTTTGGAGTAGGGGAGATGCTCCAACCGATACCAAAACAGAAACCTATTATTGGTTTATAGGTGGGAACCACACAAAAAATACTTATATTTACGTTTACCGTAAACTTAAACCAAAAACTATTTTTTATTTATAAAATGATTATTTTTTTTACAAATTAATAAAAATAACTTATCAATTATTTTTTAGTATCTTATTTAATATCTTTTGTAATGTAATTTTTTTTAATAATTATATTATTAATAATTAAAATAAATTTTAATAAAAATATTTTTAATAATGAAATAAAAATACATATCACAATATGAAATATAATTAAATAATTAAATTATATAATTAACATTAAAAATAAAATAATAATAAAAAAGATATTTAAAAAAATACTACCAATTACAAAAACAAAAACAATTAATAATTAGTTTTTTGTGTGTTTTAATGTAATTTTTTTAATAATTAAACAATATTTTATTTAGTATTATTTATATTTATTATATTTGAAAATTTAAATTGAAAATAATATTAATTATATTTTTTAATTTAAAAAATTATGATATAAAATTGTAAATTTGTAAAGATGTTGATTATTTATATAAATAGTATAAATAATTATATAAGAAGAATATTTAAAAATTTTTATTTTAAGTTAGAGTATTAGTTTCTCGGTTGGAGTCAAATTACCTAAACTAATTTTGAGTTCGGTTGGAGTCAAATTACTGTAAACTTAAAATAAAACTTATTTTTGAGTTTGAGTTTTTGTGTTCGGTTGGAGATGGCCTAAATATACGATAAATAAAACTATGTTCACTTTTAGTTGAGTTTATTTGTTTCAAAATAAATTATAATAAAATAAATAAATAATAATTTGAATCAATAATTTTAGTTATGCAATTTAATTAATGTTTAAATATTATTAATATTTTTAAAATTTAAAAAAAATATGTAACAATTTATAAAAATTATTATTATTTTTATAAAAAAATAAGTTCGTTCAAATTCATTCAACTAGTTTAAATTCAAAATAAGAGAACTTGATATCTCGTTTAACTATATTTCATTTTATTAAAAATAATTATTTTATAAATAAAAAAATCATTAATTGATACTATCTATGTGACGACACTTTTTTGTATTTTGTAATTAAAAAAAAAAATCCTAGTATAATAGATTTGGAGTTTGATATGTTAGGGAATAGATGGTGGACTATAGTATATACAATTAAATTTGTTCACCTACCAAAGTGTATAAAATATCTTGGTTAGTGTACTGTGTCACATGCTCATAGGGTCCACTCAAATATCTAATGCTTTTTCTTTTTAAACTTGTTGTTGGGGGCTTACCCCTCATGGCCTCATTTCAAGTGTATATTCCGATTTAGATTTTAGACATTTTTCCAGTTTGTTTAAGATCACTCTTTTTTTCTTTTACATAATTTCAATTTACCTCAATTAAAGGGTATATTCCGATTTAGATTTTAGACATTTTTCCATTTTTGGTCAAGATCATTCTTTTTATTAACGTAATTTCAATTTATTATTTTTCAGTCAATTAAATCACTTTAGTTAATTTTAAAATAAAATTACAATAAATAAATAAAATAAATTATCTATATAATATAATTAATGTTAAAATATTATTCATAATTTTAAAAAATATATATTTGATAAAAAAATTATTAATTTTATAAATATTTCACTTCCATTAATTTAGTTTAAATTTATTCAATTCATTTCAATTTTATTTTATTTAAAAAATAAATTTTAGTTCTCTCTCATAATTACATAAAAATTATAATAATAATTTTTTTTTTGATTTTTTTTAAATTTCAATATCATATTCATAAATTAATTAAATTATAAAATAATAGTAATACTTATTGGGAAAAAAAAAATTGATATTCAAGATATTTTTTTTGGTAAAATCGATTTTTATTCAATTAGCATAAATGTTGAGATTTTATACTATAATAAGTTGATTCTAGTGTATCAAATGAATCATTATACGTTGATTCTATTCGGTCAATAAGTCATGTGCATATTTTCAAATATTTTTAAAATTTTATATACAATATATGTAATGTAAATGTTTTAAAGATCGTATAATTTTGAATTTCCACATTATTGGTAAAAAGATTTTCCAAAAGAAGATTTGGAAGAAAATCTGGCGTAATTACTGTATTTATTCCATTTATTCTGGAGTATCATTATCACATAAATGAGTATTATTATTTGTAAAACAGTCCTTCTATTTTTACATATTAACAACGGTTACGCAAACCACACCAAAGTAGGCGCAGTGCGCACCCGGTTTACACTAAACCGCTCCCACTCCAAAACCTAGAAAATCTCACCTATATATAAACCGCATTTCAGCTCCATAGCCACCAGCACTACTTCTCACTTAGTCGATTTTCCCCTCTCTAAAAGAATTTCATTTTCATATCAATGGGGGACGGTGACGTTGAATATAGATGTTTCGTCGGAGGTTTGGCTTGGGCCACCACCGATCAATCTCTCGAGCAAGCTTTCTCCGAGTTCGGCCAAGTCATTGAATCGAAGGTCCGTTTGTCGCCGAGATCTGATACGACTCGATTCGACTCCCTCTGATCTCTGAAATGTTACTACTGTTACTGTTACTATGTTACCTGTTTCTGTTACTGTTTTATCTCTCTCTCTCACACGGTACGTTCTTTCTCCCTCTGTTCCCGTCAGAGTGTTGAAGATCGAATTATCGTTTTTTTTTTGTTTGGTGAAAATTGTAGATCTGGTGCGGATTCGATTGGATCTGACGATTTCTGTTTCTGTTTTTTTTTTTCAGATCATCAACGATCGCGAGACCGGCAGATCGAGGGGGTTTGGGTTCGTGACTTTCAAGGATGAGGATGCGATGAAGACTGCTATTGAGAGGATGAACGGTCAGGAACTTGACGGCCGTAACATCACCGTCAACGAGGCGCAGTCCCGTGGAAGTGGCGGCGGCGGCGGCGGCGGTGGAGGATACCGTGGTGGAGGTGGTGGTGGTGGTTATGGCAGTGGAGGTGGCGGCGGAGGTTATGGAGGTCGTCGCGAGGGTGGTGGCGGCGGTGGTTATGGAAGCGGCGGTGGTGGATATGGAGGTAGCCGCGGTGGAGGCGGTGGCGGTTATGGTGGCGACCGTGGTTATGGAGGTAGCAGGGGTGGGTCCGATGGAGGCAACTGGAGGAATTAAGAGCTTCTTGGGTTTAAGAAAGTTCAGTGTGTTTTGTTCTCGTTAATTTCCGTATTGTCTTTCGATTGATGCAATGTTTCGTGGGTATTTTGTGACTTTATGCCTTTGGGTACTGCCGTTAATTCATCTCTGTTTTCAGAGTTCTTTGGAATGAAGTAAATTGAGATTTTTAGATGCCTTTTTTGTCTATTAAAATTTTAAATTTAACATGATTCTCAAGAGTTAAATTTAACAAATCACTCTAATTAGTTGTTATCTGTTAATATAAATGTTTTTATTTTTCTTCAATGTAAAGAAAACAATTCAATTTTATTGTTCAATAAATATTGATTACTTTAATTTTTAATAATTATTTTTATTGAGTTAGAAAACAATTCAATTATTTGACCTCATATTCGTATGTTATTAAACTAACGTACTTATAAAAATATTACCATCATAAATATCTAGATAGACAAAGATTATCTTATTATACTTGTATTATTTAATTGTTTTTTTATGAGAGGAGGGAGTGAGTAGTTTTTATTTTTAAATTAATAAAAAAAAATTAAATAAAATATATTTTTAAAATAAGTTAAAAATTAAAATAATTTTGAGTAAATTAAAAAATATGTGAATAAATTAGGGGTAAAGTTCTATCGTAAAAAAAAAACATTTTTGAAAGTGTTTATAAAGTTGAAAAAAATGCGCTTTTTTTAAATGACCTTTTAAACATAAAATAAAATATTTGAAAAAACTTTTGAATTCAATCAAACATTCTCTCCTAATTGTCCCATCCGGTATGTATACTAAGTAATTGTCCCATCCGGTATGTATACTAAGGATGCATCAAATCCCAAATCACTGAAATCAGTACATACTAAGGATGCATCAAATCAGTATTAAGAATCTTGGGATGGCAAATTATAGAGAAGTGCTATATGCACATTACCGGTACGACACGACTGACTCATCCCTTTCAATTTTTTTTATTTTTTTTATTATTTAATTTAAAAACAAGTTTTTCAATAAAATTAATTAAAATTTATTTTTACCCTTTCAATTTTTTTATTTTTTTTATTATTTAATTTAAAAACAAGTTTTTCAATAAAATTAATTAAAGTTTATTTTTACGAAACCTAAATATTTTAATATTTTTGAAATCTACAAAATACGCACGTAATATAAATATCAATTTTAAATATCAATTAATTCATGCAGTTTTACTTAATTAAATTCGTTCAAAATTTTAAAAAATAGTTTCTAAAATTTTTGGAATAAATATAAACAAATACAACAAGAGTTTTAAAGTATAAATTTGCGATTGAAAATCATAAAAATATTGAAACACCTTTTATAAAATTGCGATCGAAAATAAAAAAAAACACATTTTTAGAAAATTTTAATTAAAATTCGTATTTATGAAACTTAAATATTTTTACATTTTTGAAATCTAAGAAGATGCCACGTTAATATAAATTAATATAAAAATCAATTTTTAAATATCAATTATACTTACAATTAAATTTGTGATGAATTTTAAAACATACAACTTATGGCTGCACCACAATTCACTGGGGACGATCATATTTAATTGCGTGTACGAGTAAGTATAATTAATATTTAAAATTGATGTTTATATTATTTTATATTACGTGTGCATTTTGTAGATTTAAAAAATGTGAAAATATTTAAGTTTCGTAAAAACAAATTTTAATTAATATTTTCGAAAAATTTGGTTTTTTTTCCATCACAATTTTATAAAAAAGTGTTTCAATGTTTTTATAATTTTCGATTGCAATTTTATACTTTAAAAGTCTCGTCGTATTTATTTATATTTATTCCGAAATTTTCAAAAACTAAAAATGAAGTATTTTTTAAAATTCATGACGAATTTAATTGCGTGTACACGAGTAAGTAGAAACGCATGAATTAATTGATATTTGAAATTGATATTTATATTATGTGCGTATTTTGTAGATTTCATAAATGTAAAAAAAATGAATTTTAATTAATTTTATTGAAAAACGTGTTTTTAATTAAATAATAAAAAAAATAAAAAAATTGAAAGGTGTCAATCAATCCTGTCATTCCGGTAATGTGCATATAGCACTTGTGCAAATTATATGTGTGTGTATGTCTGCATTCAAATATACCATCATTTTGATTTGTGAAATATAGAAAATAAATTAAAGATCTAATCAACATTGAGCCAAGCATAGTTTTCAACCGACAATGATCATCGATCACTCGGGCGCAGTGGCGGAGTCAGCTGAGGACGAGGGTGGGCCTTGGCCCACCCTGAAAAAAAAAAAATACTTTTACTATATATATGTATACTCCCTCTATCCCTTAAAACAATGCATACTTTCCTTTTTAGTCCATCCCTTAAAACAGTGCACATTCCATAAATGGAATGTCTTTTCATAACTTTATCCTCTCAATACACATTTATTTACCATTATACCACTACTTTTTCAACTAACTACTTTATTACTTACACATCAATACCTATTATACCCTCACTTTATATTATAAAACACACAAAAACTCACTTTTTCTTAATCCGCGTGCAAATTTCTCTATGCACAGTTTTGGGGGAAGGAGGGAGTACTTAGTAATTAACGTGTGTGTGTGTGGTGGAGTGAAGTGTGTCTGATTTTTTTTATTGAAGTATGGGTCCCAAATTACACATTACACAAATTTAATTACTTTTTTAATACACTACAATTTATTGTCTTTTGCATTAATCTTTTAATATTTTTTTCATCAATTAGTTTTAAAGACTATTAGTTTTACTCGAGTTAAAATATATTTAAAAATTATGAAAATAACAAGAATACTTAGTTAATTAATAAATTTCATTATAATTTTTTTATACAATGTTTACTTTGTAAGTACATTTTAATAACAATTTATGATTTTATATTTATAAAAAATTGATACTATACTGATTATTATTATAATTATCAATAACAGTTAATAATTAATTAAAGTAACTTTTAATATTATAAAATTTTTGTTTTATATTATTATGTATTAGTATATTTTTTTTGCAAGTATAACTGTATTTATATTTTTAACTAATAAAAACAATGTATTTTTTTCTAAATATTATATGATTTTAATATACATTTGTAACTAAAATTATTTTATTAGTATAATATATTGATCTTTGTTTTTATTGATACATAGTTTTTCTATGAAACATTTCATATAATATTTTTTTAATATTTCATATTTTACCTTTTATAAAATAATTTATTTTAGTTTTTTAAGTAACTTAATACAATTTATATTTATTTATATTAATTTTTAATTTAAAAATACATTATAAAATAGAAGTAATATTTTTTAATTTATTATATATATATATTAGAACGAAAATAATATCGTGTAAATTTGGCCCACCCTCATTAGAATTTCTGGCTCCGCCCCTGCTCGGGCGGGCCTACGTACGCACCCGCCCGCATCCCACTTGCTGCAAACTCCAAACCCTTAATTCCAAAACATCTTTCAGAGTGGTTGTTGCAACTACATATCAAGATCACTCTTTTAAATCGCAAAATGTAATAAGGCGAAACAGGCTCGTATATAAGGAGCACATCATATGTTATATTTTGGATGACATAATATATATTACAGTATATATATGTCCCAGATCAATGATCACAAGTCATTTTTAATTTACAAATGACATGTGATTATTGATCCCAAAAAAAGGTTAATTAAGTACATAAAACTCGAACTCGAACCCGAACCTGAACCTCTTGGTCTCGAACAACAAAAAACACCACATATACCTACCAAGTCACCTGCAAAAGCTAGTTTGTTTGCAATTAATATTGTAATTTGTAGTATAAATTTATGATTTTTTCTTTTTATCATCAATTAATTGTAATTGAATCTCTGTGTTGCATTTTGGTCCTGACGTGGGCCTTTGTGGGCCCAATAGGAATATTACTAGGAATGTCTATAGAGAGCACAGAGAACCGGCCCGGCCCACAAAGACAAAACACCTCCTTATCTTACAAAATCTTTTTACAGTATTTTATTCAGGATTCGATAATGCTATTGTACTGGCGATTTTACTACCAAAACCCAAAATATTTTTTCATCATGGACTATATAGAAAATGAAAAATCAATTATTTGTTGTATAGAAGACGTTGCCTACTGAACACACATTTCACCGATCATAATTTCAAGGTTAAAAGTTATGGTTCAACTCAACTGAATTTTATTTTCAGCTTGAACTACGTATACTTTGACCCGTCCGTCTCATGGGCCGTGTTGAGTTTAGCTCGATCGCGGTCCAATCCGATCTGACCCGTGGCCACCCCGACTGGGTTTGAATAATTGTAGTACCAGATTTCATCTGGACAGCTGTATATAGTACATTCTTTTGGAATAATTGTAAGGATGAAAAAATTGTCAGCAGAGGACAAAAATCCCCTCAAAATCATAGAACACAAGTACTTCATAATTTATCAAACTAAATTTAAATACATCATGTAGAATAGATTTGCTCTTCACACCTTTTTGTGATTGGGCGGGGCGAATAAGGAAATTCTACTACTAACACTTTTTTTAATAAATGACAGCATACATGAAGAAAATTCAATTCAATATAGAGGATACTATAAAGCCCCAACACAAAATAAAGGAAGTGTTTGAATATCGCAATAATTAAAAAATTCACTCCTATATAGTATTTATCAAAAAAATTATAATCAGTCGATCTCAAAATTTATTTACACTATTTTAAAAAATAAATAATTACTAATTTATATTTCCACTTTAAACTAAAATTAAAAAAAAAATCTATTTTATTTTTCAAATTTAAAAAATATTTAAAGAATGTTTTTTTTTTTTGGCAAAAATAAAAAAGCTAACAAAAAAAACTAAGTAAGGATTCATAAAACTACTTGGGAAACAAGTTAGTTAACAAAGGATGTACAGTAGCTAGAGATTTCCGTTCCCATTCCCCGCACAAAACGTGTTTCCGTGTGTTCCGTTTTTGCGGTTCGTAAACATACAAATCTCACAACTAATTAATAACAACGATTATAGACTTGTTAAACCAGTGGGCCCCACCCCCACCATCCTATAAAAGAGCTGCATTTTGCCACAATACAATATATCACACACCATTCACCACACGTACTCAAGTCAAAACCTAGCTAGCTTTTTCGAATCGAATCACCATTAATTAATGGCAACGAGTTCCATGAGCCGCGATTGGACCGCAAAGGAAAACAAAGACTTCGAGATGGCACTCGCAGTTTACGATGAGGACAAACCCGATCGATGGGCCAACGTGGCTCGAGCCGTCGGGGCTCGAACCGAAGACGAGGTGAGGCGTCACTACAAGCTGCTTTTGGATGACGTGGCACATATTGAGAACGGCAGAGTGTGTTGAGATTTGCTGATATCTTGGAGATACTCACGATCTTAATTAAGGAAGACCCCATAATTCCTAAACATATCTTCCTTATTTTTGTAGGAATATTTTCTTTCCTATTACACAGGATGGTCTAGCATGTATATAACCATCTCTGCTAATGTATCTTATACACAACGTATGAAATATACATATCTATTTTTTCATGGTATCAGAGCGAAACCTGGTAACATAACCTCCTTTTTCGCCTCCTTTCTCTTCCTATAGAGCGATGGCCGACGATGATGGAAAATCCGGTGAAACACCGGCTGAGAAAAGTATTCTCGATATTTCATCACCCTATTTTCTTACTACAGGCGACCATCCCGGACAGAATTACGTTGGAGAAGATCTCCTTCGTGACGGGAATTATGGTGATTGGCTAGTCGAGATGACCAACGCGTTATTCGCCAAAAATAAAATTGGTTTTGTAGATGGATCCATTCCTATGCCAAAAGAAGGATCGGCGAATTTCATGAATTGGAAGCGATGTAACGCCATGGTGAGGGGGTGGCTCACAAGCGCGATGGAGAAAGAAATTAAGAGCAGCGTTAAGTATGCGACCACGGCTCGTGATATTTGGGTCGATCTTCAAGAACGATTCGGAAAAGAAAACGCACCCAGGGCCTATGAATTAAGACGAATCGTCACAACAATACGTCAAGAGAATCTATCAATCTCGGCATATTACACCAAACTGCGAGGGGTATGGGATGAAATTCAGTCTGTGACTCCGACGCCCACGTGCACTTGCGGTGAATGTAAGTGTGAATTGGCAAAGGAAATCGCCAACTTACGAGAAAAAGAACGCCTCTATGATTTTTTGATGGGATTAAACGAGGAATACGGAGCCGTGAAAACCCAAATACTCAGCAGCAACCCTCTTCCCACTGTTGGCGCTACCTTTCATCTTGTCAGTCAAGACGAGCAGCAGCGGTTGATAGGAGCGACACGAAGAACGACTTCGGAGGCTGCTGCTTTCCATGTTTCTAAGAAACCTTCCTCTCGTAATACTGGTAAGCCTTCCACTCATGTGTCGAGCAAAAAGGAGGAACGAGGTGGTGACAAACGAAACGAAAGGAATGATGACCGTTGGTGCACACACTGTCACAAAACAGGTCACACTATTGAAGGATGCTTTGAAATTGAAGGTTATCCGGATTGGTGGTTGGAGAAGTATGGACCACTCAAATCAAAATCCAAACCTCAACCTCGTGCAGCCACTGTTACTGGTGAAGCAGGCTCTAATCCGAGTTTCACTAGAGAGGAGCATGCACAATTGTTGGCAATGATTAAGGGAAAAGGAAATAATAATCAGGTTACTCAATTTCCAGTTGCTAACATGACTGGTAAGGCCAATTCTCTCAACTCTTGGGTTATTGATTCTGGTGCTAATGAGCACATTACATATAATGAAAATCTATTAGAAAAGTCGAAGAAAATTGACGACAATCCTGCCGTGAAAATACCAAATGGGGATTTGATACCGGTTAAAAGTATTGGTGATGCTCATTTAATAAATGGGTTAAAATTGAAGAATGTGTTGAATGTTCCGGAGTTTAATTGCAATTTACTATCTGTAAGTAAGTTAACTCGTGACATGGATTGCTCGTTAACTTTTTTTCGGGATACGTTTGTCATACAGGACTTATGTTCGAGGAACCTGATTGGGATGGGTAAAGCTCGTGATGGTCTATACTATTTGGAACCATTCAAGCGTGAGGGGGTGGCTATGTCGGTCTCGGTCGATTCTACGGTCTGGCATAGAAGACTTGGTCATGCTTCGGATGGAGTTCTTCAGAAAATTCAGCAGTTGGATAATTTTGGTACTTTTACTCATTTTTGTGATTCGTGCATTCGTGCAAAACAGAATAAATTGCCTTTTCCGATCAGTTTTTCCAAGACAATTGGTTGTTTTGAGTTGATACATATTGATATCTGGGGTCGTTATCAAACAGCTTCTTTCAATGGCGAACATTATTTTTTGTCCATTGTTGATGACTATAGCCGTGGGGTCTGGGTTTACTTAATGAAAAATAAGTCTGAAGTTGGGAAAAATTTGGTGACGTTTTGCAACATGGTAGACACCCAATTTAATAAAAAGGTAAAAAGGATACGGGCTGACAATGGTTTAGAGTTTCAGTCTAGTTCTATGAAGGAATTTTATAAGGAACGTGGAATTTTACTTGAAACATCATGTCCTTACACACCTCAACAAAACGGAATCGTAGAGCGAAAACATAGACACTTAATTGAAATGGCTAGAGCTCTTCGTTTTCAAGCGTCATTACCTATAGATTTTTGGGGAGAGTGTGTATTGACCGCCGCATACATCATAAATAAACTACCATCCCGTGTCATTGAAAATAAAACGCCACACGAAATTTTACTTGGCAAAATTCCCTCATACAATCATTTTCGCGTTTTTGGGTGTCTAGCTTATGCACACAATAGTCTTTGCAAACAAGATAAATTTGGTGAGAAAGGGAGACCATGTGTTTTTATAGGGTACCCCACAGGACAAAAGGGATATAAAATGTATGACTTAAAGAGTCAAAGAATATACTCAAGTCGTAACATTACGTTTCTGGAACATATTTTTCCTTTTGATGAAAATATTAATGGGCTGAAATTGCATGGAGAAGTTGAGTTGGTGGATACATTAAAGACCATACAACATGCCTTCGATTCCAGTAGTGATGACTTGGTGACTGAGTATCATTCTCGACCTTCGGAGGAGAAACATGCAGAGGTTGGGCCACAACCAACTGAAACACCTGAGCTCAATTCGCATGACTTAAGTACTGCTCAGGATGTACAAGCCAATTTTCCTCCAGTTGGGTCAAGCTCCGGAAATGGAAATATTCGGACCAGTACACGTGCAAGGTCGAGACCAAAACACCTTGAAAATTTTGTGACCGACATTCCACCCTCAATAGACCACTCACAGCCCATGCCCGACTCAGGAACCTCGACGGTATATCCCCTCTCCCATTTTGTTTCTTATAATAGATTTTCGAAATCTCACCGAGCTTTCCTAGCGGCCATCACTTCGCGTGATGAGCCAAAACACTTTTATCAGGCAGTCAAGGACCCTCAGTGGTGTGAAGCAATGAAAAAGGAGATTCAAGCTCTAGAAGAAAATGCCACTTGGAAATTAGTCGAATTACCCGTCGGAAAGAAAGTTGTAGATTCCAAATGGGTCTACAAAATCAAATACAAACCCAATGGGGAGGTGGAACGCTACAAAGCTCGTCTTGTCGCCAAGGGATATACTCAGGTAGAAGGAATTGATTTCCATGAAACCTTCGCCCCTGTTGCAAAATTAGTAACCGTTCGGTGTGCGTTAGCCGTTGCATCCAAGAAGAATTGGGAAGTACATCAATTAGATGTGAATAATGCATTCCTCCATGGAGATCTTGAAGAAGATGTTTATATGAAGGTTCCTCAAGGATTTGCGAAGTCTGGTGATACCCGTGTTTGTAAATTACAGAAGTCTCTCTATGGCCTACGACAAGCGTCGCGGAATTGGTATCAAAAATTTACAAAGGCGCTTCTCACACTTGGTTTTCAACAATCTAGAGCTGACCATTCCTTGTTTGTGTTTCGACGAGGTTCGACCTACGTTTCCGCACTCATTTACGTCGATGACGTGCTGTTGTTTGGGAACGATAATGCTTGCATTCAACAGGTTAAGGACTACTTGGATGCGCAGTTTAGCATTAAAGACTTGGGACCGCTTAAGTATTTTTTAGGAATCGAAGTAGCACGTTCACCAGAGGGTTTTGTCATTAGCCAAAGGAAGTATACCTTGGACATTTTGGAGGAATGTGGAGTCCAAGCTAGTCGTCCCAGTAACTTTCCAATGGAACAAAACTTGAAGCTCCAAGAAAATGACGATAGTCCGGAAATCGACGCATCTCAGTACAGACGCTTGGTGGGTCGATTACTCTACTTAACAGTCACTCGGCCCGATATCGTATACTCGGTTAACCAATTAAGTCAATTTCTAAGTCATCCTCGACGCTCGCACATGGATGCTGCTGTCCGCATTCTTCGATACTTAAAAACTACCCCTGGTCAGGGGCTTTTTTTACCAGCACACGACGGTTTGATTTTAAAGGCGTATAGCGATGCAGATTGGGCAGGTTGCGTGTTCACTCGTCGTTCGCGCACTGGCTACTTCATTAGCCTTGGCGAATCGCCCATCTCATGGAGAACCAAGAAACAAACGGTAGTGGCTCGCTCTTCCGCTGAAGCCGAGTATCGAGCAATGGCGACTACAGTGTGTGAAGTGTTATGGCTACGTTGGCTTCTTAAAGACTTGGACGCACCACAAATGGAGGCGACTCCTCTATTTTGCGATAATCAAGCAGCTCGTCATATCGCTGTTAACCCCGTGTTTCATGAACGCACAAAGCATGTTGAAATGGATTGCTACTTTGTGCGCGAACGTGTAGCGAGTGGTGACATCACACCATGTGCTATCTCTACTCAATTTCAAACGGCGGACATTTTCACTAAGCCTCTCGGCGCGGAGCGATATCGTTTCTTACGTGACAAGTTGGGTGTTCGAGACCTCCACACTCCAACTTGAGGGGGTGTGTTGAGATTTGCTGATATCTTGGAGATACTCACGATCTTAATTAAGGAAGACCCCATAATTCCTAAACATATCTTCCTTATTTTTGTAGGAATATTTTCTTTCCTATTACACAGGATGGTCTAGCATGTATATAACCATCTCTGCTAATGTATCTTATACACAACGTATGAAATATACATATCTATTTTTTCAGAGTGCCCTTCCCCAACTACAGGACCACCATCGGAGGCTGATCGAGGTATATATATATATATATATATATATATATATGGTCCACGTCATCACCTAAGCTTTCCATGGTGGCCCCCACTATGATACACGTACCAATCAATATATTCACTACGCTAAAAGTCTTTCTTCGTGTATATTTTTATATGCATACACGTTGATGATCACAGCTTAATTAATTGTGATTAGCATTAATTAATCCTCTGATTTAATTTGTTTAGGCATCTAATCATATATAGTAGTTAATTAGTTCTCAATTCTCATTGCAGGAGCCTAAGCTGTGTGGTGCATCGAGAGATGGTTGGTTCAAAAATTAAAGCATATTATGGAGTACAGACAGTATACTACATGTGTAAAATATTTATGTTTGGTGGCTTTGAAATATTTAGAGAAAATGATTATTTCTTGTATATTTCTAGCTATGTACTAGAATAGTTGATACAAGAGGGAATATATATTACTCCTATTTAGATAATTTCGTGTGTATCATTTCAACTAGTATTCAAAAAACACAAACATCTTACTTACTGTCAACAAATTAATATATTCAAATTAACTATATATTCTAAACACGTTAATTAATTAATTAATTATGAGAGTGCAAGCAGTTAATTGAAACGAATGAGGTGTTGCACTGTTGGTGATGTCAATCGGAATCGTAAAAGTACTACTGGAGGTCCGGTTATCCAGCCACACCGTCTATTGTGCTGGATTGAACAAGATCGACAGAAACCATATATAAAACATAAAACAATTAGAAATGCATATGCGGAAGCAGCTGAGTCGATTGTACGTTTTTTTAATCCGAAATATTGCTACATTCGATTGTAACATGTTTTGTGCCGGTGGCCTTTCCAAATATTGATCGAATCGGATCGAACAAGCATGCATTTTTTTGCTCACATAGCTAGGGAGATTCTACGGTACATTTTATATACATACATAATTTATATACACACATGTATATATACTTCTTTTATTTTCTTTTTTAAAAGCACAAAGAGTATATATTTCTTAACTGTAAAGCTGAGGACCAGAGGGTTGGTTTTATGTAGCTCTCGCGTCCAAATTTTAAAAATAGTTTTTATATCACAAGGAAAAGTATTTTTCACCTGTATATACATAACATAATAGATAGATATAGATACATAGGGTTTGTCATGCGCTTAAAGACTTTATAACATATTGCTTGTAAGATTTCTTATACAACTCCCTCTTCACCTACTAATAAGCAAAAACAACCTCTCTCTGTCCTTAACCAACTGATGCCTTGTTCTAACTATAGCATCAGTACCTCCAACTCCTATAAAAACTCCACAACAATGTAACCCATAATTCATCAAAAAACATTCTAGTAACTCTAATATAATCGCAACGGAAGATGAGAGGGACTAGTATTTCTCGTTTGATCCTTGTATGTCTCGTCGGATGTTTCCTCATTCCTGCCGAAGCCGACGTGAAAAAATATCAGTTCGATGTTCGTGTTTCTTCATCTTCAATTCAATCATATATCATGTTAATTTCTTGGCTAGCTAGCTAACATTTTAATTTGATCATCATGAACTCAGGTCCAAGTGAAGAATGTGAGCCGGTTGTGCCACGCGAAGCCGATCGTGACGGTGAACGGGATGTTCCCCGGGCCCACGGTTTACGCTCGGGAAGGCGATCGAGTTCTCATCACCGTCAATAACCACGCACAATACAACATGTCCATTCACTGGTAATAACAATACAAACACACATTCAGACAAACAGATCAACTTCCTTCACAAAAAAAAAAAAAACCATATGTAACCCGTTACATCATACGCAGGCACGGGCTGAAGCAGTATCGCAACGGGTGGGCCGACGGGCCCGCTTACATAACCCAATGCCCGATTCAAACCGGGCAGAGTTACACTTACGATTTCAACATCACGGGCCAACGAGGGACCTTGTGGTGGCATGCACATATTTTCTGGCTAAGGGCGACTGTATACGGCGCCATTGTCATAATGCCTAAACAAGGCACCCCCTATCCCTTCCCCCAACCCGATTTCGAGTTTCCTTTAATCTTAGGTAATCGATCCATCTCATCAGTTTTTTTTTTTTTTTTTATTCAAGTGCTCAACCAACTGAGCAAACAACTCTTGACATCTCATCAGATTCGTTTTTTACTAATTCACTTCCTCTGTCAAAAAAAAAACAAAAAAAAAAAAACAAAACAGGAGAATGGTGGAACGACGATGTCGAAGAGATTGTCAAGCAAGGCAACAATCTAGGGTTGCCTCCGAACATGTCCGACGCGCACACAATCAACGGCAAGCCGGGCCCACTCTTCGCTTGTTCCGAAAAGAGTAAGCCAAGATCAATATAGAAATCATCATAATCAATCTCTATCAATTTCTTCTAAGTTCTGTTTTCCCCCCTGCATAGACACGTACGCGGTCGAGGTGGAGCAAGGCAAGACCTACCTCTTCCGGATCATAAACGCGGCCCTCAACGACGAGCTCTTCTTCGGAATCGCGGGCCACAACCTAACAGTAGTCGAGATCGACGCCGTCTACACGAAGCCCTTCTCCACCGACTCCATCCTCATCGCCCCGGGCCAGACCACCAACGTCCTCCTCCGGGCCGACCGGGCCCCGGCCCGCTACTTCATTGCGGCCCGGCCCTTCATGGACGGCCCGATCTCCGTCGACAACAAGACAGCCGCCGCCATACTCCAATACAAGAACGTCCCGAAAACCCTCCTCCCGACTCTCCCCAAACTACCCTCCCAAAACGACACAAATTTCGCCCTGACCTACAACAGCAAGCTCAGGAGCCTCAACACCCCGAGCTTCCCTGCAAACGTCCCTCTAAAAGTCGACCGACACCTTTTCTTCACGATCGGGCTAGGGTTGAACCAGTGCCAGTCTTGCCTCAACGGGACGAGGCTGACTGCCTCGTTGAACAACATCACATTCGTCATGCCAAGTGTAGCTCTCCTGCAGGCTCACTACTACAAGACGAAAGGGGTTTTCGAGACGAATTTCCCAGATCGCCCTCGGGCGGTTTTCAACTACACGGGGGCCCCGCTCACTGCGAACCTACAGACGACTCAGAGCAAGAAGCCTCGGCTGAGCTCAATCGAGTTCAACTCGACTGTGGAGTTGATTCTGCAGGATACAAACCTTTTGGCTGTGGAGTCGCACCCGTTTCATCTCCACGGGTATAATTTCTTTGTGGTGGGGAGTGGGGTAGGGAATTTCGACTCCGAGAAGGATCCGGCGAAGTTTAACCTGGTGGACCCACCGGAGAGGAATACTGTTGGAGTGCCTACTGGTGGTTGGACAGCTATAAGGTTTAGAGCTGATAATCCAGGTGTGTGGTTTATGCACTGTCACTTGGAGCTTCACACAGGGTGGGGGTTGAAGGTGGCATTTGTTGTGGAGAATGGACCTGGCTCTCAGTACTCTGTTCTGCCTCCACCCAAGGATCTACCTAAATGTTAACTCTCTAAATTAAAATTAATATTCTTCTACATTTTTTTTTTCTTCTCCAAAACATCATTTTGTTTTGGAGTGTAATGAAAACAAAGTTTGTGATTTGAAATTGAGATTCATCTGTCTGTAATGCCAAGAGGGTGAATCAAATAACACAAAAATCAAAGAAAGAACTTCCAGAAACATCAGAGAATAGAACAAGAAATCGAAGAAATTGAAAAAGCCGGAGTTGATCTAAAAATATAACGAAAAACTCAGTACTTCCTTCCCAGAATCTTAACAGTTTGCCCACAGTGAAATAAAAGTGCACAACTGTAAATGATTTCCTAATAGTAATACCCAATGCATGTCAATATTTCAATAAATACAAATCCCACAAACTAAAAGAAACTCCTGAATGCCTTCTCCTTCGTTTCCTGTTTACTCCTCCTTGATTTCCTACGAATCGTTCTTTAATATGGGCCAGCGTTTAGTCCGCTCGAGGGCTGCCCGCACTAGCACCGTGTCTTTTCTTTTTGTAAGTCTGTTATGAGACATGAAACACTTGCTGTGAGCAAAATTACTAAGAAAACAATACCTTTGTCAAACTAAGTTTTTAATTTTACCCATAATTACCATTCAGAAATACATGTAATCTAGGTGTATGTGTAATTTTGAAAGATAACTAGAATTTTTTTATAATTAGATTAAACCGTGCTGTTTTTTGTAATAACCTTTTATATTTATAAATGCAATGAAAAAAACAAGATAGATACTTATACATATATGAATATATTATACATATAGCTGACCTGCTTCCCAATGTTGAACGGGATATATTTGTACTTGATCATATGCACTATTTGACGCTTCATAGTTAGTGTGAAAAGAACAAACCAGTAGCCCAATAAAATAGGCCAGAACACGGGGATGTCAAATATTGAAAAGAAGGTCATTAAAAACGCTACACAGAAAGCCTTCGTGATTGCATACCTGCCAACAACCACAAAAACAAGACGCGTCATCCATAACAGTCCCCAGTTAGGAAAACATAAAGAGTTACTACTAATATTTTACAGGACTTATATCAATGAATTTAATTCTGTAAAATAAGAATAAAGTCGTGAAAAATATTGAAGTATCGCTGCAAAAACCACACACGTTTTCCCTCACTAAGTACAAAAACAAATTATGTTACTGATTTTACAAAACAGCAAAAAAAATCTCACTCCAGTTACTGATATAAACTTCTTTAATGCATGTTTGTTGGCCATCATTAATTTCCGAGCAGCATGAAAACAGTTAGATACAAATATAATCAAAAGATATTCTCCAGCAATTACGCAAGTAAAAGAATATCGATCTTGAAAACAATTTTCCAGGAAATAAGAGATATTAATATATGACATAAAGGAAATGCCTCGTCTTCTTCTTTGAATTAGCTATACTTCAAACCGAGCTCCGAAACTATTTATTTCAAAATATCTCATGCAATGAGGAATTCAATCACAGCAACGTGTAACTTCCCAAGTGGCCTATTACTCAGATATGGTATCTTGAACAGGAAATAAACAAACGCTTAAATACAATAAATAAAAGTACCAGAATTTGAACTCAGGGAGACGGCGGATGAAAGGTTTGAATTCATCAGAACCCTTCGTAGGCAGCATAGGACCATCAGAAGATTCAGCCTCTGGGTCGACAAGAGGTGACAAAAACCCAATCAGCAGGTTCAGAATGTAGATCCCCAAACCGTAGGAAACAATGTAGAATCCTCCAAGGTAGAATACTCGCGCAGCATAAACGAACACTAAGACAGAAGTCCCTATCCACCGATAAAGAGAGTGTGGGGTCGATCGATCTAAATAGTGCTGGAAAAGTTTCGACATTTCATGCCTATGTAGGTTGAGAGCCGAAGCTGCTGTCGAGGGACCATCACCTTCAAACCCATCCATGATTATGTTTGAATTTAGGAATCCTAGAAATATCAGCACAGTAATTCAATTCATCAATGCGACCGAAATAATTCGAAAAATAAACACCTTTGAATTCCCAGATGTGTACGGACAATTTAAACGGGGGAGCTAAAACCCCTACCATCACTGATACAAAAGTTCGCCAATAAACCCTAAATTTTCAGTAGAAGTTTCTCGTAAATCCATTTCCAATAAATTTCAAATTCATAGATATTCAGTAATTTATCTAACATGATCGTTGCTGATTAAGTAATAAGAAAAACAGATCCGACAACAGCAAAACCACAAATTAAAACAAAAACCAGAAAAAACTTACTAAATCATAAAAGGAAGCAGTTAGGGAATAGGTTTTTACCTTTTGCGAGTATAAATCAGGTTCTACGATAAGGATTTGTTCGGAGGTGAGGAGTTGAAATTTTTGAATGATAATATAAAAAAATAAAAATAGATGTACTGTAGTTATAATTTATAAACCCTACTCTGTGCACAGCTATTAAAACGAAGTCGGCCACTTCCGAAGTTCCGATGTCGAATATGCTTAAAATACTTTGGGGCAATACCGTCTTTCCACAAATGTACGGTCAACGAGGACTTTTCGATCCAAAATCGAGGCTTGCAAAATTTTTCGTATTATGAACTAATTTTCTTTTTAAGAGTTTTGAAGATAAAATTTATGAACTTAATTTTTGAAGTGATTGAATTTGAGGATTAAATTGCTTGGGTGATTTAGTTATTTGTTTATGGTGCGCATATTAACTAGAGTGTTCTTCCACGAATAAAATAAGATTGAAAAAAAAAACATCGTTTAAAAAAATGCAATATAAATTTAATCATAATATAAAATAATTTTTTAAATAAAATTTAAATTATTATTACTATTTAGATTTTATTTTTATTTTTAGTTTTATTTTAGATTAATATATTTTGTACATAACAAGAGAATAATCTATTTTTAAAAATTAATAAAATAAATACTCTTTATTAATAAAATAAAAAAAACTTTATATTTTCTGATCTAATTTTATGAACTAAAAAAAGTTAGTAAAACAATTAAATCAGAATAAAAACCTTCCGGTCGACTCCGACTAGTCGACTTTTGTTATGCCGAGTCGCCGAGTCGTAGTTTTGCTAGTAGTGTAGATTTTTATTTTTGTAACTTGCAAGATACTCCTATTTTATTTTTATATTTTATTAATTTATTGAAAAAGTAAAAGTGACTTAGCAAGATATTTTGGGACTGCTGACTGCAGATATTTATGTGGTTCAAAAGAAAGCCCGTGGACTTGTAACGAATATTCTTTATCATCACCCATTCACCATTCTATATTATCTTCATTTCTAACTCAATTAGTCAATTAAAACACAAATTTTAAACGGAATAATTACATGCAAAAACAGCAAATACATGTATAAATACATGCAAAAGATAATCTGTATTTTATATTTATATATATTTTATTTATATTTTTAAATATAATTTTACATGTCAATAAAGAAAATTTTATTGGGCTAGGTTCGTTATCAAGTTCGAGTTCAATAATTATTTTATTTTATTTTATTTTAAGATAAAATTTTATAAATATATTTTTTCAAATTTCAATTTTGTTTTTTATTTCTAGATCTTTATGAATACTATTTTTTAGCCGGATGCACAAATGCACAATATAATAGCCAGAAAAGAAAGTGCGAGACGAGTGGGGCTTTTCTCTATCTGTTAGCACTTAGCAGAAAAAACACACAGAGTCCCCTTTTTACTTTCTCACTCTTGAAAATAGAAATTCCGTCTACCTGTATTTTACTGTATATGCATCTCAACATATACATACACACGCATGCGTACGTATAATTACCGCCATACACTTATATGATAGATCGCAGAGCATTTCAACTCTCACTGTATTTTATCCTCTTTTAATTTTCCAATTACCATCAATTTTTTTCGAGTTTAATTTTGATTTTATGCCTACCTGAACAACCTCGAAGATTCACCCGCATAAAGGTCATCTGAGTACCTTCAATTTTTCCTATTATTGCTTCTCTGTGTGTGGATAATTTTCCATGATTTATGGCTTTTAATTTTAATTTTAATTATTTATTTAATGTTTTGTTTGGATCTTTGATGTATTGGATTTTCTTTGGAAGAGGGCATGGATTTATTTATTCTGTGGGTGATTTTTTGCTCTGTTTCTAGCATTTGTGGCTGTTGAAAAAATAAACGGTTCTCGATTTTTCGATTAATAGAGAAACTAAAATTCCCCAATTTGGTTTGACATGTGGATCAGATGTAAATTACATAGTTGTATTTTACGCGTTTTTAGTTGTTGATAATTGAATCGATTTCTGAAGTAGAATGTTTTTCGATCAGTTCAATGTGGTAATAAGGAGCAGATGCATTTCTCTGGTCTGCTTTTTCTTCGTGTTCTTGAAAACATCTTCTAGTTTATTTCTCTGATGAAATTCTGAATGTAGGATTGAATCGAAGGCCGCCATCGCCCCACGCTACCATGTCTCAACAAATAACCCGTCCCTTCACCGACAGCACTGGGAAAAGCAAACAATCATTCATGGCTCATTGGATGCGAGCAAGCACAACCACTTCAACAGGTAGACGTTATCACAGTGCCCGTCCGGAAGAAGAACTCGACACTCTTTCTAGGGATAATGTTGACTACATCAAAGAACCATTCACCAAGGCTCTCAAAACGACTTCGAAAAGCTCGGGGAAAGAGGGGAATGAGTTTTCCTTAACTGGGTTCAATTTTCTTGGCGAAAGCCCTTCGGCCAATCCCGTGCCAGACAAAGGAAAAGGAGCTGCGGTGATATCAGACACTTCAGTAGACACAAGTTTTGAGGATTTCAACACATCCTTGTTGGTCGGACGTAATTGGTTCCCGAAGATGCATGGTGTTAGGCTCCTCCCGAGTCCAAGTCATACCCTTGATTCGAAGGAAGACGGATTAAATAATACTATTAAGAAGAAGAATCACAACAGCAATAATAAATCACGGTTTGATTTGGAGGCAATGAGAATATGCACTACTGTGGATTCAGTTCAAGTGGCCCCCGGAGGCTGTCCAAGGTTTTCTCAGACGACCCACAGTGTGTTAATTACAAAAAAGAGCGAAAATGATGTTCTTAGAGCTACAAAAATTGTGAAGAAGTCAAATGAGAACATGTTTTTCTCTCACGGTAAAAATAGAGAAGGAAAGCTTCGGTCTGTAAGCAGTACGCCTAATGGTGAAGAGAGAAACAATTTTGGGAATTTCAAGGGCCGTAAAGTTCTGACTATAAGGAATGAGTCATCGGCGGAGACGAATACCATGGATATGGGAATGAACTCTGGTATGTATTACATTTCCTTATTTAAATTGACAGTTATGAACAAAATATAATACTAAAAGAGTAATTTTATTTTCACTTAAGGGTATAGTAGGAAAATAATATTATTTATTTATTTATTTTCCAACAACATTAATGAATGTTTTCTTAAACTGAGTTTCTCTTCAGATCATTGTTATAGATTCTTGGAAGCTGGTACATTTGACCTGACTGAGTTGTTCAGAAGGGAATTCACTAATAAATTGTAGTATTTCAAATAAGCATGTAGATATTTGCAATAGAAAAATCAACCTTTTTTCATTAATTTTTTTATTGAGCTGTTTATCTTTTGTTTTATTTGTTGTAGGTGCGAATTCTACCCCCTCGACTAAGGTACAGTTATGCTTGTCTCTCGAATTATGTATTTATATGTGTTTTTTGCGCATGTATTTGTTTTGAATCTCCAGATACATTGCTTGTTTGTTACTACATAGTTAGAAGGATCTGTTATTGTTTGCATATATTCCCACTTCATTATGCATATTATATAAAATTCTGCAATTTTAGGCCATGACACGAAATGCATTTCGTTGCAACTTACCCGAATGTCTGTCTACTGAGACTGTCGAAAATCAAGTTTGGTCCTTCGAACCTCCAATGCATTCGGTAGTCATCTTGTAAATTTTGAGTTTGTTAAATGCTAGTTAAACCAGAAGACTGAACATTTGATTGACCGGGGACATGGGTTGACTCCGTTTTCACCCTTAGCCCATCTGTTTTGAAAAACTTCATAATTAAAATGTGTAATACTACTAGGTTATGTTATTTGTTTTTGTTAATTCTCTCTCTGTGTACAGGCCTTTAATATCAACGCAAATCCATCACCTTCGACTGCCACTACCTCCTCAAGAGAAACTGAACGCCAGTTGACTAAAACCGGGCTACCTGATATCAACCTCAAACTTCCTGCTTTGCCAGATGTTGAAAGTCCACCCCAAAATATTTGCCCTAGCTCCTCGAGAACTCAGAGTTTGGAAATGGACATGCTCTTGGCCAATGCTGATCATACTAAAACAACAAAGCCCATTACCAACTCGGATGATTTAGACCCGTCATACCGATGGGTCAAGCGTCTGAAGCCCAGTCCACCAAGTTCCTCTCCTCAAGGCACAAAGACCTCCGATCCAGAAGACAAGATGTCTCATGATAAAACGAAAAATTATATCAAAACTATTCTTGACAACATCGCCAGCTCAGAACCATCTCACAGTAAACATCATTACCTTGGTCAAGAGACGATTTTAACGGTTAAAAACAACGAGTCATTGCTTTCGAATGTTTGGATTAAGAGGTGGCTGAGAAACGGGTCAGGGATTACTGAGGAGAAGAAGTCCGATCGTGCAGTTGGGAAATTCGGGGAGCTGAGGGATTTGAAAGAGTCCGTTGATGTTAATGATGACCTTGAAAGGAAGCAGTTCCCGAGCATCGGGGCTATGGCCATGATGGGGAAAGCTATGGCGGGATTTCAAACGTGTGAGGTTCAGAAGAGAGGGTCTATTACTGTTTGGAACACTAAGGGGACTTTCTGAGAACAATTCGAAAAATCCACTGGTTCGTTTCAATACCCGATTGTTTTATTACGTGATTTTATTGTAAGTTTATATCCATCGATTATGTAATAGAGTTGTGCTGAAATATATGTTGAGTCTAGAACTATTCGAATGTGGTGTAGTTATTGTGGAAGGAATAGGGATTCGAACGTTGTATAACCGTATAGGGTATTGTGAAGGACGGGGCTGGCAGCTCAATATTTGTATCAGCAAGCAAGGTTGGCCGGCGAATTCTGCATCGAAATTTAGAACTGCATGATTCACACTGGTTTGAGATGGCCTTTAGAAGTTCTAATAGCCTGTTTGTTCTAATAACAATAATTTAAAAAGGAAAAAAAGACAGGAAAAAGAGAGGGAAATTTGAGATAATTTGTATCCTTATTATTGTTGAGAATGTAATATACCTTCCTACCATATTTATATATTACTACATCATCTTCATCTCAAGTAACATATGGTTATGTACCAGAGAAATTGAAACTTTATGTTTCATTTCCAAGCATGCCCTTATTTATCATTGACTAAGATTTAATTTGGCTATCATGAATAATATATAAGGCTAAAAAAAAACTTTTAAATGAACTCAATGATGGTAGCTCTCTTGTTAAGACAAATTAATCAAAGTAACAATTTTCAAGTCTAAAATAGAATATGATAAAGAAGCCTATATAGCTCGACAAAAATGAATTCGAAGCAATCTAAATTCGGGGAACCATAACCCTCTCCCTAAGTGTTGGTGGCCCTGGTGTATATCTGCTGGCTTGAATGAGCAGACACCATTCTGATCAACCCTCGTGCCATCAATTCCCTAATTGCCTTCCTCGCAAGCGATCCATTTATCTGTTCGATAAATCGTATCAAATTTATACCGTTTAAAAACTGATATATCAAGCAATAGTCGTATTCTAACAAATCCATATACACACTACATAAAGAAATAATTGGAAATGTAGAAGAGTTGGGACTGTGGAAGTCGATAGGATTTATTTCTATAAATTAAACAATCAAACATTAATTATTTACATAAAACAAAAAACAGTTTCCATTAGGCTTTTGATTTCAGCTACTCTCTGTTTTTCTACACGATTGCAGCATGCAAAATTACATATCTTACACTATCAAACAGGAAATGCAAAATCGAACAATGCACAAGTTCCAAGCTCAAAAAGGGAGGATTATACTAAAATTTTGAAATATCATGATCAATTTTCTATTAGATTTTGATTTCATTTTCATCCTAAAAACCACATCAAGCAAGATATCATGACACGTTATAATTATTCAAACAGAAATATAGCATATTTTCAGAGACAAATAGCCGAATCCATTACACATTGTCAAACACGTCTAAATCACATGTTCATATGAATTCACAGATCCAGATATTATACTTGAATAAAAATAAAATAAAAGGAATTATACCCTGAGACGATCTGAGAGAACTGATGGAGTGATGAGCTTGTACTTGGGTGCTTCGGAGAGCAGCTTCTCGTAGGTGCCCTTATCGAAGAGCGCCATGTTATTCACCTTCTCCTTTTGCTTTCCCTTGCTCCACTTCTGTAATATTATTACGTTTTCGCCCCAACATTTTCAGCAAATCAACAATTCAGACCCAAAAAACGATCACAGAAATATATATATGAAAATGACTGTAATAAGGGAACGACCTTCTTCTTCTGCTTGCCTCCGGTGGATTTCGCCGGCTTGGATGCCTGAGGAGCCTTCTCCTTCTTCGGTGCCTGCAAACACAAATCGAAACGAAAATCAGCGATCGGATTCAGTGCGTGTTTGAGGTGCGACTGTGTGGAAAATGAAATTCAGAGCCGGGGGCGCACCATAGCTACGGAGTTCTGCGGGCTATGGATGTGTGAGAGCAAAAATGCGTTCTTAGGTTTAGGAGAAGAAATATGAGATGAGATTGAGGGGTTTTATATGCTTATTTAATTTAATTGGGCTTGGGCTTATTAGGACGGCCCAGTAAAGGGTGTTCGGTTGTAACGAAATTAGAATCGGAGATTCAAACATTTGGTCGACAATTTCATGAAAGAGGGTTCAATCCCTAGAGTGAATCGTAGGAATCGACAATTGTAACGAACTACAAATCGATAAACCTAAGGATGACGTTCATTTTGCTTATATAGAAGGAGTGAATCGAAGGAATCGAAACCAATAGACTGAAGAATGAAATCCCATATAATATTACTAGTATGGAATGTATATTCGATCAGTTGTTTTGAACTAATTCTCTAGGTGTAGTATGGAATTCTAATTTATTTAGTACGAAAGCATCAACAATTTAGAAAGGCTTCGTGGAGGAGGACCTTCGATTACAAGCAGTTTGTCGATCATGAGTATGACGAACATAGCATTTTCATCTAAGCCAGGTGTGTTTTCAATGGTGAAATTATGTTTCATATTATAATGTTTGATTATTTTTAATTAGGTGTGTATAATATAACATGTTTTTTCGTTGAATTTTTTCATTGAGTAGGTAGAATTTGAACGGAGTGGGTTGCACACAATTTCTCTAGTACTAGGTGGGAGAAGAAGCAAGAAAATCTCTCAGCTCCATTGTTTTTTTTAATATTTAAATTATTTATATAAAATTGAAAAATAATAATTTAATTAGTTAATTATATATATAGAGAGAGGTGAGCTGGTTGAATGGTTGTGGGTGAAGAAATAATGGGGATCCATTACTTTTGTAATAACGTGTGTGATGATCATATTAATACTCCCCTTCACATTCTTTCTTATTCGCCCTTCATATTTTTTCATTGGCCATATATCAGGTACGTTCTTATCTTCCCTTTGTTTTTTCTTTAGTTATGACTCTGTTTGTTTCTCACAACCCACGTGATCATCCGTAGGTAATCGATCAATCTGTGCATGTTCGAAGCTTCCGGATCGTCTCTTACAATAACCGAAGTTTTCGAACTGCAACGATGAGTGACCACAAATCAGCACAGCTTCTTGATACCCAATTTAGGCCAAGTGAGATTAATATTTGATATAGATGTTATATTTGATTTTGAATGTGTATCGTTTTTAAATATCCTTTTCGTGTTTTTTTTTTCTTTCTGTCAGGTCTCGAAAAGATCGATGTAGATGTGTCGGAAGACGAGAGGAAGACGAGGCTAGGGTCTTTCAAGAAGGTGGCCATAAATGCCTCGACAAAGTTCAGGCATTCATTGACTAGAAAGGGCCGACGTAACAGTCGAGTTATGTCCATTGTATTTGAAGACGAGGAGCACGATGCCGAGGAGGTACAAGCCATCGATGCATTGCGTCAGGCGCTCATTCTCGAAGAATTGCTCCCGGCAAAGCACGATGATTATCACACCCTACTAAGGTTTCTCAAGGCCAGGAAATTCGATATCGAGAAAACAAAGCAAATGTGGGCTGATATGATTCATTGGAGGAAGGATTTCGCTGCTGACACTATCATGGAGGTATCATCTCTTGAACAATTTTATGAAGGAAAAAAAGCCCGACTCTTTTTGGGCCTCTATATTTGAGGCCCAGCCCATCCTTTAATCAGGCCAGCTCTCCTGTATCATCTAAAAGCTCGAACTGTTAGAGTAGTTTGACAACTTGATATTTATATTAGTGGTCGAATATATTCTTCAATAGATTAAACGATAAAATGTTTTTAATTAGAAGAAATACGAATTTTCACCTGATTTCGACTTATATATTTTGGCTAGGACTTTGAGTTCAAGGAGAGGGACGAGGTCCTCAAATACTACCCACAGGGGCATCACGGTGTCGACAAAGATGGTAGGCCCGTTTACATTGAGAGGTTGGGCCTAGTCGACGCTACCAAGATCATGCAAGTCACGACTTTGGATCGTTATATCAAATACCATGTCCAAGAATTCGAAAGGACCTTCGTCGATAAGTTCCCCGCATGCTCCATCGCAGCTAAAAGGCACATCGATCAGAGCACCACCATTTTGGATGTCCAGGGTGTCGTAAGTATATTCGTAAACGATTTTTTAGAAAAAAATTACAAATATTACCCAAAGGGAACTTTTTGTTATTACACAAACCTCAAGGGTGCATTTTGTAATTAGTCCTTTTGTTTGTAGTTGTTCATATTGAGTGGTTTTGTTGGTCCAGGGGCTGAAAAATTTCAACAAGTCTGCTAGGGAACTTATTCAGCGCATTCAGAAAGTCGATGGTGATAATTACCCCGAGGTACTTTTAATCTTAGTTTCTTTGTTTGTTTCGAAATCCCCTTTGCTGATTTTCTCGCCATTTTCTTTTCGATCAGACCCTATGCCGCATGTACATTATCAATGCAGGGTCCGGGTTTAGGCTCTTGTGGAACACCGTTAAGTCGTTCCTCGACCCAAAGACCACTGCTAAGATTCATGTAATTAAAGCTACTATATATCTGTATTTTAGTGCATCATATGTTCTTGTGGAGTTTTGTGTAACGAGAGTGAATGTTGTTTTTCGTTAACAGGTTTTGGGTAACAAGTACCAGAGCAAGCTGCTGGAGGTCATTGATGAAAGGTATATAAAAGGAAGGAATCAATCCCTTTTTGTAAATATCACAAATCATTGGGGGTAGTTTCTGTAATTATATAAAATAGAAAAAACTTGTTGAATGAGTCTTTTTCAATTAAGTTGACCTCTGGGGTGTTTTTACAATTAAACCTAATACTCCTCTTTAATCAGTGAGCTACCGGAGTTCTTGGGTGGTACATGCACCTGTGAAGATAAGGGCGGGTGTATGATTTCGGATAAGGGCCCTTGGAACGACGTCGACATTATGAAGGTTTGTATCTAGTACTTTTTTCTTGTTTCAAATCCTACATACATTTATCCAAACGTATCATGATTTTGATTTTGATTGGAAGATGGTCCGTCGTGGTGAACACAAAGGCTCGAACAAAATGGTAGTCACGTTTGCCGATGAGAAGACCGACTCTGCAACAGCTGATAACGTGCCCCGTTCACAACTTTCTCGTGTTGATGAAGAAGTAAGTTTGTAGTAGTAACTGATTTTTGTAATTATGCTGAACTTGAGGGGTAGCTTTTATAATTTCTACACAACTCACACAATGCAATTTAGAATTTAGAATATTAACACATTTGGTTTATTTTTGGCTAATTACAAAAGTACCCATGTTTTGAATTTTAGCAAGGTTGTTTTTTTATTACTATTTTGGAAGAAATGTGGGCTTTCTTTGTAATTATACTAAACCTTTGGGGTATTCTTTTTTATTTTCTTATCTGTTTCAACATATCATATAACTTCTTGTGATCTTCTTGCTTCAACTCAAATTAATTTTGCTCAGGCAACCGACGAAACTCCCAAAAATCTAACCACGGCTGACAAGCCCGTCTCGACTGCTTACCCAACAGCAGCAAAGTCCGACAACTTCGATCTCTCTAAAGGTACACATATATATTCATCATCATTCATTAAGTTTTCAAATCAAAGGGGTTATTTGATTTATATTTTTTTTCTTCCTCTCTTGTAGCCACAACAAATAACTACTTCCCCGCGGAAAAAGCGTGCAATAATAATCCTGATGGGGTTAGCAAACCCCTCCTAGCCGGGGTCATGTCCTTAGTGATGGGCGTGGTTACTATGGTCCGCATGACTCGAAACATGCCGAAGAGACTCACTCATGCCGCCCTCTCTGGGTCAATGTACGGTGTCGACGATTTGATGAACGACCAAGCTGGGAGCACCTTCGGCTTGACCCGACCGGCTATATCCAACGAGGACTACTTCATCATGATGAAGAGGATGAGCGAGCTCGAGGAGAAGGTGAGCGTGCTCACCAAGAAACCTGAGACTATGCCGCCGGAGAAGGAGGAGATGTTGAACGACGCCTTGAATCGTGTAGGGGCATTGGAACAAGAACTTTCGGCAACCAAAAAGGTAACTAACTAACTAACTAACTAACTAACCGATGGGCACTTTTTGTAATTAATCCAAACCTCAGAGGTAGTTTTGTAAACTTCATTGGGCACTTTTTGAATCTCTTGCAGCGTCTGGATGATGCACTTGCCCGACAAGAGGATCTCGTGGCCTACCTCGAAAAGAAGAAGAAGAGAAAGAAGAGGTTTTTTGCTTTTTAAGTAAAGCTAATACTATGAATCAAAATTGTAATAATCATATTGATAGTGTTTTGATTCTTGTAAAGATGATGGCGTTTCCATTTAGGCCAACACCGAAAACACCGTCACCCTCATATATATTATGTATGTTTGATCTTTCTTTTTTTTTTTTTTCTTTCTTGAAAATGTAAGCCCCTCTGTACATACCAATGGCATGGTTTGCCGTTTGTATCGGAATTTTACGTGCAACCATTCGTAGGGCAAGCACCGATCATCTTGCTTGCCGGCCTCGTGATTTTACCTCTTCTTTTGAACAATTATTGAATTAATAGATAAATTATAATTTGTATAGTCGTTTCTTTAATTTCAGTTTGTACTTCAAATACCCAAACCACACGTCCACACTACATTAATTCATACTTCATACAAGCTATATATAAGCATTTGGTCCTTGTATTTGTAGGGAAAATTACAAAAGCCACCCACAAGGTTATTGTATTTACAAACAAATCCTGATAAATTTCAATTAATATACATTACATTTGTGAAAAATTAGCATACCATTATTTTTGTGAAAAATTAGCATACCATTATTTTTGTGTGTTTTTCGTATATTTTGTAAATCGCATATTTTATTATTACAAGAAATCCATGCAGAAAAAAAAAAGCAGCTCTGCTTCCATCAATAAAGTCGAAATGAATAGTAATACTAGTTTCAAATATCAGCCAAGGAAAATCTATAATCAGTTTCCACAACAAGAAGAATGCCTATAATGTTTGATAAATTTTCTGACAACAGCGTACAAGGTATCATAAAACCAAATTTACAAAGTCGTCAACTTTAAACTGAAAATCGATGGAGGTAAGGCCGGTGAGCTTTGACTGCAGGAGAAGTGCATATCCTCAACCCTCACAACTCCCAAATACACCCGCGATTTTACCAGCAAGATTTCTTCTTCTGAACAAAGAAAGAGTAGTGCATCGCAGAACGAGTTATTACAAAAAAAAAACTGCATTCGCATATTTTGATTATAAAGTTCTAGTGCACATCAACTTTACTTACTCGGTACTTGGCTTCTTCTTGTCTGTCTATGTAAGCAAGCAACTCCTCTTGCTTCATTAAGGCCTCATGCAGAGCCTGCATCGTAAAAGAAAAAAACAGATGTCAAAAGTGTGTTCTAATTTCAAAAGATAATTGGAGTTTATCGCAACTAAACTAAATTTTAAAAGAAAAATGGGCCTGTTTTTCAAGTTACTGACATTCCAGACTTGTTTAAGTTCATGAAAGGTGAATTAGTGTCTCAACATTTTAAGTCATGTTATTAAATGTGATGTGGTTATATAAATATATCACATCTTTGCCTATCAGCTATTATCACAACATTGTGTTTTGATTATTAACATGAAAAATGCACCACCAATAAAAAACAGAACTCGCTGCAATGTCACAGTTAATATATTAATATCTTGAACATAAAAAAACTTACCTTTTTTGTGGCAATCAGTTCTGCTTCCAGAGCATCCACTCGGTAAACAGCAGCATTCAGAAGTTCTTCCTTCTCATAGGGCATCTCACAAGGTTTTGATTCAAGAGTATTGACCTTCTCTTCAAGATCAACCAGCCTCTTCACGACCGAAGACAAGAACTCGGCTTCGGTTGAAGATGGAACCGGTGATGGAAGCTTACACTCCTCCTTGGGAGTCAATAATTCATCATGTTGCGCATCACCAAGTTTTTTCGTGATCTGGCTTGTTATTGAACGGAGAAACAAGAAAAAGACCATGATGAAGTTCATAAGAGCAGACAACAACCGAGCACGGTTATCTTCAGGTCTCTTTGGAGAAACGAGTGGTGGACACATCTCTGATAAAAAAAAATAACATTGAATAATTGATTCAATTATAAAAGTAAATCTGGAAACAACAGGAGTGCTTAAATTTTATGTATAAATTTAAAAAATTGAATAATTATACCAAATTCATTGATAACTAGCAAGTACCTATACCTTGACGATCAAGGATCTTTACAAAAAAAAAAAAAAAACTTTTTAATAAGAACAAAAAACATCTTTACATGGTGTAGTGAGAATTAACATATGCACAACTTAGTCTCATAAAAACACACAGAAAGTGGAGAGCTATGAGACAAAGAGTAGTAGATTAGTTATTAATCACATAAGTTGATTTACATAGGCACAACTGCAACCATAGAACTTCAATTAGAAGATTAACCTTTGGACATCTGAAGCTTCTCTGTGGCTGTTTGCTTCTTCCATCCAGAATCAACAGTCTTGTCAACCATGGGAACATACTCATCATATCCCCCAAAGTTTCCATAATAATCAGTTGTCCCTATACCCTTAGCCTGACAAATAAGCCAAATATACATCATCATCTAACAACAGTACAATACCGCCCCATCCGCTACTCATTTAGGAAGTCATTCAGCCTACTTCTATAGCCTAATTTGACACGGCATTGAATTTCATGTTTTTACAGCATTATCCTCAAAATAGTAGTTCTACTTGTAGGTTAGCAAATTCATATAATAGTCTAATTCGGAGACTGTCACAAATAAAAAATAGAATTGAAATTCAAGAGAAACAAAGTACTTGAGAAATTATAGAAAATAAAATTTATTTTAGGTTTAAACAAACCTCTTCGCGAACCGGAGTCAACCTAAGGCGAGCATGATTTCTACCGGATTTTGGTGAAGTCATATCTTCAGCTTCAGAACCAGACTCGGCTGTAGATGTATCACTGCCTTTCAACTGTGGCAACAACCAAAAGCCATAAAATATTACTGATAAAATCATAAAACATGCCCAACTATGTGAAGAAGACACAGATACACAGCCACATACCGTAGGGTAATGAGGCTTGGCATATACAATCTTCCCATCACTGTTGATAATCTTAACAACCTGTTTGGCCCGTCGTGCTTCACCATTAACCACCATCTGCATCAAATAGTCAAGCAAGATACAATCATTAAAGAGAAACAATCTTTAATTGGTTTTATATTTTCAAATTGAAATTAAAAATGATTATTTATTTTATGAAATATTGCGTGTTAATGATACAACACATACTCAAAAGTCAATGGTAATGGCTACTTTACTCGAAAATTAGGTTTGTTCTAATAAATATATACACACACACACACAATATCAAGTAAACTTTAGCATAATGAAGCCATGCAGGTCCTTTATCAGGTAGAATAATCAAGGCTAGTTGAGACCTTCAGTATCTCAGGATTCTTCCAAGGTCCTTTATCAGATCGAAGGCAACCACCTTGATCTGAACAAGTACACACTCCTCCCAAGAAATCTGGAAGCTCACTGATAAGCAAATAAAAGGTAAAAACATGTTAAGATCAATTTTAACAAGATTAATAATGGCTACATTAAGAAGACAATTTACCTGGCATCTATTATTTCAAGCAACTTGCTCTGATATTTATTTCCCAGAACCTATGACAAATTCCAAAAATAAAAAAGAGGGATAACTGCCCATTAGACGCAGATAGTCAACCTAGGAACATAAATCTCCCAAATTATGATAGGCAAAATCTACATACATGAATCTTAGTAGCTGTCTTGGGGTCTATAAAATTCTTTATAGTGTTCCACAGTAGCCTGAAGCCTGGACCAGCATTGATAATAAACATCTGATGAAGTGTCTGCAATTAAGAGAGGATATGAGTTACTACTCTAATAGATACAAAGCAGCATAAACTGACTTAAGTTAATAACCCAGGTGATGTACTTCAGGATAATTATCGCCATCAATCTTCTGAAGCCTAGTAATGAGCTCCCTTGCACTCTTATTAAAGTTTTTGAAACCCTGCAGATAAATCAGGTATAACATAATGTCAAATATAATTGTCCAGATAAACTAAAGGGAACTGAGTAGTACATAATTCACAAGAGCTAGAAACAAAGCAAATCAAAGTGAAAAACATACCACACCATGAACATCTAAGATTGTCGTGCTTGAATCAATGTGTCGTTTGGCAGCAATGGTACAAGCAGGGAACTTAGTTGCAAAGGCTTTCTCAAATTCTCTTACATGGTACCTTACATAACGGTCCATCGTTGTAACTTGCATAAGTTTGTTCGGGTCTACTTTCCCTAGTCTCTCTATGTATATAGGCCGTCCCTCTTTATCAACTCCATGATATCCTTGAGGGTAGTACTTTATAACTTCATTCAACTCTTGGAAGTCAAAATCCTGATGTGCGACACATATATAATATTGAATAATGACTGTAAGGAGAACAGATTGAAATATATACACGTGGGTGTGGCTATTGTTGAAATATATATATATATATATATATATATTAAAACACACTTGGATAAATATTCAGTTTCACCTCTATAATTGTGTCAGTACCAAAGTCTTTCCTCCACTGAATCATGTCAGCCCACATTTGCTTTGACTTTTCAATATCAAGTTTCCTTGCTCTCAAAAACCTGGGAGCACAACTCAATGTATTAGTTTTTTATGCATGTGGTGTTAGAAAATGCAGAAAGAAGCAAGACTCAACTTTTATATGAATAATATACTCCCGGGTGGAAAAAATAAGGAAGAAACATTAAATGGACGCCTCCAGTATGATATAGGGTTTCCATAGTTTTCCTGGCAATTTAGTGGGTTTCTTAGAGATTCTAGGATGCAATTATGATACTGAGACCCAACCCATTGTCCCAGTCTTCCTATGCAGGCATCAATCAATATAAGATTCAACTAAAAGTAGCAAAGATTAAGGAATATTAACCTCAGCATTATATGGTAATCATCGAGCCTTCCTGGTAGCAGTTCATCCAATATCAAGGCCTGCCGAAATGACTCAACAGCTTGCAAATCCTCGACATCCCGGATATCTTCAATTGAAACCGAACTAACCCGACCATCGCCCTTTCTTTTATTCTTCTTCAGAGAATGCTTGAACTTTGAGGAAGCATTTAGTGCTTTCTTTTTCAATGTACCGATCCTAGTCCTCCTTTCGTCCTCTGAATTCTCAAAATCAGATTTTCTTTCTCTTCTCTCGTCATTACCAGATGACCCCTCGAAGCCTGTTCCACCAAACATATATATCCAGATACAGATAAGAGAACATTTAAATAAAAAAAAAACAAGCCCGACTAATAAATAGCGCTCAGCCTCTTGAACATAATGTATCCTTGAATTTTTGACACCAACAATCTGGATGCTTTAACGCTCAATGTTATAAAGTGAAGGAAAATAGTGCCAACTGATACTCCCACCCTAGGCACTAAGTTTATACGTTTAATTCGTAATTATTCAATTTTTTTGTAAAAAGCTTCAAATCAGGATTCAGTTATGCGGCATTGATAAATGTTTACAGAAAAAACAAACACAGAGGGATGCCACATTCACATTCACCACCCAGAATCGTATCTTTTTTTTTTAAGAACCGTAGCTCAGAATCAAACCCTAAAACAAACTTGTTAGCTGAAACGGCACAAGCCAAATGAAGACTAATCGAGATGCTGAACGGAAAAACCCTAATTCTCAAGCATAAACAAAACCCCAACTAATCAGCCTGTTAAAATGCAGATCAAAAACATTCAAGAGCTCGAACAAATTCAACTTACAAGGCATTGCAAATCTATCCAAGTGTCCCGACATCGCAAAACACTCGATCGCCGATACTCGATTTCTTCTTCAACGGAAACGATCGATGGATCGATCGGTCAATCAAAGCATCAGCAACCCAAGAGTTCGTTGAGCGGAAATCGGCGTTTCAGATATAAAATACTAACACAGATAAATTAGAGGAATTTTACTTGATATTATTAGGTTTACGTAAATAACTAAATAAGCATGATCGATACGACTAATTTGACTTTTTCTTCTTTTTTTTTATTAGCTAAATGCATTGAATGGGATATTTTGTTTTTTAGTAAATTGAAAAAAAAAATATTGGTCGTATCTCAATTTAATTTAAAAATGTAAATTTCATTTAATTTTGACTCGAAATAAAATTTAGACAAATATAGCAAAGTTCCAATTTTTGTTGAGTCAAATCTCGAAATCCTATCTTTATGAGTAAGTTCAATTTTTATTATTGATATTCGAAATAATATTTTATCTCAACAAATATGTTTGATATTTATTTGATATATTCATCCCATTCATCCCATAAATATCGAAATGATTTAACTGATGCAAAGAACAAAAAATGTGATACTGTATTATTAACTCTAATTAATGAATTGGGATTCTCTCTTTTTTTTTTACTAATATTTTCTAATAGATTAATTTTGACTGAAAATATTTTTCTAACAATTTAAATAATTTAAAAACGAAAAAGATCTTGATTGGCTATTAAATCAATTTGATTGGCTATTAAATCAATTGTCAAAATTAATTTAGAAAAATATCTTGATTGTTTATTAAATCAATTATCAAAATTAATTTATTAGGAGATATTAGTAAAAAAAATCATAAGGCAGAATTCCGATTCGTATTTTATTATTATCTTTAAAAAATAAATCAGACAAAAATAACCAACGTCTGTTAACTAAACCGTCATCTCTGCCGTCCCTTTCTGGGATTGAGGGAGCGTCCAGTGCACTTTTGCACCGAAGAATAGCAAGTGCAATCTTGCACCATACACGTGTATACTAAATAATCTAACGGTAAATAAATGATAGTATTTTGTTGTTTTAATTTGTTTTATTTTTTGCTTAATTTATAATAATAGTATCTTAATGTTTTAATTTATTTTGTTTACGCAATTTGTATTTTCTTATTTATTCAGATAATATTTATAAAAAATATAAAATCATACAGAATATATACAAAATAATTATATAATTAAATTCAAATACTAAATTTAAATTAAATTCAAAATTATATATAAATTTTTATAGGTTGAACCTCCAAATTTAAAATATTATTTAGAATTATTATAATATATTTAATTATATTATTTAGATTGAGTATTTGAATTTAATTATATAATTATTTAGTAATATATCTTGTATTATTTTATATTTTATATAAATATTAACTGAATAAATAAAACAACAGCGTAAAGAAAACAAATTAAAACAATAAAACACTATTATTTATTTAACGTTAGATTATTTATTGTACACGTGTATGGTGCAAGATTGCACTTGCTATTGTCCAGTGCAAAAGTGCACTGGAACGCTCCCTCAATCCCCCTTTCTGTAGAAATCGTATAGATGACATTGGAGCCTCTTTTTTCTCCCACTCAATCTCTCACACTTTCAGGCCTCTCATTTCTCTCTCTAGGGTTCGGCGAGTTGCACGTAAGTTTTTTCATTTCTCTTTTTAATTGGAGATTAATTTAATCACTGCAATATCCGTGAATATGTATGTGGATTTGTTCGTATGGAATTTTCTTTTCCTCGTTAATAAATTATGCTTCGAAGAGGTGAAAATGGAGATTACGTGAATCAGTAACGGTGCGTATAATTTTCAGAACATTTTTAATGTATTTTTCAGCATGAATTTCGGATCCATGTTCACCTTAATATCGCTTGAAATTATATTCAGTTTTACATTATTTTCCTTTTTTTATTAAGAAGAACTTTTGTTGGTTTAGGTATAAGCTCGCTCAACATAACTGAATTTTTGTTTGTATTTATTGTTAGGCCCTGTGTGATGGGTGAAGTTTTATATTGGTTCTTCATGAGATTTAAGTGTGTTGATCTCCTGTTTCCGGATCTCGGTGAACGTCTTAGTTTTAAGCTGTTGAACTTGAAGATGTTGATGATTAGCAAAAAGGTTAATTGGAGGCTCTGGCATAGTGAACTCTAGCTGTTTTGGCTCGTTGTGGAAATTGATTGTTGCACATGTGTTTATGATTTACTGACACTTCACTATGGTTCAATTTCGTAACATCACTGTGTATTGGTTAGCCTCGGAGTCACTAAAATTTATTAGTTTAGCGAGATGTTAATTTAGAACGATGATCCCAAACCGGGATTGGCAACTTTTTTTTTATCTAAGTGACGTTATTAATTAATCAAGTGGAGTATATATATATTATTGTTTTTTTTACTGTATTGTTCGCCATGATATATATCTACTACGGAGTATTTTTTTTATTTTTTTTGTATGTGTCATTGCAGGGTGTTGCCGTTAATTACTTTTAGATCTAATTCAACTAATGTTTCGCTTTATGATTGCAGGTAATATGGTGATGCCCCTTATTTTATCTGTATTTACTGAGATCATTTGTGTAAAAGGGTAAGTTTATCGACCCTTTTGTATAAACATACGTGAGAAGAATGGGGGCTGCTTGTTGTGTAGCTGCAAAGGATAGAACCATAGTAAGTGTACCGCGTGGTGAATCATTGCAGAGGCATGTTCGGACTTCACCATCTTGGAGCTTTAGATGGGATAACAATCGTGGACGGGTAGCTGTAGAAGAAACAACACCCACAACTTGGTTACGTGGTGAAAACGAAGGAGTGGAATTCAAATCTGGGACTACGCTCGAGACTGCATTTGCTTCCGAGGAAGGTAGTCCATTGGATAGTTTTCGATCCCTGCAGTGGCAGAAGTCTCCCGAGGGAAATGCAGGTAATTTAGTATTACACTATTACTGATTACTGCTTACTGCTTATTAAGTTATTAGTTTTGGTTTTTGTGTTAAATTTTCTACTAAAGATTAGTATCTCCATTTTGAAAAATATTCACTTCACATGGAAAGGTGAAGAAACCATTTATTCCCTTTCTGAGACGTATTCCACATTTTGCAGATCAAGCTATCTCAAGTAATCTATTAGAGGTATGTGGATATATGTTTTTCATTACTAATGTATGTATTATGAAATTCAATGCTGCCTCTCCACCTCTCAGGTGAAGGAGTTAACAGATTACCCATCTGTTTCACACCCGTCCCCTATTAAGCATTCCACCTCGGTCCCTTCAGTTTCGTCTTTGTCAACATCTCCCCAATCTTCCCAAAGTCATCTTCTCCCTCGAAAATTTACTGCTTCAAAATGGCATCACCTTTCACCCGGGCGCCACCACCTCATAATAGGCCAATCGTCTGACACCCGAATCCAAGACTACAAAAAATCACCAACACTAGCAATCTCCGAGGAGGCTTCCCTACCACCCTCTGGGGGCAACGAGTCATCAACCAGGGTATCTGATGGTGGGGGATCCTTCGATATGTCGATCCCTTTCTTCTCTGATATCTTGCTGCATAGCAGGGAGAGGACCTGGTCATTTGACAGCGAAAGCTCGACTTTCTCCGGCTGTGAAAAGATCCCGACTCGATCCAGCGGTGGGAACTCGGTCGATCTCCAGACCTGCGGTGTTTGTTCGAAGCTTCTGGCTGAGAGGTCCTCGTGGGCTCAGAAGATAATTTCATCCAGCAATGAACTTGCTGTTATATCTGTCTTGACTTGTGGACATGTTTACCATGCTGAGTGCTTGGAGCACATGACACCCGATATTAACAAGTACGACCCGGCTTGTCCCATCTGTACGTTTGGTGAGAAACGAGCCGCAAAGATGTGTGAGAAGGCATTGAGAGCCGAGATGGATATAAAGGCTAGGAAAAGATCTAGGAAACGTGTGGTTGATAGTGATATCGTGTTTGATCATCATCCTGACTGTAGTGGAGTTGAGGGGAGTGGTTTGAAACTTGGGTCAAGTGTTGACGGGAAGAGTGTGCAGGGAAAGCCTTTCTTGAAACGACATTTCTCGTTTAGCTCAAGGCCAAGTAGATTATTGTCTGAAAATCAATCTGCTCGTAGGAAGAGCTTTTTCTGGGGAAGGTCATCTAGCAAGGACTAAGCTACCTACCTTGTAAGGATTCAAAGTAAGTATGTTACGTTACAAAATCACGCACAAAAACTATTATTTCGGTTTATTTATCTTTATGTAAGAGAAAAGAATGTTTACATTGCAAAGTCACACACAAAAACTTACTTGTGACTTGAGAGCCTAGTTTTGTTTGGTAAATGTGCAATGGTAGTGTTATCAAATTTACCTCTTATTGTATTATGTTATAAATTCAAAACTCCTGAATTCATGGCAGTTGAAGGCGCCACAGAAGTTCAAATTGTGCTCATGTATGGACCGACAAACTTTCTGGTAGTTAGATTTGTTTCCCATTTGTGATGATGTGCAGAGATTCCGTTTATTTGTTTAAGCCCCAATCCGACGGTTTGATTTGCCCCAATTATTGTAATACTTTGTAACATTAACCGTGAAGGAAGTGTGGCCTGTGGGATAGATTGATTGATTGATTAGGTATTTGCCTTTACAATGTAAAAAATCTGTTTTATAGTGAATGGAAGTTTTCATTTTATTATACAGGAGAAAAAATGCAAATGGTAGCAACTCAAAATCCAAGACTGGTATAGTGTTGCATTCAGATAATCTGAACCCAATGGACAAAATTTTAATAAAATGATATGAGAATCACTTTGCAAAAATATTAGTAATATTATTTTCGTAATTGATATTTTAACTTTATTTATTATTTTTTTAATAATTAATCTAATTTGTAAAATAAACCCATTATTAACTAGTACAGTATTCTTTTAAAATATTGCCAACCAAATTTTAAAGAAAGGGCCTCTTCGTTGGGTGTTAACTCTCAAAGAATAATTTTAAAATTAGAAACCTTGTTCAGTCTAAAAATAAGCAATGGATCTTTGCAGAAATATCAATACACACATTGAGGAGTAAAAAGAAATACTAGAAAAAAGGGATTCCTGGTGCTATAGCAATCTTAAACATTTAAAACCAAACAAATGTCCCCTTGAACAAGCCTTGGATCTTTCTCTCGCCTTGTGAAGACTTGGGCTACTATTCCTTCCCGAAATCAGCACTATAATGAGCACTTGATTCTAACTTCTTAGCTTCGTTCAATTTTCGTACAGCCTGAATCATTTCCAAACATTAAATAATTATAGCTAAAGGTTGCACAGAACAAAGGTAATAGTCCGTTTTAGAGATATGAACCCAGAACCCATAACCACGAACAAATGATATACTCAAACTTGGAACATTCATATTTTACAACAATAGATCCTTTACAAAAACCCAGGAGCCGATCTATGCACTATTTATCTCAATATGTACCATTTTTTCTTAAGCTTATGTTAAAGAATTACTATCCACATACCAAATGTATAAGAAAAATTACCTTCATAAAATCCTCATGGATGACATAATCACGCTCTGCACGAATTGCAAACATACCAGCTTCCGTGCAAATATTACGAAGGTCAGCCCCATTAAACCCCTGGAAAACAAAAAATGTAAAAAAAAAAAAAAGTCCTGTCCATACAAAGATCATAAAGATAATTTTAGGTTACCTCAGCAAGTTTAACAACAGCTTCGTAGTCAATTTCACCATGTTTGGCTATTCCAGCAGCATGTATCTTGAGAATTTCCATTCTCGACTGTTCATTAGGCAACGGAATTTCTATTTTCCTGTCCAACCTACCAGGACGAAGAAGTGCAGGGTCCAGTACATCAGGTCTGTTTGTTGCCATTATCATTTTAACCTGCATGTAAAAATACAAATCTTATCATTTCCTAGCCAAATCTTCCAGTGATGATATAGTTCACGTTTAATAGTTAGTGAATGAACAAGACCTTTCCAAGCTGGTCAAACCCATCAAGCTGGTTTAGTAACTCCATAAGAGTTCTTTGTATTTCACGGTCAGCACTTGTTCCCTCGCTAAAACGACGCCCACCAATAGCATCAATCTCATCCATAAATATGATACATGGCTTCACACAAATTTAAAAAAAAAAAATGGTTGTATTGATGTAAATCCAATTTGGTTAATCAAACTCGTGTATTTTAACTAATTAAACAGATTACTCTAATGCATCTAGTACATACCTGGTGGTCGCGCGCATAACTAAACATTTCCCTGATCAACCTGGCACTCTCACCAATATACTTATCGATAATAGCGCTTGAAACAACCTAAACGAGTTCAACTTGTAAGAAATCATTCAGATGATTATCTGCATAAAAACAGAAAGGTGTGGTATGCCCCAACCTTTAAGAAATTAGCATCAATGTTACTAGCAATAGCTCTGGCCAACAATGTCTTTCCTGTTCCAGGAGGCCCGTAGAGAAGCACACCCTACAAAGTAAACATGCAACTACTGAAAAATGAAAATAGAAAATACATAAAATCACCGAGTTTTATTCAAATTACAACTTACCTTGGGAGGTTTAATACCCACTCGAATGAAGAGCTCAGGATTCATAAGAGGCAATTCTATAGATTCTCTCAATTCCCGGATTTGATCGGAAAGACCACCCACAGCAGAATAACTAATATTCCCAGGATCCTCATGCAGCATATTATAAACAACTGGATCTACCTGAAGAATAAAGACATAACAAATTGGTAAATTCACCACATCAGTTTTAACCAGCTAGAGTCAAGATCCAAGCATTATTGAGGAGCAAATGTTTGAGTACCTCACGAGGAAGAGCTCGCATAATAGTGAGAGTAGTCATATCAAGAACAACTCTGGTGCCTGATGTAAGTTTATCTTTATCCACTTTATTTCGGCAACCGACGACATATCTCGGACCACTGCTTGCTTTGACTATCACTAAAATTGTAAAAATAACAGTCACTTTCTTTCCTTATATGAAGGGAAATCGCCATAAAAAAACATGAAGGTAAAATTGTCTCACAATTTCCTGGCCTATAATACGAAACCAAATAAATTTCATGAAAATCATTCAGTAGGGACTGATATTGTTTTTTCCTAGAGCAGTACCAATACAACTCCGTAAATCTAGACTGCAGAACACATCCATTCAATAAACCAATGCCTATGAAGTAATCATTTCCGTATAAAAATACTTTTGAACAAGAAAAGGACATGAATGGAATAGCACAAGGGGGAAACTGGATTGACAAGAGAAAGGAAAAAATAGACCCTTAGAATGGCAATGCATATTTGAAAACCAAAAAGGAAAGATTTAGATGGCTTACAGCGTTCATTGTCCAGAGGCCTGAGAACTTCGCCTATAATCTGTCCAACACTCTGGAGTGACTTCAAATCATCTTCTGTTTTAGCGTATTCCTTCTTGGTAGATCTTAGACTTTCCCTTACTATTAAAATCATAAACCACTCTTTAAGAATGAATGGTAATAAAGGGTGTAAAACAATATAGAAGAGAGAATTAGCGACGCCAAATATAGTTTTGCATATAATCTATCGAGAACAAAGGAGCACAATTCTATCAAAATACAATGAAATTCAAATCTTCAAGGATATTGTTTAACGGACCATTCCACAAAAATGTGGTAATCAGAAAAATTCAATTACTTGACAAAAAAGAAAAAAACGATGCAACAGCATTACTCTAAACAATTTCTTGGGGATAAAAAAAAAACCCAATCTAGCTCCCATCAAACAGTCCTAGGTAATTCTATAACCTTAAAAAGTTCTTAAATTACCTCTAAAAAATTAAACACGGTCGGAACACCCTAATTAAACCCCCAATAAAACTTGCAACTACATAGAAATACTGAATAGATCCATAGACGATATATGAAGCAAGCATACGTCAGCAACACGAAGCCGAATGTGATCTAAATAATAATTTCAAGAATAATAGGGTTTAAGAAAGTAATACCAGATCGGACGCGGCCTTCTAGCTCCTTATGATTCAGAAGCTTTTTCCGATAATCTGCAACGGCCGATTTGCGGCGGGTGGCGTCGTCATTCTCGGTCGCCATTCTCCAAATTCACACTTTCTTTCTCCTCGGTTTTTTTGGGCTCTGGTTTTGCAGAGACAAATTTCAATAGTTGGGCTAGATACGAAACTTCTGGATTGTGGCCCATTAAGTAAAAGGGCAAATTAGACATTTCCAAAAAGTCCCCAAATCCTGTTGCATGTAGAATCAGTGAACCCCCTATTTTGTCTCACGTGTACTTGTTTGTTGTATTACCAATTTTACTATACCCCGTCACTTTTCTTCTCCATCTGATTATAATCCTCTTTTAATCAAATTAATAAATTAAAATTATCCGTTCGTATGGAAATTTCACCGTCACGGCGGCTAAACTTCGGCCGCCGATGGCCTCCGGCGCCGCTCCTTCTGCTCCTCTCCACATTCCTAATCCCAAACGCCGCCGTCCTCCCGACACGCGCCGCCATGACCAACGCCCCGGCAAATTCCGACTCCTTCACGCCGCCGGACAACTACCTCCTCGACTGCGGCAGCCCCGCCGACGCCGCCCTCCCCGGAAATCGAGTCTTCCTCGGCGAAGATGAGTCCGGAAAGTACCTGTCCTACGACGGCCGCGACCTCCAGGTCTCCGCCGCCGATCCGAGCGGCCTCCCGTCGCCGATCTACGCGACGGCGAAGATCTTCGACAGCGCGGCCACGTACACGTTCCACGTGACCCGACCCGGATGGCACTGGATCCGGCTCCATTTCGCCCCGATCCAGAACGCCCAGGTGGATCTGAAGGCCGCGAAGTTCATGGTCACCACGAACGACGGCCTCGTCCTGATCCACGATTTCCAGTTCCCAGCGAACGCGACGACGTCGTTTAACGAGTACCTCGTGAACGTCACCAGCTCCGAGAGATACTCGCTCACGTTCGATCCCGCCCAGGGCAGCGTGGCCTTCGTGAGCGCGATCGAGTTCGTCTCCGCGCCCGACATCCTGATCGGTGACGTGGCCACGTCGGTTTTCCCCAAGGCGGATTTCTCGGGTCTCTCGAACGTCGCGTACCAGACGATCTACCGGCTTAACGTCGGTGGGCCCCTCATAACGCCCCTGAACGACACGCTGGGAAGGACGTGGGTCCCAGACAATCAGTACCTGGCCCCCGAGGTCACCGGCAGCCAGGTCTCGGTCGCCCCTAACGTCATCACATACCCGGAAGGGGAATCGCCGTTGATCGCACCGCCGATGGTTTACGCAACCGCCACCCAAATGGCGGACGCCAATGTTGAGGTGGGCCCGATCAAATTAATTAATATAATATATTATATTAATTTTCTTCAAAAAAAAAAGTGCAATGAAATGAATCGACGAGTATAACCTTCAAAAACAGTACGAAATCGTGGAACGCAGGTCCCGAGTTTCAACATAACCTGGAAAATGAAGATCGACTCGTCCTACCAGTACCTCATCCGCCTCCACTTCGCCGACATCGTGAGCAAGTCCACAAACGACCTCTACTTCAACGTCTACATCAACGGCAAAGCCGCCATCACCGGCCTCGACCTGACAACCGCCGCCGGCGGCCTCACTTCCGCCTACTACACCGACTTCGTTCTCAACTCCACGATGGTCTCGGGCCAGCTGGACCCGCTCACCGTCCAAGTCGGGCCCATGGTCAACGAAAACGCCGGGACCATAAACGCCCTTCTCAACGGCCTCGAAGTCCTCAAGATGAACAACTCCGTCGGAAGCTTGGACGGTGAATTCGGATCCAACGGCCAACGGGACAGCGGCTCGAACGGGACGGTCGCGGCCGTCGGATTCGCGATGATGTTCGGATCGTTCGTCGGGTTAGGCGCGATGGCCGTGAAGTGGAAAAAGAGACCTCGAGACTGGCAAAAGAGCAAGAGCTTTTCTTCGTGGTTGCTCCCGATTCACTCCGGTGACACTACCTTCATGTCGGGAAGTAAAAACTTAGGCTCGCGAAAAAGTCAAGTCTTCTCGTCGACGATGGGGTTGGGTCGATACTTCTCGCTCTCCGAGCTCGAGGAAGCTACCAACAACTGGGAACCTAGTCAGATCATCGGAGTAGGAGGGTTCGGGAACGTCTACATCGGAGAAATCGACGAGGGAGGGCTGAAAGTAGCCGTGAAACGAGGGAATCCACAGTCCGAGCAAGGCATCCACGAATTCCAAACCGAGATTCAGATCCTGTCGAAGCTCAGACACCGGCACTTGGTGTCGCTGATCGGTTATTGCGACGAGAGCTCGGAAATGATCCTCGTTTACGAGTTCATGGCGAACGGGCCCGTCCGAGACCACCTCTACGGGAAAAAAAACTTGCCGCATTTGCCCTGGAAGCAACGTTTGGAAATATGCATCGGGGCTGCGCGGGGATTGCATTACCTCCACACGGGGACCGCACAGGGGATAATCCATCGAGACGTGAAGACGACTAACATTTTGCTCGACGAGAATTTCGTGGCGAAGATGGCCGACTTCGGGCTGTCGAAGGACGCGCCCACGACCGAGCAGACGCACGTGAGCACGGCCGTGAAGGGTAGTTTCGGGTATTTGGACCCGGAGTATTTCCGGAAGCAGCAGCTGACGGATAAGTCCGACGTGTATTCGTTCGGGGTGGTTTTGCTCGAGGCGTTGTGCGCCCGGCCCGCGATTAACCCGGGCCTGCCGAGGGAGCAGGTGAATCTGGCGGAGTGGGCGATGCAGTGGAAGAGGAAAGGGTTGCTGAATAAGATTATTGACCCGAGTTTAGTCGGTCAGATCGATCCGGAGTCGATGAAGAAATTCGCGGAGGCGGCCGAGAAGTGTTTGTCGGAGTACGGGGTGGATAGGCCGACGATGGGAGATGTGTTGTGGAATCTGGAGTACGCGTTGCAGTTGCAAGAGGCTTCTTCGACTAAGGGGAAGAAGAACGAGGAGGAGATCAGTAATGCGGAGTTTACGACGCCGATGAGTACGCCCACCGCCGGGAATGCGGCGGCTCCGGCCGAGGTTCCGGTTATCGAGGAACATTCCGGGACGGCGATGTTCGCGCAATTTGCGGCATTAAACGGAAGATGAAACGAAACAAAAACGTTTTGCAGTAATTGAAATTTAATTTATACATGTATACTAAATTAGTGTTTATGGCGCCTACACGTTCGATTATTATTTTACTGTTTATATATCAAATTAATTTTAATCATTGGTACTTAATTTTGTGTGTGGTTATTAGTAAACAAATCCTAGTTATTGACCATTATTCAAATTTCAACATTTAATTTTAAATATTTAAAATAAAATATGATTTATAATGACCAGAGTCAAGTTTATCGATTTTAAATACGAAGTGTAATATCTTAAATAATTCGATTTATTATAAATATTCAACCTGTAATCTTCCTATTAATTTAATATGCACCTAGTACAGTCTTAATATTAGTAGCTATTACTAGTACCTATTAGTATTATCATCCTAATATGCACAATTTTCCTTAATTAATTGGGAAGTACGCAGTACAAACAAATTTTGACTACGGAGTATTCATTTAATTTTTAAGTAAAAGAAAATGTGAAATAACATTAAAATAAAATGTCAAATAAAAGGAGGATGGATCTTTCCAACTTTTTTTTTTTTTTTTTATTTAATTTTTTTTTTATAAAGAGGAGAGACGAGAAACTACACCCCACCCGAGGTCTCTCGATCGGGTAGGATGTAAATCGAAGAATGTGCTCGAGTAGCAGACACCTGTGCGAGAGAGCCAACAGGTCGAACCCCAGGACAAACCTTCATAATATTTCAATGAAAATTTGTCTCACTCGAAATTCAAACCCTGCGTCGCCGGGGAATTACACCCACATCATCACAAGTCTTACCACTCGGCTATGCTCCTAAAGACTAAGATGAAAGTCCAAACCACTAGGCTAAAATAGTTAATTGACTTTTCTTTTCTTTTTTGCTAATAGATGTCATTTTTGCATTTATTCATAAAGATTTGTTTTTCTAAATCCTTACTTTTCACAATCTTCACAACCCTTCTTCCTAAATATACTCTCATATTCTATACAATATGATGAGTCTAATACAATATATATTTGTACTTAATTTTTGTTATTTTATCTGTATCTTTTAAAAAAAATTACTTCTTTAATTTAAAATACAATAATACTATTAATTTTTTACATATTTTTTTATTTTTTTAATATTATTTTAATTTTTCACTTTAACTACCAAATGAATTTTAATTTTTTTATTAAAATAATATAAATACCAAATGAATCTTAATTTTTTTATTAAAATAATAAAAATAATATTATAATTTTTGCTTAATTTACTAAAAAAAGTATGACTTTTTTTTTATTTCTTCAGGTTTTCTAAATTTATGAAACTAATTCATGACTAAAAAAATAAAGAAAATCCATTTTTTTAAAAGAAGAGATATAACTATTGCTAAAAAAACAATATCATAAAATTAAAGTAAATATATATATAGTTTAAGAGTGAATAATATTAAAATTATTATATTTTAAGATTATCAAACTTATAAGAAAAAAAATAGAAAATATATATGTAAATTTTATTTATTTTCAAAAAAATTGCACTTTGTAATTTACAAATGAAGTAGTGCCATTTCTCTTAGACAGAAAAAAAATTTTATTTTGTCCCCCCTCAACTTAAGTCTTGGGTCCGCCCCTTGATGCAAGTGAGGTGCATGCATCGATCTTTAATCATTAAATGGAAATATGAATGTCGATTTATCTTTTATATATACAGATATATAATAAATGTGCTTAATTGTGTATCCAATTCTCAATTTGAACAGAAATACAGAACTCAACAAAAAAATCAAGTCTTTTGACCTGATACTGAGGTTAGGTGACTAGGTTTACCGAGTCTCAATGGACAAGGCAACCAACAAGCCGAAAACAACGATCGACAATATCCATCCTCCTCCGTCTAGCACGTTAATGAAAATGTACATAAAAAGGTTTAGAGTTTTAGTGTATATAAAATAATTATAACATCATCGTACAATTGCGCATGTGATATCGTGTATATATATATAGTGCGATTGTAGCGCAATTATGTATTTACATTTTTTATTTATTTAGTAACTTACTTATTTTATTGAATTACAAATTTATTTTAAACTTTGATGTTATGGTCTAAAAGTTTGATAAAACAATATATGTTTTTATCTTCGTGTTTGGACATGTGTCTATTGGTAATAGTAGATGAAGTATATTCGAGAGGTGTAATATCATTTTGAAGGGACAAATGTTTGTTGTATTATTACAACTAATCATATGGCTTACAAATCATTTTGAAGAGGCCGGGTGAATGTTGTATTAATGTATTGTACGACTAATCATATGACTTAACCAGGACAGACGGCAATGTTCGCGCAATTTATTGCACCAAACGGAAGATGGAACAAAACAAAAATGTTTGAATTAAAATTTAATTTATACTAGTATATTAAACTAGTGTTTATGGCGCCTACAAGTTCAATTATTATTTTACTATTTACATATCAAACTAATTTTAATCATTGGTACTTAATAATGTATGGTTAGTGAAATGTCGTAAATGTAAACAAATCCTAATTATTGAACGTCAATTCAAATTTCAAATCATTTTAAATATTTAAACAAAAATGATTTATAATGACCAGAGTCAAATTTATGATTTTAAATACCAGAGTGTAATAATAGGTAAGATATTCAACCTATAATCTTCAATAATAGGTAAGATATATTTAATAATTCAACATTATAAATATTTAACCTATAATCTTCAATATCTTACCTATTATGTCAATATCATCGCAATATGCACCATTATCATTAAACATGAAATACAAACAAATTTTGACTGTAATTTATTTTTCAAATAAAAGAAAATGTGAAATAAAATTTAAAATATGCGGCTAGTCGATACTGTATAATCTCTTATTTACCCTTCGTCAGCACGTTAATGAAAATGTACATAAAAAATTTAGAGTTTTAGTATATCTAAAATAATTATAACAACATCATCATACAATTGCGCATTTGATAATATATTCATATATATAAAGTGGAGTGTAGCGCACTTATATATTTAGTAACTTACTTATTTTATTGTGTTCGAACATGTGTCTATTGTAAGAGCGAAAGAAGTATATTATACACTACCGAGAGGTATTGTAATATCTTTTTGAAGGAACAAATGCTTGTTGTATTATACAACTAATCATATGACTTACAAATATTTTCGAAGGGAAGAGACGAATGTTTGTTGTATTATACTAATTATATGACTTAACCAAGACTTTTTGAAGGAACGAATGTTTGTTGTATTATACAACTAACCATATGACTTACAAATATTTTTGAAGGGACGAATGTTTGTTGTATTATACTAATTATATGACTTAACCAAGACGACAATGTTCGCGCAATTTGCTGCACTAAATGGAAAATAAAACGAAACAAAAGCGTTTTAATTAAAATTTAATTTATACATGTATACTTAAATTAGTGTTTATGGAGCCTACACGTTCAATTATTATTTTACTATTTATATATCAAATTAATTTTAATCATTGGTACTTAATTTTGTGTGTGGTTAGTGAAATGTAAACAAATCCTAAATATTGACCATTATTCAAATTTCAACATATCATTTTAAATATAAAAATAAAAGGTTTATAATGACCAGAGTCAATTTTAAATACGGGAGTGTAATATTTTTAATAATTCAACTTATTATAAATATTCAACCTATAATTTTCAATATCTTACTATTTCAATATAATCGTAATATGCACAATTTTCTTTAATCGGGAAATATAATTTTGACTGTAATTTAATTTTCAAATAAAAGAAAATGTGAAAATAAAAATAAAAATATGCGGCTATTCGATATAATCTCCTATTTACCCTTCGTCATCAGCCGCGCCGAATCAATCCCCACCGTAGGATCTATCGCCTAAACACCACTGCGCACCTAGACCGCACTGTACCTGAACATTCTCCCAAAATTTCCTATTTCAGAGAAATGAAACCACGATTAAACCTGCCCCCGAGGCCGACCCCCTCTCTCTACATGAACACTCTCTCGCCGCCCGCCGTACACCGATGGCTAAACACCAACCCGCCCGCCGTACCATCGATTCTCATTACGTCAAGCTCATTAACAAAACCATCGGCCGTGAGTTTTTTTGTCTGCTGATTTTATCCGAGCTAATTTGCGCTCTGTTTTTTTTTTAATTTGTTCTATATCAAAGTTAAATTTTTATTGAATGTTGCGCGTTTTTTTCTCCGATTGATTGTTTGTTTAATTACAGCCGGAGACTGCGTTGTGCTGTGTCCGTCGTACGCGGCTCGTGTGGAGAGGATCGAGGCGGACATCCACGGCAAGAACGTGAAGATCCAGGTGCGGCGTTATTACCGGCCGGAGGAGGCTATCGGCGGGCGCCAGAGTTTCCACGGCTCGAAGGAGCTGTTTCTGTCAGATCATTTTGATCGTCAGAGCGCCGACAGGATAGTTGGAAAGTTTACGGTGCACACCCTCAACGACTACGTTAGACTTGACGAGGTCGGGAACGATGACCATTTCTGTCGTTTCGAGTACAAAACATGCACCGGTGCTTTCACTCCAGGCGCAGTCGATCTGTATGTTTAATTTGCCTTTTTTTCTGGTTAAATTGCTGAATTTAGTGGATTCGTTTTACAAAAAATGAAATATTTTAGGTTTAGGGCAAAAAAGACTCTTCTGAACTCTCTGTGTTATGTTATTTGATGATATTATTATGATCTACGGTTGAAGTTGCTTAGAATGAGTGATTAATTTTTGAAGTTAGATTGGTGAGTAATTTCATTTGAATAAATTCAAGGTTGAAAGTGTTCCTTAGTTCCTAATCTCAGTAATCAATGATAATCGATTTTACGGAATATTCTGTAGTGTTTTGATTCGTAAATATTGGGACGATACCTCTAGTTTGATTAATTAGATAAACTTATATTTTCATTAGATGATATTTTCTCACTGAAAGAACATATTTGTATCTTACCATTTCCGTAACTAGGCTTACGTCCCTATCAATATGTCCGGTTATGTTGATTATTATTAAAAGCTAACTAGGGTTACTGAAATACGAGTACCAACCAACGGAATTAGTACTGCAATTCTGTAAAATTCACATTTCTAGGTTTATGAGATCATACTAAATAAGACCATAAAATTGCTTCATATGTTGTTTTTAACTTAATTGTTGCTTTTATTATGTATGCATCTGGTTGGTATTCATTGTTACCCCTCCCATGCATTCAATAGCGTAGTAGCTTTGGTTTTTAGAATGCATGTAATTACTCATTAATGCGTGTTTGTTTGGAATAGATTATCTGATACTCTTGCTCATTCTACAATGACAGTTACTGTAATTGTGAGATGCCATTGAATCCTGATGATCTCATGGTTATATGTGAAGAATGCCATAACTTGTAAGTTTATATGCTCCAGAATCTTTTTCGATTTTATTTTGTCATGGGTTCAATTTTTTCTTTACATATCATGCTATGTTCACTTACCATATTGTGGGTTGAGTATATATATATGTGTGCATGATATTTACGCTAATATAGAATTAAAGTCAGTTTTTGGAACTCTCTTTCTATACCATAGATAACGCTCTTCGCACCCGGCATATCCATGCACATGACTTCGTGTGTTGAGGTTCTCTATGTATCTATCTACGTGTCAGGTGTATCTTGAATACAATGTTTATTTGATAAAATGATTCGGCAGTGGCATAAGTGAGATTTTTTATATATATTGTATTCTATTAATCGTATATGTCTCAGTGTCTGTTAAGGAATCCGACTTCTAATTTCCACATAAAGAAGACTTTAACTCAAGATAAGATCGAGATCTTACAATTTTTCGTTGATTCTTAGAAATACTGAAAAACAATACAAACAAGAGAAAACTCTTATGTGTGTGTGCGTATATATTTCATTCCCCTATTCCCGGAAGGCAGACCATTTCGTAGGAAATCATATGTCTAATTAGATATAATATTCAATACGGAATCAAAATAAAAGAGAAATCAAGAAAATATAATGCAACTTCAAATATTAGATACCACCCTATTTCGTGTAAATAATATTCTACCTAGATAGAGAAAGTTATTCTTTGGGTCTCTATCTTGATCATTTTCCATCACTATGCATTTTCCTAAATTTTGATTTATAGCCTCTTTATATTGACATCCTACTTGTATTGTCTCAGGTTTCATCCTGCTTGTATTGACATGGACCTGGAGGAAGCCGAAGAAGTTGAAAATTACTATTGTGATTTTTGTTATGAAGATTTTTAAAAGATTAGAATATTCTCTTGTTTCAACAAGGTAATATTCTCCGCTAACTATTTATTATCTCTGATCTTGTAATTAATTTGTACAATGGTTATGTTTAGTTTAGTTGCCCTTTTATAGGAATTTACAGTTACAGTTAAACCCTTGATATTTATCTCTTGATTTAAATAAACCTTCACTAGGGAGCTATTTGTCATACTTCAAGAGGGTACATGTGATTTTAAATTTTAATAGGCATTGGGGGTTTGTGTAGATAGGTCAAACTCCAGGGGTAGTTTTTGGTAATCATCCCTTATCGTTAGCTACTGGCCGAAATGCTCCGAAGGTTCAGTGCACACAATGTATTTCAATCAAGGGACATTTTCATTTATCAGTCACCTGAGTCTTTTGTTTGTTTGTTTGTTTATTTCCAGGTGGAATGGGAGATCAACTCAATGTGAACACACACTGAAACAAAAAAAATATTGTTTTGGTCAGCAACTATGAGAGGTGTAATAGTTTTTTGAAGTCACAAATGTTTGTTGTATTATACAACTAATCATATGACTTACAAATCTTTTTGAAGGGACGAATGTTTAATTGTTGTATTATAAAACTAATCATACGACTTAAATGTCATGTGTGTAACTAATATACAGTATACTTCTCTCCTATTCAAATTAAAATGTACTTTATTTTCTTTTTTCAAATAGATGTCGTTTTGCATTTTTTCGTAATGATTTTTTTTTTCCTAAGTCCTTACTTTTTTTTCTAGATCCGCCATTGGTAACGAATTTACAATAACATGAGACATATGTACTTCACATTTGCTACAAAATTAAATGCATATGCAGCGCATATGCGATACAAGCGCAAGTGAGGCGCATGCATCGATCTCTCATCATGAAATGGAAATATGCAAGTGAAGCGCATGCATTGATCTCTCATCATGAAATGGAAATATAAATCTCTATATATCTTATATATATATAAAAGATATATCCAATTCTCAATTTGAACAGAAATATGGAACCCAACAGAATCAAGCCTCTTGACCTGACACCTACTCACCTGAGTCTTTTGTTTGTTTGTTTTTCTATTTCCAGGTGGAATGGGATATCAACTCAATGTGAACAGACACACTGAAAGGAAAAAATTTATTTTTTCTGCAACTATGAGAGGTGTAATAGTTTTTTGAAGGACAAATTTTTGTTGTATTATACAACTAATCATATGACTTACAAATCTTTTTGAAGGGAGGAATGTTTGTTGTATTATACAACTAGTCATATGACTTAAATGTTATGTGTGTAATGACTAATATATACTCCCTCTTATTCAAATTAAAAAGTATGTCGAACTTTTCTTTTCTTTTTTTCAAATAGATGTCGTTTTGCATTTTTCATAATGATTTTTTTTCTAAATCCTTACTTTTTTTTTTCTAGATTCGTCCCTGATAACAAGTTTACAATAAAATGAGACATATACTTCACATTTGCTACAAAATTAAATGCGCATATGCAGCGCATGTGCGATACAAGTGCAAGTGAGGCGCATGTTTCGATCTCTCCTCATAAAATGAAAATATGAATCTCGGTTTATCTTTTATATATATATGTGTGTGTGTGGAATAAATCGCGCTTAGGTGTGTATCCAATTCACAATTTGAACAAAAATATGGAACCCAACAGAATCAAGCCTCTTGACTTGACACTGAGGCTAGGTCCACCGAGTCTCAATGGACAAGAGAACCCGGGTCTCTCGAGTGAGTGCCAAATATCCTAACCAGCTAGACTACAACGGATTCGTTGAATGAAACCAAGACTTTTGTAGTTATATACTTATAAACTATTAAAATCTATGAATTGGGATTTATGTTCTGTTTTTTTTATAAATCATAAAAGCGATAACCATTTTCACAAGTCCATGAGCATATTTGGGAGCAAATAGATACACAAACCAATGAGTTAAAATGAGCACTAATTCTACAGCTCTTTACTTTTCCTTGCGGTTTGATGCAGTCATCACATAATAGGTTTAGAATAAATAACTTGAACCAAATATCAAACGATACACAGTTTCCTTGATCGAACCTAATATAATATACGACACCAACACAGGCAAAGAACAAACATCAAATTCTCTTTACACTGTCCCCTTGAATGACAACGAATCCTTCACTTGAAAGAGTAGCCAATGCATTTCGAAGCTGGTAAAAATATCATTTGTTAGACAAGTTTTCTCAAAAATTCTGAGTATAAAGGAGGGGAAGAGACGTACATCATTGAGGTGAATTTCTACAGCTGAATTTTGTTTCTTCAACTCTTCAAGTAACTATAAGTCGAGTTCATTGTAATATCAGCAAGCGATTTGGAGAATAATAATGTTACAAACTACTAAACAAACCTCAAGCAAGCGAGTTGATGGGCCTCCAAGTTGCATTTTCTCCATAATTATGTTGCGTGTGGTTGAAACTAAGTTCTCCCGTCTCATCCTTTCGCTTGAAGAGACCCCGGTTGTGATGAGATCCATATCAATGGTTCCTGTTCAACATAGTCCACACGTATTATATTCAGTTAGATGTGGCCGAGCAACGAACACTGGTATGCCCCAAATAAAAGCACAAGTTGTCAATTAAAATTAGGGATAATTAAAACTATTAATCTCGAGGTTCGACATAAATGTAAAATTAGAAATAGAATTACATTTTTTATACAGCAAAAGACCCATTAAGATATTACAGTAGTACTATTTTGTATCACGTATCATTAAAGCAATTTGTAAAATAGAAGGTACTCCAAAAGTTAGGCATAACAAAATAGATTTCTCGTAAAAGACAGTAAGTTGATTTCCAATACCACAGTAATTTCAAAGGAAAAGCACACTGGTTGTTTCAGGACATTTACACGTCATGGAGAGAATTACCTGTTGAATGGTCCGTTGCGGACTGTTGCATTGCTACTTCAAGAAGCCTAAAGGCCTCAATTACATCCTGTTTAACAACCTGCGAGTGCGAGTACATGATCCTTGTAAATCACGATATTATTCAAAATTTATATCAGGGTTAACAGAGAGTAACCAACCACTTCTGAGAAACGAATTCGTGCCAGAGCCTCACTCAGGCGTATCAGACTTTCAATTTGCCTTGGGGTTGCAGTTATGACCTATTCGCATAACGTTCAAAACGTTAAAAAAAAATTACATTCAGATAGTATCCAAATTGGCTAAAAACACATGCAATCATAAAAAAAAGTTCAGATAGTATCATAACCTTTTTGCTGCTTCCAGGAAAATTTCCTCTTCTTCTCATCTCTACGTATCCCCTGGTCAACTCTTCAGCTGCCTCATCTGATAACTGTGGATGAATACGCTGTCGTGCATAGCTTATATACGCAGTTAAAGTTGGGAGGTCAATGACATCCTGCTCGGAATTCTGTGAAGAAAAATAAGATATTAAGATATTAAAACGCAATTGCTTAAAATCCATAATTATATTTAAAAGAAAGGGAGAAGGTACAAACATCAGGATCATCAAAGTGTAATGCGACAATGTGCTTTGCAAGACGCCTATCTGTGTCTTCATCAGCCTTGTCAAGAAGTAAATAGATCAAATCAAACCTGGAATGAAAAGTAATTCCAAGTCAGCAATAACTCAAATAAATTAGACAACCTGTTGTTAAAAAAGACTATTACAAAAATATACTTTACCTGGAACACAAAGTATTACAAAATATACAAAAAGACTTACAAAAATAAATTAGACAACCTGTTGTTAAAAAAGACTATTACAAAAATATACATTACCTGGACAACAAAGTAGGAGGAAGGTGTATATTGTCAATCACAGACAAACGAGGGTTATATCGTGAACCAATTGGATTAGCACAAGCCAATACTGAAGTTCTTGCATTTAGGGAAGCAATGATCCCTGCTTTGGCAATTGAAACTGTTTGCTGCTCCATTACCTGATGAAATTCTTGTTAAAAATACAGTAGAAAAAGTACCATATTTTCGCTTCAAATTACAATATTACAAAAAGGGAAATTTAATATAGAATTACACCTCATGTAACATGCTTCTTGCATTGTCAGACATTTTATCAAATTCATCAATACAACAGATGCCTCTATCACTCAGAACTAAGGCTCCACTCTCCAGTACCTACAAAAATACACATTGATTTATAGCAACATTAACAATTTCCACGGATAATAAAAATATACAGTGCAAATTTAATCTTTGTAAGATTTACTCACAGTTTCACCAGTTTCAGGATCTTTGGTTACATAAGCAGTTAATCCAACGGCAGAGCTTCCTCGTCCACTCGTGTATATACCACGAGGAGCAAGCTTGTGGATATACTGGAGCAGCTGAGACTTGCTGGTTCCAGGATCCCCAACTAGTAAGATATTAATATCACCTCTGAAGCTAGCACCAGATGGCAACTTCAATGCATTCCCGCCAAAAAGCTGTTTGGAGCCATGTGAAACAATATGAGATGTAAATAAATTCCAATGGAAGTTACTATAGAACCCATTGAAGTCTATTAATTATTATGTTGTGTATACAAGACTATCTCCGTTTCAAACCAATGGTCACACTCCATTTAAGAATATAATTACTCTTACTTTTTCACTTACTTTTTAATACTTGCTCAAAACTACTTATTTTATTAATTTAAAAATACATTTTAAACCTTATTTTGTTGGTCTCGTGCCCGGACACATATGACCATTGGTCCAGGGCAGAGGGAGCATGAGTTAAATATAAATTTTCATTGTAAAATTTCACAATTACCCAAAAAAAGCCACATAATATTGGTTACCTTTTCAAACAACTATCAGTGTATCACCCAATGCTTAATTTATTTTTTTCAACTCCTTTTCCTTCATAATTTTTTAATAAATTGCTTTAGGGGAAAAAGGCAATCCCTCCTTAATAGAAATGTCTATGTCTATCCCTGGTTCAAACACATTAATCACAAAATTATCTATTGCCATAAAAAATGTGCACCTGGCAAAGAAGGCCTTTCTTGACATCATCTAACTCCCAAATGTTTGGTGCCAAAGACCTTGTCAGCTTCTCGTATATATCAGGCTGTCTAGAAAGCTCTTTTAATCGCTCTATCTGCAATATATAGAAGAATAAATTAGGCAGAACAAAAGGCTAATAATTGTTTTACAAATATTGTGGTACAGTTGGATGTACCTTATCTTTATTGTCGAGAGTTGATTCATTTTCATTCCTGCTGCCTTCATTTTCTTTTACCGTTGAACCCTCTACATACATCCTTGACTTGTCCGTTGTTTTTAGATGAATGCAATCAATGTAAGTCTGGAAGAGAAGACATTATTATACATTCAGATGCATTTCAAAATGAAGCACCATATTCACATCTCTGATTTTAGCACTTCAAAGACATGTTAAGTGGGGGTTCTTGCCTTGAGAATTGACTTCACAGTCCTATGTGATTGACCAATTCTAACACTCATAGCCCTGTAGATTCCTGTAACCTAACATCAAGAAAAGCCCACTAACCTTAAGCCAACATTGATTATAGCAATACCGCAATGCTCTATTCATCAGTACAAACACACACATGTATGTATACAGTATACACAAATATGATCTCACCTCAACTCTGTCACCTGGCTTGCCAGCATCAACCAGCTTGTCGTGCATCAACAAGCTCACTGTGTGTGGTGTTCCTCCCTCAGGGATCTCATCTGGTGTCTCTTGGAGTCTCACAACTTGCTTATCAGCAAATCTGTTTATTTATTTATACAAAGAAGCCAAATATGTATTTTGGTGTGCTAATACAAAAACCAGTAAATCACACAAGATACCAACAAAATTACCTGCACATATTGTGAACAAGGGTCATAGAGTTTTTGGAAAGACATTCTTGTCTTGGACAAATTGTAGGCTCGTCAATTCTTCCTGTTTTCGCCAAAATGTTTTGTTTTTTCCTTATTAAAATGTAGAAAAATGATGAATCAAACCCAGTAAATGAAGATACCATCTCAAACATTACCTGCATTAACTACAACAGGGCTAGAGTAATGGCCACAGACGAGACATCTGAATACAGCTTCCCTAATATCGGGTATAATTGAACTGCATCGGATAATCATCCCTTTCACTGAAACCATCTTCTCAACATCTAGTCAGAAAAACAAACACAGATATAGTCTCAATTCACCGTCCAATAAATACGACATGTGAAGTCAAATGTAAAAAATGAGAAAACTGACCACAAGGATTAAGATTTCTGAGCGAGGTTGAAGTCTTAAGATTGAAAATCCTGACTTGTATATGCTTCTCGAATAAATTGTTGATATTGTAAATAATACCCTCCATCAACACAATATCAAAAATCGCTAAAACCTCGAGCGGATACCTAAGCATTTTAGTATACAGGTCACTATCATAATCAAACACGTCTTGCGCATCAACATCGATCGAGTCCCCCTCAGTCTCAACTACTTCGTGAATAGCCCTCATATACTTCCCCTCCATTTGCTGAGGATTCTCTCTAAAATGCTTGAAAAACCTCAACACTGCTGCTTTCACATCGTGTACGCTAATGGTGGTGCCCCACACATACATGGGCGGGGCCTCGTCATCTTCCCCATCACCGGCTTCGGAATACGGCGACGCGTTGCCGGCGGACGAAGGAGTTGCGGCAGCATTGGGAGTTCCGTACATCCAGCTGCGTCGGACGCGAGGGGGGTTAGTGCTGGAGGGCGTCGGAGTTGCGGCCGGAAAAGGGGATTCCGGCTGCAGCGGAGATGGAGACGGAGTGGCGTAGGTGGACCGACGGCCGCGTTTCGGACGCCTGGCGTCGCCCGGAGAGGAGACTGTGTTGCTGATAGGGCTCGTAGGCCAGGCGTCGGGAGAAGACGGGCCTGAAATTCGACGAATTACGGCACGTTTTTTTTAGGGGAAGTACGGCAAAATTAAACTTGACCGGACGAAATACGAAATCTTACCGTCGCGTGTGTTAGCTGGAGATGAATCCGATGCCATGATCTTCGATCTGTGAGAGCGCGCGCGGGAGATTGGGAGAGGTTAGGGTTTGACAAATATGGAAATGAGGTTTAGCTCAACGGAAGGACTGAAGGAGACTCGTTTTTGGCGGGAAAATTTAGTGTCCCTTCTTCGCTTAGGCGCCAACGGGCGGGGGTCGTGAGGCCCACTTATTGGGCTTTGAGTTTTTTAGGGGAAAGTAACTCGGCCCTTTTGTCTATAGAAAGCCCAATGATAGGCCCAAGTAGACAGAAAAAAACACACGTTTTTACATAAAGCGATTTATGTTGAAAAGGAAATCGCTTACATATATTTATAGTGAAATAAAATATAAAGAGGAGAAAAATCATTGTATAAATTTGAAACAGTTCTTACATTTTCACTCTTTTAAACCCAACATTATATACTCCATAAATTATGATGAAAGAAAGAAAAAACAGCAATAAATCTATATATCATGAATCAAATCAACACTCCATGAACAACTCAACTTGAAGAAAACAAGAAATGTCTATAAGTAAATCACTCCTCCATTCACATCGCCGCCTTTGTCTCGACTTTGGGCGTGCCCGAATGCCGCCTGGCCCTCGCCGGAGAAGGGGGAAAAGAAAGGCGTTTCTTCGACTCCTCCTCGTTTGTGCCTGCTAACTTCAATTTAGCCTTGGCCGAGCGAGTGGGAGTCATGTAACCAGGAACCGAAGGCGAGCTGGCCAAGCTCACATCGTCTCTTACCGAAGATCCAGCAATGCTATGCCTTCTGTTCCTCTCTGATTGGACGCTGAAAAGGCTCCTTGAGTCGTCTTCTTGGCTTACCGGGCCCGGTTTTGGGCTTGCGGGCTTGAATTTCCTGGCGGGCGATGGAGGTATAGATTTGGAAGGTGGAGTCTCAGAGTTTAGCTGGTGACGAGCAAACGACTTTGTAATTTCTCCAGTACTGCTGACGTCAGCATCGCATGGCCCAGTGGAGATCAGACGTTCCAACCAGCTCCAGCCCCATTGAGGATTGGTTGGGTCCATGAATAATAAGTTGGTCGGTTTCGCTGATTTTTTCAGTGTTTGCTGGTAAATTTATGGTATGCTTTTTGTTAGTCTAAATGCGAAATTTTCTTCAATAGGGTGAGATAGGAAAAATAGAAAGGAATATATGTACCTGGTGGGAGTATGAATAAGCTAAAGCTCTTTCTCGCCTCGTTGCAGCTTCGTACTTGTGCATCAGGCTTGCTTCGATTTGCTCCTTTGATTGAAGACTACGGTCCCAATCCTCTCCCATCTGTAACATAGTTGAAACGCTCGTTAGGTTTAGGTCAAAGAACAGTCACTCCACTCCGTCTGAGATGAATAAATCAGCATGGTTATGTGATGATTTTTATAAACATACCAAATAAGCAAATAAAAACGAGTTGAATTACGTGTATGGGAGGGTTCGGTGAGCGTTTGAAAATTTATTTTATTGTATTTCTATGAAAAGTCAAAGTAGGACTTGAGTAAAATAACATGCCAAAAACTTTAAAATTTGACTCAGAAGTAGAAGTTCACATTAAAACATAGTAAAAAAAGGAAGCGAATTTAATAAACTGCATATGTTTAGTTGCTTGAAAAGAAAATAACGGAAGTAGTAAAGAATAGTAGCAGAACAAACTCTCAAGCTCTCGAGCTCTTTTGCACGTTTCTGAAGAAGGTGTCTCTGAAGTGCCCGATTCTCCTCCAGCATCCGGATCCTTCTAGAATGTATCTGAGACTGCACGCGGGACAGAGACTGCATGCATTTCAGAGTGTTGGCAGTCTGGCGTTTCACGGTGGGCCCATCAACAAGTGATTTCAGTCTCACAAGCCCTCTCAGAGCTCGCAAAGCCCTCCTTGCCTGAAAAATAAATTAGAGGTAATATCAAGATTAATATCCATATATAATCTAACATATTTCTATAGGGTGAATTAAACTAAACTACCTAAAACTACGTATGTTTTTCATTCGTTTCAAGCATATAAAATGTAGGGGAAACACAAAGTGCAACAACTACAAAGAGCATTTAATGTAATTTATGTTCACAGTGCTATGATATATCATACCAAGTAACCACGGAACGCGGTTTGGATTTTGATTGCTGAAATTTCCTCCTTGGATTTTCCAGTAAATCGAGCCTCGGCAACCGATCGAACTACCTCAGGAGCAGCTTCTTCTGAAGCTGAAGCTACTGAATCTGAATCAGGGCTCCCCGCCTGCTCATTTCCGGCCTCTGTTGAATTCACATATTCCAACTGCCGATGAGGTCGATGAACTTCGGCGACAGGCTCCGGATTCGCAGAATGAGAAGAAGCCGATGGCTTTTCTTTCTCCACCAATGCATCGTTATTGGGTTTGTTAGCTCTCTGTTAGTTTTTTCAAATGAGGTTATACAGTAACACTCAAATAATCATATGAAAAATGTAAACATTACTCGTTCGATAGTAAGAACAGAACCTCGGCTTTTTTCGACTTAGAAATCGGGCTGAGGGCCTTCTTGACTGAAGAGAACCATCCTCCTTTTCTGCCCATATTCCTCTTCTATCATTCCTCAGTATCTGTGAACAGAATCAAACAAGATCCACAAACAAACCAACAAATTGATTTCCAAGATTCCATCTTTAATGCATTGTAACAAACACCTTGCAAACACAGTATATAAATGCTAATGATTTTCACATTCCAAATCTCTATAAAAACAAGTGCCAAATGATCAGATTTGAGACAACCCCAGATTCTTGGAGCTGCATTTAATCATTTCAAATCATTGTTCAGACAGAAAAATATAACAGAAATATGACAAGAAATCACCTGAAAAATGGAGCCCAGATCTCAGACAATGAAATTACTCTCACTGTCCATCAATCCATTGAAGTCCCACTTCAAATACAGAATAGGGAAAACAGGAATTAAAGCAACAAAAAGAAAAAGAACAAAAAAAATGGACAGATTTTCTTGATTTTGAGTGTGGGAAATTTTTTGAGTGTTAGATCTGCAAGGGACAAATAATAACGGAGAGGAAAGAAATGAGGGATCCAATACAGATTTTGCTGTGGTAGGTCCCACTTTTTTTGGTGAAATTTTCTAAAATTTTACTCAAAATATTGGTGTCACACTGTAACTTAAGGATTTTTTTTTCCTAATAATATGCTTACAAAAAATTCTTTAATTTAATAATATTTAAAATACGAAAATATTTTGAGCATAAAAATAAAATAAAAACTATTAAAAATGTGTGTAGTTTGATTGTTACATAATGGGTTAAATACATTATTATCTTATAAATTGAATATTAAAATGTTATTTTTTTGTACAAAATATTTTCGTAGACAATTAAAAAATGAAATTGATACGTTTTCTTTAAAATGTAATGTATTTTCTTAACTTTTAGATTATTTTTCCACTACTCAAATAAAATTGAAAAAAAAACATTTAGATTATAGATCAATTCATTTTAATTCGATCAAGTCCTACTTTGATGTTGCTTAATTCGATGGAGTGTTTTTATATTTTGATTAAAATAATTAAATGGAGTAATTATTTTATTTGATTTATTTATTGTATAAATTCTTTAACTTCATATTTTTCAACAAGTCTTCCGTTGTCGTCCAGCGGTTAGGATATCTGGCTTTCACCCAGGAGACCCGGGTTCGATTCCCGGCAACGGAATTTTTTGTTTTTGCTAAATAATTTATTCAACTGATTTTTTTTAAATATCCAAAATCATTTGTCATTTCTTTAAACACTTTAATATCAGAATCATTTGTCATTTCTTTAAACACTTTAATATCAGATTATTTTTAACTAGTAACTGATTTTTTTTAAATATCCAAAATCATTTGTCATTTCTTTAAACACTTTAATATCAGATTATTTTTAACTAGTAATAAATCTTGATGCTGCATTAGCATTACAAACTTAATTAACAAATATATTATATATATTCAACCATTGAGTTAATTTACTATACAAAACTTCCAAAAATTATGTTTTTAAAAATTAACTACAATACATCAACAATATTCCTACACATAATGAACATCAACACTAAATTAGAATAATTGTAATTCGATCATAATCTTTTTAGGCTACCATTATTTAAATTCGTGTTATTCGCACGAATTAAATTCATCTTAAAGTCATATGAAAACATTACAATCAATAAATTAATTAACATTAAGAAAAGTCGAAAATCAAGTTATTGCGAGTTTTCAAGACATTAAATATATCCATAAACGACAATTAACTTAACACCACTTAATTTATAGTCGATATCATTGATTTTCTATGAGCATTTTTTAGATTCGTCGTCATGTCGTATATGACAAAAATATAAACTTACACAACGATGGGTGTATCTTTCATTTTGAGTTTTCATTATGTTTTATTATTTCAAACAAAGTGGAGATACTTAGTAAATTGTTTGATATACTTAAAAGGAATTGTGTTATGGACTAGGGCACTATTCCACTAGGTAAATAACATAGAATAAATCTCTTAGTTTTAAGTATATCATCAAACAGTTTACTACTACGTACATTGTGATGCTCAAGCGTTATGGACCTCCAAAAATTAAGGTTTTGTGAATTCAGAAGCTTGTTGATCGAATCAATCCACAAACAACTAATGAACATCGCACTACGTTAGTAAAAGTTTAATTCAAAATCTTTTTGCGGATAACCCGATACAAAATGTAATTATCATGTGCAGAAATTAACTTCATCTTGAGTCTTTAATTAATTAGTCAATGTTATTAAGATGACATTTAGTAACAAGATATATATATAATATAATAACAAAACATTACAATCTTATTATGATAAGCCAAAAATCAAAATATTGTGAATTTTCGAGACATGAACCATATATATCCACAAACGACAGTTACTGAACACTGAAAACAACTTAAGCAACCCCATGTCGTTGATTTTCCATGAACTTTTTTTGATTGATCGCCGCATATATATAACGAAACGTGGTTAATTACCTTCAAGCACAGCGTATATAGATGGCGTTTTGGAAAGTATATCGTACGTAAAGAATTTAACCTCGAATCACATGCATTAGTCAAATATTTGTTGCTATATATATTAGTTTTTTTTTTTTGTGTAAGGAAATTAAACATTCATCTTTTGAGTTAGTATACAAAACCATTTACAAGTACTATGTAATAGTACACTAATACTCAAGCATTACAATATACAAAGTTCTTACAAATTATCAAGATATATATGCAACAAATGAACACGATATTCAGACACTGCACCAAATGAATTGTACAAAAATAAAAAAATCAACTCATGGCGATTTTCCATGACATTGTGTTTTGATTCTTACTTAATACAGTACATATGTATGAGTGTTTTGTTGTAGAGATCTAGTTTTGGAATTTATATCGTAAAACATATTTACTTTTCGACCACTTACATTAATATATATCCAAATATCGACAATAGTTTTAAGCATTTTATTTATGTATAACACCTTAAATTCATCGTTTGAGTATCTCTTATTAGGCAACTAAAAATTTATAATATCCGCGTGAACATAAAGTAACTCAATTTTAGAATTTACGAAGTACCAATACAATATACGTAATACATTAAAAAGCGAGAACATGGCGCCAATTTATATAACAATGCACATTATTGGAAGTCGTTGAGTTCTTATGATCTGCGTTTATCTTCTATATATTCTCGAATACGAATTGAAAACAGTCATTTTTTTATAAAGGAGTACATATATAGTTGTTGCATCTCTCTTAATTAGCATTATAAGGACTAAGGAGTACTACACTACTTGCCATTGCTAAAAAAATCACTGGATTATCTTCAGAGTGACTAATTTTTGCTGTGTTATTGAGTAGGAAAAATTCTGCACAAAATGAAAATTAATTTCCAATAAGATTAATAAACTAAAATTACTCGGTACAGTTTATTGCACGCGTGTATCCATTTCGGATAATCACCCAAATCCATTTTATTAAAAAATTACATAAGAACTAAATAAAAAACGGTGAAAATCAAATTACTTTTTTCCCAAACTTTATTCAATTTATAATTATTAAAAATGTAATTTAACAAGTCTCAAATCATCAATCATTACACTTTGAAATATACCAACAAATTATGTAATCCCTTCTCTCTCTTTTTACCCCTCTCTCCCCTCCATAAATAGCGCTGCAGCTGCAGTCAATTAATGCTCACACACACATCCTTCACTCTCCCTCCTCTCTCTCTCTCTCTCTCTCTCTCTCTCTCTCCCTATATTTACCATGAGCAATTACAAGAATTCCAAAGTAACTACCCTGAACCCTCACGCACCCGAGTACTACCCCATTCCACCCGGAGTCGGCCCGAACCCCAACGCGCCGCTGCCTCACTTCCTCCTCCCGCGGCCTCGATTCGTACAAAATTACCATTTTACCCACGCGATTTACAATGCTGCCCCTTGCTACGCCGCCCCTCCCGAGCGCTCGGCCGGCCGGATCCCCCGGCCGCCGCCCAGGCCGAAGAGATTTGGAAGGTACAGAGGCGATCGGAGAATCGCCGGCGCTCGGTGCATGCAGAATAACCTGCAGGGATCGAGAAGGAACGATCATCGGGTGATGCATCTTGATAGGGACGATCTGAAAACAACTGTCATGATCAAGAACATCCCCTACGACTGCCCGTACTCGATTCTCGCATTTTCTCTATTTTTATTTAAATATAAAATATTTTTAATTTATTCATTATATTTTTTTTTCATTGATTAATTTGTTTTGGCAGAAGGGAAGATCTGATGAGTCTGGTGGATGGCTTTTGCTTGCTGGAAAACGGAGAGGGTTTCGTTTCGGCATACGACTTCCTTTACTTGCCCATCGATTTCAGGTATTTACTAATAAAATTAAAATATTATTTCGTGTTTTTATTCATTTATTTATTTATTTTTTTTATGTTTGGCAGTACTAAAAAGAGCAGAGGCTTCGCTTTTGTCAACTTCACCAGCGCCGCCACGGTGTGGAGGTTTTTCCAGGCCTACAACAGCAAAAGCTGGGGCCCGATTCGCCACGCGCCGAACTGGACGAAAAAAATCGAGATCGTCGCTGCCAAAATCCAGGTGGACAATAATAAATTAATATCTCAATTTAAATCATTTATTTTTATTAATCTAGAGTACATTTTTTGTGAATGCAAAAAAAAAAAAAATAGGGCAAGGCTGCTTTGGTGAACCATTTCTCGAAATCCTATTTCGAGTGCGAGACGGACGAGTACCTGCCCGTGTTGTTCGAGCCGGCGAGGGACGGGTCAGGGCAGGGCGGGCAGGTGACCGCGATCGGGATTCGTCGGGAAAGGGGCAGAGCCGCGGTCAGTCGTTGGGGAGCCCGCCGTAATCATTAGCTCTATATAGCTGCTGCGGTTTGGGTTTTCAATAATAAAAATAATAATAATAAATTGCCGAGTCAGTGTGTGTGAGAGTTTTTTCTTTGTTTCGTATCAAATCAGACATTATGTGAGAAATGAAAGAAGGTGGATCTCGGCACCTGGGAAATGATGGTAATGACAGGTGGTGGGGTCCACCCTCCCTTTGGTCTACTTTTAGGGTTTGGTTGTTGGAATACAAAAGGAGATATGCAGAGATTTTTGCAGCGTGGTAGTGGTGGTGTACGCCTGATTTGATTTCTATATTTAGAGTCTGTGAAGACAGTCCGTGGTTTTTCATGGGGTTGTGTTAGCGCAATAATAGAATTTTTTTTTTTTTTTTCCTTTTGTTCTTGTCGAAAGTTAGAATTGTAACTTCTAATGTTGACTTTGACCGGAGATGCTCCGGTGACTACTTTTATACTTGCCATTGATATTTTTTTTGTTGCCTTTTTCTAAATTTCTAATCTAAATACTATTATTTACCTAAAAAATTTCAATTTCAATAATTTACATTCATTTTGTAAGAATTATATTAAATTTTTTTAAATCACAAGTATCCACCTTTTAAAGCTGTAAATTATATTTTTCTCTTATAATTTTGTTTGGCAATGTAGTATGAATTTGTGATCGTTCATTTTCTATAGCGTGGTGTGAAGATGGGTGTTCTTATTGCGTAATTTGTAATTTTATACAAAATGTGTTCATAAATATGTTATTCAATTAGTCTCATTACCTTTTGTTATCATAATAATTTTAAAAATATCAAATCATGTTGTTCAAAGTTAGATGGTATAATTTTTTTAATGACATGAAAAGAGTACACATTTGTTCTAATTGTAGGAACTTTGTGACTAAATTTTGCATTGTTTTTGTTTTTGATAAATTATTGAATAATATTCATCATTTGAAAATAATATTTGAAGATAATATTTTGAAATAATTTTTTTTTTTTATTTATTTCTCGATTTTTTTTCTTGATTATTTTTAATCATAAAATGAATGAGTTGAAGTGCTTAATTGGGGTGTGTTAAAAAAAACAGCCAAACTCGATCCGCCCGCAAAACTCGACCGAAACCCGCTCAAACTCGTCGGTTTAATTTTGAAAAAATTACCTGATTAGAAATTTTAGCCCCCGTCAAAAAATAGGTGGATAGCGGTTTTGTTAGATATACTACCCACAAATAGGCTGATCTATATATATATATATATATTAAATACAATATAATAATTTGCTAAATTTATTTATTTATTCTTTGACTTTTCTCTTACTCCAAATATATGTTTTTTTTATTTACACTTATTTATTTATTTTTTTGATTGGAGATGAACAATAACATTAATAAAAGTCTTACAATTAAATAATACAATAATTGAAGAAGTTGTTTCTCCTAAACTTTTAAAGACATCAAATTTTTCAAAACTTAATTCTTCCAAAAAAATAATATACTAGTACTATAATATTTCACGAGTAACAAATGTATGTAATGATAAGGAGTAGGACACAAACGATGATAAATTTGGAAATCGAAAATCATGGATGTGAAAAGCATCTTATAATTATTGTTTCCGTGAATATGTAGCTCATCCGAAATTGCATAGTACAAAAAATTTGATAAACAACTTCAATTTGAATATTTAAACCCGCTATTTCGTCCGTCATCCGTCCGCACCCGTTTTGACCGACCACACGGTTAGAATAAAAATAAGAGTGTGTACGGTTGATAAAATTGACAACCCAACATCATTGGGTCAGTTCATTATTTAGAAATATATATCCGCTTAAACCCGTCCGTGAACAGCCCTAGTGCTTACATGTAATCACTCCATAGGTTCTGAGTAAAAGCTCTTTTTCCAGAGATGTCAAATAATACTCACATTTTACTTAGTTGCCCTAAAAATTGGAGTATAATAATAAAATAAAAATATATAATAAATTGATGTACATTAGTTATACTAATTAACACTTTTTTTGTTTGAATAATAAATTTATTTATGATAATTTTATAAAAAACAAAAAAAATTGAACGATATGGGATATATATTTGGTGTTTTTCGAGGCGGATGATGATTTCCAAGGAAATCTTTTGCCTCTCTTGAAATTTAATATTGTATTATTAGTATTAAGAATGATCAATGATGAAAAAGATTACGTACAACTGCGCCGGTAGTCCATCATGACATTTAAAGTAATTAATTTACATATATATTACAATATTATTAATTGATATTAGAATTCCTGTATTTTATTTTCTTTTTGATTTATTTGTGTAGGACCTCCAGAATAAAATAAATTTATTGAATAAATATTTAAGAAAAAAATTAACAAATCGAGGCAATTATCATCCGCCTCCTTATGTCAAAATTGAGAAGATACATAGAGTAAATATCTAAGAAAAAAAAAAATTAACGATCATTATTTCAATTATAAAAATTCAGATTTAATAATTAATTTATACATCTAAAATTTTCATTAAATGCGGAAAGAATATGTTACTGATTAATTTATAAATTATTTTTGATGGTTCTACCAAAAATTATGGTTGAAAAATCTATAATCCCTACCCTAGCTCCATACTTGGAAGAACTATGAGCATGAAATTGTCCGCTTGAAACATGAATAATTTATGTACAAAAAAATTTTGTATAAAAAATACTGCAAATTAATTTTAATATTTATGTAGTTAAATAAGTTAATGTGCAGCAAATTATCATTTACTTTTATTTTATTATTATGATTCGAATGATGACACTTAGTAAAGTGCGGAAAAGTACTTCTACCTCCAAAACAATAATAGTGTTTTTACCTCGAAATGGAGACGTGGTTATATGTATGCACTTTAAGTCATCAAATGTATTATGAAAAATCATCAAGAAATAATAAAAAAAAAATTTTATTCATATTATTATCTCAAAAGAATTGAGTAATTTATCAAAAATAAAAACATATAAAAATCTTAGTCCCAACTATCCTACAAGTTGTTCTCTAAGTATATTTAATTAGTTGCCGCATTTGGAAATAAAATTTGGAATTAGTACAAGATTTTAATGACTAATTAGGAATTAAAATTAAATTTGACGCATCCATCCATCAGCGAAGTTGAAGCTGGCCATGGCGGCGAGGCTAAGGCAGATTCCGGCCGAGCCGCACTGTAAATTAAATCTGTACTTCACAAGGTTTCTGGAAGTTTGGTACGTTTCTACAGAGCCGCACTGTGTATTTAGCTATGTTGGTCGTTTCACAGAGGACAATATATAGCAGCAGACATTTATATTTTCGTGTTAGTTCCTGTCATGTGTTTTTTTATTGTTGTAAGAGAATGTGTATACTATACATATGCTCTCTATATACATGCGGTTTACCTAAATCCACAAACTGAAGGATGACCATTTAATTATTTCTCGTGGACGAGTTCCAACTGGATTCCTGGAGCTTGGAAGACGCTACATATAATGTTCGAAATGACTAGTATATATGCACATATATGATGCCGATTATATATCTAGTATGTTCATTAAATATAAAGCTGTGTGGTAAGAATATGTGCGCATTTTTTTCGTATGCAAGGTGGTATGTATGTTGGTGAATGAGAATAGGCGCCGGAATTAATGACTAAATTCATATGCAAGGAGGTATATATGTATGTTGGTGAAGTTTGGGGTTGCTGATTTCTTAAGTAACAAATTAAACCATACGATCTGTTATATAAGTAGGCAAATGCTCATTCCCATTATGAATAGCAATCGTATATATGTCCGGTCATTGTGGGTAGGAATCTACGTACTTCAACCGATATGCCCTTAGGCACAGCCATGTACATAACATAGAAATCACACTTGGAAAGCATGGACAAGTAGTTAGAGCTAGCAGCGGGTGCAGTAGCGAAACTGATTGCAAATTAAAAGAGGGAAAATCGGCCACATTAAGATTCAGATATGATATATATATATAGAAAAAAATTGTGACATCGGTGTGGGGTTGGGAACTGTTTTGACCGGTCGATCGAAACTTTTTCCCTCGCTACCTAGGTATAAACACGTGTCGTTAATTAATTAAAATGGCGGACTTGTTGGCCTAGCTAGGATCTGGCTTTTGACACTACTACAGAATTTACCTTTAACAACACTTGATTTACATCGGTTCCGGTGTAATTGATGTAAAATGTAACATTTACATGGGTTCCGGTGTGACCGATGTAAGGAACTTCACACAGAACGGTTATATTGCTAACCGTTGTAACACTCATGACCGGGTTACGGGAATTATTAAAAATAATCGATCGTATTCTCAAATTAAATAACTAGGGTTTGCGTAAACTTCCCCCAAATTTCAATTTCCGTCTCTCCAGAATCTCAACATCGACCCCCTCTTCCTCCGCCCGTCACCACCATTGCCTCTGCTCGCGACACCCTGTTCCTCCGCCCGTGACCACCGCTGTGTTAGCTCGTCGCCCGTGACCACCATTGCCTCTGCCCGCGACCACCGCTGCGTTTAGCTCGTCGCCCGTCACAGGCGTCGCTCTCTTTGTCCTCAGTTGTTGCCGCTCTCTTCATCCTCGACTGTCGCAGCTCTCTTCTTCGTGGTCTGCCGCAGTTACTTGCTTCTCTTATTGTCTGAATCACTACTTCTGCTCCTCCCCTTCTAATCCCCATAAGTCCGTCATCTCAGTTTTTCTCTTATCATCATTACTGATCTTCTCATAAGAATTAGGTTTGTTGAAATTGTTGTTGAACTTATTACACTTTAACTCCAAAAATTAGTTGTTGAATCTGTATAAAAATTATTTTTCGCACATCCTTGCATTGCTGGGTATAGGACTTTTTGTGTTCGTGCTTTGCATCTCTTTACTCCATCACCATCTTTTTTTAAAATTTCTTTTGTTGAGTAATTGGTGTTTTTTTCGAATTCGATTCGTTTCAGATTTAATGCTACTGGTGTGGATTTGTTAATACATACTATGGACACTATAGTATGCTACTGGTGTGGATTTCTCCCATATGAAGGCATATGGGAGAACATTGCTATATAGCTCACACGAGGAGGCAAGAGTGTAAGTGCATACAGCAAGGACTTGAAAGTATTAGAGATTGTTTAATATACTCTGTTTCTGTATAGTTGCATTTGTTTAATTTTACAAATAATTAGTGAGTTGGTCTCTGTACTTGATTATTTGATTAAAGATATTTTTTATGCAGGAACGTATGGATAGTACATCGATGTCTCATTCTTCGGAAAAGACTCATTCATCATCTGCTCAACATACAACATCGTCTTTGAAACCCAGAAAATCTACACGATGTAGACATATGAGTAAATTACGCGTGATTGGAAAAAAACTACCTCTTGACGTGAATGAGCTAACGGGCAGAATTAAACAATCTGATCGATCTAAATTGAGCACATACTTGGGAAACTTAGCTCGGGACCATGTATCAATCTTGCACAGTGATTGGGATCAAGTCCCTGATCATGTTAAGGCGATGATCTGGGATGATGTTTCGGTAAGTCCAGTACTATCATTCTTAAAAGAACCATCTGACTTTTGTTGTATGTATATAAGCATAATTTGACCATAGTTTTTTTAGGTAAACTTTGACATTACTCCTGATATGCAAAAGTTCATAATACAATATGTGGGCATGAAATGGAGGCAGTTTAAAACGTACTTGACCAGTAAATATGTATTCGGAGAATTAAAGGAAAAGTCTCCGTGTGGACATTATGGTATCTCCAATGATGATTGGGCTGAATTTAAAAAGAGCCGCTTAAATGTTGCATGGGAGGTAAGTTTAAAAGATCAGTAACTTATTTTTTTATTTTTTTTTATTCTTCGAATATTAATGATATTTTTTTTGTGCCAAATATTTTTTATAGGAAAAGAGAAAAAAAGCACAAAATATACAAATGATGAACATAGTCCCACACACTCTGTCTCGTGGAGGTTATATTCTTCTAGAAGAGAAGTTAATGGAAGAAAAAAAGAAGAAACGTCAAGAAGAAACCTCTTTGTCTGATAATATGGATATGATTCTTGATCCACCATCACCTCCTAAACGACATGAGATGTTTAAGCAAGCACGCACTAAAAAAAATGGAGAAATGGTTTCTGATACCGCACGGAATATTGCTGCAAAGATTGTAAGTTTTATTAAAATGTTAATTTGGTGAATAATGTTCTGGGAGTGATTACCGCACTCCCAGAACAATGGTTATTGTAAGTTTTTAATTGTTTAGTGTTAACTAATTGATATTGTCAAGCTTCAATTAATGGTTAAAATGACAATGGTTATGTTTGTATTATTGATTAAATATCAGTGTCATAAGCAAAAGGTAAATTGGGAGTGTGGATATTTTGTTATGCATTGGATGTGGACAATAGTTCGAGTTAGCATTCAAGAAAATTGGAATGAGGTGATATTTTTTGTTTATTTTTATCTAATCATTAAGTAATAAATAAATGTAATTATGTCTTAATTTTTTATGGTTTGTTGTAGGTATTTTTTGATACAAGTTCACTCGATGAAAATGACATTGCCGAAATTCGAATTCGATGGGCAAGATATATTTTAGAAATCAAGGACAAATCATCGTATGATTAGTTTATAGGAGTGTAAACTTGACTTTTGGTTTATTAATCAAGTATATTTTGAATTTGTGTCATTTTATTGATGTTTTTGTATTTTGGCATATTGAATTAAATGCTGTGTAATTTAGGAAAAATAAAAATAAAAACTATTAAAAATACACATCGGTTATTAATTTAACCGATTTAAAATTAACATATTTACATCGGTTACAATCCGAACTGATGTAAAAATATTTCAATACTTACATCGGTTTTCCCCATTACTTGACTGATGTGTAAATTGCACTCTTACATCGGTTCCGGAAACCGATGTGTCAGGTAGTCAATACAGCGGTTGTTTAACCGATGTAACAAAAGTGTAAGATTAATGTCGCGTCCAAATACATCGGTTCATCAACCGATGTAAATACTTATTTTAACCGATGTAAAAGCACTTTTCTGTAGTAGTGTGATGATCTCTCCAACTCAATGGAGTTATTTCTTCAGGTCTCGAGTCTATATATTGTGTATATATATAGGAGTATATCTATAATATATGTCTGCTTTGGATATGATTTCATCACTTAGACTTCCCTTGACATATTTCAAGATACATTTGATTCAAAATTTAATCGTTTTTTCTTTTCTCCCTCGGGTACTACGTACTAGATCATGCATGGCAATTTGGCTTACTGACTTTGTTATACAACAACATTCAAGAGGAAGATGAAAATTCTTAATTTGTGCCCCTAGCTCCATGACTTTCAGAAAACCCGATGCAACATTGACTTATGAGCTAGGGTTTCTTTATCGATCTGTTTTTTCTTGCTGCGATCGATGCACTTGATTTGGTGATGGAAAAATAAGTACCATAGGTCCATATATAGGCATCTGTAAATTCTTTTATCATTAGTGTTGCTTATTTGTATTTATCAAAGGAAGGAAATATATAGTACTCTTTCAATTTTCTACATATGTTTACATGCATATTATAATATACTATATACGTCATCTTCATCTTACTGGCAAAATGATGAAAATTGTTTATGACTCGATTCGGAATTCAAATCGGAAATTTCATATACTAAGCAAGTGCGCATATATATGCCTTACACCTCGACTGAATTGAAGATATATCTATTATTGTTCCGAATACATTTTTGCAGTGTGGACCTGCTGGTGCCTTCTCATTGATTCAGAACAGTAATATAATTGATCTCCAAATCAATGACTTGAGAGATCAAAATATGACAAGTACGAGATCAGTTCGTTTCAGATTTGATTAATCTCTCAAAGGAAAATTGTCCGTTTGATTTTTAAGACGCATTTAAGCTGTAAGCATGTCTTATCTCCCAAAACGTTTGATTCTGTAGTGTTTATATGCACACACGCGCATCTCATAATCTCTTAAAAGGTTTGTTCTTTAACATACGCATGTCATTTAATTTTCAAAATGATGGCCCGTGGTAAAATCTTCGAAATATAGTCTTATAAACATGTCTTCTTATAAATGCATACAATCTTTTTATTAACATGATAATATTCTCACTCCAAAATAGTTGACAGTTTTTTTTTTTAGTTTCTTACAATGACACATCTAAAAAAAATTCTGAGGATATTTTAAGTTTATTTTAATTGATTTGATAAAAATTGTGAATATAAAATTGTATTTTAAAATTAACAATTAAAAATAGTTACAATTTATTAAAAAATATATGGAAAAATAAATTATTCAAAAAATATGAATATATAAACCACTCAAAAGTAATGCTTCATGGTGTGAGTGATGCATGTATTGTGACTTGTTGAGTTCTTCAACTTTGTTTTTGTCGTCGGTTAGATCAGATGCAAACAAAATTGGAAAAAAAATCCCGAAAAAATTTCAGTGTTGCCCTAATAAAAATGCTTTCCAAATTCCAACAAAAATAAATACTGCATAATAAATAAATAAATATATAATTTTTTATTTTTTTTAAAAAGGAAGAAAAGAAGAAAAACGTAAAGAAAAAGAAGTGCCATTAACACACCACCAGTTTCGGCCACGAACCAGCCCTCATTTCAGTGCTCTTTATTCAAACCCTATTTTTCTCCACCTGTTTCATCTTCGTCTTCATCTTCGGGACGGATGAATGAACGAACGAACGAAACGAATCCATGGATGAATGAATGAATAATTCCGATGAATTTTCTAGAGGATTCGAAAATGGAGTGCATCGAGGCACGTGCCCTCAAGTCGAGTGTCCTCTCGCAAATGGCCGCCGTCAATCCCGATCACGCCAATTCGCAGCCGCTCTTCAATTGCAACGACGACGTTTGGTGCCTCGCCGCCATCAACAGCTCCGACGATCCTTTCCCCGTCGACGACCTCCTCAACCTCGATTTCCCCGACAAGGACATCATCCACGACGCCTGCTTCTCTCAATTCGACGCCGCCGCCGCCGCCGCCGCCGATCACCAAACCAATTCCAATTCCAATTACTCATCCACCACTTTCTCCTCCGCCGATGAACTCGCCGTCCCGGTGATTCTTCTCCGTGTCTCCCTATACATATTTCCCCCAATTTTATTTTCGTGTTCAATTCATCGATTATTACGATTTTGACCTTTTGAATTATTGAATTTCAGCCCGCCGATTTGGAGAATTTGGAATGGCTATCGCAATTCGTCGACGACGACACTCCGCCGGGGCTTTCTTTGCTGTGCCCGATCGAAAGCTTCACGGCTCGCGGCTCGACGAACCGCGGCAAACGCATCGACACTCTGAACCGGCCGGTTCAGAACATGCGCGTCCCATTTTTGGCCTCCCCTGTGCCGAGAAAAGCGAGGAGCGAGCGGCCGACGAGGCCGTCCGGGAGGCGCCCGTGGTTCCTGGCGGCGGCTCCGCCGCCGCTGAGCGCCGCGGAGTCTTCCACGACGACCTCCTCCAACGGATCGTCGGTGCTGCCGCCTCCTCCCCTGTTCGAGAAACCGGTCGTTTTGGAGCAGGCCTGGTTTTACAGCGTGGAAAAACCGCCGGCGAAGAAGCAGAGGAAGGCGCCGGAGGAGGACTCGGGTCGGAGGTGCACCCACTGCCAGGTGGACAAAACGCCGCAGTGGCGAACCGGACCGCGCGGCCCGAAAACGTTGTGCAACGCTTGCGGCGTGCGTTACAAATCCGGTCGGCTCTTTCCGGAGTACAGACCGGCTTGTAGCCCGACTTTCTCGAAGGAAGCTCACTCTAATAGTCACCGGAGAGTTTTGGAGATGCGGCGAAAAAAGGAGATGACGCAATGTTCTGAACCCGGTTCGACATGGCCGGTCCTAAATTGTTAGGTCTAGCAATAGGTGAAATTTGCAATTTCAGGATAGGGTATGGTATGACTTTACAAATTTATTTTATTTTTGATCGTTTAATTTAATAAAATTATTTTTTATAAATTAATATGTCAGGAAGGTTATATTGGATACATATCTTTATTATATGAGCTGGATTGAGGTTCGATATACAACCCAAATACATTCAAATTTATAAGTAGAAAGGATGGAAATGAAATTATAGAGATTAATGGCAAATTATACCTTGGTCTAGGAGTACAATTAATTGTACATTCATGAGTATAAATAGAAACGTCCTTCATTTGTGCATTTGGTGCAAGTTTTATCTGTATGGTGACCGAGCTCACCCCAGAAGCTCGGAGCTCGTGCATTGTCGTTCTGTCTTTAGAGACTTTGTGTTCTCTGCGCGTCGTGCGTCATTCTAGCGTAGGTCATCCGTACGTGTTCGGTGTTCGGGCACAGTTCTTGGGCTCTCATCGATCGTCATCCCCCATACTTGTGCATGTCTTGTTGTCGCCTTCCGTGCTCGATGCCCGAGCACGGTCCTAAGGCTCGGAGCTCGTCTATTTGTGTGTCTGGTTTCGGTGTTAATTGTCAAATTTAAATTGAGCGTAAATAATTTTTTTGAAAACAAATATTTTAATTATGTGATTAGCACGGAGAATATTATTTTTTTAGAGGATTTGGAATAAAGAGAAAATTTTAAAGATTAGTTATAATTAAATGTAACTAGTTTTTTCATAATTATGAATAAAAACAATTTATCAAAACATATTACAATTTTATCATTTTACATTATGTTGTACCCCATTTTTACCAAAGCCCAATAGACCGGCCCACGGAACAAGCCCAAAAGAAATTTTGGTTCCTAGAGCCCAACACACAAAGAAAACCCTATTTTCCACCTTTTGGATAAAGTGGGGAGGGGGGACGTGAAAAAAGGGGGCTCCCTTTTCTTTCTTTCTCCAACTCACTCCAGCAAGGGGGCAAGAAAAAATAGCGAAAACGATGGCCTTTCTCCCTCTACGCATTGCCCCCCATGACGACCCTTTTATTTTATTTTTTGTTATGAGAACTGGCAGTGGGGATTGGGTGAGAGCCCAGATGTCCTGGAGAACGATTCGGCCCCGAAATTCCATTTTCAAATCTGGAAAATTTGCAGGCTCAGTCCGATAATGGGCGTGGTTAACGCGACGGTGACACTTGCTTGGGATTCGCATCCGACCCGAAGCTGATACTCCGATGGACCGCGGACCTCCACGAGTGGTTTACCGAAGCCGTTATCCGACTCGGAGGGTCCGGAAAAGCTACTCCGAAGGTGATAATGCGAGCAATGAGTGTTAAGGGTCTCACCTGGTTTCATCTGAAGAGTCCTCTCTAGAAATGCAAACTGGACAAGCATCTGATATGGATGAGAGCTACGAAGTGAAATAAAAATTAAGAGCACAAATGGAAGACCAAAGCAAGCTGCACTTGCAAGCCGAAGTAAGCAATTCATTCCTCACTTTGTATGGTTTCAGTTGGACAAATTTGAGTAATCAGAATCTAATAAAAATGTTCATGCTCTCTATTTTATGCTCGTCTTTTATCGTTTTGATGGTCTGATCGCCATATTCTGCTGTACCTGATCGCCCAAACCTCGAAATCAATATATGGGTTCGGTTGAGAACGTTATGAGATTTTTTCGGCCGTTAACAATGGCGCTAGAAGGAGGGGTGACCCTCGAGCGTTGGGCGAGCAGGTCAGCTGTTCTACAGGTGAGCATTTGAATGGGTTAACAGACGAGCAAGTTAGCTGTTCGAGCAGTTCAACAAGATCAGAAGATAAGAAGGTAATAGGTGAGCAGTCGAACATCTGGGCAGATCAGCAGCAGTTTAAGAATACAAAACCAGAGACGCCCAAGATAAAAGGAAAGTATTGGTGGCCTCTGCCGGGCTAGAAACCGCGTCCACCTGTTATGTCGGCCAATGTGCATTTATGGAGCTTATGAACCGAGCAGCAAGATTATGCAGAGTGGTAGAGTTGCTCAAAAGAGAGGTAGGCAGTAATCCGCCGCCTAACAGAAACCAGAGCTCCAAGAAGAATTGCAAAGATACTGGGGCATTTGATGGGTGCGGCCATCAAATACCCCAATAGGGTTGTTCACCTGGAAAAACCCCCAAGTATAGCGAACAAAGCTCACGAGAAGATGGTTTGGCAGAAAGTTTTCCGCCGACGGGAAACCATTGTTGGAAATCCGAACAGATGGACACGCAGAGACCAGAAAATGGTCAAACTAGACCCGGCAGATGACGAACCAAAAAGTCCAGGATATTTGTAAGTCCGGGGACCGGACAAGTCCCATCCTCGGCCATGTTTCCCTGATCCGTCGGGGGACATGAATACTTAACCGGGGATAGAGTCCGCTCTCCTCGGACCTGAGATGAGCCGGGCGACACGTTGCCTGGCCGATCGAACAGGATATTTGTAAGTCCGGGGACCGGACAAGTCCCATCCTCGGCCATGTTTCCCTGATCCGTCGGGGGACATGAATACTTAACCGGGGATAGAGTCCGCTCTCCTCGGACCTGAGATGAGCCGGGCGACACGTTGCCTGGCCGATCGAACAGGATATTTGTAAGTCCGGGGACCGGACAAGTCCCATCCTCGGCCATGTTTCCCTGATCCGTCGAGGGACATGAATACTTAACCGGGGATAGAGTCCGCTCTCCTCGGACCTGAGATGAGCCGGGCGACACGTTGCCTGGCCGATCGAACAGGATATTTGTAAGTCCGGGGACCGGACAAGTCCCATCCTCGGCCATGTTTCCCTGATCCGTCGGGGGACATGAATACTTAACCGGGGATAGAGTCCGCTCTCCTCGGACCTGAGATGAGCCGGGCGACACGTTGCCTGGCCGATCGAACAGGATATTTGTAAGTCCGGGGACCGGACAAGTCCCATCCTCGGCCATGTTTCCCTGATCCGTCGGGGGACATGAATACTTAACCGGGGATAGAGTCCGCTCTCCTCGGACCTGAGATGAGCCGGGCAACACGTTGCCTGGCCGATCGAACAGGATATTTGTAAGTCCGGGGACCGGACAAGTCCCATCCTCGGCCATGTTTCCCTGATCCGTCGGGGGACATGAATACTTAACCGGGGATAGAGTCCGCTCTCCTCGGACCTGAGATGAGCCGGGCGACACGTTGCCTGGCCGATCGAACAGGATATTTGTAAGTCCGGGGACCGGACAAGTCCCATCCTCGGCCATGTTTTCCTGATCCGTCGGGGGACATGAATACTTAACCGGGAATAGAGTCCGCTCTCCTCGGACCTGAGATGAGCCGGGCGGCACGTTACCCGACTGATCGAACGCTGCTCGTCGCCTAGCAGAGAGAAAAAATATTATTTCGGAGTAGAGTAAAATTCCTCCGAGGGCCTGCTAGGTCGGGCATGCCAAGCGCTGCTCGCCATGCCTTCGAAAAGAATTTCTAAGTTTGAAAGAATCTGGTGAGCTCGAAACGAATAGGGCGACTCTATTTTGAAAACGAATCCGTCGAGCCGGGCAGACGATAAATAGGTCGATCGCTCGGGAAAGATAAAAACAAAAATAAAAAGTGAGAACAACCTCCTCCTTAAATTACACCGAGCGGACAGGCAACGTAATGCCCAACAACTCAAGCGAGAACAATAATTTCGGGGAGTTGTAGTAAGCTCCTTCCCCGAACCCGCCGAGCCGAGCAGACGAGGAACAACTCGAACGATCGTGCGAGAACATGATTTCAAAAAGTTGTAATCAATTCCTCCCCGAACCCAGATAATGTGTAGAAGAAATTATAAAAGAAAAAATAAATAAATAAATAATTTTCAAACAAGATGATGCGAAACTGCATGCGAAAGAAACTTTGAAAAATAAATCTGGTCGAATATCCAAGCACTGGAGCATTTCGGCGAGCTACGACGTAGCGCGCCTCATGCGCAAGACACATAGACGTCATCTCATTGCAAATAAAATCACGAGCACAAAATCATAAAATTAATAGAACCAAACAGGTTACGAGAGGAAGAACGAACGGGCGAGTCGGAATGAACTTCCCCCGCGGTAGCCGAGCCGGGCAAAAGAACTGCCTTACCATTAAGGCGAAATCTAATATTTAATCTAAGGAATTTTAATGAGCTCCCTCCTTAGATTCGCCGGTCATACAAGAAATATACTGCCGGTGATTCAAGCAGAATAAAAATTGAATCCTCGGATTCGTAATGAGTTTCCTCTTTAGACTTGACGAGCAGACATACGATGCACTACTGATAACCTGGACGAAATAAATTTTAGTCCAAGGGAGAATGTAGAGTTTAAGCCTCGGAGTAGGAAAACTTGATATCAAATGCGCTAAGAACGACCATAGAAGGTCAAACCTTAGCAAGTTTCAAGGTCGAGCTGGCATAGTATTGATCGGCCTGTAAGGATAATCTTCCTCGCATGCATGCTAGTGTGTAAGGCATTGAGAACTGGTCTGGAGCTACCTCTCCCCATTGGAATCGAGCACGTCTGCACAAAGTCGTCGAGTAGATCGGACGACGAACAACTCCAGAATAATAAAGGATGACCGGGGAGTAGTAATAAGCTTTCTCCCATGGTCGCTGAGTCAATCAGACGATAAAACGATCAAAATAAAAAATATATAATAATAATAATAATAATAATAATAATAATAATAATAATAATAATAATAATAATAATAATAATAATAATAATAATAATAATAATAATAATAATAATAATAATAATAGAATAATCATCGACCAGAAATAAATATCAAGCGGTCATGTTAAAAAAGATAGAAATATAGAAAACCAACAAAAACGAAAATAGTACGCAAAATTCAAGTGCTCACAGACGAGCTAACAAGGAGATGTATCAACATAATCAAGTCAGAAATATCAAAAACCGTCGAACAAACATGGAAGGCTATGCAAAATATTTTGTATGCCGAGAGCAAGGGTTTTTCGGTGCCAAACACCGACTTGCGAATGTCTAATTTCTCGCCTGAAACAAGGATTCGGGCTGAGTAACTTTCAAGTCTTGTCCGCTTGCACGACCTAGGCTGCTTTCCCTGGGAGGTGATCGCGGATAAATTAGTCCTCCCAATTTTGTGATACTTTTCTGAGGATTTGTTAAATGGCCGGACTGGCCAGATAATACCGAACGGCCGTTTGACCGGGGCCGGACAAAATTGGGCTTCTTTAAAAGGGGAGCTCGTTTGGCCGAACCCCACATGTTCGTAAATTCGAAAAAGTAGAGTTCGGGGGGCATTTGTTGTACCCCATTTTTACCAAAGCCCAATAGACCGGCCCACGGAACAAGCCCAAAAGAAATTTTGGTTCCTAGAGCCCAACACACAAAGAAAACCCTATTTTCCACCTTTTGGATAAAGGGGGGAGGGGGGACGTGAAAAAATGGGGCTCCCTTTTCTTTCTTTCTCCAACTCACTCCAGCAAGGGGGCAAGAAAAAATAGCGAAAACGATGGCCTTTCTCCCTCTACGCATTGCCCCCCATGACGACCCTTTTATTTTATTTTTTGTTATGAGAACTGGCAGTGGGGATTGGGTGAGAGCCCAGATGTCCTGGAGAACGATTCGGCCCCGAAATTCCATTTTCAGATCTGGAAAATTTGCAGGCTCAGTCCGATAATGGGCGTGGTTAACGCGACGGTGACACTTGCTTGGGATTCGCATCCGACCCGAAGCTGATACTCCGATGGACCGCGGACCTCCACGAGTGGTTTACCGAAGCCGTTATCCGACTCGGAGGGTCCGGAAAAGCTACTCCGAAGGTGATAATGCGAGCAATGAGTGTTAAGGGTCTCACCTGGTTTCATCTGAAGAGTCCTCTCTAGAAATGCAAACTGGACAAGCATCTGATATGGATGAGAGCTACGAAGTGAAATAAAAATTAAGAGCACAAATGGAAGACCAAAGCAAGCTGCACTTGCAAGCCGAAGTAAGCAATTCATTCCTCACTTTGTATGGTTTCAGTTGGACAAATTTGAGTAATCAGAATCTAATAAAAATGTTCATGTTCTCTATTTTATGCTCGTCTTTTATCGTTTTGATGGTCTGATCGCCATATTCTGCTGTACCTGATCGCCCAAACCTCGAAATCAATATATGGGTTCGGTTGAGAACGTTATGAGATTTTTTCGGCCGTTAACACATTAGAGTTATTAATTATTATCAATTATATTAATTACATGGTTATTACACCATTGTATAATTAAAATCTTAAAACTAATTTAATTAATAAAGATACTTAAAAAATTGAACATTAAATTGTAAACTAATATTTGTGAAGTATAAATTATACAGTAGAAAAATACTCTATATAGGAATAAACTCCCTAATAAAAAATTCAAGTCCCGACTTGGGACCAGTTATAATTAGGAATAAACTCCACATTGTCATAAGTCATACATTTTTCGAGTATATAAAAATAAATGATTAATATATAATAAAAAATATTTATTAATAATATTTTTATTTATTAAAATCTTTAACATGTTTAAAATGATTCAAAATGTTTATCAAAATCAATAACATATATTATATGATAAATGTTTATAGTCTTTAGATTAATTAGTATTTTATTTAATATATGTTAAACACAATTTTTACATATATATATGGTCAAATATTCATAGTCAAAATTATTAAATTTGTTATGAACTTAAAAATAGATAAATATATTGTATGTTATTTTTATATTTATATTATTTTTCATTTGAAAAAAATATTTTTATTTTGTAAAACTCTATATAAGAATAAACTCTCTATAGTAATATTTTTTGTTGATCCCAATCATATGACTGTATAGAGTTTCTACTGTAATATCATAAGTCATAGTTCCTACAGAACTTCTAATTTTTTTTCCATTTGGTGAATTGAAGGAATAACTAAATAAATGACTGGATATAAAAATTGAGACGGAAAATTAATTTTCTTAATGTCTAATTACATTTCTCACAAAAATTGAGACATGATATAACTTTCAAAACAAAAAAGACTAAATATAGAATATTCAAGTTAAACTTGAATTTTATAAATTTTAATCAACTTTGACCATTAATTGAGTATTCAGTATTCACTATAAGTAAAAAAAAAATTATATCCATCAATAATAATTAAATATTAGAATTATTTCATTAAATTAATAAGAAAATGCTAGAGTGAAATTATTTTTAAATTTAAAAAGAATGTTAAGTAAAATTATAAGACAAAATAAAAATGTAAAAGTTGTTATGAATATTATTATATTATAATGAATGACTTGTTGGCTAAGTCAGAAACCCTAGATTGTATCCTATATAAAGGGGTCTCCCCATATGAATGAATACAACAATTTATAACAATTCATAACAATTCTATTCTTCTTCTGTCTCTCTTTCTACTATATTATTCTCTCTCAATTCTCTTGAGTTTATAACACGTTATCAGCACGAAAGCTCAACCGCGTTCATCACCGAAGTTCTACTCATCCAAGATCCGAACTCAAAGGTAAGAATTTATATGTTTGTTAATATTCATTAATAATTATAAATATATCTACTTCTCCTCCCTTCTTTTTAAATTCATATGTTCCCGAAGAACATTATAACTTGATATTCCTGAAGTAATATCATATGTTTCCGAAGAACATTGTAATCTGATATTCTTGAAGTAATATCAAATTAATTATGCTCAGTAAATCGATTAAATTTTTAATGTTCCTGAAGAACATTGTGATATGATATTCCCGAAAAAATATCAAAATTAAAAATTAAATGTTCCTGAAGAACATAATATGATATCGTGAAGAAATATCAAAATTAAATGTTCCTGAAGAACATCGTGATATGATATTCCTGCAGAAATACCAATATCAAATTGATTATGATTATATACTAATAATCTCGAATAATATATTTGAAAATTCACCAAGAAAGATCCACTAGCTTTGTGGAAAGATTTAAAAGAAAGATACGATCACCCGAAGTTGGTCGTACTACCAAAAATTTGATTACAAGATTTTAAAATCTGTCGAGGCATTCTGAATAAATTGGTTGTGGAAAAATCATAAAGTTCGATTCACAAGTTTGAGTCACATTATAATTTGATATTCTTGAAGTAATATCAAATCAATTATTCTTAATTTATCAATTAAATTGAATGTTCCTGAAGAACATATACTCATGGTTTAAATATTATATTGATCGTTCAGGAAGAACAACATGATTTGATATTATTCGATAAATATCAAATTAAATTGCTCCCGTAGTAGCAATAAGTTTTATATGTTCCCAAAAACATTATGATTTGATATTCATGAATAAATATTGATATTCATAAGGAAAAATACACAATATTTCTGAAAGAATATTTTTATTGATATTGCTCCCGAAGAAGCAAAGTTAAAAAAAATTAAATGTTGTTGAATAAAGTTACATCGATTGTTCTCGTTGAAACAATGATTACATATGAATTATCCCTGAAGGATATCTTTTGGAAAATCGAGAACAAATGTACTATGTGTGTACTTGTGGAATATCGAAAAATTCGATTCCAATTAAATGTAATTTATGAGAAAATTATATTTTGAAATTTATTTTGATCCCCGAAGGATTATTGGTAAAGATATTGTATCCCCGAAGGATTATTATACTGTTATGCGAATGACATATTAAGAGTGGGCTCTGGTAGAGCTTTACTAATTATCCCCACGAGTACTACAAATGTACTTAAAAATTAAGATGCATATCATGATTATTATTAAGTGCGTGGAAATTGTTATTTCCCATCTGCGAATTAATTTGAAATCTGCAACTTATATTCATATCACCATTCACCACTAAAGTGTATTTTTATGAACGGGCATAATATCTCGAGCCCACGATCCAGAAGATCACGATCCAGAAGATTGGTTTATAGCATTTATGCTGATTTGCATATTTAACGAAGATCATTTCCCGGCATTAGGGGGAGATAAGAATATAAAGATATAAATGCCGAGAAATTTCATTGAATGAAAACGATTTTCAATTCTAGATCCACGCACTAATCAATTGAACCCGAAGTTCATGAAAATAAGTAACTTGCAATATTCAGCAAGTAATCTGCCAAATTCATTTACAAATTAATGAAGGTGTGACAAAATCACATAAATTTGTGATAAATGAACTATAAGAGTTCAAATACCAAAGAGATCAACTCAAATGTTGATTCTAATATACGCCACCAAAGAGATCAACTCAAATGTTGATTCTAATATACGCCAGAAGCGTAGTAGATCGATCTTAAGATATAAAATAAATCCGCGGAAAAACAAAGAAATATAGTCACCCTTAAAATTTCCTGAAGAGATTTAGATGGAAATCCCATTGAAAAAGTATGTGCACATGATAAGAAAATCGTGGGATTGCGGAACAACCAAATTAAATATTTTGGGAAATGATGAAAGATTTGGTTGATAGAATGAATTGTCATCAACATGGAAAAAGTCGTCAACGACATATTTGCCTCAAGAGTTGCTCTAGAAAATTTGGATCCAAAACTTAAATCAATAATAGTGTGCCGGCAGCACTCAAAGAAATAGAAATGAGCAATTGAGGCTGAGCATGACTCGCTAATTAAAAGAGATATTTTGACTCTACAGTACACACCTCAAAATATTATCCCAGAAGGATATATGTGGGTGTTTCGTACGAAAAACGAAAAATGATGTGGTGAGATATAAAAGCGAGATTAGTTGCTCAAGAGTTTTTCGCAGAAACTCGATATATTTAAGGATGATGACATTAAGTTCCGCTACTTTATACTTCTGGCAGCAGCAACGATAAATATAGATATGCACAAATGTATGATTTGACTATGTAGAAATTATTAGAAAGATACATACATGAAAATCTTGGATGGATTTTAAAATTCCTGATATGAAAGGAAATGAATATCAGAACATAGTATCATATTACATATATCATTATGGAGAAAAATGATATTGAATATAAGGTCCCGAAGACAAGTGATTGGTCCCGAAGACCAGTGATTGCACTCTTTTTCCCTCTACTAAGTTTTTCCCACGGGGTTTTCTTAGTTAAAGGTTTTTAACGAGACAATCACCACAATATAAATGTGAATGTCATGTACTCTTTTCCTCGAGTATTTTTTCCTACAGGGTTTTATAACGAGGTTTTTAACGAGGCATGTGCATCACTCAACTCGATAATAATGAGAACATCATAATGTTCCATATTAGTTTATTTTCGAGATAAAGTGAGATATTGAACCTGAAGTTCAAATGATTGTGAATTGAAGTTCACATTATTGTTCATTTGTCAAGAAATGTATATTGAACACTAGACGCATCTAAAATACTCCTGAAGAGTTACCGGCCGGTTATAGCAATTGCGAATGCTCTAGTCAATAGATGTCTGGTAAAGGCATGTCCCAGAAGGACGAAAAATATACAATGGTACAAATGAATGTGAAACTCGACAATTCGAAGGTTGTGTCCTGAAGACAAAAATGTATATTTGAATAACTAAGTTTTTCCTATATGGTTTTATTAGTTACAGGTTTTAATGAGACTGATTGATCACAAAGTCAAAGATCTTCGGTGATTACAATCAGGGGGAGCAGGCTGTACTCTTTTTCCTTCGCTCAGGTTTTGTCCCACTGGGTTTTCCTGACAAGGTTTTAACGAGGCAGCAATTCTGTACATAGTCATTCAAGGGGGAGTGTTATGAATATTATTATATTATAATGAATGACTTGTTGACTAAGTCAGAAACCCTAGATTGTATCCTATATAAAGGGGTCTCCCCATATGAATGAATACAACAATTTATAACAATTCATAACAATTCTATTCTTCTTCTGTCTCTCTTTCTACTATATTATTCTCTCTCAATTCTATTGAGTTTATAACAAAAGTATAATTAATTTTTTTTAGTGTAAGAATATATGGAGACTTTTTTCATTTACAACAATATGAAAAGTGGAAGTGTAAATGTGTAACACCACCACTTTTGGGGAAGGAATCTCTACCTTTTTCTGAGTAACCATATATGGAGTACTACTATTCATTTGTCATTAATACGTGCTCAATATTAACTTTTTTTGTTTGTACAATACATATTTAAGTATAAAAAATTATTAAAAAATTACTAAACTAAATTTTATTTTAGTAATTTTTTTATATATAGTTTTTTTATACTATTTCACGGATAAAAAAAGTAACATTGACTAATTCTCATTTGTATGGGACAGAAGTATTATATAATACATTTTAATAATTAATTATATTTTATTTATGTGAGTAATTTTAGAATATGTTGCAATATACAATAATAAACCTTCACCCTTTTTCATTTTTTAGTTCCGCAACCGCAATACAGTTTATATTAATGTTAAATGTCTTTAAATGTCTCTCGTTTTCTCCTCGTTGAATTGTCGTATTATGAATTTATGAGTAGGACAAAAGTCGGCGTGTTTTACTTTGGTACTATATGTTATGCGAATAACTGTGGTCGCCTTTTGATCTGACCAGAGGTTGAATTTTACCCGACACATAATTATTCTGTTCTATGTACAGTAATATTAATTGACGCAATAGATTTTTAATTTTATTCTAATTTTATTCTTCCCACTTTTTTTTTCCCAATTTTTTTCACTTATTTTAAAACTATACTCGTATACTAGTACTATAATTTATTAAATTTGGTATTGTGGATATAAATTTCAATTTAATTGATTACAAAAACATTTGTTGATTTAATTAATTGAAAAATATGAAATTAAATAAAACAATTAAATTCATTTTTTTATTTATAGAGATTTGTAAGTAATATAAAATTTTACAAACATAGTATTTGTATATTTGATAACATAAGGTCTATGTTCACATATTGGAAATACAATTACAAACTTATAGAGTACTAGTTACGAGAATAAAAAACATATATATGATATAATCAAACAATTTTTTTTTATTTGAACGCACGTGGTAATATTCGAGTGAACTCACCTAGTCACCTAATTGGTTTGTATTCATTTTCAAATGCAAATTTTACTATATTTTAGTGTAATTTGGTTGATTAATTGTGGGATATGAAGTTTCAGAAGATTTTGAGGATTATTAATATATTTTTCTCATTAACATGTATAAATAACACTTCTGAGCTATTTTTATAAAAATTTAAGCAAATCCTAAATCTTGTAAAGTATAAAGTTGTTTTTTGTCATTTACTCAATATGTGTTGAAATAATAGGATTATTTTTTGGCACGCAAATTAAGGATACATTTATTTTTTTAACCAAAAAATAAATTAAAAAATATATATAAAATTATACTCCATTTTCAAGTGAAGAATACGATTTTTTTAGTGTTATAGTATTATTGTAATAGAGATAAGTTGTTGTAATGTTATAAAATAATTTTCACACTAAAAACATGATGAACGGGTTAAATCAAATCTAATAATACGAGGATATGAATCATTTAATATTTATAAAGTTTAACTTTGTTAATTTTGAAATGAATGATCTCCTATTGACGTATTTATTTAATGGATCATGACATGTAAACTTGTCGTTGACGGACTTGCTATTCCGTGCACGTTCAATCAATTTTATTTCCCGGGGGTTGGAATTGACGAATCTTGGTTAGGTAGAGTGACCAAGTTGTGATGGTAGAAATCTCTTGTAAACAATTGTAAAAATTGTTTCATGAAAATTGTTATATTTACTTCAATTTCTAAGAGTGAAAATTTAATTGAAACGGATTTGAAAAAGAAAGTATGGCATCGAAAAAATAATGAGTACATATTCATAGCTTTAAAAATGTGTCAAATGTAAAATAATTCAAATTTGATGTAAACATTTTTTTTAGGGTAAATTTGGATAAGGGGTAAATATTTAAGTTTGTTAATAATTAAATAATTCAGTTTTTCTTAATTATAAAAATGAGTAATGTGCCTATTTTACCCTTTTGAGTTCATTGAGTAGTTATTTTTTAACAAGGGTAAAATAGTAATTAACCGTACACTTAATTATAATTACATAGTAGTTACTACCCTAATAAATAAAGAACTTAAAAAATCACTACCCTTAAATATAAAGTGAATTTTATGTGGTTTAGATGATAAATTAAAAAACCAAAATGCCTCTTTTCCCAAATATACCTTTTTTTTAACATAATTAATAAAAAGAAGTATTAAAAAAAACAGTATTTTGGTTTATTAATTTATACTTTCAATTAAAATTAATTTTATTTTTTATTAATCAAGGTATTACAAATTTTATAATTGTAAAAAAGAGCACGTTAATTATTATATTACTCTCGGTTCGTCATCCCGTTTTAGTCGTTTCTCGTCATATCTTCTTCATACGACTTTTGATTTTATCGATTTAAAATTCACCGGAAATTAGATTTCACGCTCTTTCCAACCTTGTATTTCACGTTTTTTTTAGTAAAGGTCAATCACATAAAAAAGAAAAATGTATGATACAATATGTTGGGTTTGGTGTAGCCAAACCAAACCGACGAAGCCACGACGAAAAACGAGCGCGGATGGAGAGTTTCTCAAAACTCAGGAACTGGCACGTTCGTGCCAGAATGTGCCATTCTTCCAAAACTTCAGAGGCAGTAGCACGTTCGTGCCAAAACTGGCACGTTCGTGCCACTTCCTGGGAGCTTTTGGGCCAACTCGTTTTTGGGGCTTTTTTTGGGGGTTTTTAAGGCCTTTTTTGGGCTTTGACTAGGTCTTGACCTTACTACTATATATACAACCTCCCCTCTCACATGTATTTTATCCAAAACCATTTGTAGCCACCATTATAGAGAGAGAAATATAGGAAGAGGGTTAGAGTTAGATTTTTGGGAGAAAAATCTTGTAAGCTCTTGGAAGCTCTCGTTTATATTTCGGTGTATCTCGTTGGGTGGGCTAGAGTGTGAGGGTCCTAGAGAGAGTCGTGAGAGTTAGAATTCGAGAGAGAATTCTTGTAAAGCTCGGTGTAACGATTCGGTTTATCTAGTGAAGAAATCGTGGCGGCCAAAGTGGATGTAGCCTATTTAAAGGTGAACCACTATAATTCTCGGTGTCGTGTTTATTTGTTTTCTCGTTTCGTATTGTGTTGATTGCTTCGATTGTGAGATATCTCCTATATTGCTTGAATATGTATATTGTGTATGCTTGTGGTGCATCGAGGATATATATGTATTGCTTGTGATTGGTTGTCGTTGTTGGTTGGTCGGGAATTCGGAACACTCGGGTTGAGTGGATTCCCGACAACGGTTGGACGTCGGTTGTTCTCGGGGGATTGGTAGTAGAGTACGGGGTGGATTCGTTTGGAGGTTGATCGGAGTTTTCGTCACGCATTGGGCGTGTCCGGTCGATCGGGTATCGACGAGTCAAGGAAAAAGTCCTCGTGCTCTCTAGGAGCGGGTCCCGGTGGTCCGACGTGTAGTCGGTGGTCTCGTTGACGTAAAGCACCGCCCGCCTTCCTCGGTAGTGTACATCGATCCCAACAATTGGTATCAGAGCCAAGTTGAGAATCTTGGACGAGCTTCGGTTGAAGCGGTCAGAGGACAATGACGGGCAACGACATGGTATGGAGTGCAATCGAAAGGTTCAACGGGTTGGATTTTGCACATTAGAAGGTGCAAGTGATGAACTACTTGTTCGAGAAGAATCTTCATCTACCGTTAGTAGGCGAGAAGCCGGAGGGTATGAGCGAGGCGGAATGGGCTCTCCTAGATCGACGAGTACTCGGGTTAGTCCGTTTGACGTTGTCGGAGAACATCGCTAGAAAGGTGATGGTGGAGAAGTCGACCTCGGGGATGATGAAGGTGTTATCCGATATGTTCGAGAAGCCGATCGAGAAGCCGTCGACGAGAAGCAAATGCTCCTTGTTGGAGTGGTTCTTTCATTTGAAGATGGAAGAAGGAGAAGTTGTTGCGACTCATGTGAACGAGTTCGAAACGATCGTCAACGAGTTGTCTTCGGTTGAGATCGGGTTCGATGATGAAGTTCGTGCCCTTATTCTATTGGCGTCTCTACCGAGTAGTTGGGACCCGATAAGAATGGCGTTGAATAACTCCGTTGGAAGTGATAGGTTGAAGTATGCCGATGTGAGGGATCGTGTTCTTGCCGAGGAGGTTAGAAGGAGGGATTCCGGAGAGACATCGACTTCAACGACTAAGGCCTTGAGTTTGAGCCGAAGTAGAAATCATTACGGAGGTTATAACCGCGGGAAAAGGGTGGAGCCGAGCAACGGGAAGAAGAAGCGATTCTCGTGTTGGAATTGCGGTAAATCCGGTCACATGAAGCGGCATTGTAGAAAGCTTCCGGGGAATGGAGGCGATGCCAAGGTTGTGACGGGTGACGAGAGTGAAGATGACTTGTCGGTATCTTCGGGCTCTTGTGAAGTCTCTCGGGTAGTCGACTCGGGAGCGGTGTCTCACACCATGGCGAACCGTGATGGCATGTATGTTGTCGGGGGTCACGGAGAGGTGCATCGTGAAGATGGGGAACCTTTGGAGGTCGTGGGTGTTGGAGACGAAATTGTGGAGACATCGTGTGAGATGTTTCGATTGTCGAAGGAGGTGTGCGTGCCGAAGTTGACGTGGAGTATGATCTCGGTGAGTCGACTTGAGACGGAGCACAAAGATGACTTCGATAATGGGTCTTGGAGAGTGTCGAAGGATGTGGTGATACTTGCTCGTGGTCGAAAGACGAGCACCCTTTACACTACGACGGGAGGTCGTGAGATTGGTGTACCCGACAACACCAATGGGCTAATGCATTGTGGGCTAGGTAGTATGAGCGAAAGGTGGTTGCAACCAAAAGCGAGTTCGGGTGTTCCTCATACGGATCGGAGTCCGGTTCTCGAAAGGAGACGAGTTCGATTCAGGGTGATTGAGAAATCGGATATCGGAAAGCGGAGACATGATGATGGAGGTGTTCCGGTAAAAGACCGACCGGTGGAAACCTTGGAAATCAATCATGTGCTTTCGGGTCGAGATGGTAGAGCAATGCGGGCCGGTAAATCGAGCAAGCGGGAGTTGAAAATTGGAAGCGAGCCGAGCTCGTTATTTTCACTCGGAGACTCATCGGTGAGAGACGAGGTATCGAAGCCCGACATTTCCCATTCGGTGGAAGTTGCTAGACGATTCGAGTGCTACTCGGGTAATCGTTTCGGAGAGAGTCCCGTGGAGAGGATTCGGAAAACGAGGAGTGGGAAAAAGAGTCGTAGAGCTAGCAACGGTAAGAATGTTGGAGGCTATCGGTTGAAATCGTCGGTTAGAGACGAGGTGATGAAACCCGACATTTCCCATGCGGTGGGAGTTGTTAGACGATTCGGGTGTTACTCGGGTGATCGTTTCAGAGAGAGTCCCGTGGCGAGGATTCGGAAAACGAGGAGTATGCAAATGAGTCGTAGAGCTAGCAACGGTGACAATGTTGGAGGTTATCGGTGGAGATCGTCGATGATAGACGATAGGCATGTGAATGCCGACGTTGCTCATTCGGTGGGAGTTAGCCGGTTCACGAGCAATCCGAGGAGACGACATGTGGGAGCTTTGAGAAGCTCGAGTTCCATGTTGCGATTTCGGAGGTCCGAAAGGGAATTGCGTGGTGACGGAGAGGTTGACGGAATGGGCAATGTTGTTGAGAAGAGGAGAGCGTCGAGGGTTGTGATGAGAAACCCGGAAATCGATGCTCGATCTAAGCACGAGGTGCTTGAGATGTTCCGAGGAAGACGGATGCCGACCGATGTGTCGAGGAAGAAGGTGGTGAAGCCTTTGGAGCCGAGGTCGAGAGAGACTTCGGTTGGACTTCTCGGATGATGTTTGTGGCCGCCGCCACGGATGATGGGGAGTGTAGTTTGGTTGTGTCTCCAGGTGGGAGATTGTTGGGTTTGGTGTAGCCAAACCAAACCGACGAAGCCACGACGAAAAACGAGCGCGGATGGAGAGTTTCTCAAAACTCAGGAACTGGCACGTTCGTGCCAGAATGTGCCATTCTTCCAAAACTTCAGAGGCAGTAGCACGTTCGTGCCAAAACTGGCACGTTCGTGCCACTTCCTGGGAGCTTTTGGGCCAACTCGTTTTTGGGGCTTTTTTTGGGGGTTTTTAAGGCCTTTTTTGGGCTTTGACTAGGTCTTGACCTTACTACTATATATACAACCTCTCCCCTCACATGTATTTTATCCAAAACCATTTGTAGCCACCATTATAGAGAGAGAAATATAGGAAGAGGGTTAGAGTTAGATTTTTGGGAGAAAAATCTTGTAAGCTCTTGGAAGCTCTCGTTTATATTTCGGTGTATCTCGTTGGGTGGGCTAGAGTGTGAGGGTCCTAGAGAGAGTCGTGAGAGTTAGAATTCGAGAGAGAATTCTTGTAAAGCTCGGTGTAACGATTCGGTTTATCTAGTGAAGAAATCGTGGCGGCCAAAGTGGATGTAGCCTATTTAAAGGTGAACCACTATAATTCTCGGTGTCGTGTTTATTTGTTTTCTCGTTTCGTATTGTGTTGATTGCTTCGATTGTGAGATATCTCCTATATTGCTTGAATATGTATATTGTGTATGCTTGTGGTGCATCGAGGATATATATGTATTGCTTGTGATTGGTTGTCGTTGTTGGTTGGTCGGGAATTCGGAACACTCGGGTTGAGTGGATTCCCGACAACGGTTGGACGTCGGTTGTTCTCGGGGGATTGGTAGTAGAGTACGGGGTGGATTCGTTTGGAGATCGATAGGAGTTTCCGTCACGCATTGGGCGTGTCCGATCGATCGGGTATCGGCGAGTCAAGGGAAAATTCCTCGTGCTCTAGGAGCGGGTCCCGGTGGTCCGACGTGTAGTCGGTGGTCTCGTTGACGTAAAGCACCGCCCGCCTTCCTCGGTAGTGTACATCGATCCTAACACAATACAGCATAGAGGATGCAACCCCTATCGCATCACCAAGCTAACAGACTAGCTCTCCAACCAACCAAACTAACCATATAGCACTAAAGGATACAAACACAATCACTAGGTTATATGTCATACCCTCTTCAGTGCACGTGACTGAAGAGAATCAGGAAGTCGTAACGAGCGAATCCTCTCCTGTATGATAGAAATCGCCTGAGAAGCCACTAATCTAGGAGCCACCGAACGAGCCTCATGAATTCTCGTGTTCCTCTCGAGCCAGATAAAGTAGATCAACGCAGCGAGAAGTCCCCGATAAGCACAAGAAATTAAGTGCTTTCCACGCCATCGACTAGAAACCCGTAAAACAGCATTATGCCAACTACAACGTGGCCATAGAAATCCATTGTATTTCACGTTTCGAGATTCAGATAGAGAGAAAACCGTTTAATACCAAAAATTGTTGCACTTCCCATCGTTGCCTTCTATCAAGTAGATCTCGATCGAGTAATCCCTCAATCGAGTAACAAAAAATGACTCGACTACTCGATATATCGGGTACTCGAACACGCTTTCGAGCACTCTCTCGGTTACTCGATCGTGTGTTACTCGATCACACGATCGAGTACCTAATAATACTTCATCGAGTATATATATATATTACAATTTTAGCCTATTTTTTGGTAACTAAGTTGTTATTTGCATATCTAAGAGTAATTTAAAGACTTAAAACGTTCAATAAACATGTTAGATGATCAATCATTTCATTTGAAGTAAAAACTAGTGAAATTCACAAGCATCACTTCTATTATTCTAAACGTTCTTAAGAATTTTACAACAAAAAGTTAAAATATTGTTCAATTTGCACATACTATTAATTCCCTTAATTAAAGTTTCAAAATTGATTATTAAGCATATTTATTGAATGTTTTTAGTCATTAAAATGATGTCTTATATGCCAAAAAGTAAAAAAAAGTGAACATCGCATTTGTCCAGAGGCCTCTGCCACCTTCAACGCCATGCAGCGAGAGAGACCATCCATCGGATGTTCGTCGGGGATGACACCGCCCCGGGATGTCCGACGTGGTGGTCCACAGCATCACCACGTACACCAGCGCGTTCAGTTGACCCACACATTTCACATATTTTTATTTTATATATAACTACTTTCTTTAATTAAAAAAATATTCATTTTTTTTTTTGTAATTTATAAAAAAATTATCTTCCGACAAAAAGAGAAAATACATTATAGTAAAATTTAAAATAATAACCTAACATCTTTGGTTCATGTTATTTTTTTCTTTCAAAAATTCTCAGTTGATACTTAATTATTTTTTCTTTCTTAAAAATTATACCTAACCATTTATCAATTATCATAGTAAATGCTCTATTTTGTACTGTATCTCATTATATAATTAAATGCTTTAATTAACTGCATAAAAATCATTAATATTCAATATCATACATAAAATCAAACAATAACTTGTTCATAAAAAAAAAAAAAAAAAACTTATATAAAAATGACTGTGGTTATAATTAAATTGGTCCAAATTGTTCAATGTCAATGCGAATTCATTATACTCATTTCGTCACGAAAAAGCTGACACTTTTCTCGACCTGAAAATTAAGAAGATTATATATATATATTTTTTAATTTTTAATTTAAATAAAATAAAAGATAAAACGTATTTTTAAGTTTAAAAAATAAATAATTATAAATAATAATTAAAAAATACTAGTATCTGATAAAATAAGAGTAAAATAATTTTAAAATAAAAAATTAACTATTATAGGAAAACTCAAAAAGTAAGTGAGAGGATATTATTAGACTGTGAGTATAATTTATGAAATTATTTCCAAATTTGAAAAAATTCTATATACATATTTAGAATATACGAACAATTTATTCAAACAAAAATAAGTACTACATAATATCAATTAATCCGTGATTATATCAATTGGATTCTGAGTATGTTGAATAGTAATTATGTTTGACCAAAAAGTCTACAAGTACGAACCTCTGCAAACCGTCCTCTCTACATTCCCTCCGACAATAAACATTCATTTCCGAGTCCAACAACATTTTCTCCGAACAAACCCGACCATGTCCTTACTCCTCTTCTCCCTTCTCCTCCTCTTCATCACCATTCTCTTAACCAAGATCGCCCGATCCAAACGACGCCGTTTCCCTCCCGGGCCCAAGGGGCTCCCGATCCTGGGCAACATGGGCCTCGTAGCCCAATTGAACCACCGCGGCCTCGCGGCCTTATCCAAGATCTACGGCGGGCTGTGCTACATGAAAGTGGGCCAGGTCCACATGGTCTCCGTCTCCACCGCCGAAATGGCCCAACAAGTCCTCCAGGCCCAAGACAACATTTTCTCCAACCGGCCCGCTACCATCGCCATCAGGTACCTGACCTACGACCGGGCCGACATGGCCTTCGCCCACTACGGGCCCTTCTGGCGGCAGATGCGCAAGATCTGCGTGACCAAGGTCTTCAGCCGCCGCCGGGCCGAGTCGTGGGCCTCGGTCCGCGAGGAGATCCAATCGCTGCTCAAAACGATCGGGTCGGGCGTCGGCGGCCCGGTTAACATCGGGTCGATCGTGCTCCGGGTCACGAAGAACATCACCTATCGGGCCGCGTTTGGGTCCACGTCACAGGAGGGCCAGGGGGAATTCGTCGAGATCATGCAGGAGTTTTCGAAGCTATTCGGGGCATTCAACGTCGGCGATTTCATCCCGTGGCTCGGCTGGATCAACGGCCAGGATTTCCACAAGCGGCTCGCCAGCGCTCGCGGCTCGCTCGACGGATTCATCGACAGAATCATCGACGACCACATTCGCAAGAGGAGGAATAGCAAAGGTGGCGACTACGATGACGTGGAGGATGACATGGTCGATGCCTTGCTGGAGTTTTACGACGTTGACCAGAAGTCAACCATCAGCATCACAAGGGACAACATCAAGGCGCTGATCATGGTGAGAAATTAATTTAGTAATAAAATCATACCAATTCAATTTAGTAATAAATTCAAATCAATTTGAAATATTATTTGGATTTCACATTAAATTAATTAATTTTGATTAGGATGTTATGTTCGGAGGAACTGAAACCGTGGCATCAGCCATAGAGTGGGCCATGGCTGAGCTAATGCATAGTCCGAACGACATGAAAAAAGTCCAGCAAGAACTCGCTGACGTCGTGGGCTACGATCGCGGAGTCGAGGAGGCTGATCTGGAAAAGCTGACGTACTTAAAGTGCGTCATCAAAGAGACTCTCCGTCTCCACCCTCCGATCCCTCTCCTCCTCCACGAGACCACCACAAACACCGAGGTCAACGGCTACACGATCCCGGGCGGGGCCCGCGTGATGATCAACTCGTGGGCGATTGGGAGAGACGAGAGCGCGTGGACCGAACCCAACGTGTTTAAACCGTCCAGGTTCTTGGAGAGCGACGCGCCGGATTTCAGAGGCAGCGATTTCCAGTTCATACCGTTTGGGTCGGGCCGGAGATCGTGCCCCGGGATGCAGTTGGGCCTGTATGCGTTGGATCAGGCCGTGGCCCATCTTTGTCATAGCTTTGATTGGGAGCTGCCGGATGGGATGAAGCCCAGTGAGCTCGACATGAGCGACGTGTTCGGGCTAACTGCGCCGAGGGCGGTCCAACTCGTCGCGGTCCCGAAACATCGTCTCAGTGTCCGACCGTTTTAATCATGTAGCAATTCATCTTATATACAATCAGTTTATTGGGTTGATTTAATTTATTTTGTTACAAAGACAAAATAAATAAATAATGTTATACTACTAGTCAATAGTCAGTACTATTGGAAAGGTGATGAAAGGTCGATCAAATTGTTTAATTAAAAAAAACATTAGAATATTTAATTATTACAGTACTTTTTATTTATTTATGAATCCATTTAATTAATTATTGGACTGTAAAGTTAGCAATTTCCCGAAAATACAACACACTTTTCTTTCACCTTTTATCTTTATCTGCCTCTTCCTCACTCAATATTTCAGCTCTTGTTTTGTTCTCTCCTCCGCATATCATCAGGTTCATTTTCTCTCTCTCTCTGAAAATGGCGTCAATGAAAATTAAACCTGATAATATTTTAGCCCTAATTTTTATTCACCGACTAGCTTCGTCTTGAATGTCTTCGTGCGATGATGAATGTTTCTTGTTTTTTTCTCTGCCTTATATTTTGCTTGCGAGGGTTAGGGCAGTTTATTTATGTATGTATTTATATTTATTTCGGATTTATATTTTTTTTTGGTATTTTGTCAGAGCTTGGTCCGGAGAGTAGTATTTCTTCTTAGCTGAACTGTGTTTGTACAGTTTCACATGACTTGGGATTTGTTCATTTTTGTTTTGTTGGAAACATTTAAAGAGAAAAGTCATTGCATATTTGTGGCACTTTTAGAGTCATTTTGTTTTTTGCGTTTATTTTTATACCGGTTTCCAAGTGGATTTTGGAATAGCAGTTGAGCTGTTGTTGGGTGATTTGATATCTGTTAATGGTTTGGAAGCAAAACTGGGTTTCATGATTAAATGTTTAAAGCTTTAGTGTGCTTGGCCTAGAACAGAAGGCGATAAATTAGAGAAAACGAGGCTTTATATGTTTTGTTTTCGAAAGAATGAAGTCACAAGATTGTACAATTAAAATATAAAATAGATTTTTTGTATTATTGCATATCTTACCCCATGCAACGAACACGAGATTCGATGACATACCTTCCTTGCAAATTAAAGAATGTTCAAGGTTTAAGATTCTTAGTTTCTCAATATGTTTTTCTTCAATGATAATAGATTAATAGTGTTTCTGAATGCTGAGGATGTGGTGCCTCAGCATGTGCTTAAATTTGGGAAGACTACACAATCCACAATTAGAGTGTGTTGAGATTGTTTGTTGACTATGTGGAAATATGTTCAAATCGTGAGGGTAATGTAGGGATTTTTTTTGGAATTCATTGAATTTTGTCTTTGGGTGTGTGGACAGGGAAGAGCGGCTGTGGTCGGTTTGTTGACTGGGATTTTTTCTAAAAGAAAAATGAGCCTAGACAACAGGTTTCGGAGCCAGAGCAGGAGCCGAAGCAGGGGTAGAAGCAAAAGCAGGACTTGGAGCAGGAGCAGGAGCCCTATGGACCGGAAGATGCGTACCCATCGCTATTCATATCGTGATGCCCCATATAGTCGGGATTCAAGACATGGAGGATTCAGGTTATTTGGTCTCAAAAGTAAATTCCATATGTTTTGTGTCTTTCATTCACTATTGCGTATATGGGGTTGATGTAGTGGAGAACTATTTTGATGATTTTCCTCGCTACTTTTGTTTTTGATTTTTTGTTTCTATCTATTTTGGGTCACAATCTGCTGCCTTTTTTTTCCTGTATTTATGTCGAATGAACTCATGAGTGTGCAAACATGGCTTTAGGTTTTCTGGTTTAATTTCTGCTTTGTGTTCTGAGTGAGACTTGCCTTCTACTTTCTAGCATCTCGTTTTACCGTGATTGGTTTACTCTTTTGCAGCCAAAATGGTTTGTGCAAGAACTGCAAAAGGTCTGGCCATTTTGCGAGAGAATGCCCCAGTGTGTCCATCTGCCGTAATTGTGGGCTTCCTGGGTAAGTAGTTGAACTGAGTGATTGTGACTCAATGTGCTGATTTTGTCTTGAAATATTATATTTCTCATGTTGTCCTATTCTCCAAGATCCCCATTTTTTTCCTTATGTTAATATATCAAACCTCAGGGTGCTTTTAGTAATTATTCCTTATCCAACATCAGTGACAAGTTATATTTTTGCACACTTGATTCAGGCACATTGCATCAGAATGCACCACAAAGTCCCTGTGTTGGAACTGTCGAGAGCCCGACCACACGGCCGGAAACTGCCCGAACGAGGGAATCTGCCACATGTGCGGGAAAGCGGGCCACCGCGCGAGGGACTGCTCAGCTCCCCCTTCATTTCCCGGCGACCTGAGGCTCTGCAACAACTGCTACAAGCAGGGACACTTTGCTGCCGACTGCACAAACGACAAGGCATGCAAGAACTGCAGGAGAACGGGCCACATGGCCCGAGACTGCTCAAACGACCCTGTCTGCAATTCTTGCAATGTTTCGGGCCACGTGGCCCGAGACTGTCCCAAGGGCAGCATGCTTGTAGGTGGGGTCCACAGAGGAGCTGCGGGGATTGGAAGTGCGTTTCGGGCTGTTGTGTGTAGGAATTGTCAGCAGATTGGTCACTCGAGCAGGGATTGCGATGCGAGAACTATTTGCCGAAACTGTGGGGGGAGGGGGCACCTGGCCTTCGAGTGTCCGTCGGCTAAGTTTATGGACGACCGTTCGGACGGGAGGTTTGTGGACCGTTTCCTGATGAGGTATTAGGTTAGGGGTGTAGATGCAGGATGTAGGCTGGATTGTTATTGGAACTGTTTTTCTTTTTATCTGTCTTGTCTGAGATGTTGGTTTTGGGAATTTGGGTACTTCGTTTGAAGTTGAAGTTGACGAGATTGCTGTGTTTTTTTGTTTTTTCTGCAAACAAAAGAACTGAGATTATGGAAAGAACAATCTATGAATACTAGTGTAGTGTGATTATTTTGATTGGTGCTTCCGCCCACATAATTGTATTATGTAAATTCGTTTTACCGTCAAGTTTGTCATAGTATCCGTTGTAGTCTAGTTGGTCAGGATACTCGGCTCTCACCCGAGAGACCCGGGTTCAAGTCCCGGCAACGGAATTAATTTTACCTTTTTTCTATTTTAATTAATTTATTTCCCCTTTAATTAATTTATTAATGATTGTGAAAAAGGGCTACAGCTACTGACTAATTTGAAATTAGTTGGGTAAAATGAAAAAATATATTCCGTTGCCGGGACTTGAACCCGGGTCTCTCGGGTGAGAGCCGAGTATCCTAACCAACTAGACTACAACGGAATTGTTAATAATATCAAAGCTTTAATTTATAATCTAAATGGGCGTGAACTTTGGAATTAAATTGCAAATCTACACACATATTATAGCAACAATAATATATACATGCATTTAAATTAAATCTCGTTTTTTATAATGCCAAATATTACTAGTATTCAATATCTAATCCTCAAACTTCGTAAAAGTTCAAAAATTCCCTCCTCCAAACCCTAAATGTTTAGTTTATTAGCAACGACCCAAAATAAGTTGACTCGATGTTAATTGGTTGATTTGTTTGATTTTTTCTTATATTTAGTTGGTAATTCAAAGTGATTTTTTATATGTAATTTTAAGAATTTGTAGTGATTCACTTACAATTACCCCACTAATTAGCAATTAGTTGGCCTAACCACCTCCCAGGCTCCCACCACTCCACTCGGTAGGTTGCTAATCATGCTTAGTGCTCACCCACTTAATCCTTTCCTCTTCTAACAAAAGTCAGTAAATAATGATTACTAAAAGTCTATAAATCAAAAACAGAAAAAAAAACATTGACTTTGTTAAAACAAAACTAATAATAATAAATGGGCAAATACTATGAAAGTAATTCAAAAAGCCTACTACAATTTTTATTTTCTAGAATAAGAAAATTTAACAAAAAAAAAAATTGTTTTATAATCAAACTAATGTTGACATTTTAAATGTTGGGCCCACCAAAATTAAGGGGATATTTTTTATTTAAAAGGCAAAAATAAATATATTACATTTTCTTTGTAATGTTGTATAGCCTTATTTTAATTGCGTGTTGTTAATTTATTAATACTCCTATATTTACAATACATTCTTAGGACAAAAGGGAAGATTGCAATCCATTCATTAGTGTGCTGCACGTATAAGTGTTAACGCACACTATACGACAGTTCGAGTGAGATTCCATGGACCCATAATTGCAAGACCTATTAATTTAATCACCAACCCTCTTATAATAATATTGCAACGTTCCGGCTCAACGCGGGTCGAAGCTTATCTCTTGTAATTTAATTCGATTATCAATGGTTGAACTCAGGAGTAATATATTGATCCAACAAGTTAACACGTGCTCAAAGACTAACTATTCTATAATTATTGCAAATTAAACATGTTTCACTTTAAAACATATGCATATTTGGAAGGAGCAGTATATTCAATTTATTTAAACATTTTTCTATATTTGGAAGTTTGCAATTATATACTATTTTTTTCCAAATAAATATAACACTGTACATATTGTGTCACTATAAATTTAACAATTTTCATTTTGAAAATCTCAACAAATAATTTACGTTTTTTAAATGTGTTTATTATAATGTTAATTTATTATTATAATATTCGTGGATCACATTCATAATTACGTAGTCTGAAATTATGAAAAGTAGATTTGAAACCAATTCTATACTTGATAAATAATTTAATATGCTCAATTTTGAATCTTTTCGGCAATTGTGATTATAATTCTAAATACAGAGACTATAGAAAGTACTAGTATATTACATTTTCTTAAAGTTATACGAAGAGATTAGTAGTAGGTGGTCCGGAGACATATGACACTTCCAAATTTATAATCCGTATTATCCGCCATCGATTCGGGTTAGTATTATCCAGCACACCGACGACGCTCACGTGGGCACGTGCTTCTCTACCAGGCTTTAAACAAAAAAAAGTTAAAGCAAGGACAATCTCGTCATTTCAATTTCCAGGAGGCTCAACAATTATAACGTTCACTGATCATCACCGTCTCCACCTCTCATCGCACTTTCAGACGGTGCAACTCAGCCACTGTATCTGTGTGTGTGAGAGAGAGAGAGAGGGAGATAGAAGGAGAGAGAGAGAGATTTGCTACTGCGTTTATGGCATTTCGTTTACTATTCTTCGACCTTTTATTTTGCTTGTTTTGACTCGGTACGGATACACGTTTTTTTTTCTTTGGTATTCAACATAATTTTTTTTCTTCGCCGTCGTCGACGAAGAACTAATTATTGCTTCGATTAGTAGCATCATATTTTATTCACCTGAAACTCGGAGCTATTTTTCCTTTTTTTTTGAAAGATATTTCAGTTTCGATTTTTTAGGCATAAAATATTTATTCACCGATACATACAAGATATAAGCTTCTGATATTTTTTAATAAATATATTCACCAACAGATTCTGATAATTCCTTCCGGCCTCGCAGGAATCCAGCTACAAACCCTAAACCCGTAGTTGTCGGTTTATCAGGAAGCATCATCAAAAGGTGAGTAATGACGAGCTCTCAATAACCTAACTATCATCGCTTAAAATTTATTTGTTTAATATATGTATGTGTGTATTTGTATATATATATATATATATACATCATCCTGTATTCGTTCATATGTATATTCGTGTGTGTATTGGGGGTCCACTATCAACGAATAAAAAGATGGAAAATAATAATAAGAAATCCATCAAACAGCATCATTACTTGGACTTGAAGCATAGTGTTCGGGTCCCCATTAAGCAAAGCTATCTAATCCTGAGAATTGTATCTGGCATTCTAAGTTTCTTTATTCGGGAGAAAAAAGGTTTAAAAGTCGAATGTTTGGGCGAATTACTTCACCCCTTAAATTCCCTTTTTAGCATAATCAACATTATGCTAGTTGGTTTAAACCTTTCCGTAATCACTTCTCTTTCTTGCAGGTAAGCGAGTTGCCCAGTGAACTAACGTATGTTATGAGGTTTTCACACTCGGTGTAATAAGAGTGGATCCGAGTGAATCGACAAATGGGAGCGATTGGTGCAGAGGATTTGGTGAAGATGCAAGGTATAATGGATGGAGGGGAAGAGAAGATTCTGGTTCTGGTGAGGTTGAGGCCTTTGAGTGAGAAGGAGATTGCAAAGAACGAGGTTTCAGATTGGGAATGCATAAACTCAACCACTATTTTTTACAGGAACAGCCTCCAGGAGAGGTCTGGACTTCCCACCGCTTATTCATTTGGTAAGTGAATTTATCTCTCTGATTTTTGAATTCACCCATAAATATTATGAATTGATAATGATTCTGGTACTGCTTTCCCTGATAATGTATATATTCGTGTTTATGTGCTTAGACAGGGTATTTAGGGGTGACTGCCAGACACGGGAGGTTTATGATGAAGGAATAAAGGAGATTGCTCTTTCTGTTGTTGGAGGCATAAATTGTAAGTTTAGACCAATGATTTTGATTGACTTTTGATTACATTTTCAGTTTCGGATATTTGGTTTAATTTCACTTATGGTGTGAATATCGACTGTTTTAAATAAATTTCTGATATTATTTTGGATCATTCTATATCAGCAACTGTTTTCGCCTATGGTATGACGAGCAGCGGAAAAACATACACTATGAATGGTATTACCGAGTATACGGTGGCAGATATTTATGATTATATGCAAATGGTAAGCAACCCTAATAACCTATGAGTTGTTTCCTATATGTAAGTGTTTTCCTTCAGCTTTTCTGACAATTCTACCCCCTCTCTCTCTCAGCATGAAGAAAGAGCATTTGTTTTAAAGTTCTCTGCAATGGAGATTTATAACGAAGTTGTTAGAGACCTCCTTGGAACAGATAGTACTCCACTTAGGCTACTTGATGATCCCGAGGTGAGTTTCATGTTCCTCCTAATTTGCTCTTGTACGTGCATCCATGTAGGCATGTAGCTTTATATAATTTTTCTAAATCTGTAGAAAGGGACTATCATAGAGAAACTCACAGAAGAGACTTTGAGGGATTGGAATCACCTCAAGGAATTGTTATCTATCTGCGAAGGTTAGGCAGTTCTTTTTTGCAGTCCAATTTTTTATTAGTTGACAATATTAATGGTATTTTTGTATGTATTTCTTTTAGCTCAAAGACAAATTGGGGAGACATCGTTGAATGAAGCCAGCTCTAGATCCCATCAAATTCTTAGATTGGTTAGTTAGCATTCTTCTTAATTTCCTTTCGTTACTCTCTCTCTCTCTCTCTCTGAAAATTTTTAAGGTCTCACAGTTGCCTCTTTTACCTCTTTTTCAGACAATTGAAAGCTCTGCTCGTGAGTTTATAGGGAAGGGCAACTCAACCACCCTAGCTGCTAGTGTGGTATAGCATTTTTTTATTTTTATTTTATGTACTATATATTCTACTTGCAACTTATTCGGTATTATACATAAAACACAAGTTGTCCAGGTACTAAATTATTTATTCCATCTCCGCCTGCAGAATTTTGTTGATTTAGCAGGAAGTGAACGGGCAGCTCAAGCATTATCCGTAGGGCAAAGACTGAAAGAGGGATGTCATATAAATCGTAGTTTATTAACTTTGAGCACTGTCATTCGCAAACTCAGGTTCATCGATCTTATTCCTTTGGTACCACCCCACCTGCCTTTTATTGTTATAATACCTTTATCTGATTCAATCTATATTTAACTTTATGCAGTAGAGGAAGACAAGGGCATGTCAATTATAGAGACTCAAAACTTACACGTATACTGCAGCCTGCCTTGGGTGGTAATGCAAGAACAGCTATCATTTGTACATTGAGCCCTGCCAGAAGCCATGTCGAGCAATCAAGAAATACACTTTTATTTGCTTGTTGTGCAAAGGAGGTGTCAACAAATGCAAAGGTCAATGTGGTGATGTCTGATAAGGCATTGGTCAAGCATCTACAGAAAGAGGTTGCTAGGTTGGAAAGTGAGTTAAAAACTCCGGGATCAATCTGCGACCATGGGCCATTGTTAAGAAAGAAAGATACTCAAATTGAGAAGGTAATGATTGTTTTTCCCTTCCTTTCTCTCCCATCTTTTTTTGACTTTGTTATAAATAGTCAACTTGTTTCTAATGGTAATTCATCATTGCAACTCCATTTTTAATAAGATATCATTGAGGTAGTACGAATTTTTGAATTTTGATTGGTAATAAACTTCTATTCTGGATGGTGAACCTTCTGATTTAACATATCCGTAAAACTTGGGTTTACTCTAGAGAGATCTATAGAAATTGTTCAACATTAATGATATTGATAAATGAACGAATAATTTGCAAATTTATTTAGCAAACAGCCGATAATGATGGCACTTATCTGCAGATGGAGAAAGAGATTAAGGAACTGAAGAAGCAACGAGATCTGGCACATTCTCGGATTGACGATTTACTTGGAGCTATAGAAAGTGACAAATATGCACGGAATCTCAACGAAACCAACTCTCTCAATCGAGGCTGTACGTGTAACAGAAAATCTGACCTATCGCATTTAGAACACAGTGACGGTGATTCTTATTCATCCGAAGCCATATCTGACACGAGCCAAGAAAAAGAGGAGACTCTTGAAGAAGATTCTGATGAAGTATGTAAGGAAGTTCGGTACATTGAGACTGGCGAATCTGAACACAATAGGTCACATGCGTCATTACGTGAATCGATTGGTGAGAGTGAAGAAAACATGGCAGTATTATCTGTGTCCTCAAATGGACAAATTAGTGGCACTGATAATAATTTCTCTTACAATTTATTGGAGCAAAATGTTAGAGACGTGCAAAAGAGAATAGATTCTCTGTTCGGACCCTCACCCCACCATGATGAGTTCTCCCCTAATGCATCATCATCAACTAGCATGACATTTTCAGGGAGCTCGAAATTGATAAGAAGCCGAAGTTGTAGAGCTAGTTCAATGTCCTTTACTTCTAACTTTGAGATGGATGAAAAAAATGAAAGCACCCCCCCGGCTGTCTTGGATGAGGATTTCACTGGAAGATCAGAAGGCATTTTTCAAAGGAAGCAGTGGAAAATTCCTCCGTTGATGTATGGGGCAAATAATGCAAAACTACTGTCCAGCAGTGACTCTCAACTGTCTGATTATAGTGGTTTTGTAGATGAAATAAAGAATCAAAGATCTAGCAATGTCGATGAGGATATTCCCACTCTTGGTTCTTTTGTGGCAGGGCTCAGGGAGATGGCTAAGCTTCAGTATGAAAATCAAGACGGGCAACAGGTCAGTTGTGTGTGTGTGTGTGTGTGTGTGTGTGTGTGTGTGTGTGTGATTGTGTGTCTTATACTGTTGTTGATAGGATTATTTTACAAAAGATGTTTCTCGGATTTCGCCTAAATAAAAAAAATAAAAAAACTTTCATAATTATGAATACCTCCTGAGATAAACAAACAAGCCTCTTGAGATCTGTATTTTCTTGACTAATATTCTCTAAAATCAAATATTGTATATTTGTAATTTTGAAAGTAAAGCTGTTTTTTTTTTCGAAAGTCGACATATGTTTAATCTGTTGTACTGTCACTTCTGAAAAGTTTGGATGGGAAGAGCTTTTCACCAGTCATATTATGTTCTTATAGGTTCAACAGACAGAGCTGGAAAAGAATGCCGGAGACGTTGCTTTGGATCCAACAAATGATAGGCTGCTGAAGTTTGAGAAGTTGCAGAAAATGATAATTGAGCTGTGGCGAGATTGCAATGTTTCATTGGTACACAGGACATACTTCTTCCTCCTTATTAAAGACGACTCGACGGATTCCATTTACATGGAGGTAGAGCACCGGAGATTATCTTTTCTCAAGGAAACATTTTTCAAGGGTAGTTCATCTGTACAAGATGGTCGCACTCTTTCACTGGCTTCAAGGTATTGTCGTAAGCTTTTTTGTCTTCATTGTGTCCTTTTTTTTATGTTGTTCGTTGATGTGAATCATCGTAGCTGATACTAATAATTTTTTCAAAGAAATAAAGTTGCGATTGACACCAGTAGATACAAATATATATTTTGAAGTAGAACTCGACTTTTTTGTGATTAGATTAAACTTCAAGGGTTGTATTTTTTTTTCCTTTTCGGATAGCACTTGTTACTCTTACTCATTAGTAATTTCACACTATTTTAACTCACATTGTTGTATTAAACCCAACAGCAAGAAATCCCTTCGCCGTGAGAGGGAGACACTGAGCAGGCTTATTTATAAAAGATACACAGAAGACGAAAGTAACACAATCTACAACGAGTGGGGCATCAACTTGAACTCGAAACAGAGAAGGTTGCAACTGGTGAACCTCTTATGGAGCAAAACCGAAAACATGGATCACATCAGAAAAAGTGCTGCAATTGTTGCTAAACTTATTGGTTTCTCGGAGAACGGGCATGCACTTAAAGAGATGCTCGGACTCAGCTTCACGCCTCCCCGTATGATCCGCAGATCGTTTGGGTGGAAAAACAGTATGTCAACCCTTTTATGAGGTTGTTTCTTAGAGATTGTAGGGCCTGGGGTTTGGTATATTGGTTAAGGTTGAATTTATTCCATGATTGGTGTGTCATTGTTTTGTGATGAATTTCAGGTTGGAGTGGTTTTTTGACTTTTGAGTGTAATGTTATCAGAATTATTATTAGTCCATCCTTTTTTTTATTATTAATATAGTTCGGTATTGATTTATATAAATTTATTTGTCAATTTTCTTTCTGAATAATAACGAAAAAACATGTCTCGTGGGCTTTGACAATATGAAGCTAACAAAAACAGACATTCATGGAAAGGGCTTTTGCGGGCCCAATCCGTTTGAAGGATTGATGAACTGGCCGTTAGCGATACGACGCCGTTTCAATTAAAACCATTTTGTCTTCTGCCAAATACTACTACAACTCAACGGAGATCAGAGAAACGAAGAAGCCGGTGAAATGAGTTTGGGTACGGCGTCGTATTTAGCTCGGCGAGCATCACAGAAGGAGAGGGTTAGGATCCTCTACAGGCGAGCTCTCAAGGACACTCTCAATTGGGCTGTCCATCGCCATCTCTTTTACCATGATGTAACTGTTCCTCTCTCTCTCTCTCTCTCTCTCTCTCTCTCTCTCTCACTCACACACACACACACACACACACACACACACACACGTAGGTTTATGTACGCTGATTTGATTGGATTTTGTTCGTTTGAGAATTTTGTGAGTACTGTAGCTGGTTTTTGTTATTTTAATTTTCAGGCAGATGCTCTGAGAGAGAGGTTTGAGGCCAACAGGCAACTGGTTTGTATCCTCTCCGAACGATTTTGTTTATATTCGTTTCTGATTTCACAATGTTATATTCCGCTATACATTTTAGAATCCAACGATTGTCTTTTATGGGCTGAAATCCGTCGTACGTTTGTCGAATTTTGTGCCTATTTTATTGAGCTCAAGGTGGATTTATTTCAGAACCAGTGAAAAGCAGCGAGGATATAAACTTGAAATTACGAATTATTAAGTGATTATGATCTCAGGGTTAGGTTGTCTGCTTGGTTGGCCAGGAATTTTGTGGACTGTATTAAGAGACTTTTTGTTTTGGCTATTACTGTTTGTATGGATTGTTGCTTGCAGGAAGATATTGAGCTTATCGATAAAACGATTGCTGCTGGTGAAGCAAGTTACAATAAATGGCGGCACCCTGATCCTTATATTGGTATGTTTACGATAGCTGCTTGGTTCTTATACAGTGAAAAGCTGAATGGTATCAAAATCATGATATCACTGAAATCATTTATAGTAATTTTTTTCTCGAGGAACAATAAAATTGTCCAAAACTTTTGAGTTGCTTGAATATAAATAATCATTTTTAGAAATAGAAGAAATGGAGCTTTGAATCTTAATCTTAGTGCAAGTTGAACTTTTTATATTTTTCTTCGATTTCATGAAGTGTGGGTGTTCTATTGTTTTTCTCATTTCACACTTCCATCATTGGAAGGTATTTTGTCTTTAATATTCATAGTTTCATACAATTCTGAGTTGAGTAGACATCGTGTATTTCGGGGATTGTCTTTTATGTTTGAGGCTCATAGTCATTTTTTTGGTGAACAGTTCCATGGGCTCCTGGTGGCTCCAAATTTTGCCGAAACCCTACACCACCTCCTGGTGTAATTAATTGAGAACCCATCTCCTTTTTTTTATATACACACACAAGTAAATTATTGCGTGTTGAGCATATATAACCTGCTAGACATTTCAATATGTTTTTGTGGCCTTCTTTTGTCCCTCGACTTCATTGATATGAATAAAATTCACCTAAAATAATTCTGGATAAACTTTTGATATCGTCTTATCATACACAGTTACGATTACAATGTTATACTTATTTAGTTATTTTTTGTTTTCCAGTTGTTGGTAAATCATGGTTTTCATTTTTAAGGAGGATTGGGCGCTGTTGAAATTCAATCTTGGTTGTTTCTAAAAATGCCCAACTAACTATATTGGACATCATTTTCCAGAACAACCATTTTTGACTTACAACTCAATTTATTTGCCCTTTTTCTTAACTAATGAGGCATCAATACCTCCCGTGAAATCTTGGTTATTTCCACACCATATTCGTTCCTCCTTTATTTTTTTGCAGATTGATATAATATATGACTATGGGCGTGAGGCGTGACTAAAATACAACCATTGCTGTCCTTGGAATTAAATAAAAGGTTAGTAATGTCTTGTTACGATTGCTATCTCTACTGTATTTCGTGTCACATTTAAGTTTGAACGAAGCACATACATCAAAACACGATTAATTACACGAGATTGCTTAAACTAATTTCGAAGTACTTCTTCCACCAATCCAATGAATCCATTCATTTTTGATCTTTTAGCTTCTATTTGCAAAACATGTCCACTCATGTTTCGCCTATAGTAGTATTATCTCTAAAAATCAAAGCAGCATTTGCAAACACTCTGGTTATATACTTATATGTGACACATGAAACATCAATTGGTAGAGAAACAAATGCCTGTCATTTATGTAGAATCGATATCATAACATGACACGACAAATGCTTTGAAATTTATAATGCTGATACGCTGTTTCAATTTTTTTGGCAATACATAGGTACAACCAAGGTGCAGATCATGGGAGAGAAGACTGATATCATCCCGAACCGTTTTTGTTTTCAAGTTAAATGGGTCCGTGTATGTTTCTCCAGATCTATTTTGTTGATCTGTGATTCCCTTAAATGTTGTTCGAGGAAACTATAGACTTGTGAGCTCTTGAGTTACATTGATGCCAATAATGTAGTGAATCTTGTTGCTCCGATCAAGAATCTTATAATGGTTCAAGTAATGACTTTTTCTCCTCAATTATAATAAAAATAACAACTACTACTATTATAAAAAAATAGTATCTTGATTATTTTCTGACTTAAATTTGAGTTTTTTTTTAGTTAAGTAATGCAATTTTAATTTGAAATATATTGATTTCGTTAGTATTGAGATTTCAAAATTCAAATTCTACCTACAAGTACAATGATGTAAATTTGCGGATTAACGAAAACTCTGGTCTCTACTCTACCAACCGGCCCAACTCGGCTAATTTGCGGATTAATGAAAACTCTGAACTCTGTACTCACAGCTCGGCTATTCTTGTGGGTAGTAGGATTTTCAATAACATAGCAATTTAAGTAACTATATCACAATTCTTGTGGGTAGTAGGATTTTCAATAACATAAAAGTAACTATATTGTGATAGTTTTCTGTAATTATGTATGTAAATATTGTAACATAACTATTTAAGTAACTATGTGTGTTTTATTCAATACTTTTGTGGTGGCATCGCGCGGATTAATTTTACTTTAATTTTACTAATAGGGCGATGGATATGGGCTATGGGATGTGGCTCTATCTGACGCACAAATTATTCTGTAATCCTAGTCTCCACCAATTCAACAAATTCCGCGATAACAAACGAGCAACACCTTTGATTTCTGATACGAAGAAGAAGAAAGCCATTGATGGAGCTTTGTGCGGCCACGTCGATTTCATGGACTAACTCCATATCCCTCTCTAACTCTTACAACATTCCCGAAAGTTCAACAGTATCTCTCTCTATCTCTCTTATTATCAATGCAAAATTCGCATCAGTGTTCTTCTCAAATTAGCAGCATTTGTGTTTATGGTTGCGTTTACCTTTTACAGGTGTGGAAGTTTAAGAGGACGACCGCTTTCTGTGTTCGTAATGACTCTGCCGAATCTCAGAAGGTAGTAATGTTTCTTCAGATTTGACTCTGCCTTTTTGATTTTTGCTTATTCATTTATGGTATGATAATGTAGATGAAAAAATGAGGGAGAAAATTTTTTGGGCAGAAACATTTTTTGGAACTTCAGCCATTTGTTCTGATAATGTTTTGCACTCGATTATTGACTGATTATGAAAGGGTAGTTTTGAATTTTATCTCTCATTATTTGGACTAAGATGACAGATGGAAATTTGGTTGCACGATTTGTCCTGCACAAGCCATGATTCGGAGTTTTAACCCATTGTTCTAATTATTGCTATAAATTAGGTCAGCTGACAGTAATATTAAATGTGTGCCGTTGTAATTTCTTGTATTATACGGCAGGGAGACGACGAGATGATTGTTTCAGTAACTGGAGCCACAGGGTTCATAGGTAAAAGATTGGTGCAAAGATTGCATGCAGGTATATGTACTCACTCCGTTTCCATGTTCACCAACATCACCCGATAAAAAATAAATTTTAGTACTGTTATGTGTTGCTCCACATTTTTTTTCAGTCATCTATTTTTTTTCTCTGTTAAATGAGATGATCCGGTTTAAAAAATCTTAAGTATGTGATGTTTACAAAGCATTCGATATGTATAAATTATCTGACACATTATTTTTTGATGCCTCTGAAATGTAGATAAGCATCGTGTTCGGGTATTGACACGGTCAAGGTCAAAAGCCATGTCAATTTTTCCGGGTAAGAAGGTAATGAAGCTGTAGTTTCAATAATCTTCGTTTTTTCCATCTACCCTTTTTTTTTCTAGTTTTCAAAGTTAAAGTTCTAACATGCATGTTTTTGCATGCTTGGTTTTCTTTATATTCATTTCCCCCCTTATGATAAGAATCACTTGTACACTGTATTGTGTTGTCTTCATTAATTGATGTTATGATTCTTGAGCTTATTACTTACACAGCATTGTCTTCTCTTCCATTGTTCATATACTCTTGAGTTTATTTGACATGTATAGTCAGAGACTATCCGGGAATCCTAATAGCAGAGGAGGAAGAGTGGAATAAATGCATTGAAGGATCAACAGCTGTCGTTAATCTTGCTGGATTGCCTATAAGCACTAGATGGTCTCCCGAGGTATGTAGTAATAAATCTTTTGAAGCCATTGAAATATTCATCTCGAGGCACTTTCTTGAATTAAACTAAGTCCACTAAAACTAAAGAAATGAAACCCCCCCACTAAAACGGCTTTCGACCCTTACATGTTGCAGATCAAGAGAGAGATCAAGGATAGCAGGATAAGAGTAACTAGTAAGGTACCATTTTTCGTATATGGCTTCAACTCTAGTTTATTCTCAAGACTCAAATTCGTTACACGTTTTCTTTTAATACTTCAGGTTGTTGATTTAATTAACAGCTCACAAGTTGAAGCTCGTCCCAAGATTTTGATTAGTGCGACAGCTGTCGGCTACTATGGTGTGCATCTCAACTTGCTTGCAAATTTGCTCAATATTAAGTCTATCTCTGTATATTAAGTCAGTTAAACTAACTCAGTCTTGATCCAAGTATCTTTCAAAAATTAAACATAACCCTCTCTCACAAAGTATTACGAGTACACCCTCACATCCCCTCCATGTTTGTATATTTTTAACATGCACCCTTTTTTGTATCAACCCTTGGGATTTTGAAGACAAAAGTGGATTAAGTAAAGCTAATGCATTGATATTTTCATCTGTTTCCAACTTGGATTGATCGATCCAGGAACTAATGAAACACGAGTTTTTGATGAGCAAAGTCCATCAGGAAATGATTACCTGGCAGAGGCAAGTGATTCCTTGTTTTTTTAAATCTCAATAAAACCTTTTGTGATCGTTTCTGACTTTCTGTAAATAATTAGTTCAAATATTTTGTGTTTGTTTTAGGTTTGTAGAGAATGGGAAGCAGCTGCTCTAAGAGTCGATAAAGATGTTAGGCTAGCACTTATTCGTATTGGTGTTGTCCTCGGAAAAGAGGGTGGTGCCTTAGGTAAATTTGACAATTCATCAGTCTTTATTAATTGCACGATGTTAACTTATATAAATTCAATTATCTACATTAAACTTGTAAAATTAATTGAATTTATCTGCAGCTAAAATGATTCCTCTTTTCATGATGTTCGCTGGTGGACCTTTGGGTTCTGGAAAGCAATGGTAAGTGCACTTACACTTTGTCACCTCCGCGATTTTTCTCGATTTCTAATTCAGTTCATATTTCATAAGAAATCGACTTGATGATTTTCAAAAAGTTATTTATCAGTTGATTTTGTTTTGTAGGTTTTCTTGGATACATGTTGACGATCTAGTAAGCTTGATTTGTGAAGCTCTATACAACCCTTCATATAAAGGTGAAAGAAAGTGTTATTTTGATTTATTCTTAATTTTGAAAGACAATTGAAAGCTTTATAATTAATCCTAATTGAATAGTTACAAAAAATTGACCTTGAGATTTGAGCTAATCCACAAAAAATAAATTGAGCCGACTTTCAAAATAAAATAAAAAAGACTCAGGGGTCTTCGTTTTGTAATTTGGAAATCGGCCCTCTTTTTAATTAGGCCAAACATTGAGGGTACTTTTGAATTTCCCCTAAATTTTAATTCCCCGGAATAACCAATATGATCAGTGCTGATCATTTTTATCTTGGAGCTCTTAAGTAAAACCATGGATTCCTTTTGTATAATAGTCTAAATTACAAACATTTCAATGAACATGTTATCTTTTCAATTTAAATTAACAGGAGTTATAAATGGCACGGCTCCTAACCCTGTCCGGCTATCAGAGATGTGTGATCATTTAGGCTCTGTCTTGGGCCGACCCTCATGGCTACCCGTACCCGACATTGCCCTCAAAGCTGTTCTTGGAGAAGGTGCTTGTGTGGTAAGACTAAGATCTCATGTACTATCACTTGTTATAATGTGGAGTTGAATCGCTTGAACTCTCTAGAGTAGAAAAAAACTAAAAACCTTCAAGAAATGATCGTCTTGCGTGAGACGATCTTACAACAAACTTACTGATAAATTATCTGGCTTATGTTTTAGGTTCTTGAAGGACAAAAGGTGGTTCCAAAAAGAGCCAAGGAACTTGGTTTTCCATTCAAATATCCATACATTAGAGATGCTCTTAGATCAATAATGTCTTGAAACATAGCATGAAGGTTTAATTTACTGCATACTTATTTTTGTACCACATTCATAAATAAGCAATACAGAGTATATTTTTTGAGATATTTTTATATTATATTGTCTTGTTTTACCATTTTTTTGGGTTTGTCTAAAATTGAAAATAAAAATAAACAACTCAAGACTGTAACTGCAAACTACATCAAACAAATTTAATGACTGGTACAGGACCACTCTTATAACCCTTAAAAATGTCAAGAATCAAGACTGAACAAAGAACAATTTATGTCCAAAAGCTCTTATTTAGATGAAACCAAATGAAATTATACAACGAACAAAGAAGAAGATAGGAATTCAGCGGGAAGGTGAAAAACAAATAAATACGCAACTTCAATGGCGAATGATAATCCTGGTACAACACAGTCAATCAAGCATGCCACAGTAGAAATTTCTCCCCAAGCCCGACTTCCAGGAGATAAATAATGTGTTTTGTAGTGAACTCGTTTCTAGTCAGCTCTCGACTGACCAGCTCGCGAAGACAAAATAATTCCAACAATCAGACCATAAAGGGCCAAAGCTTCAGCGAAAATGAGGATAAGGATCATCCCAACAAATAGTTTTGGTTGCTGTGCATTAGCCCTGCATAAAAAATAAAAATAAATAATGCATAAGGATATTTGTTTTTATATTCCGATAAAGTACTTACCAAAAATTAGATTTTGTAAAAAGGAAAGAACATACTCCATAAGTTTAAGTAAATAAATAAATGGAACAACGTCCTAGTAGTGTATTTCCACATATTAAATAATCGAAAGAAGATTGAAATAAGAGTGAATATTGAACTTGACACTAAGCTAAAAATCAATGTTGAGTATTTGTCAAAGCAAAAGTCTAAAGTTGAAAGCAATGCAAGTGATTTATGCTACTTTTCCCAACCAAAGGCAGAGCCGGATAATCCAAACCATCTGAAGTCTAATAAGCACACTAAAACCAATGGAAAATTAAGTGTTTTAATCGGTTGAGTTGAGTTGAGTTAAGTTAACCATACCTAACACCAGCATCTCCAACAATCCCGATAGCCATGCCAGCAGCAAGCCCAGCAAGGCCGCACGAGAGGCCGGAAGAGAGATGGGCATAACCGTCAAAGAGGTAATAAGATTTAGCTTTTGGGTTAATTCCAGTGCTGATAATCACAGCAATAATCAAGCCGTAAATACCCAAAACACCAGCCATGACCACCGGCACAATCGATTTCATCACCAGCTCAGGCCTCATCACCCCCATTGACGCCACGCCTACGCCGCTCTTGGCTGTCCCATAAGCCGCACCCATGCCTATTATCACAGGAAAAAATTATGAAAAAAATAAGTAATAATTTAATGAATTAAATTAAGCCGCATACATTATGTCATTATGGATAAACAAAATTCAGATCATCGAAAAAAAAAAAACACAAAACAGTGCGGGAAATATGTGTATAGTAAATCGCTAAAGTAAATCAACACTATGTAACAGTAATAATTGAGAAGATAAAGATGCGTATAGAAATATGAGATCGAGAGATTTACAGGAAAATACGAGAGCGGCAGCGGCGCCGAGGAAACCGAAGAACGGAGCAGTTTCATCGCCGCTGAAAGTCGAAGACATGTTTCCGATTTGAATTAGGGTTTGAACTTCGGAGTTAGATCTTGCGTAGATTGATTGGGGAAGAAAGAGCTAATTGCTTATCGTTATGAGTACTATGATATGATAAGGGGTATACTTGAACACGTGGCTTTTGATCGCTTCTGTTAAATTAATATTTATTTATTTTTTTATTAAATAATTACTCCATAAACTACTAAAATACTCTATAACACTATAAAAATAATTTTATTCACTGATATTTTTGTCATTTTTTTCTTTTTCTAGTTGAATTAGTAACTTTTAATAAATTAAAATATTTTTAAAAATTAAAATACCTGTAAGAAATTTGTAACACATAAATTTCTCAAAATAAAATACCGACTGCTTTAAATTATTTTAAGCTTGCAATTTATACTCACAGGAAGGCCTGCATTATAAAGATAATAACATGCTCAATGAACCTAAATTAATTAACACGGCAAAATGAGAAATAATCTAATCAATCTGATGTAACAAAAACGAATATCCTCACGGGGAGTTCACTCTCACTCAGTTTGGCAACTAAATCACTAAACTTCCAAAAGAAAGAAAATTGTAAAAAAAAAAAAAAGTGTTCTTCATGCTACAACAGCTCTCCCTTTGAAAGTGGACTCGACCTTTCAAATCTCCGTCATACATTTGAGCCCCTAAGCTTACACAGCACACTGCTTGAGCATGGTAAGTCTACTTCTTCTTCTTTGATTTGGACGAGGATTGAGAATCGTACGCAGTACCCTGAACAGAAAGTATACAGATTAGCAATCATACCAATAATGTACAATTGAAAACAAATAGACAAGAACTCTAGTATGGATGAAACTAAGAAACAAACATAAGAAATAACTCCGTTTTTAATAAAATAGAAAAAGAATATTGGACTTCGTCTGACGGAAAAACATTCAGTCAGACAGTTTGACAAGAGTGTTTTGACTAATTTAAAAATGTAAGAACTGGGATACAAACCTTGAGCCACTCATCCATCGACGCATCAGTAGTCCCAGTTCCAACTTCCACCTTTGCGACCCTCTTAGTTTTCTGAATATGAAAAGATGAAGGCGAACGTTCAAAAGCAATAAATAAATTACTTGAGCAAAATACTAAAAAGATCAAAATCACACTCATTTTCCTTTTCCAATCGTCTTTGTTTTTTTTTCATTTTATTCGTGCACCACTTCCACATTAAGGTCAAAATCACCTTGGAGAAATTTTGAATTTGGTTGCGGATCCAAAAGCCGAGAAGACCGAGAAGGGCTACACCAAGGCAGAACAAGAACACGGACTCTACACTAAGCATGCCACCTACTTCAGTAACTTCAATTGTTCCATTGAAAAATGTACTCTGGTAAGGGTTTTGATCAATTTCATAAACAATAGTCCCCACAAGATCATATGGGCCGGGCTGTAAGAAAAAAAAAAAAAAAGGTTAGAAATCACTAGTTGAATCCATACATTCAGATGTAATGATATTTAAATACCAGTTTTACAAGGTTACCTGTAAGAACTTGCTTACACCAAATATGTAAGGAAAAGATGCTTGCGCTGATGAAGGGACTGATGCATTATTAAAAGCCTGGAAAATAAACACGTATTCACACATTGGGAAATCTCCGAGAAACCACAATTAAAAGAAAATGAGTTTTTAGTTAACAGGGTAATTTAGTTGCATCTGGTGGTGACATGAGTTGGATCTCTTTTGGGTGAGGGAATCTTATTGATAAAAGCAAAAATTGATGCAAGAAATACCTGGGCAGAAAGATTCTGAATCAAGTAGCGGTGATCGTAAGTAAGATGCACGCTGGCCTGGATCGCAATGATATTTATAATCGATTCCCCTGAAATTAGCATTCAAAACATAGCTCTAACATCAGCACCCGGCATATTTAATTGTAATAATACTTTAGAAGAATTATATTTTACAATTTTGATTGATAGAAAAATGATAAGAAAGTGAACAGTCACGTCCGTTTAACGAAGACTTACCCTCATTTTTTAGTCCGACTAAAAGTTCACTTTCTTCACCAGCTGCTATGGCTGTAAAAAGAAGGGTCAATATGGGTGAAAATAAAGCTCATCGGACACAAAAGATAAAAGGCCAATCAAGAAAAAAAAAAAACTAACACTTTGAAGGGTTTTTGGGGAAAACACAAATAGTTTCCACGCCGAGAGCTGGACTGAAGCTCCCTCCACCAAAATCTTGGGCATCATCAGCAACAATCCCAATATCTCCACTTTCAGAGGGATCAGCGTCTGCATCAGGATCTGAATCGCATCTTGCAACTATCGAGCAAAAAGAAATATTGATGAGCTCAGGCAATTGACATTCCAATAAGTTGTATTTAAAACTTGGATTAAATCGGATAATTACCAGTATTTCATAATTCAGATCAATCAGAAAGACTAAATAGCAGTAAAAGAGGAAGTCCACAATACCCCAATAAATGCAACAATTTTTTTCGACTTTAGTAAACTGTTAATTTAGACCAAAAACTCATACTAATTATTTTAAAAAAATCCACATCTAACACCAACACTAACTAACGGTATCATAAACAGTAATCAAAACGACCTATTGAATAAGAAAAATCGATCTGATCAAATCCATCATCGAACATATCGAATTGAGCATTGACACATTAACAATCAAATAAAACACGTGGTGAATGTGCATTTCTACAAACAACGAAAGTTAATTCAATCATCCGAAATTCGAATTAAAAAGTAAAAATAAAAAAATAAAAAATTTAAGCTTTGAGATGAAATGGATCTGGATCCGAGATGGTTACCTTGCAGAAACGATGAAGATAAGAAGAGGAGAGTTAGGATCAGAAAAACCCTAATTGTCATTTTCGCCTCTTTATTGTTGTTTGTCCTAAAGATCGAAGAAAAATGAACTGTTTTGAGTGAAGCCGTGCAAAGGGAGACTTTTTAATGCCCGGATTCAACGCCATGGAAAGGTTAAAATTGGAAATTCAATGTTAAGGCGATAACTCTAAATTTGATGTTTTACAAGGGTCAAATGTTAATATATTTATTTTGTACAGTAATTCAGAATACCAATTTAGCCCCATGTGTGATTTAGCAATTAATTAATTGTATAATTCTAATTTTTTTTATTCAAACTAAACTCTTCAGTAAATTAAACATTAAAATAATACTTAAATTAAAAATAATTAAAAATTCAAAGATGATGTACAAGTATTGATATTTCTCTATAATAGACATAATTGCATTACAATTTGTAATAATCAATTTCATAAATACAATTAATTTTGACTATTTATTAAAGTTTTGGAGCATATATTTTGGTTAAATTTCAATTTTAATATACGAACTACAATTTGGTTACAATTTCAACTATATTTGTTAGTGTATATAAATTATACTATTACTTTTAAATATAAATTATATATGAATAGAGTAAGTTAATTTGATTATAAAATATTTATTTGAGTGTAATATTATTTGAGTTTTTTAATTAATAAAAAAGTCTTAATTATTAAAAAAGAAAAAAAGTAAAAGTAAAATAAAAAATAAAACAAATCTATATAGTGGCATGTGCATATATTCTATAGTCATCTTTAATATGATGATGTTATTGCTACATTCTTCTTCTTGACAAGTAAATTCTAAATAATTATTTTATATAAAACGAATTCCATCTATTAATTATTGCAAGTAGGCCGAGTTTTTAATTAGTGAAATAATGCTGGTCACAAGACCTAATAAGCACAAAGATGAGGGGCTAATAAATAAATTGTCCTAAAACGATGAATGGGATAACGTAAGCACCCACCCACCACTCCGTCGTGTCGATCACTCGACCCAGCACAGTGCGACGTCGTTTAGACGCAGCACTGACCTAACGATTTTCAGTATCTTCTTCAATCCTCAATTTTCCGAACTCAAAACCCTTATTTTTTTCTGGTTCACCAATGGATCAACTGAACCGCGACTCGCTTCCCCAATCCATGCCGAGCTCGACCAATTTCCTGACCTCGCCCGATGCGCGCGTGCTACCCACTCGCCCCAATCCCGATTGCAGGTCAGAACATTTTTCCTATTTCCTATTATTGTATTTCCCTTGATTTCATACGTCTTTTGGTTGTGGATTGTTGGTTGTTTATTTGCTTGGGATGGAGTTTTTGAGTGATTAAAATTTCTCATCACTTTTTAGGATAGGTAATTGCAGAGTACCATGGCGATGTGAATCAACTATTTGCTTTAATCAATTATGTCGTGTAGCTCTTAATCTTAATCGTTGACAATTAATCGTTGTGTCGCCTTCCTCATCTTGCCTTTCATTGGTTTTAAGGATGGAAGCAGAAGCAAAGGACACTGTTAGTGCAAGGAAAGTTCAAAAGGCGGACCGTGAGAGATTGAGGAGGGACCGTCTGAATGAACAGTTCACGGAGCTGGGAAACACCCTTGGTAAACTATCGTATTTGAATTTTACACATCGTAATTAGCATTGATCAAACCGAAGTCGTGAAATAGAGCATCGGTTAAATTTCAAGTAGTAAGAGGCTCTGCTGTTTATTTTAACCGTCGTGTTTATTTGAAACATTTCTCTTGGAGGTGGAGAATTTAGATTTTTTTGTTAAACACGTTTTCAGATCCAGATAGGCCTAAAAATGACAAAGCTTCTATTCTCACTGACACCGTTCAAATGCTAAAGGATTTAACCGCTCAAGTTGACAGACTAAAATCCGAGTATGCAGCCCTTACCGAAGAATCCCGCGAGGTAATTTTTACTACGGATTAATATTTTTTTTCTTTGAACAGTGAAAATAGGTTTGACCTCTTTTTTTCAAGCAGTTGACTCAGGAAAAGAATGATATCAGAGAAGAAAAATCGTCACTTAAATCTGATATCGAAAGCCTTAATGCCCAGTACCTCCAGAGAACAAGGGCCATGTATCCATGGGCCGGGATGGATCCTTCTGTCGTCATGCACCCATCGTCCTATTCTTTTCCAGTCCCAGTCCCTATGCCAGCTGGACCAATCCCCATGCACCCATCCTTACAGCCTTATCCGTTCTACGGGAATCAAAACCCAGCAGCAGTTGTTCCTAACCCATGCTCCACTTACATGCCTTATATGACCCATAATCCCATGATTGAACAACAGCATCAGCATGTGTCTCAAGTTGTGCAACAAAGTAATAACCACAGGCCTCATGGTTCGGCCAAACAGGACTTTACTAGGCACAAACCTTTCGACGGGGAGAGTAGGATAGAGAAAACCGCCGATTCCAACGGGATTACGACGGATTTAGAGCTTAAGACTCCTGGATCTACATCCGAACAGGTAAATATTATACTCTTAACAAGCGGTTAATTGTAAACAAAATGGCTTAATTGAAAATTGGTAGGGTGTAGAAGTTTTGGTCCAGCAAGCTGTGTTTTTTGAAATTTAACGTATTATACACTTTTTTTTATTACAAAAATCAAGTAATTGCACATGTTGTGTTGTTTGTATATTTAACGTATTGTGGTCTGGTGGCATTGTTATGCAGGATTCCTCACCAAAGCAAAGGAAAGCAAAGAAAATTTCCAGGAAGGAAAACACCGTTACAGATGCAACTTCTTCTACCGGATGTTCGTCTGGTCAAAGTGTGCAGGCTATCTCATCTAACAGTATCGTTGGCGGCAAAAAAACAGACAACTGATTGAAGGAAAGGGAAGTTTACTATTTTTCCTTTCTTACTCGGGTTGTCATTTATTCCATGCGATGAAATTCTGATATATCTATATATATAATGTACGTATTTTAATGATGGTGATGATCGATGTAACTTTAACGAAGGATTACTTTATTTTTTTAATTTATAAAGGTTATTAGAATCAACATCTTTGAGTAAACTTCAATTCAACAATAAAGCTCCCTGAGTAGAACCCCACACTCAAAGCATATATGCTTAAGCCATCTTCCTAGCAAACCCCACTCCTACTTTGACATCCTATAAATGAACACACACACACACACACCAATTATGTTAATCATCAATAGCCAGAAAAAATATATATAAATAAATATGGATTTGGTTCATACCAAGAAAAGAGGCTGGGCAGTATCTTCCATTTCTGCCCCTCCTCTTCCTCTAATTGCAGTTTTCTCCATTGTCATGTTCCTATTATCTCTCTCGCAATACAATGCCTACAAGGAGCAAATGCATTATACTTTCGTCAGTTTCAAGATTTTACTGTTGTTGGTGCCTGTTTTGATAATCTTTTTGTTGCGAACGAGCCTGCTCTCCGTAGGAGAGTGGTGGTTCAGCTGGTGGTCTCCGGCACAAAATGGGCGGAACCCGAGGCTGGAGTTGGCCAGATTCCCATGGGGGGTGGCGGTTGTGGTGGTGGCACTGCTGGTGCTGGTATCTTACCAGTCATCTTTTCAGTCCAAATGGTTTCCTTTTGGAAGTTCTTATTAGTGGTTCAGGATTAATGTTTTTACACTTTTTCTTACTCTGGTGTTTTTTTACCATGTCCTGAACTCTTACATGTATCAATCAATAAGTTTTGAGTCTAATTATATTCATCATTATTACATTATCTAATACTAAGTACTTGTTTTTATTTATTACTACTAAACAATTCTATTGAATAATCAAATTTTAATTACAGTATTTATAAATTATTTCTGAATTCATACTTCAGAATTCAATATAGTCCTAATGTATTCAATAATCTTTTAAAGTTTCAATTACTGCACTTATTTTGTGAAAAAGCTTTCTATAAATAGTGGTAAGATTGATTTGACTATTCTTACTTAAATCATGTTCTTTTTAATTTAATTTCACTTCGATCAAGTTCAATTCAATTTAAAAATAAAAAAATTAATTCAATTTAAAAATAAAAAAATTAATTAAAATGAATAGTATGTTCTTTTTAATTTAATTTCACTTCGATCAAGTTCAATTCAATTTAAAAATAAAAAAATTAATTCAATTTAAAAATAAAAAAATTAATTAAAATGAATAGTTGTAAGGCAATTTTAAAATATTATTTATAATTTAAAAAAATAATACTATCAATTTTATAACTCAACTCGATTAATACAATTTTCAGATCAATTCAGCTCTATTGAAACCAAAATAAAAGTACGAGTTTTGATTTTATGCTATCATAGTCGAACCAAAAGTAGATCACCAATTTACCCGATCAAGCTATTATAGTCGAACAAAAAGTAGATCATTTTCGAGCTAAAATTGGGCAACGGGCTCACTTGGATCTAACCCATTTGTTTCTGGTTGGGTTCAATTTTGCAGGTACCCACTTTTCTGTTACGGCCACACGTGCCACTGTCACATATAACCTGCTTGCTGCTTCCATTACTGCCGGCTGTTAAGCCCTAATCCCAATGCAATTTCACACACACAGTTATCATCGACTCAAAAGAAAAAAAATCCAACGTTTCTTTCGCCACCCTTTCACACTCAATCCGTGAATTCTATTGCGTGTTCCAGCTCACTATATATTGTTGTATGTATGTGTGTGTATATATGAGCAAACACACAGTGAAGAAAACACACACATACACACACTTGCTATGTATTCGCCAGTTCTTCAACTCCTCGACGCATGTACGTGTTCCTGGTAGATATATTTGCACCGATTTCGTCACTAATTTTAATTTAATTTATTTTGCCCCCTTCGCCCCTGTCATTTATAATCAACTTGATTTGTTCTGAGTACATTTTTTAAGCGAATGAGGGTTTCTGATTTCGTGTTTTCTATTTTCCATTTCAATTCGTTGAACGTGCTTTGGGATCTTCTCGTATATTTGATCATACTTTTTTTTTTTGTTTTTTTATCTGGATTAATGAAAAATGAGGAAATGATAAGTGTACTTTTTCAATGTTTTTTTTTTATCATCTGCCGATACAGAAAAGTTAAAAGAACTTTGTTTAGGGTTCTAATTAGAGCTATTCATTCTTAACTACTCTGTATTTTCTTCACGTTTAGTGTGTGTAATGTGTGAATTCTTTAGAACAATACTTACATAGCTCAATCCTGCCAGATGCAGATTATTGAGAATTCACTCACTCACTTCACCACTGTGACTACTTCTCCATATCGAAAATGAAGAAAAATCAAGAAATGTCACCGTTATCAACCGTAGAAGTGTCCCAAAACGGCCATATCAAGAGCATAGACTCCTCAAGCAGCATTGCCGAAGAATTAGAGGAATATGATTTCTCAAGATTACCAAATCGACCCCGGAATCTGAATCTGGAGCGGCAGAGATCTTTCGATCGGTCTGTGGCCGATTTGCCCCTGGGGTTGTCCCCACACCCGCCGCCTTCTAGATCGGATAGCTTTTTCCGGCCTTTCGACAATTTGGGCAGTGTATTCTCACCAGGTGGAAAGAGATCTGGTTTCAATACACCCACTTCACAGTTAGGCTATGGGCAAACTTATGAGCCGCACCCCATGATGACAGAGGCTTGGGACAATATACGGCGATCAGTGGTTCACTTCCGCGGTCAGCCAGTCGGGACAATTGCAGCCTTAGATAACTCGGATGAGAAGGTCAATTATGATCAGGTGAGGGGGCAGAACTCGATTAATACATCATATTGAATTCGTTGAGCTTGACAGTTGTTGCATTTAATTTTCATGTGGTGGGTATATAGCTCATGATAATACAGTAGAGTGTGTAGTTGTACTAAGATGATAGTATGATTTCTAGAATACTAGCTACCCGAGAGTTTATGAGTGCAAGAAAATGATTTAGCTTTGAAAATCCGAGTTTTAGTCTTGATTCGAATGACTGATAATTTTGTTATATAGAGAATGACTCACAATTTAGAAAAAATGGTCCAAAAAGATTGAGAACCTTCCACTTTTGGTCTCAATATAATTCTCTTTTGGTCCCATCAGAAGTTTTTTTTTTGCACCTAATGGTCCCAACATAAGGTTTTTACTTGGCACTTTTGAGAATGAAAATGCAACAATTGATTCTGGTGGGACGCTTTCCGCTCAATTTTTAATGTTGGGACCAATATCCCAGAATCAGATTATGGGCCTAAAGTGCAAGTATCTCCAAAAATTGTTGTTCAAGTGTTCTTTATCATTTGCTCTAGTCTAAAGGGTATTTTGGTAACATCGAAAGTTGGCTGTTTTTTCAACACAACCACATGCAGGTATTCGTTAGGGACTTTGTCCCGAGTGCGTTGGCTTTCCTAATGAATGGCGAACCCGAAATCGTGAAGAACTTCCTCCTGAAAACCCTCCGCCTCCAATCCTGGGAAAAGAAAATCGACCAATTCCACTTGGGGGAAGGTGTCATGCCAGCCAGCTTCAAAGTTTTGCATGATCCCCTCAGGAACACAGAGACACTGATAGCCGATTTCGGGGAGAGTGCGATCGGGAGGGTGGCCCCCGTTGATTCCGGATTCTGGTGGATTATTTTGTTACGGGCCTACACGAAATCAACCGGGGATTCTTCTCTGGCCGAGATGCCCGAGTGCCAGAAGGGCATGCACTTGATACTCAGTTTGTGCCTCTCGGAAGGGTTTGATACTTTTCCGACGCTTCTTTGCGCAGACGGGTGCTCTATGATTGATCGTAGAATGGTGAGTTGTTTTTTCCAGTCTTTATTGAAATGGGTTGTTTTTGGTTAAGGAAGTTAGTGGTTACAATTAATGCCAACTGGTGGGTCTTCATAATTTTAAAATATCTGCAATTTTTTGTAGAACAAATAGGATTAGTGTATTAACATTCAAGGAAAGAGTTTTTCCTCACCTATTCTAATCATACGTTATGGGTTTTTGCCCTTCACTATTTCTGTTCGCAGAATTCCTTACCAAAAGAATGGCAGAATAGTTAGATTTCCTTCTCGTCTTTAACTGAAATCGGTGTTTGTGCAATAGGGCTTAGGGTAAACATCATTGGATATTCTGATAAACTAGTAACAGTTAGTAGTTGCCTAGCAGAAAGTCTAGAGATATAAATATAAGCTGTAATACAAACAGATGCATGTCTTCATTTTTATTTTGGTTGTTGATAATATTTGCAATTTGTGATGTAGGGCGTTTACGGATACCCGATCGAGATACAAGCCCTTTTCTTCATGGCCCTAAGATGTGCCAAGGTCCTACTAAAGCATGATGCCTCCGGAAAGGAACTTATAGAGCGGATAGCCAAACGCCTCCATGCCTTAAGCTACCACATGCGAAGCTACTTCTGGCTTGACCTAAAACAGCTCAACGACATCTACCGGTACAAGACAGAGGAATATTCCCATACGGCCGTCAACAAGTTCAATGTCATACCCGACTCCCTCCCCGAGTGGGTCTTCGACTTCATGCCCCTGCACGGTGGCTACTTTATTGGGAACGTGAGCCCCTCGAATATGGATTTTCGTTGGTTCTGTTTGGGGAATTGTGTCGCGATTCTCTCTTCCCTTGCCACCTCCGAGCAGTCTGTGGCAATCATGGACCTCATAGAGTCGAGGTGGGAGGAGCTTGTGGGGGATATGCCAGTTAAAGTTTGTTACCCGGCAATCGAGAATCATGAGTGGAGGATTGTGACAGGGTGTGATCCGAAGAATACGAGGTGGAGTTATCATAATGGGGGGTCATGGCCAGGTGAGTTTTTTTCTCTCTCTCTCTCTCTCTTTTCCTTGTTGATTTTGTTCAAAATGTGGATAGTAGTATATATATGAATGACAATCAACTGATGTTTTTTTTTGTTTGAATTTATCATGGGGCACACAGTGCTTTTATGGCTTCTAACAGCAGCATCGATCAAGACGGGACGACCTCAGATTGCGAGACGTGCCATTGACCTCGCTGAATCGAGGCTGTCGAAAGATAGTTGGCCTGAATACTACGACGGGAAGCTGGGAAGGTTTGTCGGGAAGCAGGCCCGGAAAAACCAGACGTGGTCGGTGGCGGGCTATCTGGTGGCGAAAATGTTGCTCGAGGATCCTTCGCATTTGGGTATGATTGCAATGGAGGAAGATAAACTTTTGAAGCCTATTTTGAAGCGATCGTCTTCGTGGAACGTCTGATCTCGTAATGAATTGAATTTTGGTTATGAATGGCTTCAAAACTAATTTCATGTATGTCTCAGAAACATGGAGAGATGGTAATGAAGATAGATCATCTTGTTTTGAGTAAAGAATTGAAGGATGTAGCATAAACATGAAATGCTAAATTATTGAAACTTTATGGTTAGTAATGTTGCACTCCTATTTTGTAAAGATATAGGAGTATCTAATAAGAAAGAAGAATAAAGAAATTTTGAGGACAAATATATGTATTCTGTAAAGGGGTGGGTATATAGAGAAAAAAAAATTGGAACCGTTTTTGGATCGGGATTTTGAACCCGACGTGAATCGAACACGCAACCATCTGATCTGGAGTCAGACGCGCTACCATTGCGCCACAGATCCCGGTTGTAAAATAAATGATGGGAGAGATTAAATAACAAAACATCGGCCAATCCTTGTAATATATTAAATTAATTACTTTGTCAAAAAAAAATAGTAGTATTCATTTTTTTTTCACATTCCTATAGTTTTTTTCCTAAAAATTAATTAATTTACTTTTTTTACATTTTATTTTATTTTTCAACTTAAATATTCATTTTTACGTCATATTTTTTTGGTCAAAAAATCCTTTTTTTTTACAAATTTTTGTTTACATAAAACGCTTACAATTTTTTGTTTTATCAAAATTTTGTATTGAACTAAATTAATTGAATAGATATGAAATTAAATTCAAAAAAAAATTACTATATGAGTCTTACTAATCAAAAAACACTCTTAACCTAATAGTTTGAAACACTTAAGAAGTTAGAAACACTCTTCACCTAATAGTTATTTAATTTATTATTATTATTATTGTTGGTCCTCACTCCTCACTCCTCACTCCTCATCCAACAAACTACAGCTACCTTATTAATAAAACTTCAATTTATCTTATTGTTATTAATAAAAAATAGGAAAATAAAAGAAAATAAAAATTGGCTACCTTATTAATTAAACTTCAAATTTACATTATTGTTATTAATAAAAAAGAAAAATAAAAGAAAATAAAAATAGCTACCTTATTAATAAAACTTCAATTTACCTTATTGTTATTAATAAAAAATAGGAAAATAAAAGAAAATAAAAATTGGCTACCTTATTAATAAAAGTTCAAATTTACATTATTTTATTAATAAAAAAGGAAAATAAAAGAAAATACAATTGTCAGTAAGTGTAATAAAGGAGTTCAAAATTGTAATGCCTTATTGTTATTAATAAAAAATAGGAAAATAAAAGAAAATAAAAATTGGCTACTGTACCCAGTACCTTATTAATAAAAGTTCAAATTTACATTATTTTTATTAATAAAAAAGGAAAATAAAAGAAAATACAAATTGGTAGTAAGTGTAATAAAGGAGTTCAAAATTGTAATGGCAAATTGACTCCTACTACACTTATTGTCTTATTCTATTCGTCTTCCCTATATACTTTCTTCACAAAATTTCTCCCTTTTTATTTGCCCCTTCTTTTCAGGCCGCAAAACCCAAGTGAATCACAGCTATTTCGATTTTTTTAAATATATATACATACAATTATGAAGGCACCAAGGAGGCCGATCCAAGCGGTGGCGTCATGGTTGCGGCGGCAGCCGCCGAAGGTGAAGGCGTTTCTGGCGGTGGTCAGCGGCATGGCGACGCTCGTTCTCCTCCGCGCGATTGTTCACGATCACGATAATCTGTTCGTGGCGGCGGAGGCCGTTCACTCAATCGGGATTGGTGTTTTGATTTACAAGTTGATGAAGGAGAGGACTTGTGCCGGTACGACGTCGTTCGCTTCGTAATTTCTGTTTCTATTTGTGGCTAGTGTGTGACTGTGTGTCCGTTGAGGTTTAGGTCTTTGAGAAGTTCAGATTTGGGGATCGGGAAATTAATTATGGATTTGATAATGCCATTATAATTTATTGTTTTAATTTTAGAAGTAATTGTTTAGTGAGAAATGAATAAGCTTGTACCCTTAAAGAATTGGAGTTTCTTTTGGAAGATTTTGTTTTTGATTGCTGGGATATTTGTAGATATGCTTTTAGTGGATCTGTTCTTTTTTCTTTTGCTTTCTAGTTTGTTTGTGAAACTTTGATATGCCTATTTCGTTTTTTTGTCTGTCCAACTTATTATGCTAATTGTTTTGGTATTTTATGTTTTGATTTCATGACTGCAGGGCTTTCGCTCAAAACCCAGGAACTAACAGCTATATTTTTGGCTGTTAGATTGTATTGCAGTTTTGTGATGGAATACGACATACACACTTTGCTCGACATGGCTACATTGGCTACAACCTTGTGGGTTATCTATATGATCCGTTTCAAACTGAAATCAAGTTATATGGAGGATAAAGACAACATTCCTCTGTATTATGTGGTGAGTGAGGTTTTTATTCTAATGGTACTTTTTTTTAACCTTTGAATCCTTGTTTTCGACTTGTGTATGATGAAGAAAGAGTTCATATGAAAAAGCCACAGAATTGATTACATTTTCACCTATCAAGAAATTAGATATCCTTCTTGCCAAAAAGAGGATACATAGTGTTCAATTTCTACTTTCTTTTTACTCCCTCCTTGGCACAAAGATAGTCCGTCTTGCATATTCTACTAATTACAAATAGCTAGAAAAAAATTGGGGTATTTGTAATACTTCATAAAGTTGCGGTTATAACTGTAATATATTAGCAAATTTTATTTTTTTGCAACTATCCATAATTCATTTGAGCAAGTTATGGTCTAGAAGCATGGACTTGTGCGATATATAAGAGTTAAGACTTGGTTTGGCAATAGTAGTTCATCTATTTATGTATTCAAAATTGAAAATACGTGTCTGTGCAGGTGCTCCCTTGCGCTGTTGTAGCTCTATTAATTCACCCGTCCACATCACATCACATCCTCAACAGGTTCGCTTGGGCCTTTTGTGTTTACCTTGAGGCTGTTTCTGTGTTACCTCAATTGCGCGTCATGCAAAACACAAAGGTGAGATTATATTTCGGATAATGATTATACTATTTAATTTATATTTGTGATATTCTAATGTTAAGTTTTGAGAGTTTTATAGAAGTCGTGATGACATTTTTTTTATTTTTTGGTCGCAGATTGTCGAACCTTTTACTGCTCATTACGTATTTGCATTGGGTGTTGCGAGGTTCTTGAGCTGTGCTCACTGGGTGCTCCAGGTTCTTGAAACATTATTTTTTATCTCTTATTTTTTTTTAATTAAAACACAAAATCAAACTCTTGTTCAGAAATTTAAAAATTCATGCGTAGTTTCCTTTTATTATAAATTGAAATTTCTATCAGCCAAGAAAAAGGGATAATTATGTCTCTATATGGTGAAAAAATGTGCCACTATGAAACATATTCTTGTTGGATTCAGGTTCTGGACACCCGTGGTCATCTCCTTGTGGCCTTGGGTTATGGGCTCTGGCCTTCGATGGTTCTCTTGTCCGAAGTAGTCCAGACCTTCATCTTAGCTGACTTCTGCTACTACTATGTAAAAAGGTTGGGATATATTTGGTGTGACGTTTGAAACTTAAATCTTTCTTGCATTTGATTGAGATGTTTTTTTTTATTAACTTTGCCTTTCTCGACGTGCAGTGTTTTCGGGGGACAGCTGGTGTTGCGCCTTCCTTCTGGAGTTGTTTAAAGTGTTACTTTTGCTTCAAACTCTAGTGCTGTTTGGTGCAATACACCCTGGTCAT